>JAEQBH010000476.1:0-1365266 GCA_016808115.1 Tetrastigma voinierianum | reverse complement strand
TATCTCATCGATGGGAGGCATGTAGGGATGATAAAGGGCGAGATGATAAGGTGATATCTACGCCATGGAAATTTGCCTGCAACACCGAGATGGTAAAATGTGTAAGTGTGTGGAATATGGAAGGTGATATGTTGCGGGGGTGTATAAAAGTATTCAAGATGGGTAAGTCTGGGGAAGTATGGAAGTATCGGCACGGGCAAGTATGGGGGTATGGAAGTAGGCAATGTCGGCTCAGGTGTACCATGACCTCCCTCACCATCTCGACCACGACCACCCACCATCTCTAGCCCATGACTCGATCAACTCTCCCTCTCCCTCTACCTCGAATGGGCTACATACGAACTTGAGTAGATAACACTAGAGGTCTAATGGATGGTTCATGTGAAGTAGATGCCTCCTGATCGTGTACGACACTACGATGCTCCTCTCTGATTTGGTGTAACACATATATAGCAATATGATGTAAGTTGACACCAATCTAATGATAGCCCCACGTGAGTTTAATTAGCTATGTCAACTGGCGACAAAGATCTAAAAGAACTAACCAAACAATTATAAATACATAATCTATTAATTCAAATTTGAAAACACTTTAAAAACACATGACTCTAACTTACCAAAACCTGAGTAGTACCGGCTGTAGTATGGTACCTTATATCATCCCTATGGAGTGGTGGTGTCATAAAATGTTGTGTAATATGACAATACCACTACATATATGAATCATGAAAGTCCATAATACCCACCATAGGAGGGTGCAGTGATGATCCTGCCTCCTCGCGTATCTCATAAGATAATTTTAATAATTTGTATTTGATTTTTTAATATTTTTATTTCAATAATTTTTAAAATAAGTTAATGTCAAACATAATAATAATAATTTTACTTTAAATATTTTAGATATCAAAACATTATATTTAAAATAAATATTTATACTTCATATAAATTTGAAATTGACTATTTTTTTTAAATAACGGCCGTTATCATCAACAAAAAATAAATATTTTTTAACAAACTTTGGAGCTCATTTAACAAACTAGATCGGGAGTCGTTACACAAACTCACATTTTGTAGCGACAAATCCTCGGTTTGAGTTTATCGCGCCAACTCCATATTTTGTCCCATTGAACCCACTCTGCCCCCGCTATCCTAAACAACCATTTCAAGATTTTCAAAATTTCAATTGTCGTTGTCTTCGAACAACTAAGATCATCGCATAAAATTAAAATGAAATTAATTCTTAAAAAAAAAAGATTAATAACATAAATATGAAAAACAATTCTAAAAATAATATAATATAAAATGACAATATAATTTAAATCAAATAGTTTTTTAATAATTAATAACAAATATAAAAAAATTGTTTTAATTCGAGATAAACTAATTTAAAATTATTCGTTGAAAAAAAATTAGTTTATCTCGAATTAAAACAATTTTTTGATATTTGATATTAATTATTGAAAAAATTATTTATTTTAAATTATATTGTCATTTTATTTTATATTATTATTGTGACGCCCCTATCCCGGGGGTCCTGTTGACAACTTGTCAACCTGAAGAAACCTGTGAATATCGGGTGCTCCAATATCACACTCACATGTATCATATATCAAGACCCATTTCTGTATATTTTTCTTACAGAAACCATTTTCTTATAATATTTTACAAGAGTTTGATATACAACTCTTCTACACTTTTACATGCCAAAAATATATTAAAACTAGATTGTTCTAATATATTTTAGAAAAATGCTTCTCAAGGCCACAACCCGCCTTCACTCACTCGCCTCAAGGAGTGCCGCCTTCACAGACTAAAGGGGGGGTCCCATCGACGAGGTGAGCTGAAAGTTTCAAGAGCTGATAATCTCTTACAAGGGTTACTCCCCACCTAAGTGCACATGCAATGGCACACCAAACATTCAAGTAAAACATACAAGTCCCTACTCAAATGTCTACATGTTATGGATGAGAATGTGATACACCCATCCCTCCATCTCGAGCCCTCACTGACTCCCTCACGCATGCCTAAGTCAAGTGTGAGAAACACTGTTTTCAAAATAAAAGGTTTTTGTTCTAGAAAACATAGTAGCAATTTTCCGATAAAATTCTATTAGACAACCCTCTGAGGCGAATTACTGGATAACTCTCTGAAACAGTCATGGGTCATCCTCCGAGATGAATTGTTGGACAACTCTCCAAGGCAATTCTTCGGAAAATATTCCCATGAAATTCATTTAACAACCATGTTTTTCATGTCATGCACTCATACGTACTGTTCTAGGTTGTCCCAGTGCATATGAAATTCAATATGTCATTTCACAATAATTCATGTTAACATATCAAACATGCATATATATATATATATATATATATATATATATTAATGAAATTCACACTGCATGTTATTCACACAAGCCATAACACACAACCTAACCGGCCAGCACTAACTTTCCCGATTGCCTAATGTCCTCCACAAGAACATGGATACAATCTTGACTCAATGTTCTTTCCATAGAGTCCAAGAACACCCGAAACGGAGTTTGGACGAAGAAGTTATGACCTTTCGAAGTTTGAGGTCGCACATGACTAGGCAGTACTACCCGGACAACCTACCTTACTTGCCCGAGAGCCCCTTTCCGGCCAGTTCTAGTACCCAATGCCCTCCCTAGGCATACAGATGGAATTTGGACTCAATGGGCTTTCCATAGAGTCCAAGAACACCCAAATCGAGTTCAAATTGAAGAAGCATGACTAAGTCAGAGGTCACACATGACTCAGTACCCTACCCCGACAGCCTACTCCATTTCCTCGTCTGAGCCCCTTCCCGCTAGATCCGCACTCCAATTCCTTCATAGCATACGGATGGAATCTTGACTAAATGGGCTTTCCATAGAGTCTAAACACACCCGAATCGGAGTTCGGACGAAGAAATTATGACCTTCCGAAGTTGGAGGTCACACATGACTAGGCAGCCTTACCCGGATAGCCTACCTGACCTGCCCGAATGCCCCTTTTCGGCCAGCTCCAGCACTCACTGCCCTCCAAAGGAATCGGGTCGGGAATTCCGACTGGGCCGATAGATTCCAAGAACACCTTAACGAGTTCGGACGAAGAAGTTATGACCTTCCGGGCTGGAGGTCATGCATGATCCTACCAACGGAACCATCTCGGTGAACCCATCGTGAACCGGTGAGCCCATCCGGGGTGAACTCATCCAGGGTGAACCCATCCGGGGCCGGCTGACCTAGCCGAATAGCCCTTCCACTAGACTGTTCGGGGTAAACGAACCATAACTTTGGCTATAGAGGTTCGATTTGAGAAATTCAAAAGCCTAACATCAAGTTCACTGACGTGGCTGCACTTAATTCGGGCGATCACTACCAAATTTTTATTTCCACCCAAAAACCAGCCTGAAAGTCTGCTAATGTGCACTCACCACAATATGGCAGCTTCCCATGGTTTAAAACACAACCAAACATTCCCCTTAGGGCAAGACAACCACACCTTCATTCATTTTAACTCTAACACAAAAAAATGGAACACAAGGGAAATTACTTAGTCCCAAAAATCAATCCCGAACTGGCCCGAAACAAGGTCGAAATCTTCAACACACTGGTCCCAAAGCCTGGATCTGCTCACACAGCCACTCACTCATTTACACAACCCGTGCCATTTAAATGGCCCTTAAACAAGGATTAAACCAAGTAGGAGAAAACCCCTACCTCTTGGAGTTTTTTTCAAAACTCCCCAACTCCGGTCTCTATGTGAAGCCCTTATCGTGAGGATGAATTCTTCCTCTTGCTTCGCCTAAAACCACCGGTCCGATCATCGGGAAATTTAGAGAGAAGGTGGAGTCTCTCTTTTTAAAACTCTCTTTTTTTCTTCCTCTTTCTTTTCTGCTCTTTTCTTTTCTCTCATCCCACCTGTTGGTCCCAAGACGGGGCTGGCGAGCTCGGCCCTCTACTCGCCACATGTCCACTTTCACTGGCTCTAGGATTTCCCCTTATCCTCAGCCATCTACCATGATTTCTCCACGACATGATGTCACATGTCACCTATAGCCCATACTTCTGAGCTCAATGTTTGACTTGCTCACAGCTTCTGACATGCCTCAATTTAAGCCACTAACACCAAGCATGTCACTGCCACTTGCTCCTCGAAAAACATGAAATTCCGACTGTCTCAGAATTCAATGAAATTCGATGTGGTAGCTAGATTTTGTGAGACGATTCCAACAGTGAAGTCCATTTCGTCATCCGAGATATAAAAAAAAAATATGATTTTCCGAGGTTTCACATTCTTCCCCCCTTAAAAGAATTTTCATCCCGAATTCACGACATATCATCTCACATGCATATGCAATGTGCACTATGTTATGCATGCAACTAGTCATTTAATTTGCTAAACGACTAAACTGCATACCTTCATCCCTAAACAAGAAGGGAAAGTGGCCAGCATCGTATCCTCGCGCTCCCATGTTGTCTCCTCCACTCCACGGTGTTGCCATAGTACTTTCACTAGCCTCACGGTCTTGCATCGCAAAACCTGATCCCGACTATCCATGATGCACACTGGTCCCTCCTCAAAGGTCCCATCTGTGTCAACCTCGATCTCTCCCCAATCCACTACATGAGCTGGATCTGGAGTATACCTTCGGGGCATGGAGACGTGGAATACCTCATGGATACCTGACATGCTAGGCGGTAAAGCCAAATAAAGACGCCACTCCAGGCCCACCCCCTCTCTCGAGCATCTCGGCGGCCCACAACCCGGGCGACACCCTTCCCCGCTTGCCGAACCCGACCACCCTCCTTAGGCATCACTTTCAAGAAGACGATCTCCTACCTCAAAACCTCTAGGGTCGACGTTGTATGCCTCCACGCAACTCTTTGTCGACCCGAGTCGCGGGAGAAGACGCCGTCATCAAGCTCACCTCTCGGAGGTGTCTCTAATCGATCAGACCGCAATGGAGCTCTCTCCCACCCTGGCCCTACATATCTGATCTCGCATGGCTCTCCCATATAACGCCCTCATAGGGTGCCACGCATGCTCGCCCGGTGAACTTTGTCAGATGCGACCACACTAAGACCAAGTGCTCTTCCCAATTACCCTTATGATCCAGACGCATGCCCAAAGATGTCCTCTACTGTTCGTATGGTCCTCTCTAACCGACTACCTCTCCGTGGTGGGTTGTACTCACGGTCGGGCCAGCCCATGGCCTTTTGGAAACTCTTCCAAAAGTGAGTTGTAAACCTCGGGTCTCTGTCCGACACTATGGATACTGTCACTCCATGTAGCCGGACGATCTCTCAGAT
Organism: Tetrastigma voinierianum; assembly: GCA_016808115.1. Taxonomy (NCBI): domain Eukaryota; kingdom Viridiplantae; phylum Streptophyta; class Magnoliopsida; order Vitales; family Vitaceae; genus Tetrastigma; species Tetrastigma voinierianum. Next base: position 1,359,952 of record JAEQBH010000476.1, on the reverse strand, counting down.
ATACAACTGGTAAAATTCCTCCAGTGTGAAGGTCATCCGCACGACTAAGAAATGTGCCGACTTCGTGAGTCGGTCTACTATCACCCAAACTGCATCGTGCCTCCGTGGCGTCCATGGCAAGTGGGTCACAAAGTCCATCGTGACGTGCCCCCACTTCCACTCAGCCACCTCCAATGGCTGTGAAATTCCCCACCGGCTTCTCGCTGTAAGGCCTTAACTCATCGACACGTGAGACATCACAAACAAAGTCCTCACGTGTTCTTCATCCCGCCCAAGAGTACCGGGCGGCGAAGATCATGGTGCATCTTCAATCCACCAAGTCAGACAAAGAAATCGAGAGTAAGGAAACTCTGAGATTTCGATCTATCAACTGGGAACCACTACTGGTCCCTCTATAACAAAACTACCATATGTGGATGGTCCAAATTTCGCCACCCGTATTCGACCGCACCCGGTCCCCGATGGACACTATCTCCACATCCCCGTCATCACCAATCACCCTACTAAATAGAGACTATGTAGCTACTGTACTCCCTAACGCATTCCCCGAGCCTGCCAGATCGTAGCCTAAACTCCGCCCACGCTCGCATCCGCCACTCCCGGAAGCCATATTAGCCGTTGCTCCCGTGACTTCCGACCGAGTGTGATTGGTACAGATCACATTTCATTTTATCCCGGATGGTGAATAAAAGTGAAGTCATAACTTTCAGAACCCATCCATCTCGCTGCTGCTATATCGAGGTCCCATCAGAGCAAAGATATACTTTAGACTTTTGTGGTTTGAGTACACTTCAAACTGCTCACCATACAAATAGTGGTGCCAGATCTTCAAGGCGAAGACTACGGCTGCCAACTCCATGTCGTGTGTGGGGTAGTTCTGCTCATGATTCTTTAACTAGCGGGAACCATAAGCTACCACTCTGCCATACTACATCAAAACGCATCCCAATCCGGCCTTCGAGGCATCATAATACACTGTTTACCCCTGTCCTCTCTCTGGGACTATCAAAATAGGAGCTGAAGTGAGCCTCCTCTTTAGCTCCTGGAATGCCTTCTCGCACCGATCATTCCACTCAAACCTGACCTTCTTCCGGGTCAATTTTTTCATAGGTGCTGCTAGCCGGGAGAAGTCCTTAATAAACATCTTGTACACTACAAAAAACAGCCGATTTAGCGATGGATTTTAGTAATTTTAATATATCCATAGAAATTAGCTACTTATTAGCGACGGAAACCAACTTGAATAATCGGGATGCATCGACTTGATATTTATTTGCCGCCAAATAAGGCTGAAATCAAGGAGCTATTAAATAGCGACGGATTATCAACTCCACAAGAGTATTAGCTTGACGGATTTACCAATTTGATAATATCATTTCCAAGAATTAAAGCACGGAAGTTTAATGATCATTGTGCAGCGACGGACATCGCCTGCTTTATATTAGCGACGGATTATCAGTTCCGCGCTTATAAAACTTCCAAAAAGATTTTAGTTAAAATGAATCACGCTAAATTTAGCAAATGTTTAGCTATTATTTATATTTATGAATATTGCTTTGATCTCAAGAATAGTATGATAAATGTCTAGATAATTAATATTTTTAAACTATTTTAGTTTATATATTAATATTATTTTTCTCATATGGTTATAATTATTTTTTCCTTACAATTAATGAATTTAATAAAAGAATTTTAAAATATTATTTATTGAATTAATCATTTAAAATTTGGTTGCTAACTTTGTTTTTGTTACAACTTAAGCAAATTTATGCTAACTTTTGTGTAATGTATTAATAGTTAGTAGTTAGTTTTTGTGAAACAACAGATTTATAAATAATAATTATATATTATAATAAATATGAAAATAATAACAATAATAAACATATATAAAATAAATAGAAAAGTATTACTAAAAATAAAATCTTTATTACATAAAAATGTGTAAATTTTCTATAGACTATATTATTTCTAGTTTTCCATAAAATATAAATAGAAATAATTATACAACATCAGACCATATTTATATTTTAATAGAGAATTTTTTGTATCATTACTTTTACCAAAACAATGCCTCGTGATTTTAGATGCAATAACTACGTCGCTTAGCTTCCTCAAGTCACTTTATTTTATTTTTTTGCGAATCCCTAAGTCACTTTAACCTAAAACCTAAAACCTATTCTTCTCGCTTTTAGACAAAAGAGCCTAAATTCCCCAAGTCGTTCCAATCCAATGTAATCGTCGCCATCACCGCGCCATCATCGCCCACCGCTATCCATCACCACATCTTCGGCCACCGCCAAGAAAGACCATCGCCATTTTCTTCTCGTTGCTCAAAAAGTCTCAGGTTTTGCTTCAGAAAACTCGCGCTAAATGCAAATCGCGAACGACCACTCGTTGTTACCGAATCGCGGATGTCCGACTGGCTACGCTTGATGATTTTATTTGTTGGTATGTTGTTCTTCTTCTTTGATATAATCTCCGCTTTGACTGTTTGAATTTAGCGACCCGAGAAATTCCACTTCGAATAAGGGCAAAATCGTAATTTTGATTACAAATGAATCTTGCTAAAAAAATCCGTAATTAATTTCAGATCTCTTTACGATGAAACTGATTGCACCGTTGAATCTTCTCGCCAAATCTAGTTAGCACGTAAAATTCCCTCGTAATTTTCCGAGACAAATGAAGCCAAGACGCTTTTCGGCGTTATCGCTTCGGGCAGTCAAAATCATCGACTCAAGAAAGTCACATATAACACGACTCATGTGCCAAGTGGTACGAAAGAGAGAAACGCATTTAAAATGCACGGCCGAGGTATGCTTCATCATCAACTCAGAAAAGAGGACGAAATTACCATTTGTAGATTCGATTGTCACAAGAGGACTAAATAGGGAATAGTCTTCTTCCCCTCATTGTCAAATGAGGAAAACGATAGGGCTTTTCATTTTGGAGATGCAAAGGCACCATTCTCTTTGAGAGCCTTTATAGCAGAGAGCATAGCTTCTCTAAGATCCGCAAACTGGACCACACCAATTTTGAGCAAGAAGGAAAACGCTCTATCGCTGAGCGTGCCACGTGATGGACCTTGACTTCGTGAGTTTTGACAAACTCCAAGAGGTGGATTTTCTCCCTACTCGGGTTTTTAATTCCATTTAAGTGTTTTACTAATGTTTCGCTGAATGAGGCCGTCGAGCTGATCATTCCAAACACGGACCTAATTATTGAAATTTTTTTTGTGAAACCTGAGGAGTCGCTTCGTACATCCCACGTAGGGGCTGTTTGGGTTACAGGTCGTGTTGATTTTATGCATAAATTTGTGCTTTGGTATGTATATACCTAAATGAGAAATCCGGTTCACTAAGTGAACCGACAGCCAGGATTTTCCCGAATAGTAACGAGGTTTCAAATTATTCCCGAATTAGTGTTCTAAAAAATATATATTTTGAAAATACGGTTGGTCGAAAAGGGATTTAAAATTAAATTACCGTGGTATGATCATTACTCTGGGCTTAACTAATTTTGATGTGTGAATTAATTAATTTACATGACATGACAAGCAGACGCATTATTAGAATATATGTATGTTTATATATTTACATGTGAATTAGACTCCAGAGTGGGATTAAGTAATATGCATTCCATATGCACTGGAACACATCCAGATTTTAGGAGTTAGTGCATGAGATGAGTTTGAGAAAAATGGTTCGAGGGTAGTTCAAATTATTATGATCGGAGGGTAGTCCAAACTTAAAAATATCAATCGTCGGAGCGGCCCAATTGATATATATACATCGGAGGGTCATTCAATTATTAAAACTCAATATTCCTGGCACGAGGCCACGAGTGTGAGAGCCTGCGGAGTGGACCCTGATCCTCGTAGTTGGTCATGCAGACATTCAAGTAGGTGCATTTGCTTGAATGTGTGTTTAATTTGGAACATCAGACCGCACTTAGGTGGTGAGTGTTCCACTTAGTAGCGATATTCGATCGAGCTTAACACCTGGTCATGATCCCCCCTTTACGTGCACGTGGAGCGTTGCGAGGAGACTACGCCCCAGAGGTCGAAGGCTGTAAGTTTTAATGCGGCTTTGTTGATGTTTACATGTATTAGGAACTCCTCTTAAGTTTAATATATGTATTGTATAAGAGTAGTTTATTAACCTTGAAACTATCGATATAGCGTCTGATATGCATATCGAGGCATCAAGTATGGGCCCAAGTGGCCATATCGATATATCGCATATATTGACCGTTTGGGACAAAAGCCTATAGTGTGATGTATTTGGGTAGAGCTCCCCGTACAAAGGAGACTCGCCTACTTTTCGGGCGGCTACTGCAACCCGACTCCACTTGTATTCCGCTGCCGACGGTAGTCAACAGACTCAAGCCGGGCGTCACAAATTGTATCGAGCCTGTGTATACGCCACCTAGGGCTTGAGGATTTGGGCTTGTGCCATAGTCTTAAGGTGTAAGGACATCACCACTAGGTGGTTCAATGTCGAGTTTAGGTATGAGATTATCTAGAAATCACTTTTGACAAAACTAGACACCGCACATCGTGCTCGTGTTTTCAGGCGGGATTGATGAATGTTGTATGAGCGTTTAATGAATGGTATGTGTACTATGTTATGAGTCGTGAAACTTTGTGTGCTTAGTGATTAGCACATAGGAAAATCTTTGGGAGTTTTACAAAGGAGTAAAACTGGGAAGAATAAAATGAAGAAATAAATTTTGTGGGAAATTTATTTGGTTTATTGAGTAATGAAATGAAATCAGACAAATTTTACTTGGTTAGTGTTAGATCGTAGAAGTTTTGAGAAAATTTTGGGATAACATGGTCCAGAAAAAATAAATAATAAAATAAAATAAATTTTATAAATTTATTTGGTCATGAGATGAAGAAAATAATTTTCTAAGGTTTTACAAGGTAAAATCAAGAAGATCGAATAAAATAATTTTATAAATATATTGGAAGTTGTATGTATGCAAATGGGTTAGGCTAATGCGATCAAAGGAGTAGCGTAAAAGAAAAAAAAAAAATTTTGCAAGGAAACCGACTGAGGGAGCTGGTGTCGCGACATCCTTTGGTGTCGCACCGGCCGAGGCAGGACCGAAGCTCGTCGGGGATGGTACGCGATCAGAAGTGGTGTCGCACTGACCGCCATATCAGAAACTGCCGCGACATGAATTTGATGTCGCGATACGGGGTGGCGTGGGTCGTAGCAGCTGATGTCGCTACATCACGGCGGTGTCGCACATGGGTGGCAAAGTGGGTTGAAGGGGCTGATGTCGCGCATACGGGCGCTGTGCGCGGAGAATGTCGCTGACCTCGCCGAGGTCGCGACTGGATTGTCCTCGGGGTGGTGTCGCTAATACACCCGATAAACGCTGATATGGGGCTAGCTTCCAGAGGTCGTGACTCGAACGATGTCGACCTGGCCCGGTAAATGCCGGGCGCAGTCGCGACAAGTGCACGCCAAAGATGCGCGCCGACCGCGCCGGTCGCCACACATACGCGCCGCATAAGCTTGCCGCGGCGCCTCAGCAGCCACGACACGCACCGCGCCGCAGCGCGCGACCAAGCAGGGTAAAGCGTGATCGCGGTACCAACCGCTTTTTGTGACAAAGGCAATCGCGAAGCCATCGCTTCGATTAATCGTTCATGGACACTGCCTCATGTGGTAAAAAAAATACAAAATTTTAAAAATTTTCTCGAGGGTGATTTAGTATATGAAATATTCATATTGCATTTACTATAAATGCATCGACGTAGTGTGTGAATTTTTTCTAAGGTGTGAATAGCATTCGAGGTCGTGTTTATGTCTCGTAGATACTTCATGGAATTTCTAAATCAGAATTAGATAAAATTTTCAAGAAAAATAAACTTTTCAAAATGAAATTTCGAAAATAAATTTTTGTTGAAAACAATATTAAAAAAAAATTTATTTAAAAGACTTATTACGCTAACGTCCGTATTTAGATGGAAAACAATAATGTGGGGTTTGTGTGTTTTGAGTGTGACATTCTAAGTTTTATAAATGGGTCAATAGTGAGGTCAGGGAAGTTGGGTAAATGGTTGATCACCTAAGACCTAACCATTTCTAGATTCTTCCCGTAGGACAATTTGGCATTTATTAAGTAAATATTTGACAACTTGACATTTGATTAATTGAATACGTGTAGGTACATAGTGTGGTGACCAATGTGCTACTAATGTAAATTCTATCTTTATGGATTGATTATGAACAAGGATTTGAATTTAATTAAAAACGTAAAGCTCTTTGGTAGCACTGAAATTAAAAAGAGAGACAAGTTTAAAAGGGAATGTCACCGTTTCAAACAACAATGTCTCCGTTTGGATTAAATTCTTTTTTTTTTTTTTTTGGTTTAGCTTGGGTTACGAATTGAAGCTAGAGCCATAAATTTTTTTAAAGAATTCGTATTAAATTATAAAATTTTTATTAATTTATTGTTTAACAAAAAATTAAAATTAAAGGCAACATGAATTGTTCAACCTGACTCCAGTAATTTGTGAACCCTAACTCCTGACCTTCTTATTAGACACTTTTGGGGCAATAAACTTAGACTTCTTTAGTAATGCTTTGGTATTAAAAAAAGTTAAGAAATAAATGTATCGAGATTGAATCAAAAAATAGGTTAACTAAACCTATTAATTAAGTTTTCGTTTTTATTTTATACAAATCTTAGTTTCAATCTCGATTTGGTTTACTAAATACAAAAATCGTGGTTTCGATTAAAATACTAATATTAGTATATATATATATATATATATATATATATATATATATATATATATATATATATATATATATATATATATATATATATATATATATCTGATTATATTAACTAAAAAAATTAACCTAAAATTTAAGTTAATCATGTTGATAGTTAGTTTACTATAGTAAATACCAAATTAATTATCAATTTTTTTAGTTGGTATAATCTTGCTAACATAACCATGTTCACCTCGCTGGGATTCGCGCCACTAATCGCCAGAAGTCCTTATTTTGGCTCGAGATAAAAGAGCAACTATAGAGGAGGTATTTCGAGAGAATCGACTATCCTGCTTTTAATTGATTTCTCTTCCTAAGCTAGATTTTGATTTTCTCTTTTAGGATTATGGATTGATTCATTGGACACACTTCACCCCTCACCGGCTGCAAGGCAGTCGCCACCTACGTAAATCCCCAGCCATTACCTCTAACGACTAGAAATCCCTGTGAAGCGAAGCCGTATTGCTTGCTAAAACCTCCTATAAAATTTTTTTTCTTTATTTTTCAAACTTAGGATTTAATAAAATCTTAGCAGCGAAAAATTTCAGAAGATGACTGTCTACCACATAGTCTAAATTCCAAATCCCGTATACATCCAATTTACACTATATCCAAAATATGGCAAACTAAAAGATACCAACACACCCCATCATACTAACTATGTACATACATATGTTCCATGTAATAAATTTAAAGTATGTTCTAAAATATAATTAATACACAACACTAATATCGATGTCGTGACTAACTTATCAGGGTTTCAAATACCAAGGTAATTGCACGGAAAATAGTTTTTAAAATACAAAATAATGAGCTAAACGAGCTCGCTGAGTGTATGCTTATAAAAGGTTTTGGCTTTTCCTGAGAACATCTTAAAATGTAAAACTCTTTACAATTATTTTCCGTAAGCCTTTCTTTTCGTTTGCTTCTGCTTTAAAAAGTTTTCAAAACTTTTCTTTTGTTTGCTTTTCACTTGCTTCGCTTTTAAAAGTTTATGAAACTTTTAATACTTGCTTTCTGAGCTTTGTTTTGCTTTTCTTTAAAAGCTTGTAAAACTCTTATTTCTGTTTTTCTCGTTAGAAGTTTATAAAACTTCTCATACTTTTCTTTTCGTTGCTTTATCTTGTTTGAAAAGCCCTAAAACCTTTCACAACCTTTCGTTTAAAAGTTTCTCAAAACTTTTTCATAAAAACGGGAGCTTGGCTCAACCGCATGCTTTGAAAAATAAAAACCCACGGGAGCTTGGCTCAACCACATCGCTTTGAGATCGGAACCGAGCCCGGGCTCAACCATTTGCTTTAAAACTCTCCTAAGCCTCGGGCTTATCGGAACCAATGGCTGATTTTTTTCAAAACATCAACCAATGGAGGCCTATTTTGCTTATCATACCAGTGAACACGGAACCTCAGGCTTCAAACTGCGTCTATGGAAGGACCTTGTCCGCGCTTTCACCTTTTCCTGTGAATATGGTGGAATCGACCTCGTGTCGCCATCACCATACTTCTTAGTTAGAGCTCATAACCTTATATACTCAGACGCGCTACCTGCCTTTAAACATAATGTATGTCCTAAGCCTGTCGCACCAGCAAAACTATAATGCATGTATGAAATCCTCTAACACCACCGTGCACGCACTTAATACCTCCGACCTAATGGTCGCTTAAAACCAAAGCGCCTCGTTTTCTCAAACTCTCTTGCTTGCTTGCTTGTTATTTTGTAAAATGGTTTTACACTTTGAAACCATTTACTTGCTTGCTTGTTTGAAAATCATGCACTATTCAAAACCATTTGCTTACTTGCTTTCATTTGAAAATGGTTTAATTATTCAAAACCATTTACTTGCTTGTTGCTTAATTATGGTTTTACAATTTAAAACCAATAAGCTGCTTTTCAAAAAATGGTTTAACTCAAACCATTTGCTTACTTTTATCTCATTGCTTGCTTCTTAGAAATGGTTTGAACTCAAACCAAGGAAATACCAGTAAATCAATTTGTAATAATAATAATAATAATACACTAAGATTGGAAAACAGCTTAACACTCACCTCATTGCTTAACTCGAAGCACTGCTCCACACTCTATCCCGCCTTTACTTTAACCTACAACTCAAACGACGACGACAATTTAATCGCATAACTTAACGTACTTCCTAGAATTAGTCATTACACTCTTCATACTCTTTTTAAAGTTAAGGTGCTAAGGGCTCCTATTCCAACTAAATCACCCACCCGGAAAGACTGAACTCAAGTTACGCCTCCGAAACAAACCCTGACTACTCTATGTCCCAAGCTGATGCAAGAATTTTTCGCACACGCCCCACTTTGAGTGAATTTTAGGCCACTTAGGATCAGAATTTGACAATGCCTACTTAAGTTTTGTTCCGCCTTGAAGTCTATTTATGTAGCCACTTGAATCACTCAAATCGATAAGAATGAGGAATTTATGGCTGAAAACACAAAATCGTTCGAAATAGGAAAACTGGGGATCAGTTGTACCCTGGACAACCTAACTTCAGACGGCATAATTTTGCTGTGGGTTGTACCGGTACAACACTGTTCATGTACCGATAACTTCCATATTTTGCCCAGATTTTGTTATTTCTCCCACTTTTGATGCCAATTCACTCCCTACAACTTCTATAATTCATAATACCTCAAAAACTAACTTGGAAATCATCTAAAAACAACTCCACAACATTTGAATCAAGTTTGGAACCTGTTACAAAAACCTTAGGTGAAAATCCAAGAACACTACCTATGTCCACCAATTCTTCTACACATCATGTAATTTGATGATTCCATGGTTATTTACATCATCAGCTTTACCCACATAACCCCAACCATTCAAAGTGCTTATGTGACCTTTACACAAAACCTAGACCAAAGGAGGTGAAACAATCTCCATAGAATTCACACTAAGTTTCTGCATCAAAAGACATTTGATTCAAAGAAAAAACATACCTTAATCTTGGACTTCTCCTCCTCCTTCTTCTTCCTTCTTCCTCTTACTCTCTTTCTTCTCAAACCGTGGAGCCTTGAAAATAAAGTTTCCTGGTACAAATGAATTATTTTGTTTGCCTCCCACATTTGGTCTCATATTTTGCCTTTTAATTGAAATTAGCCTCATCTCTTTTAATATTGAAATTGTAATCTATTGAAATTCCTACTATGGCCCATCTCTTCACTTTAATTTTGATTTTCATATTCTTTTAAGTTAATGAGCAATTATTGTAATTCCTCGTTTAATACCACAATTTCCGGTTTACCAATTTATCATTTCCTATTTTAGTCTCCAAAATATTTCAATGTGACACTTGGTACTCTTATACACCCTACAGTGTCATGTACTGTAGACTCTCCCGGGACGGGGTGTTACAAAATCTAGCTCAGTTGGTAGCAAGGATGCTTCCCTATGACCTTGGGCTCTGTAGACGAGTCTCGAATCCTTGCGAGGTGGAGTGAACCTCGTGGAGTGGGGATATCCAGTGAGCGAGGAAGAATCACCCCAAGGACCCGGGGTGACGATGGGCTCCACTCCATGGTAGGCCACCCCGGTGGGACCTCACAATAAAAAGGAGTTTTGTAGGTTCACCTCGAAAGATCTTCGACAGGTGGATCCACACAGTTATTCCCTCTACTGTAGCTTGCACAATCAGACCATGAGCTTAGATTATCTGAATTAATCACTCTAACCGAGCTACTAGCCCAATGGCATGGAATTACCCAACAGATCTGCCTATATCTGTGTTCAGCCTACCTATACGAAAAGAAACCCCCCGCGAGCTGTGGATAACAGAGCTGACCACCCTCGTCTGAGGGGCCAGGGGTGGGCCCTTACATTCATCTATACCCGTATTTTGATTTTCTTTTAAATTATGAATTTATCCATGTTTAGAAATGAGAGACCCGTATCGATAAAGGATTGATTATCTGACGAAAGATGGTGCTTTAACTACGTGGAGTTCGAAGTCGGGTATCGAGGGATTCATTAATTTTTTCAATCAGTCACCCGTAATCGATGGACCGAGTAGGATCTGCGTCCATGCGATCATCAGAAGTGTCGAATCGTAAATTTTCAAAGAGGCGACACTGTGAGATATCATCTAGCAAAGTATGGATTTTTCCGTGACTATACTCGGTATCTACATGGTGAGCCTATCGAGGAAGATAATCGGGAACTCTGATAATAATAATTTCAATGAAGTCATAGACGATTTGTCAATCCTCAACCATACAATGCTTCTTTGATACAATGCTAATCGATGTCGTCTCGCCCTTCCTTTAATCCTAATGACATCAAGAGGACCTCAACCCAACAACCGCAAAAATTATTCAAATATCGAAAAGCTCGACGAGATCCGCCCGCAATAGATATCATTCAAAGTTATCTCGTCGCTAGGAGATTGTTGAACATTAAATCTGGAACACCATTTATCCGAACGTACTTATGATGATATTTGTCAATTGATGTCCGAAAGTTACTACCATCTGACAATGTGGATGATTGATAGCTTTACAAGACCAAAAAATTAGTTCGTGGTTCGGGTCTACCCGCTGAAGATTCATTGTTGCATTAATGGTCAGATGATATACCGGGTAGAGTAGTGAACTCATAAGTTGCAAGTTTTGTCACCATCCCCGTTTCAGGAGACCAATGCGTGTGTCACGACCCAACTCTGGGGGATCATGACCGGCGCTAGGGAATGGGAAGGCATAAAGCCACCGAAACCCGTAGCAAGCCTAACTGAAATACTTATACCAACTAATACGCTGACACCGACAATATGTCAACACACCTGATATATCATGCCAAACATTTATTAGTGAGATGATGAAACTGATCCACACCGGTCATCACGTTAACAAAACAACAGAATATCTGAACACAAAGATACGTTAATATTCAAAACACGTGGCATCTGATTTAAAATTACACTTCCAAAGATTACATTATTATATATTATAAACGTCATGAATAATAATCCGCTATTACCAAAGATCTGATAAGATAACTATTTGATTCTGAATAAATTCGAGATCATCATACTTGTGATGAGTTTATTATCACATAATCATAAATTATATTCAGAACAAAACACATATGATAACTATGCAATTCATAATATAAACATAAATAAAAGCAAACCTATTGACTAAGAAATACATAATCAGATAAGACACAGATAAACAATACCCATAACACAAACATCACATCAATCGAGACACTACAGACCTCTATACTCCACTATAAGCCCTACGCCTCTTCAAATCCAATGAGACCGGCGCCTCGAGAGAATGCTCTTTTTCCGACCAGGTCCTAACTCCAGTCGACACTTAATCCAATAACCGATAGCTGGCGCCCCGAGAGAATGCTCGACTGTGGTCCTTACTCCAAAGAACTAACATATCATAATCCATAGCAAGCGCCCGAGTAACGCTCAACCAGTGGACCCGCTCCGCATCCCCGAGAAACGCTCAACCAGGGAACTCATGTCCATAATCATAAAACCCGTAACATAACTGACACACGGCAAGACGCGGCCCCGGGAGCAAAACGCATCGTGGTATGTCCTCGCTATAGTTCGATTACAATTGCAAATACAATACATACAAAGAATATCATATCCAAAGAATGTTACATCAACCCATCCCAGGAATAACAAGCAAGATATTGTACTATAACAGATTAAATAATTTAATTACCATAGTAAATACAATTTCAATAGTAATAATCATGACGGATGATGGAGTGTGCTTAATGCCATAAATGCCATGTATTGCATGCAAGATGATGTTATAAACTATATGATATCAACTCAACACGTACGATCTCGTAATCGCCATACCAAAGCCGTCCCGGGTGGAGTCAGCTTGACAATCTAGAATGGAAAAGACATAATTAATAATAAGATTAAGATTTAAATATACTCTAGACCGACTGCATTAACTCACAAAGTTAAACTAACCTTAAACCTAACTTATATTCTACCGAAAATTCTAGACCTCCCTAAAAACCTGGACTTAACTCCTCAGAACCGGTCTAACCCGATAAAAATACACTCTAATATCCACAATCGATCCAATGTCAGCTCGCCACAACTACGCATAAATCCACTACCGACCTAATCCAACACAAAAGGCCAACAATCTACCGACATAACACAATTGATAAAATTTATAAATCTTCGGATAACAATTATATTCATACATTACTAACTCCAGATACAATAAAATACGTTAATAAAAATCAACGCTTATCGAATTATACAGATAAAAATTAAACACAACATCGAACCTACAAGTATATATTTTAACTTACATCTTCTCAAAACACTAACATGAGCAATTAAACAATAAATCAAGGCATTTCAATACTAAAATAATATTTACGAACAATTAAAATACGAATATCGGATCACTATAATAATCGGGTTTCTAAGACGCTTGAAGCAGAATCTTATCGAGTTCCCGACGGAACCGACATAATCAAGCTTTAACCATGAACGGGGATGGACGCCTGTCCCGGCACGCTTTCTCGAGTCACCACGCCTCGACGGTGGCCTAAAGTCTGGAGGTGGTCGAAATTTGATTTTGGAGGACACCTACGCCGGGGCTCAAGGCTCAAGGGACCCAAATGAACGTTTTTTGTAGTGACCACCGCAGTGGCCTGACCTACCGACACTCCAACCCCGGCGAGAAGCTCCACCGTCTCACACCTACAACGACTGGGCAAGGAAATGGCGTCTGTCGATCTTAGGCTAAGGGTTGGTGACCTACTCCGGCCTCGCTCGGGGCCGAGGTATCGAAAAATGCGAGAAACGGAGTGGCGCAGAGAGAGAAAAGGCGAACCGGGTGATTATCCCAAGAAATGGGGGCTATTCATGAATCCAAGGGTGGTCGTAAGGTCGCCTGTCCGGTGCGTAGTCTTTCGAGAGTAACTGGCTGAGCTTCGAGGTGGCCTAAATGGCCCGACAAAGCGCACGCAAGGGGCTTATGATGAGAAACTCATGGGCATGATTCCCATGAGAACTGGCAGCCTGTGCGAAACCAAAGCAAGACAAGGGTGGCCTATGATGGGGTTACCTTTCCCTATGCTCTGACGGCCGACGGCGGGCCTAAGCTACCGAACGGCGTACTGCAGGTGGCGGTGCTATGGAGAGTGAGAGAGGAGAAGGGTTTGGTTGGTAGTTTTCCCCTTCATCTTCATCACTTCCAATTTAGCCCTTTCATCTACTTAATTTAGGCATGATTGTGCACTTAACTCGATTAAGGAAAAATTAGTATCTAAATAAATAATAACTTTAAATTAACTTTGATAAATCAAAATAAATATTAAACAAGTATGTAAATAATTTAAATGCATAAAGGAATACAGACTCAAAAATAATTTCTTAAGAAAATTAAATATACATAATTAAATAGAATTTATAAATAACCGAAATTAAAACTCAATAAATAAAATTTAAATCGCGCCTAAATTTATTTGGTATTACAAATGTGATCTCATAAGCGTAAAACAAATGTTCCTTATAAAAAAAATGTACTACTTTCCTCGTTCCTCGACACAGAGATTGTTTGCATCTAATGCCACACCAAGATATGAGGTGGTGCATGCCGAGCATGAGTCCGAAGATGGTGTTATGCGTCATTGTTCGACCGGGGTTGAAACATTTCAACTAAACTCATCCTGATTTCAGAACTCCAAAGTCGAAATGTTCGACTGGGTCTTTCCACTAATGGCTTTAATCCATTTGGTCAATCCGGACAACAATATTCTTCATGGCCGGTTATATTAACGCCATACAATTTGCCCCCATGGATGTGCATGAAAGATGAATATATGTTTTTATCTATAATCAGGCTGTACAAAGAATCCAAAGGGGAAAATCGATGTTTTCTACAACCTTTAATTGCGCAGTTGGAAAACATCAGGTGGAGTGCTGGTGTATGTACATATGACATTTCGAGGAAGCAGAATTTTCAAATGAAGGCTGCTCTAATGTGGACAATTAGTGATTTTCCCCGCATACCAATGTCTATTGATGGAGTACGCAGGAAGCTTGTTTCGTCTCATCGCATGGAAGATTCATATGCATTTTACATCGAGTAAAGGGGCAAGACATCGCGGGTTTGACAATCATCGAAGTTCTTACCAAGACATCATCAATTTCAAGGAATAAAAATTCTTTCGGGCGTAAAACAGTTGAGAAAAGTTGCACCATGTCCGATCAGTGGGAGGAAGTATTAGGAGCTAAAATTGAGCAATTGTGGTCAAGAAAGTGTCGAAATCGATGCCGAGTCCACTAATGCCTGAGGATTTTCAAGAGTCACAATGTGGATGGAAGAAAAGAAGCATCTTTTCGATTTACCTTTATCGAGCACAAACCTCATTCGACATAATCTAGAGATGTCATGCATATTGAAAAATGTCTTTGATAATGTCTTCAATACTGTTATGAATGCTGAAGGAAAACAAAGACAACATGCAAAGTCTGTAGCTGACTTAAAAGAGTTTTTGCGGACGAAAGTAGAGTTGCACCAAAATGAGAGCACAAAAGTAAATATCCAAAAGCTACTTATACTGATAAGTCGCAGGAAAAATTTTGTGCGAATGGTTGAAAGAACTGATTTCCCGACCGTATGCCTTTAACATGGCAAGATGTGTCAGATATGAATAAGCCAAATTATTTGGCATGAAAAGCCATGATCGCTTATGTGTTTATGCAAAGGCTAATTCCAATAGCATTTCAACTATTGCAGAGAATGTGTGGTCATCTTCGGCGTAGTCGAGTAACTTTTTTTAAAGATCTACATCTACAAGAATAACAGAGGAAGACATGAGGCGACTTGAAGATGAAATTCCTGTTATTATCCGTAGCTCGAGCGTATAATACCTCCAAGTTTTCGATCAGATGAGCATCTCCTCATCCATTTGCCGTATGAAGTGGCGATAGCGGTGTCCGCTCACCGCGGATACCCGAGAGGTTAGCACCAAAATAAATCATATGAATTTTGATATGTCAATCCACTTAAAATGACTACTTATTTTATAGCCTATAAAGATTATCTTTAGGTACCTTCGAAGGTTGAAAACAACGTATGCAATAAAGCAAAAGTCATACTTATATGCAATGCATATTCGTCGAGGGAGTATATCTTCATTTTCAGGCTCATTATTTCGAGCCATATGTCAATACAAGACATCGAAGAGTGCCACGAAATCTAATTTGCTTTGATAGAGATGAAACTCAAGAACATGCAGGGACAAGTTTCATTTTTAAGCATGGCAGAGTATCGGCAAGGAAAATTTTGATATCTTACTCCATTGAATATCATGCAAATTGCACGCATATTCTATTGACCGTGAAGAAGTAAAGCCCTATATTGAGTAAGTATCTGAATTTCTTAAAGAAATGATTGAAAACTAATTTATATATGCAAAATGTTTATGTAATTGTCGAAACTAATGGTCATTTGCTATAGACTATTTCCAGGCTAGATTAAGAGAACATCAACCATATGTCAAGAAGCCGGTTGATGCTAAATCCCATAAAGACTTTGCATCCTTGGTTTGAGGCACATGTAAGTAATAAAATTCAACTATATATATATATATATATATATATATATATATATATATATATATATATATATATATATATATATATATATATATATATATTGTTGATTTAGTTACCCATAATTCTTATAACTTTCAATTTTCTATAGGCTCATGACCCGATTTAATATCTCCAGCCAATTCATAGCGACCTTGCAAAAGGACCTTTACGAGGTGTTAAGACGTTTCCGGCTATTATGTGAATGGATATAAGTTTCTACACTTTGGGACATGGATCAAATAAAGCAACCATGAATAAGGGAGTGTGCATAAAGGGTTCCACTTAAGCAAATGTAATCGACTTTTACGGTCAACTAATAGAGGCGATAGCTTGAATGGTCCCATTACCACCGAAGAGAGTCATATTATTCAATTGTCGCTGGTTTGATCCGATCACTGCATTGTGTACAAGAAGTCACCCTGAGTATAAGCTTGTTGATGTGAACCACACGAGAAGATTCAATAGATATGAACCATTTATTCTCGCGGAGCAAGCAATGCAGGTCTATTATGCATCTTATCCAAGCACAAGGAAAAACATGTGTAATTGGTGGGCTGTTTGCAAGATAAAAGCTCGGGGGGTCGTGGAAGTAGCCGAGACATCGAAAATTTTGCTATCAAATGCAGGAGCATTTCAAGAGGATGTCATCGAAAACCATTATATTGATATTACAGCAGACAAAGAACCTCAATCATTAGTTGATCACAGTTGTCCTTTTGAGACATTGATGATATAGAACTTGAAGAAAATGAGGAGGTGGAACTAGAAATAGAGTCAGATGAAGAATATGAAGAATTAGATGATGATGATAATACGTGACCAATATTGAATATTGATGCCTTTATATTATCAGGATCTTGGCGAATATATTTATAATATTGTTTTCTAATTACTAGTATTTTTCTCGTGATATATATGTACTTTATAGTAGTCATTTTCATTATAAATGTGTTGTTTTGTAATTATGTTCTATTGAAGGTATGAGAGGGGTGGCCATCTCAAGAAGGGAGTGAGCACCCTACAGTGCCCAGGGGCAACTGAACTATCTGCACCAGCCGTCCTACCTTCAAGCACTGCCCCACCAGCTATAGGTTCGACACCTACCTTCAATGTGGAGAACTTATCACCACCTTCCCCACAGACTGATCTGGAGTCTTCTACCGTGACGCACCAAATTGTCATTAACCACATATGAAATTACACTGAAAGAATATAGAAACAATTTGATGTGGAGACCACTTTATGCTTAAAATGTTTATTATGAAACTTATTGTTTTTCAGTTGCTTTGCTTCTTACAAGATAATTTATTTTCTATATGAGATTTAATATTCAATATTCTTTTTGTAATTTTTGGAATAGATTTCTTCCAAGTGCTTCAACTGACATTACCAAGATTTTCTGCCATAGACTAGAAAATGAGGGCGCAAATACAGGTCAAGCCCACAACACTAAGGAGTTCTATTTGGGATCGCAATTTAAGGTATTTCATATGTACTTGTTCTCTTGTTATAAACTATAAACTATTATAATGGGTAGCATTTTGAATCCATCAACTACATTGCTTGGATAGCATAAGACAAATTTGTATTTGTATATGTACATCTAAATCTGGGGATGATGACTAGGAACTTTAAAAAAAAAAATTCTAATAATACCAATCTAAATTATCTTTTCTTTTCTTAGTGAGGCTCTCGGGAGACTAAATTTGTGACGTGATGTATTCGTAGATATCTTTTCTTCTTTTTTCTTTTTTCTGTAGTAGTCTTTTTCTCTCTCAGATAAGAGGAACTTCTCATCTTTTTCCCGCTATTTATTTCTTTGATTCGTTTTTTCAGAGCCAACTCTCATGTCTTAAAAGATTTTTTGTTTGTGATTTTCAGCCATGGCAAAAAGGTTTTCAGAAGAAAAGAAAAAAAGAAAAAAAAAAGAGATCGGTATGGTTTTCGTCAGACCGACAGAATGGCAGGAAAAGCTAGTTGTCAGGTAATGAATACTGCGTTTTTTTTGCTCGCAGATCGCTTGGGTGAAGTTTTCTTTGTTTTGTTCATTTCCACCGAAAATCAATTATATTATCGTGCTATGGAAGGGGAAAAGTTTGAGAATGTGAACGCTGTGATGAGATGTCGAGAAATTATACCATCAGATGGATGTGGATGTTTTTTGGTGCATATAAATCGATGGGAATGGCTAGGAGGACTGGCTAAAAGTCGGAAGCTCTTAGGGTCAAAGTGAGGATTTAATGATTTACTTATTAACTCTCGTGACCATGAGATAAATATAGGTTTTTTTACTTAGATACGCTTGCATGTAGAACTTTAAATTAGTCTTAATTTAATTTTCATCTAGTCAATTTTGATGGCTAATGTGGAAACTAATATAAAATTGTATCTTCAAATTAGAAAAGAATTCAACTAATACCAATCTAGGGTCAATACTAAATCAAACTACTTGATTATTTTAAATTTAGGATCGTGTTACTCTAAAATTGGATTCGATGATTAAGTATTATTTTTTTAAAGAAATAAATTATATGATTATATCAAAATTTAAATAATAAATTGGGAATAAGGTTTATTTGCAATCGTTAAATAGTTTTAAAAAATTCTGTTTGTAATCGTTGTGAGAGAAAAAATTGTTTAAGAACCTAAAATGTTTTTATAAAATGGAGCAAAAAAGAGACACATATCTTGTCTAGAAAGGTTGTGGATATTCATGTCGGGATACTGCATATGATGGATGCCCTTCATCTGATTAGACAAGAAGGATATTCATGCCCTTCTTGTCTAGAGTGCAGATTCAAGGTACATGTATTGTCTTCTAGCCTTTTTGTTTCATTAAGAATTTCCAAAGATTTCCGATGTGCAAATTACTATCAGGATGTGTTTAAGATCATTCAAACTTGTTAATATTGTGTTATTTCAAAATCACATTATGTAACTACTACTGTATGTGGTTATGCATTTTTATTTGTTGAAATATTTTTTTTTTCTTCAGAAAGCATGTACCTGGGATGATTCAAATGATGCATTAGTCAAGAGAACGTTTTATAGGGTGGCAGGAAAGCGATATGGGGATTGGTTGTGCAAGATGCGAATCGAAGGGAAAAAAGAAGAACATATACCAGAAGATGTATGGGAAAGCCAGCAACATTGGAGTACTCCTGAATATAAAAAGAAACGCGGAACAAGCCGCTAAAATCGCATGTAGTGCGGAGGACCTTGTACCGGCCTTTCCACACATGTGGCTCTAGATCCACACCAACATTGTATCGCTTTTGGTAAGAATTTTAAGAATATTTTTTTAAATAACATTTCCTCATCATCTTATTCGAACTAATTAATTTGATAATTAATTTTTGTAGGAAAAGGAATTGAAACGCCCCCCCACGCCATTTGAAGTGTTCAAGAAGATGCACACCAAAAAAGATGGTGCTTTCGTTGACAAAAGATCTATGACATCAATGTAAGATTTCAATTTTGCTTTATTAAAAATAACCCAACAATTATTCTTAAATAATTATTAATTTTATAATGAATTAAATATAGATGCTTCGTGTCCATGGTTGCCCCGGTCACCCTGGTGAGTGATCTCAACTGAGTCCGTGGAGGTTAACATATTTCGCTATATCTACAATGGCCGATGAGGTGCAAGAGCTTATGTACGGCCCGTCTCAAAGGCCCGCATTTTACTCCCGAGACTTTCACTGGGCTTCCTACCACTTCGCTAAGGATTTTACATTCCATAAACGTTTCACACAACAGGAATGAAGTGGTTTGGCAGAGGGTGAGAGTGTTCAAGAACTTCAACTCAAAATGAATGAAGATGTGAGATTGCATAGCATAATTAACAGCACTTAACAAAAGACGGAGTGGCCAACGATGTTTAACGTACGCTCAATCCAATGCCCAAGATTCGCATCCTACCAATCCAGCCTTACACCCCCATAACGTCCATCTCTAGGTCGTGATCATGATCTTTAGATTATGAGTTATTTTTTTTTTTTAGACGCATGATATGAACTAGTTATCAGGTTAAGAGCTTTTTAATTTGCTGCAACATAATTAATGTATGGTTATTTGTATTGCTTTTATTTTCAACAATGCAATTAAATTAATATTTGTTTTCCAATGAATGTGTGCTTTTAATATTATGGTTTCTAATTATTTAAAAATTAAATATATTGCGTAATTTGAAATTAATATAAAGAAAATTTAAATAAAAATGGTTTTACACGAAATTAAATTTTAGTTTAATTTTAACATTTCACGCTTAAAATAACTCAAAAGTGTACAAGAGTTGAACTAAGCGATGGATTGCAAACTTCCGCATTGAGACTCCGATTTTAATTTTTCGTTGCTAAATTAGCGACGATTTGAAATGACCGACTTATTTAGCGACGATTGAATTTTCTCTGTCGCTAATAATACGACTTTATTGTCGTGATTATGTCGCTTATTTTGCATTTAAAATTAATATCCGCTTCAAGTTTGCCGACCAGGGTCATTCCGCCGCTAAATATAGCGACTGACAAAGATTATAAACAAAGATTTTAGCTTAACTAAAATTAAAAACTGTCGCTTAAGTTTAACGACGGAAAATTTTCAATTGTCATGAAGTTGCTAAGTTTACGACGAAAATTCTCAATTCGCCGCCATGTTTAGCGACGGATTTCAGATTACATCGCTATTTTAAATGTAATTTTAAAATTTGAATAGCTAAATTTCATGATCATTATACTTTAGTCGCTAAATTTAGCGAGGAGCGCTTTTACCTACTTAATTTTCTCACAGAACCGTCATAAAGGATTTTTATGACATTTTTAATTTACCGACGGTAAAACTGGCGCAAAGGCCAGATCTCAGAGTGGCAAGACCCACCAATCCCAAGAAATTACGCATCTCAAGACCTGACTCTACTTTTCCCAACTCATCACTACCCAACCTCTCGTGGCTTCATCGACACTCCTGAAGCTGACACTATGTGCCCTAAAAATCTCATCTCGCAAGCCAAACCAGACTCTACTAAACTCAAGGCAGAGAACCATATCTCTCACTAATCAGAATGATCCCCTAAATGATCCCCATGCTCCCTCGCATCGAGTGATCAAAATGTCATCCACAAAGACTATGACAACCCATCTGAGATAGGGTCGGGAACACCTACGCATGAGGACCACCGCCGGCGCATCGCCAATCCAAAGGGCATCACCGTGAAGTCAAAGTGCCCATAATGCGCCCGAACGCCGTCTTGTGGATATCCGCCTCTCCTAACCTCGCCAAGTAACGGTGGTAACCAATGCGGCAATCATCACCCTGGAGTAGACTCGCTTTCCTGCAACTCGCCACAAATCATCAATCCTTCAGAAGGGTATCGATTCTCATCAGAACCCCATTCAACTATCGATAAGTCGTCGCACAAGAAGGGTCTCGTTCTTCTTTTTCGCAAATGTAACCCAGCGCTCTGATGGTGAAGTGCTCTGGCCTTAATAAACCTCATTCAAAGAACTCCGTGATTGCCTGGGGACCTCGAGTTCCTCGCAGAACTCCAACCGACGCCATCTTATGTGGAGTCATGAGATGGGGCGACGTGCCAAGGTGTAACTCCACGTCAAAGTCCACAACCCTCGCGGAGGTAACCCTAAGAGCTCATCCGTGAAAACATCCTCGTGACTTCGCACACCACCGAGGCGCATCCTGGGCCCCGATTCAATCTCGCCCCTCCAAGGTAAGGCTACTACCTAACCCACCAACCGTCTCTCGCCATTGGAATCGCATATCTACCAAAAGATTATGCATCCCGGAATGTAACACAAGTACCATCCAAAGGTAGCAAGAACCTCCACGTCACAATCAATGACAACTGAGGTACAATCCGGCCCATCCCAAGGATGACATCGAACTCTCGACATATCCATGACCGTGTCCATCAGGAGCAGAATCCCAGAGATCTCTAGTTCTCAATTCCGACATATCAGATATATGCTCTCCCTAGTCCCTAGGGAGAACTCACACACATGGGCTCCTCCAAGGTCTCAACCTCCAAGCCCTACTCTCTCGCACAACCGATGCAGCGATGAATGAATGTGACACACCTAAGTCAAATAACACTCTTACCCATAGGCGAGATAGCAAAAACGCACCGTATGACCATTGACTGCTTAACTTAGCCGGGGTGGCGCTGCGGACGCCCCAAAACCCGGGTCCCGCCAACCTATTGGACATCACATGCTCTGCAACCCGACACCACTCCATGAAAATCTACAGGGCCTCCTTCAGACGGAGCTCTACCCAAGGTCAACTTTATTCCAAACAGTTCACACAATGACAACATAAGGTCCACATGCAGTAAAATAATGGCAACTTCAGTCTCTACATCAATACTCACAAAATACATCAATTCATGTATTGGCCAGTTCAAGAGTTAACAAATTACTTTACCAAACATATATCAAAAATTATAAAAAATTTAATACATTGTTATACAAAACTAACAATTCAAAGCCACAACCCGATTTTCTTCTGGCAACGTGGCCTCTAAAGGAGCGCCCCGTCCCGTGCACACCCGCACCGAAACAGCCGATCCTCGACTGTAAGAAGAAGTCCAAGAGTGATACTTCCCAGCATAAGCATCATCACCTAAGTGCACATGCCATGACAAACAATCACATCCAAGTAATTACATGAACTTACTCGAATGTCTACATGACCAATCCCATGTCCCGAGTCCTCACCGACTCCTCACATACGCCTAAGCCGAATGCGAGTAAATATCTGCCAAAAAACAAAAAGCTTTGCTCGAAAACTTACTACCTGGGGATTCGCCTCCGAGGCAAATTGCCGGATAACGCTCCGAAACGCGGTCCTCATCCGAAGTGATCTGTTTGACGACTCTCCAAGGCAATTCTTCGTAAAATCTTCCTTCAAATTCCTTTCACAAACGTTTTGTTTTTATTTCTTTCATGTCGCACCAATTCTAATATCTAGTAGGTGCCCTGCCAGTATTATGGAATGGCATGATGTCAATCCAAAACATCTATGCTAATATATCTACATGCATATATATTAACATAATTAATTCAAATAAATCATGTTATTAAATTCACATCAATAACACCAAAATTAGCTCACATGGGCTAATTATCAAACACAAGCAATTCAATTTGAATCACTTACAACACATATTTTCACACCAAGAAAATCTCATCACTATTCACATGAACGTTGAAAACCCTGCCAGGCATTGCTCACAAACACCAAATTCGGGCCTTCTCCACTTCGCCCAAAGGTTTTAAGACCGAATTTACTTCACTAAATTCAAGCCTAGAATATCCCTAACCATAACATGGCTCTTAGCCAAAGAATATCAAGGCAGGAAAAGATCCCTACCTCTGAGTTGTCTGAACTCCACCAACCAGTGTTCACGCAGCCTCGTCACAGAATAATTTTTGAGAGATTTTCGCTTATCGAGAACCGACGGTCCGAACAACCGAAAATCTAGAGAGAAGGCACACTTTCTCTCTCTAGAAATCTCAAATCCCAAAGAACTCGCATCTCACGCTCCGCTTTGTCTCTCAAAATGAAGATGACACTATTCGCTATTTTATCTTACAAACTTTCCATTAATTTACTTATGTCCCCTTTTGTTGATTTTAGACACTTGACACAATATCGCCATTCCATCAACATTCTCTAATCTACGCACATGTTTCATGAGTACATAGTGGGTTACTTTCATCATGTCACATGTTTTCAATAGCCGCGACTGACCTGCGCTCAAAAACGTGGAATTGACCGTCTCGTAATTCAATGAAATTCGATCTACCTGTATTTCGCGACGATTCCAACTGGAAACTGCTTCGGCCATCCGAGATCTAGAAAAATTTTGGATTTTTACCGAAATTACCATTTTACCATTTTTCAAAAAATTTGAAGTTTCTCGGGTCTTACATTCTCCCCTCCTTAAAAGAATTTTGTTCCGAAATTTTGGACAATTACTATGAATCACATGCATATGCAACGTGCACTATACCATGCATGTAAACTAGTCATTTAAATATTAAATGACTAAACCACGTACCTTCATCCCTAAACAAGAAGGGATAGGTGGCCCGCATCCTGTACTCACGCTCCCACGTTGACTCCTCCACTCACTAAGGCTGCCATAAAGTACCCTCACACTAGCCTCACTGGGCCTTGCTGTCGCAAACCCAACTCCTACTATCCACAATGCACACCGGTCCCTCCTCAAAGGTCCTATCCATGTCAACTTCACCCTCCCTAATCCACTACATGAGCCGGATCCTGGAGTGCACCTTCGAGCACGGAGACGTGAAATACCCGGGACACCCGATACGCCGTCAAGCAGAGCCAACCTAAGATGCTATATGTCTACCCCTCTCGAGCATCTAGAAGGGCCCAATGAACCCGGGCGATACTCCGTCGTTTAACCCGATCATTCTCCTTAGGCATCACCTTCAAGAAGACGTGATCACCAACCTCGAACTCTAAGGGTCGACGTCGTACATCAACATAGCTCTTCTACCGGCCTGCCGGCGAGAAGACGCTGGTCAGATCAAGCTCACCTTCCTGAGGTGTCTCTAATCAGATCAGACCTGTTGATGGAGCTCTCTCCCACTTCTGGGCCTAACATATCAGATCTACATGGCCTCCCACAATGCCTCATATATAAGCCATCTCAGATACTACCGATAATAGCCATAGAAGACTCCACTAAGGGCAAATGCTCTTCCCAAAGCCTACCCTTATGATCCAAGACGTGATGCCTCGTGAAGATGTCCCTCTAACACCTGGGATAGTCTCTCTTACCGACCATCCGCTTCGGGTGGAAAGTTGTACTATGGTCACCGTAGCCCATAGCCTGAAACTCTTCTCCAAAAGTAAGGCCAGAACTTGTAGTCTCTATCTCACACTATGGATACTGCTAGTACTCACGTAGCCGAACGATCTCTGACATACAACCGCAGAATCTCTCCAATGTGAAGGTCATCTGCACAACTAGAAAATGTGCCAACTTCGTGGTTCTGCCCACCATCACCATACCACATCATGTTCGCAAAGTATTCTGTGTGGCAAGGGTCACAAAATCCATCGTGACGTGCTCCCACTTCCACTCCACCACCTCCAATGGCCAGCGAGCCCCGTTGGCTTCTCGTCACTTAACTTGTCGACACGTAAGACATCGTCAATTGTTCCCCTACGTGTCTCTTCATCCTTTCCGCAGTACCGGGGACTAAGATCCTGG
This sequence comes from Tetrastigma voinierianum, assembly GCA_016808115.1. NCBI lineage: Eukaryota > Viridiplantae > Streptophyta > Magnoliopsida > Vitales > Vitaceae > Tetrastigma > Tetrastigma voinierianum. The sequence continues at coordinate 1,334,277 of JAEQBH010000476.1, read as the reverse complement.
CATCTTCATGCCACCTGGGATGCACAAGAAAAACAAGAGCAAAGGAACCCCGAGGATCTCCTCTCAACAACTCCACAACCTGGGAACCACTACCCTTTCCCTATATTGAAGACTACCATCCACGGACGGCCCAAATTTCACCCGCATTCGACCATACCCATCCCTAATGACACTATCTTCGCGCCCGTTCCTACTGACTGATCACTCTCGTTTTCAATGTAGACAGCAGCCACTAAACTCCCCAACGCACTTCGATCCTCGCCACAGATCAGAGCCCAAACTGGCCCTACGCCTCGAGCATCCGCCCACTCCCAAGCTATACTACGACGCTCCCCCGTGACTTCCGAACTGAGTGCATCAGCCACCACATTTGCCTTACCAGGATGGTAATGCAAAGTGAAGTCATAATCCTCTAAGAACTCCATCCATCTGCGTTGCCTCATATTGAGGTCCCGCTATGTGAAAATATACTTCAGACTTTTGTGGTCTGAGTACACCTCGAATTGTTCGCCATATAAGTAGTAGCGCCAAATCTTCAAGGCGAAGACTACAACCGCCAACTCCATATTGTGTGTGGGGTAATTCTACTCATGATTCTTCAACTGACGAGAACCATAAGCTACTACCCTCCCGGACTGCATCAAAACACATCCTACCCTACTCAGGCATCACAATACAATCGTGGTACCCCCTGTCTCCTTATCCGACTATCAAGATAGGAGCCGAAGTGTTCTCCTTAACTCCTAGGAATGCCTCCTCGCATCGGCCATCCCAATCAAAATCGACCTCCTTCCGAGTCAATCTCGCCATAAAAAGCCGCTTAATCTGGGAGAAATCTCAATGAATCTCCTATAATACTCCGTACTAATCCCAAGAAACTCGGACCAAACCGATCCTCGCCTCCTAACTCATCACTACTCGACCTGGGTCAACCGACACTCCTCGATAGCCGACACCACGTGTCCCAAAATCTCACCTCGAGAAGCCAAAACTGCGCGACGATCGAACTCGGGCGCATGTACCGATGGTCTCTCAACAATCGTAATACAACTCGCGATACCTGCTCCACTCGACCGGTAGATCAAAATGTCATCCACAAAGACTACGACAACCGATTCAGATAGGGTCGAATACCCTACGACGAGGTCCATGAATGCCGCTGGCATTCGCCAATCTGGGGGCATCATCAGAACTCAAAGTGCCCATAACGCGTCCTAAACGCCATTCAGTGGATATCCGTCTAGCCGATGGTAACCAAGGGTCTATCTTGGAGAGAGATTCAAGGTCCTCTCAACTCGGGAACAACAAGTCATCAATCCCCAATGGGCAATTGACTCACCAGAACTCCCGTTCAACTCGTCTCGTAATCAATGCACAAGGGTCTTGTCCTTCTTCTTCTCAAATAGAACCAGAGCGCCCCATGGTGAAGTGCCTGGTCACTGAACCCTTGTCCAAGATCCTCGTAGCTGACTCTAAGTTCCCGCAATAACCGGTGCCATCCTATGGAGTAATGTAGACGCGAAGTACTGTGTGGTGTAACTCGACACCAAGTCTACAACCTCCATGAGGCAATCCCAGAACACATCCGAAACATCCTCATACTCGCACCACTCGATAGATCTAAGTCCGGGTCTCACTGCCCTTCTAAAGGCTTACTAGCCAACCCACCACCTGTCCCTGATGACTGACTCAGACACCGCCCTGGGCAAAATATCATGCTTGCCCCCGAAATACAACACGAAAATTGCCCATAGCAGAACCCTCCTATGCTCATAATCGATAACAACTCTAAAAGCTGTCAACCAATCCATCTCAAGGATGACATCAAACTCTGACATGTCCATGACCCTGAGGTCCACTGTGAGTAGAATCCCCGAGACCTCTAACTCGCAACCATGACATATCATCCCTATTCTCGCCCTAATCCCTAGGGGAGAACTCACATACAAGGGCTCCTCTAAGGCCTCAACCTCTAAGCCCAACTCTATCACAACTGATGTAGCAATGAATGAATGTGACGCACCATAATCAAATAACACTCTTGCCCATAGGCGAGATAGCAAAAATGTACCCCAGATAACTAGTCGACCGACTCCTACTGGGCATGGTGTGATGGCGTGACAAGCCCCGAACCCCGGGACGTCCCCGCCCCAGGCCTCGTTTCCTCTACCTCGCCATAGTCCGGCCTCCGCCCGCCTCGTACGGGAGGTGCCGCCACTTCTGGGAACCACACCGAAGGCCTCCGGCCTCGATTGGGCGGAGGAATGTACCGCATCCTCCCGCCCTACCACCGACTCGGATCGCGCTATCCCAAAACCCCGATCCTCGTTCGGGGGGGCAATCCTCCTCATGTCCAAAGCATCGCAATGGTAGCACACCATTCGCCTAACCCGAACAAGAACCCGATTCACCCCTCGCCCGCATGGTCGCGACCTGAACCCTCGTGGAACTAGAAGCCCCTCTCGCTTTCCCGAACTAGAAGAAGATTGACTCTCCTTCCTCTTACCATTAGCACCCGCATCCCGAGGCCCGAGCATCCTCAATCTCCCTCTCTATGGTCGTGGTCGTCCAACCATGGAGTCCACGTCTTATAGGCGAAGTCCTATAATCTTGCCTTGAATGGACAACTTTAACCCATTCTCGAACCTCCGACTTCGCCATGTTCGCCACGTAATCATCGTAAGAAAAACGGGCTAGCCTGAATCTAGCCACATAATCCATCACAGCCATCATCCCCTCGTCTGCACTCTAGAACTCCCCGAGCCTTCATGTCTCGCAAAGATCCCGAAGCCTACCTATGAATGCCCCGAACTCTGCCCTTGTCATTGCCTCTAGGTCTCTAAAGGTCTTCGCCCAGTTCCACCATACTTGGGCCTCACATTCTAGTTGGAATGCAGCTAGTCGATCCCGGTCGGTCGAGGTATCCTATGCCTCTAACACCTTCGACCTAAGATGAACCAATGGTCTCCGCTTACCCAATCTCCTCCTACCCCGTGAATGTCTGGAGAGGATGATGTGCCCTAAACCTCCTGGAGGTTACCTCTGACCTCCCGACTACCTGTTGCACTAGCTTCGTGCAATGGCAAAGAATGCAATACCCCACAAACAACAAAGCCTCGGTTAAACACCGGTGGTGCCTCGACCAAGACCGTGGATCTAATTCTACGCCCTCGCTCACTAGCCATCTACACATGTCAAATGTCAAGTTAAAATTAATGCAAGATCTCTAAGGCTTAATCACAAACTCGTAGACACTATTCATATACAGAAAAATATTTCATACACTATGTCCATGCATTCATAGGTAATGCAAAATAATAATTCAATATATTAAATCATTTTTAACAAAAAAAAATTTATTTTATTTTATTTTGTCTCATTTTATTTTTATTTTTTTATTTTTTAAAAAATTTATTTTTTTATTTTTTAAACCTCGTGAACAATGCTTCATGAACAAAGGTTCATGAACAAGTTCATGAACAAAGGTCCCAAAAACAAGGATCAACGTTGCACTGAGTCAAAATCGGCCGGTGCACTGTGTGCACACTAAATTTGTACCATACAGACGCCCAGCGAATGCAGGAGCCGCACTGTCGTGGGCGCACCGCGGCCGTGTCAGCTGCCAGCTATCGTGATTTAGCGGGCGGATGGCGTGTCGTGGCCTAGGCCAGCCTCCCCAGCCCTGTGTCACGATACAATCCATTGTATCATGACTCAAATGGGCAGTTGCCTTCTGAGCAGATTTTTTTTTTTCACACCATTTTTTTTTCCTCATTCCAATAATTTGAAAACCACCAAAAAAATTTTTTTTCCGCTTACACACTCCAGAAACCTTTAAAAAAAAAAAATTTCTTCACATCCTTTTTTTTTTTTTTCCACAAAATTTTGACCATTTGCCCAAATTTCAACCTCCTGCTTCAATTCTCCTGTTATTTATCAAGTATACACCATTAATACATATATATAAAGATTACAACATATCAACCATCAGTGTAATAAGGAATACGTGATCTCCCGTGCCCATCAAGTCCCAGGTAATTGTATACCCAACTTATCACACTGCTTCCCACGTATTTATAAACCTAGGCTCGATACCAAGTCATGACGCCTTAAACCCGGGTCCCTGACAACCCACACCATGGATGATCGCGGATGTCTGCAACCCGACACCACTCAGAGGTACCATGCACTCCTTTGTATAGGAGCTCTACCCAAGTACAACCCCGTCCCAAATGTACCACAATGACCACACAAGGTCCACATACGAGCAAATAATGGTCACTGGGTCCCGCATCACTCACAAAATACCAACTATGTACAATAGTTCAAGAGTTAATAAATTACTTTACCAAACATATATCAAAATTATAAAATTTAATACATGTTATACAAAATGAATAATTTGTAAAGCCACAACCCGACTTTCTTCTAAACTCTTACCTATACTGCCCCAGACACCCTCTATACCTAAAATAGTGATCCTCGATTGCAGTGAGCAAACAAGAATGATAATTTCATACGGGTTACTCCCACCCAAGTGCACATGTCATGGAAAACAATCACATCCAAGTAATGATGATGAATCCCATTCAATGCCTACATGACTAATCCCATGTCCTAAGTCAGACGCCCCCATTCTCGGGTGTCCGCAATGTCCGTCAACCCGCTAAAAATCTACACGCTCCCATAATTCCGAGTAAAATAGTCACTGAGCCTACATGTCATAATTTCCATCCAAAATACATTCAACCAATTATATTACATGTCTGGGGCGAGTTACTTACATCACTTTACTTCAAACATATATTAAAATCTACAATTCACTACATGTTATACCAAACTCGGGCCACAACCCGGCCAAAATCGGCCCCAAGATGGAGCCGCCTTCTCGAATGATCCCCTCGTACTAAATAATATTCTTCTGACAGGTGAGCTTATCGCCTCAAGAGTGAAATTACTCCTAAATGGGTTACTTCCTCACCTAAGTGCATATGCAATGATCAAATTTAAACACACACACTCAAGTAACACGTTGATCCTACTTGAATGTCTACATGCCCATTCCCATGTCTCGAGTCCTCAATCGAATTCTGTACACACTCGCTAAGCCATGTATGAGAAAATACCATTTTCAAAACAAACTTGTCGTTTCTCGAAAATATATACTACCAGTTTCTAGAAAATACGGGACTACCCTCCGAGGCAATATAATGCAGGTCTCCCGAAACAAATATGGTTCCTCATCCAAAATGGATCATCGACTACATCTCCCCAGTCCCCATTCTCCGAAAATCATCCCGTGAAATTTCTCGCAACCATGTTCGCTTCGTAGTGGTACTCAGGTCATGCACTGCCACCTAATTTCTAGGTTACCCAAAGGCATATGAAAATGCATTATGCCATTTCAACACAATTTGTACAAACATATCAAATATGCATATATTCTCAAATTTACAATCACCACATAATTCAATGATATCAATCTGATCACCAAATTAGCTCACTGAGCTAATCACACCCATTTCCTGCCGGCCTACACCCACAATTATATCGGTACACTATGGCATCATGTTAACACATCAAGCATTAACCTATTAATTTCTTTATCAACCAACTCAAGCTTCATTCATTTCAACTAATCTCATACATACCACACATGGACGTTTTGGTCCAATTCATCCAACTGACCTGCTTTTACCATCCTAAAATGTAATAATCGGGTCACCAGTGGTGTTCTACTCACCAAACGCTGGCCTTCAGAACCGAATCTTCCATGCCCATTCCGGTCTCCATTTCACCAAAGCATAATTTATTGTATAAATTATGACACAAACACCCAAAACAGTCCCTAAAACCGTCACGGACTGTCCAAATGGGTCCCAAAATTTACATTTTCGTCCCAGTTCAGGATCGATCAAACTACACTCACTGGGCCAAACCCCATTCAAAGATCACAAAACACTTAAACAAAGGTAAAACAAGCAGGATAAAACCCCTACCTCATGGAGTTTATTAAACTCCTAAACTGGCGCCCCACGCGTAGGTCCGCCAGTAGAGTAACTTTCCTTTCTCGGGTCCAAGAAATCCGAAGATCCGACTACGGATCTGTGAGAAGCCTCACCCTTTCTCTAAACCCCAAATCTATACCTACTGCATCCCATTCTCATCCCTTCATTGGCCAAATAAAGGAGAAGATGACATTATTTTCATTTTATTCTTTCCCCATTTAACTTTCAAATAACATCCATGTCCCTTCTGATTTTAAGACTCTGCACCTATCTCGGGCCGTCCATTTGACCATCTCTCACTCATGCAAATATGTGGCCACATGAGCACATAAGCAGGTGACTTTTAATATGATCAAGATAGTCGCTTTTACTCATTCGACACCGGGCGCTCAAAACGTGGCAAATTCCGATCATTCAATTCGCGAAATTCACGGTTAGCTTGATTTCACGAGACGATTCCAAATCTGAAGTCCGCTTAGCCATCCGATCTAGAAATTTGATTTTACCAAAATTATTGATTTTTACCCTTGAGAAAATTTAATCTCTTTTCTCAGGCCCACAAGTCCTCATCGACTCCTCATATGTCTAAAAAACCGACTGCGAGTAAAGATCCATTTTTTCTAAAAAATCTTTTGTCTCAAAACTTACTTCATCGAGTTTCTTGGGAAATATCGGGACTACCCTTCGAGGCGAATTGTCGGATAACGCTTAAATAGCCATGGTCCCCATCCTAAGTGGATCATTGACGATCAAGGCAATTTTCTGAAAATCTTCCGTCGAAATTCCTTTCACACAAACAAGCCAGTTGCTTTCTTTCATATTATGCACTCACTCCTAATATTCTGTGATTTTCCCAAGGCATATGTAATGTATGATGTCAATCCCAAAACATTCATACTACATATCACATGCATATATATTAATATAATTAATTCAAATAATCATGTTATTAAATTCACATCAATAACACCAAAATTAGCCTACACGGGCTAACATCAAACATGTTAATTCAATTCAATCATTTACAACACACATTTTCACACCAAGAAAAATTCATCATTACCCATGAACAAGAAACCTCTGCTGGTGAACTGTCACTACCAATTTCAAATTGGGATTTTCTCCACTTGGCTCAAAGGTTTCGAGACCGACCACTTCAAATCAAGTCTTATTAGAATATCTCTAACCATAAACATGGCTCTTAACCAAAGAATATCAAGGTACAGGAAAAGATTCCTACCTCTTCGATTTGTTGAACTCCACCAACCTGTCCACACGTAACCCGTGTAGAACAACTTATTTCTCGTCTGGCGAGAACCCACTTTGGCCTGACTGATTTAGCAGAAATCTAGAGAGAAGGCACACTTTCTCTCTCTAGAAATCTCAAATCCCAGCCACTGCATCTCACTACCGTTTTGTCTCTCAAATGAAGAAGATGACACTATTTGGCTTTTGTCTTATCTCATTAAACTTTCATTAATTCCACTTATGTCCCCTCTGCTGATTTTTTTACATTCACAATCTCGCGATTTATCATCTCAATCATGCAACATGTTTCATGAGTACATAGTGGGTTACTTTTTGTCATGTCACATGTCTTTCACTCTAACCATTTTATCGCACCGACACCCGTACCAAAAAAACGGAATTTTGACCTGCTTTTAATCGACGAAATCTCGACACGTTAATGCAGATTTCCGCGGTATCGATTCCAACTTTAGCTTCGCTTAGTCATCCAGATTTAGAAAAATTTGGATTTTACCAAATTACCATTTTACCCTTTTCGTAAAATTTGAATTTTCTGGTCCATGTGTGTGATGGCGTAGACACCTGTGTCCCCTCGTCCTGCCAGGTCTGCCTCTTCACTCTCTCTACCCACAATCCGCCCCTCTCGGTCTCGCTCTCAACCCGAGGTACCCGTGCGACTTCGACCGATATCACTCTCCCACCCACATCAGGTGCTGGAGGAAAAAAATCTGTATCCTCTCTCATGCCTCACAACTGACTCACCCGCCCGTCCCTAAACTCTGTGATCCCCGTCTCGGGGCAATCCTCCTCATATGTCCGGCCGCACTTGAAGAGTACCATATGTCCTGCCATCGGGAACAATCATTTTTTCAGCCGATATATCACAAAAATTGTTTTTACCAAGACCGAAGAAAAGTGAGAAAATCTCATCGTAGGGAAAACAGAAATCGATTTTTCATCGAAAATCGAAAAACGATTTGCGTTCAAAAACTATTTTTCTTCAATCGAAAATCGCGCATCGTGAGCACGCGCCGCGGCAGAATTTCTCTAAACATCATAAAATATCTTAAATATCTGCACTCACTATTTGACTCCAAAATTTTATAAATAATTACTATAAAATCATACAAATCTCTACAAACTCATCCATACACATCCAAGCTCCATTTAATCCTCAAATTATTATTTTTTCGTGATTTATTTCAATATTTTAAATATCTTGTTATGAATATTATCTTCATCAAGATGGATCCCTTCATCAAATAATAATGAGCCACATCGGCCTCATTTCATTTTAATTACTATTGTAATGTAATTTGATAAATTATAATGAATATTATTTTCTAATAAGTGTATATTTGTTTATTTATGTCTTTTTATAGTTCAAATAAAGTATTTCCATGAATTTCAAAGTATTTTTATTAATTTTCAATGCATCATATTTTTGTCAAAATATCCATCGATATTTACCGATATTTCTGATATATCCGTAAATCCAAGCAATCGATATATCCAGAATTACCGATATTTTGTTCCTCGCCCGATCGACAACCCCGCCCGCCTCGCCGATGACCGCGCCTAACCCACATGAACTAGGAAGCCCGCTTCTTTCCGAACTGGAAGAAGACCGACTCTCCTCTTACCACCGGCACTCATCCCGAGTGCTCCATCCTCCATCCCTTTATACGATCATGGTCATTCCAACGATAGTCCATGTCCCAGGCAGTCCCACGACCACCCTAAAAATGAACAATCTCAGCCCACTCTCGAATCTCCTGACTTTTGCCGCATCTGTGGCCACATAATCGTCAGAAAAACGGGCCAACTCAATGAACCTGGCCACATACTCTATCACAGTCATGGCTCCCTGCTTCAAATTTCAGGACTCGAGCCTTCGCATATTCCAAGCAAAGGGCAAGAAAAATACTTCTGCCCATGAATAGCTCATGGAACTCTTCCCAAGTCATTGCCTTTAAGTTCCTAGAGGTCTTAACCCAAATTCCACTAATACCCTGGGGACTCGTTTCAGCCGAAACAATACCACTCGGGTCTCTTCGGCTCGATAAGAGGCGATATCCATGGTCTCCAACACCTTCTCAACTGGGCCTAAAACCAATGGTCCGCCACCACCTGGATCTCCTCCCGTGAATACTCCGGGAGGATAATGTGCCCCTGAATCCCTAGAAGTTACTCTGACTCCCCTCGCTACTGCTACACTAGCCTCGTGCAAATTCAGCTAGCCGCAATCCCTACAAATTTCAAGAAAGGCCTCGTCATTAAACATGTGTGGTGTCAAGAAGCACCCCGTGGACGTCCTCTATGTCCTCCTCCTCTACTCGCCATCTACACATGTCAAATGGCGACAAATTTATTAAATTTCTATCTCTTTCTAACTAGTAGTGCACATGCTAACCACTAATAGACTTAGTCATTTTAAACTAACCCATTCATCCCTCTTCCCTTAGCGGTACTAATCGTCAACCACTAATACAATTTCATGTTCATTATTGTTTTCCGAATCCCTAAGGTTATGTTTTCCAACCCTAGTGTTCCTTGTTTTCCATGCATACCCAATCATGCATAAATGTACACAACATGCAACACACATCATGTTATACACCCAAGCACACATAAAAACACAATGCGTGCAAAGGTTTCATCCCGTCCCGTGACTTTCACTCTTAGGTAATCAGACATACCTAAACTCCCCGACATGTAGCCGTGATGCCTATCATACACACCTTAATGACCATGGCCTAAACCCATGTCTCTCAAGCCCTAGGTAGTCGTATACCTATGCTCTGATACCATGTTGTGACGCCCCTATCCCGGGGGTCCCGTTGACAACCCGTCAACCTGCGGAAACCTATGAATATCAGGGTGTCTGGAGCATCACACTCAGCGCTGCTCCCATCGAGACTCATTTATGTATGAGTTTTTCACAAGAACCATTTTCAGTAATATTTTACAAGAGGTCATATACAACTTTTCATACTTTGCATGCCAAAATATATTAAAACTATATTGTTCTATTATATTTTACAAAAATCTTCTCAAAACCTGGCAGGCCTTCTAGCCGTGCTCACGACCTCGAAGGAGTATGCGTCTTCTTGCGTATTTTGAAAGGGGGTCCCACGACAGGGTGAGCAAGCCCGGTAGTGATAATCTCCTACAAGGTTACTCCCACCTAAGTGCACATGCAGTAGCACACCAAACATTCAAGTAAAACTTATACAGAAGTCCCTACTCAGAAATGTCACCACATGTTATGAATGAGAATGTGATACACCCATCCCTCCACCTCGAGCCCTCACTGACTCCCTCACGCATGCCTAAGCCAAGTGTGAGAAACACTATTTTCAAAACAAAATGTTTTTGTTCTTGAAAACATAGTAGCAATTTTCCGTTAAAATTCTATTGGACAACCCTCTGAGGCGAATTGCTGGATAAATCTTCGAAACAATCATGGGTCATCCTCCGAGATGAACTGTTGGACAACTCTCCAAGGCGATTCTTTGGAAAATATTCCCATGAAATTCATTTAACAACCATGTTTTTCATGTCATGCACTCATACCTACTGTTCTAGGTTGTCCCAATGCATATGAAATGCAATATTCCATTTCACAATAATTCATGTTAATATATCAAACATGCATATATATATATATATATATATATATATATATATATATATATATATATATATATATATATATATATATATATATATATATTAACGAAATTTACCTTGCATGTTATTCACACAAGCCATAACTTTGCAACCTAACCGGCCCGACACTAACGCCGATTAGCGATGTCCTCCCACCAAGAACATAAGCTACAATCTTGACTCAATGGGCTTTCCATAGAGTCTAAGAACACCCGAAACAAAGTTCGGACGAAGAAGTTATGACCTTCCAAAGTTTGAGGTCGCACATGACTAGGCAGTCCGACCCGGACAGCCTACCTTACTTGACCGGGAACCCCTTTCTGGATAGTTCCAGTACCCAATGCCCTCTATAGGCATACAGATAGAATCTTGACTCAATGGGCTTTCCATAGAGTCCAAGAACACCCAAATCGAAGTTCGGACGAAGAAGTTATGATAACCAGAGTTTGGTCACACACATGACTAAGCGATCCTACTGGACAGCCTACTTGACGTCGAATGCCCCTTCCAGGCCGCTCCGGCCACCCACTACCCTCCACAAGCATACGACTGGAATCTTGACTCAATGGGATTTCCACAGAGTTCAAGAACACAAAAATCGGAGTTCAGACGAATAAGTTATGACTTCTGAAGTTGGAGATCACACATGACTAGGTAGTCTTACGGACGACCTACTTGACTGCCAGAATCTTGCTTTCGACCGACTCCGGCTTACTACCCTCCACAGGCATCCGACTGGAATTTTGACTCAATGGGCTTTCCATAAAGTCCAAGAACACTTGAATCGGAGTTCGGACGAAGAAATTATGACTTTTCGAAGTTGGAGGTCATGCATGATCCTAGCAACAGAGAACCATCCGGGGTGAACCCATTCGGGGTGAACCCATCGGGAGACATTTGAACCCATCTGAGTCGGTGATATAACGAGCAACCGCCAGCTCATTGTTTGGGGTAAGCGGACCATAACTTGAATATAAAGTCCAATTTGAGAAATTCAAAAGCCTAACATTAAGTTCACTGATGTGGCTAATTTACTGAAGGACTCCTTGCAAGTCTGTATTTCTACTTAAAACCAGTTCTAAAGTCCGGTTAATATGTACTACCACAATATGGCAACTTCCCATGGTTCAAAACACAACCAAACATTCCCCTTAGGGCAAGATAACCACTCCTTCATTCATTTTAACTCTAACACATAAAAATGGCACACAAGGATAATTACTTAGTCCCAAAAATCGGAGTCCGGTTGTTTGAAAATGAATCCGAGAATCTCGGCACACTTCCCGAGAGTCTTGGGACGGTTCTGACCCTCCACGGCCTCCACACAACCCGTGCCATTTGAATGGCCCTTAAACAACGATTAAACCAAGTATGAAGCCTACCTCTTGGGTTTTGTGAAACTTCCTGACTCCGGTCTCTATGCAGAAGCCCTTGCGAAGTGAGGATAGATTCTTATCTTGCCTCGCACGAAACCTTACGATCCGTCTTCGGAAATTTAGAAAGAAGGTGGAGTCTCTCTCTTTAAAACTCTCTTTTTTTCTTCCTCTTTCTTTTCTACTCTTTTCTTTTCTCCCATCCCACTGTTTGGTCCAAGATGGGCCAAAGAGTTTCCTGCGCGCTAGCCGTGTCGATTTTTATTAGGCTACCGGGTTCGTATCATAACATCTATCTACCCAGTGGTTCATAATGGCGTGATGTCACGCAGCCGCTCATAGCCCATACTTGAGCTCATTGTTTTGACTTGCTCCGCGACGACGTACTCAATGTGAGCCGCTCGACACTGCCCTGATCACGCATCACTCGGTCTTATCGAAGAGCGTGAAATTGAAGCATGCCGGTCGACCGAAGTCGGCGTGGTATTAGATTTTTCTTGGCGAGCGATTACGCCGATGAAGTCCATTTTGTCATTTGAGATTGAAAAAAAAAAGAATTTCGGATTTTCCGGGGTTTCACAATTATTTTCAAATTGTTTTTTATATTTATCTTATTAATCTTTTAAAAAAATATATATCTTATTTAATATTAAAATAATCGACCTTCATGCAAAAATCCATTGTTTTTCAACGGATAATTTAAAATATAATTATTTTAAATTATATTTTCCTTTTATTTTATATTACTCTTTTTAAATTGTTTTTCATATTTATCTTATTAATATTTTTAAAAATAATTACTGTCATTATAATTTTATCATTATTATAATAAATATTCTTAAAATATCGTTGTTGAGGACAATCGTAATTGCTTTTTAGCCGCTGTTTTAAACAATGACAATGACAATGACTTAATTTGATAAAGTCTGTTTAAGACAGTGACATTATCCTATTTGTCGTTTATATGGTCCAAACGCATTAGATTGAATAATAGTTTAAATTAAATTTATTTTTATAATTTATTTTTTAAAATAGTATTTTAATTCAAAACTCAGAAATAATAGTACTAAAAATATTTTAAAAAATAGAAAATCTATGTCTTGAAAAAAATATCTTTTCATGTACAAACGTGAAAATTGGAGAAAAGTCTTTTCTGTAATAATAGCACTTTACTAACAATAATGGTACTAAAAATAATAGTACTAAAAATAAAAAATAAAAAATAGAAAATCTATGCCTTGAAAATGTCTTTTCATGTACAAACGAGAGAAAAAGTATTTTCCGTAATAATAGTAATTTACTAATAACAATGGTACTAAAAGTAATAAAAAAAAATAGAAAATCTATGTCTTGAAAAATGCCTTTTCATGCACAAACCTGAAAATCAGAGAAAAAGTATTTTCAGAAAGCTGAAACATATTTAGCTGTGAAGGACTTACGCGACTTTATGTCATAGGAAAAAGGAATTGTTCCAACAGAATAGGGGTGAATCATGTGATAGAGTTTAATATAAAAGTAATTCATTTTTTTTAAATTAATACATATATATGTATATAAACTGTTTTTCAAAATATTTATCAAATAAATCTTTTATTTTTTAAAACCATTTAATAACTACGATTTTAAAAATTAAACTTAAAACCGTATTAACTTATTATGGTTTTAAAAATTAACCTTAAAATCATAATTAATAAATGATGTTTTAAATTTACATTAAAATCATAATCGGTGAATTACAGTTTTAAGATTAATTTTTAAAACTGAAGTTAATAAATATGATTTTAAAAAATAAGACAGTTTTATGAATATTTTGAAAAAAAAAACTCTATATGTATTTTTTTAAATGAATTATTTTGACTTTAAACTATATGTTTTAGGTAATCAAGGAGAAAGAAATTAAGAAATGAGTGTCCAAAGAAAAAGATTCCGATGAATGCTCTTTTTGAGGATTTTAATCCCAAAAAATGGCACTTAAAAAAGGCCAAAGGTTTATGCCCAAACTGCCCCTCCCTCCTTCAAAAAGTGTGGTTCCATAAAAATAAAAATGGTGGAGATTTATTTCATTATTTTTGCTTCCATTTAGGTTGAATTTCTTTAATGTCATTATTTTCAAATAAGCAATCGGATTCTAATCAATTGTAATGCTTTGAAAATACCCTAACAGTTTTATAACATGTTTAGGGTAAAAAAAATAAATTATATTATATTTTTCCGAAGTTTAAATTGCTAAAAAATAAAAAATTATATATAAAAAAAAAACTCAAAAATTTTATAAGAGTCAGATAAATTTGATAAATATGTCATGTCAAATAAAGACCTAATGATCATAAATAAAAAAGAATAAATGTCAAAGTGAGAATACCGAGAAGTGGAATGTCAAATAGGGAGAATAGGAGGTCTTTAATACAAAAAATGAGAAAATATGATTAAAGTGTGCTAACCAAACATGGTCTTACACATAAAATGGGATAAGACCAAAAATTGGTCTTAGAAGGAGCTCATTTTGGGTATTCACATTTGAGAGCTAGGGCTCTCACGTTTTGCTAAAGGAGAAACCTTGTTGGGTTGATTGTCCCTTATTTGGTCCAAGGTTTTGCAAGTAAAGTGAAGGAAAAGAAGAGAATGAAGGAAGAAGAGAAGGAAAAAGGGGAGCTAGGGTTTCAAGTTGCAAGAGAATCAAGGTTAGAAACCCTTCATAATTCCATATTTGTTTGTTTTGGGGTTGTATTGGGTTAGTTTTCAAGGTGTATTATGGTTTGGATTGGTGTTGAGAAATTTTTATATAAAGGAAATGTTGGGTTTTTAGGGGAGATGCAGTCAAAAATTTTCAAAATCTAAGTTTTTGTTTTGGCCATAACTTGGTCATAACTCATCCAAATTGAGTGATTCAAAATTCTAGGTAAATTAGACTTCTATGAGAACAAATCTCCCTGAAATAAGTGTATCCAAATTTGGACCCCATTGGACCCAGAAAATTCATCAAAGTGAGGCTCTGTTTTCAGGTCTATTCTGGTTTAGTTCTGATACAGTTTTGGTGTTTTGGAACAATTTTGGTATTTAGGTCATAAGTTAAGTTTCACTCTTCCAAATTGAGTGATTCAAATTTTAAGGTAAACTAGACTTCTAGGAGAACAAATATCCTTGAAATAAATGTATCCAATTTTGGACCTCATTGGACCCAAAAAATTCGTCAAAGTGAGGCTCTATTTTTAGGTCAATTCTGGTTCAGTTTTGATACAGTTATGGTGTTTCGGAACTGTTTTGGTATTTAAGCCATAAGTTGAGTTTCACTTATCCAAATTGAGTAATTCAAATTTTTGGATAAACTAGACTTCTAGGAGAACAAATTTCCCTAAAATAAGTGTATTCAAATTTAGACCCTATTAGACCCAGAAATTCGTCTAAAGGGAGCTTTGTTTTTTGCCAAATTCTGGTTCTATGTTGAAAATAGAATAGTCCCGGATGTTTAGGACATATCTGGAGTTCGATGCTCCGAATTGGATGATTCCAATTTCTGAATAAAATAGATTTATAGATGAACAATGGACTTAAAGAAAGTTGGGTAAAATATGGCTCATTTGTTCCCAGAAAAATTTTACAAGTGAAGGTGTGTTAGGTAGAAAAAAACCATAACTAGAAACATAAATAAGCCAACTGATATTGTTCTCTAATTGCGATGGATTAGGGGTTAGCGACGAGGGAAACCCGAATTGAAGTCGAGATTCCGAGGATAGGAATCGAAGTGCAACGACCTTTTTGGTTCGTTCTCTATTCTTCTCTTCTTATTTCAAGTATCAATATTGTTTGCGCAATTATTGAAACGATTTTCAATAAAACTGCATATTGATTTGTTTTAAGTGATTTGAGAAAATTGATTGTGAAATGATTACCATGAAAAAAAATTGCATGAGTATTGAAATGTGCTATTTGAGTATAAATGTATATACCCTATTGTAAATTTCCATTACTGATTTTTAATGCCCTTCATAGAATGTTATCCGTCATATTCGAGCTAATGATATATTGGTATACCAATAAAGGTCAAACTAGCAATACTATGAACGAATGTAATGTAGTGTCACTCCCGATCAAGTAGCCAGGGCGGTATCGATAGATGTTCACAAAATGATTTTTTTATAATCGAGTCAACGGCCAGCGAGGACCGTATTGTGTTATAAACCTTTTTATCACAGGCACAACGACTGGCGAGGCAGGTGTCGGTTATTCCGTTATCCTACGCACCGAAAACATTGGCTAAATTCGTTTAAGGGCAAAATGATAAGAAATGCATGATTTGAGTTTTGAATGAGTTATTGTATATGAAAGTGCATATTTGGAATGATTAATGAATTGTAAATGAATGTTTATGAAATGAATATATATATATATATATATATATATACGTATTGTGTTGCATTGATCATTCAATAAGGTTTAAAAGCATTGCTTTAAAAAAGTCGCATGATTTGTGTTAAAATAAAATGAAGAGAGAATTGTATAGAACTACTAAACATGAAAATGTTTAACGCGTTCTTTTTATCATTCGCATAGTCATTCAATAAGGTTTAAAAGCATTGCTTTAAAAAAGTCGCATGATTTGTGTTAAAATAAAATGAAGAGAGAACTGTATAAAACTACTAAACATGAAAATGCTTAGCACGTTGTTTTTATCATCACGTAGGTACCGAGTGAACAGGTTCAAAAGCAAAGATCATGCAAGCGCAGAGTCATCGTCAAAAGCTGCACGGAGTAAAAGTAAAGTTCCGACCTTGCATACATGAAACCCCATGAACCTTTTTTTATACTTTTTGTATTAAAACTAAGTTGTGAAAATTGAACACTGATAAATGTTTGTAAATGTTTTTTATATTTATAGCGACACTCTTATTTGTAATGTATAAAGGTGATAAATGGAGTAAATGGGCATATACTGATATATTGAATGAAAATGTGTATTGAGAACAAAATGATAGGCCTCCTTTAAGTTAACGTGATATATACATATATATTTTCATAATGATAATTATTTTTTACAAATGAGTATTTGAAATGTGTTTTATTTAGAAAATGAATTGTATCATGATTCGTAAAAGAGAGGACCGCGTCCGATCGGAATTAAGGCTCCCGGGTCGGGTCGAATCTTAGGCGTGAGCTTCCTCCTGCAAATGCCCCAACTTCGTTACAACATTAAAATGGAATAACAATTATTATACATATACGTGGGTTTTGACCAATTTTTTTATTATGGTAGTACCCCATTATGTTTGGTAGTACCTTCAATATGTTATGATAATACCAATTGTAAAAACAAGAATACTTTGTCCAGTATACCATATGTTATGGTAGTAGATAATATTTGGGGTCAATACTCATTTTCATTGCATACTGATGATGCTTTTTCCGTGGGCGAAATTTGGAGCGTGTGGGGGTCGTTGAAATTTGGACCGGGTTGTTTCTTGGTGGGATACGGGGCTCTTGGATGTACGGGGCAGTGGGATCGCTGCACTGTTGATCTGCAGGCCCCGATGAAGTACTTCTCTGCAAAAACCGAGGAAAAAATGGGGTCGGCGAGGGCTTTGCCCGTAGCCGCTCCGATGCCAAAGTCAGATTCTTCCTTGAGAGAAAAGAGAGAATGCTTAGAGAATTAGTATTGGCATTTGAATGGCGTCTCTTATTTCATGCATTTGGGGTGGCCACGTATTTATGGTGTATGTTATTCCCCAGTTTGAGGGTAGTAGGTTCTTTCCCATTGGATGGGATATTTATTGCCTTTATCGGATTTTAAAGAAAGAGATGTGAAGGAATAGTTTATTAGAGCCCTCCTCTCCTTCCTTTTAGTGAGATGAGACTTGATTTGGGATAATATTGGCCAAGAATTATCCACATTTTCCTTAATGAGATTTAATTAAAGATTTAGTTAGATTCATGCGGGATAATAAGTTTATAGGGATTATTCTCTCTTTCCTTATTGGCGAAATTCAATCGATTTGCGGGGATGGGCTTTCTCAATTATCATGTAACGGCCTTTGGTAGGAGTGGAATTGGAGCCTTATTTTGGGCGGCAGCTAGGGGCAGGTGTTTTATAGAGGGCTGCCTCTCTTTGGAGCTGGTGGTAAGGCTGTGTATAATCCCACCAAACCTCATCACATACTACAATAAAAGAGAAAAGTACCAATTTCATCTCCACAATTTCTATTTATATGGAAAACCACATAGATGATACATCAAACCAAAATACAATATATCAAATACAAAGTGAAATACATATTAAAAACTTCTAGGGTCAATATTGGTTGATTGATAATAAGTAGGAAAAAGAACAAAAAAAGGGATTGACAAGAAAAAGCTTTCTTCTCACATCTCTCATAATGGGTGTTCTAATGAAGAAGAAGATATTAAGGTTTTGGTGATAACTTACCTATAGATGCTCCAAAGGGCCGATAGAGGGAGGAACCTTGCCAAGCAATCACCTCTAATGACGTCTTCGATCCAAGGAGGAACGAAGGAGACCATGTGTTTTATTTATTTATTTTTCCGTAGGGGAGTAGGATGAGATGAGGGGTATTTTGAGAATTTTTTTACCATCATTACTTTTTAACAAAAAGACCAATTATTTATTGTGCACATGGTCTGAACCATATATTATAGAAACTTCAAACGGATTTTGCTATTATTTTCATATTAATTACACGAAACAGAAGATTCCCTACTAAAATTGTTGAAGTATGAACACGTGAGGAATGAGGGGACAGACAGAGATGCATGCAGGTAGACCCATAAAAGTAAGAAGCGGAAGGCAGCTCCGAGTGGGATTTCCCAAAGATGCAGGCTAGTTATTGTTGGTTCTCTGAAAATTTGGACAATTATTTCTTGTGCACATGGTCTGAACCATATATTATAGAAACTTCAAACGGATTTTGCTATTATTTTCATATTAATTACACGAAACAGAAGATTCCCTACTAAAATTGTTGAAGCATGCAGGTAGACCCACAAAAGTAAGAAGTGGAAGGCAGCTCCGAGTGGGATTTCCCAAAGATGAGGGCTAGTTATCGTTGGTTCTCCGAAAATTTGGGGAAATTATAAGGGACAGAAAATAGGAAGAAAATATAAAAGAAAAAAATGAATTAAAATTAATTTCTACTTATGATTTTCATTTGTTACTTCAAATCAATTTGATGTATTGTATCCCGTGATGGAGCCAGAAAATAAAGTCTCGTGAGCATAACTCAGTTTTAGTTTATAGATTCTTGGTCCCGTGTTGGATTCCAAATAAAGACATAATTTTTGTATAAAATTTGAGTAAAAACATATACCCGGATCGGGTACCGAGTCCATATGAATATCATGCTTCACTAGGAGCCCAAGAACCTGCATTTCCATAGCATATATACAAGTGCTTTCTTGGATCCTAAAACACCCACTCAGCTCCGGCATATCTCCATGGCTCTTTCCATGTTTGTTTATTCAATTCCTAGTCTCATCACTGACACAAGGCTGCCGATTATAAGAAAATCCAGAAGTTGCAAGGCTTCTCCTCCGAGAATCAAGCTCATGAATGGCGACAACACAGGAGAGGAAGTCATTGTTAGGAGAACTGCAAACTACCATCCGCCCATTTGGGGCTATGATTATGTGCAGTCACTAAAAAATGATTACGTGGTAGGTTGTTTTTTTTTTTTTTTTTTTTAACAACCGTATATGTTTGAGTAAGTTTGTAAGCAAATCCAGTAAGTCCTTCGGTGAACCTAATGGAAGTCGGGTAGTTGATCATTAGGGAGCAAATCCAAAGGCTGGAAATATTACCCTACCCCTCGGTGTTACTAGTTCAAAGTTATTTATGTTTCACTAATTAATTGATGATTACTAAGATATTATGATTGTTTATGCAGGGAGAAATATACACCAGAAGACATGATAAGCTAAAGAGAGATGTTAAGGCAATGCTTAGCAAAGTGAGGAAGCCTAATTTGGATATGCTGGAGCTAATGGACATCTTGCAAAGGCTGGGAATATATTATCATTTCAAAGATGAGATAGGGACAATATTAAACAGCATATACACCGACCACAATATCCATATTGATGATCAGTGGAAGAAACAGGATCTACACGCCACAGCTCTTCAATTTAGATTGTTAAGGCAGCGTGGCTATAATGTGCCTCAAGGTATGGCCGTCCTAGGATTCAGTACTGTTGGTTTCTTTTGTTATAATTTTTCCGAGTGTTAGAAGTCACTAAAATATTTAGATCCTATATTAGAATTATATATTTATTTAACATGTATTCATTTATTGTTTGTTTGTTTTATTGTTTAAATATATATATATATATATAAGCTATGACTTTAACCCAAAAATAATTACTAAGCACACTTATAAATGCAGATGTTTTTAGTAGATTCAAGGATGAAACAGGGAGCTTTAAGGCATGCTTGTGTGAAGATATGAAGGGACTGCTATGCTTGTATGAAGCTTCATACCTTTGTGTATGATAGGGATACAGAAATGGGCCAGGCAATTCATCCATGACCCGAAGGGCCGGTGAATATACCCGTCGTGTCCTTACATAGCAGCCGGACGAGGCCCGGCCCGATAGGCCCAAAACACATGGATTTGGAAAATAGGAAGTATACTCGAAGCGGTCAAACCATATCTTCTGAATAACGAAAGATAGAATATTCGCAAAAGGCGTCTGGTTGTCGATCAAGTCCTAGTATAAAGGGAGGAAGAAGCCTTGGAAGATCGTTAAACGGATACCCACCAATAAGGAAGGAGGATTACTCCAAACCAAAACTCCTTTGACTAATCCGCCGCTAAATCTAAGGCTGACTACGTGAGAAGCCTATCACTCCCAAGGAAGAACCTAATCATCGTCAAATTGGATGAATATCAAATTATAAATGCAAGGCCGGTCGACACTAAAAGGTATGCTACTTCAACTTAATCGAGGCATCTCTTTTTCTCTAAAGGGAAGAATCGGCTTTGGCATCGGGCGGCTACGGGCCAGAGCCCTCGCGGCCCCTCTTCATTACGGTTCTTATTGCGAGGAGCGTGCCGCATCGAGAACACATTGGATCGACATTACGGCAATCCTCCCGACCTAAGCGTCGTGGTCTTGGTCCGATCAACAGCCTTTACCTCTGGCAGGTTCGGTTGAAAAGAGCGTCATCAGTGTACAAGGGGAAAGTATCTTGGAGCATGCCAGGGATTTTGCATACAAGCATCTCAGAAAGGGCCTTGATCAGCAAGACATAAATCAAAATCTTGCCATTGAAGTGAACCATGCCTTAGAGCTTCCATTACATTGGAGAATGCCAAGGTTGGAGGCAAGGTGGTTCATAGATGCTTATGAGAAAAGACAGGACATGAATCCTATGTTGTTGGAGTTTGCTAAATTGGACTTTAACATGGTACAAGCCATACACCAAGAGGATCTAAGACACATGTCAAGGTATGCTCATTAACATTCTTAGGTTATGTTTTGAGGGATAATGAGGAAAAATAGAATAAATGAAAGTAAACAAAAATAAAGTTAAATACATATTATTTTTATTTGTTACTTTAAACTCATTTTATTTATTTTAACTCCTTAATATAAAGTTAAAATTTTTAAAAATCTTTAAGTTTCTAAATATATAATTTTACTTGCCCTTGACTTGCTCAAATGATAAAGAGGTGGGTTGTATTTCTAAATATAGAATACAGGAGAACTAGGATCAAATCTAGAACATAGTACTACAATCTTTAAGTTGATATTCTGTTTTCTTTTAGATTTTTTATTAGACAACCAAAATAATGAAATCATTTTTGTTAACTTTTTTTCTTTCCTTAGTATTTTTCAGGAATCAAATACTATCTTAGGTTATGTTTTGTTCTCAAAAAGTACCAAGGAAAAAATATCAACGAAAATGATTTTCTTATATTTTTTTTGTTCTATGAAATTTTTTTTACAGAAAATAAAATTTAATTAAAATTAGTTAGAAATATTTATATTTTTTATAGCCAAAAGGGCAGAATATATTAATAATGGGAAAAAAAACACCCAAACAGCAACCTTAGTATACAGGGAGTATAATAAAGGAGCCAAAAAAAAAACAACCTATCAATCCTAGTCTACAACCTAACTAATACAAAAATTCCAACAAGGTGGAGAGGCTTGTTTTTTATTTCTCATTCTCAAAAACAACTGCCATATTCCCATAATATTTCTGTTGTCTCTCTTGACTCCTATAAAGCTGGTGGAAGAGTACAGGCCTCGGAGAAAAGTTAAACTTTGCAAGGGATAGGCTGATGGTGAATTTCCTTTGGACTGTGGGAGTGACGTTCGAGCCTCAGTATGGATATGGTAGGAGAATGTCTACGAAGGTTAACACATTCATTACAATAATTGATGATGTTTATGATGTTTATGGTACATTGGACGAACTCGAACTTTTCACTGATGCTGTTGACAGGTCAGTACCATTTGTTGTCTTCCAGCCTAAATTCTCTACTGCTTTTCTACATTTGCCCATAATTATAAAAAAAATTGCTCAAATACAAAATGTGGATAACTATTTCTAAATCTACCACACCTTTTTGTCACGTCTTTTTGTCACGTAGAAAATGTCTCTTGAATTCAAAAAAATTTTAAATATGAATTTAAACTAAAATTTTAGAAGGTGTCTTTTAAGGAGATACTTTTCATGCGAGAAGATGCATAAATGTCTTTGACTTATAGTCGTATGTCCAATTTATTACATGAATTTTTTTTTCGGTCCACAGGTGTCCCGACGTTTAGTGTTATAGCCCATTTATGTCATGTCGTCATAAACTTACACAAATAAACAAACAGGCATTAAGATAAAGTGTCATGTGGATAGCTCTCGTGACAGGGGTATGGATGAGTTATGATACTAAAGTTAAGAACACGTGGACTGTAAATAAAACTCATGGATTAAATTAAACATATGATTATTAGGGGCATTTATAGACCTTATCCCCACTTTCCACATGACAAGAAGGTATAATGGATTTAAGAATATTTCTTTTAGATTTTGTATTTAAGCAATTTCTTTTTTTTTTTTAAGTTGTGGGCAAATGTCGGAAAACCCCCTCTCTATGCATCACATATATGCTTAATTCTAACTAATTAATTTAGATGCTCTAAAAATTAAAGTATCTTCTTTACATATTTAGATGGGATATCAATGCAATGGATCAACTTCCAGAATACATGAAGATATGCTTCCTGGCTCTCTTCAACTCCACTAATGAAATGGCTTATGATGCTCTTAAGGAACATGGTTCCCACATCGTTTCCTATCTTAACAAAGCGGTATCATCAACATACTCTTTCAATTTCTTTGAGACGTTAAGTTTATGTTTGGTTCTAGAAAAATAGTAAGGAAATTAAAAAAATAAGGAAAATGATTTTCTTATGTTTATATGTCTAATAATAAAAATTTTCAAAGAAAATCTCATATAAATAAAATTACTAAAAACTTATATATTTTAAAATTATTTAATCTTTATACAAATGAATTAAAATAAATAAAATGAGTTGAAAGTATCAAATAAAAATAATACATAATATTTAACTCTATTTTTTTTTCTTTTTTTCTTTTTTTCCACTTTTTCACTCTTTTATTTTCTTTGCATTTTCATTCAAATTTTCCGAGAACCAAACATAACTTAAATTTTGATGAGATTCTACATGTTTTATATGCATGATGCTTAATCCTTCAGTGGTCAGACTTGTGCAAATCGTACTTACGGGAGGCAAAGTGGTACTACAATGGATATACACCAACGCTACAAGAATATATTAGCAATGCATGGATTTCAATATCAGGTCCTGTAATACTATTCCATGCCTATATTTCTGCTGCAAATCCAATAACCAAGGAGGCATTACAATCCTTGGAGAGATATCACAATATTATCCTTTGGTCATCAATGATTTTAAGGCTTTCAGATGATTTGGGAACATCATTGGTCTGCATTCTACTTTCCCTCGCAATCTCGATCCTTACTAGTCCTGATAAATATTTTTGTCATTTCTTTTCATACATAAAGGGGATTTTTTTGTCCTTGTGTTAGGATGAGATGAAAAGAGGAGATGTTCCGAAGTCAGTCCAATGCTACATGAATGAAACTGGTGCTTCAGAAGAAGATGCTCGTAAGCATATAAGGTATTTGATTGGAGAGACATGGAAGAGGCTGAATGAAGATGGAGCTGCAGAGTCTCCCTTCCCTGATACATTTATTGGAATTGCAATGAATCTTGCTAGGATGGCCCAATGCATTTACCAGTATGGAGATGGACATGGTAACGAGTATGCTGAAACTAAGGATCGGGTGCTGTCTTTGCTCATTGAGCCCGTTCACAGTTAGAATTCTGAATAATTGATGTTAAAGTTGGTTGAGCTGAATTCTGTCCGATCCAATATGGAAAGTTTCGCTTTGCTACGTTATGGATTTTTGGGATCCATGGTGATAACAAAGGAATTGATGCAAAGGCTCCAGTCTCATGGTCTGGACCAACTTATATTTGGTATCCCTATACATATTATGGGGTTTTGTAGCTTTTATTTAAATTAATAGTCACAATCCACCGATCTTGTACTCATGGATTTCTCCACTTTTGTCCGTAGTTTTTTTCTTATTTAGTGTTTGCATAATGTGTTTCTCCTTTTCGTCTTTTTCTTTATTGTCTATTCCAATTTTCTTTTAACAATTGAGAACCAAACTTCAATCATGGGAAACTGTTGTAAGTTCGATGGATTATCATAATTTAAGGTCTAACAATAGGGTTTGATATATATAAGTGTGTGTTCTTGAACACAGTTCCTGGTGTTGGGACTGTGTTATTTCGGACATCAGTGCGGTGAGTCTGAACTTCCTTGTGGGATGAAGTGTGTGTAGAGCAAATATAATGTGACGTCTCAAATCCGGGGTGTGCATTGACAACCAGTAGCCATGAATGCTCGTGAATGTCGAATTATGGGAACCTTATTCTTGTCGAGAATGAAGTCTCCTTTGTACGGGAGCTCCCCAAGGTACAAACACAATCCCAACACCAATCTAGCGCCACATCGGGTTCATATACAATTCAAATAGTATAAATGACCAATTGAAATTTTGCATTATCTTTAATAACAAGCAATATCCCCTTCAAATATATACTCAACTATATTCCAATAGTCCAAGAGTTATAACATTTTTCTTAATACAAAATACATATTAAAATCTACAATTCTAATACATATTATCCAAAAACAACAAAGTCACAACCCGACTTTCTTCAAAATCGGTCCCTTAGATGAGTCGTCACCTCGTACGCTCCCTGTACCTGAAATAATATATTCCCCGACAAGGTGAGCTAATGCCCCGATGGTGGAATCACCCTAAATAAGTTCCCACTTAAGTGCATATGCAAGCCAGTCCAATGTAAACACACACTCTAGCAGTTAGTGATACTACTTGAATGTATAAATGACCAACCCATGTCCCGAGTTATCACGACTCCCTCACACTCGCCCTAAGCCATGTGTAGAGAAAATATCATTTTCAAAACAAAACTTGTTGTTTTCGAAAATACACTGTCGAAATGTCGGTAAAAATATGGGACTACCCTCCTAGGCGAATGTGTTGGAGAACCTTCCAAAACAATACATGGGCTCCTCCGACGTGTAATTGTAGGACCATCTCCTAACACCATTCTACGGAAAATCATCCTGTGAAATTCCTTTCGCCTTCCATGTTCATTTACCAGAAAACCGTGTCATGCACTCACACCCTAAGTTACCTAGTGCATATGAAAATGCATTATGTCATTTCATGTCATTCATGCTAATATATTCACATACGTATATATATTAATATATTTAAATCACATATAACATGTTATGTAATTTCACACAATTTACAAATTTTGGTCAACCATCACCGAATTAACTCTGCCCGAGAGCTAAATCGAACTCATCTCGATGACCTAAACACCTGATTATATTCCATATAAGTGTGACCTCATGCTAATACACAAAGTTCATGCATTAGCCTGTTCATTTCACACAAATCAATACATTACACAAGAAATTAGCTCCGTGGGCTAGTGCAGGCTCTGAAACAATTCAATTTGAATCACTTTCAAATCAAACACATTTTCACAAAAAATATTTCGTGTCGCTATTCACGTGAACGATGGAACCCTTGGAGTTTTGTTCCACGGCCACTATAACATACATTTCCACTTTGTGAACCAATTCCATAGCCATTCCGGCCTCATACATACAAAGCACAATTTATGGCATAAATTATACCATTAGGCACCCAAACGGTCTGTGGACGATCCTGATATCCCGATTAGTTCAAATTTTTCCATGGTCCCGAGTTTTGGGACCCCGATCCAACGATAAATTCAAGACTAAACCAACAAATCATCAACAAAACACTTAAATCGAAAATAAACCAAGTAAGATAAAACCCCTACCTCACGGAGTTTGTTGAAACTCCTTAAAACCGGAGTCCACGTGTAGGCCTTGCCGCGTAGAACGACTTTCCTTCTTCTTTCAAGAATCAAAGTATCGGATTAGCTCTGACTCTAGAGAGAGTGGCACTCTCTCTCTCTCTCTAGAATCACATTTGGCCCACCCTTTGCATCCTTCACGTTTTGCTGCTTGCTGTCCGGTTTTTGGTGTTTTGAAAGATATGAACACTATTCCATGTTTTGTCCTATCTCACTTAAAATTTCCAAAATGCATCTATGTCCCTTCCTTCAACTATTTTGACATTTGACACAATCTCGGCCGTCCATTTCCATCATCTCTCTACTCATGCAACATGTATCACATGAGTATATATTATATGTGACTTTTGTCACATCAAATTTCGTTTTACGGCTTCCCGAGATACTGATTGCCTCAGCTTGATCTCTGGTCGGTATCTCGAGTCGGCGAAGTGACGTAGTATCTGAATTTGTGAGCGATTCAGCAGTGAAATCCGTTTCATCATCCGAATCTAGAAAAAATTTCGGTTTTGCGAAATACGATTTTGCCATTTTTGAAAATTGGATTTCTCGGGGTTCATTCTCCCCTCTTTAAAAGAATTTAGATCAAATCTCATACACATACTCATCAACCCGTGTATGTAACCTCCACCCAACTCGGGCCGTGTTGGGTATGACAACCGGTCAGAGTCCACTTCACCCGACAACGTTAGTTTGTCAACTCATCATATCGATAATTCAAATAATACGATCATTTTATCAACAAAAATTTTATTTTTGAAATTTTCATTTTTTTTAAATTTTATCTCATTTTATTTGATTTTATTTTATTTTTCACAAAAAAAAAAAAATTTCATTTTTTTAGTTTTCATACTTTTTCTCATTTCTACTACTGGAAAATATTACCAAAATATGTTATCATTATTTTTTTTCATTTTCCAATAAACCAAATAAATTTATTAAAATTTATTTTATCCATTATTAAAAAAATTTTCATTAAATTCTAGACTAGTTGCCCAAAATTCCCCAAACACTTGTTCTCACACTAAACCCTAGTGTTCAACATTCTTCCTATGCTATTCACCAAGCATACAATTTCAATCACAATTCATAACAATTCATGTTATGCACACCATTCACACATCAATCACAACAATCACACTATCACATAAAACACATGCATGTAGTGTTCTAATTCTGTCCCGTGATTATCTAGGAATCACATACCTAACCCTACATCGAGCCACACCGAGTGGTGATGTTCTTACCCCTTATAACCATGGCCTAAGCCCAAGTCCCTCAATCCCTAGGTTTTTCATTTACCTACGCTCTATACCCATCGAGCTCCCAAGGTAATCGTTTACCTTAGCTGCGATACCATCTTTGTGGCCTTGATTACGGGGTGTCGGGTTGACAACCAGGTCGACCTCTGAATACTCGTGATCATCGGGTAACCGACCTCCTCCACAATCGGGCGATCCTCGCTGTACGGGGAGCTACGAGAATCTAATACTGCCACGAAAGCAGTTGATATGGCCACACAATTCAAGCCATTCATCCTAACAATATTTCATGCAACCAATACATGGACGTTTTGGTCAGTCAATATAAGCCAAGAATTTGTTTTAACAATCCCAAAAGCCGAAGTAGTGGAGTGTCGTGGGCAACCACTCTTCAAACATCGGTTCCACTTGTGTTTCGAATTCCCATGGTGTTCCGGCCTCATACATACCGCTGGTATGACATAGAATTATACCCATTAAACTGGCTTGATCCGTGGAGCGATCACGGACTGTCGGTGGTATTCGATTTCAAATTTTCCCGCCCAGGTCTCAAGTTAGGATCGATAAGCGATGAATTCAAGGCCTCAAACCAACGCCGAATCATCAACAAAACACTTAAATCGAAAAATAGCTAAGTAGTAGTAAAACCCCTACCTTACGAGTTTGCAGCTCTTAAATCGAATCATAGCGTAGGCCTTGCCGAGCGACTTTCTTCTTGCTCAGAAGGAATCAGAAGCGGTCAGTTAGCCACAATTCTGAGAAGTGAAATCTCTCTCTCTCTCTAGAATCGGTTTCACTTTTACTTGCATCCTTCAGTTTCTTGCTTATTGTCTTGTTTGGTGTTTTGAAAGAGATGAACACCATTCCATGTTTTGTCCTATCTCACTTAAAATTTCCAAAATGACATGTCCCTTCCTTCCACTATTTTGACATTTGGCACAATCTCGGCCGTCCATTTCCATCATCTCTCTACTAATGCAACATGTATCACATGAGTATATATTATATTTTGTCATCAAATTTCATCAAATTTCATTTTCACGGCACTCGATACTCGTGCTTCAGCGATGCAAATTGGCTTGTCTCGGGTCGACGAAGTCGATGGTAGCTGAATTTGCGAGACGATTCCAACGATGAAATCTGTTTCTTCATCCAAGATCTAGAAAAATTTTGGATTTTTATCGAAATTACGATTTTGCCCTTTTTCGAGAAAATTGGATTTTTTCAGGGTTTCACATATAAGATATATGCAATAAAAGAAAAGCACAGACAAGATGTTTACATTGTTCGGAAACTGCCTACGTCCACGAGGTTATGCCTAGATGCAATGATTTCCATTGATATGATTTAAGCTTATAATTAGTCTTATGTAGTACGAGACTCCCGACCCTCTCTACTAACAACCCTTCTTTAACCTAATTACTCATAGTGGAATTTAGAATTAACTCCCTCCATTCCCCTCTTAATAACATCACACATACACGTTACATTGAAAAGATGAAAAATCTTAAAAACATATCATCTTTCACTCAAGGTGAAAGACTTTTAACGTGTAAAACCTTAACCGAGTATCCATACTCCTAACTCTTCAACACGTCCGGACTTCGCTTGTTCTTCTTCAAGCTCTACTCTTTAAATTTGTGATGAGCAATTTCCACACCCCTGATATTATAGCCCTTACAATTCAATCATAGAAATCTTGATAAAGCTGGATCATTTCCTAATATGACTCCACTCATTACCTTCCTTTTCTTGAACTTATCTTCAATTGTGCTAGCGAAAGTTGGAGACTTGGTGCCCAAGTTTCCTCATTAGATTGGAGACCTAGCTAATTCAGTTTGAACTCTAGTTTGATAGCTTAGATGATCGATCCTCTAGTCTTAATCTTTATCCACTTGTTAGAGGAGTCATGGGCTCATCGGTAGCTTGCTCCCCAAGTACCTTGATCTTGAAGGGTCTAGAACTGATTTGCATCTCATGTCAGTTTTGACCTTAGTCTTGACTCTCCGAGACTAGCACGTCCCTACATTGTGGGACTGCCTCAGTCAACACTTCGCCTAGGTTCTTTCAAGGATTTCACATTTAAACCATCAAATCTTCATCAAACTTGATATTTGAAGTAGCCACTTTCTTGTAGAACATTGGAGATGAAGATGTTGACAACCCCAAATCTAACGGGGTTAAATGTAATTTTCTTTTTTGAAGTGTAGTGTTTGTTTGCAACTTTTAACCCAAATAAATTTATACCAAAGCTTAGACATGGATGAGAAGTGAGGCATTTCCCTTTGGTCAAGCAACATGTTCTAGGTCAACTTTTAAGCAAATCAACTTTTTTTTTAACAGTTTAATTGTTTTCGTTACAAATGTTATAGGGCAGTAATCCATTTGTAGCTTGGGATCCATTATTGTTCATGAGAAGTTATTTCCCACATTAAGATGTTAGAGGGGTTTACTAAGTTCATGCAAGAGGAAGATGTAGATTTTATAAAGTATTTTTAACATTTTAATATTTAAAATATATATTTTTCAAGTATTAGAAAGGTTCAAAACATTTTCTAAATTTTTTTTGTCAAACTCATTTTAAGAGTCCGATTGATAGTAATTTCAGAAAAAGGTTTTGGTTTTAAGCCGTATTTGGGTAAACAACCTAATTAAACACTTATAAAATAAGAGCTTATTAGTGAGAGTTTATGTCATAAGTACTTTATTCAATAAGTTATTTGTGGTTAGATGCATATTTTAAAAAGTACAACGTATGTATTATTTTAAGGTGTTTAGATGCATTACTACACAAACACTTATAACAATTAAAATTGTTGAAAATACCATCATAAGCACTTATAAAAAAGAAGCATTTGAATAAATAAGTACTTGTCATAATTTTAAAAAAATTAAAAAGACTAACGATCTAACTAAAAATTAATATTATATATATCATAGAACCATGATAAAAAATTAAAAATAAAGTAAAGATTCACTATATACTGAAAATATTTATCATTCAATGTAATCTCTACTATAAAAAATAGCTAATGAATCATTATCTTCTCTTCATTTTTTTCATATGCATCAAAGATATTATAAAACTAAAATATTCTGGATTTTTTTTCTTCATTAAAATTCGGGGATGTTTTCTATAAATCGGAACGATGACTACTTAATCTGGTTATTTACGCGAATCGATCGAGGGCCTCGAGGCACAAGGCGATAAAGCCGACTTTTTTAAGTGATGTGCACATTGCTTAATATAAATAAAAATTATAGATCTTACTAAATATTATCTATAATTTTTATCTAATAATAAAATACAATAAAGTAAATAACATCAAACATAAAAATCAAACATCACTAATGCTTCCCATCATCACAAACATTTCCAAAACAAAAGAATAAACATCATTAATGTTTCCTATCATCATAAAAATTCTAAGTTCTAAAACAAAATAAACACTCATGGATCTGCATCAAATTCTAAATCAAGAAAATAATCATCAATATTATTCTTTCCATCATCAATTAGAAGTGGTAATTTAAGCCCGACCCACTAGACTAGCCCGATCCACCTGGAATTAAGGTTATGTTGGACTGTTAATTTATTTGATCAAAAAAATCAAGCCAAATTTGTCTCAACCCAATTTGGGTCAAGCCCAGTGTGGCCTAACCTACCCAAATTTAGGGTCGGGCCGGGCTTCTTTTTTTTTTTTTTTTGTTCAAAAAAATCATGCCAGATTTGGTCCAACCTGATGTCATCTCAACCCAAATTCAACCCTGGGTCTCACTAAATCGACACCTCTATCATCAATGTAATTCTATTTTCATTTTTAATTATATGTCATAATTTTTTTCCTTGTTTTTACATAATTTTTTCAATATATATATATATATGTTATATATATATATATATATATATATATATAGGCATATATATATATATATATATATATATATATATATATATATATATATATATATATATATATTCCTTATTTTCATAATCTTTTTCCTATTTTACATAAAATTTAAAAAAAATTCAACATTTTTTCAGAAAATTTACCTATTTTTTTACATAATTTTTCGGAATTTGTTTTCTATTTTTTCAGATTTCTTTTTTCCTATTTTCACTTCTTCTTTTTTCAAAAAATTTCATATTTTTTACATAATTTGTCAGTATGGCAATTTGTCATTAAAATGATCATTTTTATTCTTCCATATAAGCTTTTTTTTATAAACATCTTCATGAAATTTATTAAAACAAGCTAAAATGAGCTTATAGGAGATAATAAATTATTTTTATAAACTCTTCACAACACGTATGATTTTTATCAAAAGTACTTATATGAGAAAATTAGATATAAATAAGCTCTCTCAAATGCATCCTTAAAGGTGTTTTTTTTAATTAGGTATTTAATAAAATTGCAGAAATACTTTACAAGAATTTTGAAAAACTATTTGCAGTTTTTCTAAAACACCTTTTTCAAGAGATTTGCAGTTTTTTTGACAATTATTCACTTGGAATTACACATTATAGTAATTTGTTCTCAAGAAATTTCGAACCCTAGTCCCTCCCTTCCCTCAGCCTAACCTTATGCTTTAAACCAATCAGACAAGGGCTTATTGGCAGATTTTCAGTTTTTTTAAAACACTTAAGAGGCCAAACTTAGAAAACAGCTTTAGAAAAGACACATTAAACATTTTGTATTATTTTAATAACAAATATACTCTTTTTAAATGAACATATAGATAATGAAATGATGAAGGGTATTTATGTCAAAAAAATATTTTTCAAATAGAAGATCAACTTTGGGGATTTCATCCCTTTCCATGAGAGCAATTCCAACTGTTGCTTCATTTTTAACTTAATCTCCATATTTAGATATTTGTATCCAAAAAAACTCACTCGAGCTATTCTCCATTTCTATCTCCAAATTTATATATATTAATAGTAACCACTTTTTTGCCATTATTTTAATATTATACTATTATTCTTATTATTTTATTATTTTAAATTATTTTTCATATACAATATAGTAAAATAATTTTAATATATTGATAGAAACCATAATACCTAATATAATTTGTGATAATTCTTCGTATTTTAGTAATTATAAATGGTTAAAAGTTGAATTTTGATTATATCTCGTGTTTTGTGGGATAGGTCGTGAGATTTTATCAATTTGAATTCTAAATTGTGAATTTTAAGGAGGAAAAATTGGAGCTCAAAAGGAAGAATGATCTAGACGTGGTTTCTACGCAAAACGTGGACATGCTTTATTCCCAAGTAAATCCACAGAAGAAGTCAACACATAAGATGTGAGCACACTCTATTCTCAACGAGTCCACAAAAAAGGATTGCACATAAGGTGTGACCACTCCTTACTAATATGAACGTCTAGACTTAAAGATGAGGGATTGAAAAGGAAAGAATGATATGACAATAGCCATAGGAAAAGATTATTATGTAGATTTATTTAATCTCCTTTTATTTTTTTTGCTAATGTAATATGATGCATTATAATATATTTTTATTTTTTAGAATTTTATTTATTTAATATAATTTTATATTTATATTTTTAAATGAAAATAAAAATATTTTATATATCATATTCTTAAATTATTTTAATTTAAAAAAAATAAAGATTTAAAGAATGAATAGTGATTTAGAGTTGAAAATAAAAATTACTGATTAGAGTTGAAGTGAAAAAAATGGATACGCTCACCTATAGGCTATAAATATAAATATAGAGTTAAAGAACGGAGATTTGTGATTGGAGTTACTGGAATAAGCGATAAAAGGGTAGAATAGTAAATTCAAACGGAGTCAAGGTAAATCCGATAGGTAAAAGAGAGTTACCCGCAGTATGTTCTTTTTCCGCAACTCAAAAAGGCAAAAACCCTAAACCCCTTCAAAATGAAAACATGCTCTGCGTCAGAATGAGTCTCCGTTCAGTGCTCTCTAGGATTTTTCTTTGAGGGGATTGTCTCTCTATCTCTATATGCCAGATTCAAGTACTTTCTCTTGGAAAGCCATTCTTGTTTCTAGAACGAATCTGTGTGTTCTAATGGCTAAACTTCCTTTCAAGAGTACTTTGTTGTGCTTTATGCAAAAACGTTTGCTCACAACCTCGTCGAGACTGTATGCATCTGTTTTTTGCCTCTTCTTCTTCACCATCAACATTATCATCACTATCCTACACAGCCCAATTCCCTCAATTGTTTGTTTGTTACTGTTATGAATCACAGAAGCTTTAACGCATGATAATATGAATTCAAAAATACAAAGATAAAGAAATCAACCTAAAAATGCACCAGAGTTTTAACGTGGTTGGGACAATTATACATATATCCGCGGATTAGAGAAAATCTTTCTACTATTCTTAAAAACACTATTATTGAAAACACAGAGTACAAGGTTGCACTACAAGGAAAAAGTTTTAATGAAGAGTTATAATGACGCTTCCCTAAAGTGTCATGGTCTCGACTGGTCACAGATAGTTTACAATAATAAATCGATTAATTCTATTTTCAGCCACATCTTGCGAATCAAACCATGACATTCATTTCTAAAGCACAATTTTCACTTATAATATTTTAATCTAATGAATCTCTAACTATGATGACTTATTTGAGTGTCATTACTTTATATATTTTGTTTAGAACTAAAGTGACACCATTACAAGTGTCATCATTTTTATCATGATTTAAAATATTTTATTAATTTCATTTGTTATAAATCCTATATAACAATATAATTATTGAAAATGTACACATAATACGAAAGTAATATAGAGGAGAAAAAAAAAAATCAAAGTCATATGCATAAAGCTACAAAGCTATCGATATATACATTGATCCAAAATTATAATAACAAATATTCCCAACAAGTTTCATAGATTCAATGGGTAGGAGTACAAAATGTTCTTTAATTTGTTGGTAGTGGAGGATCTTTCTATAAGAGAGTGTTAAGCCCATCAAAATCACCATACGTGAGTCTATCCGCTCTCGTCATATAAAAATTAAGTTTTGTGGGATAGAAACCAAGTAAAAAACTTTGTGAGTACCAACTAAACTAAGACATCGATTTATTATTTTGATGAGTGTTACAGGGTAATTTTCATGATATTAAATGAACATTGAACTGAAATTAGAATAATACTTTGTCTGAAGTTAATTCCACCAACGAGCAACTCAGGAAGATACAAACCCCATCTGTAGAAAAAAGAGAATGATATAAAACAAGGTTGACACAACATTAAGGTACATTCCCATCTTAAAAAATAACAAAGTGCTTCATAATAACAAGAATTATAGGATACATAACCATATACTTGGGTATAACTTTCTAAACTAGAAATAAGTAAAGTATTAAAGCCTAAATAAAGTGAAATTCAATTTATTGTAGAAGGTTTCAATAGAATTGAAATTTCAAATAAAATATAAAAATGGATTAATATTAGTAGTAATAAAGGAAATCCTGCTTGCATACTTATAAAATAATATAATAAAGTACATTAATGTAAACAACAAATCTTAAGAACCAATAACCAATCGAAAGACATAAACTTTTCAATGCTCAATGAAAATGAGATATCTTGTATACACTTAGTATCAATCCAAAAAGCACCGATTACTGATTCTACCATAACGTGATTTTCAAATTTTCCCAAAATAAAATTCTTGTACTAAAGCGCTATAATAAGATAATAAACTAAAAAGAGGCAAGGAATAGATCTAAAAGAGGTAAGGATAGTACCATAAATAAGTCAACTCCAATCACTATTTAAAATATCTCTATTTTTGTCATGAGGGTGAATGAAGATTCAAAATCTTAGATAAAAAGAGTAGTAAAGCAATCAAACAATTGTAATGTCAAATCATAAAATCTCTAACCTCCACAAATACAAAAAAAAATAAAGTAAAATAAAACTTAACAATAAGTTAGTATTTTTATATGAAGTTAAACTCATCAACTATAAGTAAAATGATAAAAAAAATTCATAACATATATTTTTTGTGAATGAAAATAAGAAACTCTCTTTCAAAATGTAATTAAAAATAGTTACGAGAAAAAATGTTAATAAATTTATGGAGGTGACTACTTATTCTAGATATAACTTGGCTAGAAAATCATAGTAATGCATTATGCTTCCAAATAACTACATCATAAAAATTGCATAAATTCAAATTATCAAGGTGAGCATCATCAAAATATTCTTTGTCTAACTTCACATTAACTTTGATGAGTTATTTACCAACAAAACAAAAAAATTGATACAAATATAAAGCAATTAATTACATTGTACCTTCAAGCAAAAGTTATTATCAATTCAGTCATTCTGATCGTACTTCATTTATCTCCATTTCGCTATAAGACTTTTTCCACAAACTAAATAACGAAAATATACACCATTGATTAGTTAAGTTGATATAGTAAACAATAGGAATATTCTAAAAATTTATTAATTATAGATTAACCTCACCCGAAGGATATTGCTACTGTATAATTATAATAATAATAATAATAAGTTAACATCAAATGTCTTTTCCTTCTGTTCCATTAAAGACTTCTTCCAAACTTTGTGCACTTGTGATTTATGGGGTCCCTCCTATGCCTCACCCGGGCTGATATTGTTACTATATCTTCTTTGTACAATAATAACAATAATAATAATAATAATAATAAGTTACATCAAATGTCTTTTCCTTTCCTCGTTCCATTAAAGACTTCTCTTCCAGCTTGTGCACTCAGATTGGTGGATCTGTAAAATTCCAAAAGACTAAGAAACCCTATCTCATCAAAGGCAAATTTTGAAGTAGCTCACATTGGAATTTAGAGGTAGAAGAACTGCTTGGAGGTTCCACCATATTCTGGTTTTAATAAAATTTGTTTCTGGTTTGAAAAGTTAAGGTCTCCGTTCATCCATGAAAATTAAGAAATAAAAATCAAGTTGTGGTTCTGAATCAACCTAGACATGGATTTTAAAGCTGTGGCATTATTAGTTTAGGTAATTAAATCTCAAACCCAAGCCTTGCCTTGCTGAAATTGCCTACATGTTTAAGACATAAGCATGAGGGAAACTCAATTACATTATTGTATATAAGTAAAATTAATTTATATATATATATATATATATATATAGAGAGAGAGAGAGAGAGAGAGAGAGAGAGAGAGAGAGAGATGAGAAAAATAGAGTAAAGTGAAAAAAAAAAGAAGATAAGTTTGTTTTTAATACTTCTATCACATGATAGTAACAACTCTGAGTAAATAATAATGAGAAAAATAGAGCAAATAAAAGAGCTTTCCATGTGATTAAAAAAACAAAAGAGAGAGTGCAACATATTTTGAAAACTTTTTTATAACTTTTTATTATTTTTATTTCTAACCAAAATTTTTAGATTTTTTTATATGATAAATCAGGAAATAAGAAGCATTATATACGAATTTACTTAGAAGATATTATAAATTTAGATAAACTATAAATACGAAGACATTATAAATATAGATTTATTATTTTAAAGTGGGACAAATCATTAACTAATTTTGAAGAAAATGTATAATCTATGTAAGGAAGGATCATAAAGAATATGAGAAAGAGGTGCACTATATCTCAAAGATAATAATATTATGTGTTCTTTTTCTTTTAAATAACTTTCCTATTTAAAAAAGAGCATTATGAAAAACCATGAAAGCAAGCCATATAATTTAAAAATAATAATAATAAAAAGAGATTAATTTATTACCTTTTGAGTTTGTGAGCAAAGTAATAGTTCCATACAACATTTCCTCCATCAACCCCTTGATGATGGCTATTAACTTCCCAAAAAATTTCCCGTCAAAAATTTTAATCTTGTTTTTCTTTCTTTCTTCATTTATATTTTTTTATATCTTACTTCCTTTATATATGGATATATGTCTTTACAAGCCTTCAAATCAAATGGAGGCATCGACAACACCACTACAAATCTTATATGGAATTTTCCTACCACTTTCAACTTGTCGCAGTGCCATAAACTGATTGTGTTTTGGGCATTCTAATGTAAATGACAAAACAGCTTCATTGAACTAAGCATCCATGCACTAAAAACAGATCCCATGAACTAAAAATTAGATCCATATGTCTAAGAAAGGGGCTTCGAAGGAAAGGGTACCAAACAAATTACCTTGAAGTGTGAAAGTAAGATTTATTTTCTTTCATTCCTGTAAATTATGATAACCCAAAATTTTTCTTCTCCAAGAATCCAACTTCTTCAACACAAGAGATACTATAAATCTCATATAATCACAACTTCATAAGAAAAAAAGAAAATAAAATAAAATAATATTACATTAAACTCAATCTAAATGACCCGTCATTTTGAGAAATAAGTTTTCTTAGTTTCCATTTTCATATCACTCAAACATAAGGAAAATATCATGCAAACAAAGAATACCATTTCAACACCACTTACTTCAATCCCTGCATTCTTATTAGGCTTTGCAATCTCCTTAATAAGGCACTCTACAAAGTGTGCTTTCTGCTCATTTAGAATTTACAAAGAAGTCAGTGTTATATTAAACTCTAAACTATATTGTGACTTATTTCTTGGATTTTCTCAAAATACAAAGGAAACAACCTAATAAAAAAAAAACTTCTTCTATTTCTAAAACCTAAACCTAATAAAATCAACTCAGAAAAAAACTTTTGACTTTCTGCAAACCTAAACTGAACAACCAACAAAAGTTAAAAAAAAATCACAAAGAAGATCCAACATACTGAAGTAGATTCAACAAAAATGTACTTGTTGAAACCCTTTTAGTTGTAGAACACAGGGCAAAAAGCCACATTGTTAGGTTTCTTGGTGAAGGTGTGAGTGATGCAAATTTTCTCAACAAATGAATAGAACACAAGATTGAAGCAGCACTTAAACAAAAAGAGGGAAAAATTTAAATTTTTTTTACTGTAAAGTCTTCTTATCAACCTCGCTTCCCTCTCTATTTATATCAAACACGACGTGGAAATCACCTGTGTTTTTCAAACCCTTATTTTTTGATAAGTTTAATTTAAAATATTCAAAAATTCAAAACCTAATTTTAAGAAGGGAAATTTTTGTTTACGATTTAACTAAAATACCTTTTTTTGTCAAATCTAAGGGAAGATGGTTGGAGTTTCAGCTTAAAATAAGAGATTATCGAAGAAAATGGTAGAAATGGCAAAGAAACCATCTTTCCAACCCATTTGGATTCCCACCGATATTGAAGGTGGATGCATGAATGTATGAATATGAATCAAGGCAATGTGAGATTCAGGAAAAGGGAAATCACCCATTAGCATGTGTCCTTCCTTGATCTCGATCTTTAGGGCAAATGAATGGAGAGACCTAGAAAAAGGAAAAACCGGAGTGAGGCATGTATGTGAAAGCTTTCACATTAGTGCATGAGCAATCAAACCTCTTGCCCCTCCCACCGCTTGCTTTTCCTATTTTCATCACTAGGTTTCTAATTAAATAAAGAAAAATAAAGAAATGAGGTAGATGATGATCGTTTAAGAAAACACTTTGATGTGTTTTCAATTATATTGTAGAAGCATCAAGATCGAAGCATCTCACATTTTATATCTAAATAAAATAATTTGGAACTATGACGCTTTAAAATGTCATAAAATAAAGAATTTCACAAGACAATGACGCTTTAAATTGAGTGTCATTGTACATTTACTCATAATTAGATAATGACATTTTTCTGAAAGCGTCATTGTTTGAAGCGTCATAAACCTTAATTTTTGTAGTAGTGTTGGAGTATCAAAGTATTACAACGAATAGGAAAATCACAAAATCACAAACCCCTAGAATGCCCGAGAAAATATCTCAAAAACTCAAAATCTCTCAAATTCTTACATCTCTACACACACCGAATATCCTTCACAAGCTCATCTCTCTATTAACTTTTTTCCCCTTGTGACCTAGAATATTACAATAATATAACAATTAGGAATCATCGTATAAAACATTCTTTACAAAAATGAATTAATACTAAATAGGAATTTGAGACATTATTGATTCAAATTTCAACGAGTCAATCATCTAACACATCTTGATAAAAGAGTAATCGACTTTACCTTGTACTGAAATTCCTTTTATCTTTATCTTCTATGCTTCATAATCGACTTTACCTTGTACTGAAATTCCTTTTATCTTTATCTTCTATGCTTTTGTAACGCCCCAAAACCCAGTCCCGCTTCGACAACCCGTCAACCAAAGGAATTCCCTGTATTTCGGGGCAGCCCCACCACAGCCATTTGTATCTCATTTATCTAGATCCATATTTCACAAAAATAGCAGTCTCCTTTCTTGCTCAAGAGTTCTACCTAATATACAACCTGTATGTAATAATATATCCATGACCAATCGTGGTCTCATCAAGTAAGAATGACCATACAGGGTCCATTTGTCCATATCCATAATATACAACTATATCACAATAGTCCATAAGAGTTTATTACAACACTCTTATACCTAACATATATTAAAACTAGCTTGTTCTAATATAATTTACAAAAATATTTATCAAAACCATATCCTGTCTTCCTTCAAAATCACGGCCTCAAAGAAGCGTCGTCCTCTGGTGTACCACCTACACCTGAAATATGGTCCTCCGACGGGATGAGCAATGCCCAGTAGAGGATAATTCCTACAAGGGCTACTCCCACCTAAATGCATGTGCAATGCCATTTCACACATTCAAGTAAAAACATATACATTCAAGTAAAAACATACACATTCCTACTCAAA
This sequence comes from Tetrastigma voinierianum, assembly GCA_016808115.1. Lineage (NCBI taxonomy): Eukaryota > Viridiplantae > Streptophyta > Magnoliopsida > Vitales > Vitaceae > Tetrastigma > Tetrastigma voinierianum. The sequence goes on along the minus strand of JAEQBH010000476.1, from coordinate 1,293,438 downwards.
TGTCTACATGCCATGGATGAGAATGTGACTGACCCTGTCCCATATCCCGAGTTCACGACCCACACATGCATATGCCAAGTGTGAAAACCGTCATTTATGTTCCATCACTGACCATTTTTCTAAAACAAAAGCATTTCGTTTTATAAATCAAAATTCATTAGACAAACTCTGATATTCACTTGTTTTTACCAAGTCCTGTGTGTTTTTGTGGGTAGGGAATTTCCAAGGTCTCACTGCAGGCTTCGCATGCCTTCTGACACTTTCGCGAACTTTCATCGCTAGATACATATATCTAACCAAGAATACTCGGTTTTTCACCCGAGTGGGTATCTATCCCTCATTTCTATACCCAACACACGTATTTTTCATTTCCTTTTTCTTTTATGCAACCGTGAGACTCATTTTGGACGTTGTCCCATTTTCCCAAGCCCATCATCGAACATCAAACACATTGTCGATCTACCATGTACTCACGACATGCCATCGAACACCAAACACAATGTCAATCTCTACCATGCACTCACACCCATGTCATACGATGTCCCGTGCATATGCAAAATGCCATTGCATATATCTCATGTCACATGCATAATGAATGCTACATGGACAACACAATCCACACCACTTATCGGAGTCATGGACAATCACATCACCTGCATATGACTTTCATAAATCATTTCATTCATGTCAACCTATTGATAGCGCAAAATCGTGATGTGTGACTTGTATAAAAATTTGAGTACTTTATGCGCAAGTGCCGCGCGTCGTATCAAGCAATATAGTGTACCTAAGTACGGATATCGATCAACGGGGAAAAGTCGTTGACTATTGGAATTGGCCCTACGATATTATCTGGACTTAAACTCTTAATGAATTTCTAATTAATATATATAATTAAAACTAAATCTAAATAACTTGTGAGATTACTTTTTGTGAAAACTAGGGTTTTGCCTCTCCTTGCCACATTTGATGGATTATTACCTAGAGAAATTATTATCCGGACTATTGATGAATTCTCGTTGACGGGGTGATCGTGCCTACGAGATATCCTCTCTCGAGGTATATCGGCCTATTTCGCTAGTAGGGTTAGGCGCATCTCTGCCCCAACCCTGGACTTCGAAATGCTTAAATGTTCAAACCCTAATCGCCACACTTAGAACCGAGATATCTCTATTCGTTGATTGACCAAGTGTTGCTCGAATACCTAGCAAGATCATGTCAATGTTGGCCAGACATTACCATGAATATAAACTACAGACATAAAGCAATTCGATATAACTCATGAATAAACTGAGCAAATTAGAATTAATCTCTAATACATACAATTGTAGAAGGGTTCAACAAAACCCCAGAAATAAATCTCTTTATAATGAAATTAATAAACATAGTTCTATAAATCATTGATAGTTTTGAGAAGAGAAATACAAAGACATGAGTTTTTACGATCTCTCAGGTCGCTCTTACTTCGTGTTCCGCTCCTCGTCCATACGTCGCTCGATACCTCGAAAAGTAGGTCTCCCATGCTTTTTATAATTCTGATAGAGGAATCGCAGCGTCGCGAAATGTTACTGCGTCACGGCGTTAGGCACTCTTTAATTTAACTTATGTTAACGAGCGTCGCCAGCGTTGCGCGTCACGACAACGGAACATCACGGCGTTAACATTTGGGTCTTCACTTCTTCTTCTTCACATTTCCAAAAAGATTCTGAAAACCACCATACTCACCTGCAATGCACAAAAGACCCAAAAATCATATATCGGGCAATAATGCACCTATTAATATATAAAATAGAACTAAAACGTAATAAAGACGCAGGTATGACATGAGTGTTTTAGACACTCATCACACCCCCAAACTTAGCTTCTTGCTTGTCCCTAATCAGGAAACAGGCTCTAAACCAGACACACAAGCATACCTAAACTCAACGACACGAGTGTGATGCACATTTTGCCAAAAGGAATGATCAAAATGAACCGAATCACAAATCTTGCCCTTTGTTTCAAATTTCAGAGGATCCTTAAGGTTGTTCGACTTTGAAAGAGTCGACTGAGACACGGTTCGGTTGACAAGTGACAACCTCCTAGGTTTTCAATGGCCTTTCCCAGAAGTCGTTGCATTTGAGTGCATGATCTCTAGCATACTCTTTTCGGTTACGGTGCCCCCAGGCTTGATTTAGCTTGCCTTTTTGGGAGAGTCTAACTACAGAAGGATAAGAACACACCCTTTTATTCAAACTAACCTACCTACTCATGAAAGAAATACTAGTGCCCGTAAGTTTATGTTGAGTGTTCTTGTAGTGGGGATTTGTTGGTAACTCCCCACCAGTTAGTTAAAGGCACCAAGCATTCTGTTCCCCTCGAACTTCACCCCGAACACTCAACCAAACCTAAAGGCCTGAGCTATGAAACTTCCATCCTGTCATGTAGCAGAGGCGGTAAATCCAATGGCTCCGGCCGATTGGCTCGGGGCATTAGGCTTTAAAACCCACTCGACTGTCTTTCGGGATTAGGCTAAAGATCCAGCTTATTCTATTTCATCTTTCTTTTGCTCGTGCTCTTTTCTTCTTCTTCTGCTTGCTTTTTTTTTTTTTTAACTGGGGCTCAATGACAATCCTCTTTTTCTAAGGTGTCCCATCATTTAGGTGTTTAGAAACCCCCAAAGTTCGTTGAACATTAGTAGCGGGTTAACTGAAGCATACCACGGAGGTCACATGTGTGTGGGTGTGGTAGACTAATCAGAATTGGTTTCTTAAACACCGAGGGGTGACTCACTAAGTCCCCCTACCTATCCAGCGTGTAATTCCCGAGCATCCCAACAACCCCTGAATCCTTTCTTGATTTGTATTATGTTTTTAGAAAAAAGATTTGAAGAATTCGAAAAGGGATATGATTAGCAATCATGGCGTACTCACACATACCTACCTAACATCCTAAAACCCGAGACAAACTAAGGCAAGGGAACTGATAAGCAGAAAACACATAAATAAACAGAAACTAGACATAGCGAGAAAACAGGCATAAACGCAAGAAACCTAAGCGGGAAACACGCCAAAACACATAAGCAGACTGCTAAGCGAAAATACGAAATAAACACAAAAGCAGCAGATCCACCCACACCCGAAGCGGGCGGACGGTGTCCTCGATGAGAGAAGAAGCGAAGGGCGCGGTGATCGCGGGATCACTACAGTGGTGGTGGAGGTGGCATGTGAAAGGCGAAGAGCTAGGCAAGCTGCTCTTGGATGGACTGTTGGTTGCGGAGGATGGTGCATATGTTGGCTCAGAGTGCATCCATATCCTGGTTGATAAGGACCCAGTGCTCTTAGGTCTCATCTCAATACGCATCAATTCGAGCAGTGAGGTCTTGCACCTAGTCCTCCAGTGTAGTGGAAGGACTAACCGAGTCCTCCTCCTGAGATGGTTATGGTGGTGGGGGTTGGGTGGAGGGTGCCGGCTTCTCCACTGAGTGCCTCTTGGATCCTAAGCCCTAGGCGATGCGCTCTAGCTCGTCTCATTGGAGGGCTCATTTCCTAAGTCGTACACCTCCTCTGGCCTTGGTACACCTGGTTAGTCTTTCTTAACCATGATCGCCTTGATCGGGTGTATCCAAGCCTCATTATCCTCTAAGGGCACCCCGACTTGCTTGCATAGGCCGTAAATAAGGAAGGGGTGCTCGAGATTCATCTTTGCATCCTTGTTATAGAGAATTGCATCCTCTATAACCTGGCCAACATCCAATGGAATGTCCTGGATGATGGCATAGTTGAGCAAGGCCCTCTTGGCCGTCACTTCACACACATTAGTCGTCGGAATGAGATGCGATGTGATGAAGTGATGCCATACCTTAGGAATATAGACCAAATATTTGGCCTTGAAGTGCACAACGTGCCTTTCACTATTAAGTTTCCACTCACCGTGCCCATTGGTCAACATCTTAAGGACCTCGGGGTAGTTGGGATGCTCATGGAGCTTATCATAGGCCTCAGGGTTAACCGGTTCTAGGTTATAGTACCGATTAATAGACTTTGCATTGAAGTCTACCAACACCCCGCGCACTCGAACCCTTTTCAGTACATGGGAGGCGAGATTGGCGTAAAACTCTCATACCACACTTGTGGTAGCTGGGCTCGGAGGTTGGCATAGTGCCTGCCATCCCTTGTTCGCGATTGTCTTATGAAAGAAGTCTTCGAGGTGGTGAAACCCCTTCTCCTTGATGAAGGACCTATTCTTTGAGATGAGGCCGAATTTCTCGGCTACGCTCTCATTGACAAATTTTTCATGATCATAACTATGCGTAGGCTCTTCAATTGCCCGACTTCTCTATGAGCTCATCTTTTGCTTCTTGCTTGACATTGGGCACTTATAGGGCCAGGTTGAGATGTTTGCCTAATCTTTGATCACCTCTTCTTGGCCTCCTAGGCCTCCTAACACTAGTGTGATGCAGCTCAACTAAAGTGCCCAATGAGGCCTCCCAAAACTCACTTAGGCAAAATGTCGAACACCTAGTTTGCACTCAGTAATATGGTGGTCGTGACTCTATCCTATGGCTTCTATGATCACTAACCACTCCTAAGGTCCCTTCTCTAGCAAAAATGACCCCAAAAACCTAAATACAAATTGAATCTGGGCCTACTCTTACCCGAAACCCAAACCGTAAGTAGGATCTCCAAACTAAGGTGAGCACTAGTGATTTCGAGTCTAGGAACGTTATTAGGGCTTTGGGGGTTTCTAGGATCAGTTGGGACAAGCTTGGATGAGGTTTTCTGGGTACTTGCAAAAAAAATGGATCACTGTTAGGGTTCCTCAAGGTTTAGGATACGAGAAAATGGTTTACGTTCATAAAAAGCAGACAACGTCGCGGCGTTCGACCAGCGTCACAGCGTTAGACGACGTCTGCGTTCGAGTTATGTGCCGTCACAGCGTTGAGATCCAGCGTCAGCGGCGTTCGAAGGTGAAAGTTTTGATGCCGCAATGTGGATCAGCGTCGCGGCGTTCGAGTCGCAAACTGACATTGTGACGTTTCCTAGCGTATTTGAAATCCGGCGTGGCGACATTGAGGCCAGCGTCATTGGCCCATTCTGAAGAGGGCTCAAAATGTGGTCTACCAGCGTCAGCGGCGTGACGAGGCTTGTGTTTTCGATTCTTTCGCGTCAGCGGCGTTGGTGTCTAACGTCCGCGGCCTTCTGAGAGAGAATTCGATTTCAATTTCAAAACTTTCTAAGTCTGAGAAAACTCCCTTAATGAAGTTCCAACCCCTTCGTGCTCCCGGAATGAGTTTCTAGAACAAGCTCTGCTGTCGCTACTATCTCGGGTCCTGAAAACAAACAAACACACATTTTTTATTACGGAAAGAAACATAAAAACATGCCAAAAACCCAAAACACTCAAAACTACACTATGAAAAGAAAAACATAAAAAATCTTGGGTTGCCTCCCAAGTAGCGCTTTGTTTAATGTCGCTAGCTCAACTTCCCTAGTCCCGTGTTCTCGAGGTGCAGCGCACGAACTCCCTATGGCACTATTTTTGGTGTGCTCAGATGTATGGGTTGCTTGCTTGCATGAAACTCGCCCCCAAAGTACGGCTTCAATCGTTGTGTGTTAACTTTAAAGGTTCCTTTCTCTGGGTGCATAATTTCCACTCCTCCATACGGAAAAACCTGAGTCACAGTAAATGGTCCCTACCACCTTGACTTTAATTTCCCTGGGAAAAGTTTGAGTGAGGAGTTAAATAAGAGGATCCGTTAACCCGACTCAAACTCTTTCCTTGCAATATGCCTATCATGCTAGGCTTTTGTCTTTTCTTTATATATCTTTGCATTATCGTACGCCTCATTGCGGAACTCCTCTAATTCACTGAGCAACATGCATTTCTCGTCGGCCATCTTACTATCCATATTCAACTACCTAGTTGCCCAATATGCTTTATGCTCCAATTCCACCGGCAAGTGACACACTTTCCCGAACACTAGCCTGAATTGTGACATTCCTAATGGTGTCTTGAATGCTATTCTATATGCCCAGAGCGCATAATCTATCTTTTTAAGTCCCGATCTTTTTTGAGCTGTGGTATTGTTTTCTCTAAGATGTTTGATTTCTACGTCGATAGTTACGCTTGGCCATTGTAGATGCGTAGGTGGTATCTGAAGTGCGGTCAGTGTCCGGACACCATATTTCCTCAACACGTTGTCAACGAGTTTATTCTGAAATGCATGATCCCCCGTACGCGTCCCGATGCCCTTGGAGTTGCGAACCGGGTGAATATATGACTAAGGAGAAAGCTTGGTACCACTTTGGCATCATTAGTTCGGGTAGGTATAGTCTCCACCCATTTAGAAACGTAATCTACGACCAAGATAATGTATAGGTTGCTGAGAGATGAAGGAAAAGGCCCCATAAAATCCATCCCAGATATCAAACAGCTCGACCTCTAAAATAGGTTGCAAAGGCGGCTCATCTCATTTTGATATGCTTCCCATTCTTTTGGAACTTGTCACGAGTGAATGACCAGTGGTGTGCGTCATGAATAAGGTGGGCCCGATAGAATCCCCGATTGAAGTACCTTTGCGTGTCCTATTTCCTCGAAGTGCCCCAGCGTGTAGGCGTGTGATGATTTAGATTACTTTCCATTTCTCTTACCGGGACACATCTTCTTATCACGCAGTAAACCTGATGCTTACGCAGGGATGGGTTCCTCCCGATAGTAGTGCTTATTTATGCGAAAAAAATCTCTTCTTCTATTGATAGCTAAATTCTAGGAGACTCTTCTTTACCCGAGTAATTCGCGAAATCCATGAACCACGGTACTTGCTCTTTGTCTTCAATTGTCAAAAGTTTTTCATCATGGAAATCATCATTGATCTGAATTTCTTTACTCGGCTCTTCCAATCGTGAAAGATAGTCGGCTACTAGATTTTTAGTCCGTTTCTTATCTTTAATTTCTATGTCGAACTCCTGGAGTAGTAACACCCACCTTATCAGTCTCGGTTTCGCATCCTTCTTAGTCATCAGGTACTTTATGGTTGAATGGTCGATGTGCATTATTACCCTGTTACCAATTAAGTACGGCCGAACTTGTCAAACACAAACACAATACTAGAAGTTCTTTTTCAGTTGTTGCATAGTTGATTTGCGCATCTTTCAACGTCTGGCTCACATAAAAGATAACCTGAAATGTTCTTTCCCTTTTTTGGCCTAGCACTACCTGACCATAGTCGCTCATCTTGCATTAGTTGAAGATTCAGTCGGTGCTACTACAATAGGTGATGATACCAATTTCTATTTGAGAAACAAGAACGCTTTCAGACACTGATCATCAAATTCAAAGGGCGCTCCTTAAACAAGCGAGATTTAATGAGGCTTAGCTTCTTTGAAAATCGCGCACTGAATCTCTGTAGAATCTTGCGTGACCTAGAAAGCTCCTTATTCCTTTCACTGAAAATGGGGCAGGTAGTTTCTCTATTGTTTCAATCTTGGCTTCTCTACCGATTCCTTTTTCGATATCCGGGTGCTAGTACAATGCCTCCTTCACCATGAAGTGACCGCTTTTCCCGATTGACCTGAGTTGGTTTTCTCGGATCTTATCGATTATTGTCTCATTTTCTCCATGCAATTATCAAAGGATTTCCCAAGCACAGAGAAATAATCTACGAACACTTCAATTGTTCTCTCGATCATGTCTAAGAATATAGCCATCATGTAGCGTTGAAACGTGCACGTTGCATTACATAGCCCAAAGGGCATTCGCCTAAAAGCAAACGTACCATACGGGCACATAAATGTTGTTTTCTTTTGGTCCTCCGGTGATATAGCGATTTGATTATGCTTAGAATACGTCGAAAAGCATTAATACTCATGCCTGCCCGGCCAGTCAGCATCGATCCGAGAAATGGAAGTGGGAAATGATCTTTTAAGTTTGCCTTATTCAATTTCGGTAGTGATACAAATCCCCTCCGTGCAGTAACCTATTCGAGAAGGTAGCAATGCGTTATTCTTAGTCTGTATCACTGTGGTCCCTCCTTTTTTTAGGATAACCTGTACTGGGCTTACCCACAAACTATCTACGATGAGGTACATCACTCCTGCATCTAACCACTTCAATACCTCTTTTCTTACCACTTCCTTCATTGTCGGGTTTAGTCTCCTCTGAGCTTCTATGTCGGTTTGTGCCCATCCTCTAATAGGATCAGGTGCATACACATGGAGGGGCGGATCCCCTTCAAATTAGCTAGGGACCACCCGATAGCATTTTTGTGATCTCGAAGCACTCTCAAAAGCTTATCTTCTTCCACTGCTGTCAGAGATGCTGATATGATAACTGGTAGGGATGAGGATTCCCCTAGGTAAGCATATCTCAAGTGACTAGGGAGTGGCTTTGCTCCCAGTGTGTGGTGAATTACAAATATGGGGGGGCCTTTGAAGTCTAAGTGTTTTCTCTAGCATTTCCTTAATACTTCTTTTGTTGGTTGGAAGGAGTCCATCCACTTCACATACTCTTCGGCTTCTTCACTTAGTTCCTCCTTAGCATTCTGCACAAGGCTAGTGAAGGATCCCGACTCGGATTAACCTCATGAACCCGAGGGGACCTCTCGGCACTCCAATGGATATAGAACTTTTTCTCAAAACTATCAATTAAAATCCATGGAGCGAACCCCTTTACAATCCTTTACATATCTTTAGAAAATAATGCGGAAGCGAAGTGGTAAAAAAATTTTTTTTTTCTTTTTTCAAACACTTAGATTTTTCAGAAAAATCGGCCAGAGTTTCCTCTGTTTTTCGGACTTTCCCAAATTTACAAATACCTGCATAAGCATTTAAAAACACTATAATCTTCAATTTTCAGCAGTTTCAGGACTCCTCGTCCCTGACTCAATCAAATCTTAATATATACCATACATTTATTCATTTCAATCGTAAACATTCAAAGCTACTTCAATTCCATGCAGTTTATAAAAGATTGGGCTTGGCGGGACTTGGCTGAAGCGCCCTAAGTAGTTCCTTTTCAAAATATATCCATATATGCATATATACATGATAAACTATTTGACATATAAAATATGCAAACTATTTATACAATGCAGTTCACATGCGTCGTCTCCTCGATAGCTCAACTGCTACACAGGGGAGAATTTCCTTGACCTTTTTGTCTCGGTTCTGAAATGTTTTTGAAGCATATGGAAAAGAATGTGCTAAGGCCTAGTGAGTGTACATTTTCGATAAGATAACATTTTCGGTATATATCAAAGTAATAAATACTTATACAATTAAAATCAATTTATGCCTTAAGCATTTATACCTCGAAACTTTCTTCTTTCTTTCTTTATAATAAATCTTCCAATCAAAATCAATTTATACCTTAAACTTTCTTTCTTTCTTTATAATAAATACTTATACAATTAAAAAAATCCATTTATGCCTTACTTATTTATGCCTCAAACTCTTTCTTTCTTTATAATAAATACTTATACAATTAGGAAATCATTTATACCTTAAACATTTGTACCTCAAACTTTCTTTCTTTCGATGGAACCCCGGGGATAAACACCTTTGAGCAGTTTAAGTGCGGCGGTGAGGGCCAGTCTCATTCAGTCATAACCCTTCTGGCGTAGGCTCCACCTTTGCATAGGGTTCAGTCCTTAGCACTTTATCACGTGTAAAGGATATTACTCTAGATACTTATTTCCCTCCCTCAATTAGTAACCTATAACTACCCTCTAAATCCTTACAGCAAAGTACCTAGGCGATATAAGTCATAGCAATTCATGCTGGGATTAGGTGTATCAGTCATTTCTTCCAAATACATTTATAAATCCATTTTCAAAACCTTTACTTTATCATTTATACATTTTTGCATTCTTCCTTTACACATTTTTAAACTTCCATAATGCCTTAACATATGCATACATATATAAACATTTACATTAAACTATTCATTTTAACATTAAAATCATCCACTCCTTTCTTCAAAATACATTTATAAATCCATTTAAATCATTTACTTTATCATTAAAACACAAATATACCTATGCATTCTTTACACATTTTTAAACTTCCATAATGCCTTAACATATGCATACATATATATTTAATATAAATACATATATTTAGGCAAAGTAAACATTCTACATTTACTACATTCTTATGGATATCATATATAAACATTTATATTAATCTTTTCCTTTTCACATTAAAATCATTTACCTTTAAAACTCAATTTTCAAAATATTAGTTTTACTCACCGTTCACCGCTCAATCAGCTTGCTTCACGTCAATTCCGTTTCGTCCGATAGTCCTTTCCACGTTTTTTCAAAGAAAACCACAACTAACCATTATACATAACTTCCATTTAATCCACCATACATTCATTTCGCAAACCCACATGCATTTACTTAAATACTCATTTAACCACTGCTTAAAATACGCAACCAAGGAAATGACCAAATTACCCTTTTCTTTACAAATGACCTTAATGCCCTCAATTCAAATCCCTTTTTTTTCCTCTGTGAATCTACTTTATAAATTTGAATCACGAATTGACTCATCCAAATTCAAGTTATGGCATTTTCATGCCAAACTAGTCATTTACGATTTACACTCGGGTATTTGAAATACCATTTTACAATGTCTTGACTCCATAATTTGACACTGGTTAACATACTCTTTTAGGAAGCTAAAATTTTAAAGGGTTCTTCTCCAGTGGAATCACCCCAGGTGGGCAAGAACTCACTTTACGTCCAAAAACCAGCCAAGACTAATCTATGTAAAAAAGCTGGTGGTAGCTTGAACATGACCCCTGCTTTGAATGAATTTTTGGGCCACATAGAATCCAGAATTCGACAATGCCTATTTCTGGATGTTTGGTTATCATGAAGTCTAGTTTAATTAGCCACTTGAATCCTCAAATCGGATAAGAAATGGTAAGTTATGTAAAATCTGGCGGCGAAGCAGAAAGCAGGCATTCTGTCTGAAATTTTGCTCCCAGAAAATGCCCGAGAATGGGCTTTCTACATTTTTCCATATTTTTCCATCAATTCAACTCTCATACTCATATATAATAAAGCTCCCTCGATTCATCTTGAAATCTCAATTTTACACAATTCATCTTTCATTACATGTGTATCTTCAAAAACTTTTCCTGAATTATTTCCAAACAACTCAAATATGGGTTATAATCCATACACAACGCAAACACAAAGATTTGTTAGGGTTTGTTCTAAACCTAATAATTACTTGAAATTTAATAGCGAATCCATTACAAAACTATAAATCCCATCTAGTTCCATACCTTTTTGCTTTTCCTCCTTCTTTTCTTCTTAACTGTATCTCTTCTTCTAACCTCTTCTTCTCTCTTTTCCTCTTCTTTCTCTTCTTTGCTCTTCTTGGCTCCTTCTCCTCACTAACGTGAGCCTAGCTAAAATATGAACAAAATGACTTTTGTTTGTCACACCCACTATTCATACTCCCATATTAACCTTAATTGCTTAAGTCCTCAAGCATTTAAATATTGTAAATTAACTTTTGTTATTCTACTATGGCCCATCTCTACTTGATTTTCATACCCTTTGCTCAATTACTAATTTATATATTCTCATATTATACTTTTGGCATCCAATCTATTCTTCTTATGTCATATATATCCTAATTGGATAAGTTCACTTTTACCCTTGCTTAGGATATAACCACAGGTCTCTCGTTTATTTCTGAAGAATTCCTAATTAGTTTTTAATATACTACAAGTCAGAAAAGCGCTAGGTATCTTTCGAGTGTTACAACTCTCCCTCCTTATAAATTCGTCCTCGAGAAATTAAAACATTTGTATACACATCAAAGAGATGGGGATAATGCCTCTTCATCACTCCTCATGCTCATGTAGCTTCCTCTCTTTTGTATGACTCCTCCCACAATGCCTTAAATGCAAACGGAATAGTCTTGTTCTTGCGAGAACTTGATGTCTCGACGGTCTAGGATTTGCAGTTCCTCTTACCGTATGTTAAGTTCTCACGTATTTCCCACTTGTTGCTCTGTCAATACATGTGAAGAGTGCGGTATATACTTCAAGACATAGAAACATGGAAAACATCGTGAATCGTTCGAGGTCGGATCGCGCTCTAATCGATATGCCACTCTCGATCCTCGACAATCTGTATGGCGATATCTGTGGACAAACTTTCACGTTTCCCGAATCTTAAATGCGCCCTTCCATGGGGGAAATCCTCAAAATGCCGTATCCCTACCTCGAACTCTAGGTCCCTACGACGATTATTGTCATAACTTTTCTGTCGGTCTTGTGAAATTTTCAGTCTATCCCTTATAACTTTGATCTTATGCAGTCACTTGGGCGATTTAGGACCTACTAATTTTCTTTAGCTACCTCATCCCATGAATTTGGGTTTGACATTCGGGCCATAAAGAGCCTCATAAGGGGCCATAACAATATTGGCCTGATAACTGTTATTGTATGCAAACTCCATCAGTAGTGTTCCTTTAGGGTATGATACATCTTTGTACTTCCCGGATGCATAGCATAAGCGGAGGAATGGGCTTCCTCCATAATCTCTCTCCTCACATCACCTACATCTGGTACACAACTTCTGTCCCATGACCACGGTACCATCCTCTCTGTTGACAAATCCTCGTTGCCCAGACTCTGCTTCGCTCCAGCTTCACTATTTGTGGATCTGAATGCGAAACTCCTACAATCGAATCCTATCAATACAAGACGTACATGAAATGTGGCTAACAGTACTCCTGAATCTGTCAATTCCAGTCTCACACCCAAGGACCTCAATTCTATGAGTCGAGGAAGATGCACGACCCTCAAGTGCGATAGGGAACTCATGGGTCTCCTACTAAGAGCATCTGCTACCACGTTCGCCTTTCTAGGATGATATTCAATGGTACATTCATAATCCTTGATCAGTTCAGTATCCCACCTCTGTCTCATGTTCGGTTCCTTCTGCGTGCTTGAATCATAAGCTCTTATGATCAAGTAAAATCCTACAGATTACTCCATATAAGTAATGCCTCCATATCCAGTAAAGAAGCGAAATACTCTGTTTGCTAGCTGATGTTGTGTGTGAGATAATTAATTTCATGCTTCTTCAATTGCCTAGAAGCATATGCAATCACCTTGTCATTACGCATTAATACACAACCTAGGCCACGCCTAGAGGCATCTATTTTCTTGCAAAGCCATCACCTTTTTGATGGAAGTGTAAATCTTGTAGTAGGTCGATCTCCTTCCACGGTTCATGAAACTCTGACTAGCCTCGACCATAAAAGACGGTTCCTCTTTCTTTGTCGATCCCCAGTCGAAGGTCACGACTATCTTAGAAAATCCCTCACTTGAACTTACGGTATGCTGCAAACTGAAACTCTTTATCTACGTAACACTTGTGGAGGTTTCCAATTCGGTATAGCCGACCTTCTGCGGATCGCGAGATCCCTCTGCCCGAAACTATGTGTCCCGAAGGCGACATTGTAGAGCCCAACGGACGCCTGCGAGTTTTAATACTCCGATGTTCCTTAAAGGTTTACGAGAATTATCCTCAGGGTACTCTACATGTTCTTCTCCAGCACTGAATAGATCAATATATGGAGTCGATAAACATGATAACAAACTAATCTAATTAAGGCAGAAAAATCCTGTTCATGAGATCCATAAAAGCGGCTGGGGCATTCGTAAGTCCAAATGGCCTGACTAGAAACTCAAATGCCCGGTACCATGTTACGAATCTTTGTCTTGGGAACATCCTCATCATGAAGTCTCAACCCCATCAATTCGCTGAATTAAATCAAGGCTTTCGTGACAACATCTTTGCAAGCCTTAAATCTGACCGTTAGCATCCTTAAAGTGAAAACCCATAATGCCCTTCACCTTAGCAAAAAAATTAAATTTATATCTTAATCAATTCTTCTTCTTAAGCGTAATTCTAACACATTCCATTAGGCATTTAATCACTTCGATTGATTAAAATCAGCCAAACTCAACTTTCCATACTTCTCTAAGGTGGTCAAATCCTACATGTCACACATTCATAATTATTTCTTCAATTTCTTCCATTTTCTTTCAACAAATTTAGATTTGATAATTCATCCAATGTCATTGATTCACTTAAACTAAATCAAACCAATGCATTTTCAATTAAACCCTTTCTTGGCCTAACCCTCTCGTCTATTTTTTCTATTCAACTTTTAATTCCATTAATTCCATTAATTTCTTCAAGCATTCAAGTAATAATATTAAATCCAATTAAAACCAATCCAAACAACATCACTTCCATTAAAAAGGTTAAGCTAAATTAATAATCCTTATAATCTCGTTGCTCTTACATTTCTTAGCAAATCAACTAGAGAATCATGTATCGATTTAATAACTAAAGCCTTAATATAACTCAATTGAAAGTTTAGATAAATAATCCATAAAACCCTAGTACTTCTTGGAATCTCCAACCAAACCAGATTGACCCTCGGGTTACGTCCTTATTTGTGTAAGCCTTTGGGATTTAATAAGTATATATATCCACTATTGTGACTCTTTACTGGTAAATCTTTGTGGTGTGGGGTATCCGACCTTGTGTAGTCGAATCTACAGACTAAGACCTCTGACAAACCTCTTGGTCTTGAAACTTCGTCACTCCTACTAATTGGACATGTCGTGACTCGGAAAAACTCAGTTCATGTCTGTCACGGAGTGTGTCCCACTCTAACTTCAAAGAACTCCTCTCTGACCTTCGCATCTGTGGCAGGCTGGAACAAACTATCTGTAAGCTCTTCTTGATTGGCGCGGGACACTCCCTGCGGGCATCTCCTGCAGCACCTCACCCTTTACTTTCACATCACGTAAGAAGCGAGGAAAAACGTCATCATAACATCTATACACTTCATCCACTGGTAGACTCGCTCATTTCCCTCTGGCATGTGAAGCCTTTTCGGGTCTCCCGATCCATCATAGTTCCATGCCCCTAACTTTCACCCTCTCTATAAAGCTCACGAGGCTCTCGAAATTTGTCATATCTGATGGGCTAAAATTTGAGCCACTCTGCTCTAAAGGTATCTGTCCTCCACGACCTGAGGCGGTGGTGGTCACTGTGCGTAATTAGCTCACGAAGGCATATTGTCACTATATGCTATGGGTGGAGGAACATCTGTGGACTCATGGCATGTTCTCGGGTGGTGGTACTAATGCCTCGGGGCTCTCTTTGGTTGCGGGTCGACCTCGTGGCACGTGCATGAATACGAATTTTATTATGTCTTCATATTAATATATAGTTTTAAATCCACATAAATAATTTATGCAATTTTAAAATAAAACATTAAAACAATCATATGAAAATAAAATTTTCAAATCTTTATAACATTTTTAAAGCGTGGCTCGATACACGTTGAAGGATCAGGCAGTTAACCTCATGGGCAAGGGGACCTCGGCACTCGATGAATATAGAACTTTTCAAAACTATCAATTAAAATCCATGGAGCAAGCCCTTTACAATCCTTTACATATCTTTAGAAAATAATGCGGAAGCGAAGTGGTAAAATTTTTTTTCCTTTTTTGAGCACTTAGATTTTAGGAAAAAGTGAGCGAGGAGTTTCCTCTACATTTTTCGGACTTTCCCAAATTTACAATACGCATAGCATTTAAAACCGCTTTAATCTTCCAATTTCAACTTCCGTTTTAGGACTTCTCCTGGAATACAACTCAATCAACACAATATATACCATATACATTTATTTCATTTCAATCATGAAAACATTCAAAACTTCTTGAATTCATGCAGTTTTATAAATAAAAGGTGGGCTTGGTAGGACTTAAGCGGCTAGCCTAAATAGTTCTTTAAAATATATCCATATATCATATACCCATGACAAATATTTGACATATAAAATATGCAAACTATTTATCTAATCGTTCATCTGTCTCCTCGATGGCTCGACTCAGCACTTACGGGGGTACTCTAGGCGCACATCTCGGTTCACGAAAATGTTTTGAAACATATGGAAAGAATGAGCTAAAGGCCCGGTGAGTGTACATTTTCATTAAGATAACATTTTCGATTATATATCAAAGTAATAAATGCTTATACAATTAAAATCAATTTATGCCTTAAACATTTATGCCTTAAACTTTCTTCTTTCCTTTATAATAAATGCTTATACAATTAAAAATCCATTTTATGCATAAACATTTTATGCCTCAGAGCTTTCTTTCTTTCTGATAATAAATACTTATACAATTAAATCCATTTATGCCTTAAACATTTATGCCTCAGACTTTCTTTCTTTTATAATAAATACTTATCACTGATTAAAATCCATTTTATACCTTAAACATTTATACCTCGAACTTTCTTTCTTTACGATGGAACCGGGGATAAACAGCCACTGAGCAGTTTAGTGCCGGCGGTGAGACAGTCTCATTCAGTCCTGTACTCTGGCGTGGGCTCAGCACCATGAGGTTCAAGTCTTGCACTATCACGTGTAAGGATATTACTCTAGACACTGTTCCCTCCCCTCGGTTAGTAACACATAACTTTACCCTCTAAATCCTTGCAGCTTAAAATTACCTCGGCGAAATCAGGTCATACCAGTCATATGGGGTTAGGGTAACCATCGGTAAAACATTTTTTAAATACATTTATAAGTCATTTTAAAACCTTTACTTTATCATTTATACATTTTGCATTCTTCTTTACACATTTTTAAACTTCCATAATGCCTTAACATATGCATACATATATAAACATTTACATTAAACTATTCATTTTAACATTAAAATCATTCACTCCTTTCTTCAAAATACATTTATAAATCCATTTAAATCATTTACTTTATCATTAAAACACATATATATGCAAATATACCTATGCATTCTTTACACATTTTTAAACTTCCATAATGCCTTAACATATGCATACATATATAAACATTTAATATAAATACATATATTTAGGCAAAGTAAACATTTATACATTTACTACACATTCTTATGGATATCCATATATAAACATTTATATTAATCTTTTCCTTTTCACATTAAAATCATTTACCTTTAAGAAACTCAATTTTTCAAAATAATAGTTTTACACTCACGTTCATCGCTCAATCCAGCTTGCTTCGTCAAAATTCCATTCGTCCAATTGTTCTTTTCACATTTTTCAAGAAAACCCACAACTAACCATTAACCCTGCTTCCATTTAATCCACCATACACATTCATTTCACTGACCACATCACATTTACTTAAATCTCATTTAACCACTTAAAATACGCAGCCAAGAAATGACAAATTACCCTTTTCTTTACAAAATGACCTTAATGCCCTCGATTCAAATCCCTTTTTTTCCACTCTATGAATCCTACTTTACTTAGAAATTTGAATCATTCAATTGACTCATCAAATTCAAGTTATGGCATTTCATGTCAAACTAGTCATTTTCTTAGATTTTACACTCGGGACTGTTTAGAAATACCCATTTTCAATGTGTGACTCCATATTTGACACTGGTTCTTTATACTCTTTTGAAGCTAAGGTGCTAAGGGTTCTTCTCCAATTGGAATCACCCAAATCGAACGCAGAGGCTCGCTACGATCAGCTCTTAAGACTAATCTATGTAAAAAAACTGAACCAGAATTTGGCATGAACATGACCCTACTTAGAATGAATTTTTGGGCCACATAGAATCAGAATTCGACAATGCCTATTTCTGGATGTTTGGTTATCCATGAAGTCTAGTTTAATTAGCCACTTTAATCACTCAAATCGGATAAGAAATGAGCAAGTTATGGCTAAATACAGCCCGAATTAAGCAAAACTAAAGCATTTCATGCAGAGACTACTCCCAAATGCCCGAATGTGGGCTTTTCTGCATTTCCATATTTTTCCATCCAATTCAACTCTATACTCCATATATACATCAAAACCACTCCAAATTCATCTTGAAATCTCAATTTTACTCAATTCATCTTTCATTACATGTGTATCTTCAAAAACTTTTCCTAAATTATTTCCAAACAACTCGAATATGGGTTATAATCCATACACAACGAACCACAGATTTGTTAGGGTTTGTTCTAAACCCTAACTCAATTACTTGAAATTTAAACCATGAATCCATACAAAACTATAAAATCCCATCTAGTTCCATACCTTTTTTGCTTTTCCTCCTTCTTTTCTTCTTCTTCTTCTCCTCTTCTTCTCTTCCTCTTCTTCTCTCTTTTCCTCTTCTTTCTCTTCTTTGCTCTTCTTGGCTCTTCTTGGCTCTTCTCCTCACCAAAAAGGTGAGCCCTAGCTAAAATATGAGACAAAATGACTTTTGTTTGTCTCACCCTCTATTCATACTCCCATAATGTACCATTGCACTTAAGTCGTCGACATTTAAATATTGTAAATTAACTTTATTGTTCTATGGCCCGATCTCTACACTTTTTGATTTTCCTTATCCCCTTTGTAATTACTAATTTATCCTTATTCTCATATTATACTTTGGCATCCAATCTATTCTTCTTATGTTATATATATCCTAATTGGATAAGTTCCACTTTTACCCTTGCTTAGGATATAACTTCCGGGTCTCTCGTTTTATTTCCTGAAAATTCCTATTTAGTTTTTAATATACCCTACATAAGTCCGTAAATTGCTAGGGTATCTTTCGGGGTGTTACAGCTAGCCTCCAAAGGGTCAGTCAAACCACTTTGGCTAGGCATTATAGTCTCTACTACCTCTATCATAAAGCATGCATCGCTCTCCGCTAGATGCCTCACCGTATTTAATACACTAAATCTAACTTCATCAGCTTTGCACTCTTAGTTTGACTCTCATACGCACATCAATCATAGCCACCGGGTTGCTAGAAGTAATTACACCTGGTATGATGGGTATCTCTTTATCTTCCTCCATGTCTAACACTATGAAGTTAGCTGAGAAGATAAACTTGTCTACCTTTACTAGCACATCTTCTATCACTCCCTGGGTATGTTTCAATAATCAATCTACCAATTGCAGGGTGACTGTAGTAGGTCTAGCTTCACGTAAACCCAACTGTCTTAAAATGGATAAAGGCATCAAGTTAATGCTGGCTCCCAAGTCACATAGGGCTCTCTCAAAGATCGAGTTCTCTATCTTATAGGGGATTGTGAAAATTTGCTTGGATCCTTGTTTCTATGTGACATTTAATTAGATGCGCATTAGGGTGATCGAAATCAACAAAAATTTGTATCTAGATTCTCTTCTTTGTCGTAGCAAGCTCACTGCCGATATAAGCGGTTCTAGGGTCAAACACAGGGATGGGTTTTCTTCGTACAAATGATTCACAGTGAGATTAAAACTGATGAATTAAATTTGGATTTTAAGGTTTTGTAAAAACAGGGGGATTTTGGTAAAAACAGTGAGGGTTGGTTGTGTGCAGATTGAAATTAAAATGAAGGAAAATAAGAAAAGAACTCGCAGAGTCTCGGGCAAGGCGGTGTAGGATTCTAAGGCATTGACATGTCCACGGGTCTTTCCTCGTGTTAGGGATGACATATAGTCATTTCCCGAATCGGATCTTCATTTGGCATTAAAACCTAGACCCTAAAACTTTCCTTCTTGAAACATGGCATTTAATAAGCATAAGTATCACGACGGTCGAGAACACCGTCCACATGATCTACCTACGGTATTTCATGAAACTGACTAGCAGATCTCGGTGGATCGCTTAAGCATCCTTTGAACCCAATTTACCCAATCTTGTACGATGAGGCATCTGAAAGTTTAAACCTAGATTGTAAGATATGGAACACAAATACTCATAACTGCTTGCGTTAAAAACAGGGGAACCAAAATCGTCGCCCAATAGCCCTCATCTTCAAGGATGGAGGGGGTTTAGCCACCCATCCCTTGAGTTGTCATCCTCAAGGGATGTTTGGCAGTCGAGAAAGGGAAAAGAAAATGAGAGAAAGTGGAGAAAAGTCACAGCGGGAGGCGAGAAGCTTCTCGATCAAATTTGTTATTGATTGAAAGTTTTTTACGAGGCTTGGCGAAACATATAGTGCTCAAAGCAAAGGGGAAGTTACAAAACAAGCCAAAACAAAAGCTATTAAAGGGTTAAAATATGAAGAAACAAAATATTGCTTAACAAAAAAGCGGCGTGTAGCTGCGGGAAGGTGAGCAGTGGCCCAGTGGGAGTGAAGCGGTGCATGAGGTGAAGCAGTCTTGTAGCGAGACAATTTCGCGCAATTTGATACTCATGCATTTTCTTTTTGTATTTTTGCTCCTTGCTTTCATACGGTCTACGATGCGATCTTTGAGTTTATTCGAATTCTTCGTGCTTGGATCGACTAAATAATTTGACATAAATAGCTTGCAAAACTCTGAGAATTAGCCACAATCGTCCAGTAGAATAGTAGGGACCTTAATGTACCCAAATCGGGTTAATTAAAATGATTAATTACACAAAAAAGCACTCAAAACCTATAATAAATAGGGTTCGAATAGCACTTTTTGGGCCTTAATCACACCCCCGACCTACGTTTGCCTAGTCCCTTAGCGATGAAAGAAAGAAAGAAAGAGAGCCTCTGAAGTGATAACAAAAATAGCATGTTCCGCGAAATGGTATTTCAAAAGGTTGGCAAATGTGTAATGCCTAACCTGTAGAATCATCAAAACCTAGCCCGATAACCATCGAAGGGCCCAAGATGCCATCTGAAATTGAGTATCAAAAAGAGCCTCCATCTCGAGTGGATCAACGGAAACTTCCACGAAAATCTAAGTGTTTGTTATCAGTTCTCAGCGATAAAGCCAAATTGCACCTCTCCCCTAACCTAGCTACTACCTGACCTAGCATGTTAGCTTGACCTAAATAGATCGGGACAGCTTTTATTCCCGCAGCTCTTTTTGTGTTGTAGGAATGCGTCTTGATGGAATCGGCCTCGCTGAAGTCCATTATAGCAGGGATCTGCAGGTGACTCCCAGCAATTAAAGGCTTAGGGCACCAAGTCATAAGGATCTTTGACCACTAACTCTTCGGGTTTCACCCAGGACTTTGAATGATTTGAGCTCCGGCGCTCTGACTCGGCCCAAGCCTCACCAAATCCGCCCGTGGCGAGCCAAGTCGGTGAATCCCGACCGGTTGGCTTGGACCATAGGGCTTTAAGGCTTCGCCGTATACCCCTCGGACTGTGCTTGGGTTTCAATGCAAAGCGTCGTGACTTTTCTATTCTCTTTTCCTCTTTTTTTTTCTTTTATTTTTCTTTTGTTTTGGAAGACACATTGGCCTTATTCATAGGGTCCTTAACACAATACAAGTGGTCAGTGAAACTAGGGTAGGTGTGCAAGGCTTAGGAGGCTAGGCGATTTCGGGTTATTGAAGAAACCTGATTTGCCTTTGTGTGTGGTTAGATGTTAAGTGGAAGAAAAGGTCGGCAGCAAAGGAATTCAACTAATCATCCACTCGATTAGGCATGGAACCAATCTAACATCAATAGAATTGGACGAAGTTTTGATTTTTCAAGCTATAGGCTAGTAAACAAAAATTGGGTGCAATTTTGAAAAATTAAGTTGTATGGTATAACGGCTTCCCCGGAGGCAAGCAAACCCATTTGAGCAAACGATAAAATTAAGTTTGTATAATTATAATAGTAGAAAGCTGAAAAGGCAAACGATCGAGACATGCAAATGGGCTTGCTGAAATAGTAACAAAACATAAATAAATGTCACTTCCTTAGCTAACTCTCCCCCGACGAATGTCATTGTCATGATGGGGCTTGGGTTGAAAGTTAGAAGGAAGTACCTGTGATGAGATGTGCTTTCAAGATTGTTGGATAGGAGACCATGACTTTCCATTGACACCTTATTCACTCGTTTGGGCTTGAATAAACAAGTTAGGAGAAGAGAGGAAAAAAAAGTGACCAGTTGGAGAATTTTAGAAATTTACACCTTCATAATAATTTCAAAGTGTTATTTATGGCTATATTTGGATTACAAGCTCTACTAAGCTTTCAGCGGTACTAAGAACACCTAAAACTGAGTTCGGATAGAAAAGTTATGGGCGAGCAAAATCAAAGAGGCAAAAACGAGGAGGCGGCGAAAATTCGCTACTCATTTGCAGTGTAGTCGCTATTGTAGGCGGTCGCTACTCACTCTGATAGCGAAAATTCGCTACTCGCTGCAGTAGCGAAAATTCTAGCTTGTTTTTCCTGCTTTTCTAATCTTCATTCCTACTTCAAAATTTTCACTCAAACTGCAAAAATTAATACAAGAAAAATTAAGAAAAATTGTAGAATAGTGAAAAACAAGCTAGAACAAAGATTAACTTAAAAATTAGAGAAAATTTAAAAAGAAAAATTAAAGAAATCAAAATAAACTAAAATAAAACAAAATAAAATAAAATAAGACAATAAAAATGAAAACAAAAAGTGGGGGAGATTGTGCTCCCCCAAACCAATTCCTTAAGCCTTTGGAAATTTCTTTGGGTAGCGAAGATTAGAAATCTTAGAGGTTCGGGTGCTCAATCCAAGAATATTTTGGGCTCATCCACGTTGTGCCATGCGGCGTGACGGCTGCCAATGTTTTGATGTAGTGGCGAAGAATTTTGTCTGGTGGCCACTAATTTCTTGTAGTTTCGGCATAGGCCGGTGATGGGAGTGCTTTATGGTGGTTGGCTGCGGGGTTGGAGATGTCTTTGCGGTGTGGTGAGATATACAACCGAGTTAATAGGGCGGGGAAGTAAATTGTGATCTTGGTGTTCTTGACTGCCTCCTCGTCCCAGCAGGGAAGGAGTTTCTTCTTCTCTCCTCTGGCCCATAGACAACACATGATTGCTGGGCATCTGCGGTTCGCCAAGGAGCTTGGTTCCTCACTGATTCCTCCTGTTTATGATTGGCTTGTTCCGCCAAAATAGTTTCGTTGACTTTCTTCCTCCCGAGATTCTCTCCTCTTGATGTGAGATGGATTCTTGCGGGATGTAATTTTTATCGAACCCATCATTCCTTGCTCGGGAGCTCTCTGCATCTCAATTTCTGATTAGCTGAACATTCGCATCTCACAGTCCTCTATGAAATTATCCACTAGTTTGCTCAAATTCAGGATGGCTTGTTCAACAGGGGATGAGGTTGGTAGTTGCTGCTTCTTGAGAAGTGGGGGCATAATATGGAGAAGCAGGTGGTGCATAAGTTGAGGGAACACTATAGAAGTGTGCACTCATCCATTGGTCTCCTATAGTCCCTCGCCCAGACTATTTGGTTTTGGATTTCTCCCGAGGTTCTTGATTACGCGCCATGGAGTTTACATGGTCATTTCATTTGACATATTTGAGCTGGGTTTCTTCCACTTATTTGTATTGCTCTTCATGTGGGGGTTCCATTTGCTCACAATTCAAACCCACTGGAATATGTAATCCTGCAGCAAAAATAGGGCAAACACCCAACGAACAAGAAACAATCCTACCTAAAAGGTTAGGGTTACTTAAAAAAATATAAACTGTGAACTAAAACTAAAAAGACTAACAGTAAAGTATACTCTGAAGAAATTCACGGGACTACGTGATGAGGATAACAAGTGTTCATCGGTCATCATTTGCACTTAGGCACCATCACGGAGACAATGGCGCCATTTGGTTAGGTACCCTGCGGTAGGAGTGATCGAAATCCAGCGAAATTTGTATCCTGAATTCCTCCTTCTTTGTCGTAGCAAAGCTCTTCTTGTTATAAGCGGTTCTAGGTTCGAACATAGGGATGGGTTTTCTTCGTACAAATGATTTATAGTGAGCTTAAAACTGGTGAATTAAATTTGGATTTTAAGGTTTTGTAAAAAAGGGGATTTTGGTAAAAACAGTGAGGGTTGGTTGTGTGCAGATTGAAATTAAAATGAAGGAAAATAAGAAAAGAACTCCTTGAAGTCTCAAGCCATTGGTGTAGGATTCTAAGGCATTCAACATGTCCCCGGGTCTTTTTCCTCGTGTTGGGGATGATGACATATAGTCATTTCCCGAATCGGATCTTCATTTGGCATTAAAACCTAGACCCTAAAACTTTCCTTCTTGAAACATGGCATTTAATAAGCATAAATGTTCTGACGGTCGAACACCGTCCTGCGATCTACCCTACGGTGACTGTAGAAGGCGACTAGCCAGAGATCTCGATGGATTTAGCAATAAGCATCACTTCAGACAGATTGCGAATATTGGTGTCAAGGCATCTGAAGATTTAAACCTAGATTGTAAGATATGGAACACAAATACCCATAGCCTTTGCGTTAAAAGCAGGGAACCAAATCTTACCTTAAAGCGAGTAAGCCCAGTGGCCCTCCTCTTCAAGGGATGGAGGTTTATACACCATCCCTTGAGTTGTCATCTCGAGGATGTTTGGCGTAGAAAGGGAAAAGAAAATGAGAAAGTGGAGAAAGTGCAAAAGCGGGAGAAGTGGCTTCTCCGTCAATTTATTTATTGATTGAAGTTTTTACGGGAGCTTGGCGAGCTTATATAGTGCTGAAGCAAGAGTTACAAAACAAGCCAAAACAAAGCTATTACAAGGGTTAAAATATGGAAGAAAGCAAAAATTGTAACAAAGAAGCGAAAGCGTGTAAGCTGTGAAAGGTGAGCGTTAAGGCACGAAAGTGCAGGGTGAACGGTGCATGAGGTGAGCGGTGCGCGTAAAGACAATTTAACACCCAATTGTCTCTCGCTCCATTTTCTTTGTATTTTACCTTTCTTTCATACAGTCTACGATGCTGTGATACTAAGTTTATTTCGAATTCTTCGTGTGGATCGACTCAACGATTTCGGTATAAATAGCTTGCAAAACTACAAAATTAGCTATGAATCACGATCGAGTAGAATAGTAGGGACAACAATGTGCAAATCGGGTTAATTAGAATAATTAGTACACAAAAGCACTCAAAACCTATAATAAATAGGGTTGAAAATAGCACTTTTTAGGCAGCAATCACTATACGTCTTCTATCGCACTCCTGGGTATGTTTTGATAATCAATCTACCAGTGCGGGGTGATGTTCGTAGTAGAGTGCAGCTTCACCTAAACCCAGCGTCTTAAAATGGATAAAGGCATGGGGTTAATCTTTGCTCCCAGTCACGTAGAGTACATCTGGTGAGTTCTCTATCTTATAGGGGTTAATGAAGAATTTGCTTGGATCCTTAGTTATCAAGCGATTTCCTCTTAAGTATTATAGCATTGCACTCCTCGATGAGATTCATTGTGAGTCGACCAACCTTCTTTTTCTGGATTAGTATATCTTTCATGAATTTGACATAGCGGGCATATTCTGTCGTCTGAATGGATTGTTGATATGTAGTTTCTTAAACACTTCCATGAATTTAGTAAATTTATCAGTTTATTTATTCTTCCTCGAAAGCAATGGGGATAGCAATCTTGGTGAATAGGGTTCTTTGTAGTACTTTATTTCTGATCTTTCCTCCCATCTGATTATCTCTTCCTTCTCCTCTTGGGGCTGCTCACTTGCCTCACGATCTTCAGGCTAGACTATTCCACTACCTCGGTTACTCTTCTGCCTGCGGTGGTTGCCTCGTGTATTTAGATCTACCGGCTTCTTAATGTGATAGCGCCAACATGCTCCTTACCTTCACCCCCCAGGGTATTTCTTTGGTGCTTGGCAAGGAACGTAGCGCCTCTCTATCATTATATTAGCCATTTTGGCTTTATTTACACCTCAGGTTTCACCACCAGTTATGCGACATGATTGTTCAACTGGGTGGCATGGTTCTGCATATTCTTCTTTGTCTCATTCAAAAAGACGGTATGAGAAGTAAGCATTTGAGTAAGGGCTTGTTCCAAATCCACTTTTTTCTCTAGTGGTGGTTCGCTCACTCTGGGTGGTGGCATGTTGTTCATATTGTTCCTCCATTCATAATTATGATTGCCCTGGTTATTACGCCACCCTTGGCCTTGATTCTGGTTCTGATAATTGTTGCTCTGTCTGATACCTGTGTGTGGTGATTAAACCTCGACACATCTTTAGGCGTACTCTTGTTTGCTATCGAATGACATTATGTACTACTGTGCTGTCCTCCACAAAATTTGCATAACTCTCATGGGTTAGTGCGAGCGACATTCTGATTACCTTGCTGTTTAATTAGGATCGTGACATAGGTAACGAATTCTTTGAGACATAAGTTATCCTGCCTCCCACGGCCTTTCTCGGTGTAATCTAATACTAAGCTCACGATTCTTTGATGACCATTTTGCATCCTCCGAAAATTTCATATGTTTGGTCCATAGTTTTCCTCATTGAGTACTTACTGCTGAGGCATCCTCTTGTTTTGGTCGCATCCCTCGAGGCCAGTTATAAAAGTGTGGACTTGCATCCATCTGATGACTTCGTGGTGTGGACTATCGTAACAATTCATGAAATCTCCCGTAGCCCATTCATTTCTCTCCCTCTATTTGTCTAAAGGTATTGATCTCTTCCACCAACTGTGCAATCTTCACAGGTGGGAAGAACTTTGTCTGGAACTTTTGTACCAAGTCGTTCCATGAAGTAATGGAATCCGATGGCTGACTCGTCAACCAGTGTTTAGCTCTATCACCTAGTTAGAGTGGAAACAATCTCAGTCTGAGCGCCTCTTTTGTCACCCCATTGTACTTGATCGTGTCACATACTTCGATGAAGTTGGTTGGGTATACGAATTCTCGCCCGGCGATCCGTGGAACATAATGTTCTAAAGCATCTACAAGGTTACTACCTTCAGCTCGAAGTTGTTTGCCTGAATAGGTGGTCTTCGGATAGCAGATTGAACAACTATAGGCGATAAGGCGAACTCTTCTAGCAACATAAACGGATCATCTAGCTGTATAAACGGCCTAAGCACATAATTCCTACCATTGTTCCCATTGTGACACCCTTGCGGCTCGTTTTGTTCTTGGTCCTGATCTTGCCCTTCATTGTTATGCATGGTTGCTAGATTTCTTTTATGTGCTTCTCTTTGTTCTCTGCGTAATCGGTGTAAGGTTCTTTTACAGTTCGGGATCGAGCGGAAGTAGTTCAGCTTGACCCCTTAACCGCATACACTCCGCGATAACCTTCCTTGTAATCACGCACAAATGAAAAAGGCCAAATTCTGAAGCACTTATATAGGCAAAATAAAATATAAAAAATTAAAAAAAATATTCCAGAGTAATATCTAATTGCACTATTGTCAATATCAACATGAAACTTCTTCCCCGGTAACAACGCCAAAAACTTGATAGCACAAAAGCGTGATGTGTGACTTGTATAAACTGGGTAAAGCGCTTATGTGCGCAAGTGCACACGTCGTATCAAGCAATATAGTGTACCTATGTACGGATATCGATCCACAGGGAGAAGTGCGTTAACTTCCAAAATTGACCCTACAATATTATTGGGACTTAAACTCTTAATGAATTTCTAATTAATGTATAGAATTGAAACTAAATCTAAATAACTTGTGAAATTACTTTTTGTGTAAACTAGGGTTTTGCCTCTCCCTGCTACATTTGATGAATTATTACCTAGAAATTGTCATCCGGACTATTAATGAATTCGTTGGAAGTGGAATTGATTGTGCCTCGAGATATCCTCTCTTGAGGTATATCTGCCTATTAAGCTAAATGGGTTAGGCACATCTACCTTTGACCACTGGACTGAAATGCTTAAATATATTCGAGACCACTAATCGCCACACTCGGAATCGAGATATCTCTACTGTTTGTCGATTGACGAGTGTCATCACTCAAATCCTGGGAATCCTTATGCCGATCTCGGATGCGAAGCGAAGATCGTATCGATATTGGCTGAAGACATGTGCGAAAATAAACCACATACATAAAAACAATTTTGATATAACTCGCTGAATAAAGCCCGAACAAAATAGAATTAATCTACAATCCGCCACAAGCTGTAGTAGGGTTAAACAAAACCCTAGAAATAAATCTATAACATAATGAAAATTATTACAAGCATGATTATAAATCATTGATAGTTTTGAAAGAGAAATAAAAAGACCTGAAGTTTTAAGATCTCTCGGGTCACTCCTGCCCGATGTTTTATCACTCATCAGTACATGCTACGATACCTCGAAAATTGGGTCTCTCATGCTTTTTATAATTCCGTTGCAGGAATCGCGGAAACTTCGTGACATTAAGAGACTCTTTTACTTTAACTTATGTTGACCAAAAGTCACGACGTTGCAACGCCACGACGTTTGAACATCGCAAAATTGTTGCTACTAGGTCTTCACTTCTTCTTCTTCACATTTTCAAAAAGCTTCTGAAAACTACCATACTCACCTGCAATGCACAAAAGACACAAAAATCAGATATTAGGCAATAATGCACTTATTAATATATAAAATATAAATAAAACATAGTTAAGACATAGGTATGACATGGGTGTTTTAGACACTCATCACCTATCATGCAAACATATATCAACATTCACATTCAACATGTCATCCTATGATTAAGCAATGACACACACAAGCAAGCCATGTAATGGCCATTGCACATAACAATTTATCATACGTCAAAATGTTGGAGTATACAAATTCACATCCAAACAGGTCACTCTTAGTCAAGCAATGACACTTGATCCTCAAGACCAGTTGTGGCATAGAGATGCCCACAAAACATTCCAAACAACAAGCCATCGAATTATATGGTTCTAAACTTGGTTCATAAACTAGTCCCTATGATCCCGAAAATCTGAACCACGAGCCATTAAAATAGCCTAATTTTATGGCAATCCTGAAATGGACCATAACTTGAGTTGTACATGTCTAATTTGGGTGATTCAAAAGCCTACATCAAGTTCACAGATGCAACTATAATTTCCATGGAGAATGCTAGTTCAAATTCCCTCATTTTTCCCAACAGGAAATCGGGTCCCAAAATCTGAGCGATTAATAGGGTCAAAGCAGGTGACTTGTGGCGGTCTAGAATGGACCATAACTTAGGTTATAGAGGTCCAATTTTGGTGATTCAAAAGCCTAACGTAAAGTTCTCAAATAGAGCTACAATTTATTTGAAGGATAATAGTCCAAATTCTCACTTTTTCCCAACTGCAAATCAGTCCAAAAAATTTGGATAGTAGGTTCGGCCAAAATAGGGCAGCTCAAGGCAGTCCCAAAAAATGAACCACATAACTTGGGTTAGAGATGTCCAATTTGGATGATTGAAAAGCCTAACCTCAAGTTCTGACTTCCTTCTATTTGTCATGAAGGATACTAGTACAAAATGCCCTCTTTTTTCCTAGCTTGAAAATGGCCACCCTAAAAGCTGGACACCATATAGGAGGTGAAAACGGGGACATATTCCCATAACCCATTGCTGCCAAAATAGCCCCTTAGAGCGAAAAGACCAAACAACCCCCTTGGGGCATTTAAAACTCAACCAAAGCGGCCCTTATATGCCATCTTTTTCTAACCCAGAAAATCCAGCCTAGCTGGACATCATATAGGTCAAAACGGACACTATTCCATAACCCATTATTTTGCCAAGCGGCCCGTATAATGGAAAACCAGTAAAGAAAGTAGGAATAATATACACCACATTGGAGCGTAGTAAGTAGTAAAAGCCTTAAAACACTTCCTAAACTCGAAGCCCTTGATTCCCCAAATCCCCTCCTGCGGATCTTCGGTGAAATCCCTCCTTTTTGATGCCTACGCATAGCTCTCATTGAAACGAATAACTTTAACTCTAGACTCGACGACTTCCGATTGATAAAACCCAAGAAACCGTCAAAAGAAACATGAATTCTCTCTCTATCTCTCTCTCTCTCTCTCTCTCTCTCTCTACCATTTGAAAAATCTGATTTTGGGTCTTCTCCCAAATGAGTTTTCCTTTTTCTTTGGTTACATGGCCCACGTTGAGCCACGTGTCCCCCCTTGCTTTGGTTTGTTTTTCCAGGGAATGATTTATTTCATCTCTCGGTTCAAGTTCAAATTATCTTATGAAATTTTTAAATTATTTTACAACTCAAGATTTTATTCAAATCTAGTTTCGAAGTCCACTAGACACTATCACCCAAAAAAAGCATGAAAATTTATTATACGAATTGGCAGATTTTATCACGAGTAACTAGATTTCACTAGACAATTCCAACAGTAAAGTCCGTTTCGTCATCTGAAATCTAGAAAAATTCAGGTTTTCAACCTATACTACAACGACAAATTACCGTTTTATTATTTTTCAGAAAAATTGCATTTTTCCCGAGTTTTACAGCTTCGTAATTTTTTGTTCTTCTAGGAATCTTTGATGCACGAGAATATGAATCCAAGAACACAAAGATAAATAAATCAACGTAAAGATACATGAGAGTTTTAACGTGGTTCGGCAAATTATAGCTACGTCCACGAATGAGAGATAATCTTTTCACTATTCTTGAAAACACAGATTATAAAATTTGAGTATCAGAGTATTGCAACGACTAGGATAAATCACGAAATCATAAAACCCTAATATGTTCACAATACCGAGAAAATATTTCAAAAACTCCTAATCTCTCAAACCCTTTTATCTCTGCACATATTGAATAGTCTTTATAAACTCATCTCTCTCGTAACTTTTCTCCTCGTGACTTAGCATATTTATAAGGATATTCCTAAAAACTTTCATTTTTATACAAGAAAACCTAATATTATAATAATATAATAACTAAGAATTATCCTATAAAATATTCTTTATAAAAATGAATTAATACTAAATAGAAATTTGAGATATATTCTAATACTTACCATAAAAATTTGAGACATATTCTAATAGTTACCGTTTCTTTTAAAGTAAAATCAAATTACCCATTCGTTAATCAATTGATTCTTGCCTCGTTCCCCACCCAACTTAACTTATGCCCCCCTCAACACATTTTCTAGCTTCGCTAGTACCGACCAATGTTCTAGTCTTAGTTATCATATACAATTTTTTTTAAATAATAGGAAAAAACATTTTTTCAGCTCCGAGAAATGGTCTAAACTTACCCTTGAGGTTTTCACTAAAGTGCAACTAACTTCCTTAGCTTTTTTTTAGCCAAATAAATCCCCAACGTTTTGAATTGTATCTCAAAAAGCTCCTACGGTCCAACCTTCACATCAGTTAATAGTGGTTATTTGTTTCATTAAGTGCTTATGTGGCACAATGGGACCCACACATTCTCTTTCCCCTCTCTCTCCTTCACCCCCATCCACAAATTGGAACCACCCAAAACCCTTACCCACCAACCCAGCACCCAAGCAAGCCTCTCACCGCTACATGCCCAAGATATTTTAAAATCTATTAAATAAAAATTTAACATTTATTTTTTAAATATAAATAAATTATTTTTATTTTAAATTTATTAAATGAAAACTCAAAATTCATTTTAAAAATATAAATAAACTATTCATTATTTTAAAATAAATTAGATATTAAATATTTAATATTAAAATAGATTAGTTTTTACATAAAATTATTAAACATTAAAACTCATTCATTTAACATATATTAGTTTTTAGATAAAAATATTAAATATTTAATATCAAATATTAAAATTCATCTATTTGATATAGTATTTAATATTAAAATATTATTTCAAACTCATCCATTTCAAATAAATATTAACATATATCCATTTAAATAAAAATATTAAATATTAAAATTCATCCATTTAAATTATATTAGTTTTTTAATTAAAATATTAAATATTAAATATTTTTATTTAAAAACTAATATATTTTAACGTATTAAGTTAATACAGATTTTGATAAAAATCAATGGATAATTTAAAAAGAAAAGAAAAAAATCAAATTTATTTTAAAATATTACTTCAAATTTTAATATTATTTATTTATTATATTTGATAAAGAAGTCCAAATATTTGACAAAAATGACTACATATGTATGAGCCTTATGTACAAGTCATATAACCATTGAGTACAATCACGACGTAATTGGGGTACAACCTATGTAAACCTCATGTACTAAATAAGACTCACACATTTGCAACCCCTCTTTATTAAATATTTGAACTTATTTATCAAATAAAATTATTTGGTCATCATTTTTAAATAATTTTAAATTGATACTCCATAACATAGTTTTCCATTTTTTTTATAGCCAAAAAAGCATAATATATTATTAATAGAAAAAGAAACACCCAAACAACAACTTTAAGTATACAAGGAGTAGTTCATCATGCCTAACTTATGTGGTAAGATATAAGGAGGGAAGGGGTCCTAGATTCAAGTACTAATAAGGACAATTTATTATATTGTAACTAAAGTGTTTAATTGTCAAAAAAAAAAAAATACATAAAGTACAATAAAGAAGCCAAAAGTGGGAGAAAAGCAAGACAAATGTGTAAGAATCTTGATCGTCTAAACCTCACAGGCATCGGTGGCTATTTGCAAAATGGTGATCCGACCCAATGGTGTGTGTTTGCCTCTTCGATTAAATAAGTCAGTAAGTGAAGAAAAGCGTGAGAGTTTACCAGTTAAAAATTAATTACGCACCACTCTTGGGGATCTTTTTGATTTATAGAAAGTGATTCACAAATCTCTCATCGATTTTAGGAAAGAAAATCTCTTAATCTTAGGAATAAAATTTCTAATTCCTTATCAAAACTAATTCTTTCTTATCAAAGATTAATCTTTTAGGGAAATAAGGGATTTGGAAACAGGGAAATCTATTGATAAATATTTTGTGTATTTTCCATTTTCATATACTTATTCATAACAAACTTCTCATACATGGTAGGGATGGTCATTGAGACTTAAAATTTTAGGATGGTCAGTCCCGGTTAGTCCATGTAAGACATCCCGGGCTTTGCTTGTGATTCTTCATCCTGCAAGTGGCGCCCTAGTTTTAATATGGTAAGTAGGCTTGGACCATTTCACAACGTGAGCCAAGCGGCCAAGTGAACCCTGGATCCATTGAATAATAAGTCTAAAGACCATGGTACTCACAAAAGGTTAAAAAAAACTCATCAACCCTCCTGTACAACCCCAAACCAAAAAGCCTATCAATCCCCATCAACAACCTAACTAATACAAAAAAAAATCCAGTAAGGTGGGGAGACCCTTTGCTATACAAGTTTGTTTTTTATCCTATTAACTGAAATTTTCTCATTCTCAAAAACAATTTTGTTTTGCTTCTGTCAAACTATTCAAAAAAGACAAAGTAGGGCAAATAAAAATAAAGAAATTTATACATTTTTAAATTATTTAATTTCTATATTGATTAGTTAAAATAAATACAATAAGTTTGAAAGCGCAAATAAAATTAATGTATTGACTTTTAAAGTTAATTTTGTTTTCCTTCTCTTTTAATTTCTTTATATTTTCCTTTTTTTTTCTCGTTTCCTTACACTTACCTTGAGATTCTCTTAAGAACCAAACACAACCTTAATGTTTTTAAAATCCATCCAAAACACTGTATATCTGATAGGGTTTGAGAAATAGGCGCGCAGGCCCACTCGCCAAGCCCAAAGAAGAGGCAAGCCTAGTGAAACACTCAAGCCCCGGCGCCAAATTTCAAAACGAAGCCCAAATCACAGCCCCAAAGGCCGATAACATGGATAATTGGAAAGGCCCACATCCTACAACCGACTAAATCTCGCCACTAAGGATGGTGTGATAATCCTAATAACATCTTATCCTATAAATCCAACTAAATCTCACCAGTAAGGAAAATAGGATAATTCACAATAAACAACTTATCCTCAAAGATCAAACCTATCTCACCAATAAGTGGAGAAGGATAATTCTCACAAACTCCGCTCCTTCAATATCCCTTATTAAACTGGAGCATCGATAAAGGCAGAAAATATCTCCCATCCAATGGGAAAGAATCCTTACTACCATCCAATTGGGAAAACATACGCTATATATATCAGGCCACCCCCTCGGTGAAAGGTACGCAAAAACATTCGCCCTCTAAGCAGTCTATCTTTTCTATCAGGGAGGAACTGACTTAGGCATCGGAGCGGCCACGGGCGAAGCCCCCGCCGACCCTTCTTCTTTCTCGTTTTTGTAGAGGAGAGCGACGCCAGAGCCTGCAGACCAGCCCAGCAGCAACCCAAATTCCTGCCCAACGACCCCAACATGCTCCAGATTCCTCAATCCCGTTGAAAAGGCATCACCGCTGGCGCCGTCCCTGTGGGAACGAGCATGGGGGCCTTTACAAATGTGAGTCGATCTCTCGGCGCACGATGAATCAACCCGTAACACAAGGCAGAGCAACGCCTAATCCACCAAGGATGCAGACTACCAGCAACGTAGTCGCAGACCTCCCAACGCATTAGAAATAATGCAAGCTAACACGGAGGAGGTGGAGCCACTCCACCTCACCAACCAACGCCTGATAGGAGAGTTAGAGCAACTCACCAGGCAGATGCAAAGCCCACGGGAGGCGCGACAAACTCAGGAAGGCCATAACATCACCCCTCATGAAGGACAACATAACTTCTGCGACTCGCGAGGTGTCAAAATGTGGCGCAGAGTCCGTACCGAGCCAGCGGGCACAGGATCACACCGAACCCCTGGAGATGAGAGCAATGAAGCAACACTCAAGAGGCACGCCGAACGAACTACGACCCCTCACCAAGGCGGAGCGACCGGGGAATGTAGGTTCAACTCTCCGCCAGAACTCACCGCTGAAGGAAGTTGTAAAGGACGAGTTTCGACTTTATGAACACCTTTGGTGCAACAAACTGAAGCCAACGCTCACGCCGAGGTGTCCCATTTCCTTCCAAAGAAAGTTCGAATGCCGCAAGTGGAAGCGTTCGATGGTGCCAAAGATCCCGTCGATCATCTTAACACTTACAAGAATCAAATGGAGCTACATGGGTATTAGGACCCTGTACGATGCAGAGCTTTCGCTATCACATTAAAAGGCCCAGCCTTTGGCTTGGCTTTGCACTGGTGCTCGCTCATCAATCTCCTCATTCGCAGAGCATCCATCAAGGCTCGCCTCCCACTCCCATTTGATCCAGAACATGCAGCCAAGTTATCATTTGGTCGACCATCAAGCGTAGTCAAAGAAAGCCTGAGGTCTTATGTCTAGAGGTTCAATGTGCCGTCCTCAAGGTAGATATACTTGACAAGAAGGTCGCGATCACCGCATTCATCGCCGGGCTAGAGTGCAAATAAAAGATCTACGAAGCTCATCCAAAACCCCCAAGCAAGCATGGCAGAGGTGCTTGATAAAGCGGAGAAGTACATTAATGGCGAAGAAGCCCTCATATCCAAGAAAGGAAGCTCTTTAACCCATAAAGAGAAAAAAAAAAAGCAGGATCGATAGTTTGGCGTGGACGAGCTCCAAAAAGACAAGGTGACCAAGAGAGGTCTCCAAAGAAAGATGGAGAACGGTCCCCGAAAAGATGTGGAAGCCTCAGAGATCGTCTGTCCACCTCAACCCGAAACACTTACAACATTATTCACCTCGCTGCGACCCCTTTGACGGCCACAAGATTATGCCTCGCTCAAGTACAACACGAACAGTTTCTAAGGTGGCCATCCCAAATGAGGTCAGACCATACCAAAAGAGATAACACCAGGTATTGTGAGTTCCATAGGGATTCACGGGCACGTAGACCGATGATTGCATACAAAAATTCAGAAAGAAATAATAGAATATTTAATCTCGGCAGGTATTCGACGCTCATAAGATCCGAAGGTCGCCTGTAACCGTGCTCTTCAGTTCAACAATGCCACCACCACTTCTAAGCAGTGACAACTCAGCACTAGCAGCCCTTAGGGGAAATCCAAGTGATCTCAAGAGGATTTGCAGGAGGTGGGGAGTCCAGCTCAACCAGGAAGGCCCATCTGTGCAACATCAGGTCAGGAGAGGTAATGGAAGTACAAGCGATGTCCAACCGCCCTGGGCCGATTACGCCCATAACATTCTCTCGACTCAGACTTGAGGGATGCTAGCACCATGACGCACTCTTTGGTAATAAGTATGCCGCTACCAAAACTATCCATCGTGTCCTAATCGACAATCTGAGTTCAATACATCATCTTCGCCGTCTTCGACATAAGATGGACATCTAAGAGAGAAGCTGTGAGCTACCAACACCCACTGCGAGGATTCTCAGAAAAAGTGCTACCTCGGGCTCAATACAACCCAAGGTTCACTTGGGAGACCCCGTGTCAAGCAACGACTGGTAGCAGATTTCGCCAGAATGCCCCATCCGCCTATAATATGTTGTTAGGCAGACCCTCTCTCAACGCAATAAAGGCCATTCCCTCCGCTTACCACATGATGATCAAGTTTCCTACCACGAGCGGAGTAGGAATGGTTCGAGGAGACCAACGCGTGGCCAGGGAGTGTTACTCAGCATCCGTGAAGCAAAAAACGGTCGATAACATATACCTGGACGAGCTCGACATGCGCGACGAGGTGAACACTCGACCTGAGCCCTCGGAGGAGCTGGAACCTGTACCGTTGGATGACAACCCTGAACACCTCGCCTACACGGCCCAAGCTTAAGACCTCGTAAGCCTCCTTACCCATTTCGAGACAAAACAAAGACGCTCTTGCATGGAAGCAAAGCAGATACGGGAGGAATCGACCCCGCTATCAATCACTCATTACAAGCAAACGTCACCCATCCTTCAAGCCGCCAAGCAAAAGAGAAGGAGCTTCACACTTTAAAGGCAAAAGTGATCAATGAGGAGGCTCAACCTCCAGGCAGGGGCAATCAGAGATGTGGAATATCCTAAATGGTTAGCCAACGTCGTACTCGTCAAAAAGCAACCAGAAGTGGCGACTGCGATCGACTTCACCGACGCCAATGAGCATACCCAAAGATAGTTTTCCTGCTACGAATCGATCTCATCGTAGATGCCACAAATCGCCATGAACTCCTCACTTTTATGGATGCTTTCTCCCATTATAACCAAATCAAGATATGGATCCGTATGACCAAGAAAAGACCTTTGTTCATCTACGTATAAGGAACCCTATTGCTATCGCAGATGCCCTTTGGGCTCAAGAACGTAGGAGCTACTTCTATCAAAGTTGTCAGAAACGTGATGTTCCGTGGCTAAATGAAACATCCGAGGTGTATATAGATGACATGTAACACTCCCAAAATATACCCCAGCGCTTTCGATACATGTTTAGGGTATTTTCAGAAGATAATTTGAATGTTTCGTGAGTTAAATGCGAAACATGGAAACGAGAGACCCGGAAATTTACAAGACTTAAGGATAAAATTGTAATTTTGCTTAAAAGGGGCATAGAAGTCATAAGATGAAAAGGCTATGGGCTAAATTAGAATATAGCATAACTTGAATTGCAAAAAGAGAGGAACCTAAGGACTAAAGTGTAATAATGGAAACTTAACCCAAAAAAATGGGTTTTTGACTTGGCCAAACATGGCCTTAACAAAACATGGGATTTAAGCAAAATTTGGTCTCATTTTTGTGAGGACAAAACCATAGAGAGAGAGAGGGGAGTGGAAAAGAGAGAAGAAGAGGAAGAGGAAGAGAAGAAGAAGATAAGAGAAAAGGAAAGCAAGGCCAAAGAGGTATGGAACTAACCTTGGGTATGAATTCTAGTATAGATCATATGGATTTTGTATGGAATTCTAGAAAAGTTTATGAGTTCTAAACCTAGGGTTTGTTAGGATTTCATCCTAACCAAAGATGTAATGAAATTAAGGTTGGTAAAACTCTAAATGACACAAGAAAAGTATGGAATCCTCCCTTTAAGGATGGATTCATGGGTTAATTGAGAGTAATTGAGTTAGGGTTTAGAACAAACCCTAACTAATCATCATATTTGGTTTGAGTATGGGGTTATAACCTATTAGAATGGTTTTGGAAGAACTTCATGGAAGATTTTTGAAGAAAAGATAAGTAATGAAAGATAATTTGAGTAGAAAAGAGATTACAAGATGCATAGTAAATGGTTTTGAGCGCCAGATGAAGTATGTGAGTTGAATTGAGTGGAAAATATGGAAAATGGGAGAAAACATACATTATGGGCATTTTTCTAAGGATATGTACCGGTGGACACCTGAACATGTACCGTACATGTTAGGTTCTAGAAATATTTTAATAACATGTACCGGTACAGTCAGGTGTACCGGTACATGTGATGCCTGTTTCCTATTTCACCGGGCTTTTGTATTTTAGCCATAAATTTGCTCATTTCTTTATCGGATTTGAGTATTCAAGTGGCTAATTAAAATAGACTTCTAAGGAAAAACCAAACATACAGAAATAGGCATCGTCAAATCTCTGATTCTAAGTGGCCCAAAAATTCACTAGTGGGCCATGTTCAAACCAAATTCGTTCCGCCAACATAGTGTAGCCTTGCGCAGCCTTGACGTAACTCAGTTTCTTCAGTACCCGATTTGGGTGATTCTAGTCGGAGGAGAACCCTTAGCACCTTAGCGCAAATGAATACAAAGAACTAGGTCAGGTATGAAGTTGCTTCCTGGAAAAAATAATAAATTCAGACTGCTCAGCTGTAATCCCGGTAAACTGACTAGCTCGCATGAAATGCCATAACTTTTGTTCGATGATTCAATTGAACATTCCAATTTCTAAGAAAAGGTATTTGATCGAGGGACAAGAATACATGAACGAGGTGTGAATACATCAGTATTCTTGTATAAGTATATGAAATATGAAAATGAACTGAAACATGAACATGAACATGAAAAGCAATATGTCATGAACAAAGAATGTGATTTAGATACATTATGAGTTCTGAAAGACATATGATTATATGACTACCTAGGACCAAAGAATGAATGAGTGGACGTTCTGATTAGTACTACGGCACTCCTGATTAGTACTCGGCATCTCTCGCTAGTGCCAAGGCACTTATCCTCGATTAGTGCTACTAAGACTTCGCTCGCACTTAAGATTCGCTTGCGGCTATGGCACTTCAGTAATCAGATAGTATCTGGATACTTATTGTGCCAAGGCCCTACTCATTTCTTATGATCAGTCCGCAGTCAAACGCTATATGATAAGACTCAATAAAGAATAAGAATAAGCTCAGAATTCCTAATGAGTCCCGACGAACATAAGTTTGTAATAAGTATAAGTTCCGTAGTAACGGCGGGTACCCTGCAGACGCAAAAAATAAGTATAAGTTCTGTAGTACCTTAATGTACTCAGACAAGAAAATATAAGTTCCGTGAATGTAAGTATAAGTCCGTGAGGTACCTACGTACTTGATGAGCTTAAAAGTCATCTATTTTTAATCCATTTTTCCTGCTTTGATTTTCATCCGAAAAGGAATAATTAATATGCACTATGAAGAAACTCACTAATTTGTTATTAGCAGGAGTGTGAAAGAAAGAAGAAAAAGCAAAGAGAAAAATGCAAAGAATCTGGAGTAAAATACGTAAAATGGCAGGCGTAAATGAGCAAATTGCAACTAATGCTGCGCTTGGCTTGTGACATCCGGGGCTTATGTGTCGCGACATCGAAAATTCAAGGAAACTTGATGCGGTGTCAGCGACAGTATTACAAATGTAGGCACCGAAAGTCGCGCAGAGACTTAAGCTGATGTCGCGATGTTAGATCGATGTCGCAACATAAGAAGATATCGCTACGCTACAGCCTGCAAGTCAGATGTCGCTGACAAGAGATTGATGTCGCGACATCGAAACCATCGGAAAGCTTCAAACATTAGCCGCTGTCAATGATAAGGATTGAGGTCACATCGAACACCGCTTGAAGCCTCCAGATCAAAGTTGATGTCGCGACAAGAGATCGATGTCGCGACATAAGAAGACACAAGTTCAAGGCTGCAGAGACTCAAGCTGATGTCGCGACAAGAGATCGATGTCGCGACACTAGGAACGACCAATTCAAAGCTGCAAAGCCATAAAGTGATGTCGCGATAAGAGATTGATGTCGCGACATCAAATCATCGATAAGGATCGCTAAGATACGAAAGCTAATGTCACGACAAGAGATCATGTCGCGACATCGTGAACGCACGCTAAAACCCGCGGGAGCCATAGAGTGATGTCGCTGACAAAAAGACGATGTCGCAGACATCGGGAACCATCATTTAAAGGTTGCAGAATAAGGTTGATGTCGCGACATTGATTCCTTGTCGCTACATAAGGTGCTTGCAAGAAAACAAAGGAATATCATGACTTATTGATAAATGTCGCAACAAGTGCCAACTAACTGATGTCGCGACAAGGGCTGAGGTCGCGACCAACAAGAACATGGGCTACCCATCGAAATCCACAAAAGACCGTGATTGAATTAGGCCCAACTTCTCGTGAACCCTATAAATACTAAGTCGCTACCAACAGAAAAGCAAAATTTCTCGCGACTTGAAAGAGATCCGGTTGTCATGCCTCAGATTTTTTATTTTTCTTTTCTTTCTTTTCTTTTCTTTCTTTTGTTTTCGTTTTCTTCCATTTTATTTTAGATTACATTGTGGTGTGTATTTCGTATCAATTTGGATTTGAACGCAATGTAAAGGATCGAGCTGGAATGTAGATGTATATTTCTGTAATTATCGGTTCTGCTGTTCGACCTGCATACCCCGATTTCAACACCCATTCCGATGACAAGTGGGTTTTCTGACAAGAAGCTAATGTATGGTATAATCTCGTAATTTAGAACCCAATTGACTTGATGCTATTGTCAAATAATCTTTCCCCGCAGTATTTTATTAATAATAGCTTCGAACTCGCATGTTAAATCGACTTGTCGGGTTTTGCGTATTTCGACTGATCCCACTTCGCTCTTGTAACCATAACGAGGTTGTTTCACTCGATTTCCGTGAGGCCCTCCTCGGTGACACTCCAGAAGACATTCCCGAGAGTAAGAAACAATTCGAAGGTATTTGGAACTCCGACTTGCCGATTCAATGCGCCTCAGATATTTAAATCAATACATCCTCTTCTCGCTTTGTAACCGGTGAATGAGTTGAGGAGTTATAAATTTAAGTATACAGAGAGTTCACCTCAATTCGATTTAGTAAATCTCGATCCCGTGTTAGCAAGGATCTCGATCATGAAAGAATAATCTATTCTAATTTGAGGGTGAGGAACCAAAGATAGTGCAAACTTCTCAAGACGACTAAATTGAAGGAGTTTCAGTCCAAATTCATGTCAGGGTATGAAGTATTGAGAAAGAAAAATACCTAGAACAAGGCTACTGGGTTTTAAAAGTAGTTATTTCACCCTCTGTGTTCGAGAGAAATAGTTAAGGTGAGATGATGAACTGGGTGGCTTGGAGAGATCCAGTCACACTTTATTAATCCTCTGACTTAGTTTGAAGATCTCGTAGTTCAAACCAAATATGCAAGATGCATCGTAGGAATCGATTCTTCACAATAGCCGATTATTCAATGTTTTCTTTAGAGATAATCGTTAAATCTAAATTTTTATTTTGATATTTCAATATTCAATTCATTTATTGTTTATTCATTTTTCTTTACATCATTCATTTCCAAGCGCAAAATCTCATTATTTATTATCAGCCCAAATAGTATGGAGCTTAAGTAGTCAGTAGTTGATTGAAAATTTCGATCTCTGGATCTATATCTGGACTTAACCATTTTATTACTGTTTAATTGCACTTGCGTGATACTGGGATCAAAAACCACACGAAAATGGTTTACTCTAAAAAAAATATATCTTTAATCGCGATTTAAAGAAACTCTACACTGAGTTTAATGGTTTATTTAATGAGGATTAGATAATAGTCCTTAGTGATAACGTCATAAACTTGCGGCATATACTTCCGATCCAAATTTCTAACAGCCATGGCGCCGCTGCCGGGATTAGATAATAATCTTTGGTAATCAGGTTATACACTTGTGTACATACTCGATCCAAATACTAACAAGTTTTATGGCGCCGTTGTTTGGGATCAAAAGAATTTAGTAAATCGATATTCGCACGTAAAGAAGGAAATGCTAATTGACATTTCAAGGAAAGAACAAAAATAACTTTTCAAGCAAAGGGTTATTTTTAGCCACTAACCTTAACAAACCATATTGAAAATAATTGTTGACCGCATTCCATCCTATTAATGTAAGTGTGTTTTGATTTCAGGACAAAATTTTAACGATAGGAAACAGTAATAATCGGACCGATTCTAGCGTATTACTGCACTAGAGAGAACACCAAGCTTCGAGAAAGATAAAGAAGGCGTAAAACTCAACCATGGCGCATTTAAAGACCTGATCGAATGAAGCACATAGAGAAGGCTAGAAGGCCTCCAATCATTGAAACTATGGAGGACTCTCCGGGAAGCCGATTATTCAAGATGAGTACTCAATCAGCACCACTATCGATGCAAACAATTTTCAACTTAAACCAAAGACTAATTACAATGGTCCAGAACATCGCCATCGGTCATCCCAATCGAGGACCCAAACGAAAGCACTGGGAAGATTTCAGATGGTTAACAAAGGAAGTTGAATGGGGTGAGACCAAGGTTATCAAACTCAAGATCTATTCCCATTCTCTCTAAGAGATACAAGAGAATTACATGGTACACTCCTACCATATGGTTCCTCGTTGATACTGGGAGGAGTTAGTAGAGGCCTACTGGGGTAGACTTTTCCCCCACCCTCACTCCCGTAGAGAAGGAGGGAAATCATCAGAGTCAAAGCAGGGGAAGATGAAAGCCCGTATGTAGCTCGGGAAAGATTCAAGCTGTCACGAAGATACAACGACGGGATAGGATCTCAAGACTCAGACGGACATCAGACATCATGCTCAATGATATATCAAAAGGGGATCACGATGCTTCATGTTGTGGAGCATTCAAATGAAAAGTGTCAAGAGCAAGAGAGCTGATCAAG
This sequence comes from Tetrastigma voinierianum, assembly GCA_016808115.1. Lineage (NCBI taxonomy): Eukaryota > Viridiplantae > Streptophyta > Magnoliopsida > Vitales > Vitaceae > Tetrastigma > Tetrastigma voinierianum. Next base: position 1,250,705 of record JAEQBH010000476.1, on the reverse strand, counting down.
ACTAAGCAAATGCAATATGAAACTCCTTTTCCGAAGCCTCAAAAGGAAACAAAGAGGAAAAGTGATCGTTGAGCCGAGCAAGATGACAGCCAATGGAGGGCTAAGTTTGATGCCATTATGCAATGTGCTCGCAAGAAAGAAAAGACACACACGCCCATGATAGGAGCAATGAAAGAGAGTTATCATGGAAATACCGAGGAGCTACCGAAGAACAATTTATGACGCCGAAGAGGTTAAGTATCCGTGAGTCAAGAAACTACCATTTCAAACCCAATACTAACCTCACACATCACCCAAAGACTCAAGGAACCGCGAGAACTTCATATGGTGGAGGGGCTTCAGCCAAGGCCCATGGATGTAACCTCAACAGTGGTTATCAACAACCACCAAGGTTCCAAAGAAGAAGAAGAAGGAAATGAACACGTAAATGAATATCGTGGTCGAGTGAGTGGCCCAATCTTTTCAAGAACAAGATGTCGCATTTCATGGGGGATAATAAAGCTATTGAACCTTCATGAACAAAGTTCGCAGAGTCGAAGCAACTCGCTACCAATTCTCAAATTTTTTCACCACCAATGCATCCGAAGAACCCGAGACACAAGTGGCAAATTCCCACCCTAACCCCGCAAAGCTGCAGGAAAGATACCTTCCCAGTGACACAAAGAAGAATCCAAAGACCTGCACGGCCGTACCAGAGTGGGAAGGAGTTAGAAAAGATGAAAGAAAAATGACAAGAAGAAAGAAGAAGAGTTCTAAAAGTAAGAAGCAAAGGAGAAAAAGAAAAGAAGGAGTGGACACAGTGAAGGATATCAAGGGCTCTAAACTCGCACCCATTTCCACGTAGACCGCAAATCAAGGATGAGGAGCGCTTGGTAAAGGTTTTTGAAAACCTTTTGCTAGAGATCGCATAGCCCTTCACAGTAAGTGGTGACTCGGGATACTATATGCAAAATTCTCAAGGACATCGAAAGAAAAGAAAGATAGTAGAAGAAGGGATTGTGAATCTCATTGCTACTTGCAGTGCTGTTATAAAGAAAGAATTGCTAGAAAAGATGAAGGATCCAGGGTGTTTTACAATTCCTGCATCATCGAGGGTTTTGAATTCCGTGAAGCTCTTCGTGACTCGGGAGCTAGTATAAACTTGATGCCTCTTTCTATTGCCAAGCAATTAAGTTTGGGGGAGGTTATTCCCACCACTATTACTCTTCAAATGGAAAACGGATCGATGGTAAAACCTGAAGGAGTCATGGAAGATGTGCTGGTCAATGTTGGGAAATTTGTTTTCCCAGTAGACTTCATTATTCTGGACATGGAAGAAGATTCACAAGTACCCCTGTTACTGGGGAGACCATTCCTAGCTACTGGAGCTGCCCTGATCGACATGCAAAAAAGGAGTTCTCACTCGAGGGTCGAGATAAGTCACGCTTTCAACCCGATCAAAGCATGCGTAATTACATAGCCAGAGAAATGCAATGTAATTGATGATGTCTATACCTACAACCTCGATGTTCACAATGATTGTAATGCTCAAATTTTTATCAATGAAAAAGAGATGAATTCCCAAAGATATTGAAGATGACCACTGGGATTGTTCATATACGTTTCATTCTATTGAAACTGTGGTTGAGCCCAAGCAAAACAAATGACAAAGGGAAATTCATCAAGAAACCAAGGAAGAGGGGCTAGTTGAAAGAATTCATGTCATTTGAAGTATGCTTACTTAGAATCACCAAAGAGAAGACCATGATTATCTCGCGACTTAGTGATGATGAGGAAATGTGAGGTTGCCGCAAATCTTAAAGAAGCATAAAGAGTCTATAGCTCGTCCATCAAGAATCAAGGGTATCAATCCATCAATTTGCATTGCACAAAATTCGCTTAGAAGAAACTTCAAAGCCATCTCAGAGAACATCAAAGGAGACTCGAATCCAAGTGGATGAAGGAAGTGGTCGGGAAGGAGGTACTCAAATTGTCATCGCCTATCTATGCACTTCAGATACTCCCGCAGCGAGCCTACCCATGTGGTTCCAAAGAAGGGTGGGTTTACTGTGATCCGCAATGAGAAAAATGAATTGATTCCAACTAAGAACAGTGACAGGATGGAGGGTATGCATTGATTACGTGAAACTCGAACACGCCTACGTAAAAGATCATTTCTTTACCCTTCATCGATCAAATGGATTGTGATTAAAGGTGACACCTCATTTTTGTTTCGACGGGTATTCGTGATATAATCAGATTGCTATTACACCTCGAGAAGAGAAGACCACATTCACATGCCCCTATGGTACCTTGCCTCGCATGATGCCATCAATGTAATGCTCCTGCTACATTCCAAAGGTGTATGATGTCAATATTTTCAGACCTGGTCAAGAGGTTATGGAAATTTTTATGGATGACTTCACCGTGGTATGGATCCGCTTGATCATGTTTGAAGAACCCGAAACAAAGGTTTCCAAAGGTGCCAAGACAAACAACCTAGCACCGAATTGGGAAATGCCATTTTATGGTAAATGTATGTATTGTTCTGGGCATAAAATTTCATCGACTGAAGTGTACTCAATCCAGCAGTATCCATTATCAAAATCTCTCGTGACCCCTACCACAAGAAAAGGAGTCGGCTTCTCGGGGGCATGTCGAATTTTATAGGAGATTCATCAAAGACTTCTCAAAATAGCCGTAATTCACTATACACACATCGGAGGAAGGACACAAGGTTTAAATTTGATGACTCTTGCAAGGCTGCTTTTGAAGAAATCAAGATCAAATTGGTTCAAGCACCTATAATGGCTGCAAATCTGCACGGGATCAGGATTTGAAATAATGTGTGATGATTTTGCAATGGGAGTCGTCCTAGTGGCAAAGAAAGGAGAAAATATTCAGACCATATATCATCTAGTAGAACCTTCAATGAAGCACAAGAAAATTCACTCAACAACCGAAAAGGAGATGCAGCCATAGTATTTGCTTATGAAAAAATTCAGTAATACATTTTGGGATCCCATGTTATTATTCATACCGATCACGCAAAGAATCAAGTACTTGATGTCAAAGAAGAAGCTAAACCAAGATTGATAAGGTGGGTGTCATTTATTTGCAAGATTTTGACTCGAGATCAAGGATAAAGGTGTGACAATGTGATACCTGATCACTCTGTCGTTATAGAAAGAAGCACCAAGAAGAGAAGTAATATTGACAGAGAACTTCCCGATGAGCAACCTGCTTAAAGCTTCCTTCCAACCTATGGTATGCCGATATTGTGAACTATTTAGTTTCAGGGTGTAATTCCTTCGTAATTCAATACCAACAAGAGAAACCTTTAACTCCATACAGTGTATTATATTTGGGATGATCCATCATATTTAAAAGAGGTGTCAGACATGATAATAAGAAAATGTGTGCCAAAAAATGAACAAGGCAAAATTTCGAATGAATGCCATGCATCACCATACGGGGTCATTTTTCAGAGAAAGAACAACTCATAAGATACCTAACTGGTTTTATTAGCCCACTATCTTCTCGTAGATTGTGTCGAGGGGTTAAATTGTGTGATAGATGCCAAAAGATTTGAAATGATCAAGAATAGAATGAAATGCCCTAAGAGGTATAATGGTGGTGCAAATCTTGATGTATGGGGAATAGATTTTATTGACCATTCTCACCATCACTGGGGAACTCCGTATACCAAGCAGCGCTTGATTATGTTTCCAAATGGGTGGAAGCAAAGGGTTTGTCCAAGGAATGATGCTAATATAGTTGTGAGTTTCTTGCAAAAATATTTTGAGCGCATTCGAACACCCGTAACTATCATTAAGTGATAGGGAAGCCATTTTGCAAACAAAATATTTGCAAAACTCATGAACAAGTATGGGATCAAGCATGTAATGAGTCTAGCTTATCATCCCCAGACCAATGGACAAGCAGAAATTTCCAACAGGGAGATTAAAAGAATACTTGAAAAGACTGTGAGCTCAAGCAGGAAGGATTGGTCTTCCAAGCTTCGATGATGCACTTCAAGCTTACAGATCGCATACAAAACTCCCATCGAATGTCCCCATACGTAATTGTTTTTGGCAAACCATGTCACCTACCTCTAGAAATTGGAATACAAGGCAATGGGCCATCAAGAAGTTGAACTGATTTTAAACTCCGCAGTTGAAGAGTAGATTTGCTTCCAAATGTATGAACTGGAAGAATTGAGAAATGAAGCCTATGATAATGCTAGAATCTACAAGGATAAGATAAAGAAATGGCATGATCAAAGGATCTTGAGGAAAGAGTTCAGAGCGTGGGAATGTGTTCACTGCTTAATTTAGACTCGAAATTGCTCTGTGAGAAGTTGAAATCCAAATGGAGCGGGCCATACACAAAGTGGGTGTCAAGCAATACATCTGGGAGCAAAGGATGATACAAGGATCGAGCACCGAGAATACAAAGTCAATGGACAAAGATCAAGCATTATCTAAGCAGGAGGAACGAAGAGCTCCAATGTGCTATCTAGAAGGAAGAGGAACCAAAACAAAGAAGTCCGTACTAAGGACTCAAATCGAGTGTACCGATGGGAGGCAAACCCATAGAAAATTTAGATTCGTTTTTAGATTTTCAATTTCAAGCCATAGCCATTTCGCTTTTGATTAGTTCATATAAAGATAGGATTTAAGTTTGAGAAGTTAATTGTAGTTTCTTAATTAAATTTTCTTGAATCATGCAAGATAATGTCTCGCAATAAAGACAAGAGTGAGAAAGCAACCCGTATTCCAAAGAATCCTGCGTAAATGTCTCGACATGAACAAAGGGGGTAACTTTCTCCTAAACCAAACCCGTGAAATAAGAGTGAATTGCTTGTTGAATTTCCTCGATTAGAGAAGCCCTCAATAAATGTCTAAAGGAGTATAGATTAATAGCGGAATTTGGTTTTAGAGATCATTAAACTTAAGGGCATAGGTCGCGACATAAACAAAGACTTGAAATGCAAGTCACGATACTGTGGGCAAAGCAATGTATAAAATCCTAGTTAAGGCGACAAACTTAGTATGTCGCGACATAAAAGGGTTTGGTGCCAGCAACTCACCCTCTTAAATGCCCTAAAATTAATGTCTTAAATAAAAGTGAGGCGAAATTGATGTCGCGACAAGCGAATTTAATGAAATAATAATTAGCCCACAAAAACTTGATTGAATTCGTAACCGCTGAGGATTTTTTCACTCTCCCGCCTCCACCTTCCAAACCGCTCATCCTCCCTCTTCCGAGCCCTAATTCCCGAAACCCTAAATTCTAAAATCTTCAGAAAACTTTCCTTCCGCTTCAAACGGCCGAAACCTCAAACTCGTAATCTAACCCGGAAGAGATCACGAGGAATATGCGCAACCAAGAAGAAACTGACAGAAGAACCGATGGAAGAGATGCCCATGTATACCCGTAAGTTTCTGAAGAAAGGACGGACAAGAGAAAGGGAAAAGCAAGAGAAGAAGAAGTAGAAGATTTTGTATCAGAGGAAGCTTATTCCAACTGGAAGAAGCACTATGCCAACAAGAGGTTCGTATCAGAAAGAAGATTCAGAAACCCTACTACCCCTTTCAAGGAGATGATTGAACAAAGAGGTTGGGAAGCTTTCTGCGCACATCAAAAGTCAGGCTACACAGCAGTGGTGAAAGAATTTTACTCCAACTGCAGTGTGAAAGATAACACCGTGTTCTAGAGGAGTGTGGGTACCATATGGAGCCAAAGCCATTAACAAAGCATATGGAATGGCAGAATGAAGCATGGGTCCAAGTTCAAAAGCTCTTGAAAACCCTAAATTTGAGAGATTGCTAAAAGGCTCATCGACGGAAAAGCACAACTGACAAGGTGGAAGGAGAACCAAAACTCGAATGTGGAAGCCCCCATCAAGAGGCTAAGGTATGGTTCTATTTCGCCTCCGTTGGGTCCCAACCAAGCATTTGTGCACAGTGAGAGAGCAGGAAGCAATTATGCTGTATGCTATTTTAAAAGGGTACAAGCTCAATGTAGGAGTAATAATTGAAAATTCTATAATGAGGTACCATGAAGGAAACAAGAGAGGGTTGATACCTCACCCAGCAACAATAACTGTTTTATGTTTAAAGGCTGGGGTGAAGGGAGTCTGGGAAGAAGAAGAAGAGGTCCCTATGACATCACCACTCCTACTGACAGGAGTGAGCAAGGGACCCAGAAACCAAAAGAAAAAGGGGGTGTTGATTAAAACCAGAGAAGAAGCTCCAGCTGCAAGACAAGAAGAGGACTGGGGCCACGGCCAAGAAGAAGAGAACTAAAACCTCCCGAAAAATAATACTTCCACATTTGCATACGATGAAGGGCAGGATGAAAGAGTCTCTGGGATTTCTCCATCCCCTTAGCTAGTTCTCCTCCTATGCAAATCGCAGCATTCAGAGAGCAGGAGGTGGCCTGGAGGGGAGAACAAGAGAAAATTCAATAATGGAGGTCCCCAATGCCATGCGTAAAAAGATGGAAGAAAGGGAAAAGAGTGGAATGTGCAACAAGAATTCAAAGGGAAGGAGTTTATGAAAAGAGTTAAAAGAAGAGATCAAGAATGGGAGCAAGAGTCAAAAGAAGAGAAGAACAGATGAAAGAGGTCTCTTCAAATACAGCAGGACTTCAAGAAAGAAATGAAGGGAAAGAGATCGCGACCTCTTGGCGTAAACTCAAGTCGAGGTCATGAATCTTTATAACAATCAGCTCGAAAGGATTCTCGCCTAACCATCATGCGAAAGAAAAGGAGGTAGAACAGAAGCCAAATCGGGAGAACAAATCAAAGGATTCAAATTTATACAAGTCTCTACAAAAATATTTCGGGAATAAATCGATGATGTAGACAAGAAGCAAAAGGATGTCATCCTACAGCAAGAAGAATGGCTAGAAAATTTGATCTCACACAACAATCTTTCCAAATTCCTCGAAATAATGACCGAATGGAAAACACAATGAATCCAATTGGGAAGAGACAAGATGAGCTAAACAAGAAGGTCAGATCTTCCACGAGATCTCTACTGGCATCAAGCTCTAGCGGAAACTAAGAAGAGAAAGGAAAGCAAGGAAATGAAATTTCCTCCATTCCCAGCTCATTTGAATAATTCTATACCCGGATCCCTAATATCTACGCCTCTTCCAAAAGAAAGATATACTTCTTCCCAAGCTGACCTTCCTTACCTTCCAAAGCCCATACTGTGTATCCAACATTTGCAATCAACTGTAGAAATAAATGATAAATTTGAAATGAATTGTCAGGTTATTTTGTTTGTTAAATTTGTGTTGCTTTTTGGTTGCATAGTCGGGAAAAATAAAAGTAGAGAATTAGTTCAAGAATAAAACTCGCCGAGATGTAAATGAGATGAATTGAATGAAGCAGCTTAGATTAGGAATAAGCTCGAAAATGTAGAATAAGGGCCAAATGAATACAACATTGAAAACACAAAGTGCAAAAGACTTAAGTCTAATCATAAGTCCGTAATAGAGGAAGGTACACAATAGAAGGAACAAGACATATTAGTTTGTGGTACGAACAATAAGTCAAGGAACCTATTGAATATCAAGTAATTTAACTACTCATCAACAAAATGAGTCAATACAATCCTTAGTGGTTAGTCACAACTGCTCAATCCAAATTCTGTAATTTGTTAGATTATTGATTGAGGCGAAATTCTAGGTGATACAGCTGACAAGAGATGATGCAGGCCATTCTTGGATAGTTTGAGCCATTCTAGCCATCCCTATTCATATGTTGATGCATACACCTTAGTTCCAGAAATTGAGCCAACAAGCTTATTTTTTTAAAAAATAAACCAATAGAAACCCCAACCCATCCTAAGAAATCAATCCTTCAAGAAGAACCCATGATTACCAGAGTTCAAGGAGGAAGAAAGAAATGAAGTTCGGGAGAGAGGTTTCGAGGAACTCAAGGAGGAAAATAAAAAGAAATAAGGAAATGAAAAAAAAAAAAAAAAAAAAAAAAAAGAAAAGGCAAAGAGCAGAAAATGCAATAGAAAGAAGTTTATAGGGATAAGTTTTATCTCAGGGCCTAACTCTCAACAATTAAGTTCTGTGGGTGTTTCAACACCTAGCACCCTAATGCCATCTCTGTATGGGGAGCTACTAACCCAAAGTTCGCTAAGAGTGTTAGAAAGCCTAAAAAGTTAAAACATTGCACTATCCCCGACCAGGGACAAACAAAGGAAATTTCCCATTGAATTACAAGTGAGAAATAGTATACAAGCTCAATCAAGAAATTTAAAGAAATGTCCCAAACATGAAGTTTGGGGAGTTTATTAGAGAAATCCACAAGAAAGAAAGGCGTAAGAGGAGAGAAAAGGTTCAGTGGTATCTTAACCTAAAATTCCTTCCATCCTACCCATTACCCAAGCCTAACAATATAAGCCCAAAGACCGACGACTAAGGTCGAAATCACCTACACAGCGGAGATCATGAAAACAAACCTATGGAATTTGGAACAGAAACAATCAAACTCAGAAGGACTTGTGGAGTTAAGGACTCAAGATGAAGATGAGAAAGGAAAATAATCTATTATTCAACAGATCTAATGATTATGTGGTTTGTAAAATACTTCAACAATAGTTTCTCAGAGTACTATAAAGATTAAAACTAACCTTGAACTGGACTTGAAGTTAGATGTACAGAAAACAATGCATTCTTGTATTTCAACCAAAATTGATCACACGCAAGACGTACGTAAAATGTCCTTTGCTTCGAGGACAAACAATTCTTTCTTTCCTTTGCTTCGAGAACAAGCAAAACTTTGCCTGGGGGAGTTTGATGAGCTTAAAAGTCATCTATTTTAATCCATTTTTCGTTTGATTTTCATCCGAAAAGGAATAATTAATATGCGTAATTATGAAGAAACTCACTAATTTGTTATTAGCAAAGGGAGTTGTGAAAGAAAGAAGAAAAAGCAAAGAGAAAACGCAAATAACTGCGGAGTAAAATACGTAAATGGCAGGCGTAAATGAAAGTACTGGGTAACTAATGTTGCGCTACTTGTATCATCTGCCAGCTTATGCAGGTCGCGACATCGTGAAAATTTGAATAAACTGACGCGTCGCGATGCATTACAATGTAGTGCAATCAAGGCCGCAGATTTCCTGCTCGACGTCACATAAGAGATCGATGTCGCTGGCTACAAGAAGATACCGCCACTACGCTACGCCTTGCAAAGTTGATGTCGCGACAAGAGATCATGTCGCCGACATCGTGAACCACGAAAGCTTCAAAAACATAGCCATTCCACGCGATCGAGGTCGCGACATCGTGAACACCGCGAAGCCTGTGAGATCAAAGTCAGATGTCGCGAATAAGAAATCGATGTCGCCGACATAAGAAGACAATACAAGTTCAAGGCTGCGTAGACTCATCGACGTCGCGACAAAGAGATCGGCTGTCGCGACACTAGGAGTGACCAATTCAGTCGCAGATCCATAAAGTGATGTCGCAAGAGATCGATGTCATGGCTATCGTAAATCACGCTTGAAGGACCGCGAAGACATGAGCCGATGTCACGACAAGAAATCGGCGTCGCTGACATCAGAACGGCCGCTAAAACCTGTGGAGCCATAGAGTGATGTCGCGACAAAAGATTGATGTCGCGACATCAGAAACCATCATTTAAAGGTTGCAGAGAATAAGGTTGATGTCGCGACATAAGGTGCTTGCAAGAAAACAAAGGAATATCATGACTTACTGATAAATGCTGCAACAAGTGCCAAACTAACTGATGTCGCGACAAGGGCTTCTGGAGGTAGCGACCGAACAAGAATATGGGCTACCCATCAGGAAATCCACAAAGATCGTGATCGGGAATTAGGCCTGAAACTTCGTAACCCTATAAATACGGTCGCTACCAATGTAAAAGCAACTCTCGCTAATTTGAAAGAGAGATTCAAGGCCAAGGCTCTATATTTTTTTATTTTTTTCTTTTCTTTTCTTTTCTTTTCTTTACTGCTTCTTTCCATTTTATTTAGATTAGATTAGTGTGTATTTCTGCTCTAATTTGACTAACGTTAGTCAGAAGGATTGAGTCAACGTAGATGTATATTTTTAGATCATCACCTGGGTTGTTCGACCTGCAGAAATTCGGGATTTCTAACACCCGCCTGATTTGGCGTGGTTTTCTTGATCAAGAAGCCAATGTATGGTATAACGCACTTAGAAACCAAATTCTTCCATCGACTTGACGTTATCATTTAAATAATCTTCCCTGTGCATTTTATTAATAATAGCCGAACTTCGATGTTGTAAATCGACTTGTCAGGGTTTTTGCTGTGATTCTCGAATTGATCCCAATTTCGCCTCTCTTGTATCCATAACGAGGTTGTTTCAAATTGATTTCCAGAGGCCTGCGACACAGAGAAGGCATTCCCCGAGAGAAGAAACAATTTCTGAAGGTATTTGAACCCGACTTGTTGATCTAATGCGCCTCAGATATTTAACCAATACATCCTCTTCTCGCCAGAATCGAGAATGAGTTGAGTGAGTTATAAATTTAAGTATACGTAGAGTTCACCTAATTCGATTAGTAATCTCGATCCCGTGTTAGCAAGGATCCGATCAAGGAAAGATTAATTCATTCTAATTTTGAGGGTGAGGAACCAAGATAGTGCAAATTTCAAGAATGACTAAATTGAAGGAGCTCGTGTCCATAAATTCATGTTGTTGTGGGTATGAAGTATTGAGAAAGAAAAATTCCAACAAGGCTACTAGTTTTAAAAGTAGTTATTTCACCTCCGTGTCTCGAGAAACGCTAAGGTGAGACGATGAATCGGTGGCTCGAGATCCAAATACACTTTATTAACTTTCGACTAGTTTTGATCCTCAGAGTCTAAAACCAAAGATGCGCATGCATCGTAGGAATTGATTCTTCACAATAGCCATTATCAATGTTTTCTTTGGGGAGATAATCGTTAAATCTAAATTTCGTTATTTCGATATTTCAATATTCAATTCATTTATCGCTTATTCATTTTTCTTACATCATTCATTTCAAACTTTCAAGCAAAATTCATTTATCGTATTATCGCCCAAATAGTATGGAGCGGCAGTCGGGGGTAGTCGATTGAAAATTCCGAGATCTCTCGTGGGATCGGAATCCGGACTTAAATCCATTTTATTACTGTCGATCAGGCACTTGCAAAGATACCGGATCAAAACCACACGAAATGGCTTTCACTGAAAATATCTTTAATCAAGTGATACTAAAGAAACTCACACTACGAAAGCCTAATGGCTGATTGATCGGCGATTAGATAATAGTCCTAGTGATAACGCCATAAAACTCTTGTGTACATACTCCGATCCAATAACAAGTTTTACGGCGCCCGTTGTCGGGATTAGATAATAATCTTTTGGTAATCAGGTTATACACTTGTGTACATACTTATGATCCAAATAACAAGCATTTCTCTCCGTATAATGAATCTTTTGTAGTACCTACGAGTACTCCATATTCAGAAATGAGTACAAGTTCTCAGTACCTACGTACTCCCCCGCACGGTGAAATAAGTATAAGTTCCGTGAATACAAGTATAAGTCCAAACAGACCTTACTAGTACTTCCGTATAAGGAACTGTAGTACCTACGGTAATTTTTAAACAAGATAGCCTCCATAAGATCCAGACACACATAAGTATAAGATCCGAAATACAAGAATAAGACTAAGTACAAGAATATGTCTGTAATACAAGTATAAGATCTGAAAGATTATGAATAATAAGCTCAGATCACGCTGAGCAGAAGTATCCGAATACCAAAGATAAGGTAAGATCCATAAGACAAGGATATGTTAGTAAGATGTTGTTAAGATACAAAGTATCTCTCAGATAACTATAAGTTCCAGAAGCACTACGTACTTCAGACCGGCATTTCGTGAGATCGACAACAATACAGATTCGATTAATTTCAGAGTACCTACGGGTACTTCAGATCCGACATCACCGTGGATAATTTACCGCACCTCTCGAACAAGTGTAAACTCCGTAGTATAAGTATGTGCCCCCTATGGTATAAGTATCAGCCTTGTAGTACCTAAGGGCACTGCTTAAGCATAAGTTCAGAACTCCTACTGAGATTTGATATGGATAGGCACCACATTTGCAGAAGGCACCTGTATAAGCATAAGTTCCGTAACTCCTAATGAGATCAAAATGGCAGCAAGTCGAGATAAATAGGAGTATGTGGATAAGTAACTGGCCTTAAGTATATGTATAAGTTCATTATCGTATTTGAGGAAAAAATGAATAAGAATGTGTCCTTCAAGATATGAACCAAGATGAACTCATCGTATCTTCAGATAAGTATATGTTCCTGAACAGATAATAAAGTTTCATTGAACATAAAACATGCAAATTTAACAAAAAGGAATCAGCCCCTCATCATGTTACCTGCATCTCCCGTGATAAGACTCTATACTCCTATGATGTAAGAATTCTCAAGCAAAGTCACAAGGTACAAGTAGATAGAATTATACAATGACATGAATAGGAAAACGACCAAACCCAGAGTCATGATGTAAAAGAGATCTAATCTTAGATGCCCCGCTATCAGAGGTGTCTGTGTTTACCTCAATATGATCACCTCATGATTAGGATTATATGAATCTGGCCAAGATCAGGATATCCGTTTCTCAAGAGTACGCTTATCGCTTCGCTCTTAATCAGAGGTTAATCTCATTCCTGTGCTTAAGACCTAAGTTTGCCTAGCATCAGAATAATCGTGGGAATCCACAGTCATCTCCATTGTGGAGTGGTCTAGGATTTGTTGGATCCTGTAGAGCTATTCTCCACAAAAAGCGTAATTTAAAAGGAATTATAGGTTGTGTTGTTCGAATAATGATTGATTGATTTGAATATTTTAAAATAGAAAGATGATCGGGCTGGATTCTGAGTGTTTCCACTCACATATGATCTTAATTCCCACCTCTTATTTTACAAGTGTCCTATCTGTGAGTTATCGATAAATTGGTCTCTCGATGGAAGATTGTCTTAAATGCTCTTTGAAAAGAAAGATGATCGAATGATGTTAAGTATTTGTCTCAATTAAGCTCACTATGAAGAGATTGATAGAAGTTACCAACGTGTACCGAGGATCTCTCGTTCACACGTTGTCAAGACGATGCCCAACTAAGGTTTTTACACAACAATTGAATAACATCACACAATCCATTGATACAAAAGAGGAATCGAGGGAATTTACCTGATCAGAGTTTCAACTTGTAACCCCCAAAGATGTAAGCTTAACTCCATGGAACTTATAAGGACAATCATAATCAAGGGAATTTATTCATAAAAAGAACGTTGAGAAAATCAGAATTCAATTGCAAAAACCTAAGGATGAAAACATGATATTGAGAATGGAACCAAATATGAGTCTTACCGAAAGATTACATGTGCTTGAAATCAAAACCTTAAAAATAAAGTCTTCAACCCTAATCAACAAGTCTTCACCTCCAACTATGGAAAAGAACTCTTCTCCTATGAAACCTAACCCTGAATCAAAAGTCGCCTTCTCCCTTGTGGTCGATAGCTTTATACCCCCTCTCCAATGTGATCCCAAGATTAAAAGTTGATTTACAAGCCCTTGCATTAAGATCTGATTCCTAATTAATCTCAGATTCCTACACAAGTGTACTACATACTGCTGGTGTACCTAAGACACTTGCCACGCCACTTTTATACAGTGTACCCCAGATACGCCGTAGTACCCACACTTTGGCTCACACTTTTCTCAAGACAAAAATTTACATGTTGAAGGTGTACTCTATGCACTTTGTCCCTCTCGTGCCTTCAAGATTATATACCCCGGAATCACCTAGCTAAGCCAACATCCTCAATGATCCATATTTGTTTCCTGCATAAATCTTGTATTAAATTATGCATTAATCTGAAAGACTCGTGATAAGTCCAAACACCAAAGCAATTAAAAGTACTCTATCCTCATGCAAATGCCATGCAAGTGTGACTTGAATGTGCTAAGTTCGCTTATAATTATCAGTCTGTGGTATTCACTCACCCCCTCATCTCGCATCTTGCTAGTCCCTAGCAAGATTTAGACTAGAGATACCCACTGGTTATGAATTCCAACAAGTGCGCTCTAAGATAGCTTATGAGCCATAGTTCCCTCAAAATAGTAAATATAAAACATAATACTTCACCTACTTTAGTATGCACCAAGATGACTCTTTAGAACTAACCATACCTTAAGCAATGCACACATAACAACAAGCTAACACAAAATCGCCTATTCAAACAGGGACTATGGAATCAAGAAAAGTATGGTCATGCAAACATCAACTAAAATGATCGATATTATAAGCAACCATTTAACATAAACACATAACCACTATGCATAAAGTCAAAAGAAACAACGAACACAACTGGAACTAAAGAGGTCTAGGCTCAGAATGCACTATAGGCCGAACGGTGCGGTAAACTGGTCAAATGGGCGCTGCATAATGCCGCCGAGGTCCGCTACCCACCCGTCAACACCACCCTATTCTAGCTTAATAAACAACTAAGTACATTCCTCCCCATCATCCGCAGAAGAAATGCTATCCTCATCAACGCAGTCATCCGCAACTCCTCCGAATCTCCTCCAAGTCGTGAGAAGCAGATCCGCAACGTTGTGCCCTTTTCCTGAAAATATGACTCGAGCGAGAGAGCCCCGGTCAAGTTGCTTCGTTTCCCAAATGCATTTGAACCACCCTTTATTCGACGCTCCATTCTCTTCAATGGGACGTGCTCATAGTGCCGGTGTCAGATGAAGCGGACCCCCGGAATAGCCCACCTGAGGTCGTGGAAGGCCGGGTCCTTAGCTGGATGCTACCGCCTGGCCTGCTTTGCTTGTATTGGGGGTCCTAACCTAGGAAGAACTCTCTTTCCTACCGCTCCTCATTCCCCAGCCTACAAGACTCAAGCCACAAGAGATGGGAATGGAATATGTCTACTTTCTTACGCGAGAACCGTAGAAGTCCTCATCACACACCACACGCACTACACATCATAAAGTTTCTCTTGGCCATAAACTCATAAGAACCGACTTGCCTTCGGGGATTTCGTATCGCCTGAACTGATTCTATCATGAATAATCTTATTCATCAATGCATATTCCACAGCTTCTCAGTACGAATTTTTATTTAATAAAGCCATTCATATCACAGCGAGCACATAGCCTCGAACAACCCGTATCATCTAAACGCTGATTCTAAGTGGATAAGGCCTGGCCTGGAGGCGCCAGTTTTGACATACCAGCGAAACGATGATCAACTGTGTAACCCGATCGCTTACCCATCACCGTGGTCTCTGGGGTGAAGGTTTCCCCGCCACCGATTTTCTTTCATATTGGTATATAAAACTCCACAACAAGAGGTGGATCCCCGAACCTCAACAAGACACAAACTCCGCACATTCTCGTTTCGAATAACACCCCGATCGATCAGATGGCAGAATGTTCCACCACACCCCTCTCGTAGTGGAAATCCCCGTTCGCAATCGACCGCCCATGCCAGCTCCGACTCGCAGCCCTCCAAAGAAGAACATAACCCCCATTCATCACTACTACTACTTCTCTCGATACTTCTCACTTTACATTGACCCAGATTTGGCTTTCGCTATCGGTAAATGGATATCCATCCTTCTTCACGCCCATCATAGAGAGCTGCTTTTTCCTTTTCCATTCTTCGATCTTGCCTATGATATGGCAAAGAATGGCAACGACGCCTCAGACGGCCCAATACATATAAAACAATATCCCAAAAGCTTGTCTCAAGAAGTGCCTTCTGCCAGTCCCGCAGATCGACAGAAATTTCCTCCATATATTCAGTCGTCCTAAAACCACCAAGTGTTGAAACCACCAACCAAACCACCATGTTAGTCCATGTATAATAACAATACACAAAATGCTTCTCAAGGAATTACAGTGAGCTTTCACCACGCCCAGACAGTGAGTGCAGTAAGAATCCGCCCAAGCGCTTGAAAACTTCCTCGCAAGCAAACAACCTGGCGCTTGTGTGAGGGCAAAAGGCTGTGGTTTTGCTTTGTAGAGTGTAGGAGGTCGGAATGCCAAAAGGTGCAAGAGTGCCTTGATTAAAAACCGTTTTTAAATCAGTTCGACAAGTCAGACACGTTAGTGGTACCTATGACACCCCTGCCACGCCCTTTGCGTAAGGTACCTAAGACATCGTTAGCGGTAAAATTCTGCATACTTTCAAGCCACTGTCCCTTTTTGCTTAAGGTGTACCAAGATAATTTATACAAAATTCTACACAACTGCTCCCTTTGAAGCTCATTTCATTTTTTTCATTTTTTTCAGCTTATATGCAGGTGGGCTCCAGAATGCTTGGTGCCATGTAAAATTTGTCTTTTTGTCAACTACTCTTCATCCAGCTTCACTCAGATGTCCCACCTTCTTTTGCCTATTCGTACTAACGATCAGACACTTGAAATGGTCAACAGAATTCCTTCTTCGATACTTTCAGTCTTTCCATGGGACACCATCGTTTCCAAGATCGATTCAGAATTAACTAACTTGGCAACTTAAAGCTCAAATAGTGTGCAGATAATACGAATTTGTGTGTACATAGAAATAATGGTCAGATCATTTCCGCTATGCAAGATGTTCTTCTTCAAAGACAGATGTAGAAGGTCATACATGCCACAAATTGATACAAATGGGGAAAGTACCATAAAATATAAAGTCAGTAGTCTGTGGTTTGTGTGTTAATATGCGTGAACATAAAGAGATTAAAGTCCAAAAATGACAAAGATTTTTTCGTATGTTGTTAAAGTGGTACATGAACAGATTGATAGTGTGTATGAGAACATAAAAGGTAAGGATTGCAGTGCCAAACATTATATCTAAAAGAGCCATAATCAAAACTGGCCCACACACTCTAACATGTAATAAGCGCAGATAATAGTTCCAATCCAGCTGTACACCTCCTACTCCCAGTCAGAAATAAGATTACTTCTCAATGCATAACTAAGGGGTACCCCACAAATAAGACTATATACATAGAAACAAAGCCTCTATTCTTTCTTTTTCTTTATTTTTTTTATTTTTTATGTTTTAATGAAAAGCAAATGAAAGAGACAATATAGAGAAAAAAATGCAAGAACTTAAAATAAAACAAAATCAAAACTATATACAACAAGTCGAGAACGACCCATTTCAAGGAATCTCGCAGAGCCATCATATCAAACTCACTATGCCTCAAGATCAAATGCCCAGGAATGGCCTGAGGCGCTTAGAATTTACCGACTTCAGGACTTTCCAAGATTCTGAGTTCTCAATCTCCACCGCCCATGGATAACAATCATCTAACAACGGCCCGCCCAATCTATATTTAAGTTTTCCAGAAATAAGTGCGCAGAACGAACCGCATTATTGTTGTCAGAACGTCGGTAATGTCGATTTTCATGAACAATTCAGCCACTCCTGTGTCTTATTACAATGACTCTCACCGCACCATCGTTTCGACACAGAATGTCACTCGCTGGAAAGTTAGATCGTAATTAAGTCTTTCAACAGTCTTGTTCATATGTTCATTTAACTGAGATGACAAAGCCCTTCACAATCCACTTAGGGACATACCAAGAATAGTTTTAAAGCAGACGAAGAAGCCCCAAAGAGCATCAAGAGTCTGAGCACTCAACTTATTAAAAAATCAGTTTTCCAAAATATGTTTTATCTCCCTATTAGCTAGTTCAACTTGACCATTTGTCTCCAGGCGGTATGTTGTTGAAACTTTTATGGGTGATCCATGCGAATGATTTTCAAGATCGGCCACAAAGTGGAAACCACCATCACTAATAACACAAAACAGGTCTGCAAACAGAAAAATGTGTTCCTTTATAGTCTCAAACAACTCATGGGTCATGAAGAGTTTTCTGCTGACAGTTTTCTCAACCCACCGAGATTATAATGAGGAAGATCATGTATAGGTGGTGCGTCCACAAGTCTATGTCTCAAAGAAAACCCCCAATGATTAAGATTGGGGTAAAGAGGCATCATGTTTCGCTTTAGACCTTAATCATCAGGTATCGGTTACCACGCTTTGCAAAGAAATCTGAAACACCTTTAAATAAGGTAGGCCTGCAAAACCAGTTTGAAAACCCATCCATTTTCATAGAGAAATGCCTCTACAAGCTTCTGAATGACAAAGGTTAGGATCCCTCGATCCGCTTCATCATCAGGCAATACATCTTCAGCATTAACTGGACGGACAAGATTTAAAATAGATATGGATCGCTGTATTATTTTAGAATATCTCGCTAAAATTTCTTTTTCGCTGAGAAGTCCATCAGGTCGAATTTGACCAAAGACTAGGTAGTTCATAGTCGTCAAAGATAGCCACTGGCAATGAACAAAGAGAAAAGTTGCTCATCGAAAACCGGCGCCAGCATGCATGAGAACAGATTCTCAAATCCAATCAGATAATGTCACACTACATTCCTCAGAAATTCCCCTTTTAGGTTCGCTTAATGGTCATCAATTCTTTCTACATGCAGGACCATACCCAGCTAATCCAGTCAGTGTCCTTCGCTTTGTAGAGCAGTGTACTTCAAGGTCGTATGATCCGTGAAAAATGGTCACAGGAGAGCCTACAGCTGTACGACCTGAACTTCTTTTCTGTGGCAAAGACAACAGCCTAAAAACTCTTTTTCTCAGAGGTGGTGTTCATCGGAGCTTAGAGTCTAGTGTCTTGCCGCATAATAGATTAAAAGCCTTTGTCTTCCCTTCATTCTAAACAACCTCTATAGTACATCACGCCACACATGATTTCCAAACTGGTCTCCAATTGTGAGATCAGGCCATGATGGGCAACACACTGATAGCTAGTTTCAAATGCTTGACACAAAGCTCAGACTACAAAAGGATATATCTCAGAAAGTGCATAGTGCACCAGCCATAAATAATATAAAACTTTAACTCCTTATAACCAAAGATGTCCCAAAATGATCCTGATGTCTCTGTAAATTAATTTTTATAGCAGAACGAGATCACTGAACTTGGCTCCAACACTTCTCTGAATTCCGCTGACACTATACGGCTCAAGACAACCTCAGGTCATCACAAATATTACTTTTCCTTCAATTTAACACAAGGTTTTTCTCTTGACATCTCTCCAAACCCTACGATTCTCCGTATAAATTAAAGAGTCACTAAAAACAGAAACTGATCCAGAGATTTCCTTGTAATGATTTCTATCATGCCACCTGTACTCCATAAAATCGCGGCGTTCCGGTATATCATGATAAGCCAAAGGGTATTTTCCCAAAGGCAAAGTACTGGGAAGGACAAGTGAATGTAGTTTTCTTTGATCTCCAAAGTTATATTCCAATTTGATCAGAATCTAATAATTGGCCGAGAAAACAATAAAAATTCATGCCCTACAGAATCCTCTAACATTTGATCAATTAAAACGGAAAGAGGAAAGTGGTCTTTCCTTGTAGCCCGCGTTAAGTTTCCTATAACGGCACACCCTCCAACCCGAAGTGACACGAGTGGGAATAAGCTCATTATTTTCATCACGACCACAAAGGGACATTTCTTAGAACTACTCAGGTTGGCTAACCCACCTGGTTGCCCTCGCATTGTGGTAAATACACACCTACATCCAAGAAGTTTTAAGACTTCCTTCTTACCACTCTCCTTTTTCATTATCGGGTTTAATGCTCTACAGTTTGATTATAACAACATCCTCTAAATGAATTCTATGTGTGCGCATCAAGGCTAATTCCTTTTAATATCCGCAATTGTCCATCCCAGCAATTCGTAGTTCTCAATATCTCCAAAAGTTTATTTTCGATTCATCCTAAGGAAGAAGATATGATTATCTAAAGTTTCCTTCCGCCTCAAGAAGGCATATTTGAGGTGTGATGGTAAGGGTTTCAACTCAAGCTTAGGTGGCCTCTCTATATCGCCTTATCCTCATTCAGCGGCAATGGTTCAAATCTCTAGGCCCACCCATTCACTTCTGGGTACCTCTTTGTGTTCAATTATGGAGTGTAGAAACCCGATTCTAATGTGGTCACCCTCATCCCAACTCTGGGCTTACCAAACACATGACGTAAGATGGTCATCATAAAAGACATATTGCCCAAGATTTAGACCATGAATCAACCATGTTAACCTCACACACTTCCATCTTCATCTCCCATTCCCTTTGATAACATTAAAGATATTCAGATTAATACCATGTTCCCAAATGATGTTGTCATTAGTTCTCCCTACAATGTATAATGGCATTAGCAAATAGCTAAGAATGGTCTACCAAGAATCACTAGAACCGAGTTCCGATTCACTACATGTGCCGAGTGTCTGAGCACAACAAATCCATAGGGAAAGAGAATCATTCACTCAGACCAATACATCCTTCACTATCCCTCTAGAATTTTTACACTACTTGGCCAGCTAATCGAGAGTGATATCGTTAGCCTCTAATTCTCCTAACCCTAGGTCCATATATACTGAGTATGGCAACAAATTAACACTCGCCCTAAATCCACTGTGAGCATGTCCCACCTCGAATTCCCTACTAGTATGTAAATAAGTAGGCTTCCCGGATTCAGATTGGGGCAAGTCAAGCCAATCGTTGAGGTAGATTGTTCAGTCATGAATGCCTCCTTATCGACACCTAGTTTCCTTTACCGTGCACAAATCCATTAGAAACTTTTAAGATAAGGATAGAATTCTGGCTTTTGATAGCATCTAATAAGTGGAATGTCTGGCCACTTGTTCAATAATTCATAGATCCTTAACGGTTATTTACTGGGTTCTCAGCCTATGAGGATATGGAGCTGGAGGAATATGGGTAACCTTATCATCCTCCGCTCACCATCAATAACACGGTCCTTAGGGACATAAGGCCTGACCGAGACCTCATTATCTCTCGACCGATTCAATTTCAGACTCCGTGATGGTTCTTCGTCGATGGTTTTGTCAACTACCTTACCGCTTCGAAGAGTAGTAACAGCCTTACAATGTTCAAAAGTAATTTCACTGGACCTTAAACTCCCACACTATTTCGCTGAATTGGGTTTTCGATGGGCTGAGATGGGAGTTTCCTTTCCCCGTTGAAAATTACCCATGTAAGAGGCCTTAGTTATCGGGGGATCTCACATCATTCAGAGCGCCTGAAATTCTATGTTTGTGGGATTATCGGGTTTGTACAAACCGTGTTACTATATCCTCCAAACTTTACGTGGAGGCTGTAAGGTCAGGTTTGGACTCTTTGATTTGGGTGGATTAAAACTCGACAGTTCAGGAAATCCTCGGGGCCTTGATCTGAAACGGAGGGACTGGAATTTGGAAAACTCGTTTCCTCAATGGGGACTCGTTGTTTCGTGTGCATAAAATTCTCATTTCTCCAACTGTAATTAGGATGCTTACCCCATCCATGATTATATGTTTCCAGAGTACGGGAATCAAAGGCTCCTTTCTGCAGTTAAATAGCATTAGCCGCTTCATCCGAATCGTTTCCTTGACTCGATGGGCCTGACAAGCATTAGTCGAGTGTGTGGTCAATGATATTATGCATGGCTCCTCCACTGGGCACAACAGGGCATGAGGTGAAATGGAGGTACACCAGTTACCTCGCTCACCTTTTCATTTCTATACCTCCAACTTCCTATAAACAGCAATTTTCGCTTGCAATTCATCATTTCAAGTGATGGATTCCTCCCTATAAAGGCATTCATGCACTTTTAGCAAAGGTTCATGAGGTGTTAGTCTCCCATGTTCGAGCATGCTCGCTATGGTGTCAAAGAGTCAATTGCCCCTAGCACTCTTTTCATAATTTACCCGCACACATCATTTTGGATGTATTGTTTATTATTCATGATAGTCCTCGATGAAAGTACGCATTATCATTCCAGATCCAATCCATGATGAGAAATAAAGATGAGGAGATCCCTTTATCTCTCCACACACTGTTAATAGTGTTATTCATCTGCCGTAAAATCAGAATTGTTCAGAGATTATATCAGTACGGCAGAGGGAAAAATTGTCAGAACTCATTTCGCATATTTTCCCATGTAAAATTGAATTTAGGTGCAAGAGATGAAACCAAAATTTTGCTTTCTCCTTAGAAAGAAAAGGAAATAAAACCAAACGATTATGTGAGAGGTGAACCAAGAGAGAGAAACGACCGCAAACATCCTCAAAGTCTCTCATGAATGAGTAGGGGTTCTCATATTCGACCCCGTGATATACAGGTAAAAGACGGATCATTCATGAATTGATCGGGCTCCTTCAGTAGCGAATACATGAGTTTGTCAGTGGGTTCGTCGAGGTCAAGTAAGATCTCTCGTGAGTTCTTTCCACATTAGGTAAAGGAGCAGGGGGAGCCCTATATTGATTTCGCTGAAAGTTACCATTTCCCTCCCACATCAAAAGCACTGAGTGTAACATCATCTCCATGGTTAGAGGAATCATGAACTGAACACACAGATCCTCGAAAAGGTTCATTAAATCAGATGTCACGATTTCCCTGATGATCCATTCGAGGTAAATGTTATCTTCAAACACTGACTTATTATGGACCTCTCGCACTTCTAAAGCAGATAATTTCATAAGCTCGGCGTTGCTCGCTGCAGCCCAAACCGACATGCACTAAAACCTAATTCGTCCAAGAAAACACCTACCGAGACTTCTTACAAAAACAAATTAAAAAGAAAGCTGACCAGATCGCTGGATTTGCAATGCAATTCAAATTACTCTAAATTTCTTCAGATCAACTGTCAGGGTTACACTCCCAAAGAATGCTATCCAAAATGCTTCATTCTTATTCACAGGTATGTCGAATTCTATTCCCAAGCGTAGAATTAAGGTTGTTTAGCATTGTAATACCGTGGGAATCCACAAAGTCATCTCCACAGGAGTGGTCTAGATTTGTTGATCCAGGAGCTGGTTTCCAAAAAGTGTAATTTAAAAAGGGAATTAAGGGTTAAAAGTTAGAAAGTTTACATTGAATGATTTAATACTTTGAATATTTTAAAAATAGAAAGATGATTGCCGGGATTCTTAGGTTTCCACTCACATATGATCACGTAACACTTATTTTCCGCCTCATCTCAGACACATAAATGCTCATGGAATATTTATCCTTAAATGCTCTTTGAAAAGAAAGATGATCGAATGATGTTAGATGTCCATTGCGACTCTTAGTCGTGATTAATATTGTCAAAGCACAACGGTAATACCGAGATCTCTCATTCACAGCGCTATTTTAAGATGATGCCCAACTAAGATTTGTACGCTTCAACAATCAATAACATCACACAATCCATCGAGGTACAAAAGAGGAATCGGTGGAATTTACCTCGGGACGCTGTGAGTTTCACCGTAGAACCCCAAAGATAGAAGTTTAGAACTCCATGGAACTTATAAGGACAATCATAATTGAAGAGAATTTATTCATAAAAGAACGCTGAGAAAATCGTGTAATTCAATCAAGAAAATCCATGATGAAAATACAAAATATTGAGAATGGAAACGAACATGAGTTCCTACTAAAGATTACATGTGCTCAAATCGTAAAACCGTAAAAATAAAGTCTTCAACCCTAATCAACAAAGTCTTCACCTCCAACTATGGAAAAGAACTCTTCCTATGAAAACCTAACTTCAATCAAAAGCTGCCTTCTCCTCAGGTCGCATAGCTTTTATACTCCTCTCCAATGTGATCCCACATTAAAAGTCGATTTACAAGTGTGCCCTCAGATTAAGATCGATTCTACTCAATTCCTCGTAGTTCTCATTACTGTACCCCAGACATGTTAAGCAGTACCTGGGCACTTCACATCGGCCACTTTTAGAGGCACAAAAATTCCAAGACACAAGGTGTACCTAAGACACTTTCATTTACCGCCACTCTTTCTTTCCACTGTGTACCCCACATGTCAAGGTGTACCCAGACACTTTGCCCCTCCTGCCTTTCCAGCATCACAAGTAGCTCCCGAAACTTCACCACCTATTACTAACATCCCCAATGATCCATATTTCATCCCGTACATAAATCTCAGACAATTATGCATTAGACCTGAAAGACCTGAACAAGTCCAAAAAACACCAAAGCAATTAAAAGTACCTATCCTCATGCAAAATGTGGGCAAAGTGTGACTTGAATGTGCTAAGTTCTGCTATAATTACTGCTCAATTGTGTATTCATCATTTATCATGTGTATCAGTATAAGTTATAAGATATGTTTCCACTAAGCGTAAAGCTTAGCACGGGTTTAACCGTGTCGTAGCTGTGAGAAGACGTCTAAATCCGCATACACCGGGCCAACACACTTGTGCGGTTCACTACATGTAGGTTCCGTGCTCTCGATTTGTAACAAAAGACAGCTTTTGTAACTTTAATCACTGCGAAATATGCATGATTCACGGACACCACTCTATGGTAGTTCTTTAATATGTTTAAGACCTTTGATTCCGTTATAAAGACGGGTCCATACCCACAGTACAAGTCTCTGGCTTTCAAAAAAAAAAAACTGTGCAAAGAGTCCCAAAGATATGGTTTCGCACTCGAACCCTGCTCGATCCACCCATTCGCCTGGACCGAATCTGGGGCGACATGACATGTCGGGTGGAAGTCAACCACGCCCGAGCCCACATAGCTCATCTATCCGAGCGTTCCGCATCCCGAGTAACATGAAGTCAATCCATCCAAATGTGCCTTCGGTGTCACGTAAAATTTAGGTTTCATAAATAACAATCGAGGAATCGAGGCAAATCCAGACAAAATAAAGGTCAGGTTCTCGACATGCCGCTACCCATCAAGCAAGGAGGTCCAACATCCGAGGAAGGATACCGCTAGTTCTATTCGTATCCAAGCAAGGGCAGAGGTCAACAGCAAAGGTCATTCATTCACAACGTCACATGTAACAAGTTTAATAAAATGTCACTTCTTCCAAGTTCTAAAGAAAGCTTTCAACTAGGATACAAATCGCAAAGAAGCATTCTCAGCATTTCAAGACGATTCGAGCCTCCATTCCTCGTGTTCCTCCAAGTGAGCCCTTAATTCCAGGACCCTCGCGCCATTTCTCTCGACCAAAGGCCGTCCTCGCCGTGAGACAAAGACCGAGTAATAAAGATCCAAATACTATCGCGTTCGAGCTTTGAGAGGAGCAGAGGAGAGGTACCCAAGGATGGAGAAATTAATCCTGGCATTAGTAACCGCAGCCCGGAAGCTCCGCCCTTACTTTCAAGCTCATACCATTGAAATTCCAACATAATACCCGATGAAGCAAGTGCTACACAAACCGGAGACCTCAGGAAGGCTGATGAAGTGGGCCATAGAGCTGAGCGAGTTCGACATCAGATACAAGCCGAATCAACAAAAGTGGCAGTCTCAATGCACTTCACATGGAATTCACTCTAAGCAGAGCTCGAGAATACTCAAACAACGACCGACCTCCATTAGGAGACCTTCCACACGGCCGCGAAATGCTCTGGCAGTTTGAGCTGTTAACCTCGACCTCCCATGCTGAATATATTTGAAACACCATATCTCTGATCTGCCATCCATCAACGAGGCCGAGTAATGGTAGGCGCATAGCCGGTCTCACCGCCCATTCACGTTGACCAGCCAGGTCCGCAATGACTCCCAACTGGTGGTCAGACAAATAAAAGACACCTACGAGGCCAAAGGTGAAAAAATGATCCAGCACCAAAAAGGCACGGAATCACCAAAGAAATTCATGTCAGTCTGCCGAGACAGTACCGAGCAGAACTCCCGCTATACTTTAACCGCCACAAATTCCTCCCAAGAAGTTCCCAAGAACCGACGCCGCCGAGCACCTCGCAGCCCTCCATGATCTCTACGGACGCCGAGGTCTCCGTCATGTCAGAGCCGCCGGGACGGACCCCATTCGGGACTACTTAATGTATGACTACTACCGGTTTGAATCTAAAAGAGGCTGCTAAGCTCAAGATAAAGATCGACCAGTTTCATCGTTCATAAGGCTCCTACGGAATATAGTTGCTTCAGATAATCACATCTGCATAGAGACAGAAGAGACGCCTAACTACGATTACAGGTAAAGTGCCATGAAGGCGTATAAAGTAAACCACATCTGAGGTCTACACGACAGAAGGTGGAAAGTTTTAAGGCAGTGGATACTATCAGTCTAATAATGCTCGGGAGACGACCGACTCCAATAGAAATGCAAAATTCGGGCAAGAGCACACCAAAATATCTCACCTCCCATCCGGTTCTCGACGCCAATCTCAAGCCCTCGCCTTCTTAACTGTGGCTCGACATATCGCAGACCTCCGCCCACGGAACGGCCAACGCAATCATCATCGCCGTAGTAAATTACTTCACCACTAGCCGAAACAACCTCGCTAATACTATCACGTAACAAAAGATACGCAATTTTGCTCATGCCCATAATATGCGTTCGACATCCCAGAGCTCGTGTCGATAATGAAAGCAATTTGATAATGCCAAGTTCAAGGACTTTTGTGTCGAGCTCGGGATCAAGAATCGTTAATCGTCCCCTCGCACATCCAACGAACGGGCGTGCATAAGTCACCATCGAACTCCTTAAAGCAAAGATTGAAGACCAAATTGGAAGATCTTAAAGGCAACGGGTGTAATACCTCCCCGAGGTGTTACGGGCATGATTAATCCACGCGCAGTCAAAGAACCCAGAAACCCATCACCAACCTTCAGACCGAAGCGTAAAATTTTGCTCATTCCATTAAAGTCCCAAGGATCGACCAAGAAGCGTGAACACAACGATGAGGCTCTCCGCCAAATTCTGCACTCCTGGGGATTAAAAGCTGAAAGGGTGTCCTAAAGCGCACCTTAAGATTGCTTCAAAGGAAGACTACGAGGTATTACAAACTAAAAATTCAAACTCTGTGGAGTTACAAGCCCGGTGACCTAGTCTTAAAAAGCCTCACATCAAGAAAATCCAAAGATATTGAAAACTGGGGTGGGCCCAAATTGAAGGCCCCTATATTTCCAGATCAGTATGAATCGACCGCAATTAATAAGCTCCGCATTCGTATGAGAGGAAAACTCTACCTCTATGTCAGAATGCCGAGCATCTTTTAAGCGCCTTTTATCAAGAAACTCGTTGTAACCTTAATAAAGTATTATCGGGCTTCCGATGACAAAATGTTTATTTATCGACATTCTGTCGACGCCTCAAATAAATAACAAGGGGATGTACAAGAAAGTTACATATGTCGAATGCAAGTTCATGATTTAAAAGGAAAATCCTCTTTATTCCAATCAAGTTACATTCGACATAACTGCAGAGGCCATTCCTTACATCTCGAAAATAAACAAGATGCGCCTCAAAACAAAAAAAAAGAAAAAAAAAAAAAGGGAGGATGTGCGAAAGAAAGCATATAGAAAAGAGGGAAAAAGAAAGAGAGGAAGAGAGGTGAAAGGAAAGAGGGAAAAGACGGGGTACGAGATGAAAAGGAGAAAGAGTAAGAAGAGAAACTCGAAAAGCATGGGAGAAGGAGAAGAAAGAAGAGGAAGAGAGGCAGAAAAAGCTTAGATACAAAATGTACCGCTCTCTTAGATGTATTCCCTAAAGACGGCTGTGGAATAACACAACCCTACGAAGAGGTGAGACTAGGGAAAAAATACAACTCCCACAAGGAGGTCCATCGTAATCCGAACAGAATCCTGGGCCGAATCAAAGACAACCAAGCCTTGACACTCATTACGCATTGCATTCTAGTTACGCCCAAAAAATAAGGAGATTCTGAGGTGGTCACCATAAAGAAAGTGGAGCCGCCATTTATAAGAAGGCTAAAGCACTTGAAAAGTCGCACAATCGTTTCCAATTCTCCATAAACCAGCATTAAAGACACCCGCATCTTTCCAAGAAGTGGAAGTCGAGTCGGCCACCTTCATGAGCTCAGTTTTAAAGAGCTCATTAGCTTAGGAAGGCCTCAAATACCTACAAAGCCTTAGCGCTCGCCTTTACAAAGCTCATCAACTCAGCGCCTCAAGGCTCCACAAAGCCTTAACTAGCCGCTTTGTGAGCTCATCAACTCGGGTTTTAATGTTTACGGAGCTCAAAGAAATTAGCTTGAAGAGCTCAACTACTCTACTTAGGCCGTGCAACCCAAGAGTCAATTTAAACTTCATAAGGCCTCGCGCCAGGAGCCCAATATCTTTGGCCAAGAGCTCAACTACTCTCCTACTCAAAGCATGCAAATTTCAAGAGTCGGCTCAGCCAGCACTTAAATCCCATAAGGCTCACAACATAGGAGCCCAAAGAAATTAGCTTGAAGAGCTCAACTACTCTACTCAGCCCCCGCAGCCCAAGAGTCGGGCTTCAAATTTCAAGACAAACTTCACCTGAGCCTTAAAGAAATTTAAATTTTCAAGAGTCTAACTCAAGCCAACTCAGCCATGTGTACTCTAAGAGTCGGGTCACCTCAGTGATTCAAATTCCACCTGAGTCTCGAAAGAACTCGCCTTTGAAGAGATTAACTGCTCAACTCAAGCCATGCAACCCAAGAATCAGTTCAACTCAGGCATTCAGCCCACAGAGCCTCAAAGAGCCTCCTCGGGCCTTTGAAGAACTCCAACTCCGCCAACCTGGGCAAAGCTGTTCTGGCGAGCCGCCTTCACCGTGCATTCAGCCCACCTGAGCCTCGCAGCTTCAACTTTGAAGAGCTCAACTGCTTCAACTCAAAGCCATGCAGCCCCAGAGCCACTTCACCAAGACCAGCGCCCACTCCGAGCCCCGCCAGCCGCCTCAAGAGCTCAACTACTCAACTCAAAGCCATGCTCTGCTAAGGAGCGCTCTGCCAGCATTCACCCCATGGAGCCCTCAAAGCACACGCTTTGAAGAGCTCTAATTGCTCAACTAGGCCATGCACCCCAGAGCCGCCCGCCTCGCATTCAGCCCACTGAGCCCTCGCAGCCTCACGTGTTAGTTCACTGCATTCACCACTGAGCCTCAATAAATCTCGCTTTGAAGAGTCAAATGCTCACCTCAGTGCCATGCACTCCAGAGCCAATTCCGCCAAAATAGGCCCACTGGGAGCCTCAACAAAGACAGCCAAGAGCTCAACACAGCAACTCAAAGCACGCAGCTCAGAGCCGCTTCAGCCTCAAACGCCACTCCAGCCATGCATGTTAGTCAATCTGGGCCCATACGTATCAACGCGAAGAGTGCAAGTAGTAGGCGAAAGTGGTGAAATAAAAATTGGGAACATCACAAGAAAAAGCTACATATGTCCTAGGTCCCAAGCCCAAAAACAAACAAAAACAAAAACAAGAAAGCGAAGATACGCTACGGAAATGGCACACAGCAAAGATACAGAGGGTGAAGGAGAGCGGGCCTGCACAGTGGGTATCCGGTTCTCCGTATCAAACTACTTCTGAAGTGGACTCTTCCGCCTCCGGAAAGTGGACTTTCCGCTCCGGTGCGGACTCTTCCTCTGGCCGTTATGGATGTCGGCCGAGGTCCAGCCCGGGGTGCATTAGCGCCTCTTCCTCTGGGTGCAAGCCACCTAGAAGCCCATCGGTACAAACATTCCTCCGACGACCGTGAGTCTCGACTATGAAGGTCCCCAAACGAGCGGCACTCCTCATTCAGCGTTCCACGAGTTTACAAATGGAATTTCGCTTACAAGCCCGTCTAAATGGGTTTAAGACGTAGAACAACCATCCCCGACCATCCGAAGCCTGGGACGCAAGTGTGACCGCAGCTCGTCCCCGTCTCTCAAGAAGTCATCTCAGACATCCTATACCCCATCCCGAACCTCCCGTTCGAATTCTACGCTCTTAAGCCGTTTTTCTAGCCTCCTCTTTCTACTCCCTACTCGAAATTGCGCCGACAAGGTATGACTCCAAATAGACTTAAGCTTCACCGCCTCCTCACCAGCACTCTACACCGTCTCACACCAAAGTAAGGCTACCCTACTTTGTAAATCCTACGCTTGACATGGCCCTCGCTCAAATCAGCCTCGCTAAATCCTCAATGAGGTAGCCACCGCCACACCCAACTCAAGTTAAAATCAAACATGGTAAGATATGGAACTACTGCAGGCGACCGTGGAGGATCGAGCCATACTTCTCAACTGCAGTGGCGCCCGACTCCTCAATGAGGTCGAATTATGAGCTAATGACCTCACCGCCAACCGCTAGCCTCGAAGACAGGAGCAAGGAATCGCCATCTCCGCGCCTTCGAGTCCTTCTCACCCTTTCCTGAGAAGGGCTCAACATCTCCAGAAGAAGCAGATTCCAAATGTTGATGTACGACTCCAATGGATGTTCAGCAAATTCTTCCCGAGGAGTCTTTTCGCTTTGCAGCAAAACCGTGAACTGGTTGCTAACTCGCAGCTTTAGTGGACTCAAATGGGAGGCGACAACACTTGCCCTAGATTCACGTGGTGGCGGGCAAGACGCCCGCTTTGGAACTTTACCCTAAGTCTGGGCGATCTTCAACTGAGTCCGGGTTTTCCGCCACATCCGAGACTTTCTGGGGACAAATGCCTCCACCTGCTTAAGCCTCCTCGTGGGCTTCGCAACCGAAGGCCCGACAGAGAGAATTTCATAGCTGAGGGAGGCATGCCTCAGCAGAGCGGTAGACCCTGCTTCAAGGTCCGTGAATATCCGACCGAACAACCCGAGTAGGTGCGTCGGGAACACTTAGCCAACTCCCCGCTATGACCTTATCTTCTGGGTCAGATCTGTCGAACACCTAAGAGGCATGTAACACGTGCACTAAGAGATACCCAATGAGCTCACAAAGACTATACCAAAAACTAAGCGACACCACGATGTTCTAGATGTCCAAAAACCCACGCCCCAGGCATCATCCGCCAGGCGGGGGTCATACTCTCAATCAAGTGTTCGCTAACGAAGAAGTTTAACGCCCTTCCAAAGCCTATGGGAAGATGGAAGATCTGGAATTACTGTATGAAAGCGCCGCACGCCCTAAAGATAGCTAAGCCCTGGCGATTCCTTCACACTAAAAAGATCAAGGAACAGAGCTATACTGGGAACACCAAGGCCCTTGTCCCTGAAGAAAACCAATAACCCAACTAGAATACCCTAGAAATTGGGCAAGAGTTGAGAAGGATAGACATTGAAGTAAAACCCCTTTTATAAAGGGGTGTAGAGGGAAGCGGCGTCGCCGGCTACTTCAAAGAAGCATACCATCTTAGGCACTCGACATTATTGAGGCCAAACGTCGAGACTGCACTTTGACACTCAAAAGAGGCCTGATAACGCGAATGTGGCCCCATACAAGGGTCCGACTATAGTCCCACCACCAAAGCATTCTCGTGACAATGACTCGATATTCGATCCCCCGGATACTTTAATTCGCCATCCTCCCCTTAATTGTCTGCGGAAAGGGCCCTCCTGGGCCTCTCAAGATCAACTCCACCAGCTTGCCGTGAGGCGTCGCCAAATCATTCCGAACCCGGCAGCAACCGAGGAGTCACCCCAATGCACAAGGAAGAAGAAATGACTGACCCATGGTAATAACAAGAAGAAATCAAAACCTAACTAATCTAAATTTCTAAATACCAGACACTTAAAGACGCACGCACCATCCCGTGAATAGAATGAAAAAAGCTATCTCAAGCAAGACGCAAAGCGACTCGCATCTCACTAATACTAAGGGAAAGGGAAGTCCGAACTCACTAAAAAGCAAAGAAAAGCCCCAGATCAAGGAACAAAGACGAACGATCAGATATCACAGAGAACCAAAGAAACCTGGAAGAACTGGAAGAAATGAGCGGAACCGAAAAGTTATCACATCACAAGGCATATGACGACGACAAAGCCCTGAATCGATCCAAACTCGAAAGGCATACGCTGAAATCACACCCGAAATGAGAAACGTTATAACCCCCGCCACTATCAACTGCATAATAAGGCTTAGGGGCAACCGATGTGGTTTGAGAAATAAAGCAGCCCACTGTGCTTCTCCATGTAAGAGGCAAGCCTGGGGCTGGAACACCCAAGACTTCACACGTACCCCAAAACGAAGCCCCGCATCCGCTGCTTCAAAGCCGATAACATGGATAATCGGGAAGCCCACATCCCGCAAATCAAACTAAATCTCGCCTAATAAGTGGCGTGGCGATAATCCCCAATAACATCTTATCCTATAAACCAACT
Organism: Tetrastigma voinierianum; assembly: GCA_016808115.1. NCBI lineage: Eukaryota > Viridiplantae > Streptophyta > Magnoliopsida > Vitales > Vitaceae > Tetrastigma > Tetrastigma voinierianum. Next base: position 1,218,548 of record JAEQBH010000476.1, on the reverse strand, counting down.
AATCTCAGAAAATGTTAGATAATTCACAATAAACAACTTATCCTGCAGATCAAACCAGATCTCACCAATAGGGGAGAAGGATAATTCTCAATAAACTGCTCCTTCAATATCCCTTATTAAACTGATATCGATAAAGGCGTAAAATATCCCATCCAATAAGGAATCCTTACTACCATCCACAATCGGGAAAACGTACGCCTATATATATCGCCACCCCCTATGAAAGCGTGCACAGCAAAAAACATTCGCCTCTGCGCCATCTTTCTATCGTTGAGGAACCCACTTAGGTGGCATCGGGGAGAGCGCCTTGACCCGGCGGCCCCGCCGACCCTTCTTCTCGCTGAGGAGCGACGCCGCAGCATGTAAACCAAACAAGAACAGCCCAAATTCGCACCCAACGACCCAACACGCCCAAATTCCCAAACCGGCTTGAAAAGGCATCATCAATATCATTGATATTCCCATAATAGTTCTATTGTCCGTTTGAAATTCTTAATCACCTAACCACATGTTTCTATCTAACAATATCATAAACATATTATAAATCTCAAAATATTAGATCCGAATCATGTATAATAGGTAAATTCTAAATAATCATGTTTCTACCAATTTAGTTCAAGAGACATAATGTGACGCCCCATTTCCCGGGGGTCCCGTTGACCACCGTTAATCTACGGAAAATCTGTGTCTCATATCATGAGACCCATACATGAGTAAAAATGGTCACATTGGCCTACACATCATGTCTGCTCAAAATATAACTAAACATATATTACATTAAATATTTATGAGTTATTATGAATACTTAATACGAACATATATTAGTCTTAAAATTAATACATAGTTTTACAGCAAAATATATATCAAAGCCACAATCCGCTTCTTTCTTAAAGCGGCTCTGCTTCGAGCGCGTCTTCCGAACACCCTCGTACCGGGGGCCAATTTTCCCCTCAACAAGGTGAGCAATGCCCTAGTCGAATTCCTACTGGGCTACTCCCACCCAAGTGCACATGTAATGGCAACCAAAGTCACATCTGCAATGAAGATCCTACTGGCATGCCCGATCCCATGTCTCGAGTCCTCACTGACCCCCTCACACATGCTTATGTCATGCATGAAAATCGCTTCCAAACAAAAATATTTGTTTAATTGCGCAAACCTGATATATAATACTGGATAATCCTCCAGGTAAATTTGTTAGAAACTCTTCCAACAATTCAGCCAGCCCTCCGACGTGAATTGTCGACAATTTTCCCAACACAATTCTTCGAACAGCCTTCCGATAAAATTATTATTTTTAATAATTTTACAAAAGAATCTAATGCTTCGGGATAACCTCTCGATGCAAATTGTCATGCACTCACACCTACTATTCTAGGTTGCCCCGGTGCATATGATATGCATTATGCCATTTCCTATATCCAATTCCAATGGCTCACACACAATTATATTTCATATAATTCAAACATCGTGTTAACACATTAAATTACATGCATTAATGATTTTTTTCCACACATATCTTAAGCCATTCATTTTTTAGCAATATTATGCAAATAACACACATGGACAATTTCACCAACCATCAACCCGATCGTTTTATCAGCCCCTTGCTAAAGACGTAATATTCAAGATAAACATCAAGCATCACACTCCACTTCTTTGAAATCGAAATCAATGGCCATTTCCGCTTCACAACACCCAACCACAATTTACATGTGTTATTTAAATATACAAGCGAATAACACAATTATAATGACATATAAGGGCACACAAGGACCATTTTCGGGGCCCTCGAGATCGGGCCCGAGACTATCCAAAATGGGTCCCAAAATACTTCCAAAGATTCACCCCAATTTTCAAGATCGATCAAACGCCACTCACGCCCTAGTTACCATCCATACCATTTAAATGACTCTGTCGAAATAAACAAAGTAGAGAAGACCTCTACCTCCCCGAGTCGGGCCGAAACTCCACAAAACCGGTGCCCACACGTAGCTTCGCAGCTGGGAGCAACTGGGCTTTCGTCTGTGGATTCGACGCAGTCCGATCGCCGAGAATTTAAAGAGAAGGTGTAGTCTCTCTATAAAACCTCTTCTCTCTCTTTCTACTGCTCGCCTCCTCTCTAAACCGTCGGGTCAACTTGGGTCAAGAGAATTGTCCTCTCATGCCACATGTCCAATTATCATTGGTTCCTTGGATTACACCCACATCCCTTATCCATCTACTTTGGGATTTTCCGCTAATGACACGATGCCACATGTCACCTATGGCCCACACTTGAGCTCAAGTCAATTAATTCGCGACATGACACGTGGCACCTCTCGAGCCACTCAAAATGTCACGCCTCCGATCCCGCCCTCGAATCTGACGCATATCCGAACCGGTTCTAGGCGCTGATACTATCTATACTATATATTATACTCTACCGTACCGACCTCATCGACCTGTTCTTTCTCGTAGTCAGGATTCAGACCCATTGCGCACAACAATTTCTAATAAGAATAAAATCATTTGTACATATACAAAAGAACTACCACCGAGTGGTGTCCGTACAATCTATACACATATACAGAGTCCCATCTACTTATACATGTGTACAATTTCTATTACAAAACATCGATCATGGTTAGCCGCCGGTGAGCACCTATCTCTCGAGTCGTCCGCTTTGTCGATGGAATGTCCTCGTCTTCTATCCTTGTCTTCACTCTTCAGACCTTACACCTGACGAACTCCTGCGCTTTACGCCTTAGGGGGAACATAAGCATGGAATAACCACTAAATAGATGACTCACAAGCTCGTATATATTCATATTATCTATCTATACATATTTATATATAATTTTAATTACTTATCATCTCTACATTTCTATTGCATGTCAATCTTTTCTGTTACATATTCTATGTCTGTGGCCTATCTCTTATCTATACTTTTACTGTATTCCTATTTCTATACTTTACCTATTCCTATCCTCTACGTGTTCCTCTTTCACGCTTATCATATGTCTTTAAATGTTCTTTTCGTTTTCAAGTTACATCACAGGTTCTAAATTTATGTCTTTTTTCAGATCATTATCATAATTTATTACATTCTTGTAATTTACTATAGCTATATCATATCATCTCTTATCTATCACATATATTTCTCAGCTTATTCCTTGTCACTGCTTATATCGTATACTTTTCATACATACATATTCATACTAGACATCGAGATAATGCCCAGATCCATTCGATTATATAATGTTTTTTGTGCTTATGTTTTCATTACTTTTCAGGTTCATATAATTTATTTTCATATCAATTTATGTTGTACTACTTGCTCAGAACTATCTCAGACTTTCATCGTATAGCAAAGGCTATGCTTCTCATATCATGTCATTTCTTTGGTTTCATGTCCGCAATTTACCTTGTAGCTTGATATGAAACTATGTGTAACTGAGCGCATTATCACTCGTACGGCGCAAATGATCTCGTCTGCTATCACCCGGTATCATCAGATGAGACAAAACACCTATGTCATACTGCCATCTGCATTCGGCCGCATCTATCACCGTACGAGGTAGTGATCTCTGCCTATTGGGTGCGACCATGGCCACCGATCCAAACGGATCTATATCATCGACTCCAAATCCGGGCCTCACATCCGCTCTATGAATATGCCGCAAAGAATCGTGATCTTCCCTATAAAAGCTCATCTATCCTCTACTGTGCTCTAAGGTACAATCAGCTTTATTACGCTTTTAAGACATATCTCATAAGCATTTAATAATCATTGCTATCATAATTGCTTATGTATATATATACTATCATTACTTTACTCTCGTATTCGCTCTCATATCTGTAGTTTCGCTTCATCATATAACATGAATGCATCTATGCACTCTATTCATATATTCGATATAGTAGCTTTCTATATTCATATCTCTTTAATACGGAGTGCGCTTTCACATGATTTAGCTATTCTTGTACTTTCTATATTCCTATCATGGTTTTTACTTCTATTCACATTTTTCTATATATGCAAAATTTACTATTTATGCAAATGTTCTATTCCCGATGCCACATCTTTTTCTTATTCCATTTGTTTTATCATTAGTATCTTTCTATCATGTGTTTCTGAAGATGTTCCATCTATTCCTTTCGATATGTTTATCATATATCTACATCATTTACGTATTCCCCGTCATATCCTTATTTATTCATATACTTTCTATATTTCTAATTGGTTCATCTAGTCAAAGCAGAGATGATGATTAATTCAGAAGTCACAATGAGATAGACCCCATATCATATGTGCCTATCATTTGTGTACTTTTAGACTATCGTATCTTATGACATATCCTATCATATCTTATCATATCTTATGACTTATACCTATCATATCTTATGACATATCCTATATTAATATCATATTCATGTTTTATGAACATATCTATACATATTGCATTTTCTATATTTTCCTTCTTTCATGGCTATTACATATAACACTTCATATACTTATGAAGTATGATGTATATAAAATCACACCTCATTCCTATATTCTTATTCCTCTATGAATCTATTTTACTTAGGAATTGGAATCAATCCAATCGGATCATCCAAAATAAAGTTATGGCATTTTTATGCCAACTAGTCATTTTACCGATTTTCTAGGGACAGTTTGTATTACTCATTTTACAGTCTTAACTTCATATTTTGACACTATGTCCTTATACTCATTTAAAGCTAAGGTGCTAAGGGTTCTATTCCAACTGAATCACCCAATTCAGAGCACCTAACTCAAGTTACATCCATTGAACAACCCGACTCTAACAATTAATAAACCAGAATTTGGTTTGCACATGGTCCTACCTCGAGTGGATTTTGGGCCACTTAGAGTCATAATTTGACGATGTCTATTTCTTTAGGTTTGGTTTTCTCTGTAGTCTATTTTAATTACTGTTTCTAAATCACTCAAATCGGATAAGAAATGAGTAAGTTATGACCAAATACTTAAAACTCCGGTCAAAAACTGAAATAGAACAGGTGGCCACGGCATACGCGTGACCTGCACCTACATGTTCTGCTTCGAAGGGTGTACAGTACATGTTCAAGTTGTACTGCATTACGTGACCCGAAAAATGCCCAGAATGTGTATTTTCTCTCCTTTTTTCCATATTTTGATCCCCAATTCAACTTATACTTCTTATACACCTCAAAACCATTTCAAAGTCATCTATAATCTCTTTTCTACTCAAATTATCTTTCAATACACCTCTTATGAACTCTATTGAACTCAAACATGCTTTCTATTCATCTCTTATACAAGGACTAGGGTTTTACTCAACCCTACATTCAAGAAACTTTGGTTAGGAAGATGCCCTAAGTTTGGGGCAAGCTACTAATCATCTAATTGTATGGAAATTCATACCCAAGGTTAGTTCCATACCTTAATTTGGCTTCTCCATCTTCTTCCTCTTCTTCTTCTTTCCTCTTCCTCTCTTCTTCTTCTTTCTCTCTCCTTCTCTTCTCCTCTTTCTTCTCCACCGCTTTTCTTCTCTTTTTTTGGGAGACCAAAATATAAGATATTTTGATCCCCACCTTAAGGCCATGTTTGCCAAGACAAAACCCATTTTTGGTTTTTTAAGTTTTCTTTTAATTGCCTTAAGTCCTTAGACTTCTTTCTTTTTTGCAAAGCAACTTATGCTTTATTTTAATTCTTAACCCTAATCTTTCCTTTATGACTTTCATATCTTAACAAATTACAAGATTGGGCTCTCAGATTCAGAAACTTTTCGTCTCTGCTTTATTCGAAAATTCCATTTAGCTTATAATATACCCTAAACAAGTCCGAAAACTATTAGGTATATTTCGGATGTTACAAAACAGGCCAAGGTCTCGCACTATCCTTGCTGGGCCGAAACACTTAAAATTCGATTGCCTCCCGACCGACGAAATTCGACGTGGTAGCTAGATTTCACTAGACGATTCAAATGGTGAAGTCCGTTTCGCCATCCGAAATCTAGAAAATTTCCGGATTTTGACATAAATTACCATTTTTACTCCTTCTAAAATTGTAATTTTCTCTGCTTTTACATATAAAAGCCAGAGCAGCGTGCTTTACCTGTATCATTGTCGGAAGTTGTAGAATGCATAGGTTAGATCTTCCGAATTCGATATGGCACTAATGATAAGAGCTTGTCTCTCCTCAGGATATAAAGAAGAACTAAGGTTATGTCGTCGTACGAATTAGGAACCATAACACTAATATTTATACTAAACATATTAGATATTTCTAATTTGGCCCCTCATCAAATTAGAAATATCTCTAATGTATCCACACATTAATTCCATGACAATTATACTCTTAAGCCAATTATCTAATTCCAATTAGATCATTTTAGTTAGACTTAGGGGATGTTTGGTTGAACTGATTAAGGGGAACTGATAGCTTATTCACCCCAATTAGCTTGGTAGAGGTTTGTAATCAACTCCTGATAGCTGATTATGCCTAATAAGCTTGGTTGGTAAAAAGCTACAAATCGTAGTTTTTCTTAAACGCTCTTGTGAAACTATTCAAAATTTTATTTTTCTCATTATGATATGCTCCTATTTTTAAGTAAAAATATTATTTTATCAACTTTTAATTCTTATTTCATTCCAAATTATAATATCAACTATTAAACAAAGAAGGTACAACACGTTAAAATATTTAAAGATTAAAGTCTTTATGAAAAGAACTATATAAATAGAGAATATTTGAAGTAAAAATCGCTTTTATGAATTTAAAATTTTTTGTTTTTATTTTGCTATAATTTATTTTTGTTATCAACCTAAAAAGACTATCCACATTTTTAGAATTAAAGATTACCTATTTTAAAAAATGAATAATATTAAATATTAAAAAAAAAAACATGTAACTTAATTTTTTTTTTTAAGTAAAAATTTTTTTAACACCTCTTCCATTTTTTTATCTCAAAGTATTTTAAATAAATAAAGAACGATAATTCAAAATAACATTATATATATATATATATATATATATATATATATATATATATATATATATATATATATATATATATATATATATATATATATATATATTTATATATTTATTTATTTATTTATTTATATATATATTTATTTATTTATTCATTTTATTTTATGTTCTTATACTTTTAGGAATTCAATTATTCTTCAAAGATATATTTTAGAATAATATTTTTTTCCTTTGTTTATGGTTATGATTTTTATAATTTCATATTCTGGTATTTTATTTATGGTCATTTTTTTTATATATGTGTACATAATGTCTATATTAGTAAATTAACTTTCAATCAACTACTTTACTAAGTAGTAATTAATAATTAGCTATCATTACCAATTATCAGCTATCAACTATCAATGAAACCAAACAAAGCTTAATTAAAATTGATTGCATAAACATATTTAATATTTATATATGTTGGCCCATCATAATTATTGAAAATATCCAAAGTTGTCTCCTTTGGTTCCTATAAAGCTGGTGGAAGAGTAAAGGCCTCGGAGAAAAGTTAACATTGCAAGGGATAGGCTGATGGAGAATTTCTTATTGACTGTGGGAGTGACATTCCAGCCTCAGCCTTAGAGGAGAATGTCTACCAAGATTTACACATTCGTTATAATATATAATTGATGATGTTTACTTAGGGATGGCAATGATGGGTTCTGAAGGAAAATTTCTATCTGACTCAGCCCCATTTAATTTTTTTCGAATTCTAAATTTGGTTTCATTCAAAAATTAAACGCGACATTAAATTTTCAAACTCGCCTCAAGGCATTTTATTTATTTTGCACTTATTATATTAAAATTAATATATTTCATAAAAATAAAATATTATGAATTTTTATAATATTTACAAAATATTATAATAATACTTATTATATATATTAAAGTATATAAAATAAAATAATAAAAATATTTTTAAACATAACCCGGATCTGGTGAGACTCCGCATGCCAATACTGAACCCGCCCCATGCTGCTTCCGTAGTTTGAGTAAACCTGAATCCAATTAAAACTCGATAATAATTAAACAAAACCCGTCCCATTAGGGACAGGACGAGACTGAAATCCGAAATAACCCATCTCGTTGGCATCCCTATGTTTACTATGCTTATGATACAATGGATGAACTCCAGCTTTTTACAGATGTTGTCGTCAGGTCAATACTATTTGTCTTCCAACCTAAATCCTTTAACCTTTATTTGGAATTCCAAAAGTTTTAAAAATAGAAAATAAAGAAAGAGAAATAAAAAAGAAAGAAAATTTAGTGGAAAATGAAAAATAGGTTTAAAGTTAATAAAACTTATTGTATTTGTTTATCTTTATTATTATATAAAGATTAATAAATTTAAAAATATGTAAAATTTTAAGGAATTTTGTTTATACTTTATTTTCTTTTATATTTTTTACTATAAAACCAAGCATGGAAAAATCATTTTTCTTAGTTTTTCTTTACATAGGGATTTTCTAACATCTTCCCCTAACTAAAAAAAATTTCTCAAATACAAAAAGCGGATAAATATTCCTAAATATGCCACACCTTTATGCCATGAATTTAGTTTCGGTTTAAATTCAAAAAAAAAAAAAGAAATGATGAATTTAAGTGAAAGAGACCTTTCTAAAATTCTAAAAAATTTGAATTTAAAATGAAAATATTTTTTGAAGATAAACTTTTAAAAATTCAGAAATGCTCAATTTAAACTTGTTAAGCTCAAGATATAATTTTCAAAATTTTAAAAAAAGTCTATGGAAGATGCACTTTTTAAGTTGTAAAAATGTGTGGTAAATTTAGGAATATTTCTTTAGCTTTTTTGTATTTGAGCAATTTTTTAAAATTATGGGCAAATGTCGGAAAACCTCCTCTTTATGCATCACATGCTTAATTCTAAAGGGGAATTATGTTTTAAGATTAGATGAGTCCTATATTTTATATGGAGAAATTCTATTTACATCCCATCAATCTCTTTATACACCCCATTTTATATTTGAGAAAAATCGAGACGTAATATATACGCCAGATAAGAGAATGTATTTAGATGTGAACACTTTATGAAATAATCAAAATATCATGACAGCCGTAACCCATAACAACAAACAAAATTAATAACAAGAATATAACAAATCCAAAATACCAACACTGTGAAATTGAGAGAATAATTTTTCTTTCAATTTTTTTTTTAGTACGTCTCCAACATAACCTTAATATCTTTTTCTTTATATTTTTCGAGTTTCAAACGGACATAACCGTTAAAGGGGTAGAATAGTAAATTCAACAGAATCAGGGTAAAACAGACCGGTCAAAGAGAGTTACCCGTTGAATGTTCTTTTTCTGCAACTCAAAAACCCTAAACCCCTGCAAAATGCAAATTCAAATGGATTCTCCGTCCAGTGCTCCCTAGGGTTTTTCTTTGAGGTTCTTTGCTCTCTCTACTTTCCAGATCCAGGTACTTTCTCCTGCAAAGCCATTCTTTTTTTCTTGAACAAATCTGTGTCTAATGGCTAATATTCCTTTCAAGAGTTTTCTTTATTTGATGCAAAAACGTCTGCTAACAACCTCGCCGAGACTGTATTCATCTTCTTTGCCCTCTTCATCCTCAACATTTTCATCACCATCGTATACAACCCAATTCCTTGTGAAATCTTGTGGGCTTCCCTTGGACTCTGCCGTTTCTATCTCTCAGAAGTTCAACCTTGATGAAAAGAAACTGAAAAATCATGAGTCTGTGCTCGAATTCCTCAAATCTCATGGATTCTCTGATACCCGTATTGCAAAACTTGTTTCAAAGCATCCCCGGATCCTCCAAGCCGCGGTAGATAGGCTCAAGCTTAAAATAGAGTATCTCCATGAAAATGGCTTTGTGGGTCCGGTCCTTCACTCAGTAATTGTGTCTAATCCGACTATTTTGAGGCGAAGCTTGGATAAACATATCAAACCATCATTGGATTTTCTCAAGGAATTCCTTGACACCAATGAGAAAATTGTAACAGCTGTTAAGCGTGGACCATGGTTGTTGAGCTTCGATCTGAAGGGGATTTTGAAGCCAAACGCTAGTCTTTTGATGGAAGAAGGGGTTCCTCATAGTAAAATGTCGCTATTGATTGCATTACAACCGAGAGCTATAATGCAAACTGTTGATAAGATGGTGTATGCCATAGAAATGACCAGAAGTTTTTATATCAAACCAACTGATGTTGCATATGTAATTTCTATTGCCGTGATTCTTTCAATGACCAAATCAATGTGGCAAAAGAAAGTTGAACTGTATAAGAAGTTAGGTTTGACGGAAGTTGAGATTTCTAAAGCGATCAAGTGCCAACCACGTGTTATGGCTTGTTCAGAGGAGAAAATCAAGAGTTTAATGGATTTCTTTACAAACACAATGAAGTTGAAGCCATCTGTCATAGCTACTTATCCCAATCTTCTTTTGTATTCATTTGATGCAAGGATACAGCCAAGGTTTAATGTTTTGAACATTTTGGCTTCGAAGAAGCTGCTTCCGGCCCATAAAAAGATTGCATGGTTGCTCACAGAAAGTGAGGCTAGGTTCTTGACCAATTATGTGACCAAGTACTTGGACTAAGTTCCGGATTTAATGGAGCTATATCGTGGGGTCAAGAAGACTAATCTCTGAAGACATTGAAGTAAGTGTTATTCTATGGCACAGCATTTAAAAAGTATAATGCACACATGCTCAAGACCTATATATATTATTTTCCTTTGTTATCTTCTTGTTGATTTGGAGAGTGGTTCATGAAGTTATTTGTAGTTGGTGGTTAATCGTTATCATGTTGACCATTACATTGGTTTCCATGATGTTCCGTTGATGTTTCAATTCGACATAGTGCAAGTGAATTTCAAAAGTAGTCATTGCTGGAATGATAGAAAAACCAATAGCCAAACAGGAAGGTATGGCCAGCTGTCCAGCCCCTGTGCATTCAAAAATTTCCTTTTGTTTTCCTGTTATGATTATTGCCAAAGTTATGGTAAATACAAATCATGAGCCAAATGGGTTTGCAATTTGTTTGTACTACAAGAAATGTTTGTAGTTTATTTATTTATTTATTATTTTTTATTGACTTCAATAACTATATCCAGAAGGGGAATTCAATTATCTGATTAAATGGGGAAGTCAGTAGATATCAGAATTTCAAGTTTAGGGATCTTAACAGGGATATGCAACCCTTAAATTGGGAGCCTAGATGGGAAACAACTTTTCAGGTGGTCTGATACTTGAATCATACAAAGATCTACAATTTTGTTTTGTACTTTGATGGTTTGAGCTTCCTATTGTAAGGTGCATTAAGCATCCCTGTGTTATAAGAACTCTGTCCTATTTTCTTCCATGTTGGGCTTAAACAATTGTCTTAGTGCAAACTGTTTGCTTGTACTGGCATTCTAAGTTCTATTTTTTACATTAGTGGTGACTTTATTGAGCTAAGACCAAGGCTCTAGAAGAAAGTGAGGTGGATTATGTATGACTTTAATGTGACCTATCAAAAAAACTATGTATGACTTTAATGTGGATGTATAGATGCTCAATCGAGGGTTTTGGTTCCCCAAAAGTGCTTATCAATTTATACTTTTGCTTAAATAATGTTGTGAAGGTTTACAAGAAGGACAAGAAAGAGTTGTCATGTTATGGAACCATCATTGATTGAGCTTATTTTAGGGAGTTAAAGAAGAGGATGCCATTTTTTTTATTTGAACTCTTTCTTCAAGGCACTTGGTGTTATCAGATGTTGTTATTATCAGTCATCTTCAGTGCTTAACAATCACAATGCCATTGGTTGCTTGTTTCCATGGGCCTAGCCATTTGTTTGGTTGGAGTCTTTCTTCAGCCAATAATGTCCTGATTCCAAAGTAGTAGGAGTAATTTCTCGGTAACTGCTTCTATCCATATGGAGAATGTTCTGTTACCTTGTAGGACAAGTTTACTTTGAAGCACTGATATTTATTCAACCTATCTGGTTTATGTTCCAGGTTTTAAATGTGTGATATCAAGGTCAATTAATTAGTCCTCTAGACTTTTAAAATATTTGACACTTTCACCCTTTCTATTCCCAAGGAAAATGTCAAATTAAGCTCAGGTTATAGTTCCTTTACATACGCCAAATCTCGCTGTGTGCCGCTCTTTATGTAGAGTAATATCAATTCTGGATAAAGTTAATAATAATGTTCCTTTATAAATCATCATATGAAATAAATCTTTCGATAAATATTAAGATAAATAGGTTCTTATAACAAGATGGGTTCATATAGCAGTTACCGGAAGATAAACATAGGTCCTCATGCAGTATTACGCATTGGGACGAAACATTTCACTTTGCAGTTTATTTCTGCAAGTATTATGAGCCTACTTCCTTTCTGGGACAAACAGACATTTGCAAGACTTTGTGATTACCTCAAAGAAAATCTCTTTGAATTTGCTCCAACCTCAATCTGACCCGTTGTTAATCTCCTTTGGTCAAAGACCAAGTTGTTTTTAGAGGATGGTCCAACAACCCTAGTTCATTTTTTTGATTGGATGGGTGTTTAATTAAGGGGTTTTTTTTTCTTACTCCGTTTTTGTGGATGTCTTTTGTAAAGAGTAGTTAGGTCTTCTTTGTACCTTTTTTTGGGCGCAGCAGCATCTCCTCTTTTTATTTAAATCTTTACCGGTCAAAAAAAAAAAACCTCGATCCTAACCCTTGTGAGAAAAAGGGACATGAAATAGTGGGTGAAGCTAGAGGAGTGCTTCAAATGTCGTGATCCTCACCGCGATATATTATTTCCTGTAAGAGAGTCCCAAATAAGAAGAGGGAAGAGCCCTAACTTTGCAACCCAGTTCAAGAGCCAAAGCCTCCACATCTACCGCATTCTCCATTGGGTAAATCTCACTCTTGTTTAGATTTATCCTCAAGCCCAAAATAACTTTAAACCACATTAATAACCAGCTAAGGTACACCACTTGATCCTGGCTTGCTTTGCAAAACAATAGGGAATTATTTGCGTACAGTAAGTGAGAAATAACCAGTCCCTCCCATCTCTACCTCCAATTTTGCACCTAGAAATAAAGCCCCCTTCAACTGCTCTTACAATGAGACTACTCAAAGCTTCCATGCCAATAACAAAAAGATAAGGGGAAAGAGGATCCCCCTGCCTCAAACCCCTAGAGCTTCGAAAAAAAGTCAAAAGGAGTGCCATTCACCAAAACAAAAAAGGTAGGCGTTGAGATTGCACCATCTAATCCAATTTAGCCATTTTCTACCAAATCTCATCTTGTCCATCACACTAAACAAAAAATCTCAATCTAAGTTATCATACGCCTTCTCAATGTCAAGCTTGCATAAAAGCCCACTCTCTTTCCTTCTCTTCAAAGCATCAATGACCTCATTTGCAATTAATGTCGCATCCAGAATTTGTCTACCCTCCACAAAGGCATTTTGAGCCAAGGAAATGACCTACCCCACCACCCTTTTTAGCCTATTGGCAAGCACTTTAGCCAAAATTTTATACAAACCTTTACATTTATTGTATAGTTCTTATGTTCTTTAGGGCATTTTGTTGGCATTTCTTGTTTCTTATGTTCTCATGCTTTACTTCTAAAAAATAAAACAAAATAAAATTTTCATTTTCCTATTTAAAAAAGATCATCTCAAGCATAAGATTCTTGTTGTTTCTTTTAAGGGTATAATTCATTTTGGCTAAAAAAGTGTGAAACTTTTTCATGGTTTAAATTTTAAATCCATGAATAATTGATAGCTATAGAAATTTATAATGCCGTTCTCACGGATGTCATGTTATGTTTGTTAACGTAATAAGATAAGATAAGGTATGGATATTCTATGGTAGATGGAATATGTTATATTGTGCTTTTATTTGGTTTGTAAATAAAAAATAAAAATATAATGGATGCCATGGTGTTTAATGTTAGAAGTTTATTTAAAATAAAAATTGTATTGCATTCCAATATTTGCTTTTGAATATATATATATATATATATATATATATATATATATATATATATATATATAAATACTTTTAAATTAAGTATTTTTTATTTATTAGTTAATAGTACCCATTATTAAAATGAACAATATTTATGGGAAAAAAGTTTTACATTATATTATTCAATATATAAAAATAATTTGTATATATTAAATATAACAAGAAAAATGACTTATGATACATGGGATATAAAAGTCTTATATCTCATCTTAGGATTGACATATCTTATGCGTAGTGGATCAATATAGGTACAATCTCGACTATTTGGATACCGAAAGCTATGTTTTTGAGTTTAGAAAACCGGTCGAGGTAGAGGAACCAAACGATCGACCAGTTAGGTCAACCGGTCGAGGTAACGGTCATAAATAGTCACTTGTAGTGCATTAAATGAACCAACGACTAGTTTGTTAAAGACATAATATTCATATTAAACTCAAATCCTACAAGCTTGAGCTTTTAGGAGAGTTGGCCGTTTAACATGGTATCAAAGCTTAGTTTGGCAGGAGGTCCTGGGTTCGAACCACCTCTTTGGAATTTATTTCTCATTTGTTGATTTGAATGTCCATGGAGGATTCTATTTGGTTTGTTTAACTTTCCACATGCGGGTATAGGGCTGCACGTGAAGGAGGGTGTTAAAGACATGATATTCATATTAAACCCAATTCCTACATTCTTGAGCTTTTAGGGGAGTTGGTCGTTTAACATAGTTCATTAATGCAATCGGTCGATCGGTTAGGTCAACCCGTCGTCTTGGTTTGAGACAAAAAGTTACCCAAAACTTCCCCCTATAAATTGATGGTTGGGAATCATTTATGGTTAAAAGATTCATTGCATTAAATCTCTCAACTGCCATTTCTCTTGCTCATTAATTCTCATTCTCATTTTTGGTGCATTCAATTCTTACTTGCATACCTTAGAGTGCACCATTGTTTTCATCCTAGTTTGCCTTATATTTGAGTGATCTTTTAAGCTAGAGAGATTGATTCATTGTGCTTAAAGTGTGAATAGCTTGGAGAATTTGTGAAGAGCTCATTGGAGTCAAAATCCAAGTGTACAAGTTCGGTTTCGAGCTCAAGAATAGTGGAACTCTCACCGGATTGGAGGTTGAGGAGAAGTGGACGTAGGAAAGGGTGTGCCGAACTTCTTTAAAAAGAGTTTGCATATTCTATCTCTCATTTATTTTATTGTTGCTCTTGAATTTCTTGAAATTTCTATTTGTTTGTGAAAAAGTTTGAAAATCCAATTCGTCCCCCTCTTGGATTAGTTGCTAAGTCATATTTACTTTCAATATCTTATCATTTATCCCACGGTTTCTTGAGCTTGAAATATGATAATTAAAGGATAACTTACTCTATTTCACCACCAACTAAACTTAGCATAGAAGTTTCATCTATTATGCTATTTCTTACCATATCGAGCCAACCAAACATGGCTGTAGGAGTTTTGCCTAAGGTTAGTTTTTCAAAGTCTTGAGATTCCAAAGCCAAGTTATTTGTAGAGCCTTGATTTTTGTGGTGCTTTAGATCATCTGGAAAGATGAAAGAATGAGATAGTTTGACATGCCTATGCTTGGTGTTTGTTTGTCTGTTCAAAGTTTCTAAATTCAAAGGTAATTTGATGCAAATCTCTGGTTTAATTGAATTGGGTTTTTATCTAGGAAACTATGTTTTAGTGCAAAGGTCAACAACTGCTTCCTCCTTTAAATCTTGAATTATATTATATTCCATATTTTTGTCCGCCTAAACTAATCTGTTCAGATTATTAAATTTGGAAGGCTGGAATTCCTTATCAAGTGAAAGGTTTGTCTTAGTGGCTTATTAGAAGTTAAATACCAACACAAATAATCAGGAATCAGAATATGCTACCAATTACAATCTTTCCCCATATTTTTGTGTGATTGGATGTTTCAATGGAAATGGGAGGCAGATGATCAACTTAGTCATATTGATTCTGGCTGATCCATCCCTTCTTGACTCCTAATTCTTCTTTGTGGATGATCATCATCTACCCTGAAATGAAATTCCTCTTTCCTTTGACACAGAGCCCCCTTGTTGAGTACACCAGCATGTGTTGAGCATCGGTCATCTCTGCAGGGTTCAATTCCAAATAATGTTTTGGTGGTTTCTTGATTTGTAAACATGAAACAATCATTGCTCAATAATTTCTTTGGTTACTACTACTCTATGCATCATTCCAAATGTGCCAATCTAGAAAGCCCATAGATATCTGATATTGTTGCAATATCTCCCTTTCTAAACCATTTACTGTTCTTGTTATATGGCTACTGCCCAGATTTTGTGATAATTATTCATTTTTCTTTTGTTTGACGTGCATATCTATTGTTTTGGCGTCACTACCAGAGTTGAAGCTCTGCTCAGTAGCATTCCAGAATCTTGAAGTGTGTGATACGGTGTGTGGGAGATAGCTGCCGTTGAAGGAAGGCAACAGCTGTAATTAAAAGCAATGGAATTGGGGAAACATATTTGTAACCAGATAAGCAAGCTGTTATACTTCAAAATTATTTTTTGATGACCTCAAACTGATATTTCCATCATTGTGAATGATATGCTCATTGTATGTTGGGGTGTTGAAATACAAAATGAAAACGAAAAAGAAAAAATCAGTTCCATATCTTATTCATTGCATTGTTTGAATTGTTTATGAAAATGATAAGAATTTATTGTTATGAAAATCCAATAAATAATATATCAAATGGAATTTAACTCTTTGATATTGTACCTTCCCTAGTTCGAATATTTTAAATGTTTAAATAATGTAGGATATGGGCGAAAGCTCAAAATTTGCTTCAGATGGGAGATTTAGATAAGATTAGCATGAAGCTAACGAAGATGAATAAGATGGATTGCTTCTTCGCCCATCACTTAGCTCATGTGGTAAAGTGTTCCATGTTTTAAAAAGGCAAGGGTATATAGAGGGAAGAGGTCTTGGTTCGAGTTCCAATGGGACAGTTTAAAGTGTTCAAACTGTAAAAAATAAAATGGCTCGCTTCAAGTGAGATTTAGGCAATGTGCAAGGAATGACAAGATGAATAACCAGGCTGCAATTTCAAGCCATGAAAATATCACTCTGGATCATCAAAGGGGAGAGGATGCTTGAAGGTCTTTTTACAATAATCTCACTTAAGTAACCCAATAATGATTAATCATTATTCTAGGGAGGATATTTTAATATCTTCTACCATAATGATTTATCAATCTTAGGAGGATGATCCAATGTTTTGATTCTATGATAGTTTTGGGTTAACGATTAACAGTTTTTTTAAAAATGATTGATCTAATTTTGTGACGTCCCAATTTTCAGGGATATGTATATATATATATTCTCTGTCGCGACAATCCCCTGTCGCACCTGCCCTCGCGCATGACTGAGCGGGCAAGCACACCCACCTGTTGTGCGCGCAGTTGCCCAAGGCGCTCTATCGCCGCGTGCCTCGGCTACGCCCTATCGAGACACAAGGGCTATGTCGCGACATGGAAACCCCAGGTCCAAGGATTATTTGTCGCGACAGAAAACTTTGAGAAATCAGTTGCGATAGAGAATTTCCTGTTGTGACAGAACTCCTTCATCGCGACACACTTCTTTGTGTCGCGACACTTCTTTGTGTCGGGAACACAGGAACTCACGACCTTGACCACGCAGGTGCGACATAGTCCACGGTCGACCGCGGGACCCAGGCCTGCGTAGAGGACCCATGTCACCAGCAAGCACAGGGAATCTTGTCGTGACACGGAAGCGAGTGTGTGTGGGCATAGAGCCCGAGGCTCATCGCTCATGTTGAATTGTTGTCGCACTGGTCGCGCCTTGCTTTGCTCCGTGTGGCCGAGGCCTTGTCCTGACGGCTTGGGACCGATCGCGACACGAGTGTGGCTCCCCCATGTGAGTAGAGGACCCAAAATGGGCTACTACCCACTCTAGCCTCCCTTCACTTCCAGTTTCTCTTTTCCTTCTTCCTTTCCTTTCTAAAACACCATAATTCAATGTAAGTTAGTCTTTTTATTACAAAGACAACAGGAAGTCTGGAAAACTTGCCAAAATGTATTAATCATACAAAACGAGTTTAATTACAACTCTATGTTCTTTACACAATACAAAGAAAATTGGGTTTTCTACCCAGATTTTTACAAAATGCAAAACAAAGCCAACTCGGCATTTCCTCCTCCACTAAGGTCACGGATGAGCTTCGTCCCCCAGTGTACCTTTAGTACCTAAAATTATTTTTTTTTTCCCACAACGGGGTGAGCAATGCCCAGTAGTTAAATTTTCCTACAAGTGTTACTCCCCACCTAAATGTTCATGCAATGGCACACAACAATAATTCACATTCCATACAAATGCAATTTATACATGGAATGATTTTTATATCATGCATGAGATGAGACTCCTCATGCCATACCTCGAGTCCCAACCGACTCCCTCACCCATGCAAAGCCATGTGTGAAAACCAGTCATTGGTGTTTCACCCAGTGACTCACTCATTGGACCGACCTCTAATACTCATTTGAATTATCATCAAATTTCATGTGTTTATGTATGGGCTATGTCATTTTTTGGGGTCTCACCGCAGGATCGTCGTACGCCTTCTGACATTTTTACGGACTTTCACCGCTAGTGATTATGTCTAACCGCATGTAAATTTGGGTCTTTCACCATGGGGGGAGCTGCCCCAACTTGCTATGCCCAACACACGTGTATTTCCTTTTTCGTTTTTCATTTCATACCATTGTGAGTCCCAATTTGAATGTTGTCCGTTTTGAGCTCACCAGACATTCACCCAAATGGTGAATTAACCATTTCTATGCACCCATACCCGACTCGATACGATGTGACCATGCATATGAATGCAATCATGCCATTTCATGTATAGAACATTCATGAACAAGTATATTTTTCTACAACATAATTTCATGAAATTCAAGCAATCATGTTAACACATCAATTGAACATGCATTAACCACATTTTCACCATGACAAATCATGTTTATTTATTTGATAACACCACGAGAGGAACTATACGCATGAGCGGTCGAAATTCGGTTCACAATTCAATAGATTTTGTCAGAAAAGCAGTCAATTTATGTTTAAGTGCAGTCAGCTGTTTCAATTTCGACATGGGTATCTGAAGGTAGTCGAAAAATCCAGCATTTAGTCCCAAATCTTTGGGACTGGAGCTAAGGCCATTCAGGACCCCGAAACAAAACCATTTGTGCGACTTTTGAAACGAGAATCAACCCAGTAAGAAGAAAAGCCTTACCTCACAAAGTTTTGAAACCCGATCTCGATGAAGCTCTTTGCATGATGAAGGACTTTACCTCTTACTCGACCGGTAGCTGATCCAATCGGAAACCTAGAGAGAAGATGGAGCTTCTCTCTCTACCTTCTTCTTCTCTCTCCTTTATCTTTCCTTTCCAATTTTTTCTTTACCGTTGTTTGGTCCAAAGTCCAGAATGGGATGTCGGCTTTTGTCGTATGTCGGCATTAGCTCTCTTGGAGTTTCTCTTATCCACTTATCCATAACATTGGATTTCTATCCAATCATGTGGTGACACATGCCCCATATGGGGCCCACTTGAACTTGTGTTTGACTTGTTCTCTACTTGACACGTGGCTCAATGTGAGCCACTCAACAAGTATCAAGTGTAACTCGTGACTCTCGGTGCCTCTAAAAATATGAAATTCCGACTATCTCGGAATTCGATGAGGTAGCTAGATTTCGCGAGACGATTCTAACGCTGAAGTCCGTTTCGTCATCCAAGATTTAGAAAAATTCCAAATTTTTAATCAAAATTACCGTTTTACCATTTTTTCAGAAAAATTGAATTTTTTCGGGTTTTACGAATTTCCTCATGAATATAATTGTTCACTTTCAAGGTTTCCATTGATTGATTGATTAGGCTATGTTGGCTTCCAAAAAGTTTGAAAAGAAACTAGAGAAAAAAAACATAGTTAAAATCGACAAGTTAGTTTCATTTTTCATTTCAAATTTATTTTTTAACTCTTTTGTTTTAAATTAAATAATTTATATATGTCGAATGTATGTTTCTCTTTCTCTCTCTCTACATATAAAGTCATTTGAATTCCATATAAATACATCTTAATAATGGAAGCATAAAATAAAAAAATAAAAAAAAGTTTATAAGAAACATGCTAATGATATATTTTTATTGAATTCACATATTAATTAAGGTAATGTCTGGTTCTTTTAAAAATTAAGAGAAAATTCATCCAAAAATAGAAAAAAAAAGTGAAAGAAAACAAAAAATAATAATAAATTGAAAGGCATTAACTATTATATGTGTTTTTTTAAACTTATTTCAATTATTTCCCCTTGTATAAAGATTAAATAATTTTAAAATGTATAAATTTTTTAACTCATTTTAATTTTATTTTATATTTTTTTATAGTGAAATCAAATATAGGAAAATCATTTTCAATTAATTTTATTTCAAATAAATTGAGGAAATGTGGGAAATGAAAACAAAGAATTTTTTATAAAAAATGAAAAAATAATAATAATAGAACTAGGTTAAACTCAATAGCTTATTTTTATATTTTTTTTCAAAATCATTTTACTTATTTCCCTTTATTATATAAAGATTAATAATTAAAAATATATATAATATTATAATAAATTTTAATTATATTTGATTTTCTTTATATTTTCTACAATGACACTAAAGATAATAAAATCATTTTCCATAATAATTTTTCTTTAGTATTTTCAAGTAAAACATAACATACACCCCCTTTTGTTTTCTTCCATTATGTCTTTCTATTTTAATGGATATCATATTTAATTGATTCCTTATCACCATGAAATTTAGAGACACGTTTTTAACATTTAAAAATTTTATTTAAAAAAAAAACAGTTAAAAAAATTTAACCTCTGATCACAAAGACATCAAAATCACATGCACAAACGAATATCCATAAGAAAACTATTTTTAGATTTCTCAAGTTCTTATTTGATCACAAAAACAATCTTTGGTGCCTTTTTCAACCAAAGGCAAGTTAGGTTTTTGAAGATAGGGTTGGATTGGAAAATTTAAATTTAGTTAAAATGTCATCATTAATTTTTGACAATTTTAAAATTTATTTTTGAACGAAATTTTGTTTTTAATAATTCCTGGAAAATTGATATTTTATTATATTTCTTACACTCTAAGCTTTAAGATAAGAAATGCATTTTCTCATAAAAACATAGAGCCTCTTTGGTTTCTAGTTTAAAAACTATTATTGAGAACAATTTTTGAAAACACATAATACATAATTTTGATATTTTCTGAATTTAAATGGTGTTATTCGTGTGTGTTTTTCCAGAACACCAAAAATAAGTTAACCAAGCATGTTTGTAGTGTTATCCTAAAATATTGAGCTTTAATCCTAAGAATGTAGATTTATATGTAGACCCTGCATTTTTTACTATTATGCGTTTCCCACTTAAAAATACGAGACTCGTTTTTATTTTTTGAAAAACCATTTTTAGAAAATGGTTTGGAGTCACAACTTATTTTTGTTTTATTTTAAAGGGAAAAAACAAAATAAGAAAGAAAAAAACCTAAATGTGACTTTTGATAAGAAAAGGCGAGTGGGAAAATCGAATTAAAATTAGGGGTGGGGTTAACATCGGGAAGAGGCACGATGGAAGCGTATCACCCCTCTAAGCCCCTAAAGTCAGGTCTCTACTAAACAAACTAAGGAAAATATGACTTTTAACTAATCAACTAATGAATCTGAGAAGATAGCGATAACAATCTGAAAGCATGTAAAATATATAAATAAATAATCAGTGAAGTCAAATGAGAAAAATGTGTGCTGACGGCGTATTCGCCCACAAATTGGGAAACAATGTTAGTGCAATAACAAAATACAAACTATTCACATTCAATTAAAATTTGGTTATAAATCATATGTCAAATTATTTATTAAAATGATACATGGAATGTCGGGCCCCACCCAAGCCCATTTATATGTTACACAAATTAACTCACCTAGATTCCATTTTATAGGAATTGTATAATTAACCGCTTGTTTGAAATTTTTGAAAAGCGGTTTGAAATTGAAGTTTTGAAAATTAGAAGTTTGAAGTTGAAATTTGAAATTTAAGATTTTTGGGGACTTGAATTTTAGAAATTGGGAATTTTCAAAATTTAAGACTATGACAACTGAATCTTGAAATTGAGATTTGTAAATTTAAATTGATCGCTTGAATTTTGAAATTCATTTGTAGGTGAAATTATAAACTTTAAAATTTGTAATTGGGAATTGTAGAACTTAGTTTTGAAATTATGACACTTGATTTTTGAAATTAGAAATTTGCAATTTTGAAGTGAAACATTGAAAATTTGAAATTTGAGATTTAGAGACTTCAATTTTAAAATTGAAAATTTGAATTTTAGAAAATGAGAAATTTATAATTTGAATTTGAAATTTGGACATAAAATTGAGAAATGAAAATTTAGAACTAATTTTTTAAATTTGGGAATTTTATTAGATTAAGGGTGTGTGATAATTCATATGTTAAGGAAAAATAAATTGAATTATTAAAAAAAAACATCAACAACCAATTTAATTAAATAAACAAAAAGCAACAATATGCTTACAAGGAAAATAAAATAATAAGATAAATGACTAATTAAATATATACAAGACAATTAATTAAAAAAAAACAATATAAAAGAAGAATAAAAAGAAAGTCAAGGAAACTTACCTAGTAGACGGGTAGCTCCCCAGACCGAGTAGCCTCTCAGGCTGAAATTGCCTCCAAAGCCGGGATTGTCTCCCAAAATTGCACTTGAGCCAAGATTTCCCCCAAGGCCATCTTATTTTAAATCAAACTTTTAAACTTTGAGACCACTTAGGACCTCTCACTCATCGCTGAAGACCCATAGTCTCTCCTTTAAAAATAAACTTAGCGAATCCATGCGCCTAAATTATATAGGTTCATGCCTTAATTTATTCTCCAAAAAATATTTAATTAAGGGTCATTAGGGTCTCCCACTTTTTTTGGTGAGGAAGGTCCATGGTTTCCCTTTTTTTCCTCCTTCAAATCAAAGGGGATAGGGCCCCTTTTATAGGGAAAGGGAGGCCTCTCTCCCTTGTCAATTTCCAATGTGGGATTGCCTCCCATAAAAGAATAAACCTCATAAGCCTTCAAATTTTGGGGGTCTATAAATATGCCTCTCTTCGATAGAGTTCATGAGTATAACGAACACGAACAATGAAGTAAAACGAAGGTGTGAAAAGTGAGGCGGAGATGAACTTTATCAAAAAATGAGACCTCAAAGTGTTCAAGAGGAGACCAGAGCGAGACAAGAGTGGCCTTGTGATGCACCTTAAGTGCGACAACAAAAAGAAGATAACCTATGGGCTCCACCACGACATAGATCCAACCTCCATCTAAGAAGGTCATCTCAAAGGTGAAACCTGTATCGAAATCTGAAACAAGTGAAAGTCGACTCGCCCATGGGTGCTAGAATGGTCATGTGCACTGTATAGCGATGAATACCCGTCATGATGTCATAAAAAATGTGAACGCTCAACAAAATAGTGAAACCCATTAGAGAATAAGCTCTGAAGGCAAATAGTATGCTAATGAAAACCCCATAATGGTTAGATGTACCGCAAACAAACCTGGGCGAGCTAGCAAGTGGGAAAGGAGATAATCGAAAGAAGCCATGTAGATCAAAGCTGGCAAATGCCAAAATGACCATGAATATCGGTAGCGATATATCTCTGATAAAGATGAAATTTGAGAGTTTGAACTATGGTGAAGGCATCGTAATGTCCGCCCGAACAAGGGAAACACAAAGGCGGCTTCCAAACTCCTTTATTCCAGATGTATATGTAAATACGGTTCAAAAAGTCTAAATCATGCAGGTTAAGAAATGTGATACGTATGAAGTCTCAACATCTCGATTCATATAAAGTACTAAGTCTAAACGCCCGATTTGCAGAAGACAAAGTTTGAACTGCGAATCAAGTTGTTAAGAATCGCTGAGTATAGAGCAAAGTCCGAAGATCCGATCCTTATAGCGGTCTAAACGCTTGATATGCGTAAGTTAAGTCCGAACATCCGATCTAATGCATGATAGAAAATGTGATACAGATGAAGTCTGAACATCTTATCCATATAAAGGCGAAGTCTAAACGCTTGATATGCAGAAGATAAAGTTTGAAAGTCTAAATGCGGTGCTAGTAAATGTGATACAGATGAAGTTTGAACATTTGATCCATATAAAGGCGAAGTTTGAACGCCTGATATGCAGAAAAGGAAGTCTGAACGTCTAATCTGCTGTGCTAGATATGTGATGTAAATGAAGTTTGAACATCTAATCCATATGAAGGCGAAGTCTGAAGGCTTGATACGCAGAAAAGGAAGTCTGAACGTTTGATCTTTTGTGCTAGCGAATGTGATACAAATGAAGTCTGAACATCTGATCCATATAAAGGCGAAGTTTGAATGCCTGATATGCGGAAAAGGAAGTCTGGAGGTATGATCTGTTGTGCTAGCGAATGTGATGTAGATGAAGTCTGAATATCTTATCCATATGAAGGCGAGAATCGAACGCCGACATACGTGGGCGCGAAGTCCGAACGCCCGACCTGCGTAAGCAGAGAATGATGCGCACGGGTCTCGAACATCTTATCCATATACGGAGCTCCAAACGCCTGGACATACGTAGTAAGACGGTCTCGAACGCCTGATCCGGCTGAGCTAGCGAATGTGATGCGTATGAAGTCTCGAACATCTCGATCCATATGAAGGTTCGAACGCCGATATGTGTAAGACGGCGTCTGAATACCCGACCGGCCGTATAGCAAACGCGGATACGTATAGTCTCAAATGTCCGATATGTGGTGAAGACGGTCCGAATCGCCCGATCTGATAGCGCGAAGCGAGGGGTATGCCCTGGGAGGACATCCAATATAAACATGATGAAGTCCAAAAATGTCACTGGCAACAAATGGTCGGTATCCTCGATGGGGCGAACTTCATTGACAAATCGACCACCTTCAAATGATCCTGAAAGATAAGGGATATGCCCCAGCGTGGCATCTATCAAAACATGATGAAATCCCAAAATTTCATAACAAGACTCATCCTCTCGACAACAATTGTATGCACTAGCAAACAAATTCCTGATGGTCCTGGCGGATAAGGGTTATGCCCAAGTATGACATGTATGCCATCCAATAGAGATGTGATGAAACTCCCAAATATCAAAATATGGCTCGACATCTCAGCAAGAATCTGTCTACACAAACAAACACATCCAAATGATCCTGACAGATAGGGGGTATGCCCCAGTACGGCATGTTAAGGAATAAGTCTAAATCTTTGCACCCCCTAATAACAAAAGGCAACCTCGGGTCATCTAGGAACTCAAGAATCTAGAATGGATCCTATCAGCAAGGTGACTCCTAGAAAATGCCACATATTTAATGTCCAAATATCGAATTAAGTCTCAAATACCTATCAACAAAGTAGTGATGTCAAAGAAAACATTAAATCCCATGGTCTCGTGGTGGTCTTAAGGACACGGACTGTAATGTAGGTTTGGGTGATAAGGTAAAAGAAATGAAGAGAAACTAGCTCAAATACCCAATGATCAACCTAGTGCCCTCTTGTGTGGAATTCCACATGCATAAGAAGTCTCATGAGCCATAGACACAAGAACATCCAATGGAAGTGTCGGTGATAATGATGTGATGCAAAAAGTGTAACATGTGGTGAGATAGGTAAGAGGAAAAGGATGTAGAATGAAACATCAAACTCGAAATCAATAAACATATGAGGGTGATAAATGTGAAAATGAGAGGTATGAAGCCAAGGAGATAAATAACAGTATGGAAAAAACTGATGATGATATGATGAATCTACCAAAATCATTGCATGGGGAAGACATGTCGTTGACAAATTAGATGATGAATATGACACTGATTCAGAGCCCATGATCATAGGATCTCGGGAAGCTCACATACGAACTCTCACAAGTAATACATACACTCAAGACAATGATCCTCATAAATCCATATACGTATTCAAGGAATACTTATACTGAATACATACACTTGCGCATTTATTTATATATATATATATTTTTTTTCTTCTCTTTTTTTTTTCTTCCTTATGTTTTTTTCCCCCGCATAAATTGAATAAAACAATGAGAGACAAACCAATATGGCAATAAATGAACATATCTCCAAGTGTGAAGGTATAATAAAACAACTCCAATGAAATGACATAAGCCTCTCAAACTAAAAGTCTTTGAATAAATGTCGATGGAATGAGTGAAGGGATGACATGACAAACCCCATGCAATAAAATGAGTAGATCACCAATCTAAGTGGGAAAGAGTGAGATAGAACGAGAAGTCAGATATAAAGAAAGTGGTGAAAACATAGAAACTATGAAATGGAGTGGATACAATGAAGTGAATATGGTAAGGCGATGTAGAGAATATGTCAATGTGTCTATAACTCAAAAGATCCCTAAACTAAGGCATCCACACACTAGAGGGCCCATATCCCAGGTATGAAAAGGCAAACAAGGCTATAAGAGAAAAAATATAAAGCAAAATGCGTTGCAGAGGCCCAAACTGGCTAGCAACTAAAAAATGAGTAACAAGTGATAAGGTATATGGTTAATCGAAATGATGGCTCACCCATCCTACGACTGTCTCAAACATAAAACTTTTTCTGCCATCCACATCGTTGGCTCGAGAATTGGTTTCCACTTTAAGTCCCTACTTCACCCATGCAAATTTCTCCTTCTCTCTGGGTCAACTCTCTGATAATGTAAGGTCCGCTCCAGTTGGGTCTAAACTTCCCTCTAGGGTTGATGACTAATCCTCTTAAGACTCTCAAAATCAAATCGCCTCGTTGTAGTGGTCTAGGCTTGACCCGCTTTTTGAACGCGCGGGCCATCTTCCTTTGGTAAGCCCGAATATGGTCAACAGCTCTCAATCTCTCATCTAACTTGTTAACTGGCGCGACCGAACCCACTGCCTCCTCGAAATCTACGCCTAGTAGGGCTACCTTAAGATCCCATCTCTATCTCAACTGTGCAAATCGCTCCATGCCATAAACTAGAGAGTAAGGCTCCCATAGAAGTGCTAAGAGGTGCGATACCCATAATGCGATGAAGCTTCTCTGACCAGCCCCCGAGAAGCAAGCCCGAATCATCTCAGGCAAAATCCTCTTAATATTCTTGTTTGCGGCCTCTAATGCCCCATTTGTCTACAACCTATACGCAGATATCTATTCGATATCAACTCATGAGGAACCCCATATTCAGCCACCTCGCCGTATTTAGTTTCTGGGCTTCAAGAAGTGGCCTCCCTACCCACTTCGAAATAATCAATAGTGACTAATGAACTCATGACCATTAAAGACTCACAAATCTCCTAATAATATCTATGCCCCAAACTAAAAAGGGCCAAGGTGAGGTCAATTCATGCAACTCTGATGGTGGAACGTGTATGAGATCTCCAATCTATGCCGCATTTAGCTTTGCATAAGAAGTGGCCTCCACCCACTTCTTGAAACACCAATAGTTATTTGTGAATTAACCCATGACCACTAGAATACTTCGACGAAATCTTCCTAATAATATCTTTGCCCTAGACTGAAAACTGGCCAAGGTGAGGTTAATACAACTCCTGACGCAGAATTGCAGATGAGATTCTATACTTCGACACTGATACATCTCTCGAACAAATGACAACAATCATTCATGGTCAACAAAAATACGGGCTCCCTCATAATCTCACGAGCCAACATATGTCCCCTCCATGGGCCCATTTTTCAACTCCGACATGGACCTTTCTCAAGTGTTCGACAACACCCGATCCAAGCACAAATAATAACACACCATCAGTCAGATTTATATATCGTTTCTCCATGTATCGCACAAAGTGCGCCAACTCGGCTTTAAAGCTCTCATTCGGGCTGCCACGGCTCGGTATGTTATATCAAGAAATCATAAATATCATGATACCACGCAAACCATCATCAAAACCCCGACTCAATTAAGCAACAATGTTAGAATACTTCTAGTCCTGCAACTAGCAGTGGGCGAACTACCACAATTCTAAGGATCGCCAATCATGGAAGCCAAAGCAGCCAGAAAATGAAAACTCATTCTCACGCTTTGGGGTGAGGAAGCTTAAGTTGTCAAATCTCCTACTAGTAACTCTAAATAAGCATGATATGGCCTAAGTCACACCCTAGTCTTCCAATCACCTGATATGTCTAATCACTATATTAGAATTACCACGATCTCCAATCCTTCTAATCCCAGCTCAAGTGCAGCCTCTGAACCAAGGATACATGCTCATACTCAACAATGTTGTTCAGGGTCGACAACGATCCACAAAGGCCAAACGACCGATTCGAGATATGATCACCACGAGAAATTAATAGAACACCCATCCCATGTCTAGAATGGTTAGCTACACCATCAAAGTACATGTGCCAACCAAACAAACTAGTTACCCCTGCAATCTCCTCATCCAAAAAATCATCATCAATCACTCTAATCGGGCCGATAACCTAAGGAGGCTGGCTTGTCCGGCATCACACTCTTTGAAGTAGGGATTTCTTTGAGGATACATCACATCAAACCGCTAAAAGTACGCTTTATCCTATAAGTTTGGTTGTTCTTAAACTCGTATGTCAAATGTATATCTCAAAGGATCTAAACGAAATAAGTCGACTTAAAATACTCATGTAATGTCTCAATCTCTTTAAAATGCTCCAAACCAGCTAAGGTAAACGCTCAATCCTAGTATGTACCTTGTCTCATACTCCAACATTCTCTTCACTCGATAATAGATAGCTTGCTCCTATTGAATCACTGTCAAGAAGTACGCACCCTAAAGCTACGATTCCTAACCGACAAATATACCACAGAGGTCATTCGTAATGGGAAGTACCAAAACAGATGTGGGAAAGCAAATACTTCTAATCCGCCTCAAACGCCCGTCGGCATCGATCATCCCAAACCTAGGCTGGTTTTTCCCCTCGGTCTAAGATAGCTCACAAGTATATGTCGCCTAACAATAAACCCGCTGCAATATATTGCAACCTACCCAAGAAAACCCCTGGATCTCGCCTACCAGGCAGATGACGCTGGCGATAGCCTGATCTTATCAGATCCGCCTCATGTACCTCTCCCTCACTAATCATGGCCAAGAGCTTCCAGAAGCTACCCAGTGCTGCATTGGGATCCAGCCTCCCCACCCAGCATCCGGATCCTCCGAAAAGCGCCTAAAGTCGTCAAATGGATTTTGCCCTCCACGGATTCTCCACAGCCATATCATCCACATAGACCTTCAACTTCCTCAGGCATCATGTCATGAAACACATAGTAGCTTCTCCGATAGGTAGCACCAGTTCTTCAACCCAAACGTACGACTCTAATGCGAGGTGCCCCACTCACGATGAAAGATGTCTTCCTGCCCTCGAGAGACATCATAATCCGATTATAACCGAGAATCCATCCATAAAAGACAAAGATCACATGCCCCGGGGAGTACAACTCAATCAAATACGCTAATATGTGGAGAGGAAAATCATCCTTGGGGCTAGCCTTAGTTGAGATTTCTAAAGTCTCACACAAACATTAACCCGACGTCCTTGTAGAATACACGACACAAATTAAATTTTACCTGTGGTAAGCTGACCACCGATGAAGGGCCAACACTAAGTTACTTT
The DNA here is from genome assembly GCA_016808115.1 of Tetrastigma voinierianum. Lineage (NCBI taxonomy): Eukaryota > Viridiplantae > Streptophyta > Magnoliopsida > Vitales > Vitaceae > Tetrastigma > Tetrastigma voinierianum. Next base: position 1,188,796 of record JAEQBH010000476.1, on the reverse strand, counting down.
GAATCTCCTACTTCACCCGTAAAACTCCATCGAGGGTGTAATCGCTCACACTTGCTTAACCGGTTTAGCATATGGCACAAGTTGCATAGATGATGCTAAATCCATAAGGGTCGAGGCCGGCATGTCCTCATTCGACCATGCGCAAAAAACATCCAAGTATGACCTAAGTAACTCGAGAAAACCATCCCTCTCATCCGCAGACAAAGTGGTACCAACTCATCTCTAGGCTGGTCTCACTGCACTAAGGCTCAACCTCCGTCCCGCGGTCATCAAAAGGAGGCAGTGAAACTTGGTCGGTAACGTCAAGCCACTCTGCCCGCTTCGCCCCGGCCTCAAAGAAGCTCTACCGCTCCTCACTCGAGCTAAACTAGTACGGCAGCTTCGAGCCTCTCAATTTAGGCTTGATAAATCTCAGTCGCTCTTGCCGCTCGGGCTCGCTCAAAAAGCCTCGCCGGCCTTTATCCATCCGCGCTCGAACGAGGCTTCCCGCACGGCCCTGACCGGCAGATCCTGCCTCACCGCGATCCCGCACTCTAGCACGCCGGAGTGAAATGCCTGTGTCATGTGTCCCGATATCGATGTAATGATCCTCAAGCTCTAGATCCAATCGATGGATGGCAAATGCGTGAATCCTCACGGCCGTTATGAGGCGCTGGCGACGCAAGACGGCCGAGTTTCAGGTTTAACTCACGCCGTCAGTTTGGGATCAGACTCTAGATCTCCGATTTGCTCTCTTAGCTTTAAATGGTACCCACGATAGTGCGAAGGTGCTCACACTTTATGTTCCAAAGGTGGATAGCGCGGAAGAAGGTGCCAAGAAAGGGACGCTTCGTGGAAGGACATACTTCGCCGGTACACCCACCCACGACTCCACGATCCCGTACAAGAACTGATTACAAATAAGGAGGGAATATTGGGGCTCCCAAGTGGAAACCATGAGGTCACGGCCATGAGCTTAGACAAGGTTTGCCGCATCTTCGAAAGTAGCATCGAGGGCAACGTATCGACCCATCGATACGATCACCAAATACGAACTAGGATCCAATCTCAAATCCTGGGGTATCGGCCCCTTTCGATATCGGTATCGACTTAACCCAACGATCAGGCGGTATGGGTAAAGGCATCAAGGGTGATCGTGGGGTGGGGTTTGCAGAGGGAAACAAGGAGCCGCAAGATTCGATCGCCGTAATCGCATTTGTAACGCTTCCGGAGTGCCACCGCCGCTGTTGTGTATGAAAATTTCGGCCTACCACCGGCTATTATGCGCATTCCTCGATCTCCAAATCGCAATGGTGAAGCTTATGGTCTTGAAATCAACAGCCAGGCCAGAGGGTGGTGGCCAACTTAACCATGTGTGTTAAAGTGATATCGCCAACAATAGCCATACTAAATGAAGCCAGCTTCGCATCTCTTGCTCATATATTATTTCTTTATTTAGATAATTGATTAAAACCAATCATGTTTCTTATTCAATAATTTCCTGTGTATCTTATTTCTTCACTGCACTTTACTGTTAATTCTATTTCATAATTTTTCGCCTGTGTCAAGCTTCAGTTGAATTCTACGTAATCCGTAAAGGGAAACAAATGTCAATGAGGCGGTTTAATAAATTTTTTGAAGATCAATTGCTAAATCAACTACAGAAACAAATCCCATGTAAAAATGAGTTTCCTTAATTGATGTATTTGTTATCATTGATTACAAAAAAGTTAAAAGTATAATGGATCGAAACAGACGATCATAACATAAACTGTATAGGCTCTGGATCGGGCTGAGCTCGAGGTTGCTTCAAGCTCGCTCTCATATGGAAAAACGAGCTCACGAGCCTAAGCCAGCTTTTTTTTTTTTAAATCGCTGCTTTGAGCCTGATTTTGCAAGCTCGTTCAAAGCTCTACCGTCGAGCTCACTCATAAATTCAATGTTTAGCCCGAATGTTCAAAGCTCGGCCCTACTTCTACTGCTATCACTCTAGTGGAACCCGCGCCATCAATAAAGCATGATCTGAGTCGACTAGAGCTATCATCAAAATCAAAGCCGCAAAGGTCATCATCAATATCATGAATCCTCAGGTCAGGTGAACGAGGTGCACATGCATCAATATCATCACTAAAAAGAGACAGGTGAATACTCCAAAATGCTCAACCAGACAGGTGCGCAACTACATCATCTAACGTGAGACAAACTCGATAAAACATTTGAAAGAAAGTGGTGGGTCCACAACATCGGACTCTCCCACAACATGTCCTAGAATATCAAGAGATGCAATATTAACAATAACATCATCCGTAATCGCATCATCATTTGGAGCAAGAAGAACATCCTCATCATATCTCAAAGCAAGCACACAAAAATAACTAAGTGCAGAATTTGGCTCGGGCTGACTAATAACCATCCAGAGTAACTCCTCATCATAATCGTCAAACGACATAACCCCATCAATACCCCCATAATAAGCTATCTCATCAAGAAAGCACATAGTGAGCACACTAGACCACCCAGGGGAAGGAGGAGCGATCAAGGTGGTAGAAGTGTCAGGAGCCCCACCACGCAATCGAAGTCGTGAGCCGATGCAGCCTCAACACGCCGGGATGGCAAGAGCTCATCAATCGATCCACCTGATGCAATAATGGCTCTGAAGCCCTCACAAAATAACAATAGTCAACCTCAAACTCAGAAGGGACGAAGAGGATAGTCAAACGAATGTGATGAAGCCGAGATCTGACCCTCTCTTAGCTGTGCCATGCATCAAAATATTCCTCTAACAGGCAAATCCTAAACCAAAGGGTGGGTCGGTCCAAATCGTGATAAATTTCTACGCCATGCTAACGACGCCTAAACCCAACCAGCATGTACTAAGATGCCCTCATCACGTCCAAAACCTAACGCGGTCAGCTAGCTATGTCGATCAAATGACACTGGTATCGACCGACAAAATCCCCCGGCTCCACGAGCCTGTACCTCATCAAAATCGAATCCGGTCATAAGCAAATCATCACCCCCATGGCTTAATTCCACTCACTCGCTTAGGAAGCCTAAATGTGCCCTCCCGTAGATAGCCAGTAATCACTTGACTATCATGAATGAACTTCACCCTTCAAAATGAAGCCGGAAAATACGGATAGCGCCATTATGAATCCACGCGGCCCCAGCAGGTTAAAAGATGGCCAGGATCCTCAAAATTCAAACAGAACCTAAAAACGATCGGGCGCAATCATCGCCGAGTCAAGGTGCTCCATCACCTCTACGAGTACCGTCATAAGCTTCACCGTCTGTAGATGGCTCAAAATTTGTACCATATCCCGCAGCAATTGGCAGCGGGTGCGGACACATATTTAGGATCATCAAGGTCCATTATCTAAGAGTGACGTATGGAACACGATGACCTAACAACCAACCGATATATGCAAAGGTCGAGCGTATCCGAACCTCCAGAGGTAAGTCATCTCTCGTGAGACAACAATGCAATCGGGCTTCGATCAACAGTCGGAGAAGATGGTGTATCAGCCCTCTAGCGGCGGGTCAGGCCAACTCGAATCTCGGGCCAGAGCCCCAATCAAAGTCTTTACGTGGCAGAGGAAGCAAAACTCCAAACAGAGATGCAAGCATGGTACTCAGAAAGGCTTGATGATCTCATCATCCTCTCTCGACTGTCTCGCTCAGTAGCATCGTGATCTACGGGCGGACGGAACTGAGGTCGCCGGTTCGACCACTCTACCTCCTCTGATAACATACTGAATCTTTGGTGTATCAACTCGGCCCCTGTGGAGTCAAAATAAAAGAGTCCAACACCTGGCAACAAGGAAAAGTCACCCGCCCTGCGTGGGATCCAACTAGAGTAATGCCCGACGCCAAACGACATGTGAGTGAATCTGCTTGCTCGAAAACACCTCATGAACCCCGTCATCGCCATAACCATCGTCGTTATGGGTCGACCTTGATCATCCAAGACAACATACGCGCGATCCTCTTGATTCAAGAAATCAATAGAATGAATACCTCCCGTCGAGGAGGAACCCGCATATGCGAGTAAAGCCCGGGTGGGGGTTAGAACTAATGCTAGGCTGTCCCAACTACACAATACCCTGGTTAATCAAGTCTAACAAAGGTGGTTCAAAGCAAAGGTAATTAATTTATAGTATGTGCCCAAGGCCTGCATGATAAGTATAATGTAGGTCCATTCAAAAATATGGGTGAAATAACTCAGTGTAATGGCTCCCTGTGTTAATGAATTAAGCAATCCAAAGAATATCAATGTTCAAGACTCACCTAAAGATGCCTAGCTGGCGTAAAGTAACCCTGAGCAATCTAAAGGTCAGGTAGGAACCATCAGGTGCTCGGGCCCAGATGAGTGAGGTGTCTCCACAACTCAGGCAAAGGTAAACTAGGTGTGGTATATATGGAGCCGGGTAACTGCTACAGTGGTGGTATGGAAGATCTATAATTCGAACCGAACTTCCCGCGTAGTAAAGTCCTCAGACAGAGCATCGAAAATTGGTGCCCTATGTCTAAAGGAACCGATGGCTCCTACCTCCCTTGGTCTATATGATCCAGATGGCTTCTTCCCCTTACTATCAGAAGAGGAAGAATTTGACCATAAACCGTGCGCCATACCATCCTCGATACCATACAATGCCTCTATCAAAGATCTGTAATCCATAATCAGTACACCCATAAGATGTCTAGTGTAACTGGGTTGCAAACTCCTCATGATCAGGTGCACCGCTTCCTCTAATGGACTACTTCAATCATCCGATTTAACATTCTCCTTCCAACAGAGATGAATGATGTAGCGCCTCGCCATGAGCTCCCCGCCTCTATACTCAAGCTCTCCTGACATCTATGATAGTGCCGAAGAGAATCACCAGTTGATAAACCCAGCCGGGTAGCATCCCTCCCAAGCCCGCCCGCACGGGCATCCAAGGTGGCAAACCGCTTCGCCACACTACTTAGTGACAAAGGGAACAACATGACTAATCGAGCCTCATCCAAAACCCATGCCTCTCATTAATCGACTATATATCCTCAAATGAGTAATGGACATCCTCTCACAGATATCGCCCATGTCGCATCCGAAATTTAAAGCACTCGGGTCACAAGTGCACTATCAAATCCATCCCCACATCCATACCTCTACAACTCTCAACCTGGTTTCCAAGACCGTCACTTCTATGCGATCATCAAAAGCACTCGTAGTCTGAATTAGAATAATCAAGGTTGCGATCATTCCGAGCAGTCTCCTGATGACAATAGAGGCCCCGAGGATAGCGACTGCGCTATCCGAGCCATCGATGGAGGTGGAGGCGGCGGGGCTCATGTCAAACCGAGCATCCTCCCGTGGCCAAAGCCGTGGGCCCGGTATCTCAATCCTCCGACGAGGCCAAGGTAATCGTATCCCCTGAGCGTAGTGACAACCTGGCACCGCTTCAATAACCGCCGCACGGGATCTAAGGTCCGATCCGATGCACGACTCAATCTGGCCCTCAACTCTAACCCACGGCAGGTCCCAGATGTGCCTGAACTCAAAAGTGTAACCAAAACAAATGAAGTGGATTCCATGTCAAAACCAAAAGAACACTATAATGAAACTGAATAAGCAATCCATCACTATGCACAAATCGCCTTAATTTAAACTCTATACTGATCAATCAGATACCCTAGAAAGGAAACCAAAATAGAGTGGAATCGGATCTATACCATAATTAATACCTGCCTTGAAGGCTCACATGGTGGTAAATTCATCAGGATGAGAGTTCTAATCAGTAGGATCTAAACTCAACCTAAAGGTCAATGGTGGCTCTAAACAGACAAGGGTAGGTAGTCTTTTAAAGGGTTCCCTAGTAGGAGCGATTGTACCCTCCAGTGGTACACAACCTTTTACACGTCTCCGAAGAGACCGGGCGCTTCCATGCAAGGTGGTCATCAACTCCACACATGCACTTCCTCGACATCCTAAGGGGTAGCCTATGGTAAAGGCTCTCACTACTCTCAACCCTTAGGATTAAACTAAGTGTACAAAGGAATGTCGGCATCCAAAACAAAACTCAATAAATCTAACACAAAGAAGAGCACATTGACCATACAAATATCTTGAAATATAGCTCTGGGCTATACAAGACTTCAAAGATCTACTTAGGCCCATTATGTCACTATCCTGAATGTCCAAATGATGAGTGCACTCACCTGATCATCCCATCCCAATCATTAGTCATCAAGATCAAAACAAGGAGCACAAAGTCTGTCCAAACATCAAACACAATGTGTGGATAAGCCCACTGACTTGGTGAGCCTTAGAGATGGGATAAATGTGTGGTCCAGATGATGCACGGTCGGGCGAGAGGGCAATCATACAACAAAGGCCATGCAACAATGTGATCATATATGAATATAACAAGACACAAAATGCATAAAAGATAATAAAGAATATATCTGATGAAGAAATTGGTCCATAAAAATAAAAATAAAAACAAAATAGCCAAAACAAACAAACACCAATGGTAGCTGGAAAATGTGATAGAGTACTGTAAATACAAACTAATCAATTGCCACATTTTCTCAAATTATATCTCAAGCTTACATCTAATTAAAAAAATCCCTAACCGAAGTCGCATTTTCAGAACCCCGTATTTTTGGCTATTATGCGTTTCCCACTTAAAAAGGGGAGACTCGTTTTTATTTTTTGAAAAACCATTTTTAGAAAATGGTTTGGAGTCGTCACTTATTTTTATTTTATTTTAAAGGGGAAAAAAAATAAGAAAGAAAAACTTAATGCGACTTTAATAAAAAGCGCGTGTCTGGGAAAATCGAAACAGGGTCCGGGTCGTTATTTATCGAAGGTACGATGGAAGCTTAGCACCCTTCTAAGCCCCTAAAGCTCTGGCCCTACTAAACAAATTAAGGAAAATTATTAATTATTCAACTAACGCACACCAAGATAGTTAATAATAATACAAAAGCACACTCCATATAAATAAATAATCAAGCAAAGTCCGATGAGAAAAATGTGTACTGATTCGCATGTTGGGAAGCAAGTATCAATTGAGAAACAATGTTAGTAATAACAAAATACAAATTATTCACATTCAATAAAAATCAAGTTATAAATCATATGTCAAATTATTTATTAAAATGATACATTGAAATGCTCGCCCCACCCAAGCCCATTTATATTACACAAATTAACTCTCCAAGATTCCATTTTATAGGAATTGTAGAATTAATCGTGTGTTTGAAATTTTTGAAGACCGGTTTGAAATTGAAGTTTGAAGTTGAAATTTGAAATTTAAGATTTTTGAGGACTTGAATTTTAGAATTTGGGAATTTTCAAAATTTAAGACTAGGACAACTGAATCATGAAATTGAGATTTGGAAATTTGAAATTGATCGTTTGAATTTTGAAATTATGAATTTTGTAAATTTGAATATAAACTTTAAATCGAAATTGAAATTGTGGAACTTGAATTTTTGAAATTATGACAATTTGGATTTTTGAAATAGAAATTTGCAATTTTGAAATTGAAACATTGAAAATTTGAAATTTGAGATTTGGAGACTTTGAATTTTAAAATTGAAAATTTGAATTTTAGAAAATGAGAAATTTGGAATTTGAATTTTGAAATTTGGACACTTAAAAAATTGAGAAATGAAAATTTAGAACTTAAATTTTTTTTAAAATTTGAGGATTTTATTAAATTAAGGATGGTGATAGTTCATATGTTAAGGAAAATAAAGGAACATTAAAAACATCAAAAATCAATTTAATTAAATAAACAATATACTTACAAGAAAAATAAAATAATAAGACTATAAATTAAATGACTAATTAAATATATACAAGACAATTAATTAAAAAAAAAACAATATAAAAGAAGAATAAAAAGAAAGTCAAGAAAACTTATGACGGGTAGCTCCCCGGACCGAGTCGCCTTTCAAGTTGAAATTGCCTCCAAAGCTAGGATCGTCTCCCAAAATTGCTCCCGAACCAAGATTTCCCCTAAGGCCATCTTATTTTAAATCAAACCTTTAAACTTTGAGACCACTTAGGGACCTCCCACTCAATTTGAGGGAAGACCCATAGTCTCTTTAAAAAAATAAACTTAAGGAACTAATAAGGCCTAAATTATATAGACTCATGCCTTAATTTATTCTCCAAAAAATATTTAATTAAGGGTCATTAGGGTCTCCCACTTTTTTTTGTGGGGAAGGCTCATGGTTTTCCTTTTTTTCTTCCTTCAAATCAAGGGGGATAGACCCCTTTTTTAGGGAAATGGAGGTCTTTCTCCCTTGTCAATTGCTAATATGGGATTGCCTCCCACAAAGGAATAAACCTCATAAGCCTTCAAATTTTAGGGTTCTATAATATCCTATGATATTGGGGTCTAATACTAAGAATCAAAACCGCAATCATGATTTTGAAATGAATTTAGATAATTAAGAAAAATTTGTACTTATGTAGAACATCACGAATTGTCTATCTGATCGAACGAGAGATCACACTAGATCTTATACCATCTTGTCACACCCTAAAATTTGAAACTATGACTTATACATTTAAAAAAAAACTCAATATGTCATCTTTATCTATTATTCCAAGTGAAATTCAGCCTTCACATTAGATAACCTATCTATCATTACATGTTTTACGACATTTTGGGACAGCTTTGTTGGTTTAGCTTACGGTCATTTAAGGATTTACCTAGCTGTTAACAACAAGTTGTCCCAAACACTCATGATTTTTAAAAGAAAAAAAAATTGTCATCCTATCTATAATGAAGAAAACCAATTAGTTGATTTACATAGATTTGACAAAATTTGACATGATCTGTGAATATGACACAAACTCGACACATTTTTTTGCTAGTTTGGGTTAAGAAGAATCGTGTTTTTGTTAAATTCGTGTTGACTCATATAACCCGTTTAATAAACGGGTTATATTCGATCGTGTCAATCCGCATATTATGAATTTGATCCGTATTGACCTGTTTAATTATTATGTTAATTAATTTTAATCTAGATCAATCAATTTAATATGTTATTTGTATTAAATATTGATGAATTAATTATAATTTTTATTATTTTAAATTATTAAATTAATAAACGGGTTATACATATCGTATCATATCACCCATTACTAATCAAGTTGTGTTAGAATTTATTAATTTTGATTTATTTATTATTCGTATCTTACTCGAGTTAACAAATATAATAGAATATATGTTATTGACAACCCCTGCCAACACGAAATACCACACCCCTAAGATTTACAATAAGGACATGGGAAATTTCTAGCCACGAGATGGTAGTAAAAGCAAAGCAGAATTAGCAGGTGGTAGGTTTCCCTTCATGTATCAGAAGGAAGTGTGTTGCTGAATTGTATTTGTGACAGCTATATATATTCATGGTCTAGTACGTACCTATATATGTAGTTGATCACACTAGTGAAGACAGCCATTCCCAAATCACTGAATAATGGTGATGTAACTCCCTTCCCCCGATTCGTGGACCCAACACTCATGCACCAACTTGTCAACATGCAATACATGACGATTCATTGTTTAGAAGCAAAAACTCTTAGATTCTATCAATAGTTATAAAAGGGTTATAAATGTAAACTAAGATAAATATATATATATATATATATATATATATATATATATATATATATATATATATATATTTTATAAAAAGAGAACAAATGAAAAGAAAAAAAAGGGAGAAAGAGAGATAGATGGAGATATATCTTTTTATCTTGAGATGAGTTGAATACAGAAGGTGAGAAGCCTTTTATAGGCTTCTCTAATCAAAGGTTAATGAATTCATGAATGAAGTCATAAAGAAGTGCATGAATGAAGTCTCATAAAAGAGTTAGAGTTTCATAAGTACATAATCAATGTGGTCATTCACCACATGAAACCTTTCATTTACAATCATTCCTCTTTAATGACCACCATAAATAATATGTTTCATTAAAACCTTGTTAGTAAAACTCAATGAGACAAAACCTAACGAATAAAAAGAGTACAATATTCATATAATGTTGTAGATTGTTCATAGTTTGTTAGAACTATCTCGTTAAAAACCTTGCCAATAAAACTCAGTAGGATAAAACTTGCACGAAGGAAAAAATAGTATATTACACTAACATCATGCCATAAGTATACTCCCCCTCATGTCAATGTCCTTCAGTTGGCTTATTCCAATCTTGTATATTAGTTTTTGAATGTTGAGGTTGGCAATGACTTCGTGAATAAGTATATTAGATTATCATTTGAGCTTATTTGTTGAACATCGATTTCACCAATCTTTTGGAGTTCATGTGTATAAAAGAATTTGGGAGAAATGTGTTTAGTTTTATCTCCTTTGATATAACCTCCTTTGATTTATGAAATGCATGCAACATTATCTTCAAATAATGTTGTCAGACTGTCTTTGATAGGGGGGAGTCCACATGATTCTTGGATATGTTGAATCATCGATAAAAAAAAAAAAACATTCACGATTTCAGCCAGAATTGCCATAACTTCACAATTCAAGGATGTGGGTGAATTGCTATAATCTCTTTAATGATTCAAGGATGTGGTCAATACTGTCTCGCTTAAAGACCTTCTACGAAATAGCAAGCTTCCATTATACTAAACACATACCCCAAGCTTGCGGATCGCAGCTTTTATGTGAATCTCTCAAAGATATCCCGTGACAACATCATCCAAACAATTGCTTCTTTGATTCATTTGAGTAAAATAGACCCATATCAATTGTTCCTTAGAGGTAGGGTAATATATGCTTGATACCATTCCAATGTCTTTGGGTTGGAGCGGAACTATACCTAGCTAATAAATTGACAAAAAAAGCAATATCTGGGCGAGCACAGCTAGCAAGATACATAAGTGCACCAAGATATCGCAAATTAACCGATAAAATTCACTACTTGCACCACAACAAACAGGAGGTGGCCTTTATAGACTCCTTTAGGCCATTCTCAAACTGTCTACATCGGAAAGTTTCCGTAAGAACTAATTCTGGTGCATACTTACTGAGGCGCGTAAGCAACTCTTCTCATATCTCCACCATCAAGCCGATTCCCTTGTTTCATATCTCTAAATTAGCCTCAACTAGTCTCTTTAGTAATCATCAAGGACATACTGTCTGAAACTTATCAAAGAAGTCCCACTGGAATTGGCCTTGGCAAAGCAATGGATTTCTTAGAACTAACTTCCACCAATCATAAGCTGCACCTTGCAACAATGAGACCGCACATTTGGCCATTTGTTAAGGTGGACATTTTACTTACCCTAGCTTCGTTGTAATTTCAAGCCAAAGCTCTGCGCTTATCGACTCTTCTAAACTTGTGGCCATATGGAATTCTTTCCACTCCATGCTTTTCTTTACAAAATCAATCTGAGCTCTGAGGGCCGCGGAGTTTGATCTAAGACCAGCTTATAGTCTTGGAGAAATTTTTACCAACATCGCTGAAGCATGTTGATAAATACACATTTGAGAAATAATTATAGTAGAATTTAGCACATCCAAATTACAATTTACCCACATTTGGCATAAGGATAGATACTTTTAATTTCTTGTGTTTTTAGACTTAGTGTGTTTTTCAAAGCTTAAACATAAGTGTACAAGGATGTATGTCCGAAGCCAAGAGAAGCACCGAGATGTACAATAAACAGATGAAGTCTCTGGAACTCCAAAGAATACAAGGAGCACTGGGGACTGGCGTACTGGTGACATCATTAATGTGCACCTGACACCTTGTCAAAAAAGTGGTTAAAAGTGTACTGAGATATCTCAAATGTGTACCACACATGTGCAGAAAATGGGATGTAAAGAAGTTTAAAGTGTACCGGTACATCATTAATGTGTACCGTACAATCTACTGGAATTGCGTAGATTTGATCAGGATTTCAGTTGAATGTAAGGGCAATTTTGTCAATTCAACTGTAATGGGAAAATCACATCGAGGGAGGTATAAAAGGAAGAGGAAATTCCAAGGAAAAGAGGCGCTTTTGACTTATAGAATAGTTTCAGAAGAGGGAGTTTCATGTTTTGAGCGGAATTCCTGTAGATCTAGATTGGAAGACTCCTCTTTCATTTTGGTGTTTTTACCACTCAAGCACTTTGTAATCTTTCACAGAAATGCTTGGTTTGTTTTCCATTATAGTATTTTACATTTCACATTCCTAGATTTGTAACCGACCCTGATTTTCTCAAGTATTGTTTTTATGATTAACATCACTTAATATCACTATTCTAATAAGTTCCATGGATTTCTAAACCTTTAATGCCGGGATTCTATATGGAAACTCACTCGATCAAAGTACTAACCGTTCTTCTTTGAACTTCAATGGATCAAGTGATGTTATTCATCAGTAAATGATTTATGAAACTCTAGTTTGATATACTGACAACGTGTGAACGAGATCACCTCGTACACGCAGGCTCGACACAAATGTAAAACTAAAGGTTCGTGGTTAACGGGAACAAGTGCTCACCAAGATTCAATCATCCTTCTTTCAAAAGAGCGAAGATAAATCTTCCATCAAAGAATTATTTATCAATGGTTCCTTTAGATGAGTTGTAAAATAAGAGGCGGGATTTATTTGGTCGGCTTTATGGAATCAAGAAGCACAAGCATTCGCCTTCTATTTTTCTAAAACATTCAAATCAATCAATCACTCAATCAAACAACACAACCCTACAATTTCCTTAATTTACACTGCGGAGAATAGCCTCACGGGTCAATAAAATTAGACCACTCCCGCTGAAATGACCATGAAATACCACGTGATTACAATGCCGGACAACTGTGGATTCCATCGGGAATAATTAGGCATGCTTAATCTCGTGATCGGCGATTTTCGGCTGCACATGGAGTGACTTGACTTAATTATTTAGCCGACTTGAAGAGGGTTGTAGGGTAATTTGCAACCCGCATTGCAAATCCCAGACGTTTCTCCATTTTTCTTTTTATTTTTATTTTGTTTTTAGTGAGAAATCTCATAAGTGTTTCTCGACGAAGTAGCGGTAGTGCATGTCGTAGTGGCTCAGCCCCCAAGAACGAAAGAAGCACCTATTTGTTTTAATTGTATCCCCTAGAAACTTTGAGAAACTACACAAGCCAAGTGTCTCAAGATAACATTTTACCCTCAAATGGACAATCCGGAATCAGCAACATGTATTTAATGAACATACTCAAGGATTCCCGTTAACCCAATAAGGATTCCATGAACCTCCACAACCCGGGGAGGTGATACACTCCGGTAACCCCAAGATTCAGGAGGTGGAAATGGTAACCTTCAAAGAAAAATCACATAGGTCCACCCCGCTTCCTTTGCCAATAGAAAGAACCCTTCGAAAATCCTCTACAACCTCAAAGGACCACAACCACCTCGTGATTCGCCTTCCTTAAGAGGCCAATCAATTTCTAATGAAATCGGAATGATCCGTCTTTCATCGATATATTAAGGGTTCAATCTGAGAACCCTTATTCATTCATGAGAGATTTTGAAGATGTTTGCGCAGCATTTCCTCTCTACTCGCTCACCTCTCCACATAATCGCTTGTTTGCTATTTCCTTTGCTTTAAAGGAGAAGGCCAAAATTCGTTTCATTCCCTAGCACCTAACCCACCTTTACAGCGGAAAATATGCAACAGAGTTCCCTAACAAAATTCCTCCCGCACGTATTAATGCTCTGGCAGCAATCAAAACTTTTCGAAAAATGGTGAACCGCTTGTCATGTAATGGGAAAGATATAAGGATCTCCTCCATGCTATCCCTCACCATGATCGATAGACAAATATAAAAGGCATTTTCACCAAGGATTATCCTTTACTACTAAACAAAGACATCCAGATGATGTGTGTAGGCGAATTCTATGAAAAGAGTGCTAGGGAAGCACCAACTCTTTGACACTATAGCAGAATGCTCGAACTTGGGAGGACTATAATTATTCTCTCGAGAGACATCAAGTAAAGTGCATAGCACATCACCGTGGCGGAATCCATCACTAGAATGATGAGTTGTGTTTAAAAATTGCCAATTTAACAAGGAAATTGGAGGCCATAGAGATGAAAAAGGTACATGAGGTAACTAGTGTGCCTCAAATACCTTCGGGTACCCATCGACCTGCACGGAGGAGCCATGCATCAAGGCGATGATCCCACATTCTGTCCATCAAGTGCCCAAACCTTCCCAAGAAAAGGTGCAATTCAAATAGAGCAAGCCAATGCCCTTAATTACCAAAGGAAACCTTCACTTCCATATCAAAACATATAACCCTTGACAAAAGCACCCTAATTTTTGTCGGAGAAATGAAGGAGTGGCCAAATAATCTTGCCAAACAATCCTAAGGTCCGGTTTAATAAAAAACCATGGCTTTACAAATTCCATTGCACCATTTCAAAATCAAGGTCTCTAAGGGTTTCCCCTCGTGGAACCCTAATCAAGGTTTCCTGAACACCAAATCAAGGAACTCCATCACCACAAACTATCAACCTCCACATAAGAGAGAAGTCTAGAGGATATAGTCATTATAGTTCGTGATAACCCAACAATCCACAAACACAGAACTCCGAACCCGCTTCCGAATGATGAGATCTCGCATAACCAAGTTAACCTTGTCTATAGGTAACCTTTCAACAAGAAAAAAGTAAAACTTCCATCTCAACTCATCCCAAATCCACAAGGTCAAAACAAGCAGGGAAGTTTAGGTTCAAGTGAGGGTACTCGAACATCGTAAGGCTGTTACTACCTTCAAGTGGTAAGGTGAAGCGGGACAAAACCATTTCAAATCTCAAGGAACCATCATAAGAATCTCAAAGTGAATTAGTCGAGGATGAGGTGTCGACAAGCCTCATATCTCAATAATAAATGATGTCGATGGTGAATCAGTGAAAGATTTAGCCCACCCATATCCTCCAGCCCATACCCTCATGCATCGAGCACCAAAGAAAGTGAATAACCATTCTGGAGATCTATGAGTTGTTCAAACAAGCAAATTGAACATTCAGATGCCACGCAAATTCCATCATATGCTAAATTTTAAAGGACTTATGCACGGTAAAAGGAAATTTTAGTGTCAACAAGGAGGCATTCATGATCGAACAATCTACTTAATCTCTAATAAATCTTGGCTCTCCCAAAATACAAATATTCAGGAAGTCCTACTATTTCATAGTGGCTGGAAATTCAAAGTTATGGCATGCTTTAGTACGGACTTTAGGCAAGTGTTAATCACATTTTACTCAAGATATGTGGACCTGTGGTTGGGGAGAACAGAGCCAAACTTTGAAGATGCCCCCTCCAATCGGGTCATCGTAGGTGTAAAAATTCCTAGGGAATAGTGAAGGATGTCGGTACAAGTGGAAAAATCTTACTTCCTCAGGATTTTGCTGTGCTTGACACTAAACTGTGGCAAACAAGGAACCCGCTCCCGCACTTTGGTCGACCATTCTTGGCAACCGCAATGCCATTATACACGTAGGAGGCCTAATGACACTATCGTTTGGGGAACATGACCTGTTAATTTGAATATTTTCAATGTAATCAAGGGAACTGTGATGAAGAAGATAAAAAAAGTGAAATGATGGTTGATTCCATGGTACAAAGATACTCTGATACTTGCCTCATACGGATGATCCTCTTTAAGTCATGTTCGTCACCGAAGCCGATGTAGGAAGTGACCACACTAAGTCGAATTTTTACACTCGTAATTACATAATGATGTATTGGAAGTTAATGGGTGACACCTAAATTTGAACCATTGCCACCAAATCGAGGACAAGGCATTGCCTTTCCCGAGGAGAGGCCACCTAAGCTCGAGCTAAACCCTTACCAATACACCTCAAATATGCATTCTTAGGGAGAGGAAACTTTTCCAAAGAATCATATCTTCCTCCTTAGACTTGACTCAAAAAATCAACTTTCTTCGAGGATATTAAAAACCCAGCGTAATCGTCTTTAGGCTCGACAATCGCAGATATTAAGGGAATTACCTTGATCTCGCACACATAGAATTCACTTAGAAGAGGATGTTAAACCTTCTAGGTGCCATTGCAGACGATTGAACCCAATAATGAAAGAAGGGTGAAAAAGGAAGTGTTAAAACTCGATGGTGATTTACCCTATTGCAGATAAGAAGTGGGTTAGCCAAATTACGTAGTTCCTAAAAAAAAATCTGAGTCACTTATGGTCCCTAATGGCAAAACAATGAACTCATTCCCACTCGTGTCACATCAGGATGGAGGGTGTGCATAGAGTCAGGAAACTCAATGCGGTACTAGAAAGATCATTTTCCTTTGTTTGTCGATCAAATGTTAGAGAGAGTCAGAGGGTACGTAATTTATTTGCTTTCTTGATGGTACTCGTGATACAATCAAATTGAGATAGCAAAGATCACTATACATGCTTATATAAACCGTGGCATAAGCATTCACTTGTCCTTTGGTACCTTCGCCTTTAGAAAATGCCCTCGATTATGCAATGCACTCCAAACCTTTCAATCTGCATGATGGAATCTTTTAGTGACATGATAGAAATCATATTGGAAATTTTCATGGATGATTTCTCGTAAAGGTGACTCATTTGAGAATCGCTTAGAGAACTTACGTAAGGTTTCTGAGGAGGTGTCAAGAGAAAAATCTTGTGTTAAATTGGGAAAATGTCACTTCATGGTAACACAGGGATCGTTTTAGGCCATATAGTCAAAAGACGGAATTGAAGTTGATAAGGCCAAAGTTGAGCAGATTTCAAACCTACCCACTCCTAAGTGTGTTAGAGACATAAGGTCATTCTTGGGTCATGCTTGTTTCTATAGAAGGTTTATAAAGATTTTAGTATGATAATACTCTCTTTATGTACTTTAATACAAAGATGTCCTTTCACATGGTCACAAGCTTGTGACATTGCTTTCACTAAACTCAAAAACATTGCTAGTGTCACTACTCCATCACGCTAGCCCCCTAATCGGGACTTCCATTTGAGATCATGTGCGACGCTACTGATTATGCCATAAAAATGTGTTAGACAAAGGGAAGACAAAAAGGCTTTTGTAATCTACTATGCCAACAAGACACTAGACTCGCCCCATAAACTACATAATCCACTCAAAAAGAGTTTCGGTCAAGCATCTTTGCACTAGGAAATTTCAGTCATACATCAGAGGTTCTCCCGTGGACCATCTTCACGCATCACGCAGCTGGCGTACTTGGCTTTCTCAAGTGTGATACAAACCCCTGTTAACTGGGTGGATTTTATTATGTCAAGAATTTAACTTGACCATTGAAGATAAAAGGGGGTTTCTGGTGAATGTGGTCGCCGACCATTTATTCTTGATTAGTTCCCAGAATCTTAATCCCATGGCACACCCATAGGTGATAGTTTTCCGACAGAGCAACTCTTTGCTCTTGTTCATCGCCGCGGGTATGTCGACATTGTGAACTACGAGTAATCGGCCAGATTCCAGCCCAATGGACTTCAACGTAAAGAAATTTCCTACGCATATTAAGAAATACTACTTTGAGACTTATCTATATAAATACTGCCCAATAAATGATGAGAAGATGTGTACCTAAATGATGAGTGTGTGAGGGTTTAACTTCTTTAAGCATTTTAGCCTGTAGTGACATTTTCGCCCGAAAGATGGCAGACAAGATTTTGGTAAGTCGGGGTTTTACTGGCCCACTATTTAAAGATTGTTTCGATTCGCAAACTCAGGCTCGCCAAAAGAACTAGGAGGGGGTCACAGGAAAACGCAACATGATGCTCTCCTACCCCAATTTTAATTACGAAATTTTTGATTTTGGGTATAGACTCATGGGGCCTTTTCCCTTCTCAGGGTATCTTTACATTCTCTTTATCTATTGATTTGTGTGGCTCTATGGGCCTGAGGCTGGTCCCAACGAGAACCAATGACCACAAGGTTGTTTTGAAATTTATAAAGGAAATATATTTTTCCTCGCTTGGAACACCCGTGCAATTATTAGTGATGGTGGGCTCCATTTCGCACCGATCTTGAAAATCCTGTTAAAAATATGGAGTCACCCATAAAGTGTCACCACTTACCACCCACGTACTTAATACAAAAAAAATCCCATGGTCAAGTCGAACTAGCTAATAGGAGATAAAACATATTTGGAAAAACTAAGGTCCCGAATCGCAAAGAGACTGTCACTCCTGCCTCACTCGATGCTCTGGGCCCACTGCATCGCCTCTCAAAACTGCCCTGTATGTCTCCCTATAGGCTTGTTTATGAAAGGCTTGCCATTTGCCGCCTGAAATGGAAACACCAAGCCATCAGCTATTAGAACTTCTTTAATTCGATTTGACTAAAGGTGGCAAATGATCATTTGCTGGAGTCTGAACTCAAGAACTCAAGTGAGAGAGTCATATGAAAGCTCCCAAATTTACAAAGAGCGCCTGCTGTTCACGACAAATCTATTGTCAAAACTGAGCCTAACCGTATGTACTCTGCATAGCCCTGCTTAGATCTATTTCTCCCCAAGTAAGCTCCCGCTTCCTCGGCTGGATCGCCCATTCATCGTTAAGGTAGCTTATCCATACTACAATGCTGAGATTGAAAACTGACACTGAAAATCCTTCAAAGTGAATGGCCAAAGACTAAACCATTCCTTGAGCATTTCAATCCTCAAGGGTGATGAAGAAGACGGTAGATCCGTTTACCTCGTGATACCCCATCGAGTAAAGTCATTCTCCTAATCACAGATATAGTTTTGATTTTGTGTTATTTTCGTCTTACTTATTTCTTTATCTTTACTTCATTCGCTTTCCTTTAAATTTAAATGAAAAAAAAATAATAGGAGTCCCTGCTTCCGTTGCCTCCAAATCTATCGTGGGGTACCCTTAATTTCATGCATCATGTACACTGGCTGCTTTGCCATGGGTAGGTACATCAAGCTGAACATAACTATGCAATAGTTATATGTCTGGGTCAAATTTTTCAAAATATGCCTCTTTTGAGTATTATGTTTCCACTCCGCAATGTACATACCCGCATGATTTCATTACACTCTCTACATCATCTTATCGCATGCAATATCTTAACGAGCATACACAACAAGCTTTGTGTTCTTCTCGCGGATCATTCCTTGCATTCTACTCCATCGCTTCACATAAACCACATACTTATGGTCAAATTTTCTCGATTCTCACGCTGTTCTAATTGTACATCAATTTCTTTGCTTCCATTCAGGTATCAATTTAGGCCGGGTCATGTTAACTCCATGCATCATAGTCTTTATGGATATTCAGCATAATCGAAAATGATTAGGAGGCCATTATTTCTTCGCATACACCTCGACCATATTGTCTCATCCTCGCACTCCATTTTGAGCTTAAAGTTGTCAAGTCCATTCAACCCTAGAACCCCGATCATTGAATAGCGTTGAACTCTATGGAAAGATTAAAGTATCCAAATAAGGAAGTACAGTGGACTAATTCTTCATGGAATACAAATAACAAGGTAATATGAACAAAAGAAAAGTCGAAAGCACCTAATGAAACCCTAATGGAAGGCAGTTGGACAAGGACAAATTCTACATCGCACTAATTGCCCAAATAAAAAAATAAAAAGAATAATTAGTCAAGTGGCCTGGCACACCATCAAAGTGTACCTGCATAACTTTTCTCAAAAATGGATTAGTATAGAAGTGTACCTAAGACACTCCATTAATGTGTAAATTTGCGACACCCAAATGAAAGGACAAGAGGGCAGCAAATCGCACACCATTTATGTACTGGGTACACCGGGCCGGGTTTGGGGCAATGAGACTTTAAACCCCAAATTTGTGGCTTTTGGTATTCTTCACACTCCCCACTCTACAAAGCCGTTTTTCCTAACCTTTGCCCCTCTCACACAAGCAACTCGAGTTTGTCCGCTCTACTGTGGTTTCCATCACCCAGTTCCTAAGGTTTTGTTCCCCCGAAGCACATCAGACAGACGTAGAAGCCTCCTACGTGATCCTCATTAGCATTTTCAGGTTTCCTCATTTATACATGGATCTGCTTTTGTCGGATTCGGGGTGGTGTTGTTCCAGACTGTGGTTGGGAGTCTCGTGACAAAGATGGGCAGAAAATGTTATCCGATTTTGAGCCCTAGTACTTTTCAAATGGTGGTTCCTGGATTTTATTATATATATTCGGGGCTTATTTGGTTATTATTGTTATCCTTGTCATCTCCATGGCACAACCAAGAACATCGGGAAGAAAGCGCCTTGCCTCTGTATGGAGCGGTCGTGAAGAAAAGGAACCTGATGCCCTCGCACCAAAGGAAAAAGGAAGGGCAAGCAGATGTAGTCTTCAGAGAGTGAGGACGTGTCGTAGAGCAAATATGATGATGAGAGATAGAAGAGATGTGTTCATAAGGATTTTGAGTCAAGGCACGAAAACGGCCCATTGACAGAATGTGGGATTTCCCCATCGCGAGGAGGGCGTGAAGTCAGATATTTTGTACTCACCCCATCAGGAATTATTCAAGAACGTATTATGACTTCGTGGTGCACCGAGGTTCAAGGATATTTCTATACTGGTCACGCCGATTCCCGGCTCGACCCGGGATTGACCTGATCCGAACCAGTTCGGTGCGACCTCAGATCTGGACTCTTTAACACCTGATTTTTTTTTTTTTAAAAGCCACCATACCCGTGGGTATGGCCCACAACTTAGGACAATTCAAACAACTTCAAAAGAACTACCACCGGAGTGGTGTGTCCATCAAAATCCAGACATATAACCCGAGTCCCATTTACAAATACAAAACTACTTCACATTTACAAAGTCGAGCTGAACCTACATGTAGTAAACCTTACAAGTGTGTCGCTCAAATTCGTATGCTGGGATGTTTGCTTCGATGTCTTCTCAGATTTACCTGATTAAAAACCCGTGCTAAGCTTTACGCTTAGTGGGAAACATTTCTTATAACTTATACAGATACACATGCATATACACAATTATAATAAGTGTATAACCATAACATATATCAGAAATTTCATGATTCATCATAATTTTATACAAGTACTTAAGCCCATAACAGGCTTATGTTTATTCGGGGCTCCCGTAGGAGTTACATGTATTTGATTTACGCAGACTTATACTTATACCGTACTTACATTCATTAGTGGACTCCCGTAGGAGCATGGTGAACTTCTCTATCCCTGATTCCAGACTTATACTTACGGACTTATGTTTATTCAAGACTTTAGGAGTTACAAACTTATTCTTATACGTAGACTTACACTAGTTCCTGAGGTACCCGTAGGGGTATCACGTATATTTCTAACCTATACCGGTATTGGCGTAATCCCGGTTCTTATATGAAAGTACCCGTAGGTACCATGCAACCCTATAATCGGGTATCGTGATCTTATACTTGTTCTACGAAGTATATCCCGGTCTTACTTTAACTTATACTTGTATTTTGGAAAGCACATACTTGTCTTACGTAATCCTATACCTGGATTGGCGTAATCCTATTACTCGTAGGATTGATGGCGTATACCCGTAGGGTACTACGGTAACATTTTATCGGTACAAAAGTACTCGTAGGGGCTACGGCAATGTGATTCTCTATACTGAGGTACTGTGAGGTACCATCGATCTCTTATACTTATCTTTACAGATATCTAGAGTACCTCGTAGTTACCACCTAACTTGTACTTATTTAACATACAAGAGTACCCGTGAGGTACTACGTAATCCTAATCAAATACAAGAAAAACTTAGGTACACGTAACTTATCGATACGACTTATCAGGGGGCGTGAGCGCCCCAGGTACTAAGGTGACTTTATCTCGGGGATATCGGACTTTATCGATGCATGAGTACCGTAGGTACTACAGATTCTATAGCCAAATGCGCTGGACTTATCAGATAGATACCCGTAAGTACTACGTGATCATACAGATACTGACTTATCGTGATGCGTGAGTACCAGAGGTACTACAGACTTATACGTATACTGACTTATCGATGCGTGAGGTCTGGGAGGGTACTACAGACTTTATACGCACACCTTATACATTAGTCCTTCAGAAAGTACGTATCACAGATTCATTATACCGAAGTAAACTGTGAAGTTATTACTGGACTTGTACTTATATTATTTTACGTAATTGTACTTATTTTCACAGGAGTGCGAGAGTACCCAAGAGGTACTATCGAAATATATTTATTGTACTGATACGAGAGTACCCTTAGGTACTACTAGACTTATACTTGTTTCACCGATACGGAGTATCTGTGAGGTGCTGACTGGGACTTATACTTATCTCTGACCCTCCCGTAGAGTTATAGAGTTTCTTCAAATACAGGAGTGATCTGCAGGGTACGATGTAATCTCAACAGATAGCTGTGGAGTACCCATAGGTACTACAGAACTTAATCACATACAGGAGTACCCGTAGGTACTACATAGCAAATACAGAGGTACCCGAGGTACTGGCTGCATCATACACAGAGGTACCCGAGGTACATCTCGTAGATCTTTACCATATTCAGCTTCTTTATTCTTATCCGTAGCCTTATCATATAAATTGTTAGATTATTTAATTCAAGACACTGGGAATGAGTAGGACACAAGACAATAAGTAACTACAGATAAGATGTGATCGTAGAGGTTTCGTCAAGACTAATCGTAGAGTGGCCTATACTAGTGTGCCGAAGACGGCCAGAGAGCAATGTGAGCACTAATCGTAGTACCGTATACTAATGCCGGCATCTACCGAGAGTGCCGTCGCACTAATCGTGAGTACCAAGTAATTATCAAAAGCCGGCACGATCAGAGTGCCGTGTCATTCAATAACTGGTCTTAGGCAATTTTACAATTATATGAGTTCAATAACTTACTATCTTATAAGAGAGCATTATTAAATACATTATAATGCCTGGATTTACGCATCGGGACCTGGAATACCGTAAGGTATGATGAGCATGTAATTCACCTTAATAACGATTTTTATTCTTCTATGAATCTACGTTACTGTGAATTGAATCAATCCACCCATTCGCCTAAACTCAAGTTATGGCATTTCTTGCCAACTAGTCGGTTTACCGATTTTACCTAGGGATAGTTTGCGATATTAATTTTTCAGTACATTTTCTCCATATTTGACACTGGTTATTTGTGCTCCTTTAAATCTAAGGTGATAAGGGTTCATTTCCAATTGAATCACCCAAATCGGAGCACCGGAATTCCGTGACACGTCCGAAACAATCCCTGACTACTCTATAATCAACCCATGCAGGAAATGGGCTTCTGCACATGCTCACTTTGGAGTGAATTTTTAAGCTATCTAGAGTCAGAATTTGGAGATACCTATAAATAGGTTTTGTTCTCCTTGAGTCTAGTTTACGTAGCTACTCAATCTCACCAAATCTGATAAGAATGAGCAAGTTATGGCTAAACAATAAAACTGGTCGAAATCGGGAACAGAGTAGCAACATCAGAACTTAAGTTCCTACCTCTAGAGAATCACAAAAATGACCAGAATCGGTTCCCACCGGCACAAGTTCAACTTCTACCGTAGGAGTCCCCGAAAAGTGCCTGCACGTGATTCTCCCATTTTTCATGCACTTTTCCATCCCAAACCAAATCTATTTACAATCGCTTCCAAAGCATCTTGCGGACCTCAATTATACTCACTTCCTTTCAATACTTATTTTCTTTCAACAATTTATCCTAAATTACTCCTAAACCCACTCTAATATGGGTTATTATCCATACACAAACCCAACAAGGAGTGATTAGTTAGGCTTGCTCTAACCCTAACTCATTTTACTTACTATTAACCATGAATTCATCCTTAAAAGGGAGTGATTATATACTTATTGTACTTTAAGGTTTTATTCACCTTACTTTCTACATGATTATTGGTTTAGAATGAAACCTCAGCAAAAACCCTAGATTTGGAGATAATCTACATCATACAATTATGCATGGAAAACCATTCAAAGCTTTAAAACCCATGTAATTCCATAAATAAAACTAAGTTCCATACCTTTGATCTTAGCTTCGTTTGACTTTCCTTTCTCTTCCTCTCTCCTCTTCTTCTCTCTTCTCTTTCTCTCCCTCTCCTTCACGCTTTGTTTTTCTCCCATGAGACTCACACCTTGGTCTTTAAAGCATGTTTTCTAAGGCCTTGTTTGGCCCTCCAAAATAACCTATTTTTAGGCTCTTCAAGTTTGCTTATTTGCTTTTTAAGCCCATAACTCATTCTATTTGCAAAGCAATTTGTGTCATATTATACTTGGCCTCTAATTTTGTCAACTACAGACTTTTATACTTCTTTAGACTAATTTCAAAAATTGTCTCAGTTTTGTAACTTTCCTGCTCCTCATTTCCTAAGCCACATTTAACTCACGAAATGGGCCAAATTATGCTATGTGCTCCTAAACATGTCATAAAACGATCAAGCCTATTTTGGGGTGTTACATACCTACTGTGGTCTCGGGTGCCCGATAATTAACTGGCTGAAAATCACGCCGAGACCGTGATAGTGAGACTTCGCGTAATGGGTAAGCAACTCGATCACCCTTGATCTGGAGAAGATTCCTTACAATATGTCCGCCTCCCGATGCTTCGGGACCGACGATCGCACTCAGTGGCTATCATCGAATTTTGATGCCCGCTTGTTCACTCAGGCTATGTGTACTCACCCTGCGCCTGGCTATGAATGGGTTCATGAAAAAGAATTACTCGTGGAAGCCTCGCCTGAATATGCTTTGATGAATACAGATTATTCATAGACGGGACCGTCTAAGGCAATGAAAATCTCCCAAATAGAGAACAAATTCGCTTGTATGAAGTCGCGAACGGAAACCTACTCGACATGCATTAGTCATATGGTGTGTGATAGGATTTTTCGTAATTCTCGCATGAAAGCAGACATATTCCATTTCCTTCGCTTCAGACTGGTGACGGTGGAAGCCTTAGAAACCTAGGAGGAGCAGCTGAAAGGAAAGCAGGGGTGTCGCCAGTCAGCCCCATCACAATAAAACCGAGGCCAAGAGCCGAGCCGCATCTACTAAGCCTCGTCAAATTTCTTCTGCTTCCTCCGGATCACTTCATCCACGTACTCCCAAAGATTTATTGAGCACATCCCCTGCTGAAGAGGATGGAGCCACAGATATGGGTGGGTTCAAGTGCATTCGGTGCGTGCGCCGATCGACGCCCCGAGGCTTGAGAGTCGATGCCAGGAGCCACACGCGCTGCTACTCCAGATCTGGAGGGAGATTCAGAAGAATTAGATGACTGTGTAGACGAGGACGCATTCTCTTCACGAGGATGAGGATGACGTCTCTTCTGGCGGGGATGAGGATATTTGCATAGTTGTTTTTAGGCTAGACTAGGGTGGTGTTGGCAATCGGGTAGTAGACCTTAGCCATGTTGTGCAGCCTACATTTGATCGTTTACGCACTCTTTTCGTTTAGCCACGGTCGTTACAAACTTTAAGACCTCTTTGATTCAATTATGTTTTTGTTTCTTCGACATTATGCATAGTAGTTATGTGCCCGGAGTTAAATGATTGCTTCCTTTCTATCGATCACTACAGAGTTCTATTTGCATGACTACCTTACATTTCTTAAGTCCATAATCCTTATTTGAATAATCGATTTTGTGTTAGCCTGTTATAATGTTCATTGTGTAAGAATGTGGTTGGTTTAAATGAGTCATACTGGTGCATACTAAAATGGGTGAAATATTTTATTCCATAATTGCTATTTTGAGATTCTTGCAAAGCAGCGCCTTGTTGAGATTCATACCTAGTGGGTAGTTACGATCCCTAAATCTTCTTGAGGATTTGCGAATGCGAGGTGGGGAGTGAAGTAAATACACATTTGAGCAATAATTATAGTAGAATTTAGCACATCCAAATTACAATTTACCCACATTTGGCATAAGGATAGGTACTTTTAATTTCTTGTGTGTTTTTAGACTTGTCAGTTTCGGGGTTTAAAACATGGTATGCGAGGATGCTTAATGGGAAGCCAA
This sequence comes from Tetrastigma voinierianum, assembly GCA_016808115.1. Taxonomy (NCBI): domain Eukaryota; kingdom Viridiplantae; phylum Streptophyta; class Magnoliopsida; order Vitales; family Vitaceae; genus Tetrastigma; species Tetrastigma voinierianum. The sequence continues at coordinate 1,162,790 of JAEQBH010000476.1, read as the reverse complement.
TATGAAGCGCGAGGATGTGGGCGAACAATTGATGAAGTCTCGGGAACTCAACAATCTGAGGAAAGCACCGAGAGGACCAAGTGTCTGGGTACATCATTAATGTGTCTGGGTACACCTTCTATAAAAGTAGCGATGGAGCAAAGTGTCTTAGGGTACACCCAGTAATGTCTTAGGTACACATGTACGAAAAAATGGGCGATGGCGAAAGTGTACCAGGGTACATTATTAATGTCTTAGGTACGTAAGGAGTGCGAGATTTGATCAGGATTTCGAGTTGAACGTAAGGGCACTCTTGTCAACTAACCAGAATGGGAAAATCACATTGGAGGGAGGTATAAAAGGAAGAGGAACGAAGGAAGAGGCAGTTTTTTGACTTATAGGGTTAGGTTTTCATAGAAGAGGAGTTTCTCTCCATTGTTTTGAGTTGAATTCTAGAGATCTAGATTGAAGACTCTTTCATTTTGGTGTTTTTACCACTCAAGCACTTGTAATCTTTTAAGCGAGGCAGTTGGTTTGTTTCCATTATAGTATTTTACATTTCACATTCCTAGATTTTATGCTTAGAATTGATTTTCTCATTATTGTTTTGAATTAACATCATTGATTATCTTGTTCTTATAAGTTCCATGGTTCTAAACCATATCTTTTGGGATTCTAGGTGGAAACTCACCACGATCAAAGTACTAATCCATAATTCTTCTTTTGAACTTCAATGGATTAAGATTTGATGTTATTCACTTGTGCAAATGATTTATGAAAAACCTAGTTTAGTATATTCTTGACAACGTGTGAGCGAGATCACCTTGGTACGTTGTGCTTGATTACAAATGCAAACTAAAGGTTCGTGTTAATTGGGAACAAGTGCTCAACAGTATTCAATCATCCTTCTTTTCAAAAAAGCGTTTAAAGATAAATCTTCCATCAAAGACCATTTATCGATGGTTCCCCAGATGAGTTGTAAAATAAGAGGTGGGATTTATTTGGTCGGAAATTGAGTGGAATCTAAGAATACGACATTAAGTCTTCTATTTTTTCTAAAACATTCAAATCAATCAATCACTTGATCAAGCAATGACACAACCCTACAGTTTCATAATTACTTTTGTGGAGAATAGCTCTGTGGTCATTAAATTAGACCACTCCCACGTGGAAATGACTGTGGAATACCCACGGTATTACAATCTTGGATGGCTTGTGATTCCCTACGCTTGGGAATAGAATTAGGCATACTAATCGGGGCTGAAGCACATGTTCCTTCTAGCAGACTAGGCAGACGGAGATTGATGGATCGAAGATCCATAAGTTGATGCTGAAATTGTTTCCTCACAACTTCTGGGATTGATCCATTAGACCATGCACAACAAAGACATCCGCATTAGGCTAACACAATACTTTGTAGGTACATTTTTAACCTAATAAGTTTTCTAGAAATGCCTAAACCTAGGCTCTTATACCATTAAAACTATCACGTCCCTACCCCCACTTGGGCGAAAAGAGGGGGCGCGGCATGGGACTGGGACTCCTTTAACTGATTTTCTGACATTGGTGGGCTCATTTCAATGTATAAATCCAAATATCATAATATAACTTGTAAAACTACCACCGTAGTGGTATTTAAAATGTCATGTACATATATTCATGAGTACCATTTAGTTGTACTTACACAAATTCAATATCACCAAAATATTACATTTACATTTCAAAACAAAGTCAAAACCTACATATGGTGGACTCTTATTGCTGTGTTGGCCATGTTGTATGCGGAGTGCCTCGAATGTCCTCTTCAGTACCTACACGGATGAAACAACTGTGCTAAGGTTATAGCTTAGTGGGAAACAGATAACAGATATGACCACTTGAAGTGGTCCACAATTACAAGATACATATAACATAATGCATATGTCAGAGTTTACGTATAACCTAAATCTTATCACTGAGTTTTCATATAACATAATTCTTATAACAAGGTTTTCATATCTCCTGTAGGAGTTCAGAACAGAGATCTTGTACGGGAGAATTGCAGTAGGTGAACTTCTGATACATAACTAATTGCTATGATTTATTATAATTATTTCCGCATATCCTTATTGTTAGGATACCTGACATATAAGTATTTGCCCCTGCATAGACGGGTAACAACGAATGATAGGGACCGCAACCACAGTAGGTACCCCAGTCTGATGCGATCTTTGAACATAGACGTGTACGCCCGTAAAAGAAGTGTCGGAAGCGATAGCGAGAGATGTGCTTGCACGTGAAGTGTCGTAGCATTAGCAGGAGTGCCATAGCACTAGCAAGAGTGTCGTAGCACTTATCAGAGGTTCCTATTCATTCACTATTCGGTCTTAAGCAAGCATACAATTATATGTATTACTGAGCTTGTTATATTGTTTTTAATCACATTAGCAAATAAGAGGCAAGAAATAATGTCTACCCAACGACCGTTTCATTCACTTGTTAGGATCTTTAATTAATCTAATTTTATGCCTAATTATCTTCCATTGAAAGTCCAACCAAAAGAGTAATGAATTCTAGGGTGTCGGAGAAGAACAAAAAGCTGGGCGTAGCTTGGCTTAGGCGTAGCAATGCTACGCTTAGGCGTAGAGGTTCGCTTAGGCGAAGCAATGCTATGCCTAGGCGGATCAGACAGACGAAAATTCCGGCCTCGGGTTCGCCTAGGCGAACTAACCTTCGCCTAAGCAAAGACCTTTGCCTAGGCGAGCACTCCTTCGCCCAGGCGAAGAGGTGTCGAGCATAACCGCGAGATGAATGATTTGGCCATTTCGGAAATTTCCCTCGAGCCAAAACAGCTCAACAGAGACTCAAAATAAACCATAAAACTCATCTTATACCCGACCAATGACACTTATTAGAATTTTTGTAGCACCCCGAAAATATGCCTGTAGTTTTTATAACATCATTTAGAGATTAATATGGTCATCAGAATTTTCGGGAAATAAAACGAGAAACAGAAAAATAATTTCAAGAAGTAAGGGCAAATTAGTAATTTAACAATTTAAGACACAATGGTCATAACACTATAAGTTTATATGCCAAAGTATAATAATGAGTTAAGCGAATATGTAAATGAAAGAAGATGAAAGGCTATTGTAGAAATAGCATAAGTTGTGGAGCAAATAGAAAGAAGATAGATGACCAAAGTGTAATAAAAGGAAAATTAAAAATCAAAAGGCAAAATATCTCAAGTGGTCTCTCATTTTTGGGAGAGCTCATACAGATAGAAGAAGAGAGGGGGAAGAAGAAGAGAAGAGAAGAAGAAGAGGAAGAGGAAGAATAAGCCAAGAAAGGTATGGATTTTTGTACACTAGTATGGATGCTATAATTTATGTATGGAACTTACTAAGTTTTGTATGGATTGTTAGGGTTTTGGGTATGGATTTCCTCTTTGAGCTAGGGTGTGAGAGTTAAAGAGTATGAATACTTGTTGGGACTATGGAAACTATGATTTGGTATGGATTATTGGACTTTTGGACTTTTGTATGGAAAAAAAATCAAATCATAAACCCATTTTTGATGAATTTGGGTCTAAAAGAACCCTACGTACTTGGTATATTGGTTGTGTTTTGGACTTGGGTTGGTTGATTGTAATTCTCAATTAAGGAATATTTGTATTAAGGAAATATTAGGGTTTTAAGAGGAGATCTTTGTCAAAATTTCTAAGCCGGATGGTAATAGAAAAGTTTATTCGTTTAGAACTCCGTTTTGGATGTTCTTGGACTCTATGGAAAGCCCTTTGATTTTAGAATCTATCCATATATAGCTTGATAATATTGGAACTCATATTGGTCCAAAAATTACGAAAAACATTAGGCCCAGCTGGTTCTACTCGTAGTCACTGTTCATGGGAAGCCTCCAACTTTGGATGGTCATAATTTCTTCGTCCGAACTCCGTTTCAGATGTTCTTAGACTCTATGGAAAGACTCTTGAGTCTAGAATCCATCCATATATAGCTTAATAGTATTGGAACTCATATTAGGTCTAGAAATCACGAAAAACAGTAGGCCATGCTGGTTATGCTTATAGTCACTATTCATGGGAAGCCTCCAACTTCAAATGGTCATAATTTCTTTGTCCAAACTCCGTTTTGGATGTTCTTGGACTCTATAGAAAGCCCTTTGAGTCTAGAATCCATCCATATATAGTTTGATAATATTGGAACTCATATTAGGTCCAGAAATCACGAAAAACAGTAGGCCTTGTTGGTTCTGCTCATAGTTACTGTTCATAGGAAGCCTTAAACTTTGACGGCCATATAATTTCTTCTGCTCGAATCCGTTTCTATGTTCTTGACTCTATGAAAGTTTCCTTGAGTCTAGAATCCAATCCATATATAGCTTGATGAAATTGGAATGATAGTAAATAGCTCATAAGCATACATGGTAACCATAGTTATTCATGCATATAATGAGATATGAAAAATGCAAAGATACGAATAAATAATTATAAATATCGCATTTGATCATCGGATGACAATAATTATTCGGGAATATGAGATATATACTGAACATAAAATACACATGGATTGTCTGCTTAAAACCTGGTAAAGGGATAGATGAGCATGCCTATTAGGGGAAACAAGTTTATAAAGATAATGACCGCCAGCCCGTTTGGGGCTTCTCATTACAGACTTTCAGAGTTCTTATAGGATGGTCATTGTCTCAGCCACAATGATAACAACGCCTGGCCTTTATAGATGGTCATTTTTCTCGCATAATGATACATAGCGCTTCGGCCCTTATAGACAATTGTTTCAGACAAGGAGTACAATGTTTTCGTCCCATTGAAGCCTTTTATCCCTTTATAAGGTTTATGCATGCATGAAACATAAAACAAATGACTTGAATACGATATATGAAATGATTATGATATGATAAGAGAAGTACAGTATCGCTTATGCGATGACAAGTATATTGTGACAAGAACATGAAGCAAAGTGTAAATGATATAAATATATGAACGCTGGATAAGAAATGAAACATGGTATGATAAGTAAATATGAGGTATGTATAAGCATGTTTAAAATGATATGATATGTTAGATGTATATGCATGTGTATAGAACCAGATGATCCGTTAGTAGCTGCCCACCTAGACTTATTCCCACCTGCCAAAGCTTAGCATAGGTTTTCATCCTGGCACGGAAGCAGAGGGCAAGAAGGCTCTGACATCCCTGTCATTTCCAAGGTCAACACATAGTTGCATGCCCACTGAAGACTTTCTTTCGGGTCTATTTTCAGATATGTAAAAAAAAACTGTTTGTAAACAAAAGTAAAGTTTTTGTATAAGTCTAACACTCACATTTGTGGAGCTTGAATATATTTTGAAATTCCGCTGCTACAGAATATATCTCAAGATGCATGCTTATTAGTGTGTGAATGAACAGGTTATAGTGCACAGGTAAAATGAACAGTGACACCCTCGCCCTACATCTCACGTGGGTGGCAAGTCACGGGTGTCACAATTTTTCCTACACAACTTAAACAAGAAGGATTTCCATACATATAGACTCCATACATGAATTCCATACTAACAAATATGAGAGTTCCAAACCTTGACTTCTTCTCTTTTTCCTCTTCTTCTTCCTTCCTTCTCCTTGCTTGAACCACAAAGAAATTTGAATAAATGGAGAACAAGCAACCCAAAGTTGGCTCTCCTCCTCCATCGTAAATGCCTAGCCTCAAATGAGAAATGATCCAATCTCTAAGACCATGTTTGGTCTTATCCCAAATTTGGCTTAAGGCCATGTTTGGCTTATCACATTTTGGTTTAAATTCTCCCTTTTTACTTATTAGTCCTTCCACTTCATTCTATATGAAAATCAACTTATCATATTTCTTCTTAACTTATGCCTCTTAAGTCCTTAATGTGACGTTTTACCATTTTAACCTTTTTCCCACTTTACACTTAATTTCCGAAAAACGCAAATTTTACTTATATTATACCCCAAACATGTATTAAACTACTAGGGTATAATTTGGGGTGTTACACTCCCCCTCATTTCGATATCTTTAAGTCGGCGCATTCTAATCTTGATGACAGCTTCTCGAATGTCATCTGCAATGACTCAGAATAAGTCTCAGATTACCTGAGCTTCATTTGTTGAACATCAATTCACTCACTCTTCTAGAGTTCAGGTTTCATAAAAGAACTGGGAGAAAATGTGCTTCTAGCCCTATCTCCCTTGATATAACCTCTTCGATCTATGCAATGGCGCAGCATTATCTTCAAATAATGTCATTAACCTGCCTTTTTATGTATGAGTCCAGATGATTCTTAGATATGTTGAATCATCGATCTAGCTACATAAGTATTCGCCATCGCTTCGTGAATTGCTATAATCTCTCAATGATTCGATGATGTAGCCATCATTATTCGCTGAAGGTCTCATGGTTCCATTACACCAAACATACCTCAAGCTTATGATTCGCTTTATATGGATCTTAAAGGTATCCCGCATCAGCATATCCAAGCAATTGTTGCTTTGATTCATTTGCGTAAAATAGACCTATATCAGTTGTTCTTTGGAAGTAGCGCAATATATGCTTGATACCATTCCAATGTCTTTGGGTTGGAACAAATGATGTCAAGTGAACGAACAAGCATTAGCGAACTTAAAGGGTGTGCTTTATCCATATAAAAGCATTTTAAGATTTTCTTAGTATATGCTGATTGGTGAACCAAAACTCCAATATGGAAATGCTCAATCTATAGGTGGAGACAAATTTTGTTTTCCCAAGATCTTTCATCTCAAATTCTCTTTTCAAATATTTTGTTGTTCTTGTGAGCTCTTCAAGAGTCCCACCAAAATTTAAATTCATTATCACGCCACAACACACTGCAAATCCCGTTTCTCCGTTTCTTAATAAAGATGCATGGGCATATAGTGTTGTTTGCATACCCTTCTTTCAATAAATACTCGCTAAGGCGATTATACCACATGCATTCAGATTACTTCAATCCATATAGAGATTGCTATAATTTGATTGAACATATATTACGAGGCTTTATATTATTTGTTTCTGTGTACTTGACCAAGGATTTTATATATATATATATATATATATATATATATATATATCATTATCTATGATCCATATATTAAAGCAGATGATCCATGAGACGACAACTAATCCTTCAAAGATTACTGTTTATTAGGAAAGCGGAAAGTGATTAAAGGCGACATGAATATATTTCCGTAGTTATTACTCAAGCCTCTTGATAGAGAAACCTTGTGCTACTTAATCGCGCTTTTATATATCTTATGACTAATATTTTCATTACGCTTTTTGTGGTACAAATACCTATTTGTACCCAAAAGGCTTTACACCTTTAGGTGTTTGGACTACAGGTAAAAAAACGTCTCATTTCATTAACGAGTTTAATTCTGTCTATATAGATTATTTCCATTTTTGTCAATCATTTTTATTTCGGTTATCTCTTCCACATTTTGCATCAGATCCACTACTTTCTATGATGCTCCAAGGCCACTTGGAAAGCAAAAAGATGATGATAACAACTTTATTTCGATCCCATTTTTCTATCAGGTACATAATTTATTGAGATCTCACAATTTTCGTGTGTACTTGTGCCTCTTAAGTGTTATTTCTTTATTTTTAACTTCTTCAAGGGTCTTTTGTTCAACATATGCCTCGTATATTTCTGTTCACCATATGCTCACTTCATGGCTTTGTTTATCATATGCCTCTATAGGGGCTCTTTTGTTTATCGTGTACCTTTTAGAGTACTGCACCCTATCAGGTTCTCATCTTCCGGGAGTTATATCTTGAGTCAATAAAGTCTCCACGCTTCGTATCTTTTTAGACTCATTTGCTAATTGTCCTTCGGGGACATCAATTCGTGCTGAAGTATTTGTAGTCGGGATATGTTACTTTGTCACTTTCTTTGTATCAATAAAAGCATATAGTAATTGATTTTCCAGATTTTGAAAATGAATGATCCTTTGAACTTCCAATTCACATTGATTTGTACGAAGATTGAAATAAGACATTGTAGATGCATTCAAAGTAATTTCTCATCGTTCTTCTGGAACTGACTTTTCTCCCCCTAATGGAAGGAATACACTCTCATTAAAATGACAATCCGCAAAGCGAACTTTAAAAACATCTCCCATTAAGGGTTCAAGATATCTTATGATAGCCGGAGAATCAAAACCTACATAAATCTCAAGTCTTCGTTGGGGACCCATTTTAATGCGTTGTGTAGGTGCAATTGGTATATAGACTACACAACCAAATATTTGTAAGTGAGAAATATTTAGTTGTTTGCCTAGTACAAGTCATGGGCGGGAGTATCTATGGTGTTGTTGGCTGAATACGAACCAAGCTTGCAAAGATGCATATAGCATGTCCCGTGGTCAAGTCATCATTTGCTTTCATAAGCAGGCCCCAGCTATTAATTGAAGACGTTTGATGAGGGACTTTGCTAAACCATTTTAAGTGTGAGTATGAGTGACATGATGCTCAATATTTATTCCAATTGATATGCAATAGTCGGTAAAGGTTTGAGAGGTAAACTCACCGGCATTGTTAAGTCTGATGGCCTTAATTGGTTAATCAGGAAACTAGGCTCGTAATTTGATCATTTATGCGAGGAGCCTAGCAAAGGCAACATTTCTTGTCGAGAGAAGGCAAACATGTAACCACCTCGTAGAGGCATCTATTAAGACCATAAAGTAACGAAAAGGTCCACATGGTGGATGGATTGGTCCACATATGTCCCCATGTATTCTTTCTAAGAAGACTGGTGACTCAAATGTGACTTTGCTAATGGATGGTCAGACTATCAATTTACCTTGTAAGCAAGCACCACATGGGTATTCATTGGGCAAAAGAATCTTTTGGTTTTTTAGTAGATGCCCATGTGAGTGTTCTATGATTCTCTACAGCATTGAGGACCCAGGGTAACCTAACTTGTCATGCTAAAGAACAAAGTCTGGGTCGCAAACTTCTAGTTCACTTACAACATATGACTCGGGAGAGGCTTCATATTTATATGATATAATCCTAGAGGAGAGATTGCTGAGAATTTTTCCAGAATATAAGTTTCTTGTTATAAATAATAGAAAGCAATGTCAAGACATTTTGTATTACCTTCATTCATAAGTAGTTTCAAGGACATCAATCCTCACGGATATCTTTAAAGTCGATCAAATTCCTCGCTATAATATAATGCATCATTGATATGGAACCTAGTTCCTCCTAAGAGCACTATATTTGCTTTCCGAGCCTTCACTAAGTTTGCACTGTGTGATATGGTACTTACATTGGTACTTGTTAATGTCAAATCTAGAAAGTATCTTTTTATCTCGAAGAATTCAGAGTGGTCAGACAATCGTAAAATACATACATCACTCTCATTCATCTTGAGAGAAATAACACATGGATTTCATATACAACTAACAAAAACTATAGATAATATAAATAACAATGTAATGGATGTAATAACAAAATGATATTTTATTTAATTTTGACATAAGAAGCATCATTCAATAGTAGTATTTTCATCATTCATCAAATAGTCTGTTTTTCCACTAGGACCTCCAAAGAAATCAAGATTGCAAGAAGTTAGTCTAGTCCATTTATCGCAAATTTCATTTCTATTTCTTTCCTTTTCTTTGATTGATGTTTGCAGAGGTCGCCAATGTTTCAGTGACGCCCTAAAATCAGTGTCCGTTGACAACTCGTCAACCTGACGGAATATCGCGGATGCTCCGCAACCCGACACCACTCACGAAAAATCGCAGAGTCCCTTGTACAAAAAGAGCCTACCCAAGGTACAAAACTGTCCCAACAATTCAACAATGACCACAGGTCCAAGATGCGAGCAAAATAATGGCCACTGGGCCCCCCGCCCCAATACTCACAATATACATATCAACTATATAAATAGTTCAAGAGTTAATAAATCATTTCTTACCAAACATATATCAAAATTTAGAGTTTTAATACATGTTGTACAAACGAATACCCAGCCACAACCCGACTTTCTTCTAAACGCGGCTTAGGATATCCCACACTCTGCACTTTAAATATGATCCTTGACGTGGTATGCAAAGCCCAAGAGAGATAATTTCACATGCACAAGCATGGCAAACAATCACATCCAAGCAATTACATGAATCCTACTTCAATGCCTACATGACTAATCTCATGTCCTTCGAAGTCCTCACCGACTTCACATATGCCTAATCCGAATGCGAATAAAATCACGCTTTCAAAACAAAGCTTTTGTTCTCGAAAACTTGCTACCAGTCTGCAGAAATATATCGGGATCACCTCCGAGACGAATTGCCGGATAACGCCCGAAATTATGGTCCTCATCCTATGATCCGTTGACCCACTCTCCAAGACAATTCTTCCGAAAACTCCGTCGAAATTCCTTTCACAAACGCTGCTTTGTTTTCTTTCATGTCATGCACTCACTTAATATTCTGTGGTGCCCCAAAGGCATATGGAATGCATGATGCCAATCCTAACAAAACTCATGCTAATATATAAAACATGTGATATACTAACATGTAATTAATCCATTACAAATCAAGTTATGCAAATTCACAACCAATAACATCAAAATTAGCTCACATGGGCCACTAGGCAAACACAATTCATTTAAATCACTTACAACACACATTCACACCAAGAAAATCTTGTCATTATTCACGTGACGTAAAGGAAAAACCTCGAGTCGGGCACCGCTTCACGCCACAACAATGGAGATTTTCTCCCACTTACCAAAGCTTTTTGAGATCAAACACGGCTAATCCAAGCCTCAAAACATCCCCAACCATTTACATAGCTCAGCCAAAGAATAAATACAAGTAGAAAAGATCCTCACTTTAAGTTGCCTTAACTCCACCAAATCTGTCCACGAGTAGCCCGTCGCAGATCGACTTTTGCTTTTGTTCACAGAACCGATGGTCCGAATGGGGCCGCAAATCTAGAGAGAAGGAGCTTATTCTCTCTCTAAAATCACAAAATCCAGCCATCGTGATCTCCACCCGCTTTTGTCTCAAAATGAAGAAGATGAATACTATTTAACTTTTGTCTCATTCTCATTAACATTTTCATTAAGTCCACTGCGTCCTTTGTCTCGATTTCGACACTCTGGTTTGACCTAAGTCATCCATTTCCATCATCTCTAATCATGCAACATGTGTCACATGGGTATTACGTAGGTGACTTTGTCACATCACATGTCTCTCAATCCGCTTAAGGCAATCTATCCAGAGTTTTGAAAAACGGAATTTCGATCGTTCTAATTCGAACAAATCACGTGGTAGCTTAGATTTCGCGAGACGATTCCAACGTGAAGTCCGTCACATCCGGGATATCTAAAAATTGATTTCACCGAATTTACCATTCTCTTCATCATTCTTCAAAATTCGAAATTTTCTGGTCTTACGGCTTGGGCATATGATGTATGTGCAAACCTTCATACCACATCTATGAAAATTATTCATGGGCCTTGGAAGGTGTATTTTGTATATATTTCCATTTTCGTCGTCCCGTGATTATTTCACTTATAGTGGTTCCATAAGGTTTTCCTTTTCTGGGAATTTGATTGATAACTACCATGAGTTCCATGGTATCATAAATTCCTTCTACGACCACAACCTTGTCCTCGTCCAAGTCCACGGGTTTAGGACGATATCACATTCACTTCAGGGAATGGTTCGGATCCAGTTGGACTGGATTGGTGATTTCTCATCAAAAGCTCATTATTTTGCTTAGCAAGAAGAAGACATGATATCAATTTAGAGTATTTCTTAAATCTACACTCTCGATACTGCTGCTGCAGGAGCACATTCAAGGCATGAAATGTAGTGACGTTTTTTCAAGCATGTCTTCTTCTGTGACTTTCTCTCCGCATAACTTCAACTAGGAGCTAATTTTAAAAAATGCGGAGTTGTATTCACTAACTGTTTTAAAATCTTGCAACCTCAAGTGCATCCATTCATACCAAGCTTTTGGGAGAATTACAGTTTTCTAGTGGTCATATCTTCCTTTCAACTCATTCCATAGAGTGAGGGGGTCCTTTATTGTAAGGTATTCACTTTTTAAATCCTCATGGAGGTGGTGCCAAAGGAAAATCGGCATTTTTGCACAATCCTCTAGGGATGCTTGATTTCCTTTTTTGATGGCAACTCCAAAATTCATTATATCAAGATGTATCTTAGCATTAAGAGTCTAAGATAGATCATTTTTTCCAGTAATGTCAAGTGCCACAAACTCAAGTTTTGTAAGATTTGACATTATCGACAAACTTTTGATAATAATGTATTAGAATCGGTTTTGACAAATAAAAGTATAGATTTTGGTTTACAATCAAAACCAAATATAACTATAGATAAGCAAAATCGAAATAACTTCAAGATAGGGTTAGGAAATTACCTTCAAAGTAAACTCGTACTGATAATGTGTTGTGAAAATATTATAAAATGCAAACTCAAAATAAATATACTTTTCTCTTATATATGAAAGAGAGACAAACTAAATAGGAAAAAGGGAGAGAGAGAATAAAAACCTTTTATTTGTTCTAGGATGATATTACAAGGCATTAGGAAGGCCTTATATAGGTTTCTCAATTGCCTCGACTAAAAGTAAGTAAATTGAGATGTTAAATGAGATTTATGAAGTTCAATGAACTTCAAACCTTTAATGGGTGAATGTGGTCATTGACTCATTCACCGTATTCACAACAAAAGTGAATTTATACTTCTAAAATAGTTTAATGATATAACTTGAGGTAAAAGAAATTAGGTAATAAATAAAAACAATCAATTTATGCTTAAATTTTACATCTTTATTTTACCTTTTCATCCCCACTTATCCCAATTACTTGCACGAGTTCCTTTATCATTCTATAACATTCATTGTTACTTAACCTCTTTTATTCTAATAAAAGTTTATGAAGATAAATATGTTAATTTGATGATTTAAAATATATATATATATATATATATTAATTTTATTAGATAATTTTAATATTGAAAGTAAAATTTAGATAATAAATCATAAGTTAATAACTAAAGTATGTATAATAGCCTTTCTAGCAATAGCGCTTTCTTTAGTATCACTTATGTCCAAAGATCAAAATATCGGTAAAGACAGATATATCGATACTTAGATTTTACGGATATATTGAAAATATCAATAAAATATCGGTGGATATTTTTTCATATATTTCGGTAAAGCATAAATTAACAAATATATTTGAAATTAATGGAATAAATTGAAAAAGTGTAAAAATAAATAAATAAAAATACATTTATTAAAGACAATATTCACACTAATTATATAGATGTTACATAGCAATAGTCTTTAAAATTTCGGTTGCTATTTTTTTTTTAAGTCTACTTAAATTGGTGTTTTTTTTTGCTAAATAAAAGAGATTTAATTTTTGTATTCTAACTAAAAATAATTTATTGTTAAAGTAATTTTATTAAGTTAAATCAAAACAATAAACACTATATAAAATTTAATGCAATTAAGGTTTAATAATAACTTTTTTATTGTATTCCCACATTTTAATTATCAATAAAATTCAAAATTTTTATAATATTAAGGCATATTATGACTTTCTTAATTTGTTTCTAAACAACACCAACGAATGGATAAATTGGAATAATAAAACAAGGGCAAAAACGCGATTTTTTTAGTCATTTGGGCCCTTTATATCTCCCAACTCACTCTATTTCTTTAAATTTACTTTCAAGAAAACACAAAATCTCTTCCAACCCACTCTCTATTCCACTCTATTTCCTAGCTTCCACCAAATGGTTTACCAAATATGGAGAGCCATTTGAGCTCTCTAAATTCTCTCTACCTTTTTTCTCTATCTCTCTCATATATGTTTGATTTTTTTAAATTATCAGTTAGTGAAAATGTAGAGCAAGGCGGAGCGTATTTAAAGCCAAGTAATCAGCAGAGCGAATTTAATATTTAAATATATTTTGAGTAGCTATTTTGTTAAGTGTGGTTGGAGATGCTCTTAGGGCCTTATTTTTTTCAGCCAATTATCTTAATTTTAGAAGATTAGATCTAAACCATACATTTTTCATAAACACAATCTCTACCATTGATTTTTATTAAACCCTAGAAGTCCCAAAATGTTTTAGAAGCCCCTTAAACGCGCCGTGGACTTCTCATCTCCCATATTCTTGTATTTTTCTTTTTTCTCTTGCTTTCTCCTCAGCCGTTGGGGACTTCTCTTTCTTTTTTCTTTCTTTCCTCTCGTTTTATTCTGCTTCCTTTCCATTTTCTCTCTCATTTCTTATTTTCTTTTATTTTTTTTTCTAAACTCGATGGCCATTTTTTCAAAAAAAAAAAAAAAATATTATGTGTCATCGATCTATGGTTGATTTATCGGCGAAATCGACAATAAATTACTGATTTTTTTGATGATTTTCGATTTCTTAATTTTCACACAAGTAAGATGTACTCCAATCAATGTATCCACACATTTCGATGCATAACCGACATCCATTTATAACTGTACATTCTACTAAAATAATTTATCAATCGACTTCGTGATGGATTTCGCTTCAGATTCAGAGATACACGATATATCGTCGATATCTGACATTTTCGCCCATGCTTCTATAATAAACGTTTTTATAGAAATATAAGAAAAAGCTATTCTACTGTGTTTTTATAACAATTTGCATATTTATAAAAAAGTTTTTATATCATTAAAATTACCAAAAAGGACATCTCGTTTAAATAAAAAAAAAAGTATAAATACATATAAAAATTTATATTAATAAAACCTAAAATAACTATTTTTATGATTATAAAAATTTAAAAATACGTCTACATGATTAGCTCACGGAGGGGAGGGTTCCAAGTTTAAGTCCCAAATGAGATATTTTACTATCTTGTAACAAAGTGTTTAGTTATAAAAATTTTTTAAAATTATTTACCAAAATATTTAAATTATGGTGCATTTGGGAGAGCTTATTTATATCTTATTTGAGTTTATCTTCTCACATAAGTGCTTTTAATTAATATTATAGGTGTTTTGAAGAGTTTATAAAAATAATTTATAACCCTCTATAAGCCCATTTTAACTTATTTCAATAAGCTTCATAGAAAAGCTTATCAAAAAAAGCTTTAAAAAAATTAATTATCTTAATAACAAAATTGTCATTTTGATAAATTTTGTAAAAAATACGAAATTTCTTTTTGAAAATAGAAAGAAATTCTGAAAAATATGTAAAAACTAGTAAATTTTTTTGAAAAATGAAAAAATAGAAAAACAAATTCCAAACAATTATAAAATAGGTAATTTTGAAAAATTATGTAAAATAGGAAAAAATTCTAAAATAATGAAAAATAGAAAACAAATTCAAAAAAATATGGAAAAACAGTAGACAACATGCAGTGAGACATACAATTATTATTTATATTAAATAGGGATGATCACTTAAAGCCTATACTTCCCTTACTCTTCAAAGCCCTAAGACGCTTACTACGCACTTAAATATTTTATGAGTTCATAAGACACTGTCTATTTCTATAGAAAGTATCCCAAAGATTTTAGCTGAAGAAAAACTTATAATATTTAGTTTTTATAATCTTTTGGATGGCAGAAACAAAGTCACAGATAAAACACAACAAACCATTAGCTATTTTTATACTAGAGATTACATTTGAATTATAAATATTTCAATATATAGTGAATCTTTACTTTATTTTTAATTTTTTATCATAGTTATATATATATAT
The DNA here is from genome assembly GCA_016808115.1 of Tetrastigma voinierianum. NCBI lineage: Eukaryota > Viridiplantae > Streptophyta > Magnoliopsida > Vitales > Vitaceae > Tetrastigma > Tetrastigma voinierianum. Next base: position 1,147,023 of record JAEQBH010000476.1, on the reverse strand, counting down.
ATATATATATATATATATATATATAAGTTTCAGGTTTAATTTTTTAAATTATGACAAGTGTTTATTTATTCAAACACTTTAATTTTATAAGTAATTATGATGATATTTTCAGTAATTTTAGATGTTATAAGTTATTGTGTAGCAATGCATCCAAACACCTTGAAGTAATGCATAAGCGCTTTTTAAAATATGCATCCAAACATAAATAGCTTATTGAATAAAATACTTATGACATAAGTTCTCATCTAATAAACTCTTATAAAATAAGTGCTTAATGAATAAACATATATAAAATATTTACAAAAAAAATTTTGGATTAAGAAATGAATATACATAAACATTTGTATTAATAAAATAAAATATTTATTTGCATGATTATAAAAAATATTTGAATTAATGAATAAATCCTATGTAATTATTCGTTTTAATAAAAACTTAAAATAATTATTTTTATGATTATAGAAAATTTTAAAAAAGTACAAAAAAATTGAATTATTTGAATTTTAAAATTATATCATATTTGTGGACCCCGCATTTTTGGCTATTATGCGTTTTTCACTAAAAAGGCGAGACTCGTTTTTTTATTTTAAAAAAACCATTTTAGAAAACGGTTTGGAGTCGCCACTTATTTTTGTTTTTATTTTTAAAAGGGAAACAAAATAAGAAAGAAAAACCCTAAATATGACTCATGATAAGAAAAGGCAGGTCTGGGAAAACCGAGTTTAGGTCCGGGGGTTAGGTTACTTATCAGGAAGGTACGATGGAAGCGTAGCACTCCTCTAAGCCCCTAAAGTTGGGTCTCTACTAAACAAACTAAAGAAAATATGGGTTTTGACTAATCAACTAATGAATACCAAAGATAAGCACACAATATAAAACATGCAAGTATATATAAATAAATAATCAAGCAAAGTCATATGAGAAAAAATGTGTACTGACTAGCATGTTATAAGCTACTTAATAATTGGGAAACAATGTTAGTGCAATAACAAAATACAAACTATTCACATTCAATTAGAAATTAAGTTATAAATCATATGTCAAATTATTTATTAAGATGGAATGTCGCCCCACCTAAGCCCATTTATATGTTACACAATTAACTCCTCACATTCCATTTTATTGGAATTTGTAAATTAATGTTGTGTTTGAGATTTTTTGAAAACTGAAGTTAAATGGAAGTTTTGAAATTAAGTTTGGAAATTGAAATTTGGAAATTTGGTGATTTTTTTAGACTTAAAATTTAGGAAATTAGGGAATTTTCAAAAATTTAAGATTAAGACAATTGAATCTTTGAAATTGAGATTTGGAATTTTGAAATTGATTGCTGAATTTTGAAATTATGAATTTTGTAAATTTGAAATTAAATGGAAATCGGAACTTGAATTTTGGAAATTATGACACTTGATTTTGGAATGAGGAATTTGGTAATTTTGAAATGAATCATTGAAAATTTCCAAATGAGATTTGGAGGACTTGACTAAAATTGAAAATTTGGAATTTTAGAAAATGAGAAATTTGGAATTTGGATACTTAAAATTGAGAAATGGAAATTAAAAAAAATTGGGGATTTATTAAATTAAGGGTGGGGTGATAGTCTATATGTTAAGGAAAACAAAAAAAAAAAAAAAAAACAACAAACAACAAATGTAACAACAACCAATTTCTAAATAAAAAGCAACAATATAATTAAGGAAAATAAATAATAAGATTTATAAATTAAAATGACTAATATATATACAAGACAATTAAAAATAAATAAATAAACAAAAATTAACTATATAAAAGAAGAATAAAGAAAGTCAAGAAAAACATACCGGTAGATCGTAGTTCACCATTTCTTAAGTCTAAATTGCCTCCAGTTGGGATCGCCTCCCAAAATTGCCCTCGAAGCCAAGATTTCCAAGACACCATAAACTTAAACTTTGAGACCACTTTAAACTTTGGGCAAAGCTAGGATCATTTCTGATATGGGGAAGACCCAGCATGCCTCCTTAAGAAGAAGCAGAATTTAAGACTAATATAACAATTATATAGACCAATGCCAAATTTATTCCCCGAAAAATATTTAATCCAAGGGTCGTTGGGGTCCTCATTTTTTTGGAGTGGAAACGGCTTATCGTTTCCTTTTTCCACTTCTCAAATGAAGGGGAGAGGACCCCTTTTATAGGGAAAGGGAGACCTCTCTTTCTTGTAAGTTTCCAATGTGGGATTGCCTCCCACAAAAATAAAATCATAAAAACCCTCAAGGAAATGTAGGTGCCCTACACCTCTCTCCCTTGTAATTTTCAATGTGGGATTGTCTCCCTGCGAAAGAAAAAAAATCTAGCCTGAAATTTAGGGTCTACAAATATGCCCACACTCTTCGATAGAGTTCATGAGTGTAACGATATGAACATGATAAAACGAGATGTGAAAGTGAGTGAAGTGAGATGAACTCTATCGAGAGAATAAAAGAGACCCCTGAAAGTGTCATAGAGAACAACGGCTAGTTCAAGCTCGAACGACTAAAGGAGTTCTAAAACATCTAAGAAACCTTCAGATGACAAACAACTGGGAGCGGGTAAAGTGGGCGGATAAACTCTCTCTCTAAGAGAGGATTATGAGAGATTTGAAATATGAGCATGAGAGTGATGGGTGGGCCATGGGTGATAGAATGATCGTAATGCCTTTATACCTTAATTAACACCGTCATGGACAAACTCATAAGCTAGCAAGTAGAAATACGATAATAAGAAATAAACCATGTGATCAAGTGTGCTCACGAGGTTTGGTATGAGTGCAGAAGGCATCGGAATGCAGTGCGGAAGCGAGAAAATCTGGCACGTGAGGCACAGGCGCCCTGTATCGAGATGTAGAAGGTGAAGCGAAGTCACGAGCGCTTTATTTATAGAAGGCGAAGTCTGAACGTCTGAAATGCGATGCTAGCTTAAGCATTGATACAGGATGGGTCCCGAGACATCGATCAATGAAGGCGAGAGTCGGGCGGCTTGTGTAAGAGAGCGAGTACGAGCGTCGATTCTCGATCTTTAGCAAATGTGATGCCGGATGAGTGCGGACATCGATCGATATGGGCGAAGTCTGAGCGCTGATATCTGAGAAACGAGTTTGAGCGTCTAAATCACAGGTGTAGCAAATGTGATGCAGGATGAGTCACGAACATCACGATCAATGTAGGAAGCGAGTCACGGGCTGATATGCGAGAAGGGCGAGTCTACGGGCGTCTGATCTGCGTGGCACAAGCAAATGATCTGGGATGGAAGTGCGGACATTTGATCCCGTATGAAGGCGAAGTCACGGGCGGCTGTGCGGAGACGAGTGCGGGCGTCGATCTCTTTGGGCTAGCGGATGTGATGCGGATGGAAGTGTGAACATCGGTCGATGGCGAGAGTCGGGCCCGATGCCGCGAGAGATGAGTCTGGACGTCCTGATCTGTGAATTTGAATGTGATGCGGGATGAGTGCGATTATCCGGAATCCGTATAGGAAGGCGAAGTCACGGAAAAAACGTCTGTGACGAAGTGCGGGCGTCGATCCTAACCGAATTTGGCGAATGTGATGCGGATGAAGTCCCGGACATTCGATCCAATGTAGGCGAAGTCTGAGCATGATCTGAGAGGCGAGTCGGGCGTGCGATCTCGGCGAGCTAGCGAGATGTGATGCGGGATGGAAGTCGGACATCGGTCGATATGAGGCGAGTCACGGGCGATCTGAGAGGCGAGTCACGAGCGTGCGATTCGCGGAGCTAAGCGGATGTGATGCAGATGAAGTCTGAACATCTGATCAATATAGAGGCGAAGTCTGAAAGCCTGAACTGAAGATAGTAAAGACGAAGTTAGAGGGGTATGCCCCAATACGACATCCAATAGAAGCATGACGAAGTCCAAAAATGTCATAACAATGGCTCATATCATCGATAAGACTTGTCTGGACAAACCAACCACGTCGAATGATCGAAAGATAAAGGATATGCTTGATGTAGCATCTATCAAAAACATGATGAAATCCAGAAAATGTCGTAACAAGACTCATCCTCTGGAAGATAGGTGTATGCCTGAACAGAGCAAATTCCTAATGATCACGGTGATAAGGGATTCTTTAAGTCACGACATATGTCATCGATAGAGATGCCAATAGAGCTTCCGAATATCAAAATGCGGCTCCAACATCTCGACAAAGAATGCGTCTACACAAGCAAGCACATCAAATGATCTAGACGGATAGGGGTGCCCCCGTCTGTATGTCGAGGAATCCCGTTCTAAATCTTTGCATCCCTCAATAACAAAAGGCAATCTCGGGTCATCTAGAACCGCAACTAGAGATGGATCCAGCTAGCAAGGCATCTCCTGAAAAGCCACATAATAATGTCCGGATATCGACCAAGTCTAAAATGCCTATCAAAGTAGATCTTTGTCAAAGAAAACAGTAAAATCCCGTGGTCTCGGGGTGGTCTTATGACACGGACCGTAATGTGAGCTTAGGGTGATGGTAAAAGAAATGAGGAAACTAGAGCTCAAACACCCAATAGTCAACCCCACTTCCCTCGTGTGGAATGCCACATGCATAAGAAGAAGTCTCATGAGCCTGGATCACAAGAACATCTAATGGAAGTGCTAATACTTGATGATGTAATGCAAAAAGTGTAACATGTGGTGAGATGGGTAAGGAAGGATGTAAAAGTGAAACATCAAACTCGAAATCAATAAACATATGAGGGTGATAAATGTGAAAATGAGAGGTATGAAGTCGAGAAGATAAAAATAACAGTTATGAAAGCGATGATGATATGGTGAATCTGCAATCAACGCATGGGGAAGAATGTCGTCGACAATTGGATGATGAATATGACACTAACTCGGAGCCCCTAGGAGAGGATCAGTCATCTCATATACCACTAATAAAATCTCAAAGTAAACACATGATACTAGGATCTCAGGAAACCCACATACGAGACTCCGAGGTAATACATACCTTTAAGACAATGATCTCGCCAAATCCACATACGGACTGAGGAACACTTATGCGGGAATACATATATATGCGCATTTATTTATATATATTTTTTTCTTTTCTCTTTTTTTTCTTTTTTTTTCTTTTTTTTCTTCCTTTATTTTTATTTTTATTTTTTTGCGCATAGAAGCGAATGAAACAATGAGAACGAGCCAATATGTGATAAATAGACATATCTCCAAGCACGAAGGTACAATAAAAACAACTCCAATGAAATGACATGAGCCTCTCAACTAAAAGTCTACGAATAAATATCGATGGAATGAGTGAAGGATGACATGACAAACCCTGTCACGCATTAAAATGAATAGATCATCAATCTAAATTGGGAAGAATGTGATAGAGCGAGTCGAGATAGAAAGAAAGTGGTGAAAACATAGAAACTATGAAATGAAAGCGGATGCAAGTAGATGTGGTAAGGCGATATAAGAACATGTCAATGTGTCCATAACTGAAGATCCTAAACTAGGCATCCACACTAAGGGCCCTATCGGGTATGAAAGGTAAGCGGGGCTATAAGAAAAAATAGGACAAAATGCGCGTGTGAGGCTCAATGGGCTAGCAACGGTAAAAAAAAAATAAAAATAAAAATAATAAATAAATAAAATAAAATAAAAATGTGAGTAACAAGTGATAAGGTATATGGCTAACCGAAATGATGGCCACCCATCCTGCGACCAAGGTCTCAAACGTAAAACTTTTCGGTTGATCCGCATTAGCTCGAGAATTGGTTTCCATCTAAGTCCATCGGCAAATACGGCTCCTAAAATTGACTCTCTAATAATGTAAGGTCCGCTCCAGTTGGGTCTAAACTTCCCTCTAGGGTCAGTGACTAATCCTCTGAGGACTCTCAAAACCAAATCGCCTCGCTGTAGTGGTCTAGGCTTGACCTGCTTTTTGAAAGCGCGGGCCATCTTCCTTTGGTAAGCCTGAATATGGTCAGCAGCTCTCAATCTCCTCTCATCTAACGAGAATTTAGGATTGGTCGGCCCGTAATTTGAGACTACTCGCTAAAATCTGCTGCTCTAGGGCTACTCTCAAGGATCCCATCTCTATCTCCAGCGAGGCCAGCGCACTCCATGCCATAAACTAGAGAGTAGGGTGTGGCTCCACAGCTAAGTGCGAGAAGGAGGTGCGATGCTATAATGCGAGGAAGCTACGGACCGGTCTCGAAGTCTCAATTATCTTCTTGTGGAATCCTCTTAATATTCTTGTTCGCGGCCTCCTCTTGCCCCATTTGTGCGCGGCACATCACCTTGACGATGCATGATCTTTGGATGCCATATCTCTGTAGTAAAGTGTCGACCTCACCACTAAAATTGCACCTACATCTAGATATCAACTCATGAGGAACCCCATGTCTGCGGATAATGTGCGATTTGATAAAAGTGACAACTTTGGCGCATTTGGCTTTGCATAAGAAGTGGCCTCCACCCACGCCATTGAAATAATCCAATAGCAGCTAGAATGAACTCACTGACGCTAGAAGACCGGTGAAATCTTCCCGATAATATATACTGGTAGCCATGAGTGAGATTGATACGTACAACTTCGATGGTAGAGCGTGTATGAGATCTCAATGCATCGACACTACGCATCTTTGAACAAAGCACTTACTTGAAACTCGATACTGCGATAATCTACGTATACCCTCGAGAGGGAAACCCTGATGGAGAATTTGGATCCATATCATGGTAATGAGCTAGAAGGTTCCACGAGGATGCACAGCGTGTAGGATGGGAGTCACATCAAATAAGATCTAAACTTCAATGACTGTAAAGTCGAGATTGGCATTAAAAAAAAAAAAAAATGTGGGCTTTTGAAAGGGTCCCTATTAGGAGCGATCGTACCCTCCGGTGGTACGCAACCTCCTACACGTCTTCGAAGTGACGGGGCGCTTCCATGCAAGGTGGTCATCACCTCCACACATGCACTTCCTCGACATCGCGAGGGCGGCCCTATGGGTGAGAGGCTCTCTCTTGCTCCTGTACTCGGGGAATAAAGCTAAATTGTATGAGTGAGTATGTGGGTGCATCAGAAAAGGCCTAATAAATCTAACACAAAGAATAGCACACTGGCCATACAAATATCCTGAAATCTAGCTCTGGGCTATACAAGTCTTCAAAGATCGGACTCCTCAGCATCAATATGTCGGCCACCTCCAAAATGCTCGCAAACATGGATATAGCCCATCGTCGATACTCTAATCATTGGCTCGGTCGAAGGCGAAACGAAGAATGAGTCTCGATCAAATATCAATCACAACAACAAAAGACACATAGTCGGCCCAGAGACTAAGGGCTGGAATGGGGATAAATGTATTGTCCCACATGAGCAACAACATTGATTGGCAGAGATTGGGTAGTCATCTGACAGTCGATCATCTGAAACCTGAAGTATATCCATCCATATCTACGCACAATCTAAGCTGAGAAATACTCCAGATGGAGCCAGATGAATATATAACGAACCATGAAAACCAGTGACACCATTGATTAACGAGGAAAGAATCAACCAAGGATGTAAACCAACAAATATTAATAGTATGACGAACATGTAAAGTCTGATCGGTAAATCAAAACTCTGAAGCGTGCCATCGATAAATCAAATATACAAAAAAAAAACACAAGAAATAGGGTATCTATCAATCAGCTAATCAAAGCCACACTTTCCTAATTTGTATTCAAGCTTGGCCCTCCACTTGTCCCAGTGGAATTAGCCATTTTATGAATGCATTTTGGCTATTATGCGTTTCTCACTAAAAAGGCGAGACTCGTTTTTTTATTTAAAAAAACCATTTTAGAAAACGGTTTGGAGTCGCCACTTATTTTTGTTTTTATTTTAAAAGGGAAAACAAAATAAGAAAGAAAAACCCTAAATGTGACTCATGATAAGAAAATGCAGGGCTGGCTAAGTCCAGGTTCGGGGAATCAGGTTACTTATTGAGAAGGTACGATGGAAGCGTAGCACCCTCTAAGCCCCTAAAGTAAGATCTGCCACTAAACAAACTAAGAAAATATATGGGTTTTGACTAATCCAACTAATGAATCTAAAGATAGCAAATATGATATAAAAACATGCAGACATATATAAATAAATAATCAAGCAAGTCATATGAGAAAAATGTATTGCACAGACTGATGTTATAAGCGCTATCAATTGGGAAACAATGTTAGTGCAATAACAAAAATACAAACTGTCGCGATTCGATTAGAAATTTGTTATAAATCATAAGTGAAATTATTTATTAAAATGGAATGAGACTACCCAAGAATCCATTTATATGTTACACAAATTAACTCCCCAAGATTCCATTTATTGGAATTTGTAGAGTGCTCGATGTGTTTGAAAGATTTTTTGGCTTAGGTTTGAAGTAAGTTTTGAAAAGTGGAAGTTGAAATTGAAATTTGAAATTGAGATTTTTAGGACTTGAAATTTAGAAATTAGGAATTTTCAAAAATTTAAGACTAAGACAATTGAATCTTGAAATTGAGATTTGGAATTTTGAAATTGATCGCTTGAATTTTAAAATTATGAATTTTATAAATTGAAATTGGAAGTGGAAACTATGGAACTTAGATTTTGAAATTATGACACTTGATTTTTTGAGAGTAAGGAATTTGCAATTTTGAAATTGAATCATTGAAAATTTGGAAATTTGAAATTTGAGATTTGGAGGACTTGACTTTTAAAATTAGAAAATTTGAATTTTAGAAAATGAGAAATTTGAAATTTGGATGTAAGGAAATTAGAAATACAGAAATTCCAGAAAAAAAATGGGTTTTATTAAATTAAGGGTGGGTGATAGTCATATGTTAAGAAAATGGCAAAAAAAAAAAAAAACAACAACCATGACAACCAGTTTCAAATAATAAAAACAGCAATAATATAATTACAAGGAAAATAAAATAATAAGACTATAAATTAAATGACTAATATATATACAAGACAATTAAAAATAAATAAATAAATGAAATTAACTATATAAAGAAGAATAAAAGAAAGTCGAGAAAAACATACCTGGTAAACGGGTAGTTAAAGATGAATAATATATTAAAAATTTGAAATTGCCTCCAAAAGTTGGGATCGTCTCCCGAAATTGCTAGAGCAGATTTCCTCAGAAGACACTCAAACTTTACTTTGAGACCCTTAGGATCTCCCATAAATGTAGGGAAGGTAGCCCATAACCTCCTTAAGAAAATAAATTTAGGGAACTAATATGGCCTAGAATTATATGGCCACGTGTAATTTGTACGAAAATAATGTTGTCGAGGGTCGTTAGGGTGCCGGTATTTTTTTTGGGTGGAGCAAGCCCCTATAGTTTCCCTTTTTCCTTCTCCAAATGAAGGAGGGATGCACATAGGAAGGAGGCCTCACTTTCTTGTAAGTTTCCAATGTGGGATTGCCTCCCACAAAGGAAATAAAATCTTAAGCCTCAAAATGTGGTGCCTACACCTCTCTCCCTTGTAATTTTTCAATGTGGGATTGTCTCCCACAAAAGAAAAAAAATCCTAAGCCTCAAAATTTGGGGTCTACAATATTATTAAGGGTTTTTCAAAATATTACAAAAAGCCTTTTTTTTTGTTCTAATTTAAGTGTTTTTAGGCTTAGAAACACTTTTAAAAAATACTGACAAATTAGCCCTTAAGTAGTTAATTAATAAAATTTATTAAAATATTTAAAATATAATTTGATCCAAAATCAAGTCATTGAGCAGTAAATATTATGTTTTACCATATAACTTTGGGAAAATGACAACAATTAATAAAGCAAAAGGAGGTAAATACCAGCAAAGATGATAGGCTACTTTGTCATCAATTCACCTTCAAAGCAACTGAAATTGCTTGAGACAGGGAAAATATATATGAAGAATTGTACTAAGCGGCAGAAGGCTATCATATATATTATAGCTGAGGAGCACAAGATAGGAGACAGTGAAAATTCTGGGTCCCATTCATCATACCATATATATATATATATATATATATATATATATATATATATATATGATAGGGTTTAAAAATAGAGCTTTACAGGCCTTTGACCAGTATGAAATGTCGCTAATGCAATACCGGGCTCCTCGATGCAGAAGCTAGTGTCGAAGGCCCGAGGGCGGGTCAAGAGACGATCCTGAATGAATTGAGCCCCATATCCTGAAATCAGTTGTACATGGCTAAATACGAGAAAATAGAATAACCCCAGCAATATATTATCTTGCGATCCAGCGAAGAGCCTTATCCCAATAGGAAGAGGAAAATAATAACGAGATCATGTGGTTGGGTCTCCCCCGATAAAGAAAGGATTATCTCGAACAAGCGACTCATACATATGCGTACCGTCGGAAGTATAGATTTAAAATAAGAAATATCGAATCCGATGGACTCCTAACCACCATCCAAGCTGGTTGAACGCATCTACTATAAATACAAGACCACATCGGTGAAGGTACGCAAAAACCAACGCCAACATTCTTACACACACATTCTTAGACGCGTACTCGTATGCAACACATTCGCCCTCTGCTGATCCTCTTTTTTTTCTCTCGGATAGAAGCGGCTTGGGCATCGGACGACAGGTGAAGCCCTCGTAGGCCCCTTCTTCCTTGTTTTGCGGAGAATTGCTACGTCTAGAGGAACTCACCCGGTCAATGGTGCAGCGATCCTACCGGCCAGACAATCCAGACGCACGCATCCCGACCCACGAGCAATACGAATTAAGCTTCGGTAACCCCACACGCTCAACCAGTTACGGATTGGCTTGTATATTGGTTGGCGTGTGGGCGGCGATTCTGTACCCACTCGAAATACCAACGTTTCACTGGGTGCTGATGTGCGCTGACGAGAACCGGAAAAGTGCGCCAATGCGGGAATGGATCCACGGCGACCGCGGAATAACAGACCACTCGCTGCGGGCGCGCGAGGCGGTAATCGATGACAAGCGAAGTGGAGCGCGCCGTACTGTGACCTCGCGCTGTTAAAGGATGGTTCCGGGGCGTTTGCGCGTGAATAGGGCAGGACGAGACCGGAGACTTAACTACTCACTGTGAGAAGCAGATGCCGGCTTCATTCCATGCATCAGTAGCAAATCCAGCAATGCGAGCCTGAGACCAATAATACCTCATGGGCATGATCATCCTCGTGAGACTGATCGTGACAGCCTCCATCTATCATTGAATGGAGGACTGGGATGAGGTTGGGTTGGCAGGATAGATGTGGAGGTCAGTTCAGAGATAACAGATCTTATGGTTCTGATTTTGTAATGGCGGATTGCCCGGTAGAAGTCTTTGCACGCCCTCCCCCTTCGGCGAAGTTGAGAATGCCACAAATAAGAAACATTCGATGAGTCAAGGCCGTCGATCGCTATACCTCTGAAAATCGGATGGGCTATGGGTGTCGGGGACCTGTGCGTGCCGGGGCATTACCGCCCAGCCTGCCCAAGGGCGACCTTGGCACGGTTGATAATTCCCCCTTCATCCATCTCGTCATTCGGGGAGCCCCATCCATTCAGGTGCGTCTCCACTTCATCGGGCAGAGCGTCTAGAAATAGAGTTACCATATGTTGAGTGTCAAACAGGGCTCCCAGGAAAGTTTAAAATCATACGTGCAAGGTTGTGTGAGTCCACTGAAAATAGACATGCAGATGAAGTTAATCCGGCATTCATTGTAGAATTTACAGAATGCAATCGAAAGACTTGATGCTTTCCATCTCGAAGAACCATTAAGCAAGCATGAATGAAGTACTCGCGAAACGAGAGAAATACATAAGCGGCGAGAGGCCTTAGTATCAAAGAAAGAGAGTTCTTCCACCGTAAAGAAAAAGTGCAACGAACCAGCAGCGAGGGCGAGAGTCAAAGGCAAGAGCGACCGGGGCCAATCCCCGAAAAGATCGAAACGATCCCTTAAAGGAAATCTCGGGGCCGTCTGGGCCCGCCTGTCCCGAGAGGCAGCGGCGCTACTACTTCGGCACTTCCACCCTAACGGCCTCGGTGTCATGGAACCTACATGGGTCACAGCTTGGCCGAGTTCTGAGATGTGACTACGGGGATAAATCAGATCCGTTCTGAGGAATGACTCCAAATGTGCATTCCATAGGGATTCACGAGGCATCATGCGGACGATTGTATACAAGGCGAAAGAGAGATAGAATACTTAATGTCTGGTCACGGATATCTCAGGCGTTTCATATCTCAGGGAACGAGCCCCGGAATCAGGCTAGTCGGGGTCGAATCGGGACCGGGCCCGGAGCTCAGCAAGCCACCTCGACAAAGCGACGGCTCGCATCGGCGACCCTTGGAAATCCACGTGATCTCGGGAGGATTTGCGGGAGGAGGCAAATCTAGTTCGGCTCGGAAGGCCCACTGCGTGGCATCGGATCGAGCGGGGGGCGGAAATACAGCGGTAGCTAAGCGGTGCGACTCGACCTGCCATCACGTTCTCGACTCGGACACGGAGGGATGCGGTATCCCCATGACACGACCCAGCCCATTGGTGGTTCGCGCGATCGTGGCCAACATAACAGTCCATCGGGTTTTAATTGATAACGGGAGTTGGTGACACATCATCCGCCTCGACCTTGATGAAATGAGCATTGGGAGAAAAGCTAGATCCCGTGGCTTCCTGTCTGCGGGGTTTCGGGAGAAGGTAATTACCATTGGGCTCGATTATTTGGTCGTAACCACCGGGAGAGCCCACAGCGCTACGGCGACGGCGACGGCGAGGTTTCACAATCCGTAGACACCTGGTCGACATAACATCTTCTTTGGGGCGGACCTCCTCGATACTGATAAAAACCATCCCTACGCGTATCACATGATAATCAAATTTCCAACCATACATGGTGTAGGAATGGTCAGGAGATCAAGCGAGTGGCGGGGGGAATGCCACCGCCTCCGTGCAAGGAAACAAAGGCTGGAGTTGACAAGCGTGAATGTGACGAGCCCGGCATGCGCGGCAGGATACTCACCGGACAGGCCCTCGGAGGAACTAGAGCGGTGTCATTGGATGGCGACCGGAACATCTCGCTATGTCGGCTCACAAGCCCAAACGAGGAGACCTCGAAGCCTCCTCCTCGATTTTAAGGCGAATAGAGGGCGTTTCGCGTGGAAGCAGAGCGAACATGGGAAGAGAATCGTCCTGATGGTACTCACGGGTTGAGCATGACCCGTCAGCTAAACCGGTCAAACAAAGCGCGAGGAGCTTCGCGCCGGGAGCGAACCATCGCAGGAAATCGGCAAGCTTCTCCAGGGAGCGATTAGGGAGGTAGAATATCCGGAGTGGTTGTCTAAACGTTGTCCTCGTTAAAAAACAAATGGCGATGGCGACTTCTGTGTCGACTTCAGCGACATAAACAAGGCATGCCGAATGACTTTCTTTGCGAGGATCGACCTCATCGTGGACGCCACGCTACTTGGGAGCCGCAGACTACCAGTTTTATGGGCATTTTAGCACAATCCAAGTTAACATGGACCGGGATGACTAGGAAAGACCTATTCGTCACATCTCGGGGGCTACTGTATCAGTGATCTTAGATTCGGGCTGGGAATGCGGAGGCGACCTACCGAGGCTAGTCGCCGAATGTTCCGAAGCAAATGGGCGCAGTATGGAGGTATACGTAGGCGACATCTTGGTAAAGTCTACTTCTGACCCAGTCTCCCGTCTCGCTACCGGAAGAGTTCGGATCTAAAGGAATTCTGACATGAAGTTGAACCAGGCCCAAATCGCCTTTGGCGTGTCAATTTGGAGAATTTACAGGCTTCATAGTCAACCACGGGGGAATTAAGAGGCAAACCGGATAAAATAAGGTTGTCTTTCGACATGCCATCGCCATCGGGAATAAAGGAAGTCGGCGGTGACGGGAGGATTGCGGCCACTAAGCCCGATTTGTATCGAGGCGGTGGCTGAGTGTGACTCTTCTTGAAAGTTACGAAGAAGGCCTTCGATGGGATCGCAGTGCGAAGAAGCATTTACTACATCTAAAAGCGATATCTGGAGTTCTCCACCCATTCTAGTAAGTCTGTCGGGGAGAACTCCTCACTCACGGCCTTGGCCGTATGGGCTTCTCGACCAGCCGATGCCATCGGAGACGAAGAGCGAGTGCGACACCAGGTATACTATTGTAGTCGAGCTCACGAGGAGGATCGGAGTACCGAGAATGGAAAAACTAATACCATGTTTAATTAACCCACCATTTCAGGAAGCTCGAGTCCACCCCATTTCGGGCTCACACCGTAGAAGTCAGCCAGGAATATCAGGTGACAGTATTGCACAAACCGGAAGCCTCAGGAAATTTGATGGAAACGACCATAAGAGCTAGCGAGTTGACATCAGATACAAGACAAAACCATAAAAGCATAGGTCTGCTTGGAAGCCGTCATGGAATTCACTCCAGAAACGGAACTTGCTCGAGGACCACTCACGAAAGAACGACCTCGATCGAAGCTCTCTGTGGGTAGACTCGAATCTTGTGAGAAGCGGGGCGGGTCATTCTAAACCTCACCAAAAGGGATAGACATTGAATATGCACTCAGATTCGGGTCCATGCTTCAAACAAACGAGGGTAGAGTATGAGGCCGTGATGCGAGCCTCGACCTCGCCCATTCATTAGAGGTCGACCCAGCTGGGGTATCTGATGACTCGGCGGTGGTCGGACAAATAGAAGAGAGACTCACGAAGCCAAAGGTAAACGATGATCCTATACCTCAGAAGGTCCGCGATCTATTAAAGAAATTTATTGTTGGTTCAAGTCAAACATGTCCCCAGATAGAGAATTCGGGCTTGAGACACCTTGGCGAAGTTGGCCTGACTCTGAGAAGACCTCGCGAGGTTGGCCTTGGATTAGATAGCAGGCGGGACACCTCTGTCGATCCTTATAACATGGCCAGTTTGCCCAGATAAATTAAGGCAGGTTGGATGGACCCCATTTGGAACTATATAATAAGACGGGGAAGCCTACGTGACCGAAGAAGCCGACAAAAATAAGGCGAGGTCGGCCGGGTTCAGCAATCATAAAGGAAGTCTCTGACGAGGATTTTTCCTCCGCTCTTAAATGCATGTGGGAGAGGACATCAAAAGTACGTCTTGAGAGAGGTACACAAGGATGTATGCGGGAATCATATCGGGCCGGGGCATTCGAGGGAAGGTTTAAGGCAGGGATCACCTGCGCTGACCATACTCGAGATCTTGGCCGTCTAGTCGAAATGCGGGATCTGAGGCACGCGAGATCTCACGCCTCGAGTCGAGCCATGCTGTCAATCCACCAGTCCTAGCCTTTCAACAATGGGGTTTGGATATATTGGGACCCACCGTGGTAAGGGCCGGTGCAAATTCATAATTGTCGCGGAGTGGATTACTTCACGAGTGGGCGAAGCGAACAGCCCGCATTCTGGAAGCGAAAATCTGTGATTTCGTGTGGCGAGCCATCATATCTGGGGTTTGGCATCCTGAGGCCACAGTATCGAGACGACTGAGCGAGTTCAACAATCTTTGGGTCGGAGATTTTTTGTCTTAGAACTCGGAATTAAAGTGTGCTCGTCCACAGACATCCATGATCGAATGGACGGTGAGAGTCACGTCGAACCCTCGAAATTTGCCTTGAAGACCCAGAGTCGAAGATCTTAAAGGGAGTTGGGTGAATACCTCCCAGGGTACTATGGGCTTACGGGACTGACCACGAAGTCGGCAGCAGGGAAACCTCATTTGCTGCCTTTGGCACGACGAGTAGCCAGTTGGTCGGAATAAAGTCTCGAAGTCGAGTTAGCATCAGAGGAGCATAATGACAAGGCCCTTCGTCTAAACTTAGAGCTCCACACAGATGAAGCATGGCAGTTGGCGTACGGAGGGTATCGAAGGAAGATAGCGGTATTATAATAAAGTCCCGTCCCAGGGGCTAAGTGCGGGCGACTTAGTGCCCCAAAAGCTCCTGCCGGCGAGGAAGGAAGTAAGCTGCAGAGCTAGGCCCCAGCTGGGGCCATTACATCGTCCAGGTGTCGGATGAGGTGCAATTATGGACTTGAAACGCGGAAGGGGAAAAATCTTGCGACATCGTGGAATGCGGAACATCTTAGCGTTTCTGCAGTGAAGCATGAGTATGTAATGTTAAATAATGCCTTCTGGATCTCATGTGGCGGATGGAACGTTTATTGTCATTGGTTAGGCGTCTCAAACAGTTCATATATGGGAATGCGGAAAGGCAAAATAAGAAAGATACATCGACATAAAAGCAAAAGTGTCTCTTTATTTCAATTGAATTACATTCGATTACAATCAATGGTGTCTCAGTACATCTTGAAGTAATATTCGATCTGTCGGTTCCTCGAAAAAAAAAAAAGATTGTGATAGGAAAAAGAAAAAAAAAGGAGAAGAAGAAAGGAAAAGTCTGAGAGTTCGGACGGAAGGAAAAAGAGCGAGGAGAAAGACATAATGAATTTGGAGAAGAAGGGGGTGATAGGGAGAAAAGAAAAGAGGTGATAGGGAAAGAGAGGAATTAGAGGAAGAGAAGAACAAAAAACGAGAGCGTAGCGAAGATGCGCCACCCTCTCCGGATGCATTCCACAGCACGAGGCTGGGGGAGATCATGACTCGTAAAGGGAAATCGGGAAAACACAACTCCCACATGCGGAGAGAACCGCGGCCGGCTCAGATCTTGAGAAGAATCTCGGTGACGATGATCGAGACCGACTCTTCATCTCACGCAGTTCGATTGTGCATTATACAAAGAACAAGCCTCGCGACGGTGAAGCCCAGATATTTATAAGGAGATCAGAGTATTCGAAAGTTCGTGCAATCGATCCAAATTCTCCATAAATCCGCTGAGGCGCTCGCCTCTTTCCAGGAGTGAAAATTAACTAGCGACGAAGCGTTTCAACATATCAAACTCTTGACTACGAGGCGCGGCGCCGGAGCCCGCGCGCCCAGTTTGGCGAGCTCACCTACCGCGCAGGCGCGCCGAGTCGAGACCGGCTCGAGCTGCGGCCGCCACTCGGCCTTAGCGCCGAGCCCGCAGCGCTCACTTTGCGAGCTCACTTACTCGCCACGAGGCCCTTGTTGCCTCGGGTCGAGACCGGCCTCAAGTGCAGCTGAGACCCACGGCGCCGGCCACGGCCTTTCAGTTGTAGCAGCTCACCTACTCGCTGTCGGCCCTGCCTCGGGGAGTCGAGACCCGGCCTCCCGGGCTCATTAAGCCACTCGACCTTAGGCGCCGGGCCATTTGCTCCTTTGAGCTCACCTCGCCTGGCCACGCTGCCTCGGGGAGTCGGACCAGCTCGGTACGTTGCCCACTCGACCTTAGGCGCCGGGCCACGCTCCTTTGGCCCAGGCTCACTGCTTCGCCTGGGGCCCTTGTTGCCTCGAGGTCGGACTGGCTCGGTACATTGCCACCAAAGACCCACATTGTGAGCCACGTACAGCTAGGATTGAAGGCTCACTGCTCACTTTGAGGCCCTTGTTGCCTCGGTCGAATCATTCGGTACATTGCCACAGACCCACGGCGCCGAACCCTTGTTGCTGATTTAATGACTGCCTGCCACGGGCCAGCGCTGCCTCGAAGTCGAGCCATTTCGAGGCTACATTGCCACGAGGCCCGCGGCGCGAAGCCTGTGCGCTCACTTTGGCGAGCTCATCCCGTGTCGCCGACATGGGCCGAGCTGCTGCTATTCGTTACGGCGAGCTCGTCGCGCACTCGGCTGGAATGAGCTCTACTTTGCCTACTCGCATACGGCCCGAGCTCTTCCCATCACACAACATGGCGGACGAGCTCGCTCGATATTCATTCGATGAGCTCTTCCCATCACTCGGCATGGGCCGAGCTCCTGCTCACCTGTGACTCATCCCATCACTTTCGGCATGAGCAGGCTGCACTACTATTCATTACGACGGGCTCATCCCATCGCTCCCGGCTTATGGGCCAGGCTCTACTTTACTACTCATCACGGCAGGCTCTTCCCATCACTCAGCATGGGCGAGCTCTTGCTCGGCTATTCATTACGGCAGGCTCATCCATCCTTTCGGCGTGGGCTGGCTCTGCCGCTATTCATTCCGGCGAGCTCATCCCGTCGCTCGGCGTAGATGAGCTCTGCACCATTCATTCGGCGAGCTCATCCATCACTCAACATGGGCGAGCTCCTACTTTACTACTCATCTGGCGAGCTCTTCCATCACTCAACATGGGCCCGGCTCACCTTTCGGCTATTCATTAAATGAAACTCATCCCGTCCACTCCAACATGGGCTGAGCTCTTTACTATTCACCCTGACGAGCTCATCCCGTCACTCGGCATGGGCCAGGCTGCACACTATTCATTCGGCGAGCTCATCCCATCCTCAACATGGAGGCTGAGCTCCACTTTTCTGTCACCATTCTGGCGAGCTCTGCTTTGCTATTCATTATGACGAGCTCGTCCATCACTCGGCATGGAATGACTCTGCTTTACTATTTCATTACGGCCAAGTGCTCGTCCCGTCGCTCGACATGGGCCAGGCTCTGCTTTGCTATTCGTCGGCGAGCTCATCCCATCACTCAACACATGGATGAGCTGCTTTACCTCATCTGACGAGCTCTTCCCATCACACAGTGGCGAGCTTTTGCTTTCGATTATTCATTATGGCGAGCTCTTCCGATCACTCAACATGGGCCGAGCTCCACCTTTCCATACTGACGAGCTCATCCCGTCGCTCGGCATGGGCGAGCTCCTACTTTACCATTCGATACACGACGAAGTCATCTCATCCCTCAACATGGGCGAGCTCTGCTTTACCTCTCATCTGACGAGCTCTTCCCATCCTCCAACATGGGCGAGCTCTGCTCAAACTATTCATTGTGAGCTCATCCCATCCCTTTCAGCATGGGCGAGCTCTGCCAGCACTATTCATTACGTGAGCTCGTCCCGTCACTCTTGCATGGAGCCAGGCCCTACTTTACTATTCATTAAGAGCTCATCCCATCACTCGGCATGGGCCGAGCACTACTTTACTATTCATTACGACGAGCTCATCCCATCCTTTCGTATGGGCCAGGCTGCTGCTACTATTCATTACGTGAGCTCGTCCCGTCACTTTCAAGCATGGATGACTCTGCTTTACTATTCATTCGTGAGCTCTTCGTCACTCAGCAGCCAGGCCAGGCTCCTCCTCAATTATTCATTCTGACGAGCTCTTCCTATTACTCAACATGGGCGACTGCGTTATGGGCCGACCTCTTATTCGCAGCTCCGGTGGCCAGGCTCTTCCCGTCGCTTTCAGTATGGATGAGCTCCTCTGATATTCATTCTTCACGAGCTCTTCCTGGCCTCAGCATGGCGGGCTCTTGGCCGCATGGGCTGACCTCTTATTCGGCAACTCACATTGTGAGCTCTTCCCATCACTTTCCCATCACTAACATGGACGAGCTCTACGCAATTGGCGCATTTTGACGAGCTCATCCCCTCGGGCCACACCTGCCGAGCTCTATTCAATAGTCTGGCTAATCGACGAGCTCATCTATCGCCTTTACATGGATCGGCTTCCTCGCCGACAATTTACACTCAAGAACTTTTCCCCACCGCAGTGACGAACTCGCCTCAACAAATGGTATTGATTGAATCCTTCAAAACAACATTAACTAATCAAGTCGCCACTTACAAGGCCACGCAACTACATGATGTTTATTCATCTCACTCTTTATCCTCAACTGGCCATCCAAATCATGGAAGATAAGCGACGATGCTACAATAAGAAAATGCACGATATAAAAAAAAAAAAAGTTAAGAGAGTATATTTATATATATTTTTCTGGAAGACTACACGTGGTCTCAGCCCTAAATCTCGACCAAAGGAGAACATACATATATATGAAACAACAAAGCCTGACCAGCAAACATAAACATAGGTGTCGACCGACCAAACGCATATACAAATTCAGCTGCACACCACAAAGGACTATTGTCTAATCCCCTGAAACTCGCACCATAAAACTTGTTGAGACCAAAAATCTCCAGAGTTAATCATCTTCACCTTGGCTTCGCTCGATATAATCGCAAGTGCAATGTGTCGACAAGTAATAAAATGGATATAAGTCCATATCAATCCTACGTAGATCTCAAGAGAATTTTAAATCAATTACCCCGACTACTCGCTCCATACTATTCGGGACCATAAAGATATTAAATCCACCAAGAAGCCGAAATTATATTAGCACGAGTAAAATAAATGAACAATCAAATAAACTGAATATAAAGAATAAAGAATAGTTAAGAAAATAAATGGACACCGAATAATTATCTTTCAGAGGATACACTAAGTATACTACTATACAAGTACCAATTCCTCGTAGTTAATACCGATAAAACTTCTTGAATATTTCGTGTTTTAAAATCATTCCAAGGCGTTAGCAAGAAGCTGGATTCTCCACACTCCACATTTCATTATCTAATTTTTCCGATTCTTCAAGACAGGAATGAGATAACTACTTTAAAGGGATTTCCTTAATCCGGGTATTTTTCTTTCGCAATACTTCATACCCATTTTATGGACTCAGAACCTAGGCTCCCAAGTTACCTGGCCAAGGATATACAACTTCCAGTTACTTCGAAATTAGAATAGATCACCCTCTCCTCGATTAGATCTCACCGACACTGATTTTGGCCTCACTTCATCCTAATCAGGTGAACTCTTTGTTTGTTTAATTGGATAACTCGCTCAACCCGTTTCTTGATTTCAAGTGAGAAGAGGATTTATCCAAGTAAACTTGCCAGCTCATTAGATCTCTAATAGCAAAAGTTAATATACCTTCAAAGAAATGTTACTAACTCGTGAATGTCTCTCCGTGTCACTCGTGAGGACCTCCTTGAAATCGTAGCAATGAAACAAATCTTTAAACCCGTATAAGAAACTGATATTCGTGATCCGTAAAACATTAAACCCAAAACCGTATAAATTCATAAACCCAAATCACAAGTCACGGAAACGACTACGTGAAAGATAATTTCTCGACTACAGCATTCACTTGTCGGAAGCCGGACTTCACCACTTAATTATACGCCTTACAATATTCCTCCCATCATAAGAATAATCGCACTAAACTAAAGCTAAATTGTGAATTTGTCCAAATAACTTCAAACATTCCGTAGTAATTTGAAAAGAATAGAATTTATTCAAATTTTCTCGCTCAAAAACGATAACACCCAGATCTGTAAAATAGCACCAAACTAGAACGTATAAATCTGAATCTAATCTCTAACTACCAACATTGAAGAAAAGAAAAGAAAAGAAAAGAAAACTAAAAGGAAATAAAGAAAATGAGCCTTCGCCTACCTGCATTCCTCTCGTCTGCGGTCACCGCTGTCGCCTTTTCTCATCCGGTACCGCTATTTATAAGGTTTCTCACCCGCCCTAATTCCAATGCGCCAGGATTCCAAAGTGGACTCCAATCGTTATCATCAAGTCGCGACTCAACTCCCTTGTCAGGATATCATCCATGAAGTATTATCGATCTCACGCGCGACATCAACTTAACTCAATGCTTTTAATCGAGTACGCCCGATGTCGCTACATCGCATCCCTGTCGCGACATCAGCTTCGCGCCCTCGCGTTTCAATTAGGTCTCCTTCCGCCGTCGCTACATCGATATCTTGCTGGCGACATCGCCGTCTTCGCAGCTCTTCAACCGATCGCTCATGATGCCGCGCACTTCACCCTTATCGCAACATCGCTTTATGTCTTCGAGGTTTCATCGTTGCTTCTGTCGCGACTTCGCCTTCCGTCACAATGCATTTTCGGGCTTAACTACCATCCTTCCAAACTTGTCATAGCTTCAAGGCGATTCTCTTATTCACCTCCATCCCGAAGTCGCGACATCAACCCCTCGCCGCGACATCAATGATGTCGTCGCGATATCATCATTTCCCAGCTCGTTAATCCTCACCGCTTATCTCGTGATTCCCGCCGCGATCAGGCCAGTTTATTATTCTTTCACTCTATCCCGATGTCGCGACTACATCCGGATCAGGCAAGCCTAAACCGCATCAATGAATCAACCATTTGCTCCATTCCCACTTCAAATTAATTTCAGATTTTTTATTCATCAACATTACTTATTACATTTTTCCATCGCATTTTTCTTTCTTCTTTATACTCCCCGCAAATAACAAATTTGTGAGTTTTTTATATTTCAAGATTCAATTATTCCTTTACATTAAAATCAAACGTAAAATGGACTAAAAATAGATGACTTTTAAGCCCACATCAATAGGAGACGACGTCTGGTAGGAGGAACTAGACGACTTAAGAGTGGGGAATCTGGTCACTTCGCGGAGTACTGGGGCCTCGAGAATAGTCTCAGAGAAAAATATCTTCCGCCTTCACCGGAGAGGTCAAAATTCAAGTCCAGATCCGAGCAGATGCGCCGACAAATTTTCCGCTTGAAAGCGCAGCCACACAGAGCCCACTCCAGCACCGGCTCCGGTCCTACACCGCCTAATGACCTCATCCTCCGGCGCCTAAACTAACTCGCTGGATGAAGATCTCAAGGCGCTAACTGCCATTCCTCGTTCAGCCGTTCCGCCAAATTTGCGGCTTCAAAAGATTCCTACCAGCGCCTCAGCAACGCCTCAGACTTCTGAATGTGACTTTTACCCGACCGATCTCGCTTTGGGCTGATCCGAACCGCAGTCCGGATGCCATTAAAATCTACCACAAAATCATTTCCAAAATCATATCTTTGAGGAAGGATGAGAAATTGGGTGTTTTACAAACATTTACATTTAACAAAATCCATTTACAATGTAGTATCAAGCCAAAATAGATTTACAAAATAGATGTTCAAGATTCAAATTGAGCTTATACAAAATATTCATATCAAAAAAAGAAACACATGAAATGATTATACAGTGTCGGAGCATAATTCAGATTTCTTCTTATGACTAATGCTTCCTGATTCATCCGCTTATCGATCAATTATCTATCACTCTAGCACTGGGCAAGATTAAACAATACGCCTAAGCATTTTCATGCTTAGTGGTTCTACAACTATTCTCATTCCACTAAATCAATTTATGCAATTTAATAATCTTGTAACTTTCAATCATTCGATGATCAATATTAATACATTACATATACTTTGTTATATATATACAATTAACATTATAGTTCATTGATTATCCCATAAATACATTTTCATAATCAATATTTCACACCCAAATCAATTCAAATATGCTCAAATTCAATTTAGTTTTGATATTCAATTCCACCTCAAATCAATTCGGCTTTTGAAAATAAATTCCGCTTATACAATCAACGCCCTCACAATCACTTCGCTATTAATCAATTCCGGCTTATGCCTATCAATTCAATTATGCCTCTTAACGAATTTAACCCATGCCTCGATATACAGATATCGAGTCACGGCACTGCCCCGCCTGGCCGCAGGTCAGATTTCACATGGTTTTATACAGACGCCTACTGGCCGCCGGATCAAGTTATAAACAATCAAATATGAACACTACCGATACGGTTCCGTCAACAGCAGATCAAAGTGACACATCAATAGTTCGTAGTACCGCTATTCGACCCTATCGGGTATACCAATCTATCCTTAATGCGAAATAAACTGGCCAACATTCTATTAAGGTATGCCTAAAATCTCAGCAAAATATAGTACAATATGTAGCTGTATAAACAGTTTATTTTCAATAATCATGAAATTTTTATATGCAACATTTCACAATCACTTTTCAAATCACTAAATCAATTCAATATGCTTTAGAACAACATGCAAAACTTGAAACGAATAGGAGTTGGTAGAACAAACCCAAAAATATTTGCACTTTGATTCAAATCCTTAGAATCTCAATCACAGTTTGGCTTTTCCTCCTCGTCAGTCCCTATTCCAAAACCATTAAAGAACAATATAATTCAAGTGTACTAGTGGTTTTGGTTAGGATTGATTTTCGGAGTTTAATATGAGTTCCAATTTAAACATTCTATATGTAGACAGATTCTCCTGACTCAATGGGTCATAGAGTAAGAACACTCGGACCGAGTTCGACGAGGAGTTAGACCTTCCGGTTGGAGTCATACATAGTCAAATCTCGAATCGACTAGCAGACCCGACAACCAATGAGCTCGTCTACCAATTTTGGTCAAACATCTTCTATACCATCCAGAACACGTACTCTGACTCAATGGGCTTTCCATAGAGTCCAAGAACACCCAAATCGGAGTTCAAACGAAGGAGATATGACTCCAAGTTGGAGGTCGTAGTCAATCTCGGACGAGCCGATTTGAATCGACAGAGTCAGACCGGCGACGAGCCTCAGTCAAACACCTTGGTCTGACATCTAACATCCCTCCCTTTCAGGCATATGAATGTATTATTGACTCCATGGGCTTCCATAGAGTCCAAGAACATCTAAATCGACTTCAAACGGAGATAGACTTCAAGTTGAGGTCAAAGCGAGTCAACTTTGACGAAATGACTAACCGATCAGCAATCGCTTGACGACTCATCTGCTTGACGACCACTATTTGGCGAATTAACGCGGATTACCGCCACCGCCGACGACCACCATTTGACGCACTAACGCTTGACGCACTACCATTTGATCACACCGCTTGATCTATCATTGTTTGACGACCACCGCTTGACGGACCACCGCTTGACGACGACAATCGCTTTGACGACCACCGCTTGACGACCTCGGCTTGACGACCACGACCCATTTCCAGGTGATCTGCTTCAGAGTAAAAGAATATAATCTCTGTCTACAGAAGTCCGAATTAAGAAATTCAAAAGCCTAACATCAAGTCTATTAATGTGTCATAAATTTCACAGAAGGACTTACTGCCAAATTTCTTTTATTTTTGATCCAAACACCTGTTCTAAGGGTACGGATAGTTGACCCGAACTCGACAAACTCGACTCGACTCAGATTTAGCTGGGCTGGACCTCATTAAAAGGACTATAACTTAGTCTAAAGAGGTCCAAATCGAGAAATTCAGTGCCTAACATCAGTTTCACCTGATGTGGCTACACCTACTAGGAAGGACGCACTCACCAATTTCCCTTCACTCTGCACTCCAAAAATCAGCTCTGTCTCTATTAGTCGCGCACTCACAATGTGGCAGCTTCCCATGGTTTAAAAATGCAAACTAAACTTTCCTATACGATAACTACCCAACAATCCTCGTAGTAGAAGAAGACCAAGCAGGAGAAGACTCACTTCATGGAGAGTTTGTTGAAAGTCCCCTGCCCGCCTCTACTTCAGCCTTGTCACTAGAAGGACTTCCCTTCGTGCTTCATTTAGAGACCAGTATATCCATCAGTTGAAAATCTAGAGAGAAGGTGGTTTCTCTCTAACTTTCCCTTTTCTATTTTTCTTTCTTATGGATCACTTTAATCGTATTTTTAAAAAGGAGGAAGCTCTCTTTCCTACATGCCATGTCATTTTGATTTTTTTTCCTTTTACTCATTTATTTCTCCTAATATCACTTAGACATATAAACTTATTTACAATTGACCTTGGGTCCCTATTTTACTCCTCTATATTTTCTTTTCACTTGGGTTCATTTCTGGATTCAACAATCATCTAATCAATATTAAAAAAAATTTCCAGAAAATACCTAAGTTGGTCAATTTATAATTCGAATATATAATAATTTTATTATATAAAATTTTAGGTATTTTTGGGGTGTTACAACTCTCCCCACTTCTAATAAAAATTCTCATCCTGTAAAATTGATCTTAGTCAAACAGCTATGGATACCGCTGTTTGATTTGTTTCCTCACTTTCCCAAGGGCTTCTTCGGGCCTTGTATGGTTTCTCCACAAGACTTTCGACTAACTAATCTTCCTATTCCAGAATTCCTTCCCTAGAGCCATGCACCCATCGCTCTTCTTCATATGTCAAACTGGGGTTTCTACCAATTGTTCCGAAGAGACTACATGTGACGGGGTCCGATCGGTACCTCCGTAGCATGGGACACGTGAAACACATCATGGATCTTTTTCCAAGTCCCTGAGGTAATGCCAATCAGATGCCACCGGGTCCCACTTTTTCAATCACTTCATAGGGGCTAATAAATCTAGGGTTCAACTTGCCCTTTTTCCCAAATCTCATCACCTCTTCCAAGGCGATACTTTCAAAAACACCTTTTCTCCGCGATCTCTATATCGAATATTCTTTCTTTCATGTTCGCATATGATTTCTCATTTATCAAGGCTACCTTCAATCTCTCTCTCTAATCATTTTCTACTTTTTCTTCAGTCTCTAAATAAGTCGGGCCAATCACTTTCTTTTCACTAATTCATTCAAATAAGCCATGGTGTTCTACATTTTCCCATATAAAGCCTCATAAGGCGCCATTCTACTTGATTGGAAACAAGCTGGTTTGCATACAAATTCAACTAAAGCTAACTGCTGATCCCAACTGCTCCTCGCACTGATCAATACAACTCCTTAACATTTTAACTGGATCACTGTATTTGGTCCATCCGCTTCAGGTGGAACAGATTGAAATTCAGTCACAGGCCCAAGGCCTCTTGGGAATTTTCCCCAAAATTCAAGCAAACCTCGATCTCTATTCGAACAATGGATATAGAATCCTGGCAATCGAATCCATTTCTCATACAAAATGGGCTAGCTTGTCAAGTGAATAGTCCGTTTCACCGTAGGAAGGAGAGCTGATCTAGTTAATCTGATCTACTACGACCCAAACTGAATCATGCTCTCTTCCTGTCAATGGTAACCCTCCATGGTGATTCGGTCCCATTTCCACTCCTGACTTATCAAAGCCGTAATAACTCGAAGGAACTTGATACCGCTTTACTTTGACACCAAACACTTGGCTACAAAATTCTACATTATCTCTTTTCATCCCACTCATCCTTAATGACATTTTTAATCTCTCGACATCTTTGTGCTACTCTGGATGGATAGCAAGATCCACCATGTGCCTCTTCAAGTATGGATTTCCTCAAATCATTACAATTGGGTACACAAACCCGATCCTTATAATACAACACTCCATTTTCGCTCATCGTGAACCCGCCTCTACCATTTCTAACTGACATATGGCAACAATTTTCTTTTCTTTGTACTCTAGCACTTGGATTCAACAAACTTGGTCTCGCTATCGCCTTCGCGACTGGCGCATTCATCGCCATATAATGACAAGTATTCAACGCCTTGCCATCTCAGATTGACTTTCTACTCAAAGCTTTTCGCCGGCCACTACATTGGCCTTTCCCGTGATAATCAATTACTATAGCCAAAATCTTTATCAGTTCCATCCATCTCCTCGTCTGGTTAAGCTCACGTGAGGGCAATACTTAAGACTCTTATGATCGTTGATGAAACACTCTCCCATACAATGTCTCATTCTCAGCGCAAATACAATTGCGCTAATTCCAACCAGCGTGGGGTAGTTCCTTTTCATGTGCTTCATCCTGAAGCATAGGCTACCATTTTACCCTCTTGCATTAGACACATCCAAGTCCATTTAGCGACCATCACTAAAAATCACATATTCTCTACTCGTCGCCATTGAAAAAGAACTGAGTCCTGCAAGAAATTTGTCGAACTATCAAACTCTTTCAGACATATCGCTCACTCCATTCATACTTTAGATTTTTCTTCGAGCACCACATATCTAGTCGGCAATACAGAAAAACCCCTTAACGATCTTCAGAGTATCCAATCCCAGTGAAACTACGCACTTCTCGTAACATTTCTAGGTGGCTTCCATTCAACAACCACTCTGCTTTGGACTCGATTCCTTCTTTCGACAATTATATGCCCAAGAAAAGGACACTTCATTCTTCCAAAACTCACACTTGTCGCTTTAATACACGCTTCTTTTCTAAAGTCTAACACTCAATCTTAAGGTGCGTGGTCGCACCTCATCCCCGATCTTTCAATACACAAGAATGTCGCCTATGAACACTACGGCAACCCATCCACATACGGCTTAAAATGACCATTAGGTCCATGAACGCCACCGGAGCATTTGTCAATCCAAACGGCATTACAGCGTGGAAACCTATAATGTCCATATCGGCCCTAAACGCCGCCTTATGCACATCGACATCTTTACCTCAACCACGTGGTAGACCTGGGACGCAGTCAATCTTTGAAAAGATACTGCACCTTTTTAATGGTCAAACAAATCATCAATCTCGTAACGGATACTTATTCTTGCTTGTTAATCAGATCCATGAGTCAAATCACATAGCCGAAGTGTACCTCTTTCTTTTAACAAAAAGCACGGAGCTCCCCATGGTGATACACTTGGTCTAATAAACCCTTTTCTAGTAGTTCTTGGTAACCGTAATTTCCACCCCTTTAGCTTCCAGCGGAGCCATTCCGTACTCTGGCAGTAATGGATGCCAGATGGCACCCGGCACAATCGTCAATAGCAAAACTATAATTTCCCTATGTGGGGGCAATCTCGTAACTCTTCCTAAACACATCCTAAAGCCCAATGTAGGGATATCGATACACCAGCCTCGCTCACCATATCAATCACATAAGCCAAGTAGGCCTACATCCTTTCCGTACTACTATCAGCAAGCAGGTGAGCATCACATTAGATAGATGATTTGACCTCTCACCGATGAAGGTTACTTCATCTTCATTCCGGTGTCTTAAGGTTACTCTTTCATCTCTACAACTCGACTATCACACGTCAGGACAACCAGTCCATCCCAATACTACATCAAACCCTTGAAGGATAACCAATCAAATTTCCCAAAATTCATACTCGATTTTGACGGACAATCTCTAGACTCTCGTTCACAATAACACTATGGCCAAGCGGGTTCGGCTACCAAGATGTCATACTAAGTTTCACTTCGCAATTTACCTAGGTTGTATGTCAAGACATATGTATGAATGAGTCGATCCCGATCTATCAATGCATGCATAATAGTATCAAAGATAGTAAATTACCGACTATCACATCCTGAGCGCTGCATTCCATCGCTTTATTGTGACATGCTCTAGCCTGGAGACACCATCTTGCCTACTCCAAAGCTCAGGTCCCTTGTCCTGAACACTTCTAAGTGATGCAACACTCTTATTGCCTTTGTAACACTAAAGTCGCACTCTTGGCCCCGTGGTGCCGAAATGAACGAGCCTAGAAGACCAATCTCTTACTCTCTATGCCTTTGGATCCACAAATCAAACAAGCACCCGAAGTTCCAACATTCTCCTTATGATTTCTCCCACACCCGGGGCAATGGGGTGAAATCTCGTCTCTAGAAGGACCTCCGGGTGGACTCGCAATCGATGGTGCGCTGGTAGAGTAGTGAGCTCACCCAGCTCCACGTGCTATAGGTCAACATTGGAACCCCAGGGTCCCCTTTACTTCTTCCTTTGTCAAGTTATGAAATGATCGACCTGATTTTTCTTTCCCGTCTTTTATCCTTTCTCTTTTTCTCCTCTTTTTACTCTTTCCACATTCACGACATGTCACAATTTTGAGAAATCCTGGAAAATGCTGTGACATGGGCTCGACATGGTCATTAAGGCCAGCCTTCAAACCTACGACACTTTTCTTCCCCACTCACAAGTATCTCTGGGAGTATACTTGTTCAACCGTGTGAATTCTCTCTGATATATTCACCACACTCATCCGTTTTGCTTCGCATTATGAAACCTCGTCCCATGTTGTTCCATAAATGCGACTCCACATAATGTTTCGAACTCATCCAAGAAGAACTCCCATGTCACCATGGTGCGGTCCCCGTCACTAAAACTCCACCACTCATGCCTCTCATCCTGAAGTAATGAGGTCGCACATTCCAATCTCTTCAGTTGTGCAATGCATTTGCACAAGCATTCGCTCGGTTCTCTTGAGCCAATTTTCTGCCATAGAAGGCTCATCCTCTTTCTTCCCATAAAATCTATTAGTCGGGGTATTCGCTTATCTCTCTAATGATCGTGACATTGAGAGCAATTGCACTGGTTGTCTCGACTCTTGTAAATGCTCGAACTAGCCGAGGATACCCATAGTACCTTCCCGCCACTTGTTCCTGTTCATTCATTGGTGGGGCATGGGATGCTTGCCCACCTTCCACACTAGCAGACTATACGGGCGAAGTCCCCCGGTCATCTCGACTTAAGTGGAAGTTTAATCGTCCATGCTTATCCTATTAAGACCACAGATCCGCGCCGAAGTCATGTCATCCTTTATATGCAAAATGAAATGTATGTTAAACACAATTTCAAAATCGCATGAAACAATTTAAAATCATTTTGTAGAACCGCCAAACCTAGGCTCGATACCAATAAAGTCAGGACGCCCCTTACTCCGAATTCGACCGTCATGATCCAAACGAGTCCGGATGCCACCACAAATCACTCAAAATTACTCAAAAATTATATCTTTTGCGGAAGGACATTTAAATTGGGCAAAGCCCCATAAACATTTACATTTAAATAAAATCCATTTACAATGTAGGCATCCAAGCCTTTTCAAAATGATTTACAAAATAGATGTGTTCAGTATTCAAATTGTTTATACAAAATATCTATATACTCAAAAGAACACATGAAATGAGGGCCATGTCGGAGCATACCCGCATTTCTTTCTTTATGACTCGATCGCTCTCGATCTTGGGTCCGCTTTATCGATCACCATCTATCACTCCTGGGTACTCGCGCATTGTAACAATACGCTAAGCATTTTCATGCTTAGTGGTTCTATACAACCATTCCTCGCTCCCAAATTTTAAATCAATTTATGCAATTTAATAATTCAAGGACCTAACTATTTAGATCAATATAAATACATTACATGTTACTTTGTTGGTATATATACAATAAATTATAGTTCATTGATCATCCTATAAATACATTTTCATAATCAATATTTCACAATCTCAAATCAATTCAAATATGCTCACAAATTCAATTTTAGTTTTGACATTCACCAATCAAATCAACCCGCCTTGAAAATAAATTCATTTATGCCAATCAATTCGCTCATTAATCACTTCATTATGCCAATCAATTCAGCTTATGCCCATCAATTCAATTATGCCCTTTAATCAATCGGTGAATCCTATGTCTTCGAGACACAGATATCGAGTCACTGCACGGTCCTCACTGGCCGCAGGTCGGTATCACATGGTTTTATAATTACGTGATTGGTCCTACTGGCTGCTGACTGGTTATAAACAATCAAATAGTGAACACTAATGTATACGGCTCACTGGTCGCAGATCAAAGTGACACATCAATAGTTCATAGCATCGCTTATTCAAATTTATCGTATACCAATCTATCCTTAATGCAAATAAACGGGTCAACATTCTATTAAGGGCGCTCAAACTTTATAGCAAAATATAAGACAATATGTACGCTTGTATAAACGTTTATTTTCAATAATCATGAAACTTTTATATGCAAATATTTCATAATCACTTTCTCAAATCAATTAAACTAATTCAATACGCTTAGAACAACATGCAAAACTTGAAACGAGGAATAGAAGTCGGTAGAACAAATCCAAAAATATTTGCACTTTGATTCCAATCCTTAGAATCTCAATCACGCTTAGTTTTTCTCATCGCAAATCCCATTCTTAAAACCCATTAAAGAACAATATTATTCAAGTGTACTAGTGGTTTTGGTTATGATTGATTTTCGGAGCTTAATATGAGTTCCAATTTAAACATTCTATATGTAGATGGATTCTTGACTCAATGGTCTTTCCATAGAGTGCAAGAACACTCGACCTGAGTTCGACGTAGGAGCCAGGGACCCCGGTTGGAGGTCATACTACAACTCTGAATCGACGAGCAGACTGAACTGGACGAGCTCGTCTACCACCTCGGTCAAACATCTTCTATAATTATTAGGAATATTAATGTGGCCTTTGACTCAATGGGCTTCCATAGAGTCCAAGAACACCCAAATCGGAGTTCAACGAATGAGATATGACCTTCCGAAGTTGGAGGTCATGTGTAGTCAACTTTGACAAGCTGACTTGAACTGACGAGCTGCACTGAAGTGACGAGCTCAGTCAAACACCTTGATCTGACATCTAACATCCTCCTCAGGGCATGCTGAATGTATTCTTGACCCATGGGCTTTCGTATGAGTCCAAGAACACCAAATCGACTTCAAACGGCGAGAGATATGACCTTCCGTTGGAGATATCGCGTAGTCAACTTGACGAGCGCCGACCGAATCGACGAAAGCACTTCGCGCGACACGACCACCGCCGATTTTACCTATTTGGGCGCAATAATTTTCACCGTTGGACGACCACTATTTGATCTAATTAACGCTTAATTCCACTAATTCGCTTGACGACATACCGTTTGATCTAATTCACTGCTTCGACGCACCAACGCTTGATGACACCGCTTAACGACCAACGCTTGATCGACACCGCTTGACGCACCACCGCTTGACGACACCGCTTTGATCACCACCGCTTCACGACGCCGCTTTTGACGACTACCGCTTTGACGACCACTCGACCCATCTCGATCGTCCAGTGTTAACATATCCTTGGCCCATGTGAAGTCCGAATTAAGAAATCTAAAAAGCCAAATATCAAGTTCATTGATGTGGCCACTCTCACAGGTAAAGGACCCTATCACAAATTCTCTCTTTATTTCTGATCCAAAACCCGCTCTAAGGTCGGTATTAGTCAATTCGAACTGACAACCGACCGACCAGATTTCCTAAATTTCTGGCTTCACCTCATTGGGCGACTATAACTTCTACTACGTGAGTCCAAATCGAGAAATTCAAAAGCCTAACATCGCTTTCAATTGATGGCTACAATTTACTAGGAAGGACGACTACCACTTCCTTCACTCTGCAATTCCAAAAATCAGCTCTAAGGTTCAAGTTAGTCGCTGCACTACCACAATGTGGCAGCTTCCCATGGTTTAAAACAAAATCACAAACTTTCCCCTATGCCGAGAACTACCCAACAATCCTCAGGGTAGAAGAAGACCAAGTAGAGAAGACCTACCTCATGGAGTTTGTCGAAGTCCCCGGTTCCTAGCTTCCCCACTTGTAGCCTGTCACTAGGAAGGACTTCCTTCAGAGCCACGGAGACCTATGGTCCGGATCGCCGGAAAATTCAGAGAGAAAGCGTGGAGCCTCTAACTTTCCCTTTTCTCTATTTTTATTTTCTTATGAACTACTTAATCAGATTTCTTTAAAAAGGAGGAAGCTTCCTCCCCTTCCTACATGCCATGTCATTTCCTTGATTTTTTCCTTTTACCCATTTGTATTTCTCCTATTATCACTTAGAGACATAAACTTATTTACAATTGACCCGTCCCCATTTTACAATTTATATATTTTCTTTCACTCAGGTTCATTTCCTGGGATCAACAATCATCTAACTAATATTAAAAAATTCAAAATACCTAAGTTGGCTCCAATTATATCTTAATATAATAATCTTTTATTATAAAATTTTAGGGTGTTGTTATGAAAGCTTCAAGGAATGAGTCGCCTGAGTTGTCGCTTTTATCATTCGTGATCACCGTTAATCGTAATGAGGGATTCCGCTTTGAAGATCCCGCAGCCGCCTCGGAGGTAATGAGCCCCTCCTAACCACTAGAAGTCACTGCACTTCACTTCTCCCCGTTTCACTGAATCACTTTGTGAAGTTCGATAGTCGACCTACATCACGATCGTTATTAAGAGTTATTTAATTTGAACACGCTGAATATTAGATATGATTCATGAAATGTTTAACCACTCTCTCTGTCTCTCTCTGCTAATCTCTCAAGCCTGATAGCATGCTTTAAAGGCTGCTTGGAAGTAGAGAAGGCTGCAGGCTGGCATTTTACAGGAGAAAGCAGTGAGAGCTAGCTTTTGCAAGCTTTAGTGAGTGGCTACCCGATATCAAACATGAAGATAACGCTCAAACACCTGAGGCAACCTGAAGCAAGTACAATTATAGACTTACCGAGGCAACCCCTCAAGGGATAAAGCCAAAGCCCGTCAACAAGATCGCTCGACCTCCCAAGGCCACCTGAGTCCTTGAGGATGGTGATGGACAAAGACTCGGGCCGCGGAAGCCTGCGGCAGGCAGAGTCCGGCTGCCGACTCTTGCTTTCGGTTCTTTCTCTTCAGCCTGGTCGCCTTCGAGGAGGCGATTTGACTCCCTTCCTGGGGGGCATGGATTCCGTGACTATAGGCATAACCACCAACTTATTGTTCTGTACCGCGACTAAAGGGTCTTTAGCCCTTCCGCCTGGCTTAGGAATTGGGGCTCAAAATCACGGAGCCCGCCTAAAGGAGACTTTACACCCGTCAGCTCTCGAAAGCTCTCGATACGCCTCCACTCAACTGATTAAACTACGTCCTCACGGAGTCAAGCCTTCTTTCACACTCCGAGGCTCTCAGACGCCGCCCCAAATGAACCAAAATCTTCCCCAAGAGGGAGCAAATAGAGAAGCCCAACGAGGATCACAGGCAGCAAAGAAAGTAAAGACCTCAAGGTATAACGAAAGACCTCGATTAGGATGGACCGTAGTCCAAACCACTCTTTATCAATTCAAGGTGAAGGACGAGCAGGATATCCCGCTAACGCTAGGGCTATGACATTATCTTCAGCGCTAAGTTCAAGACGAGCCTCTGGGAAACAAACAGATAGTACAAAATCAGAAACATCCGACCACCTTCAGATAAGTCATACCAAAAACAATACAAATACTCACGAATGTTATCGAGTCAACAGCGGGGGAATCGTGGTGTCATCCTTGTCGGCTGGGATTATATTCCCACTGAAACCGCTAACGAAGAATAGCGCCCCTTCCCCATGACCTATGGCTGGAAGATCGTAGATCACCGCAGGAGCCCCGGGAACATCCGGAAAATAAAGAAAGCCCTGGTCTCATTCAAGGAAAAGACGAAGAAACAAGGCCAAGCTTAGGACGCTGAGCCTCATCCCTGGGGCAGCTAATAACCTCACTAAATGCCCAGTTCCCAACCGGGCTGGGAGCAAGTCGAGGGGCAAATGTTGAGCTGTTGCAAGACCCTCTTCATGAGTGGTGCAGAGGAAAGCCGGCTGCCACTGGCCAGTTACACCTCAAAAACAAACCATCCCAGCACAAAGGTCGTGATAAAGGTTAAGGTGACATCGGGACCCATATCAGATAAGGGGAAGGTCGAGACCCACAAGAAGGTACCCTGATAATGGCGGGTCACCTTACTAGTCCCACATTCACAAAGATGTCAATCTGCGATTTAGGTAATTCCCACCCCCAGATACGCACTAGGTTTATTTCACTGCACTTTATCAATGAAGAGGCGTCACAATGTCAAAGGGTTCTGGATATAGCCGAAACTGACCGAGGCATCCTCCAACAGACAGAGTCGATTAACAATCGAGGAGCCATCACTCAATCCAAGAAGAAGAAGAGCGACTCTGATTCGGCTTACCCGAGACAAGAGACAAGAAATAAAGCCAATCAGGTTAAACCCTAGTGCTCACTGCACTAATCAAAACGATACACACACAATGGACCCAGAGATACACGAAGAAAGGTCACAAAAAAAGCGCGTAAACAGGAGGTCGGAGAACAGCGGGTCCCTACATGCGCACAAGACGAAAGATATCCACGAAAGAAACAGAAGGAAACTGGAAGAAATGGGAGAAATAAGCGCGAAAACCTAAGGGTCATCATTATCACAAGACTTATGACGGCGACAAGGCT
The DNA here is from genome assembly GCA_016808115.1 of Tetrastigma voinierianum. Lineage (NCBI taxonomy): Eukaryota > Viridiplantae > Streptophyta > Magnoliopsida > Vitales > Vitaceae > Tetrastigma > Tetrastigma voinierianum. The sequence continues at coordinate 1,111,352 of JAEQBH010000476.1, read as the reverse complement.
TTAACTGGCCCAACCCCGAACAGACACGTAGAGATTGCAACCGATACGAAGAATTATGCCGCCACGCCTGGCACATTGTAAGGGTCAGGGGCAACTGATATGAGCGGTGGTCAGGCTTCAGGTGCCCACCGATCAAGCCTAAAGAAGTGGTACGCCCAATTCTAAATACCTGCATTCTCGCACAAATTTGAAATCTATGCCCATACAGTCCAAAGGACAACTCAATGAATTGGAAGCCCCATATCCTACAAATCGGGACAGCACGCCTCAAAAGGTAAAATAGAATAACCCCTAGCAATATATTATCCCGTCGATCCACCAAACCTTATCAATAAGGAAGGGAAAATATCAATGTGATCATCGCCGCCGTCTCCCCAATAAACAAAGAGGATTATCTCAAACAAACAAATTCTTCTATATCCCGTACTCAAATCCGATATGGATCTAAAATAAGAAATATCTCGGGCCCAATGGAAGACTCCTACCACCATCCAACCGGGTCGAACATCTACTATAAATACAAAAGATTCACCCATCTATGAAAGGTACGCAAAACCAACGCCAACACTCTTACACACACATTCTTAGACACATACTGCATGCAACATTACTTCCGCCTCTGGGCTCTTTTTCCTCCCTTATAGAAACCGACTTAGGCATCGGAGGCGGCCACCGCGGCCTCCCGTCGACCCCTTCCTTGTTTTGGCAGAGGAGTGCCACGCCTCGCAGCCCTCGCAGATCACAATGCAACGATCCTACCTCCTCAAATTCACAACTGCACGCCCGCATCCCAAACCCACAAACAATCCGGTCCAGCCCAGCGGCCCTACACGCTCCATATATATATATATATATATTTTTTTTTTTTTTCCCTTGGAAATTTTACCCTACTCACTGTTGTGGATGTCAGGACATAATTCTCCTCACTCTAAATGTATGATGTCACTTTTAATTGATGTGTCTACCAGGTACTTAGATCAATCAACTAAAGTCTAAAGGCTTTGCCTATGCTTTGGAGAGTTAGAAATCTCTCTCTCAATCCCTTGGATAATGATGCCTAATCCCTTGTTTTTTATAAGGGGGATTAGGATTAAAAAGCTTGGGGTTTATTTGGTTAATGCTTTTAAAAAGTATTTTTGAGACAATTTTTTAAAATACAAAAAATATTATTTTGATATCCTTTGAAAATTATTATTTTTCTCTAAATTTAATATTTAAAAAACACCGGTGTCTATGTTTTTCTTGTTTTTCTTATTTTTTATAACAAAAAAATAGTTTTTAAAAATTATAAATAAACCATTTATGTCCGGTTTTTATATTCAAATGTCACAAATAAGTGTTATAATATTGTCATTTGATTGATGATTGAAACAAGATTAAGTTTTTCTAATTTTTAAAGTCCAATCATATGCAAGAAAATAAAGGGAGCATTAAGAAAATGTTAACGTAGGTCGGTGCACACACCTACTATGTGGTCACACCATACATTAAACATTCTACTAATAATCAATTTAATACAGAACAGTACATTAAACATTCCACTAATAATCAATTCACTACTAATATATCAATTCCTAAAGGTGATATTCTCTATGCAAAAAAATAATCTTGATCAAACATGAATCAAAGCTGCCATATTAGAGATTTCTCTCTCATATTTTTCTATGCAAATAACAGACAAATCTCTACACCATGGAGCAGGCTCTCCTCAAGGCTTTTCCATAATATATAATAGTCACAAATTTCTTCTAGGAGATAAACACCAAAGATAAATATATTTCCAAATGATAAACTTCAACATAAATATTCTTCAAAGAGATAAACTCCAAAAAAATATTCTTCAAAGAGATGAACACTAAAATAATTCCTTGATAACCTACTTATTCAAAAAAAAAAGATAACTCCAAAATAGATATTTTCAAGAAAATAAACTTTATCATCTTCTAAGTAATACCTCTTTTTTTTTTTTTTTTAATTTTATAAATATAACCACAAAAAGCCGCTTGAGACCTAACTCAATGATTAAAACTTAGGGTGGCCATAAAGAAAAAAGGAAACTAAGTTTAAGTTTTAGTGAAACAAAATTATGTACTTATAAAACAAAACCACAAAAAGCCAACAACTCGAAAGTGATAACACTTACAAATTCAATTAAAGTAAGTATAATGTAAAAATATTTTAATCTTGTTGCAAATATCTAATCCCTTATTAAATTTTGTTATCAAGCCCCTTTTTAAAAGAATGGATAGGCTTTCGAAGGACAAGAGTCCTTCCCCTCAAATGTAAAAATATTGAATGGTACGTCAAACAACTCTTAGGCCTCAACCCAATAGATAGAAACAAGAGTCCTACTCTTTAATGAGAGGAAGTTTAATTTGTTGTGATTGACTATTCTAATGATAAAATTACTTATGGTGGTAAAGGATTGAATTTTTGAATTCAATTCTGTCCACTCATTCGCTTTATTGTTTACTTGTATCAAATTGAGATTACATATTTTTCTATCTTGAATTATTCTAAAACCTAATGATTGTGTTTGGTTTTTGGAAATGACTAAGAAAGGAAAAATTTTTTAAGAAATTTATATATATATAATTGTATAATGACATTTTTTTAAAAAGATACAATAAAAAATAAAATTACTTAAAAATTTATATATTTATAAATTGTTTAATCTTTATATTAATGAATTAAAATAAATAAAATGAGTTCGAAACAGTAAATAAAAATAATCTGTTGGATTTAACCTTTTTTTTTCTTTTTGTTTTCTTCCTTTCCTTCTATCTTTCCTCTCTATTTTTTTTACTCTTACATTTTCCCTCAAATTTTTTAGGAATCAAACATAGGCTATTAGGATTTGGACTTATAATGTATGTAATATACTTTAACAGGATTCCTCTTGTATAATATTTACTTTTAGACTTTAGGTTGCATTTGTTTTTTATTTAACGTTGGATATAACTTTTATTCTTTATTTACTTTTAGATATTAGTTTTTTTTAATACTTTGAGTTGTTTGTTTTTTTAAGCTAAATATCACCGTCTTAACACTGTTTTTGTAGGATGATCATTTAATTTTATTATTATGATAAAATATTTATATAATTTTCGTATAACATTTTAACATATTTATAAAAAATAAAAATTATAAAAATTATTATCATAAATAAGGTTTTAAAATAATTTTTAAAAAATAAAATACACAAGAAAAAATCATCATCATTATACATATAATCGAGGAAAAATGTGTGAAAATTAATTTTTAGATAAAAATGATTATCCAACTCATTTTTAATTAAATCCTAGCTTTCTTTTCTCTTCACTTTTTCTCTGTTAGCCTCTTCTCTATAAAAAATGATGGGTAATTTTTTGGTTATTCTTTGCTTGAAGTCACTCTCCTACACATCTTTTCATCTTTTTCTTTCTTGATAAAATGGTTATTCCACATAAGTCTAGGTTTATTTGTTTTTTCCTAATTTAGTAGTCGTCTTGGTGCCTATGATTGTTGTCGCCTTTGTGCATGTGTAGTTGTTTGGTCGCCTTGCGCGCAGGTTTGCCATCTCGCAGAACGCATCTTCTTCACAATGTTAGAAAACCATGTTTATTTTGCAAAGATATTTATTCGGGAGAAGGTGATATACGACAAAGATAATTGCAAAACCCGAAAATTAGAATTTTCAAATGGCAAATGATTAATAATAATAATAATAAATTACCATAATGGTTCAGGAAACTTAAAATTCTCTAGATCCTGGATGACAAAACGTGACTCGCACCAATAAATTGTCATTAGGGACCCAGTGATCTAAAAGTTTCATTGACTCGAGACAATCGGAATATTTTACGATTTTCTGGATAATAAGTCGCCAATGATTGCTGGATCAGATCTTACTAAAAATCTGAGTCAAGAAATGCTTGAGCTAAGTTCATTTATAATAAATTGAATCGCAAATAAATAGTACCTTCAAAGAAAGAAGACAACTAATGTAGCTAAATATAAATTATGTATCCAAAATAATAATAATAATAATAATAATAATAATAAAAAGGATAAAAATGAAAAAATAAAAAGAAAAGGCAAACGGCGTGGGAGAGAAGAGAGCGTAGGAGAGATATTTTTATTTTTATTTTTTTTTCTTTTTGTTTTCTTTTCAGATCTACAGAAATCGGATTGTAAGTTTTCATCAGAGCTGAAGGCAAAGTTGATCTACGCGATGAGAGCTACGCATGAACACCAAAATCTTGGAATTTCGTTAAATTCCATGAAATAAGGAATTTTCCTACTTGTGTTATTTCTAGCCTAAAGGCTATTTAATAGCTTGGGATTGGCTTAGAAGCCATGAATGGCCGTAAATTTCAGTCTCAAATTTTTTGGACTGTGTAGGAATTTTTGGGACTATTTTCAGACAACAAGCAAATTTCGCATCGTTTTCTAATGGGGCCAAGTTAAATTTCGACCGTTTCGACAATCCATGTGATTTTCTGATCGCTTTTTATTATCCCGGCATCGTATGAGGTTTGGTTTTGATCCCCAGGACCGATGTCTTCGGGTTTTGTTGCAGTGAAGTTTTAGATTACATAATTTTGTAAGGATGAATCCTATGATCACAAGAGGTGCCCTCGCTTTCATGGTCCAGGATTTAGGCAATTTTGTATGTTATTGTTGAAAAAAAATAAATAACATGCTATGTGTGAAAATATTATGTTAATATTTGTTTGTTGATGTATTAACATGGGATTGCATGAATGGTTACTTTATATGTAAAATTATAATTGTTCACAGGTATTAATGTTTCATGTAGCACTATATATACATAACAGAAGGAAAATGCATTGCATCATGCATTTCATATGCACGCTCACATCGTGTCGAGTCACGCGGGTGCAGTGGTATTAAATATTCACCAAGAAACAGGAAAACGGTCGTGAGTTCGGAAAATTGGACAAAGTCCAAGGTTGAGACTCACGGAAGTGTAAATTGATCACAATGATAAATTACATGTTTCGGGGCGGCAAGTTAGTAGATTCTGCAGAAAGACTAAATGTTATTCATGATTAGACATGATTCCCGCCATGTAAGTCATAAATGTTGGAACGGGCGTATACTGCGGCGCGTCCAACTATGAAAACCCGAAAAACTGCGGCCCACAAAGAAAAAGAAAATCACACTTATAAATTAAATATTGAGGGTTGTCCAATGGTTTAGTTATCGGGTTAAAACACCGGATGATCGATTTTCACAATTGGCATTCCGTGTGAGGAGTTGGTCGACTCAGTTGTGAGAGTGTGACGCCCGATTCCCGGTCCGACTCAGTCATTAAACTCGTTAAATATTAGTGGATGTCGTAGTTAATCGACGCCACTTTATAGAATCGGTCGACTTTCTTGTGTACCGGAGCTCTACCCACTACAACACCCGCATGAAACCTCGTCTCAAGCAAAATTAATATACTCAATGATACAACATGGATAAACGAATTCTCTCGGGGCTCCATACTACAATATCCATAAAAACATACCAACTATATTCACAGTTCTAAGAGCAATAATTTCATTTATAAAACATATATATTAAAATTAGAGAATTCTAATACATGTATGAAGTCGCCAAAGCCAATCCAGCCTTTTCTTCTTAAACTCAAATTCTCTAGGATGAGCCATCCTCACACGCCCCGTACTGTAAAAATAACATCCGATTGCAGTGTGAGCCTAATGCTCGCAGTGGAATCACCCTGCCGGCTACTCTCCACCCAAGTGCAATGCAATGCCCAGTATCAAACACACATTCAAGCAAATGTATGATCCTACTTGAATGTCTACATGACTAACTCGCATCCTTCCGAGTCTCATCGACTCTCCTCACACTCCGCCTAAGCCCCGTATGAGAATTCATTGTTAAGGGACAACCCTCCGATGTATATATATCAATTGGGCCATTCGACGATTAGATATTTTTCATTTGGACTACCCCTCCATAATTAATATTTTAGACTCCAACCATTTTCTGTGACCTAATCTCATGCACTAACCTTCTATAGCGTCTTAGGATGTTCCGCATATGGAATGCAATACGATGCCAATTCCAATACGCCTAATCACATGTAAATATATAAACATGAATATATTCACAAAAAAATTAAATCACACAATCGTTATGTAATTTCTCATTCATCACATCAAAATTAGCCTTCACGGGCTAATGATCAAACGTATAATTCGAATGGAATTACTTGACTAATCCTATATTGGCCAAATTTTATTTTGTGAAATCATCGCTTTGGGAACAAGAAACTCCTCGCATCGTCATATCAAACATTAAATTACTCCGCTCACTTTGTGAACTCACCTCTCGCCATTTCCGGCCTCAATCAAACCAATACATGATTTATAAATCACTTCATCACACATTTAACCCAAATGTGACCAGAACCGATACTGACCGCTCGTGTCTCAAATCCAAACATTTTGCCCAAGGTTTGGAACCGATCAAACGACCGCTTAAGGCCCCAAATCCAACCTAAAACACTCAACATAGTACTTAAACTAAGAATAAAAACCCAAGTAGGAGAAACCTCTACCCTTGGAGCTCAGGAAACTCCCTAAAATTGGTACCACGCTAAGCCCCTCCACAGAGAGCAAATTTTCTTCTTGTCCCCAAATCGCTTAAATCTATTGATTCGTCGTAAATCTAGAGAAGGGAGATACTCTCTCTCTAAAAAATGAGATCCAAGATTCTTGTGCAAGACTCCCCCCTCCTCTCACGTTTTTCTCCCTTTTTGCTTTTGGGGAAGACAAGTCACTATTCCCATTTTGTCTTCTAGTGACTTAAACAATCCCAAAATGCCTATTATGTCCCCTTTCTCATTTCCAATGGACATTCCTGCACTATCTCCGCCGTCCATTTTCATCATTTCTCTACTCATACCACTATGGCACATGAGTACAGCTATATGTGACTGTCAGATCAGTGCACCGTTAATACACCTCAAACGATACTTCCAAAACGTGCCAACTCCGACCGCTCCTAACATATAAAATTTTTACGTGTTAACTAGATTTCTAGACGATTCCAACTGTGAAACTGCTTGGCCATATGAGATCTAGAAAATAAATTACGGATTTTTTAGCTAAAATTTCACTTTGTAATCGAAATTACAATTTTGCCCTTATTCACACTTAATTTATTGGTCTTACAGCCATATGAGGGGTCTATCTTTATACATGATGCTGAAACATTTCATATAATGTTGCATAAAATTGTATGAAATGTGATTGATGTTACAGATGTTATTGCATGCATTTAGGTGGGGAAAATCAGAGGGAGATTATCACTACTGCTTTGCCATTCTGTCAGAGGACCCTTTCTGTACAGTCCAAGTAATAATTCCGCATATAGATGAGAGCGATAGTTCATGTATACCTTTTGTTGTATAAAATGATCAGAAATTGACTGTTGATTAAATAGTTTATCATATATTTTAGATATTTGTAATTTAAATATATGGGTGAATAGGTCTCAATACACAGACACATGTGCGTGATACTTCCGACACCCGATATCCACAAGTTTTCAGCTGACGGGCTGTCACCAGGACCCTAATAGGGGTTTCCACGCATGGTATCGCAGGTACAGAATACGCACTACCTAGGGCTTTGAGGACACTGGGCTTAGGCCACTAATTATTGTGGTGAAACTGACACATTAAGGGCCTTAGGCATCTGAGTCAGTGCAATACCGAATACCTAGGAGTTCATGGACCGAGTTTAGACCACTACATGCATGGTGTGTTTCATGTGTGTTCGGATATGTGTTCCATGTTTGTGATTGCGTAATTGTGTGTTACAAATTGCGCGGAAAGACATATACACGGTATGATGTATATGGGAAATGTGATTGCGTGGTTATTGCACGGAAAACTATATACATGGCATAATAGGAAAAAAAAAGTGGAATGCTAAGGTTAGGAACTATAACCTTAGGGGTTCGGAAAAGGAAATGAACATGAAAGTTTTGAATTTTAAGGGAAAAAAAAAATGAGTGGTTGACAATTAGCACCACTAAGAAAAAGGTGATGAACGGGTCAGTTCATGGTTATCAAGTCTATTAGTAATTGGCATGTGCATTACTAGTTAGACTAAAATGAAATTAAATAAAGTTTGTTGCCATTTGACAGGTGTAGATGACAAGTCGAGGACGGGGATGTAGAGGTGTCTACAGGTGCCAAACAGTAATCGCTTGTTTTACCAATGTGCCTTGTTGAGGTTGTTGCAAATATCGCCATTGCACATAGTGCAACAGAGCGTGAGGGCGCCAGAACTCCAGAGGTTCAAGGCACATCATCCTCTTACATTCAAAGGAGGAGGAGACCCATGGTGTTTCAATTATTGGTTCCACAGCTGGGACGAGAGGATTCTCTGGCCATGAGATCACCTTTGATACTACCTGGATTACTACCGGCTTCATTCCAACTTGAGGTGACTCCTTTATCTGTGGGGAGGGTCACGACTTCCATGGACTCGAGCCTATGACATGGGATGATTTTTACGTACTATTCATGAGGAAGTATTTTTCCGACTTCGCAGACATGCCAAGGCCTCGAGTTCCTTGAGTCGAGACAGGGACTCCATGACTACAATTTCTAGGCACGAGTCGCATTCACAAGAGTTCGTGACTTTTTTTTAGATGATTATGTACTACCAACGTGGGCCAAAGTCGAGGCTCGGGAGGATGGGGCTTGAAAATTGTCCATCCTGTGGCAAGATTGTAAGACATACCTACAAGACATGGACTGATGGTCAAGATGCCCTTGATCATCGAGTGAGAGATAGAACGCACGTGAGCATCCGAGATGCGGGTGGCCGGTGGCAAGAGGAAGGAGAGTCGGCCTCTTCTAGCTCTAGAAAGAACAAAGGTTTCCTAGCGTCTCACGAGGGCTCAGTCGCGACCATCGTGGCCAAGGTCGCTGTGGCCTCAACAAAGTGATACCGATTTGTTATTTCGCTATTAGTCTGACATATGAAGTGATTACCCCTAGGAGGCAAGGATCCTAGAGCGTGGGACATAATCCTGGCCATCGCTTGGACAAAGGCGACTCGCCTTGTTCCGCCCGGTGTGGCCTCTCGAGGAACTAGTTTCGCCACAGTGCTATGCCAAGACTCCTCGGAGGTACGATGGTCTGGGGCCAGGTTATGGGTCGAGGTCAGGTACAGGGCTCACCAGGCCAGGACTTCGGGGACCTAGGGGCATGTATATGCCATGGTACCGTGAGGTCGAAAGGCAGACCAAATGGACATATGCCAGAAATGTTTCTCACTCTTCAAGATGTATTGTTAGATGCATTATATTCATTATCATTGCATCTTGTGTGATAGATTTGGGCTTGGAGGTTGAGGCCTCTGGAAAAGCCATTGTATGGACAATTCTCCCTTAGGACCTAAGGTGAGAGTTGGTCAGATATGTTGGGATTGTGAGTGACAAACCCCCTTCCTATTGACAGAATCTGCCGGCAACTCCACAGTAACCTCCCAGCCAAGCTCGCTCGACTGACAAATTACCATGAAGCTAAGTCGCTAAACCCGTCTGGAAAACGGGTTATAAAATTTGTACTTGCAATCACACCTTGGATTTTAACGACAATCCTAAGAAAGATAATGACTCACGTGGTCGCCTCGAAATACAAAAATCACCTGTATAAAAAAATACAGTCCCAATATTTTCCAAAAATCCAACTACAAACATAAAGGACCTCTGATCCTCATCAAAATATAAGATAAGGATCAATCTAATATAATTTCTCATCACAACCTGCTTTTTTCTCAAAACCATGCATGCATATTTTACAAAAAATATTTACATATACAAAATGTCACATTTTTACTTTACTACAAGCATTTTACACCTTATCTTACATATACAACATGGCTCAGGATCGAGGATCCCGAGTTGTCTTTCTGGCCAAAGACTCGTGACTTGAAAAATTATTTTTTAAAAATTGTAAAACCTGCGGAGCCAAAGTGCCTGAGTACTATAAGTTCTAAATATTGTTGTTTGTTGCAGCGTAATTCTCCCAATATGAAAATCGTGAGATAAATGGTTGTAAACCTGCTTTATAGAGAAAACTGAGTTTTTGCTATGAAAACTCCAGGCCGAAAAACTATTTCTGGTCGTCGAAAACCGGCTCGAAACTATTTCTACCGCTGAAAACCAAGGTTTGAAATCACGTCAGCCGAAAATCCTAAGCTTCAAGCAGGGAGCATATCTCTAAAGTGCTATAATTAAATCAAGTACCAAATAACTGTATCATCAAAACTGCTCAAAACTATTTAACACTCGAAATATACCCTAGCAGTTTTCGGACATTGTTTAGGGTTTAATAAAAATTAAATATGAATTTTCGAGAAACAAAACGAGAAACCCGGAGTTTGTACAGGATAAAATAAGGGTACATATGTAATTTTCCAAAAAGGGGCACATAAGTAATAAGATAAGAAGGCTATGAGTTAAAATATAAACAAGTTTCAACTTGATTTGTAAAAAGAGAAGAACTTAAGAATTTTAAAGTGAAATAAATGAAACTTAACCCAAAATAATGTTTTGGGAGCCAAACATGGCCTAAGAAGAGATATATTTGATTTAAGACCAAATTTAATCTCATTTTTTGGAAAAAGAAAACCATGGAGAAAAGAAGAAGAAGAAGGGAAGAAGAAGAAGAAGAAGAAGAAGGAAGAAGGCTAGCTGGTGCTATATGTATGGAATCTACCATTTAGTATGAAATCTTTGATTTTTGTACGGAACTTATGGATTTTCAGATGAGATTATGTATTCGACCACTATAGGATGTCTATGGTTTTCAAACCTAGGGTTTTGATAGATTTCATCTCAAACTCATAGATTTCTTGGAAAGTAGGGCTGGTAAACCTAACAGTACAAGAAAACATGGAATCCTCCATTTGAGGTTGGACCTTATACACCGCAAAGTAATGGATTGCTAGGAATAAACTTCAACTAACTCGTGTTTATTTGTGTATGCTACACCATATTAGAGTTATTGTTTTATAATTCATGAAAGGTTTTTTGAAGTAAGATAAGTATTTGAAAGATGAATCGAGAATTGTAGGTTACAAGATGGATATAGAGTGGTTTGATGTATTGATTTATTTGAGGTCAGTCATAGAAAGTATGGAAAATGGGCGAAACCACCATTTTTTGGCATTGAGGGGTGGTACCCTGGCACCAAACAGAGTGGTACCCTGCATTCATAAGTACCTCTGGTCATTCATTTGAACCAAATTTTTAGTATTTTGGCCATAATCAGGTTTTGGCTTCTTCTTATTCGAATTATGATTCAAGTGGCTGATTAAACTACTAGACTTCAAGAGAACAAAACACCCTGGGAATAGTACCTTCAAATTTCGACTCATCGGGCCTGTAAATTCACTCAAAGTGGCTATGTCTAAGCTAATTTCTGTCTCCTCGCTTTAACATAGAGGAGTCCCGGTTATTTAAGACATATCTTGAGTTTCCTTGTCTGATTTAGGTGGATTCCATTTGAGAAGAACCCTTAGCATCTTAGCTTCAAAATGAGTACAAAGCCCAGTGTCAACATGGAGCAAGACCCCTGGTGTACAGGTATTTTCAAACTGTTCCTAGTGTAAAATGGGCAAGGACTAGTTTATACATGCAAATGTCATAACTTGAGTTTGATGATTCACTGAAAAATGATTCCAATTTCTAAGTAAAGTAGATCTGCAGGAAACAACATCAATATAATTTCGATGTGTGGAATACATAAGTGTCATAATTGCATAAGTATATGAAATGCCATATGCAATGTGTATGAAACTGGGAAAATATAGGACATGCAATATATAGATGTGTTCATGAAACATGAATATGGTGAAATATAGGGAATTAGTATGAAACTAAGTAAGGAACTGCTTTGATTAAAGGAATTGCTCCTACCACACGGATTAAGAATACATGGTGGAAATCAAATCCTAAACCCGTTACGAAATCGTTAGAAGAACCCCATTTATTATAATGAATGTTTGTTAGTTTTATGCTAAATTTGTTGTTTTTTGGGCTTGGGTTGATTGATTGTGCTCCTCAATTGAGTAATATTTGTATTAAGGAAATATTGGGGTTTTGGGGGAGATGTTGTCCAAATTTCTTCAAAACCCATGCTTTTGTTTTCGCTATAACTCACACAATACTCATCCGACTGAGGATTCAAATTTTGCAACCACACTCATATGAGAATACATCTCCTTGAAATAGGTATATCCAAATTCCAAACCCTCCTTAGGCTCGTAAATTAATCCAAAGTGGAGTTAAAGACGCATGGTGTGCGTGATCCTCTGGCACCGCTCCTTCGAAAGCAGATTTTCTGGTTGTGTCCTCCAACTTCGGATGGCATAACTTCTTCGTCCAAAGTCCGTTTTGGGTGTACTTGGACTCTATGGAAAGCCCTTTGAGTCTAGAATGCAGCCATATATAGCTTAATGCAACTTGAACTCAGATTATTTCCGAAAATGACAGAAAACAGGAGGCCTCTGCTGGTTCGGCGCACCGAATTTTCTGGTTGTGTCCTCCAACTTCGGACGGCCATAACTTCTTCGTCCGAAGTCTTTTTTGGGTGTTCTTGGACTCTATGGAAAGCTCTTTGAGTCTTGAATCCACTCATATATAGCTTGATACCATATTGAGTTTATACTATATCCAAAAATGACTAAAAACAAAGGGCTGTTGCTGCAAGTGCCTGCAAGGTTGATTTTCTTCATGGCTTGCAACTTGCATAACTCCTTCGTTAGGATTCCGTTATGGGAATTCTTGGACTCTATGGAAAGCTCATTGAGTCTAGAATATAGTCATATGCTATTTAATGGTATTTGGTGTCAATTTCGTTCTAAAATTTGGATTGTAGTACCAAGCATGCTAATCGCTTGGCTACGGTTTATAAGCATACATGAATTAAATATCCGAATGATAGAAATAGCAATATACGTAGAGTTGATATGTAAAGAAATATAGAAGAAAAGAATAAAATGATAGGCTCAGAGAATACATATAATTGTATGATTTCCTAAGACCGGATATTGAATGACAAGACATATATGATCGCTGCTTCACTCGCCATAAGTTACTACGCGATTACGGCAAAGTAACATACATGACCAAGGCTTCTGGCCCCGCTATAAGTGTTTCGAAGACTCTATTACATGGCATGCACGCTCCTATTCACATCAGAATGTACCTTCGGTATATATTATATCAGTCTAACTTATTTTATCTCCCATTCAAGCAAGCAAATACTTATATGTGTGTATTCGAATAAGAAAAGATAAGAAAAGTAAATACTCGTTGGCAAATTCTAAGGGTATCAAAGAAGAAGTTCTGCTCGCACCACAGAGATAGGGACAATTCGATAAAGTACAAGTAAAACGTACAAGTATAGAAATGTATAGGTATATGTCATAAGATACGATAGTCTTATAGAGTACATGAATATATAAGTTAACAAGATATAAGATGTTACAAGTAAATGACAGAGATATGATCAGATAAGTTATATGCAAATGTTATATGCTAATATATGAGATGAATATATGATAGAACATGATATGAATACAAGAGTGAATAGATGGAATATGGAATAATAAACATGAACGAAATGCGATATAGAATAGACATATATGAAATGATATACATGTATTGTAAAGAAAGAAATATGAGAATGGTGATATGAAGCTACTGTAAATATGAGAACTTAATTCAGATTAAAGTAATCATAGTAATAATGCATATGATTAATGATAACAATAATTATTCGAATATGAGATATGTACTCGAAATGGAATAAAACATCGAATTGTCCGCTTAGAACCTAGTGTAGTGGATAGACGGGCATGCCTATTGGGTGGAAAAAACAAGTCTCAAAGATAATCGGGATCGCATTGCCTGGTTGGGTTATTACACGCTTCGGGCTCTTATAGATGGTCATTGTCTTGCGGCTAATGATAACAGCGCCTTCGCCCTTATAGATGGTCATTGTCTCGCATAATGATAATAGCGCTTTTCAAGCCCTTATAGACCATCAAGCTTCGCATGGGGAGTGCCGTCTTCGGGCCCTTATAGTTTCCTTTATCCACTTCTAAGGTTTATGCAGACATGAAACATAAAACAAATGATTTGAATATGACATGTGAAAAGATATGATATGATCTGAGAAGCATAGCACTACTATGTGATGATAAGTTCTGTAACATGAGATTATACGATCCGACATGATATATGAAATGTATAAGAATGTAAAATGATCTGAAAAGTTAATATGATAATACAGTATATGAAAAGTACATAGTACATGAAACAGTACATGAATACAATATATGAAATTAGTACATGAACACAGTACATGAATAGTACATGATAACAGTACATGATGACAATACATGATAATAGTACATGAAAATAGAACATAACAAATGGTATAGTATATAACCATGAAAGTAATATATGTATACGAATATGACATGCACTGCATTAGGATATGCATATGAACCATTAGAAAGATAATAAATCAAATGATAAGTACTAGAATAAGAGAAATAAAATGATAACAGCGTTATATGTCAAACGTCACATGATAGAAGTGTATGTTATATGAAAATGATAAGATAAGTGTATTGTCGAGACGCATCATAAGCATCGGTCATCCCTGTATATGTTTCCCACTAAGTGTAAAGCTTAGCACGGGTTTTTAATCCGTGTAGGTACAAAAACAGAAGACAAGGATAGAGGACAGGACATCTCACATCAGCAGAAAGGTGCCAACTCGTAGATAGGTGCTTCACCGTATCGCCCCGCACCTCTCAGATTGAACAGTATAAGTTTCAGATATCGAGAAGTAAGGGGACTCGTTGTATATAACATGAATACCACTACGATGGTATTTCCTATAATGTAAATGTAAATGTTTTTTTTATTTGTGAAAAGGCAGGTACAGTTAAAGAGTCCCCGCTTTAACACAGTCTTCAAGTGTGACACCTCGCACCCCATCGGCACGGCCGGCGGGCGCTACACTATTTCTAACAAAACTTCACGTGGTTAATATTTGAAAGTGCTATATTGTAAATCAAGTACCAAACCATCGTGGCCCATTTCGAAATACCCTAGACGTGATGCCACTCGAACCCTATCCCCGCACTCCAGAGTGAACCCTAACACTACCCGTCTAATCTGGTCCAATGAACACGGCGATATCTCTATAAACATAATGGAACCTCGGAACCAAAATGTCCGGTAATGGAACCTCGGAACCAACACCTCATCACCATGTACTAAGTCAGTGCGCTAACTATCTATATACCCCTAATGTGCAGAGGGTGACTCACTATATAAATATATACTAGATCTAACCCCCAATTACCGATCAAGAATATACATTATAATATCCCATAACTCGCGACAGACAATCGTAGATACATATGGAAAAAGGACCGAAACTAAGCTGTGCCATCTAGGTTTTGCTAAACCAGTCAAATCAAGCTTAAATACTAAATCGAACTTTCTCGCTAAGTATAATGCTCGGGAGTGTAAAAATGCTTTACTAATTTACATTTATATTTTCAAAGCACTTTTGAAAACTTGTAATTTAAACACTTTTGTTTTTGAAACGATTTTCAGTACTCACCTTTTCTCGACTAATTTCTTCAATTCTGTCAAGCACTCTAGATTATCGTTCTGGATGTTCTAATCGCCACACACCATAAAATTACGAAAAATACCCTCGCCCAACGCTTTCTTTAACCATAAACATACAAAGCGCTTCAAAGTTTAATTATATCGAACTTAACTTCGATTCTAACAAAACTTTACATGCTAGTCTCATTCGACAGACACGATAATATGATGTGAAATTGACCAAAATGTCCCTACACATTAAATGCCCCATAAAAACTATCCTGCTTTAGCAAACTTTTTGACTCAACGGATCTTTCCATACAAACCTAAAAACACCTAAAACATTTCTCGAAAATTCCATTCCAACCTGTCCGACTACAACTCGGGAATTTCAACTCGAATCGTCTGAATAAATTCCGAACCTCCGAACATAGCCCTTCGAAAATTCCTAAAATTTCCTAAACTCACCCAAAATTCGGATCGAAGTTTACGACCTTTCACGGCCTCTAAGAAAATTTCAAGCCATTACATAGCATTTAGGCTAAAAATAACTCAAGTAGGAAAATTCCCTACATTTTAGAGTGTGACGAAATGCTAAGCTTTTGGTACCTACGCGTAGCTCTCGTCGCGTAGACCAACTTTGCCTTCTACTCTGACAAAATCTATCCATTTTCGTAAACTGGTGAAAGAAACAAGGAGAAAGAAAATAAAATAAAAACATCTCTCTCCTCTACGCCTCTCTCTCCCGTCCGTCCCACGTTCTCCCGCCATTTGACTTTTTTATTCTTTATGAAGTTTATTTTTATTTTTCTTTTTTTTAATTATTATTATTATTATTTGATAAACGATTTCTCCCCACGCCTAATTCAAGTCCATTTCGCCCGAAAAATTTTGTATTTCTTTCAGTTCACTTTATTGTAAATGAACTTAAATCAAGCCACTTTATGACTTCCGAGATTTTTGTAAAAATCTCATCCCTAAAGTCCCCGACGACTTATCACCTTAAAATCGTAAAATTTCTCGTCGTCTCGGAATTCAACGAAATTTTTCTGGGTCACTAGATTTCGCGAGACGAATTTAACAACGTAGTCCGTTTCATCATCCAAGATCTAGAAAATTTTCTAGGCTTCCCTGAACCATTATGGTAATTTATTATTATTATTATCATTTTAAAATTCCATAATCGAATTTCACCCTCCACTTTCCCTTAATTGCAAAAGTGTCACAATTCTTTTTGAAAACTTTATAATTTCACCCTTAAAACAACTTTCAAAATTCTATTATGGCACTAAATATTAAGGAAGCTCCTTGGTGCACATATGCGACCTACCTAAGCACATACCCGTACACCCTCCCTGGATCTGGGCGCAAATCCTCCTCTCAGGAACATTTCGTCCTCGAAATGAACAAAACTAACATAAAAAGGATACCTTAATCTTAAAACAACTGAGGATATTGACTGCGCATTTGAGCCTCTGACTCCCACGTAGCCTCCTTAATCCCATGATTCCCTCATAATACTTTGACTAAAGGAATGACCTTATTCCACAAAATCTACTCTCTACGATCTACCATTCAGATTGGCCGCACTCTTAGCAGTCAAATTATCCTTTAGTTCTACCGGGCTGATCTATGAGTACATGGGGAGGGATCTCGAATGGGATTTGCGGAGCATGGATAAAGGAAAACACATTATGAACCTTAGAACTCCGGGAGGAAGGTCTAGTCTATGTTACCAGTCCCACTCCTCGCACAATCTCATATAGCCCTATATGTATCTAGGCCCCCGCCAAGGCCTTCCAAATTCGAGAGACAGTCTTTCCAAGGGGAAAATTTTAGGAAGACCCTATCGCCCACCTTAAACTGTAGATCCCTACGGTGTTTGTCCGCATAACTTTCTCAATTGGTCCCTCGGCTATCTTTAAGTCCTGTTCCCGACAACTGGATCTTATCTTAAGGTAATCCGTACTAACCTGGGCCAATAAGTCTCCTCTCTCTCCTCTACTTCATCCCAAAGATACGGAGCACGAAGCACTTCCGTCCATACAATGCTTCAAATGGAGCCATGCCTATGCCGGATGATGAACTCGTTGTTGTGCGACCTCCATCAGAGATAAAATGCGCATCCCAGCCTTCCCTTAAACTCTATCACCCATGCTCTGCTTATTGGTCCTCTGCCTATCCGACAAGCCTTCGATTGACCATCAGTCTGAGGATGGAAAGCATAAGCTATCACTCTACCATCCTGCATCAAAACACACCCTAACCCTTTTCTGGAGGCATCACTGTACACCACATAACCATCCTTTCCTGATGGTAGTGCTAACACTGTGAGTCGCTGGCCAATCTCCGCCCCGCCTCAAAACTATGCCCGCGCATATCCGACCACTCAAATTTCTGATCCTTTTCAATAGATCGGGTCAATGGTTGCTATCTCGAAAATCCCTCAACAAATTCCCGTAATAACTTGCCAATCCAAGGAAACTACTCTGACTTCGAAACATCTCGCTGGCTGCCTGGGCTCACTATAGCTTCATCTTCCGTGATCCACACTAATACCTCTTCTCGTCGAAATGACATGACCCAAGAAAGCTACTTTGTCTAACCAAAATTGTCACTTACTAAACTTAGCGTATAACTGACACTCTAAGAATCTCGCATCGGTCTCGAAGATACCGTGATGTTCCTCCTGGACCGCCGAGCACACTAGAATGTCATGAATGAATACGATCACAAACTTATCTAAATACGAACTGAATACCCTGTTCATCAAATCCATGAACGCAACTGGGGCATTAGTCAATCCGAATGGCATCACTGGGAACTCGTAGTGACCGTATCTCGTCCTGAAGGCAGTCTTAAAAACATCATTCTCTCAGACCCTCAACCGAAGGTAGCCTGACCTTAAGTCAATCTTAGAATATACCCGAGATCCATGCAATTGGTCAAATAGCTCATCTATACGAGAAAGCGGATATTGGTTGCGTATTGTCGCCCGATTCAGCTATCTATATTCTATACACAACCGTAAGCTTCCATCTTTCTTCTTTACGAAGAGAACCTGAGCTCCCCACTCAAGTGAGGTACTAGGCTCGATGAAGCTCCCTTTAGTTTAGCAATTCCTCCAATTGTGCCTTCAATTCCTTTCAACTCTCGTTTGGCGCCATTCTGTAATGGAGGGAATGGAAATTCCGCTCTGGCCCCCTGAATCCGCTCAATAACAAACTCCAATTGCTCTATCCGGGGCAAACCCGAGTCATCATCCGGAAAGACATCCGAAACTTTCACTACGGGGATGTCTTCCAAATTCGTGTCCCCTCTTGTCTCTTATCCACCACACAAATGCTAAATAACCTTGGCAACCTTTCCAAGCATTTTTTGAGGCTGGGCCATGGCATTAATGAGACTAAATGATCTCTTTGATTCCCGAAATATCACGCCTGGTTTCCTTCCGTCAACCAATCTTACTTCTTTCTTATAGCAATCTAAGGTGGCTCTATGCTTGATAACCAGTCCATACCCAAGACTATATCGAAATCATGGATACCTAACACTATCAAGTATGCTGAAAATCCTTAGACTGATCACCAATCGTCACTCGGAACTATCATCCTTTCTGATATCATAGTATTCCATCAAAATTTAAAACCACCATACTAATTATCTATGTTTGAACTCATTTGGTGCCTCTTAGTGAATGGTATTGAAATTCAGACGCCCCCAAAACTAAAGGGTAAACCGTTTGACAACCGTCAACCCGCGAATACTCGTGGATGTTCCGTGCAACCCACCGACATTCACAAAAATCTGGGCAAAGTTTCCTTTGTACCTGGGAGCTCTACCCAAATACAAAACTCCAACCTAAATACCACAATGACCACATAGGGTCTACATGTGAGTAATATAATGGCCACTTGGGCCCCTGCATCAATACTCACAAAATATATCCCAAATACATCAACTATCTACAATAGTTCAAGAGTTAATAAATTACTCTTTATACAAACATATACATTCTAATACATGTTATACAAAATCAAAGCCACAAGCTTCCGCTTTCTTCATATGTGCGGTCCCGACGCGGGTCACTGCTCCCGTGACCGACCAGACCAAAGGGAGTCCCACGACGCAGAGCAAAGCCCGTAGTGATAATCTCCTACAAGGGCTACTCCCACCTATGCATGCAATTTACGCATAATCAAACACACACATCCAAGTGTAACATACCCATGTTCATCAATGTCTACATTCCATGAATGAGACTCGACCTTCACCATGCCCCATGTACCGAGCTTCCTCGCCGGCTTCCAACACTCAATATGTCATTGAGCACATATCCCGAGTCACCACCGACTCGCCTCACATGTATACGCCTAATCAGGATAACCGTCACCGGTATTACTAATGACCTGCGACGAGCCCCTCACTTACCCATTACCCAATGCAAGTGTCACCGGCAACAAATCCCAAGTCAATCCTGCGACTCCTATCACACAATAACCTCAAGTCTATGTGATAAACATGACCGTGTGTCTTCTTTCAAGTAACATAAATTTTCGGGTGATACCGCAGGTCTCTTACACCCATACAGAACTATGATATCGCGGTTCTCTTACACCCATACGCCTCGAGTTCTCACTGACTCCCTCAAACATGCATTATGCCATGAATGAAAATCATTTCCAAACAAAGGTATTTGTTTTTAACCGTGACAACCCATATAAATGGTGGATGCATCTCGATAATCTATTTTGTGGACAACCCTCCGATGTATATCAAATTAGGCAGACCGACGATTGATATTATATAGACAACCCTCCATGTATATCAATCGGGGCTCTGTACCCGACGTATTGATATTTTATATGGACAACCCTTCGATGTTGTAATGGACACACCCGATGCACATCATGAAACCCAAACAATTTCTCTCAAGAAACCACCTCATGCACTCACTCCTATTGTTCTAGGGTGCTCCAGTGCATATGAAATGCAATGAGCCATTTCCATTTCCTTCTTAACCCGTGCGACTCCATTCGACGTCGTCCTATTAATCAAGCCTACTCAATCAACACCCCACGCCGGTGTTTATCCACAAACTCGTGATACCACTACACACCATCAAACACCTAACACAATGGCGATCTCAACTATGCACTCACACCTAATTTCTAGGTTACCCCAGTGCATATGGAATGCATGATGTCAATTCCAACACATTCATGCTAATATATTCACATGCATATATATATATTAACATAATTAAATCATATAAAACATGTTATGCAAATTCACAATCAATTACACCAAAATTAGCTCACATGGGCTAATTAACAAACACGAGCAATTCATTTTGAATCACTTTCCAATAATAACACACAAAATTGCTCAAATCTCGGACCCATATAAAATAGGGCACTTCTTGGTCCCTTCACGTTCATCACCGAATATTGTGATACCAAAACACACCACAAAACCCGAAGACATCAGTCACTTCTGATCAAAAACTAAACTCCAAACATAGTTCGGGATCGCCTCGAAGCCAGTCCTTAAAATTCTGGCTATGGATCGTCCAATAACAAGCCAAAATTCAGCCCGAACTATTCTAAAACAGTCCCGAAATTAAGCCCGGACTGTTCGAAAACAATCCCGAAAATTTTTAAAATTCTTATACTTCACCCAAAATTTCGTAACTCGAAATTTACTCGCCTTCACTCGAATTTAAGCCAACTACGTACCATTAAATGGCCTTTAGGCTAGAAATAACACAAGTAGGAAAATTCCCTACCTCACGAGTTTGTCGAAACTCCAACTTTTTGGTGTGCACACGTAGCTCTCGTCGCATAGATCAATTTTGCCTTCAGTCCCGACGAAAACCTACGGTCCGATTTTCGTAGATCTGAGAAAGAAACAAAAAGAGAAAAAAAATAAAAAATCATTTTATTTGATTTATCCATTTTATTATTTGATTTATCCATTTTATTATTATTATTATTATAATTATATTATTATTATTATTATTATTATTATTTTGAATACATGATTCATATTGCTCCATTCGGGTCCGTTTCTCTCCCGAAAATTTTTATTTCTTTTCAGTTCAATTATGTTAAATGAACTTAACCCAAGTCATTTCCTGACTTTTGAGATTTTCGTAAAAATCTCGTCTCTGAAGTCACTGACGACTTATCACCTAGAAAATCGTAAAATATTTCGACTATCTTAGAATTTGACGAAACTTTTCTGGGTCACTAGATTTCATGAGACGAATTTAACTACAAGAACTGCTTCGTCATCCGAGATCTGTAGAATTTCGGGGTTTTCAACCGAAATTACCGCTTTACTCTTTCGTAAAATTGAATTTTTCTGGGTTTTACATTCTCCCCTTACATATCTCGTCCCTCAAATTCACGCATACGCATCACTCACATGCATATGTTACCTTCTATACGTGTCGTATGATAACCTCACGTGTCACAATCACTAACAACCCGATGTGGTCAGTTAACTCATCCATGTCAAGAATGACATCAAACCTCGATAAGTCTACCATATCCGACCAACTCCTCACCCTAGATCCTAGTGGAGAATTTTCTCTCCTGGGGATACAATGCTGGCTTTTCCTGTGCAGGTCTTTAACCTCTAAGCCCAAACTCAAGAAGGCCGATCCTCCTTTCTCTTCCCACCGACACTGCAGATCCGAATGCTTTCAGGTTTCATCCATCTTCTACGCCAGCCGTCCCGACCATAAAGTCCATGTCTTGTAAGCTGAGGCCCACACTCCAGCTCCGAACGGATAATTTCGATCCACTCTCAATCTCCTTACTCGGGCTACATTCTGTGGGCCACATAGTCATCACCAAACGTGCCAACTCATGACCGGTTCTGTCATCGTTTGCTTTTCCGCCCTCCTACTCCCTACCTCCAAAGCAGTCCTGAGTACCTTCACTTTCATGCATTTAAAATATCACCCCATGCCATCCACAGTCTCCATTCTGTCTATCATGCCTCCCAACCTCAGAGAGTGTCCCAATCCCAATCCCATCATTATCTGACTCTCATCCCCCATCTTGAATCCAGCCAGCCTTATCTGAGATTCAGATCTGATGCAATAAGATCCATAAATCCAATACAGACCTCAATCCCACTTCCAATCGTCACCATACCTTGTCCCTTCCAAACGTCGAGATGATGATCAATATACGAGTCGATTTTTTATCTCCCGATCATCACCTCATTACTCTATGTAATTATAACAAATACCCGAACTCTCAATCGCTCGCTGAAATACATCATGTCGTCAATGAAACAGAGTTTGGTTTAATCTCAGATTTACTCCCTAAGTCCTTTACTCATTCGTTATTTTTACACATGCCTAAAACAAAAAACAAATCCCAGCTGACATCCTGCCTAGCCCATCCAGCAATGTCACTGTTTATTAGATTCATTAACCCATATCCAATCTACTTCATTCATTTTAGAATGGTTACTGTCATCCATCTTATTATTTCTCCACTAAAATCCAATACTTCTTTAGTACTCATTCCTCCTCCTCCTCCTCCTTCCCCTCCTCCTCTCTCCGTCTTTCCTTCCCTTTCTTCTCATTCCTTTTTTATTTTCTAAATCCCACAGTTATGTTCAATCTTTATATTCACCTTTTCCATATTTATGCTGCAAGTACTTTCTCCCATGAGGCATCTGTCAACTGTTCCCTATAAACATATTCACACTGTATAATAAACAACAAAACAAATACACAAAATTCACACAAATTCCATAAACATGAACATATATGAATATTGGGCCACATGAAACACACCTAAGTGTATGCAAGTGGGTCTACCTGCCCCGTGCTTATCTAGGTAATCACATACCTAACCCTACATCGAGCCACCCCAAGTGGTGATGTTCTTACACTTAATAACTCTGGCCTTGACCCAAATCCCTAGAGGCCTAGGTAATCATATACCTAACTTATCAACACTAAGCTCTAGGTATTTATAAACCTAGGCTCTGATACCAAGCTGTGACGTTGGTATCAGGACTAAACTTATAACTACACCCACCAGCTCCCAAGGTAATCGTTTACCTTAGCTCGACACCAAGTCATGGACGCCTCCCAAAAATCAAGGTGTCCGTTGACAACCCACAACCCGCTGAATACTCGTGGATGCTCCGTAACCCACCGACATTCACAAAATCTGGGCAGAGTCTCCTTTGTACCGGAGCTCCACCCAAATACAAACCTGTCCTAAAACAACTCACAATGACCACACAGTGGTCTACATGCGAAAGTAATATAATGGCCACTTGGGCCCCGCATCAATAATACCGCTGTAAATATATCCCAAATACATCAACTATCTACAATAGTTCAAGAGTTAATTACTCTTTATACAAACATATACATTCTAATACATGTTATACAAAATCAAAGCCACAAGTAAACTTTCTTCATATGTCTTGGTCCGAATGCGGGTCGTAGTCTACACTGACACATTTTTGAAGGGTCCCACGGCAGAGGTAAAACAAGCCAGTGGTGTTAATCTCCTACAAGAACTACTCCCCACCTAAGTGCACATGCAATGATAGCATAATCAAACACATATCGAGTGTAACATACCCGTGTCTACTGAATGTCTACATGCCGTGAATGAGACTCGACTCACCATGCCCATGTGCAGAGCTCCTGCTTGACTCCATCACTCAATATGTCATTGAGTAATATATCGAGTCACTCTGCGACTCGTCTCACATGTAGCCATCAGCTGTGACCAGTCAGGTGCCACCAATGACCCAGTATCGAGCCCTCAGGCTCCATTGCAATGCAAGTGTCAATGGGCAACAAATCCTAAGTCAATCCAGAGCTCTATCCACACAACCGAAGTCTATGTGATAAAACATGACCGTGTGTCTTCTTTAGGCAACATAACTTTTCCAAGTGATACCGCAGGTCTCTTACCCTCTGAGAACTATGATATCGCGGGTTCTCTCTTACACCCATCGCCTCGAGTTCTCGCGACTCACCAGGCTTATGCATTATACCATGAATGAAAACCATTTCCAAACAAAGGTATTTGTTTTTAACACGTGGACAACCCTCGGAATATAAATAGTGGACGAGACTCCGATAATCCATTTTGTGGACCACTCCGATGTATATCAATTGGCGAGACTCAGGCGATTGATATTATATGAATGACCCTAGATGTATATCAATTGGTAGGCTCAGACGATTGTTTATATGGACAACCACTTGATGTTGTAATGGACCTGGCTCAAATAAATAATACTTTGTTGGTTAACCCTCCCGAAACAGACTCTCTCAAGAAACCACCTCATGCACTCACTCCTATTGTTCTAGGGTGCCCCAGTGCATATGAAATGCAATGAGCCATTTCCATTTCCTTAACTCGTGCGACTCATTTGGACGTTGTCCTATTAATCAAGCCCACTAATCAACACCCTACGCGGTGTTGATCCACAACCGTATACTCACGACACACCATCAAACACCTAACACGGTGTCGATCTCAACTATGCACTCACACCTAATTTCTAAGTTTTGAGTGCATATGGAATGCTGTGATCTGGTCTAACACATTCATGCTAATATATTCACATGCATATATATATATATTAACATAATTAAATCATATAAAACATGTTATGCAAATTCACAATCAATTACACCAAAATTAGCTCACATGGGCTAATTAACAAACACGAGCAATTCATTTTGAATCACTTTCCAACAATAACACACAAAATGGCTCAAATCTTGGACCCATATAAAATAGGGCACTTCTTAGTCCCTTCACGGTTCATCACCGAATATTGTGATACCAAAACATACCACAAAACCTGAAGACATCAGTCCCGGGATCAAAACCAAACCTCAACATAGTCGGAATGCGAAATATTCGAAAATTACGTCATAGCGTCAGCAGGTCTCAAAATTCAGCGGCTTTGTTCGGCCAGTCTCGAAATTACTTGAATTGTTCAAAAACAATCAAAATTTAAAAATTCCTGCTCTGAGTCAAAAATTTGAGAGCGAAATTCGACAACCAGCGGCCTTAAGCCAATCCCATGACCATTAAATGGTCTTTAGGATAGAAATAACACAAGTAGGAAAATTCCCTACCTCACGGAGTTTATCGAAACTCCAACTTTTCTGTGTCCATGCGTAGCTCTCGTCGCGTAGATCAACTTTGCCTTCAGTCCAGACGAAAACCTACGGTCCGATTTTCGTAAATCTGAGAAAGAAACAAAGAGAGAAAAAAAATAAAAAATCATTTTATTTGATTTATCTATTTTATTATTATTATTATTATTATATTATTATTATTATTATTTTGAATACATGATTCATATTGCTTTATTCGGGTCCATTTCTCTCCCGAAAATTTTTATTTCTTTTCAGTTCAATTATGTTAAATGAAAACGCTTAAGTCATTCACGGCGAGATTTTTAGTAAATCTACGTCGCGAAATCATTGTGACATCGCGAGAAAATGTAAAATATTAAGACTATCTCGAGGAATTTGTGAAAATTTTCTGGGTCACTAGATTTCGCGAGATGAATTTAATGGCGCAATCCGTTTCGTCATCCGAGATCTAGAGAATTTTCGGTTTTCAACCGAAATTACCGTTTTACCATTTTTCAGAAAAATTGAATTTTTCTCGGGTTTTACAGAAATAAATAAATGAGTGGCTCTTGGGTCCACCAATGCATATGCATCATGATCATAAAAGCGAAATCATACGATGTCCGTGCGGGCATCTGCCTCTGTGTGTGTTGTGTCCCCCAGGCACGAGTGCGAAGTACCGCTCTGAATACGCCCGATTGGGATCTTGCCTCGCCTCCTGCACCCCTACCGCTACCTCTACAGTCTTTGTCTTGCCACCTCTGCTGAACCACCCTTACCGGCCCCATTTGGATTAACCCAGTGCTGGGGTAGATGCTCGTACCTACCTCGGAGTCTCTAGCGCTCTTAGTTTGTGGACCAGTCTCGGATAAAGTGACTGCGCCGCAATGGAAACATCCTATCATGTTCATCCACATCTCGAGATGCCTCCTCTGACATGTAAGGCACAACGGAAAAGATGATCCTGAAGATCTACTACCTCCTGGGAATTTGCTTGGCGGCCAGGGCCAGATCCACACTGGCTGATCTTTGCTCCTCGTCCTAAGCCTCACCTCAGTCCATTTCTTTCCTTTCTTTCTGATGTGGTGCTGGGCGACTAGTGTGAGAACACCCTCTTCTTTGTGCAGCTTTGAGTTAGAACTAAAGCGCCCTTTCTACCTTTAGTGCGACTCGACCGACTCTCGAAAGTTATTTTGAGATGCAGAGCTAGATGAACTTTAATTCGCGTTGGCCAGGCCATGAATCGCTTACACTTATGTTCACCATTTTCTGTATCATAGGCACCAATTTCATGAGCTGAAAACCTCTGCTCATGATACATCCTTGTCGGGGATCATTGCTCTAACACAAATTCTTATTTTGCATCGATAACTACTCGGGTAAAATTTGTGCGTAAATGCTTTAGGGCCCGGTCCCCGGTGACTCTGTAAGTGTCTGCTCTTAATGGCCTCCACCGAGTCCCTTATTACTGTTTTCCATCAAGAACCCTGAAGGGACTTCTGCTCATCTGAACACCCCATCCTTGTATAAATTTCACTAACCCTGTCTAACCATAAGTACGCTGCCTCTGGGTCGTAGTACCATCATAAGTTTTAGCCCCTAGTTTATGGCGTTCTCATGCCCCTCTGCATATACGGAGGCTCTTGTGGCTGACGGTGTTTGTTGTAACAATCTTTATAACTTTGATCCATCGTCAGTCTGCTGAGTCTCACGGCCTCGATGGTTCTGCTGGGGGCTGATTCATTGAGGCATCTTCCGATCTAGGGGTGTGCTCGACATTTCTCTCTAGTGGTGCCTCCGGTGCGGAAGTCCTAGATCAACCTCTACGACCTCGTCCAGACATAATGCTGTGAATTTCAAGGTTAAAAGATTCGGTGACACTACAATATTTGATGCATGCGAGATTTGGCAAGGAAACAATATAAGTTGCAATAGGAAAATGATTATAAAATTTTTTATAGGAAATACTGCGGAAAATGCGCGAAAAACAGGCGAACTATCGCTAAAAGCGCCCGATACCAGCAGCGGACCAGCTTCCTATTGACGAGGGGAATCTGCCGTGACTCCACAGTAACCTCGATGACTCGCTCGTGACAAATTACCATAAAGCTAAGCGGATTCATTGTTGAAGCGTCTTTGGAAAGCGTGGGTTATAAAATTTTGTACTTAAAATCACACCTTTAGATTTAGCGAATCGGGTGGCATAACTTATTTGCCACGGTGGTCGGCCGAAATAAAATCACTGCCATAAAAAATACACTCCCGATATTTCCAAAAATCCAACTACAACCATAAAGGACCTCTGGTCTCGTAAAATATAAGATAGGATCAATCAACATAATTTCGCCATAGCTTTGTTTTCTCAAAACCATGCATGCATATTTTACAAAAGATATTTACATATACAAAATGTCACATTTTTACTTTTACTATGTACACTTTACACCTTATATTATACAACAGGCGTCTAGGGACCCGAGGATCACGGAAAGGTCTTTGACTTCGACACACTTTGAAAAATTATTAAAAAACATAAAGCGCCCAGACGAAGCAGTGATGAGTACTATAAAGTTCTAAATGTTGTTGTTTGTTGTATGTACACTCCAAATATAAAAATCTGTACAAAATGGTTGTAAGCATTTTATGAAAGCGAGTTTTGCTATGAAAATAATTACAGCGTGCGAAAACTATTTCTACTGGCGAAAATTGTTTCGGTGGTGGTTAATATCTTGAGAATCTTTATCACGTAAATCAAGTACCAACCCGCGTGGCCCATTTAGAAATACCCTAGGCATTGATACCGGAACCTCGGAACACAGCATGGTAGTGAACCTCGGGCACTACCCGTCTAATGCAGTCCAGTGAACACAGCGGGATCTCTATAAACATAATGGAACCTCGGAACCAAAATGCCCGGTGATGGAACCTCAGAACCAACACCTCATCGCCATGTACTAAGTCAGCGCGCTAACTATCTATATACCCCGAATGTGCAGAAGGCGACTCACTATATAAATATATGTTAGATCTAACCCCCAATTGCCGACCAGGCAATATAGTTAGTTATAATATCCCATAACCTTGCCATGCACAATCCGAGATACATATGACCGGAAACTAAGATGTGCCATCTAGGGGTTTTGCTAAACCAGGCCAAGCCCAATTTCTTAAATCTTTTGTCGAACTTTCTATGAGTATAACAAGTGGGAGGTAAAAAAAATGTTTTACTAATTACATTATATTTTCAAAGCACTTTGCAAACTTGTAATTTAAACACTTTTTGTTTTTCGAACAATTTTGAGTACTCACCTTTTCTCGACTAATTTCTTTCAATTCTTGTCAATTTCTAGATTGTATCGTGGATGCTCGATCGCCTACACAATTCATAAAATTCTGAAAAATTCCTCAGTTCAGCGTTTTAACCATAAAACATACAAAGGGCTTTCAAGCGACTATATCAGACGAACCCGATTAACAAAACTGCGTCTTTGAGTATTCGATAAGGACATCGATAATATGATGTGAAATTGACTCAAATGTCCCTACACATTAAATGCCCCATAAAAACTATATGTTTTAGCAAACTTTTGACTCAATGGACTTTCCATAGAATTTAAAAACACCCGAAAACATTTCTGAAAATTCTATCGAGCACGATAAAACTACAATCAAAATTTGACGACGTCCATGATCCGGTATCGAACATGATCTGAAAATTCTTAAATTCCTAAGCTTCGGTCAAAAATTTTGGGGTGAGTTTCTGACCTTTCCATGACATAAGAAAATTTCAAGCCATTACATAGCATTTAGGATAAAAATAACTCAAGTAGGAAAATTCCACACCTTTTAGAGAGTGTGGCGATACTAAGCTTTTGAAAATACCTACAGCGTAGCTCGTCGCATAGACTAACATACGCTCGACAAAATCACGGTCCGATTTCTATAAATCTGATAAAGAAACAAAAAAAATAAAATAAAAAAATAAAAAACCTCCTCTGCTCACTCCACGCTCTACTGTCTGTCAGTCTCACGTTCTCTGTAGTTTGACTTTTTATTCTTTTATTTTCTTTTCTTTAATTATTATTATTATTATTTGGATAACGATTTCTATTGCCACATTCGGGTCCATTTCTGTCTCGAAAAATTTTATTTCTTTTCAGTTCACTTTATTGTAAATGAACTTAAATCAAACCACTTCGACTTAGAGATTTTGTAAATCTCATCCACACACGAGAATCTACGCGTTTTATCATGAAATGTGAAATGTCATTGTCTCAGGAATTCAACGGAAATTTTTCTCGGTCACTAGATTTCGCGAGAATAAATTTAGCAGCGATCAGTTTCGTCATCGAATCTAGAGAATTTTTAGGCTTCACGAACTATTATGGTAATTATTATTATTATTATCCTTTTAAAAATTCCCGGAGGTGGAATTTCCTCCACTTTCCTTAATTACAAAGTGTCACAATTCTTTGAAAACTTTATAATTTCACACTTAAAACAACTTTCAAAAATTCTATTATGGTACTAAAATAATTAAGGAAGCGCTTGGTGCACATATGCGTCCCTACGGTTACACATACCGTACACCCTCTCGGGACGGGGCGTTACAGTGAGTCAAAGATCTCAAGGATTCTGCTCATGGTGGACCTTTGAATGGTAGACATATCGTATGTGGATGTCATTCTTGACATGGTCTAGGTTGACAACCCATCGAGTTGTTAGTGGTTGCAACCTTGGGAAGGTCATCGCTTGCACACCAAGCAGAAATTGAGTTGCGTAGGGTTACATATGCATGTGATGCGAATGCATTATGTGTGTGTATTTCGAGGGCAAATTCTTTTAAGAGAGGAGAAGAATGTAAAACTAGAAAATTAGAAAATTTCAAAAAATGAGTAAAATGATGATAATAATAATAATAAATTGTCATAATGGTTAAAGGGAAAACTTAAAATTCTCTAGATCTCATGTAGCATCTTTAACCGACAAAATAGTCTCGAGAAATCTAATAACCTAAAAAAAGTTTATTCGAATTCTAGAACAATCGGAATATTTACGGCCACAGTAATAAGTTGTCGATGCATCGAGGATGATTTTACGAAAAACTAGGAGAATCGAAAATAACAGGCTGGGTTTCATTTATAATAGGGTTGGTGCAGAAAATAAAAAAATTTGAGGAAGCTGAACCCGAAGATGGCTAATATAAATTATGTATCCAATAATAATAATAATAATAAAAGGATAAAACAAAAATAAAAGAAAAGCTGACA
Organism: Tetrastigma voinierianum; assembly: GCA_016808115.1. NCBI lineage: Eukaryota > Viridiplantae > Streptophyta > Magnoliopsida > Vitales > Vitaceae > Tetrastigma > Tetrastigma voinierianum. The sequence continues at coordinate 1,080,254 of JAEQBH010000476.1, read as the reverse complement.
GTGGGACGGAAAGAGAGTAGGAGAGATATTTTTATTTTTATTTTTTCTTCTCTTCGTTTCCTTCTCAGATTTATGGAAATTGGACCGTAGGTTTTCATCGGGGCTGAAGGTAAAGTTGATCTACGCGACGAGAGCTACGCGGGGACACCAAAATCTTGGAGTTTCGTCAAACTCCACGAAGTAGAGAATTTTTCTACTTGTGTTATTTCTATCCTAAAAGTTATTTAATGGCTTGCGATTGGCTTAGAGGCCATGAAAGGCTGTAAATTTTAGTTTCAAATTTTTTGGATCGAGGAGTGTAGAATTTTCGAATTTTTTGGAAGCTTGATTCGTGCTAAATTTAGGCCCCATTTTAGTTAGGGTTAAAATTTGGGCCCAGTACTCAGACAATGGACAGTTTTAGGGCTATTCGATCGATCAAGTATGTTGAGTTTGGTTTTGATCCCGGAACTAATGTCTTCGGGTTTTGTGGTGTGTTTTGGTATCATAATAATTCGGTGATGAATCGAGAAATGACCAAGAGGTGCCCTGTTTTCTATGGGTCCGAGATTTGGGCAATTTTGTATGTTATTGTTGAAAATAAATAAATAACATGCTGTGTGTGAAAATATCATGTTAATATTTGCTTGTTGATGTATTAACATGGATTGCATGGATGTTAATTATATGTAAAAATTATAATTATTCATGGTGTATTAATGTTTCATGTAGCACTCATATATACATGTAGGAAGGAAAATATACGTGGCCTCATGCATTTCATATGCCACTGATCTGTCGCGTCAGTCGGGTGTGGGTGCAGTGTATTGAGTATTCATCTGTGTTGGTGAATGGGTCGTGAGCTCGGAAAATGGGACAAAGTCCAAGGTTGAGACTCACGGAAGTGTAAATTGATCAAAATGATAAATTACATGTTTTGGGCGAAGCAAGTTGGGGTAGATTCCCCCAGGTAGAAAGACCAGAATATTAGTCCGCGGTTAGAACGATTCCCGATGATGCTGGATTCTGGCGAAAATGTTGGAGCAGCGATGCGGCGTCTCGGCGGTGAAACGAAAAATCCATGGCCCACAAAAGAAAAGAAAATCATGATTTGATAAATTAAAGATTGGAGAGTTGTCCGATGGGTTTAGTTATTGGGTTAAACACCGATGACTGGTTTTTCACACTTGGCATTCCAGGTGTGAGGGAGTCGGTTGGGACTTAGGTTGTGAGCATGAGGGGTCGCATCTTATGCATGACACGGAACATTTCATATAATGTTGCATTGTATGAAATGTGATTGAAGTTTACGTATGCCATTGCATGTACATTTAGGTGGGGAGTAACCCTTGTAGGAGAGATTATCACTGTACATGTGTGATATTGAGACTTGACCTCCATAGTTTCAGCGGGTTGGCGGTTAATCAGCAGGACCCCCGAAATAGGGTTTCCCACAACAATCATCGAATCAATGGTCTTGATTTATCTTTGTACCAACTGAAGTCATAGGTATTCTATTTATAATAGTAATATCAAATGTGTTGTCACACCAGATTCCGTCAGGCCGTTAGCGGATCGGCGGAATCAGAGGCTGGACAAATTGGGACTCTTTACACGATTTTTTTTAAAGCGAACTTGTACACATGGGTATGGCTCACATCTTATAATAGAATCAAAATATTATATACAAATCAAAGAACTACCAGGAATTGGTGTCCGTGAACAGACACATATAGCGGTCCATTCTTGATACATATACGAAAAAACAACTTTACATTCCAATTACATATTCGAATCACGGGACCTGCGCTGATGAACCGCTAACGGTGTGTTGGCCCAGGCGCATGCGGATGTTTTGAGCGTCTTCTCTGGCCACCTACGAATTAAAGCAATTGCTAAGCTTTCACGGCAGTGGAAACATATCTTGCTCTGAAACCTGAATAACGAATGCGAGATAACGATGCGGATATCGAATCTTTAGGAATTCATATCACATATTTACATATGTTATTCTTGTAACAAACTTAAGAAGCGATCAGATCTCATCTGATGCGAACTTATACTTATAACAATCTTATACTTACTCGAATTACATATGAAGTACTTATCCTTATTTGGATGTTATACTCATAGCAGACTTATTCTTATCACGGGTGCCATACTTATAGCATTGGATCTTATACTTGCAGCATTGGATCTTATACTTCGCGTCGGATCTTATGCTTATAACAGGACTTATTCTTATTCAAATCCCATACTTATTCAGATTTCTTTCATTATCACATCTCTTGAGCTTATACAGTGCCCATACTTATCTTAACTTATACTTATTTCGATCTCTCGTAGGAGTTATAGAACTTATGCTTATACAGAGGTACTTAAACACGTATTAGTACTTATCTATCTCGGATCTCGTAGGAGTTTACGAGAACTTATACTTATACTCGGAGTTTACTTGTTCGGAGAGGTACGTGGGGTATCACGGAGATTGAAAGCGTATCGCTGGTATTGCGGAACTTATCCTTATCACGGAAGTACCGTAAGTACAGGAACCTATCACGTGCTTGTATCTTGGCTTGTACTACGAAGCATATCCGGCATTGCGGAACTTATACTTGTATTGCGAACTTATTCTTGTATTTAGATCTTATTCTTATGCGAAGGTACCACGTGAGTCACGATAAGTCCGGAAACAGTCAAAATCATATCACACTCTGGTCGAATCGGACTTTTTTCATCTGGTCTGGACATTAGTCCTTCGTGGAAGTCTGAGATCATCAAATACATATACGAGGTTTATACAGTTCGAACATATACAACAAAAACGAGTTGTCGGTTCATATCAGAGTCATCTTTAGACTTATACAATTTCTTATGCTTATTCGGAACTCCCATAGGAGTTACAAAGCTTATTCTTATGCAGAACTTATACTTATAACAGACTTATGTTCATTCGGGACTCAGTAAGATTCAGAACAGCAGGACTTTCTTATTTCTGAGATGCGGAAAACCGTGGGTACTCTGAGAACTTAATCGGATTCGGGGTACCGTGGGTACTCAAAACTTAATCGAATGCGGGAATTTTTTATGGGTACTACAGAATAGATCTGAGAGATACATTCGGATCTTTACTCTTTATTCTTTTATTCGGTGTTTATCATATATGTCGACTGCCTAGACCGATCATAAAGAAATGAGTAGGACGCGGTATAATAAGTACCGAAGGTGTCTGAGCAGGAGTGCCGTAGCGCGTTAGAGTCTTGCAGAAGCACCATTCGGGATGTACCTTCACGACTGGGAGTGTCGTGCACGTGAGAGTCTTAGGAGCCTGCCGTCCGGGACGTGCTGCTCGCGCAGGGAGTGCAGTAACGCATCAAACGGGAGTACGAAGCACCGATCAAAACGTGGCTGCCCACACCAACAGGACGTCCAATCATTCATTCTTCGGTCCTAGGTAGTCATATTGTCATATTTCTTTCAGAACTTATAACCTTTCTTAATCACATTCTGTGATCATGACATTTTATCTTTCATGTTCATGTTCATATTTCAGTGTGTTTTCATGTTTCATATCAAATTCATGTTTCATGAACATATCTATACATATGGCATTTCCTGTACTTATACAGGAATACTAATGTATTCACACATCGTTCATGTATTCTTGTCCCTCAATGCATCTACTTTTCTTATAAATTGGAATCATTCCAATTGAATCATCCGAACGAAAGTTATGGCATTTTCATGTCAAACTAGTCGGTTTACCGATTACACTAGAGACAGTTTGTATTACTCATTTTTCCGGGGTCTTAACTTCATATTTGACACTATCTCTTTGTACTCTTTTAAAGTTAAGGTGCTAAGGATTCTTATCCAATTGGAATCACCCAAATCGGAGCACCGGAACTCAAGATACGTCCGAAACAATCCGGACTACTCTAAGATTCAAGCGATGCGGGGGTGGCACATAGCCTCACTTTGAAGGTGAATTTGGGCCACTTAGGTAGTGTGATTCCACATTTAAGATGTTTGGTTCTCCTTGAAGTCTATTTTAATTATCCACTTGAATCCCTTTCAGGTGGATAATCAATGAGTAATTGCTGACAAAATAAAAACTGGTCGAAATAGGAAGCAGGCATCATGCGGTACACTAACTGTGTCGGTACATGTTGGCCAATGACAAAACCTAACATGCAGTACATGTTCAAGGTGTACCGGTACATGTCACGAAAGTGCGAATGTGTATTTTCTCTCATTTTTCATGCACTTTCATCCATAGATCACTCCTATACTTCCTACACACATCAAAATCATTCCATATTTCTCTTATAACCTCTTTTCTACTCAATTCCTCTTTCAATACTTATCTTATTTCAAACATATCCTTGAAATCCCCTTCCAAAACAATTCTAATATGGGTCCATGACCATACATGATCTCAAACATAGAGATTTGTTAGGGTTTGTTCTAAACCACAACTCCATTATCTAATTCAACATGAATCCAACCTCAAAGGGAGGATTCTATAACCATCTTGTGCCATTTAGAGTTTTACCAACTCTAATTTCAATACCTCTTGGTTAGGATGAAATCTAACAAAACTTAGGTTTAGAATGACGATAACCATCGATAGCATGAAATTCACCTGAAACTTCCAAATTCCATAAAAATTCTTTGGTTAGATTCCATACCTTGGCTTGACTCCTCCTTCTTCCTCTTCTTCTTCTTCCTCTTCCTCTTCTCTTCTTCTCTCTTTTCCCCTTCACGGTTTGTTCCCCCTTCAAAATGAGACCAATTTTGGTCTTTTTATAAAAATATCTCTTAGGCCTTGTTTGGCCCTCAAAAACCCATTTTTGGTTAAATTTTCTTTATTTTCTTTTTGGTCCTCCAATTCTTGACCATTTGTATTTCAATTTCCTTTTATTGTATTTTGGCCTCTAATCTTCTAGGAATTACACAACAATTCCTATTATTTCTTCTTTGGCCCATAGTGTAACACCCGAAATATACCCTAGCAGTTTTCGGACTTGTTTAGGGTATATTAAAAGCTAAATGGAATTTTTCGGAAATAAAACGAGAGACCCGGAATTAATAATAAAGCCAAGGGTAAATATGTAATTTACCACTTGAGGACCTAGTGGTCATAAAAAGGAAAGACTAGGGGTTAATATATGAAATGTTTAAAAATGAAATGTAAATAGAAAGTTGTAGGATTCAGGCAATTAGAGAAAAGATGGAATAGAAATAATAAAGAATGGAAGAAGGGCTTAAGTACAAAAAAAATGAGAAAAGGTATTGAAAAAAATGCAAAAGGCCAAACATAGTTAACTTAAAAATAGGATTTAAGACCAAATTTGGTCTCATTTTGAAACAAATAACTTAAGTGAAGAGGAAAAGAAGAAGGAAGAGAAGGGAGGAGGAAAAGAGAGAGAAGAAAGAGGAAGAGGAAGAAGAAGAAGAGAAAGAAAGAGGTGAAACCAAGATCAAAAAGGTATGGAACTATGACTATGAGTATGGAATTGTATGGATCAAATGGATTTCTTGTATAGATACATGTTTGTGGGTTGTGGGTTGTAGGAAACCTAACCCTAGAATGAGTTCTTGTATGGAATTCTATGGTTTTGTAAGGATTTCTATGAGTTTTGACTTTGAATATGGAATCATGTGTATTTTGGACTGGCGAATTTTATGGGTTCTAAACCTAGGGTTTAGTTTGGGTGATCTAACTCTAGATTTGGATGAAGTGGTTGAAAACTCTAGCTTGGTTAATATAAGCATGGAATCCCCCTTAATTCTATGTTTTGTATAAGAATGGTGGACTTTGGTATGGGTTCTTGGACTTTTACCTAGGGTTTGGGTATGTGAAGTTCTAAACCACCACTACAAGATGAATATGGAGTGGTTTTGATGTGTATATTGAGTATTGAGTGGATTTGGGTGGAATTATATGGAAAAAGGGAAGAAAAACACATATTCTGGGAAGTGTTCTGTTTTTCTATTTTGACCAGTGTTCGTATTTTGGCCATAACTTGCTCATTTATGATCCGATTTGAGTGATTCAAGTTGCTGGTTAAAATAGACTTCAAGGAGAACCAAACATCCTGAAATAGATACCTTCAAATTCTGATTCTATGTGGCCTAAATTCACTCACAGTGGGGCTATGTTCAGCAAATTCTGTCCCGGTTTTTAACATAGTGTAGTCGGTTGTTGGTGTGCTTGAGTTCCGATTAACTCCCGATTTGAACTGATTCCAGATGGAGGAGAACCCTTGCTTTACTAGCTTTAAAGTACAAGAGACAGTGTCAAATATGAAGTTAAGACCCGGGAAAATAGGTATTACAAACTGTCCCTAGTGTGTCATTAAATTGACTAGTTTGGCATGAAAATGCCATAATTTTAGTTTGATGATCTAATTGGAATGATTCCAATTTCTAAGTAAAATAGGTTCATATAGGGACAAGAATACATGAATTGTAACACCCCAAATTATACCTTAACGGTTTGATAATATGTTTAGGGTATAATAAAAGTAATAATATATTTATCCGGAATAAAATAAAGATAAAAACAAAAGTAAGATAATATAAGTTAAATTACAAATAATAAGAAGATTTGAAAATTTGTGTAAAAATATTAGAAATTGAATTACAAATATTAGAGAGTTGGAGGACCAAAGTGAAACCAAAAAGGGGATAAGATCAAATAAGGATAAGACGAAATAAATATCTCATTTTGGTCTTGGAAAGAGAAACGAAACAGGATAAGAGAAGAAAGAAGAAAAAAGAAGAGAAGAAAGAACATAAGAAGAAGGAAAAGGAAAAAGAAGATCTGGGTATGGATACATGTCTTGGGTTTGTAATGGAACTATGAGTATTGGTATGGAATTTGAGTATGATTATGGAAACTATGGGAGTATGGAAGTCTAGTTTTGGTCTAGACAGTTTAGATACATGGTTTAGAACCCTCTATCTTGTGTACGGTTTGGGTTTGGGAACTCCTAAACTCATTTAGGTGTAGGGTTGAGTTGAGAAAAGTTCTAAGGCTCCTATAGTTGTGTTTTGGGATAGGGCTGGTGCAATTAGAACCAAGTAAATTTCCGTATTTTTGATCCTACCTATTATCCAGACCTTAGAACTTATTTTTGGGTACGAAATAAAGGGAATTTGGAAGTGATTTCTTCTAGTAAATTGTAGCCACATCAATGAAATTGATTTTAGGCTTTTGAATATCTCGATTTGGACCTCTGTAGACCAAGTTATGGTCGCTACTAAAAGGTCATTTCGGCTAGATGTCTGGTGGTCGGTTACGTCAGGTTCGGGTCAACTAGCCGGACCTTAGAACGGGTTTTTGGGTAAGAAATAAAGAGAATTTGGCAGTACGTCCTTCTAGGAAATTGTAGCCACATCAGTGAAATTGATGTTAGGCTTTTGAATTTCTCAATTTGGACCCCGGTAGACGAGTTATGATGCTTTTTAATCACGAAACGATCAAATACCAGGCGAGAAGGTCAGCCACTTAGAAATTACCGTCAGAGAGGTCGTGACCTCATGCAGTCAGCGAGACCTCATGTCGGTAGAAAGTGCCGGCCTCATGCGGCGAGAGGTTGCGGACCTCATGCGGCGAAGTCGGCGAACCTCATGCAGCGAGAATTCGGTAAGTCGACGGGCCTCATGCGGCGAGTCAACAAACCTCATGCAGCGGAGAGTCGGCCCAGCGAGACCTCGTCTGTAGAAACTTCAGCTCGTCGATTGAAATCGGCCTGTCGGGATTTGACTGGACGACCTCCACCTTCGAAGGTCATAACTTCTTCGTCCGAACTCCGATTTGAGTGTTCTTAGACTCTATGGAAAGCCCATTGAGTCAAGAATCCATTCATGTGCCTGAGGAAAATAGAAGGTGTCAGACCGAAGGGTTAGACCGAGTTTATCAAGGTCAGGTCAGCTCGTCAGTTTAGGTCAGCTCGTCTGGGTTTACTACGTATGACCTCCACCTTCGGAAGGTCATAACTTCTCCGTCCGAACTCCGATTTGAGTGTTCTTGGACTCTATGGAAAGCCCATTGAGTCAAGAATCCATTAATATGCCTGAGGAAGATAGAAGGTGTCAGACCAGGGGTTAGACCAAGTTTATCGAGGTCAGGTCAGCTCGTCAGTTCAGGTCAGTTCGTCTGGGTTTACTACGCATGACCTTCGCAGCCCGGAAGGTCATGCTTCTCGATCGAACTCCGTTTGAGTGTTCTTGGACTCTATGGAAAGCCCATTGAGGTCAAGAATCCCATTCATATGCCTGAGGAAGATGAGGTTTCAGAGCGAGGGTTAGACCGGAGTTTACGGAGGTCAGATAATTTCGTCCGGTTCGGTCGGCTCGTCACGGGTTTACTCGTATGACCTCCACCTTCGAGGAAGGTCATAACTTCAGTCGAACTCCGGTCGGTGTTCTTGGACTCTATGGAAAGCCCATTGAGTCAAGAATTCATCAATAGATAGATTGATAAAATTAGAACTCATATTAGTTCTGGAAAACATGAAAAACAGTAGGCACTACAAGTAAGCATAGTTATTTATGCATATAATGAGATATGGAAAATGTAAGGATATGAATAAATGATTGTATATATATATCACATATGAGTACCGAATGACAATAATTATTCGGGAATATGAGATATATACTGAACATAAAATACATATTGATTATGCCTTAGAACTGGTGATAGGGATAGATGGGCATGCCTAGTAGGGGAAACCAGGTCTGCGAGGCATACCACAAGTTCGTGCTAACCGAGGCCCAGTTGGATCGATGAGATAGATCTCGTTTGGATCCGCGGTGGCCAGAAGAGGTCTACGGCGCCTTCGGGCCCTTATAGATGGTCATTGTCTTATACAATGATAAGCGCCTTGGACCCTTATAAGACCCTTTATTTCCTGGTGAGTCTGACGCCAACCGGGCCGCCCATAGTTTCATGTATCCCACTTCTAAGGTTTATGCAAGACATGAAACATAAAAAGAAATTGACAGGTATATGCAAACGAAATGTAGAGAATACATGACATCATATGAAGCATAACTGCTATGTGATGATAGTACTCACGATTCTGAGAACAAGAAGTAAAATGCAAGATGACATGAAAAGTATATAGAATAATAAGAATGAAAGCGGATTTATAGAAAGTATATATATATATATATATATATATATATATATATATGAGTATTAAGAATGTAATGTTATATGTGTTATATGCATTTCGCATAGAAGTGTGGTGACCCTTAGTAGAGGTCATCCATGTGTATTAATTCCCGCAAAAGTAAAACGCTTGCGGGTGTTCAATCCGTGTAGGTACGAAGAGGAAACCCGAGGAGGGACCGGGCTGATCCACATCAGCCGGTCAAAGGCCACATCTTAGGTGCCTTTGGAAGACGCTACGTCTATTTTGTATATGAAGTTTTGTAAACCCAATGTAAATATTGTAAATGTTAACACTTCCATATATAGACTTGTATATATATTTTATGTCAGCTGCTCTGAATATAATACAAGTTAATTGTTTAACATTATATGAATGAACTAGCTTAAAGTTTATACGTGAAGAAATAAAAAATAAAAATGACCCCTCACTTGACACCCAATGCCGAGTTGGGGGCGTCACAGTTTAGTGGTATCAGAGCCTAGGTTTAGGCGTTTCTGGAAAAGCCTAGGTTTAGGCGGCTCTGGAATAGAGTATATATGATAGAAAAGCCTGTGTGTAGTAATGTGTTGGCTGGATGTGGATGTCCTTGTGTTTTGTATAGATGGATCGTCTACGAGAAGGAAGGCTGGCAGTGTTAACCCAATGGAACAAGGGTTATCGACGAACCTTGAAATGTAATGTACCTAATGAGCCCACGAAGCCTTGATGAAGTATCGCAGGGCTTGTGGCTCGAGTTTTGGATAGATTGACCTCTCCTAAAGCTCCAATAGACATAGTAAGAAGACATGGAGCAGAGGAATTCCATGGGTCGAGCATGGAAGAGTCAGAGAAAGCCGAATTCTGGTTAGAAAAGTTAGAAAGGGTATTAGAAGAGGTTAGATGTCCTCCCGATCAGAAAGTATCATGTGCAGTCTCACTATTACAGAGTGAGGCATATGATTGGTGGAAACTAGCATTAAAGTCGAGGATCCCCAAATCCCATGACTTGGGAGTTCTTTGGTCCAAGAGTTTAGGGCAAAGTATGTTACTTGAGATGTATAGGGATTCAAGTGGAAGCAGTTCACAATTTGAAACAAAGGGCTTATCGGTGAAATTTGAATATGAAAAAGGAATTTAGCCATCTTAGTAAATATGCGGAATTGGTCCTCACTGAGGTATTTCAGTGTAGGCAATTTGAGGATGGACTGCATGATTCCATTAAGAGGAACATTTACTTTATGACTTCTCCAAGCGTGGATTTCTATCGGTTAGTCAAGGCACAATGAAAGTAGAGAGACTAAGCAGGCTGACAAAGAAGATTTCAAAAGAAGAAGTTTCTAGAGAGCTTCATTCACTCCTCGGGAAAAAGAGCTAGAGAATCTGGAAGCTAATAGAATATAGTTCCGCTACGAGGTAGAAGGCAAAGGTCAATGGCACGTAGTGGGTAGAGGTGCTTGATTAGACGGGGAGAAATTCTGAATGCCCTCGTGTGCATAGAAGGCATTTGGGGAGTTTGCGGGGATGAGTAATGAGGGTGTTTACGGTGTGGAAGCCTTGTGAGCATTTGATAGCACGATGTCCCAAGGATTGGGGATAATAAAGTCAACAGGAAGTGGCGAGGAAGATCTGCGACACCACTTTGACTCACGATCGAGGTAGAAGTTAAGTAGTAGCCCATCAACATAGAGGACGAGGAGGCATAGTTTCAAAGGCGGTGGATGGAATCCACTATGCCTGCGGCTTACCGGCCACGAGCATATGCTATGAAGGCTCGTGAGGATCGGGGACACTCCCCGAGGCTATAGGCTGGTATATTTTCTTTATGATGCGAGATTGCCATTGATGAATCACCGGATCTACTCATTCATATGTGTGCATGGAGCATGTATTTGACAAAGTACCAGCAATGGAAAAATTAGCATATGACATGCATGTAACTAGTCCGTTGGGGCACAACGTTACTGTGAATAGCATATATAGAAATTGCCCCATTGTTATACAAACAAGAGAGTTTCTTGCTGATTTGATAACCTTACCATTCCGTGAATTTGACTTGTTTTTAGGCATGGATTGGTTGTCTAAGCACTGAGCTATCGTTGATTATTAGACCAGACGTGAAGTATTGAGATGCTTTGACGGTGAGGTAATAGTACAAGGCATTGGATCGAGTGTAATGTCGATGTGATGCTCCCACCTATGCGGCTAGGAGATTTATGAGAAAGGATGTAGAGACATTCTTGCATTTGTGATACTTGACTCAGAGTCAAATTGATGTAGAAAAGATCAGTAGTAAGGGAATTTCGGATGTATTCCACGAAGAGTTACCCCGGTATTCCACTTGAGAGAGAAGTGGACTTAGCTATAGAAATTGTACCGGGAGCAGTCCACTTATGTCTAGGAGCCTTTGTATAGGATGGCTCCAACAGAGTTGAAAGAATTAAAGAGTCAATTGCAAGAACTTTTGGAAAAAGGATTTATCCGACCCAGTGTGTCCCCTTGGGGTGCACCTGTTTTATTTGTGAAAAAGAAAGATGGTACTCTACGGATGTGCATCGATTATCGGCATATCAATAAGGTGACAGTGAAAAACAAGTACCCATTGCCGAGAATCGAAGATCTTTTTGATCAATTGAAGGGCGGTGTCTTTTCGAAGATAGACCTACGATCAGGGTATTATCAGTTGAGAGTAAAGGAAGTAGATGTGCCAAAGACTGCATTTAGAACCCGATATGGCCATTATGAGTTTTTGGTCATGCCATTTGGGTTTACTAATGCACCGGCAGCATTCATGGATTTGATGAATAGGGTTTTTCGACCCTATGTGGATCAATTTGTTGTGGTTTTTATTGATGACATCTTGGTGTATTCTAAGGATGCACGGGGAACTAAGCGGCTTTGAGAATGGTCTTAGAGGCGTTAAGAGAAAAAAAAGTTATATGCTAAGCTCGGCCAAATGTGATTTTGGCTAAAGTCTCATTCTAGGCCATATTGTGTCTGGCGAGGAGGTATAGAAATTGATCCTACTAAGATTGAAGCCGTTGTGAATTGGAAATCACCTCAAAATGTAACCGAGGTGAGAAGTTTCTTGGGTTTAGCAGGTTATTATAGAAGATTTGTGAGAGGTTTTTCTGTCATAGCTTCTCCGCTCACCAAGTTACTCAGGAAAGGAATAAAGTTTGAGTGGACAGACAAATGTCGGAATGGATTTTGAGCAGTTGAAAGGAATGTTGGTTGAAGCCAGCTAGAGTATTGTGACCTACTTCGGGAAAAGAGTAGCATACCTTGTATAGTGATGCTTCATGCATTGGTTAGGATGCGTGTTAATAAGATGGGAAAATAGTGACATGCGTCGGTGGTTGAAGCCACATGAACAAATTATCCACTCGCGACCTAGAATTAGCTGCGGTAGTGTTTGCTTTAAAAATATGGCGACACTACTTATACGGGGAAAAGTGTAGAATTTACACCGATCATAAGAGTCTCAAGTATTTGCTAACGCAGAAAGAGTTAAATTTGAGACAAAAATTGGTTAAGTTATTGGATTATGTGCATCATAGATTACCACCGGAAAGGCTAATATAGTAGTAGATGCTTTGCAAGTCAAAAAACGATGGTAGCAATGTCGATCTGATGCGATTGGAGACTAGCGAGATGAGTGGACTATAGTGAAATTTTTTCATTTGAAGCCTTGACAGTTTAAAGCAATGATTATGAATCTTGCGGAAAAATGATGAAGGATTACGAAAATTCTGGATGGTTAGAGATGGTGACCAGGACTAAGTTTTTTTAGAGAAAGAGAAGGCTGGAAGTTTGTATTTCCAGAATAGATTATGTGTGCTAGATGATAAAGAGCTAAAGCAAAAGTTGTTATTTGAGGCTCATAATACGGTATTTACCATGCATCCTGGAGGTAATAAGATGTACCAGGACTTGAAACAATTTTGTTAATTGGAAAGGAATGAAAAGAGATGTGGCCAGTATGTCTAAGTGTTTGACATGTCGACAAGTCAAGTTAACAGTGCCACCAGTTTGTTAAATCCCCTTCCAATTCTCAGTAAAGTGGGATAACATTACCATGGATTTGTGTGGTTTCCCTTACACAACAAAAACATGACTGTTTGGGTGATTGTAGATAGGCTCACAAAGTCGGCCCATTTATACCCGGTCGGGATTAAACTATTCTATGGATACGACTAAGCTGAGTTATATGTGGATGAGATTGTGCGATTGCATGGTGTGCATTGTCTATTGTGTCGGATAGAGATCCATGGTTTACATCAAGGTTAAAAAATTACGGTCGACTTTAGGCACTAATTTGAAGTTTTAGTATGGCATTCCATCCATGAAACGGATGGACAATCAGAGAGATTGATTCAAGTGCTCGAAGATATGCTTCGAGTTTGTGTCATAAATTTTCGGAGAGTTGGGATAGGTATGTTCCATTGATGGAATTTACTTTATAACAATAGTTTTGATCAAGAAACATTAGTATGGCACCAATATGAAGCTTTGTATGGCGGGAAATGTAGAACTCATGTGTGTTGGAGGAATTGAATGAGCATAAAGGCGATAGGTCGGACATAGTAAAGATCTGGAAGAGAGTACAAGTTATTCGGTGGAGGTTAGAGGCGGCTAGTGATCGACAAAAGTCGTATGCCAACCTAAAGAGGAGAGATATTGAATATAACATGGGAGAAAAGGTCTTTTTAAAGGTATCCACCATGGAGGAAAATTCTAAGGTTTGAGTCGAGAAAGAAGCCCGAGTTGAATCCGAGGTTCATGAGTGTATAAGAGATTTGGAATGTATTGTACGTGAAGCATCAATTGGCACTCCCCTCGGGAGTTGGCCCAGAATTACGATGTGTTCCATGTGTGCCGATGCTTGAGATACCGCTCTGATGGTCGCACATACTACCGGTGCAAGAGATACAGGAATCTGAGAAAGTTTGTCATATGATGAGGGCAGACCATTGCTTCGAGAGGTGAAGCAGTTCGCGAACAAACAAGTGCGGTAGTGAAAGTGCTGCAGCAACACCACGGTAGAGAAGAAGATACTTGGGACCCGAAGCAACTATGAACCTGATGTCGCAACTCTTGAATCGGGTATGAATTTCGAGATGAAATTATTTTAAGGGCGAGTTGCCAACACCCAGATTATATACCACCCAACGGTTTTGATAACATGTTTAGGGTATAATAAAAGTAATAGTATATTTATCTGAATAAAATAAAGATAAAAACAAAAGTAAAGACATGCATAAGTTAAATTACAAATAATAAAAAAGATTTGAGGCTATTGTAAAAATATTAGAAATTGAATTGCAAATATTAGAAGAGTTGGAGGACGAGAGTAAGTAAAGGGATAAGATCAAATAAGGATAAGACCAAAATAAATATCTCATTTTGGTCTTGGAAAAAACAAACACGGATAAGAGAAGAAGAAGAAAAAGAAGAAGAAGAAGAGAAAGAACGAGGAAGAAAGAAGGAAAGGAAAAGAAGATCCGCAGTATGGATACATGTGCTTGGGTTGTATGGGTATGAGGTATTGGTATGGAATTTGAGTATAGTTTTGTATGGGAAACTATGGGAGTATGGAAGTCTAGTTTGGTCTGAACGGTTTAGATACATGGTTTAGAGCCACTCTATCTTGTGTACGGTTTGGGTTTGGGAACTCCCTAAACTCATTTCGGTGTAGGGTTGAGTTGAGGAAAAGTTCTAAGGCTCCTATGGTGTGTTTTGGGATAGAATTTGTGGTGCAATTAGAACCAAGTAAATTTCCGTATTTTTGATCCTATGTATTAGCCGGACCTTAGAACTTCTTTTTGGGTAAGAAATAAAGGGATTTTGGAAGTGAGTTCTTATAGTAAATTGTAGCCACATCAATGAAATTGATTTTAGGCTTTTGAATTTCTCAATTTAAGACCCTCACTAAGGCCAGTTATGGTCCTTTACCGAGGTTAGCTCGAAGCTAGATACGATCGGGTTGATTGTCGATTGGATTAATAACGGGGACCTTGAAACAGGTTTTAGGTCGAAATAAAGAGATTTGGCGAGTAATTCCTTCTGGGACCCATCAGATGAGAATTGATGTTAGGCTTTGAATTTCTCGATTTGGACCCAGGTAGACGAGTTATGGTCTTTCTTTACACGAAAGTCAAATGGGCAAGAATTCGATATGAGTGCGTCCGGCGGAAGTCGGCGGACACCATTGCAACGAGGTCCAGCAAGTACTCCATTACAGCGAAGGTTAGCATACCTCATGTGAGGTCGGCCCGGACCTCGCCAGTAGAGTCGACATACCTCATGCGCGGTCGACGGACACAAATGCAGCGAGAAGGTCGATGGGGTCGACGGGCCTTAAATGCACGGTGACGTCCGGCGGACCTCGTTGCAGCGGTCAGCATACCTCATCTGCTTGAGAGGTCAGCGGGACCTGCGCCTGTGAAACTCGGCTCGTCAGTTCGAATTCGTGTCGAGGATTTGACTACGTGGGACTCACCTTCCCGGAGTCATAACTTCTCTGTGGAACTCAGATTTGGGTGTTTCTTGGATATGGAAGCGTGGGTCAGGAATCCATTCATATGCCTGAGGAAGATAGAAGGTGTCAGACCGAGGGGTTAGACCAAATTTATCGAGGTCAGGTCAGCTCGTCAGTTCAGGTCAGCTCGTCTGGGTTTACTACGTATGACCTTCACCTTCGGAAAGGTCATACTATAAAGTCGAACTGAGTTTGAAGTGTTCTTGGTGTCAGAATCCCAGTAGAGTCAAGAATCATTCATATGCCTGAGGAAGATATAAGGTGTCAGACAGAGGGGTTAGACCGAGTTTATCGGAGGTCGAGGGTCAGCACAAATGCAGAAGTTTCTGCAAATATGATATCTGCATGAAGGTCATAACTTCTCCTTCCGAACTCCGATTTGGGTGTTCTTGGACTCTATGGAAAGCCCATTAGTGAATCATTCATATGCCTAGGAAGATAGAAGGTGTCAGACCGGGGGTTAGGCCAGGGTTTGCCGAGGTCAGGTCAGCCTCATTTGATTCCGGGTGACTCGTCACGGGTTTACCTCATGTAGGCCTTCACCTTCGGAAGGTCATAACTTCTCGGAGTCAGAACTCAATTAAGTGTTCTTGGACTCTGTGTCCATTGAGTCAAGAATTCATCAATAGACAGCTTGATAAGATTGGAACTCATATTAGTTCCGGAAAACATGAAAAATAGTAGGCACTACAAGTAAGCATAGTTATTTATGCATATAATGAGATATGGAAAATGTAAGGATATGAATAAATGATTGTATATATATATATCACATATGAGTACCGAATGACAATGATTATTCGGGAATATGTGATGTATGAACTATAAAATACATATTGATTGTTTGCAGAACTGGTAGGGATAGATGGGCATGCTATAAGGGACTGTTCTGACATACAGGGTTCGATATGAAGGCCCCAGGTGGGTCAATGAGATAGATCCCGTTTGGATCACGGTGGCCCCAAAAGGGTCACCACAGCACCTTCGGGCCCTTATAGATGGTCATTGTCTCATCTGATGATAACAACGCCGGACCCTTATAGACCAACTGTTTCACACGTGATGGCCCTTCTGGACCTTATAGTTTCTCTACCAATATCCACTTCTAGTTTATGAGGACCATAGAACATAAAAAAATTGACGGTATATGCAAACGAAATGTAGAATACATGACATGATATGAGAAGCATAGCAACTATGTGATGATAGTATACGATTCTAATGAGAAATAAAGTCTGAGATGACTATGAAAAGTATATGGAAGATGATAAGAAATGAAAGCTAGTTATGAAAAATTATATATATATATGAGAAATGATAAGAATGCAGCAATGTTATATGTGTTATATGCATTTGTATGAGAAGTGTGGTGACCCATGGTAAGGGTCATCCATGTGTATTAATTCCCACTGGCGTAAAACATACAGGTCATTCAATCAGGTGTAGGTACGGAAGGAAAACCGGAGGGGCTAGGAGCGATCCACATGTCGGGTAGTCGAGGCCACATCAATGGGTGCTTTGGAGGGGACCTTTAGGTCTATTTTGTATATGAAATTTTGTAAACCAATGTAAATATTGTAAATGTTGAACACTTCCATATATGGAGCTTGTATATATTTTGTGTCCAGTTGCTACGAGGAATATAATACAAGTTAATTGTTTAACATTATATGAATGAACTAGCTTAAAGTTTATACGTGAAGAAAAAAAAAAAAAAAAGTGACCCTCACTTGACACCACACATGCAGAGTTGGGGGGCGTCACATGAATGATGTGAATACATAGAAGCATCATCTTTGTACAAGCATGAAATACCATATGTAATAGGCATGAGACAAGAAAAGTATGGAAATGAAATATATAAGATTGTTCACCAGAAACATGAATATAAATTATGAAAAAATGAAAGCTGACGAAAATATGAACATGAAGATGAAAGGTAAAATGTCATGAACACAGAATGTGATAAAGATAGGTTATGAGTTCTGAAAGACATATGATAGTATGACTACCTAGGACCGAAGAGTGAATTTGTGGACTTTTATATGAAATTCCTCCTTGAGCTAGGGTTTGAGGGTGTTAGAGTGTGATTACTTGTTAGGAGTATGGAATCTTGCCGCGCACGCACTTTTGGGTTTAGTTGTAGGATTATATGGATATGGAAGTTTGGTTTTATTCCTACTTTTAGGGTGATTTGGGATTGATTGTAGGATAGTTTTATGCATTGTTTTGCATGTTTGATATGAACTTATAATAAGTCAAAATGACAAAGGCAGTAGCATTCTTTGCTAATGCAGGTTACTCTGATTTGCTAGTTTTCTTCCACGACTTGCGGCATAACTCCTTCAGTTAGGACTCCGTTTTGGGTGTTCTAGGACTCTATGGAAAGCCCTTTGAGTCTAGAATCCATCCATATATAGCTTGATACAATATTGAGCTTATAATAAGTCCGAAAATGGCAAAAGACAGTAGCTTCTGCTGCTATTGCAGTTGCTGCAAGTTGCTGATTTTCTTCATGGCTTGCAACTTGCATAACTCCTTCATTAGGACTCCGTTTTGGGTGTTCTAGGATTCTATGGAAATCCCTTTGAGTCTAGAATCCATCATATATGAGAAGCTGATACAATATTGAGCTTGCATAATAGGTCAAAAATGACAAAAAGACAACTACCTTGCTTTGTTGCAAAAGGTGCTGCAAGTTGCTGATTTTCTTCACGGCTTGTAACTTGCATAACTCCTTCGTTAGGACTCCGTTTTGAGTGTTCTTGGACTCTATGGAAAGCCCTTTGAGTCTAGAATCCATCCATATATAGGTTGATATAATATCAAGCTTATAATACACCTGAAAATGACAAAAGACAGTAGCTGCTGTTGCTACTGCAGGTGCTGCAAGTTGCTGATTTTCTTCATGACTTACAATTTGCATAACTCCTTCGTTAGGACTACGTTTTGGGTGTTCTTGGACTCTATGGGAAAGCCCTTTGAGTCTAGAATCCATCCATATATAGCTTGATACAAATATTGATCTTATAATACACCTGAAAATGACAAAGGCCGGGTAGCTGCTGCTGCTACAGGTGCTACAAGTTGCTGAGAGGATTTTCTTCGGCCCAGGCACGATTTGCGTAAGCTCATTCGTTAGGACTCCGTTATGGGTATTATTGGATTCGATGGAAAGCTCATCGAGTGTAGAATCTAACCATATGCTATTTAATGGTATTTGGTGCCCACATCTTGTCTGAAAATTGAATTGTTGTACCGAGTGTACTAATCGCTTGGTTAAAGTTAATTGGAATACATGGTAAGAAAGGATGTAGATATGAACAAAAAAATAGCAATATATGTAGATTTGATATGTAAAGGAGTATAGATAAGAAAGTACCTACAGGTATCAAGGAAGAGTCTCTGTTACGTACTCCCTACGGAGATAGGACCAGTCTAATGAACAGAAAAACACCTGAGTATAGGAATGTATAGGTATAGGTCATAAGATATGATAGTCTAGATAAAGTACACATGAAGATATAAGTTAACAAGATATAAAGATGTTACAAGTAGAGGACATGATATGAATATAAGAGTATATGATATATGAATATGATTGAAATGCATACATAAGCGAATAGATGGAACATATTAGGAACTACATGAATGAGTAAGCATACATGATAGAAATGCTGAAGAGTACATGAATAGCTAAATCATGATAGAAGCATATAAAGGATATGATGCATAAATGATACAAGGGATATGAATAAATAAAAGATATATATATATATATATATATATATATATATATATATATATATATAGATATATGAATATAAGAGTGCATAGATGTATTCACATGATATATGATAGGATTACCATCATATATGATACGAAGACAAAACTAAATGATAAAAAAAGATATGAATATCACGTATTGTAAAGAAATATAGAGAACAATATCTGACTAAAATATGTGAAGGTATTACGAGACAGAATAAATAATAGTGTATATCTCATTTAGCATACATGATAAACAATAGTTATTCCATGCCAGATGAGATATGCAGAGAAAATGTAATAAAATGGATTGTCGCCCAGAACTGGTAGGGATATGAGTTGGCATGCTATTAGGGAAAAATAAGTCTGCCGACATGCGATCGGTTGTGGTTTGGGTCCTTCTGTGCACTTGGTATATAGATGGTCATTAGCCAATCTGATGATGCTTAGCGATCTTGAGGCCCATATAGATGGTCATTGTCGCCGCAATGTGCAGCGTCTTGGGCCCATATAGACAGCTGTTGCCCCAGTAAGTACAGCGCCTTCGGGCCCTTATAGTTTCTTTATCAATTCTAAGGTTTTTATACGGACCTTGAAACATAAAACAAATGATTTGCATATGACATGTGAAAAGATATTATATGATGAAGCATAACCTTTAGTAATAATGTGATAAGTTACGTAACATGAGATTATACGATCGACATGATATATAAAAATGTATAAGAATGTAAAATGATCGAAAAGTTAACTTGAATGGTATGGAAGAGTACAAAGTCTGATTGCAAAGTATATGAACAAGTCACGTACATGAAAGGGAAAGTAATATGAAAAGTATAATGGAAACAATATAGTAATTACATGAAAAGCGGTATGAATGCGGTATGTGATGACGGTACATGATAACGAGTACATGAAAATAGGGAACATAACAAGCGGTATAGTATATAACCATAGTATATGTGTATACGAATATGACATACCATGAGGAATAGGATATGTAATATGAACCATTGAAGAGAATAGATCAAATATTAAGTACTAGAATAAGAAATAAAATGATATGAGAAGGTTATATGTCAAGCGTCACATGATAGAAATTATGCGTCATATGAAAATGATAAGATAAGTGTGTTGTTGAGACGATCATAGTTATTGGTGAGTCCACGTATATGTTTCCCACTGCGTAAAACATGCGGGTTTTAATCAGGTGTAGGTCTGAAGCGAGAAGACAAGGATGAAGACGGGACATCTACGTGGTGAGGCGGGCTGACTCGAATAGGTGCTCCCTTGCTTTGCTTATGATCTGTGTTTTTGAGATAGGTATAGCTTTGTATATTGAGAAGTAATGAGACTCGGTGTATAGAACATGAATACCACTATGGTGGTATGTATAATGTATATGTAAAAGAATTTTTTTTATTGTTACAGAAATTGTGCATATGAATGAGAAAACGGGTATAGGTGTCAGCTCTGAGAAAGAAAAAGTGGAAGAGTCCTAGTCCTGAAGTGTGACACCCTCGCTTGACACCCCATCGGGTGCCGGGTTGGGGCATCACACATAGTCTTTTCAAATTATGACTTTTAAGCCCCTTTTTGGACAAATTACAATTTTATCCTTAAATCTTGTAAATTTGGTCCTAACCGTGTTTACGCATTTAACTCACGAAGCATTCAAATTATGTACTCTGAAAATACCCAAACATGTCAGCGCTAGGGTATATTTTGGGATTATTACATGTAGACTCAACTGCTCCAGATGTATAGGCCAGTCGTTTCATTACATTATTAACTTAGATGTTGTTTCATCCTTTGTGGTTTTTAGCGATTTTGATTATATGTTTCTATCGGTGTATTGCTAGTTTAAATCAATGAAACTATTTTTCTTCTCAAAAAAAAAAAAAATTTATCTTATCCAATAATAAAATAAATTTTTAAATAAAAATTTTAAAATAGACATGCTTTTATTTAATTATCATGAGATTTTCAATTGCATCACAGGGTATGATTTTGTATGCCCTTGTTTAAAAGTTCGAAAATCTAGTTTTTTTGAATTAAAAAAAAAATTCACAAAAAAGCCAAATATTTTAGCTTTTTCTTAATGAATCTCAATAATTGTTTCTTAATTAAATTCCTTTTTTTTTTTTGGAAAATTCAAGTAACATTGTTGAGCCTAGTTTTTTTCTCTGACATTTATACATTTGTCATTACAACGTTGTAATATTTTGTTCTTATAAAAACTCGAACTTGGTACTTTTCTTATGTCTTATCCAACTCTTAACTGTTGTCTCTTGGATTCTCAGAGTCTCCGGATCGTCTGGGCATTAACCTAGCGGTAAGCATTACAAACCAAACCAGGAACCTTGACGGTGGTGTCTTGGGCAACCTCTCGGAGTGTACATTGAGGTGGAGAAATAGGGAGGAATAAATACCATCGGTTTTTTTCGGGTAAGGTGTCAGACCTTTTTCACATTGTCATTTCCTCCACTCCTTTTGAAGGAGGAGGGAGTTGAATCCACTTTTTGCAGTGGGTGATTGGTTTCCGAAATGAAAAGGGGGGGGGGGCTTCATTTGCTCGTAAGGGCCTATTCTTCCTTTTGGATAGCCAAGTTATCCGAATCTTCCGCCTCAAGAATCATTTGATCATCCTAAGGGCGGTTACTTATGTGATTCATGGGAGGATGTGTTTTCCAAGGTACGAGGGATCGGTAGGAAATTATTGGCTCTTGTCTTCTTGCTTAGAGAAAACGTGACCAGAAGCTAGGAGAGGATGCGTTCGGGTAGTAAATCTCGTAGGCCTTTGCTATGATCGGATAGTCCACGACCTGGGATTTGGGTCGTGGTTCAGATCTATGTTCGTGTGAGGATACTTGGGCTGGGCGTGGGTAAATTGCTTGACGAAGCTTGGGCCACAGCCACAGCGGGTTTTAATCTGTTGGGCCTTTTGAATAAGGTGTTAGACCAGGCTGCATGGGTACCTGATGCCCACTTTTCAGAGGAATTGGGAGCTAGTTTCCTTGGCACGGAAAAATCACAGTATTCTTGACTACACATCGTTGGAGACAAGGGACCATTAATGCTTGTGTGTTCCAAACACGCGCGTGTGGTGTTTTCTGTTTTGGTAGCTGCATTTATCTGACTTTTTAAGTTTCCACAGTTTAAACCACATAAAGGCTGCGGGGTAATGGATTCTTTTGTCTTCTTGATTTGGTTTGGAGTTTTGGTGGGTAATATCTGGCTAGATCTTTGTCGGTATTTGCCCGGTCTGGAGTGCTTTTCCTATTGCTCTTAGAATTTGAATGTGATGTTAACGGGGCTCGACCAGAGAAGACTACAAGGAGCATACAGAGGCGCGCTAAATTTGCTTAGAGGGATATTTTCAGGCCTTGTGCCCGCATATGCCCGCCCAAGCTGCCATCGTTGAAAAGGCGTTGTATTCATATTGCCGAAAAAGAAATTTATCCGTGGCCAGGGCTTTTTCTTTTTTCATATCTTCTTTAGGATCTCCCAGCTTTTCTTTGCACAACTCCAACACCATATTTCTTGAGCTCATTTTCCAGTCTGCTCTGTGGTTCATATAATTTTGTTTCTGAACTATTTTTGGTGCAAATAATGATGTGTTGGAATTTTGATTTTTTACTGCCTGTTTTCTGCTCAAAATGTGCTCCGATCGACGCGTGGATTAACTCCTTGGAAGGAAAAGGGTTGTGGCTTTGATGAATTCTAGAATGGATTGGCCCTTATGATTTGAAGTGGACTTAAGCTAGGTTATTTCGGCCCAACACATCCCGTTGAATCAGGGGGCCCTAGCATTGGGCTCACGAGGCACATTACTTTTCGTTTGCGTACTTACTAGTAAGTGAAGCATCGCTAGGATTCGTCTTGGAGGGAGCGATGAGTGCTTGATGCATTTAATGCACTTGTAGGCTAGGCCTTTGATGCCCAGGGTCATAATTGGATCCCGCTCGTTCCATCGCATTTACCGTTTTTTGTTTCCGCTTCCGCTCGCGAGGGCCTTACTGGTGATTTTCCGATTGTGGCGTTACGTGTTTTGCAAATTGTCTTTCCAGTTTGTTTCCCCATCTTCAAGTAAGCCTTGTTTTTGTTGGATGGGTGGTCTGATGAGCCACATACAGGTGTGTGTCATGAGAGGAATAAGGAATAAAGAAAAATAAGGAAAATAAGGTCCACCTGAGTTGACATGAGGAAATAGGAGGAAATTGCCTCCTTTGACCCACTCCTGGTCAATAATGCTCCAAATAGGAGAACTTCCAAGAGAAAAATGGATGAAATAGGAAGAGAAAAGGAAAGCAAAAGAGGAAAAGAAAAGGGAAAAGCAAAAAACAAAGGAAAGGAAAGAATTCGTAGAGAGAAATGAGAAGAAAAGAAATGAGAAAGAGCAAAAGAAAAGCGAAAAGGAAGAAAAGGACAAGAGAAAAAAGAATTTGTAGAGGAGAGGAGTTCGTAGAAAGAGAGAGGGAAAGAAAAGGAAGGGAGAAAAGAAAGGAAGGAAAAGGAAGAAAGGGAAAGGAAGGATTTCTCGACTTTTTAACGGTCGAAGTTCGATAGTTCGAGGACTAAAGTTGTGCACGCAGCGTGATCTACGTGTGGACACCAAAAAGTTGGAGTTTTGACAAACTCCGTGAGGTAGGAGTTTTATCCTACTTGAGTTAACTTTGTTTAAGTGTTTTGTTGATGATTGAGTTGATTTGAAGCCTTGAATGAATTCGTTTGATTAGTCCACAAAACTTGGGACGGGTGTTGGAATTTTAGAACTCGTTTGGACGGTCACGGGTTGTTTAGAATTTGCTGTGTTATGATTTATGCATTAAATCATGTTTTGGTGTGAATGAGGCTGGAAATGGCCATTAATATCGGTCTCAAAAGCTTTGAACTAAGTGAGAAAATTCCTATTGGCCCAATTGGTCGTGAAGCGGTAACCCGATGGGAGTGCGACTGTGTGAATAGTGACATGAATAGTGACATGAATAGTGATGTGAATAGTAACGTGAATATTTTGTGTGAATTGGACCAAAAACGTCCATGTATTGTGTGCTTGAAATTGTTTGAAATGAATGGCTTGAGTTGTGGAATTAATAGGTTAATCATAAGCTTGATGTGGTAACATGATGTCTGATTATATGGAATATAATTGTGTGTATAAGCCGTGGAGATGAAATTGTGTTTAGCCCAGTGAAATTAGTTTGGAGTGATGGATTGATAAACATTGAATTACATGTGGTGTGATTGTAAATTTGAGGGAATATATGTTTTTGATATATTAGTATAAAAATGATTGAAAAGGCATAATGCATTTCATATGCAAGGGTAACCTAGAAGTTAGGTGTGAGTGCACACTTTGACATGAATTTACGAAAAGCAGACATGGTGTGAAAGAATTTCAGCGGAGTTGGGAGATAGGGTTGAGGAGACGGTCCGACGGATCATTCGGATGAGGACCATGGTATTTGAGTTTCTCACGACACATTACTTTCGAGGGTGGTTATTATTTTCTGGAGCATTCGATAGTTTCTTTTCAAGAATAACAAGTTTTGTTTTGAAAATGGTGTTTTCTCTGAGGGAGTCAGTGAGGACTCGAGACATGGGAATGGGTATGTAGACATTCAAGTAGGATCACGTATTTACTTGAGTGTGTGTTTAAATTGAATCATTGCATATGCACTTAGGTGGGGAATAACCCATTAGGATAATTCCCTTCTTGGGGCGATAGCTCACCACATTGGGGAATATCTGCATTTCGAATGGGGCGTTGGTGGCGACTCAGTTTAGAGGCTGATTTTGAAGAAAGCTGGGTTGTGGCTTTAATGTTTTGGGATAATATGTATTAGAATTATAGATTTTAATATGTATTTATATTAAGAGAAATGTTATAACTCTTGAAACTATTGTATATAGTTGGGATATATTTTAATGAGTGTCGGTTTATGGGCCCAAGAGGCCATTTTTACTCAGTTATGGTTCTCGCGATACGAGACGAATAGATTTTCCTCGGGTTGACGGGTAGTCAACGGACACCCCGGGTTTGGGGCATCACAGGTGTTTTTAGGGCAAGCTAGAACTGGGGGGGTTCCCGGGTCTGGTAGGTTCATGTGCGTTCTTTCCCTTTTACCAGTTTGGTATTATGGCATGGAACTGATTCCCCTTTCCTCTCCCCTTTTGTTGTTGTCTACTTGCAGTATGGCGAGAGGTCAAGAAGAGACTTCCACTAGTTAGGTTGGGCGCAGAAGAGGGCCTAGCCAGGATACGCCTTTTGCAAGCAGCCTTATCTCCTCTCTGTCTATGGAGGAGTTGAGGTCTTATTGTCGAATTCCTAACAATATTGATTTTGAATTGTTGGACGGTCCGGTCGAATCCACTATTGACAAGGAAGACAATGTAGTGTATTTCACTCGGGAACAGCTCGCAACCGGGCTTCGCTTCCCCATTTCATCTCTAGTAAAGAAGTTCCTACACTTCTTTAGAGCGCCTCCTGTTCTTATCTATTCGAATGTCATTAGGATCCTAACCTGGTGCAGCGTGGTGAACCTCCTTTACCAATTGGACATTTCATTGGTAGAGGTTTGTTTTATTTATACCTTGAAGCTAGGACACGGAGGCCGGCTATCCATGTCGGCCCAGAGCCCCCGGCTGTAATTTGTTACGGGACTTCCCGACTAGCCTAAGATAGAGGCGAAGGGCGTGATCTTGGTTAGACGACCTTGGTATGAGACCCCCGGCTCCCCTGACCTCCCGTTTGTTTTGAACCAATCAATGTCTTTCCCAGGTGTGTTCAAGTTGTGGGATCTACATGTAGGTGCATTTTTACGCGTCTATCCTTTACGTTCGCGTATTTTATTATTATATATTCTTTTGTGTAGGGAAAATCCGGAGGGGTAAACTTGTAAACTAAGTAGAGAAAGCTAGCTTTAAGAAAATTCAGAGGTTGCTAGAGATTTCTGAGCGGGAACGACATCATGAAATTCTCTTAACTGCGAAGAATCTCTGTGAGTTGAGCTGCAGTCCATCTCCCTACATCATTCCAATTATTCCACGCCCTCTTCCCGCATAAATAGTGGAGGGAGAGCATTACGTTATGCGATCTCTAAATTTAGCCCCAGTGACTCGTCTCCAACCAAAATTACGAGGCCAAAGGCGCGGTTGGTTGAGAACTGGTGATTAATACCCAGTCCAGGCAACCTACTTTGGTTAGAAAGGATTCCAACCTTGTTCCCCAAGCATCTAAGAAGGACAATAGTGGTAACCGTCTCAAGCGTCTCCCTTTTTTGAAAAAGGGTTCTCATCCTGCCCCCCAAGCATCTAAGAGGAAGCGGGGTGCAGGCGTCTAGCGCTTTGGAGGCGGGGGTGGAAGATTTTGTCCTTAGGGTTCCCCGAATATCGTAAAGCCCGCGAGGAAGTGGAAGAAGAGGAGGAAGGGATGGTTATCTTGTTCCTGACCTGGCATGGAGGCAAATGAGGTCTTGGCTTTATAAACAGCGTGGTGCTACCCTCGGGGTGGCTAGGTGTGAGGCGATCGACAACCGTCCGTGAGGTTTGGAATGCGGGCGATAGTCATTTTCGGTTCGCTGAGGTGGGCTTTCATGGCCCGGTCGGCTTTGGAGCGCCTCTTTATGGATTTGGAGGTCTCCCGACTCATACGGAGGTCTAGGGTTGTTGTTGACCTCAGGTGGTCTTGCGATGAAAGGCTAAATCTACCGAAGTGGCGTAGTAGGTCGTTGTTTCTCGATCGGTTGCTGTTGAATTCTTACATTCCTCCCGGGACGGGCTCGCCCGCTAGAAGAGAGTATCGATTCTGAGCCCCGAAGGTGCCTAGGAGATTATCCAATCATTGGAGGGCTTTGTTTGCGGTGATCCTTTGACCGCCCGTATACACTAGGTACTTATGATAGCAGATGCTGATGTGCGGAATGAGGAGGGGTGAAGAATATGTAGTCTCAGTCCCTGCCTATGCTTGTAAGGATGAACTCATGCAAGTGGTTGAAGACAAAATGCTAATATGTAACCGCAACTTCGTCCAGTCAGTGGAGCTGGTATGTTACAATTGCTATGCATTGTTCTAATATTATTTCCGAGTTATTGCCTTATTGTAATGTGTTCTTTTGTAGGCCATTACGACTATCCAGAATATGACTTACCAGCATCGAGAATTCTAGTCTAGGCTTAGGAAAACGAAGAGGCTGTGGCTCTACGCTCAATCGGCCATTTCTGACCATAGTGCGCTAAGTGCTTCTTTAGCTGAAGCGGAGTCGAGATCCCTGCATTGGGAGAAGGAGGCTAAAGAAGGCGTTGAGAAGGTGGCTCGGCTGAGAGAGAGATCTTTGCTGGCCACAAGCCTCGATGAGCAGCATGGATGCCGTACGGGCGAGGAGTGCCAAGGAGAAAGTGGGTCAGGGTTGGCTGGGGTCCAGGCCCTTGAGCGGTTTGGGGAGGGTTGGCGGAAGGTGGAGCCCGGAGTTAGGCGTTTGGGCGTCGAGCGAGTCTCTCTACTTTTAGAGCTCGAGACTAGTAAAGATGAAGTTTCTGCTCTCCAGGCACGGACCCTTAAGAAAAAAGGCCACAGATGAGCTTGCTGGGAGGGCTTGGCGTGATTTTCAACTATGGTTATGGTTGTTGTGCTTTCGCGCAAAATATTGGTGGAAGTTAACCCGTGGTTCCAGACGGGATGCTAGACACGTCTAAGTCGTTATCCCCAGAGTTCTTTATCAGCCTCCCGATGCCCCGAGTCTTGTCCCTACCTAAGCCGAATATCAATGTTGCCAGATGGCGATGGTGCTTCAAGGGAGGTTCCGCTGCGGTCCTTGAGACGGATCTCCCGGTGAGGGCGGTGAGCATCTCTCACGTCAGCGAGTTGCGACTGAGTAATGAGCGATTCTTACATGGTGTGAGGAGAGTGAGGAACTGATGTCTCACGAGAGCTGAGGTTGTATTTTGCCATTGCTCGTTGAGCCTTGTTCCTACACCCATGCTCTGTATCCCCGCTTTTTGTTATTCTGTAACTAAGCTCCATAATAAAGCATGTGTTGTTTGCGAATCTGATGTTGTTGCTTTCTCTTTGTTGAATCACGTAATTCAATTCATTTACCCGGGTAGGCAAAGATGTACCTTGAGTAGGACATAGATCAAATCCAGATGAACACTCCGGTAGACAAGGTTCATATACCCCCTTTTTAGCGCCTCCTTACCCGGGCTTCGTAATGAACCAGTTGGTCATCAACCATACTGGGTCGGTAGGACATCAACCTTACCCGGGCTTTGTAATGAACCAGCTTGGCATCAACCATACTGGGCCGATAGGACATCGACCTTAGCCGAGCTTTGTAATGAACCAGCTAGGCATCAACCATACTGGGCCAATAGGACATCAGCCTTACTCGAGCTTTGTAATGAAATGGCGGGCATCAAACATGTGGGCGGTGGGACGCTCGACCTTACTTGGACTTTGTTGCTGACTGGCTGAACATCAAACCATGCTAGTGGTGGGACATCGGCCTTACTCGGGCTTTGTGATGACCCGACAGTAGAAAGCGCGATGTGTAAAATGTGTGCCTAAATGTGCAGTGCGCGTGGCCCCGATATTACTGGTGTACTTATCGTACAGTTATCGATCCTCGGGGAAAGGTGTAATGCTGAAGTGCGCTTCTTGATGTCATCGAAGAATGACTTTAGAGGAGTAATTATGTAAAGACTAAATGAGCTGTTAGTTTTAATTAAAGTATTGTTTTAAAGCTGATTACTCATCTCTGTCACGTTCAATAGTTGTTTTTAAAGATTATTATTCAATACATTTATAATGCACATGGTGAGGTGATCTTGCCTCGAGATATCCTATAGAGGTATGTATACGCTATCGCGAATAGGTGAGTATCTCTGTCTCCTGGTGTACTGAGATGCTTAAATGTTCTACCCTAGATACCACCTTCGGTCAGGAATATCTCTATTAGTGAATCGGTTGAAGGCTACTCTACCCCGGATCCACGAATACCCTCTGTCTCTGAATCTGTGGGATCTCGGTGCGGTATGCTAATGCTGACGACATTATCATATAATTTAAATGCAATTTATAGAAAGTGGGTCGACCAATTTATAAACAATTGAATAACATAAGATCAAATCCTTAATCCATATCTATATGTGGGTTAATAACCTGAAAATATCTATAGAACATAATAAGAAAGATGAAATCGTTTAATAATGACTTAATTGTTCTATATCAAAATATCAAAAATATGGCTTGGTACAAATCCGGGCACTTTATCGAAGCGGTGTCACTCTGCTTTCACCGGAAACCCACGCCTCTGTTGCGTGCGCTCCCGGAGTACCTAATTTGAAGAGTATCGGTACCGTCGTGAGGTCGCGGTTACCGGTGGCGTGCGCGTGAATCAGCGACGTGAAACGTCGGGGCGTGGGGGCGTCGCGGCGATGGGGGCGTCAGGGGCGTGGGGGCGTCGCGGCGATAGGGGCGTCGTTGACGGTTGCATTTGTTGACGGCGTGTGTGTGGCGACCATGACGTATTGATCTACTTCCTACACCTCTCTCATTGTTCCAGCGCTTCCCGTTGTTCTTTCGCTCCACGTCGAACACAGCAACCACACGGACACAAAATCGAGGGGATCTGTGCACAAAAACTATCGTTGTATAAAATAAATGTGAAAATGACGAGGCAGAAGAGTGTAAGATGAGTGTTTTAGGCACATCACCCCCGACTTAGTTTCTTGCTTGTCCTCAAGCAGGCCGACCCAAACGAGGACACACAGCCTGCCGTCTGACTAGCAAGGCGTTGGTGCCGCGTCTTGAAAAATAGAGGTGAGTGGGCCGACTCACATACCCACTGTTTTGCTCGATGTTCAGTGAATGCATACAGATATTTGACTTTCGGTATTCGATTGAATGGAATTGAAGCGACTAGTGCATTAAATCCGTGGTGTTCGATAGCCTTTCCCAAAATCCCACATGTGCTTATAGTGAATGACCTCGAATAATACTGGGTTCAGATGCTGACTTAGCTCGACTGGCACGACAGGGAAGAAGCCCCAACTAGGAAAGGATAGGAGCAGCACCCATTTATTCATGTCCTCATACTTGAAATTTCATTACCTAAAAACAAAATGGAAGAAGACACAATTGCCCAGTTTTGGCGCAGTGTTCTGTAAGCGGGATCCATTGGTGACTCCCACCCGATTGGTTAGGGCACGGGCATTGTTCCCTTCAAACTTCACCCCAGAACACTCAACCAAACTCAAAGGCCCTAGGTTGTGCGGAATGATCCGTCTTCTGTCCCGTGGCGGAATGGAGATCGATGACTCAGGCGATTGGCTCGGGGCATTGGGCTTTTGATAGGCCCTCAGGCTGTGCACGGGATTAGGTGGATAGATAAAACTGTTTCTATGCATATACCTATTTTTGTCATATTTCTTTTCTTTTTTCTCTTTTCTATTGTTTGTATTTTCTCTTTTGGTTGGGGGCTCGTGCTTGAAATCTCTTTTTTGATTAGGTGTCCCGTCCATCAAATGGATTCAGATCTCCCAGGTTGATGAACTTTGGTAGTTAGTTCGGCACTTATGCATACTCCCGAAAGTCACTGAGTGTGTGGTGTGATGGGGTTTTGGAGCGTTTCTTGACTACGGAATTGATTCACTAGCCACTTTTTAACTATTCGAACCTAATTCACCCAGGAGCATGACCCAGATGTATGCATTTAAACGAGTTTATGAACTCGATCGAAATTGATCCTCGATTTTCAACATGGCACACATGTATGCAATTACTACATGCAAGAATGTCCTAAATATAATCAAACAACTGGCATGACTCATGGACATGAAAGTGCGATGTAAAAATAGCGAAAATAGACACTATTATGCGGAACACCACACCCAAAAATACTACACCTTCAAAAAACCCAGCTCTGATGACAAAACACAAAACATAGTACCCAGATCACCGTCCACTCCCCCGAACAAAATATCCGGTGTCCCCAGCGAATGAAATATAGAGGGTAAGGGAACTCCTGAATATCACTGCGGTGGAGGTGGTGGTGGATGGTGAAGAAGCGGTAGCTGTTTGGAGCTGCGTAAATTCTTCTTTGTTGTAGAATGATGGCTGATTAGCCGGAAGCGTAAAGCATGTCGACGCGGGCGCCTCCATATCTGAGTAATAGGACTCGATTATCACGGGTCTCATCTAGAATCTGCGTCTCAGCGCTCGGTGAGTGAGAGCCACCGGTCTGACTCTGGAAGGGTGGAGGAAGCGTACTTTGAAATTGATGTGTTGGTAGTGACCCAATTGGTGGTGGAGGTGGGTGAGGCCAGGTGACATGTCTCACAGGGTGTCTCGCCGGGAATCCATGACCGTGTGAAACTCGATCATAATCCACACAGGCTGTGGCAGCGTCGTGAACCCCTCGGAGTTCTGGGACTGCGGTTGTCACCACTTGTGCGTCATCGGCCTTGATCGGATGAAATGGGACTAATTGTCGTCGAGGCACCGGAAGCGTTTGCTAATAAATATGAAGGGTGCTAGTTCATGCGCATCGGTTATGGAGGATGGCATCCTCGATGTTGCTGACTATCGAATGGGATATCTGGATGATGTGAGGTGTTAGAACGTTAAGTTTATTCTCACATTCGTCGTCGGGGATGGGCGTGAGTGATGATGCCCAAGTATGCCAGGAATGTGGGAGCGAATGCGGCGCCCAGAGTGACTGCCCATGGCCCATGTATGAGTCATCAATACTTACGACCCAGCTGAATTGATACGATGTATCATTGTTGATCGGGGTTACTGTGGGCTGTCGAAAGAAGTCCCAGTGGGGACGACATCGATATCAAACTGTTGATCTGACTCGCCTTGATGTTACTGCCTGACCTTTTTGAGGACATGGGAAGCGAGGTTAGCGTAAATTCTCAGATCATCTTTGCCGTGGACGAGGGGTTGGCATAGACACGCCCTTGCTGCTTATGATTGTCTACAGAAATCGTGGGTGTTCAAACTACCCTTATATGTAATGAAGGATCGGTTTTGCAAATTGTACTGCGATCAAGCGGCGCTTCATGTTTATAAATGTGAGGCAGCAAACCGATGGAGTGTAGATTCTGTTGTTTCAACTATGGCTCAACTACCACTCTTGCTAGACATACTAACTGAACAAAATCATTACCCTATGCACCACAAAATCGCTAAATAACACTAATGACTCAGCAAGGCTGTGGATAGAGATCTGAGGAACCTATTTGACCCCAATGAGGACCTCTGATACCTCCCAGATGGCAAAGCAACAGGAAACCCTAGACTACTATACCCAGGCCGGCGTCGAGTGCAGGTGGTGAAATGTACATGACCAGCCTGGCTAGAAGGCGGCTGAGAGACAACGGTGGTGGGCGGCGTTGGAGGTCTCGGAAGTAGGTGGGATCAGAGCTCGGCGGTGGTGAAGGATCTTGAGAGCTGGGTTTGATGGGGAAGGTGTGTGAAGTCTGGGCGAAATGTGAACTCTTCTTGGGTAAAAACAAGTCACGTGCGTGTCATGGGGTTCGTCCGATGAGAGGACATGACCGCGTGGCGTGCGTGTTGCGGGACCGCATTCAGCGGCGTGGCGGTAAATGACCAAATGGCGATCGCGGCGTGAGAATTGCGTCGACGTGACGAACTTAGTGTGATCGCGGTGAAATCCCGTCGGCGACGTGTGGAGGCTTCAGTGTGATCGGCGTGAGGAATTTCGCAGTGTGACGCGTGACGGAAACTTAAAGTAATGTGCGTGTGAAATCCGCGTCGTGACGACGAAACTAAAAATGGCGATCGGCGTGAGTTCGCGTCCAGCGACGTGACGGAAGAGATGAAATTTTGGCGTGGCGACGTGGGATCCTCACGTCCGGCGTGTGACGGCGATCTCGCCGGTACGAACACCACTCATATCCGTACCCCGAGAATACCGGTGTAAACTTCATTCCGGACGTTCTGACCTTATTTATGGACTGCTGCGCCGTACGCCGGGTCCGCAGATTAAACCTGACAAGCGAAGCCAACGATCGCTGAACGACCGAAACTAACAATTCGAAAATAATAATGGAACGACGTTTAAGACGCGGTTGCATCTGAGTATTATCGTTGTCGTGGTTGGCTCGACGATACGAACTCGATGTGATCGAAACTCAAACTCCTATACAGAGTATGAAAGGGTGACTTACATGTGCAGAAACTCTGCCTCAACTAATGGGTTTAATGATTAGATTGAATTCATGAATCATGCCTTTCTCCGGATGAACTTACTTTGTGTGAAAAGACCTTTGTTATTCAGTGAAAGATTGGGACATGAGACTTCCATTTCACGGAAAAAAGCTTTGATAAATTGAATAGAAGGACTTGTTGTCAGCGCAAATTCTTACTGCATTGATGTGCTTATGCGTGGACCTTAGTCTTATATGTATAATCATTTGTTCTGTGTGCGGTTGCAAATATCCAGCTCAACGAGAGTTTGGTGATCGTTTTCTGACCCAATCTTGTCATGTTGAGTTGTCGGGTGGCCCGATGAGCTGGTATACGATTCTCAGAAGTGGCGACTGCCATAAGCGTCTGACGGACATGCACACAAAGAGGGTTTCAATCATTGGTATGCGGAGCGCATGATCTTTTGGGCCCGATCCTTTGGAGTTGTTGAACATTATTGAGGATGTACTTGATTTCTCGGTTGGATACTCTGCTTACGTTTAGTTGATTGGTACACGAGATGTCTGATGTCGTACCGTATACCTGCATGTCTCTTACCATTATTGCAATCTTTTGATACATTCTCATGATTAACTGAGAGTTCAAAACGATGAGAATATATTCTTTGCTTGTGAAATTGAGCTACAATCTTGGCATCATTGGTTCGTGTTGGAATCCTTCTACACCAGCTGAGACATAGTCTACAACTGGCAAAGATGTATAAATTGTTGTATGATCTGCGGGAAATGGTCCAGTAAATCGATCCCCCATAAGTCGAACAACTCTACCTCAAGATAGGATGCATGGGTGGCTCGTCCTTTTCTAGAATGTTCCCCATTCGTTGACATTTGTCACAAGTGGAAAGCGAAGATTGATGGCTTTAAATAAGGAAGGCCAATAAAAACCCGATTGTAGAACCTTGCTCTTTGTTCTCTGTACCCAAGTGTCCACCGCTACGATAGAGTGTGACAATGGTTGAATCTTGAGCATTTCATCTTCGAGACACACATCTCCTTATCACGTCATTACAGTGCACATAAATTGGCTCTTCCCAATAGTAGTGCTTAAAGTTGTCGCAGCTTTCTTCTTCGATAGTTAAATTCGGAATCACTTTGGCCATGAAATAGTTCACATAATCTGAGCCAAGGAGCGCCCTCTTGTCCTCGATAGTAAAGTTTCTCGTGCGGAAATTCGTCATTCATAGGAACATCATCACGGCCCTTCCGGTCGTGAAGGTGAGTGCGCCACTAAATTCCCGATTAAACTTCTTGTCCTTGATTTCTCATTCGAACTCTTTGTGAAGGACCCAGAATCAATGCGGGTTTTGCGTCTTTCTTGTGTCAAATTGCCCAATGGCCGAATGATCGGTGTGCACCACGACTTTGTTGCGATCAAATATGGCCTGAATTTGTGAAGCAAAACGATAGCAATAGTTCTTTCTCGATAATGGCATAATAATTCGAGTTGAGCGTCATTGAAGTCCACACCTTACATAGTAAATCACACGAAAGATTTTTCTCTCGTTTACTATACTAGTGCGCCCCGATAACATAGTGGCTTGCATCGCACATCGGCTCGAATGGAAAAGACCAATCTGGGCTACAACAATAGGGTGAAGTCAACTTATCCTTAAATACGATTAAAGCATGTACGCGTTAAGTCGAATTCGAATGGGATCCTGAGACTAACAAATTAGGCGATGGTTTATGATGTGTGAAATCCTTGATAAACCGCCTATAAAATCCGGCATGGCCTAGAAAACTTCGGATCCCTTTCACTGAAGAAGGTGGCGGTAACTTCTCAATTGCTTCAATCTTCGCCCTATCTACCTCTATCCCTCTTGCTGAGATCCGATGTCCAAGGACAATACCCTCTTGTACCATGAAATGGCACTTTTCATTAAATTACTAAATTGGTCTCTTCACATCTTGCTAGTCTGACTCTCAAATTTGCTAGACAATTGTCAAATGAATTTCCCATTGCGAAATCGTCCATGAAAATCTCAATGCGTCTTCTCTACCATGTATCGGGAGAATATGGCCATCATGCACATCGAAAGTACCGAGGCATTGCACGAGTCGAAAGGGCATCGTAGAGCGAATGTACCATAGAGGCAGTGAATGTTGTCTTCTCACGATCTTGAGCGCTATAAGCATTTGGTTGTAGCAAGATATCCATCCAAAAAGCAATAATATTCGTACCCGGCTAATCGATCAAGCATCTGATCTAGAAATGGCAGTGGAAAGTGTGATTTTAGTGGCCTTGTTCGGCTTATCAGAGTAATGATACAAATTCTCACACGTGCCCATTTACAAACTGGCGATGGAATGTTGTTTTTCGGAGTCCTAATATGATTGTTCCTCCTTTTTTAATACTACATTGAGCTTACCATGCAGCATGCGAAATGGGATAAATCACCCCAGTATCTAGCCATTTTAGAACCTCTTTCGAACTACCTCCTTCATTGTAGCCAGTTTAACCTGCTCTGCGCTTCCACGAGTTTATGCCCATCTTCTAATAAAATACGATGCATGCACATAGAAGGACGAATCCCTTTTAGATCAGCTAGAGACCATCCGAGTGCGTGTCTGTGATCTCGAAGGACTCTCAATAGCTTCTCTTCCTCCAGTGCAGTCAAAGATGCTGATATAATCACGGGTATAGATTCGACTCCAAGGTATGCATACTTCAAATGGCTAGGGGAGATGTTTTGTTCCATTGTGGGTGGTTGTTCGATCGATGGAGTGGCGTTTTAACTCAGCCGCGCGGAAGATTGAGTATTTCCGTCCTATTATTGTCGAAAGAGTCCATCCATTGCTATATTCTTACCGCCTCTTGGCTCGAGGTTCTCGGACTTCATTTCAGCTAGGCTAGTCTCGAAGGGTCGGTGAGACCACTTTGGCTGAACAACATAGCCTCTACTATATCGCCATTAAGCACGTATCACTTTCTCTTGGGTGTCTCAACGCCTCGAAGACATTGAATTTTACTTCTTCTTCTTGTACTCTTAGTTTGATTCGCCCTACGCATCAATCATTGCCACCTTGGAGTTCTTTAGAAAGGTCTTTGAGATAATCGGTATTTCTTTATCTTCCTCCATGTCACAAAACTATGAAATCTGCTTTGGAAAGATAAACTTGTCGACCTTTACTAAGACATCTTCTATTATCCCTCTAAGTGCTTCAAGAATCTATCTGAGCTGAAGAGTATTTGTAGTCGGACGGTCTTCTCTAATCGACAGCAAGATGGATAAAGGGCATAAGATTAATCTTGGCACCCAATCACATAGCGCTCTCTCGAAAATAGCATTTCCAATTGTGCGGGATAGTGAAAGCGCACGGAATCTTTGAGCTTCTGCGGTAGCTTCCTGCGAGGATGGCATGCATTCTCGGTTAAGTTTACCGTCTCGAGAATGCTAATCTTCTCTTACGAGACAAAATGTCTTTAAAATGAACTTTACATAGCGGGCATTTGCTCTGAGGCATCGACAAATGGGATGTTTATATCACGACTTTTGAAAACATCCATGAACCGTGGTGCTTATCCAGTTTATGTTTCTTGAGGCGTTGTGGGTAAAGGCGGGGTATCTCGGCCTTTGCTTCACTAGAGGTCTCTGGCATTATTCTCATGAGCATTCT
Organism: Tetrastigma voinierianum; assembly: GCA_016808115.1. Lineage (NCBI taxonomy): Eukaryota > Viridiplantae > Streptophyta > Magnoliopsida > Vitales > Vitaceae > Tetrastigma > Tetrastigma voinierianum. The sequence continues at coordinate 1,042,943 of JAEQBH010000476.1, read as the reverse complement.
TTAGTGCATCGTCTTCGGATTACATTTGGGTGATCTCCTCAGTCTCTAAGCGCTCTCTGATTGGGGGTTGCACTTGTGATTCCAATTCTCTCCCACTTCGACATATTTGCTTTAACGTGCATTCCCATCTCTTCTTGGGTTTACCTACGATTGCTCGACGAAGAAATTGAGGTTGCCTTTACGTAAGTAAGCTTGCCATTTGGCCCATTTCTCTTATATCAAACTCCTTAGTTGTCTTCCTTGATTGTTTAAGCTAGGTTGCTTCTTCTTGCATGTTCGCCTTAGTCTCATTCATGAGTAGCGAATACGAAGTTAACATACGTCTTCAGAGCTTGCTCTAAATCCAGCTTCTTTTCAGGGGGTGGTTCATTAGCTCGGTTTAATGGCATATTGTTGGTTGTCGCCATCCATACCCTTGATTGTTTGATTGTGCAGTTCACGATTGTTCACGCCACCCCTTGTCCTGATTACGGTTAAGTGGCTGATTTTACCCCATACGGTCCTTCTTTAACGTGATTGATTCCCAGTTAAACCTCGACATGCGTCTTGAGTGCTCCCTTTGTAGGGTTTCAGTGACATTCTACACTACTGTCTTTGTCCTCCACGAATTCACACAACTCCCATGGGTGAGTGCAGTATCTTTGTGTTGTTCCTACTTTGCCTATTTAGAGTGTTTGTCGGTGAGCCACATGATTTACCGTTGTTGAGGCGCATTGTCGTGCCACCCGCGGAGTGTTCTTAGTGTAGCCTTCTCTGCAGGCCCGATTAATGTTGGTTGCGGCATCTTCCCGATATCTCATCGCTGATGCAATGGTTTTTCATGAGAACCTCCAATTTGAGGCATCTATCATTGTTCGGTTATTCTCAAACCATTGTAGAAGGTATGGACTTGGCGTCATCTCGGATAGTCGAGTGGTGAGGACACTTCCTTGGATAATTCATGAGCTTGTCCCATGCCTGCACGGGTTCTCCCCCTCCTAGTTGACGAAACGTATTGATCTCTTGCACAAGTTGTGCAATTTTCGAAAGGTGGAAAGGCAGTGACTTTTGTACCAAATGTCGTTCCATGTAGTGATGGAATCACGGTGGTTGTGGTTAGCGATGTTTGGCTTTATCCCGGTGAAAATTAGGAACAGCCAGTAATCTTAGAGCTTCTTGATAACTCAGTTTGTACTTGATGGTATCGCAAACCGAGGAAGTTAGTCAAATGCATGTTCGGGTTCTCATGGGGTAGTCCATGGAACAATATGTTCGCGAAACGCATTTATCTTGCCGTGACTTCAATTAGTGTTCTTGAATCGGTGGCGTATTCGGCTAATGCGAACAAGCTGTTGAAGATGATAAAACGAACTCATCTAATAGCATGTAAGGATCGTCTGGCTGTATAAATGGCCCGGCGCTTGATTCCTTCCGTGATTCCCATTTCGGCTTCTCTGTGGTTCGGTTGTTCAGCGCGAAATCTTGTTCTTGATGTTTTCCATGATATTGGGATTCTAATACGTGCATTCTGTTCTCGCGCGATACGTGCGAAGTCTTCGGCTCGGGATCACACAGGTGTTGATTAATTTGATTTTGTTGTCGCATGTACTCGCTGAAACCTGTACTGCAATAACATCCGAACTAACAAAACCAAATTACCAGCACTTGTAAAAATAACAAAAGAAACGAAAAAATTCAGAATACTATCTATGTGCTCACTTCTCTATATCAATTTAAACCTTTCTGACAGCAGCGCAAAAACAGCAGTAGAAACGTGTGTAAAATGTGTGCCTCATGCGCAAGTGCACGCGTAACCCCAAGTAATATAGTGTGTACTTATCGTGGATGTCGATCCTCGGGAAAGGTGTATTAACTCTGAGAAGTGCACTTCTTAGATAATATCGAAGAATGACTTTAGAGGAAATTCAATTATGTAAAAGACTAAGCGCTTTGTTGATTTAATTAAGTATTGTTTTAAAGCCTAGGTTATATCTCCCCTGTCCGTTCAATGGATTGTTTTCTAAAAGAGTGTAACAATACATTATAATACGCCTATGGTGAGGTGATCTTGCCTCACAGATATCACTCTCTCGAGTATATCCACTTTATCTGTGATAGAATCGGTATATCTCTATCTCTACTCAGTATTCCGAGATGCTTAAATGTTCTACCCCCTAGATACCACCTTCAAGTCAGAATATCTCTGATGACCCGAATGTTGAAGGCTACTCTACCCGAGATCCACACAGATACCCTCGTCTCTCTCGAATCTCGGATCTCCCGGTGCGGTATGCTAATCTTGGCCCAAACATTATCATATAATTTAAATACGGGTGTAAGATGGATTCGACAATTTATAAACAATTAGACTAACATAAAGATCAATCCTTAATCCATATCATATGACGGGGTTCGCGTAACCCTAGAAAATATCTAGGAACATAATAAAGAAAAGATGGAAATCGTTTATCTGAAAACATTGTTCTACTATCCCAAAATATCAAAAATATGAAAAGCGGTACAAATCCCGGGCACTTCCTCGAAGACGGTGTCACTCACGCTGAAACCCTGCCTCTGTTACGTCACGCCTCGATCTACTAATTTGAGCCATCCGTACTTTAAATGATGAGGTCTGATTTTCGAGTGGCGTCGCGGCGATAGGAACGTCGTTGGCTCCTGCATTGACCGGCGTAGCGGCGTCGCGGCGTGCTGACGTCGCTGACGTGACGATCACTTCTCGCCTGCTCTCATTGTTCAAAAGCTGCTTCCAAAGTTGTTCTTTTAAACTCCATCAGACACAACCACACCGGACACAAAATCAGGGATCTAGCCACAAAAACTATCAAATTATTATAAAATAAATGTGAAAATGACGAACCGACGCGAGTGTAAGATGAGTGTTTTAGGCACTCATCATGAACCAACTGAGCATCAACCATATTGGGCCGGTAGGACATCAACCTTACCCGGGCTTTGTAATGAACCAGTTAGGCATCAACTATACTAGACCGGTAGAACATCAACCTTACTCGGGCTTTGTAATGAACCAGTTTGGCATCAACCATACTAGGCCGGTAGGATATCAACCTTACCCGGGCTTTATAATGAACTAGTTGGGCATCAACCATACTAGGCCGATAGGAGGTCAACCATACCCGGGCTTTGCAATGAACCAGCTATGCATCAACCATACTGGGCCCGTAGGACATCAACCTTACCCGGGCTTTGTAATGAAAAATGGAGACGGGAACATGGTTAGAGATTAAATCACTCTTTATTGATAGTACCTTTTAAGGTGCATAATATTCCACATCCTAGGTACAGGTGTCCCGTCTAGTTTGTTTAATGCATAAGATCCGAATTAGTCGGCTAGTGTTACGATATACGGTCCCTCCTAGTTTGGCTGGAACTTTTCGACTAACGAATCGGTTGTGTTCTTGAAAACTTTTCTTAGGACTAGGTCCCCTGGTTGGAACATTCGGGGTTTCACGCGTCTGTTGTATAGGTTTATTAGCCTACGGTGGTACGATGCTATTACGCCTGTTGTTGCCATACCGGTTCGTCTGTGTCTGGGTCATTTAATCACGGATTCGTATTCATTTGCTTGGGTATATCGGTTCGAGCGTGGGCATACGATTCTGTTAGCCTTTATGGCTTCCATCCCATTAGTGAGCGCGAAGGGGATATCTTCGAAAGTTAGTCTGTAATTTGTCATTTGTAGGCCCAAGTACCAGAGTTCGTCCTTGCCTTTAGATGAGTGTCGTTTCTTTAAGGCGATTCGATAGGGTTTTATTATAAGCCCCACGCAGCCGTTGCTCTACGGATATCGCGGGGTGGAGTATAGATTCTTTATTTTCAACTCCTGGCAGAAGTTCCTATATGTCTAGCTATCAAATTGAGGTCCGTTGTCTAATACAATTGATCGGGTATCACCCAGAACCGATAGGCTGATATTCTTCGAATAAAGCGAGTGACATCCTTATCTTTGGTGATCTGAAAGCCTCGACCTCTATCCACTTGCTGAAATAATCAATAGCTACCAGCAATAATTTTTTCTAAGCCAGGGCGGTAAGGAGTTACCCAACTATGTCAATTCCCCATTAAGCAAAGGGAAAAGGGCTCGTGATGGAAATTAAGTCCTGAGTTGGAAATTTCAAGATAGGGGCTTGCCGCTGGCATTGGTCACACTTTTACACGTAATCGGCGGCGTTAGATCTCATGGTTAGCTAATAATACCCCTGGGTGTGGGCTCTGTGTGCCAGTGTTCTTCCACCTGGATGATTACCACATATCCCTTCATGTAATTCGGCTAATACATATTGTCCCTATTCGATGGTTAAGCACTTTAGGTATGGCCCGTCTAGGAATCGTTTAACAGCTGCCCATTAACCAAAGAGAATCTGGCCGATTGGATTTGGATCTTGTGAGCTTTGTCCCTTTCATTTGGGAGTTCTCCCGTGTTGATATGTTGTACTATGGGGTCCATCTAAGAAGGGGGGACCTCGTCCACCTGACTTTCCCGGGTAGTGATAATTGAAGAATCTAACTGATAATAGATGGCAGGAACAGCATTTACGTCATCGGAGGCGACTATAGCGGCTGAGCGTCCGGCTTTCTCATTGCGATCCATTTAAGAGTGTTTGAGCTTCCAAAGGCTGGCTTCTTGGCGTTGCAACCGGGGATACATACTTTGCCATTCAGGGGTCTCACAACTCATACTCTGCGTTTACTTGCCCTACCACCAACTGAGAATCACTTTGAATCAGAAGCTTGTTGGCTGACACTATAGTTTGCCGAGTTCGATGCGATTTAGGGATGGCCTCATACTCGATTCGTTGTTATAGGCGAAGCTGAACGGATTACTGCTTAATCTTTTCTGGCCGGAGATTTAGTTTGCAAACCGTGCCGGCTCTGATTTGCCGAGATGCCCCGTCATACTACGGTCCACCAATCGCTTCGCCTGTGTTCCACCTCGACGGGGATCTCCGCTAGAAAATATGCCAGACCCCCTTTTTAGCCAATCTCGCTTATATCGATAAATTTAATTCACTTAATTTAATTGCCCATCGAGCCATCTTCCCGGATAAGTCAAGGTTCGAATCGTGCTCGACAGAGAGGTCGCTACAACAATTAGGGTGTGCTTGAAGTATAAGAGTCGCCATATCTTGTATAGATGGAAAGTTTTTTTTTTTACAACTACAATGTAGGGAAAATCCATAATACCATATAGGTGTAAACTCTCTTAACACAATATACCTATTTTAAAATCGTGGAGATTTAAAGTGGACAATATCTACATCATTATGTGTTGACCATTTCAAATTGTATCAAGACTGATCCCTAACCCAAAAGAGGATATGGCGGGTTTGGTTGGCCCTCGCATTCTCTTTACTAAAACCTAACCCCAATCTTTATTTCCTTTTCCTTCATCCTCATTTTCTTCATTGACCAAAAATTTTCATATTAACTTCCCTCTTTCCCTTTGCACCGACGCACTTTCCATTGTTATTTTATTTAAATATTATAAGAGGCTTTTGAATTTACTCACACGCCATCATCAACTTCTTACCCCTCAAAACCTGAAGGAAAAAAAAGAAGCCTAACCCTAGACTTTGTTTCCTTTTTCCTTTATCCGCATTTCCATTTTCTTCCACTTTACGTCACCAATCATCCCCCTTCTCATCTTTTTAATTTTATTTAGAAACAAAAAAGAAACTGGAGAGTAATAAACAGGACAGTTCTGCCAAGGATATTCCTATGGTGTCCAGGCACTGAATCTTTTACTCAAATTTATTTCATTCTTCTTCTTTCTTTACATAATTAATTAATGGATCATTCAAACTAAAACCCATTTGACCATTAAATACAAAATGCCATTATTCAAATATCTTTCAGAACTGTTACTTTTCTTTCTTTAATGGTATTAACCTCCGTCCAAAACTTTAATTTTTCCTCCATTTAATCATAGAAATAAACTATTTTATTTATTTAATAAAATATTTTTGCAATAAGATTTTAAAAACCAGCTCAATAAATATAGAAATAATTTTGAAAAAATTCAACTGATACCATCTTAATCTTTAAGTGAATTTTTCAATTCTTTGTTTTGAATGTTAATTTTGGATATGAATGGAATTCAAATTTTTAAAGTTGATCCTTGTTATTTTTCTTGAATCTTTATGAGTAAAGCATTTCTCACAATTTGATCTTCCCCTCTCAAATGAACCTGTCATTAGTAGACCAACTTCAACTAAGGTTTATATTTTTTCATAGAATCAAAAATTATATGCCACACTCCCACATGTTTGGGGGCAAACAAATAATTTTCCATGCCAATGTATTCAAAATTCATGTCAAATACAAGGAAACTTTTTTTATAAAGAACCAGTACCAAACATTAATCAAATAATAATTTTAGAATAAATAAAATGATCAAAGCTTAAGAGATAGATCTAGATTTACACCCTCAGGTTGATCATTTTCCTTATGGCCCCCTTGCCAAATATCATGATCAACTCCCCTTACCTTGTTTGCCACAGTGCTGTAGTCATCACCATTTGAATTGGAACCTCCAACAAGGCTTGAAATTCCACCATCACTTTTCTCAAACCTAGAAGAAGGCCCTGCAGAAGCTCCAAATACACCACCATCATGCATACCAAAATCCTCTCTTCTCGTTCTATTCTCAAGAGCTGCCGATTGTGGGCTCATCATGTTAGGCCTCAGCCATCCACCGCCATGCCAGAGCCGGAACCCTAGCGAGGGCTGTGGCGGCAGCGGCCTCGATGGTGGCTGCATCCATGGATATGAAGGTTTATGGATCAAAGAGTCCATCCGGTTGAAAGAGCCATAGAATGGGACTGGTGGGATGCTTGAATAAGGATAATTAATATGGTGAGAGTGTGGATGTCCAAAGTCTGGCATATCCAACCCTTGTCGCCTTTTAGCAATTGCACGCTCTTGTTTATGACCATTTTGGTGCCCACCCAATGCTTGTGAAGTGGAGAACTTTTTCTTGCAGAACTTGCAGGAGAAAACCCTCTTGTCTGAGTGTTTTTTACTCACCATCATCATCGTGGAAGTAGAGTTGCAGAGGTTGAGTTCCGGCTTGGAATCTTCAGTACGGAGCCTTAGATCAAGCAAAAGGCTCGAGCCGGGCCCGGTTTTCATCGAACCATCTGAGGGACATTGATGATCTTCTCCGAGTGCTGCCATGAACCAAAGGTCTTATATTTGAAAAGAGAATGAAAAAGATAGACATCTTTATAAAGATGTGGGTGAACTCTAAAATCTTTCCTGCATGGAAAGATATCCTGATGTACAATAACTGAATAAAATTATAAGGAGATGAAGATTGGTTTAAAAATGAAATTAATCCTAGAATATTGTCAATTTTCCATATGAGGGGAAAATGCCAGTCATTCAAATTTCTTGAAACAATAAATGATATTAAATAAAGAAAAATTCAAAGTAAAAAGATAAAAATGTTTCTTAAACTATGGTTTGACTCTTCTCGCCAAAATTAAGGTCAAGCTTATTAGGGAAAGGAAGAATAACACCGCCGTAACTTCGTGGGTGCTTTGATCGTTTTGACGAGGGAAGCTGACACTATTCACCCCAATCAATTTCTATGGGTGTTTGTAAAGATTTAATCAGCCTCGAGCAACTGACGGTTCTAATAATTTACATGTTTTTTATATTTATATTGTCGTCTTATGTTAAATATATATAATTTATTGGTTGATTGTTTATTTATAGGACAACTTCTATGGGGTGTTTGGTAAAGATTTGTAATCAGCTCCTGACAACTGATTTGCCCTAATAATTTACATGTTTTTTATATTTATATTGTCGTCTTATGTTAAATATATATAATTTATTGGTTGATTGTTTATTTATAGGACAACTTCTATGGGGTGTTTGGTAAAGATTTGTAATCACCCCATAACCGATTCATTCCTAATAATTTACATGTTTTTTATATTTATATTGTCGTCTTATGTTAAATATATATAATTTATTGGTTGATTGTTTATTTATAGGATTGTATAGGTGTCATTGATGGAACTCATGTCCTTATGATTGTCCTTGCTAAAGACTTGCCACGTTTTATAGGTCGAAAAGAGATACCATCACAAAATATCATGGCTATATGTAACTTTAATTTGGAATTTACTTTTGTGTTAGCAGGTTGGGAGGGTACTACTCATAATGTTCGTGTATTTCAACAAGCATTAACAAAAAGGGAACTTAATTTTCCACAACATCTTCAAGGTATGCATAACTATCAAAGTTGCTATATATATAATGGTGCATATATTGCTACAGTTCCAATTATTTATATATTTTCTAAAAATAATTGTAGGTAAATATTATTTAGTGGATTTAGGATATCCACAACATGAAGGATTTCTCAAACCTTATAGAGGAATTAGATACCATTTATCAGATTTTAGACATCGTGGACGACCAAAAGGATATAAATAAGTGTTTAATAGATGACACTCATCTTTAAGAAGTTGCATGGAACAAAGCTTTGGAGTCTGAAAGCATGATGGAAGATTTTAAGGATAATGCCTCCTTTCAAATTTGCTACACAAATAAATATTGTAGTTGCTATCATGGCCCTTCATAATTACATTCGAAGAAGTGCGTTTACAGATCTAGCCTTTCAAAAGTTTGACTCCAATCCGGAATTTGTACAGATGAGTATGATAATGAAGATTTTCAAGAATCTGAACAGCTTCAGAATGTAACAAATAAAATAAATTTATTGCAAGATGAGATAGCAAAATCACTATTGGCATCTAGGAATTGATTTTTATGTTCTTATATTTACCTTTAGGAATTCGATCATTCTTCAAAGGTATATTTTAGAATTTTTTTTTCCCTTTGTTTATGGTTATAATTTTTATAATTTCATATTCTGGTGATTTATTTGTGGTCTTTTTTCTATATATGTGCATTATTTTTATATCTGTCTATAATGTTTATATTGGTAAATTAACCTTCAATCAACTATTTACCAAACAATAATTAATAATCAGCTACCAGCTACCAGTTATCAACTACCAGCTATTAGCTATCAGCTAAACCAAATAGGGCCTTCATCTCTTTGTTTGGACATGAGTTCCATATAAAATTCTAGAAATATACAAGTAATTTTACTTTATTTGAATGAAGACTTGGTCAAGAAAACACAGAAGGTAACTTTTGCTAGCATTAGTCTATTAGTTCAAAGATGATTTGAGATTAATTTCATGATTTTAAAACTTTGAATCCAAGAAAGGGAAAAATACAGATCAAACCAGTCTTAAAACTCTAAACTATTTGGACTATTTTATTTTAAGGGAAAATTATGCTTTGTTTTATCAATATGATTCCATTTAAAAAAAAGTTTATGAGGAATGAAAAATTAAGGGCAATTTAACTCACTTAAAAATAATTCCTATTAGGTTTGGGAAACTAAGGACAATTTAATTCATTTAAAAATAATTCATAGTAAGTTGTTACCAATACTAGTGTGCAAGGGAGTTCTTGCTCCAAAAATGTCATTTTTAAACTCCTTTAGAAAACCAAAAAAAAAAAAGCAAATATTTTTTAAATACCATGTTTTGAAAGATTCACAAGAAAGAAAAAGATTTGTATATATATATATATATATATATATATATATATATATATATATATATATATATATATCTCTCTCTATATATATATATATATATATATATATATATATATATATAATATGCTTATGCTTATGCATAAAAATAAAAATACAAAATTTTAAAATTAATATTATTTTTATTTTAATTTTTATATTTATCTTTAGATTTTTTTTTTATACTTTAAAACATCATTAATTTTTTATACTTTAGAATTTTTTATGAATTTATATTTTTAATATTTTAAAATAAAAACATTCCAAATAAATCAAAAGATAAATTAAAAAATTAAAAAATTAAAAGTAAAATAATAGTATTTTCAAATTCTTATATTTTTAATTTTATGCACAAACATATTATATATATTTTGTCAAGCCCTTACCCCCGCCTGGGCGAAGAGAGAGGGCGCAACACGGGACTGAGACTCTTTAACTTGCTTTTCTAACATTGGTGGGCTCATTTCATATATAAATCCATAAGGAAGTAAAACTTTAAGTACTACCACCAAGTGGTGTTTAAATGTCTTGTATATACATGTCTGAGTCTCATTTACTTGTACTTATACAAACCCGACAAACTTTTACATTTACATTTCGAAACCAGAAAGCAAAACCTACATCAGGTGAACTCCTATTGTTGTGTTGGCCCTGGCGAATGCGGAATACCTCAGATGTCCTCTTCATTACATACACGAATGAAACACCCGTGTTAAGCTTATAGCTTAGTGGGAAACAGATAACAAATATGACCACTTGAACCACAATTACAAGATACATATAACATAATGCATATGTCAGAGTTTATGTATAACCTAATTCTTATCACATAGTTTTCATATAGCATAATTCTTATAACAGGTTTTCATATCTCCGGAGTTCAAAACAGAGATCTTGTACATAAGGTACCCATAGGTACAATACATAATAGAGCATAATTGATTACTTATGTTTTCTTATTGTTCATTATTCATATTTTTATCATATAAATATTTGTCTGTATAGATCAATAACAATGAATGAGAGGGACTATTGACACAATAGTGCAGAATGTATTATACGATGCTTGAATAAGGTGCCAGAAGCGCAATGGTGTCTTGTCCGTGTAACATAAGCTGTCGTAGCACTAGCGGTGTGTGCGTCAGCTTATCGAGCGTGTGCGCTCGTGTAACATAGAAGTGTCATGGCACTAGTAGAAGTGCGGAAGCCTTTGAACAAATACGTGTTTGCCCACTGCTTTCAAAGGTGTGTAGCCACAATGCAGTGTCGTCGTAATGAACGAAGTGCCCTGTTCATTCCACTATCGGTCTCGACGGGGCATACAATTATATGTGTTTCCGAGCTTGTTATTTTGTTCTTATTCACATTCTTGTATTTATATATATAGTGCAAACAAATAATGGGCGAGAAACCATGTCCACCCGACAATAGGATCATCGGCGAAGCGGGTGGTGAGTTAAAGTATTTACATACACTTGAGATAAATTATGCGGACACATTCATTAAGCCTAATAGGATCTTCATTTATCTAATGGATGATTGCTAGAATTAACGGAAGAACATAACAAAACAAGATTGTAGGACAAGTACTCTAACCTTAAACAACTTTGAGTCCTAGTAATTAACTTTCAATACTGGTACTCAACTTTCAATACTAGTACTCAACTGTCGTCTGGAATTTTCGAATTTGATTACCGATGCTCCGACTTTTAGTATCGTTGCTGACATCCTCGGACCTTAAACCACTTTAGTCTTAGGTTCTCAGCTTCGATCTGGGTACTCAATATCCTCACGGACCCAGACAATTTTGAGAATGCCCAGATGCTCAGCTTTCAATACAATTATAATATCTCTAGACCAAAAACAACTTTGAGTACCAGTACTCAACTTTCTGTACACACATGGAGAGACCTATAAGAGGGCCAGAGGCAGATGTCAAGGGATAAGACAATAAGGTTACACCACGCTCAAGATGAGCTCAAACCAATAAGAAAACTAAGCTATGTCAAGGGAGCGTGCTAAGTGCTCTACCATCATGGAGGGAAAATGATGGGCAAAAAAACCTAGGACGTGAAGAACCGCATAGATGCCGTCTACGTCAAATCAAAACGAGAGACATGACGAATCATATAGGTGAAGTTTATGCTCGAAGAAAAAAATGAAAAAACGTGACGGATTGTATAGGTGTTGTCTATGCTGGAAGACAAAACGAAAGAACGTGATGGATCGTATAGGTGTCGTCTACGTCAAAAACAAAACGAGAGACATGACAGATCATATAGGTGTCATTTATGCTCGAAGACAAAATGAAAGAACATGATGGATCGTATAGGTGTTGTCTATGCTGGAAGACAAAATGAAAGAATGCGACGGATCGTATGGGTGTTGTTTACGTCAAAATCAAAACACGAGACATGATGGATCGTATAGGTGTCGTATATGCTAGAAAACAAAACGAAAGAACGTGACGGATCATATACGTGTCATCTACGTCAAAAACAAAATACAAGACATGACGGATTGTATAGGTGTCATCAATGCTTGAAGACAAAAATGAAAGGATACGACGGATTGTATAGGTGTTGTCTACGTCAAAACGAAACAAGAGACATGACGGATCGTATATGTGTTGTCTATGCTGGAAGACAAAATGAAAGAATGTGATTGATCATATAGGTATCGTTTACTTTAAAAACAAAGCACGAGACATGACTGGTCATGGATTTCATCTACATAAAAAAAAAATCAAGAGACATGACGGATCGTATAGGTGTCGTTTATGCTAGAAGACAAAATGAAAGAACGTGACGGATCGTATGGGTGTCGTCTACGCCAAAAACAAAACACGAGACATAATGGATCGTATAGGAGTTGTCTATGCTCGAAGACAAAACCAAAGAACATGACTGATCGTATGGATGCTGACTACGTCAAAACAAAACAAGAGACATGACAAATCGTATAGGTGTCGTCTATGCTGAAAGACAAAATGAATGAACATGACGGATCGTATGGGTGCAATCTACGTAAAAAAAAAAACACGAGACATGACGGATCGTATAGGTGTCGTCTATGCTAGAAGAAAAAACAAAAGGATGCGACAAATCATATAGGTGTCATCTACGCTAAAACAAAACAAGACGAGTAGATGACGAAGGGAAGAAAGTAGCTCAGGGTTTGATAAGGCTCAAGGCCTAAAAGATGAAAAAGCAAAAAAAAAAAAACACGAGCTCTGGGCTCGAAAATGAAAGAAAACAACTTAGGGCCTAAAAGAGGAAAAAGCAAGCTTCGAGTTTGAAAATGAAATAAAACAACTCAAGGCTAAGAGCTCAAAGCTCGACAAGGCTCAGGGCCTAAAAAAAGGAAAAGCAAGAAAAACGAAATGTGACTCAGACGAGATATGCCCTAATATGCAACTCAAAAAGGTCAATAGTTCAATGTAATGACATTAAAATCCACTAATGATATGACAACATCAGTGGAAGGGTATGCAATGACGATTAAGGAAAAAGCAAAATGTCCCCAAAACTATTGATACTCTAGAGTATGCTCATCGATCACTTAGTGAAAGTAAAAAAAATCCAACCTCAAGGATGCCACGTAGCACCATGCATCAAGGCATGCTAACCGAATAGAACTGACCAACAATCAAAATCATAGTAAACAACACTCAACATGTTAACTGCCAAAATGTAGATCATCACAAATGAGTCAATAATCTATTAGGCCTTGTCATCATGGAAGGTGTTGAACCTAAAGACTAATAAAGGTGAAGGCTCAACTATAAAACTCAAAGACTAAGTCGTATCCTTCCATGATCAAAGGAGCAAATCATAAATCATGGTGAAATGGGTAGGTTAAAGAAGATGAAGGATGTGGTCTAGTAAAATATGTATAAATATGAGGATATCCATAAGGCAATGTCAAGGTATGGGATGAAAGATAGGTAGGTATCCAAGATCGACTAGGTATGTCGAAAATATTAAATCTCATGTAACATCAAATCCATAATGCATCAAAATCCTCCATTAAATGATCATTCATTACATTGATGAATCAAACTGATGAGGTGGCTATGCCCGAGCAACAAATAAAGCAACTACATCTATGATAAGTGTGCTTTCTAAAGTAACTATCCTCCGATATAGGAATGTCTCAAGATCCATCATCCAAGGAAAAGAGGGCTATGCCCCAGTATAGATCATCTCGAGGATCAGCCAACAATAGGATAGGTATGTCCTAATGTCAAGTACGTACATATATGAAAAAAAATGACCTCCAAAGTAGCCATGTCCCAATGTAAGAATGCCTCATAATCCATCAATTAAAAATAGGGATAACCCCCCAAGTATATGATCATCATCAAAGCTCCTCATCCATCATGCTCCGAAATATTTCCAACCAACCTTGAATATCTCCTATGTGTAAGCTATCAAACAAAATATGTGGCATCATGGCCTCCGGGTGGTCTTACGATTCAAACCGTAATGTAAGCTCGAGTAATAGGGTGAAAAAAATGAAGGGAAACTAGGCTCAATAATCCCAATGAGAAATATCTCTAAACCCCTCATGTACTTAATGCAATGTATAGAAACCTCTTGATCGAACTTTGATGCGTCTGTGAAACTTTGGATGATTGGTAGAAGTATCACATGAAGCGGATGGCGAACATGATAAGTCAATAATAAGACTGCGCTCAGGTGTAAAGTGAGATGGGAAGAGAAAAGAAGAAATCGAAGTATGATCAATAGATAAAGGTAATGAAATGGAGGTTAACAAGAAAAGTACAAAGGCGGGAGTAGGTGATAGTCATCTTTCATCATAGCATGAAAGAAAATCACATCTGAAATGGATGATGTGATGGATAAACAATAATCCAAATATCCTGAAATGAGATCACAAATCTCTCTCAAATGTCTCGCAATTTAACTCAGAAGAGAGCTCACATATAAACTCTCACCATCATGTTGTTCCATTCTATTGAAATTAGAGAATTTATTATGCATTTGGAATTTTTTAAAATCAAGTTAATTAAAGAAAAAGAATTCTTGAAAATAGAAGTTTGATTTGAAAATTTTAAAGAAAGCGAGGTTTGAATTTTGAAATGTGAAGAAAAATAATTTTTAATTTACAAAATTTAAAGAGAAAGAATTTTAGTTTTTTTTTTTTTAAACTTAAAAGAGGATGAATGTTGAGTTGATGAAATTTAGAAAAACTAGATTTTAATTTTTTTTTAAAAAAAAAAATAGGACTATTAATTAAAAGAATAAATACAATAAGTCAAAAAGACATAATAATAATAAAAATAATAAAGTTTGCTTTGAAAGGGAAAAATAAGAAGCGCAATTACTAAGAGCAACTCCCATTCTGGGGTGTCATCCCCATAATCGTTAAAATGGCATCTCAACGATAAAAAATCAAGTTTCAATGGAGGTGGCATCAGAGGTGGTAAAATGTCATCCAGGGTTTTAGGATGGCATATTTGACAACTTTTGAGAGAGAATAGAGAGATTGCAAAATTACGATTGATGGCTACTATTCATCTCAACAGATATATTTCATCTCATATTTGGTAAATTTAATTATATTTTTTAATAAAAAAACATTGAATTATTAAAATGACACCTCATTTTAACACCTATCATTAAAACAAAAACACTGTTCATGAATCTCAAAACATTATTCAAGGTTGTAAAATAATATTTAATACCTCATTTTTTATAACTCCCATAGAAATTGCTATAAGGACTACGGGGCCATGTCCCTTGCGGGTGTGGGGATTTCTTTATTTCTTTAACATAATTAATAAGAAAGAATACAACAGGAATTGACTAAAACAAGAAAAGTCATAACGAGAATAATAACTTAGAACAGTAAGACAATAACAAAGAGCTAGGCACTAAAATCTAATATTATTCTTTCAAAAAAAAATCTATTACAAAACAAAACAAAAGAAGTCTTAATGTGTAATAACTTGGTGGAGATTGATGGCATTATTAGTACCAGTATAAGAATTAATGAGAGTTGGTCAACTCCGGCAACCACTTTGCACAAAACTTGAGTATGGAAATCAAACAAAGAAAAATATTAAAAAAAAAAAAAAACAACATGAAAATATCCCAAAAAAAGGACAAAAAAAGTCATACACTCGTCTCACGTAAATATTCATGATGGGCAAACGAATGTATTATAATATTCATGAAAAAAACAAAAGGTCACAAATTCCAACGATGAACAATCATATGCTCTCATTCACAAATTTCAAATCACACGATTTTCCAAACATATCAATAAAATAATCGACAATCCAGCACCGTAATTATGATTAAAGAAAAAAAAACTATGAAATATATACCTAAAAGATGTATGAGTAATGTCTAAGGAAACTCAACAATCGTCTCTTCTTCTTTCCCCATTTGAAATTGCTCCCCCAACAAAAATCTTCCCTTAAAAGAATCTACCTTTGTAGACTCTCTTCTCTTGGACTCCTCTTCTCTCTTCAAGCCGCTACCTGCCGATTGTCCCTCCCCCCTCTCTGCTTCTCCTATAGCCGTCCTCCACCAAAGGAATCTACCCTTCAAATATATAGGATCTCCCAAAAAAAACCTAAAACCCCCAAAAGAAATGATGACACACCTTCCCAAAAAGAAGAATAATAGAAATAAAAATAAACAAAATCAAAACTAATAAATCAAAATCCAATAAATAAATAAACTAAAAGCTTAAATTTAGGGTCTACAAATATGCTCTTCCTCAATAAAGTTCGCGAATATAGTAAGCATGAACAATGAAGTGAAGCGAGTGTGAAAAGTGAATGAAACGAATTGAACTCTATCGAAGAACAAATGAAACCCCAAAAGTGCCCACAAAGGAACCACCTCGCTCGAATTGAGGTGACCTAAGAGGCTTTAAAAACTTTAAAAGCAAACGACAAAATAAAAAGTCTAAGATACCACTAAAGTCACAAAGCAAGTCCAAACCTCCCTCAAATGGCCTCCTAAGGTGGTAAGAAAATCAGTGTCAAAGTCAAGTGATAGTTGGACCACAAAGGATGAAGAGAATGTGCACATGGAGAGACCTATAAGAGCTAGAGGAAGATGTCAAGGGATAAGACAACAAGGCTGCACCACACTTAAGATGAGCTCAATCCAATAAGAAAACCAAGCTATGTCAAGGGAGCGAGCTAATGCTTCGCCACCATGAAAGGAAAACGATGAAAAAAAAAACCTAGGAAGTGGCAAATCGCATAGATGTAGTCTACGTCAAAACAAAACGAGAGACATGACGAATCATATGAAGGGTTTCGTGGGTAGCAACATTTGCCAATAGCAGCGGAAAACAAAAAAAAAATCCCAACAAAAACCCATCCAAGGACCCCTTGTAGCATCAAATCTAGTTCTGCAATAAAGAGAAGGGTGTAGGATTACCGTATTGTCGGTTCCAAAAGCAGGAGGCTAGTGGTTAGGGCGGCTTTTGGGCAGGCGAACCAAGTCTGGTTCGTAACACATTATCCACACGAAGAGTGGAGCAGTGACCTCGAACGGTCTCGGAAGGGTATCGGTGATAGCAGTCCCGATCAAGGAAGCCAAAACGAGTCTCGAGCTACAGAACACACCTTCTTGGAGATGAGAGAACCAAAATGGCTTTTCTCATGAACTCTCTTTTTGTCTCAAAGAGTCATCATGCTTTTAGGGTTTCCATAACATTCCTTTTATAGGAAAACCTTATCCTTTGAAATGACCAAAATGTCCCTCCTTCCCAGAAGTGATAGGTTACACGCATCCACATGTGTTTGAGTTCCCCTACGGCCCGAAGTCGAGTACAAGCCCGAGCCTGTTATCTCCTCTAAGTGAGGGCTTTCGGGCAGGATTACTAATCAGAGTGATATTCCATTCATGAGAATTAACTCCCTCATATTTGGATCACATCCAAATTCGTTTCATATCAGCCCCACACTCTTCTAAGTATGTGACCCATTAGGTTCCAATTATGTTGGCCACTTGATTCAACTATTGAATTAAGCAAGTCAAGATTGGTATCTAGCAACACATCATGACCCTCAATTGTCGGGAGAGTCAGTGGTCTGACTGCATACCCTTCCCATAGACAAATACCGTGCAATTCATCATTTCACCAATCTATACCTTACTTGGTTCGGAGCATGAATGATATTGTAACTCCCCCCTTTAGATTGGCTATGCCACACCTAATGATGATATTTAATCAATCTGAGATTCATCACTCAACCGTTATGCACTTGAAGACACTCCTCAAGGTATTTTCACTCTGGCTAGAGATTCCCAAGTAATGATTCAGACAAAAGGCCTTAGGTATACCCTCCCTCTATTGGGAGTGTAAGATCAATCGCTAGCCTGCACATTGACCGATTATTCGGATCGAACAGATGCCAGAGGCAGTCCTCACTTTCATTTCCAATCTAAATACAAAAAAAAAATTCAATACTAATGTGAATACATTTTCAATACCAAATGTATTTCAAATACTCATTGGGTATACGTAAACATATACATTAAACATTTCGATCGTCGCCCCGTACCAGACCCGACCCGATTAGCGGATCCGAACCAGATCTAGGGGAACGTGGTCCTCACTTTCATTTCTAATCCAAATACAAAAAAAAATTCAATACTAATGTGAATACATTTTCAATACCAAACGCATTTCAAATACTCATTGGGTATATATTAAACATTTTTGCGGACACTAAATATTTTGCGGAAGGCCCATCATTTTGGGATAACTCCCACATTTGTACCATCCTTTACAAAATTAATCGGATTTTTCAATATCAAAAACATTTACAAAATATAATCAGAGTTTAACTTTCACAAGATACTTTATACAAAAAGAGTCGATTCAATTTCATGCGTGTCGAGGATTTTACTTCTCCTCCGAATGGCTTTGACGTTGGCTCTGTGTTTGTGAAATCTTACATCTGTATATTCACTCGATTTCTTGCGTTGATAAAAGCGACACGCTAAGCATTTTCATGCTTAGTGGTTCTATCTCGAGTTCTATTCTCTCTTCATTTCATTTTAAATCAAAACATGCAATATTTATAAACAAATACTTTGTACAATTTTCAATAACCAATGCGGTCTGATATGCGTCGCATATATTTATTGATAAATAATTTACAATTCATTAGTCATCTCGAGCTATGCATTTCATAGGCGAAAGAAAAATCATTCAAAACACAAATCGTGCTTTTCAATCTCATTATCATTTTCCCTTATCGAAATTTAACCTGTGCTTTGAGTTGCACGGGATATGCGAATCAGCACAGTCTAGCTGGTATGAGTTAGTATATATATATAAAATATGTACTCGGTTGGTGTCACACTCTGAGATATTCCCAATCCCACATTTCGAGACTGGATTGGTGTGACACAATAGTACGTTTATTTGACTCTTATTGGTATACCAATTTATCCTTAACTCGAATTCTAACAATTAACATTCTTTTAAGGGCATTAAAATCATTCAATACAATTTATAATAGTATATATATACATTTGTATGCAAATAGAACATTTTCACATTCATACAATTTTCTTATACAAATTCGTTTCACAAGCAATTGGCTCTAGAATACTTGAAACAATCATTTCAAACACAAATCAATATGCACTTTCTTGTCAATCATTCCAAAATTCAAATCATTCTTGTAATTATTCAAATATTTTAGAAATAAGCGAGGAGTTTGAGAACGAATCAAAAATCGTCGTTTTAATTCGTCTTCGAATCCTGGAACTGTCTCGGGATTTCCTCCTCGTTCAACTATTCAAATACAATGACAATCACATATTAGTGGACATTCTAGGAGTTCTATTTTCAGTAGGTGAAATCATCTCATTGGATAATCCAAACTCAGGATTCTGACATTTCAATGTCATACTAGTCGATATGCCACAACTCCTTTGTATCACTTAACATTTTCTTTTTCAAATTATGGGGTCTTAACTCCATAAATTGGTAATGGTTCCTTCACTAATTTGAAAGCTATGGTTCTAAGGTTTCTTCTTCAATTGGAATCATCCAATTTGGATCACTCAAACTCAAGTTATTGCATTTTACATCTAGACCACTCTATTTTACAAAACAGAATCTGCATATAACTCCACTTTGATAGATTTCTGGACACTTTGGGGTTACAATTGCTTACACTTTCTTCAAGTAAATTATTCCCCTAGAAGTATAGTTTACCCATAATTTTGAATCACTCAATTTGGATGAGTGAAACTCATTTTATGGCCAAAACACCACAACTACACCCAAAGCAGAGACTCACCACCCAGGCTGCAGAGCTACGCTAAGCCCATTGTCGGGAGCCTTAGTGCTACAATTTTCTCCTAGTCCCTTTTATACATTTTTAGCCCTATCTCGTATGGTTCTCTAAGAATTGGAATCACTTCATTTGAATGATTATAACTTAACTTATAGCTAAAACAAGAATAAGGGTTTTGACAAATTTTTTACAACATTTCCTTTGAAAACCCAACATTTCCCTTTTACAAACATTTTTCAAAACCAATCCAAACAAACACCAACCAACAATAATCTTCAAAACTCAACCCAAAACAACCCCTAACTCAATTACAACCAATACACAAACACACTTTGCTTAAGGTTGGGTTTCATCCTTTGAAACTTCGAAAAGGGTTAGTGTTTTGTTTTCTTGCTTTCAATCCTTGATTCTCCACCACAGAATTTCTTCTTGTTCTTTGATTCTTAATCTCCGGTTTTTATGAGCAAAATCACAAATCTCCTCCTCCCTTTCCACAACTGGGATGGAATACCCAACTTCTCTTCTCAAAAAAACATAGATACCCCGAATGGCATTCCATAGATCATATTTTGGTCTTTAATCTTATTAAAAGATTAAGGCCTTGTTTGGCCTTCTCATTATATCCACTTTTCTCATTTTTTTTTTTCCATTTTAACACTTCATTTCACTTTCATTTTCATTTCATTTCACTTCATTTACATTTTGGCAATTACATTCTTCATTTATGACCCTTAGGTTACATTTGACATTTTTACCATTGTAAATACGTAAGTTACGGGTTGTATATTTTTTTCGTTCTTAGGATTTAAATTCTAGAAAATTTTCATTTATTTTATTTTATACCCTAAATATGTTCTGAAATTGTTAAGGTATTTTTAGGGCGTTATAAGGAGTGGTGAATCCTTTGTTGGCTACTCAATTACCTTCAAACACCTTAAACTATACCCAATCCTCGTCAATGAAGCGACCCTAAATTGCTTATGGATTGAGGTCAAAGTGCGAGATCGACATCCAAGATATCCTTGACACCTCAAGTCTAAGGATACTTGCACCATTGTTATGATGAGACAATCATCTACATTTAAATAGATGATCCATATTATTGTCTCATTATAGGTCCCCGATGTACTTAGCTACTCTTAGCAAGCATCCACACGCCAACTCTTATCAACTCATGATCACAATTTATAAGATCTACTGCTTGATCCAATTAAGGAGTATGACATGTGCTAGTCTGTCCGGATTAACAATGTCCAGTTTTGTTGATCTTATGACTAGGGATAATTTAGACACTAACATAATTGCACATGATAGAAATCTTATTATCATGATCCCATCATGATTTCCTTCATGCTATGTTATGTATCATGGACTTCATTAATTCGATTAAAGATCTATATCAATTCAACGTATGAATACCGAATTAACGAAGAAGCCTTTCATATTAAATAATATGTTGTGCGTACAATAAGTGCTAATGGCGATTGCCTTTGGAGCACTTCTCTAACATCATATAGGTGTCGTCTACGCTCAAAGACAAAACGAAAAAACGTGACAGATCGTATAGGTGTCGTCTACGTCAAAAACAAAAAAACGAGACATGACAATTGTATAGGTGTCGTCTATGCTAGAAGATAAAACGAAAAAACGTGAGGATCGTATAGGTGTCGTCTATGTAAAAAAAAATGAAAGACATGACGGATCATATAGGTGTCATCTATGCTCGAAGACAAAACGAAAGAACGTGACAAATCGTATAGGTGTCGTTTACTTAAAAATAAACACGAGACATGACGGATCGTATAGGTGTTGTTTACATCAAACAAAACGAGAGACATGATGGATCGTATAGGTGTTGTTTATGCTAAAAGACAAAATGATATAACATGACGAATTGTATGGGTGTCATCTACGCCAAAAGCAAAACACAAGACATGACGGATGGTATAGGTGTCATTTATGCTGGAAAACAAAGAGAAAGAACATGACGAATCGTATAGGTACGTATCATCTATGCTCAAAGACAAAAATGAAAGGACGCGACGAATCATATAGGTGCTATCTACATCAAAGGGAAACAAGAGACATGGTGGATCATATAGGTGTCGTCTATGCTGAAAAACAAAATGAAAGAACGTGACGGATTGTATAGGTGCCATCTATATCAAAAACAAAACACGAGACATAACGAATTGTATAGATGTCTTCTACGTCAAAACAAAACAAGAGACATGATAGATCGTATAGGTGTCGTCTATGCTGGAAGACAAAATGAAAGAACCCAACGGATCGTATGGGTGTCATCTATGCTAAAAACAAAGCACGAGACATGACGAATTGTATAGGTGTCTTCTATGCTCGAAGACAAAACAAAAGAACGCAACAGATCGTATGGGTGCCAACCACGTCAAAACAAAACAAGAGATGTGACAGATCATTTAGGTGTCATCTATGCTCGAAGACAAAAAGAAAGAACGTGACCATTCCTTTGGATGCCGACTACGTCAAAAAAAACAAGAGACGTGACGGATCGTATAGGTGCCATCTATGCTTGAAGACAAAACGAAAGAACGTGACGGATCATATAGGTGTCGTCTACACTAAAAACAAAACATGAGACATGATGAATCATATAGGTGTTTTCTATGTTAGAAGACAAAACGAAAGGACGAGATAGATCGTATAGGTGATGTCTACGCTAAAACAAAACAAGATAAGTAGATGATAAAGGGAAGAAAGCAACTTAAGGCTCGATGAGGCAAAAGGCCTTAAAAGATAAAAAAGAGAGGAAAAAAAAAAAGCTAGCTCCATGCTCAAAAATGAAAGAAAATAGCTCAAGGCTCGACAAGGCTCAAGGCCTAAAAGATGAAAAAGAGAGCTTTGGGCTCGAAAAGGAAATAAAACAGCTTAGGGCTCAACAAGGCTCAGGGCCTAAAAGAAAGGAAAAGCAAGAAAGCGAAAAGTGACTCATACGAGATATGCATCAATATGCAACTAAAAAAGGTCAATAGCTCAATGTAATGACGCTAAAATCCTCTAACATATGACAACATCAATGGAAGGGGTATGCCCTTAGTATGCGATGACGATTAAGGAAGAAGCAAAATGTCCCCAAAACTACTAATACTTTAGAGTATGCTCATCAATCACTTGGTGAAAGTAAAAAAAAAAAAAATTCCAATCTTAAGGATGCCACGTAGGACCATGCATCAAGGCATGCTAACCGAATATAACTGACCAACAATCAAAACCATAATAACCAACACTCAACATGCTAACTGCCAAAATGGAGACATCATCACAAATGAGTCAATAATCTATTAGGCCTTGTCATCACGGAAGGTGTTGAACCTAAAGACTAATAAAGGTGAAGCCTAGACTGTAAAACTCAAAGACTAAGCCTCATCCTTCCTTGGTTAAAGGAGAAAATCATAAATCATGGTGAAATGGGTAGGTCAAAGAAGATGAAGGATATGGTCTGGTAAAATATGTATAAATGTGAGGATATCCATAAGGAAATGCCAGGGTATGGGATGAAAGACAGGTAGGTATCCAAGATCGACAGGGTATGTCGAAAAGACTAAATCTCATGTGACATTAGATCCATAATGCATCAAAATTGTCACGTCCCCATCCCCGATCCGACCCGAATGGCGGATCCGAACCGAGTCCGAGCGCGAGACTATATACTGGGACTCATTAACACATTCTTTCTGGGTGAACTTGTACGCATGGTTTATCACAAACGATTTACGTAATAATAAAATCATTTTCATATATAAAAGAACTACCAGGAGTGGTGTCCCTCAACATCTATATACATATCTTGAGTCCCAGCACTTATACATGCCACGTTATTTTCTTTTCTAAAACATGGGAATCGCGAGCGATGCGGTGGCTTACTATCTACGGCCCAGCTTCTCTGCGATGAGATATCTGTCCTCTATCGCTTGTCTTACCTTACGTACCTACGGATTGAACACCGTGCTAAGCTACGCTTTGTGTGGGAACATAAGCATGGACAACCACCTATAGTGGTCTGAAACTTATACATATGCATATAACTTTATATTACTTATCATCTTTACATTACTATCACATGTCACATGTTCTCTGTCTTTGACATATCTCCTATCTATACTTTTACTGTATTCTAGTGCTTTGTCATGTTTTACTTATCTCTATCGTTCTTAGCACATATGCATTTCTATCATGTGTTCCTAGCATGTTCCATCTCGTCATTTAGGTATGTCTATCATATATTCATATCGTATATGACTTTCATGGTTATAGACTATATCATTTGATATGTTCTATTTCCAAGTGCACATTTATCATGTACTAATTCATATCGCACAATATTATGTCTTATTTCATGTACTATTTTCATATCTTTGTTTCTGTTATACTTTTCATATTACTTTCTTTCATGTCTTGTACTTGTTCGGCGTATGCACCTAGTCATCATTAGCCTTTGTGTATATATGTTTATACCTCATCGCATAGCAGTGCTATGCTTCTCATAATCTGTCATATATTCTCTTCATTTCATTTGTTTTGTTTTTCATGCCTGCATAAACCTTAGAAGCGGATACGGGGACTAACATTTGTGCAGGAGTGCATATATGCAGAAGGTATCATCCTTTGTACAAGGCGGTGACCTATGCCCGAATATTATACCGAAGGTATCATCCTTTAATGCGAGAGGCAGTGACCTATGCTCGAATAATATTATACTCGAAGGTATCATCCTTTGTATGGGAGGCATTAACCATCCATGAGGGCGAAGCGTGGTGACACTTTCGGGGCCACACAGTCAAGCGGGATCTGTCATCGACATTGAGGCCTCGATATCTGTTTCTTTATCTTTGCGACAACTATCTTCCTATAAGGCATGCCTATCTATCCTCTACCGAGGTTCCTAAGCGAGACAATCAATGTTGTTATTACATTTTTAAATGCATATTTCACTCGCATGATTAACTATTGTTATCATGATTGCTTATACGATATATACCATCATTGCTAGTGCGCATTCGTTCTCATATCTGTAGCTTCATATTACAGTTCTCATATTTCTCTATAATACATACATATCATCTCATATATGTCTATTCTATATCCACATTTGGTTCCATGTTTTAGCTACTCGTATTCATCTCTTCACTCTTATTATTCATATCATATTCTATCATATATTAGCATATAGCATTTGCATACCATATCATCGTGCATGTGCATTTACTCATTCTTATATTCATACATGCTTATCATTGTTACGGTACCCATTCTGGTAACATCTTATATCTTCATATACTTTATTAGTACATCTTATCTTATGACATATACCTATACATTTCTATGCTTTATGCACGTTTTACTTGTGCTTCATGGTATTTCTATCTCCCTAGAGTGCGAACATAGACTTCTTCTTTAATACCCTTGAGTACCCTTCATGTCCAAACTATTTATCTTTTATACTTTTCTTCTATATTCCTTTCTTACCATGTATTCGGATTGACACCCGTATTAAATCTACTTATGTTCTTATTTCTTGTTCATATCTACTTACTGTTTTTCCTTATCTTTGGACCTAATATGAGTTCCACTTTTATCCTACTAGGTATGGCTGTATTCTTGACTCAATGGGCTTTCCATAGAGTCCAAGAACACCCGAATCGGAGTTCAAACGAAGGAGATATGACATTAAGTTGGAGGTCATGCGCGGTCGGTGACGTGAGCTGAGGCTGACGAAGCTGCTGAAGTGTGACTCAGTCCTAACACCTCGATCGACATCTAATATCTTCCTCAGGCATATGGATGGATTCTTGACTCAATGGTCTTTCCATAGAGTCCAAGAACACCATCGGAGTTCAAGCAGGAGATATGACCTTCGAGAAGTTGGAGGTCATGCGCGGTCGATCTTAATAGTCGACACGGGCGACAAGCTGCTTGAAGTAGCGAGCTTCGATCTAACACCTGATGCGACATCTAATATCTTTCTCAGCATATGGCTGTATTATTGACTCAATGGGCTTTCCATAGAATCCAAGAACATGTCGGAGTTCTAACGAAGGAGATATGACCTTCGAGAAGTTGAAGATTATGCTGATCGATCTTGCGAGCCCCGACCTTGGTAGCGAGCTACTGAAGTGACGAAGCTCCAGTCCTAACACCTTGGTCTGAAATAATATCTTCCTCAATCATATGGATGGATTCTTGACTCAATGGGCTTTCCATAGAGTCGAGAACACGCAAATCGGAGTTCAAGCGAAGGAGATGTGACCTTAGTTGGAGGTCATGCGCGGTCGGTCTTGGTGACTGGGCGATGAGCTGCACTGAAGTGACGAGCTCAGTTTAACACCTTGGTCTGACGTCTATTATCTTTCTCAGGCATATGGATGGATTGCGACTCAATGGGAAACTCCATAGAGTCCAAGAACACCAATCGGAGTTCAAGCGGGGAGATATGACCTTAGGGTTGGAGGTCATGCGCGATCGATCCTTGACGAGGCGGCACAGATGACAGTACCTTGAAGTGACGAGCTCGGTCCCTGCACGTAGTCCGACATCTAATATCTTTCTCAGGCTTATGGATGGATTCTTGACTCAATAGGATTTCCATAGAGTCCAAGAACGCAAATCGGAGTTCAAGCGAAGGAGATATGACCTTCAGAAGTTAGGTCATCTCTGTGATCATTCTTGTAGTGACACAGTGTGGTACCTTTGATGTGAGCTCGGCTCTGAGGACGAGGCGGAGCTCTTGAGCTAAGCTCTACATGACTAGTTGATCTGCGCATGTGAGTTGAGCTGCACGCAGAGTTGGGCTCTTCGGGCGAATCGGTGACTGTTTAACGACCTCTATGGGGCGACCCTTGTTGATTTGATTCGAGTAAAAAGACCATAACTTGATCTCTGAGTGGTCGGGTGAAATTCAAAAGCTAACATCAAGTTCACGTTGATGTAGCTCTATTTGAAGAACTTACTGCCAAATTCCCTTTATTTCTGACTCGAAAACCCGTTCTAAGGTACGGCTAGTTGACCCGAATTGGCGAAGCTTGACGGAGCAGTTTATTTGGGCTAACCTCGAAAGGACTATAACTTAGTCTCTGAGAGGTCCAAATTAGAGAGATTCAAAAACCTAACATCAATTTCATTGATGTGGCTACAATTTATCAGAAGGACTTAATTCCAGATTCCCTTTATTTCTGACCCAAAAACTCGTTCTAAGGTCCAGTTACTGCATATGATCAAAAATAGGGAATTTTCTTGGTTCAACTTGCAACTAGACCCTTCCTAAAACACATATCTAGGATCCTTAGAGCTCTTCTCAACTTAATCCTAACAAGAAATGAGATTGGGAGTTTCCAAACCCAAGACATGTATCAATATTCAAATTTAGTAGTTCCATACAACCCAAGACATGTGTATTCATACAAATATTCACAGTTCCATACCTGTGACCTTCTCTTTTCTTTTCCTTCTTTCTTCTTTTCTTTTCTCTTCTTCTTCTTCTTCTTCTTCCTTTCTCTTCTCTCTTTCTCCAAGACCAAAATGAGATATTTATTTTGGTCTTATCCTTTATTCCACTCAAGGAGAAGCTTCCTCCTCTTTCTTAAGCCCTTATCTCTTCCAGCATTTTCTTTCTTGTTTATATTCCTAATATCTTTCTTTTATTACTCTTTGGTCTCAATTCTCTATTACTCTTGATTTAACTATGCTTATTCCTACTTTGTATAGACTTGTATATTATGATCCTTGGGTCATGAATTGGTAATTTAGTAATTTACCCTTAATTGTTGTATTTATTCTAAGTTCTTGCTTATTTATTTTTATCTTTAATTTATTTCGGATAAATATACTTTTACTTTTATTATACCCTAAACAAGTCCGAAACTGTTAGGGTATATTTCGGGTTGTTACAAAAATCCTCCATCAAACGATCACTCACTACACAAATGAATCAAACCAATGAAGTGGCTATGCCCCAGTAACAAGTAAAACAATTGCATCTTTTATAAGTGTGCTCTCAAAAGTGACTATACTCCGATATAGGAATGTCTCAAGGTCCATCATCCAAGGAAAAAAGGGTTATGCCCCAGTATAGATCATCTCGAGGATCCAGCAACAATAGGATAGGTATGCCCTAGTATCGAGTACGTACATATATGATAAATATGACCTCCAAAGTAGCCATGTCCCAATGTAAGAATGCCTCATAATTGATGAATCAAAAATAGGGACAACCCTCCAAGTATATGATCATCATCAAAACTCCTCATCCATCATGCTCTGAAATATCTCCAACCAACCTCGAATATCGCCCATATGTAAGCTATCAAACAAAATGTATGGCATCATGGCCTCTAGGTGGTCTTACGACTCGGACCATAATATAGGCTCGGATAATAGGGTAAAAGAAATGAAGGGAAACTAGGCTCAATAATCCTAATGAGAAAGATCCCCAAACCCCTCATGTACGTAATTCAATGTATAGAAACCTCATGAATCAAGAACCTGGGTACATCATGTGAAAGCAATGGATGGTGGGTAGAGAAGTGCCACATGTCAATTGGATGAGTGGACATGATAAGTCAATAATAAGACTACGCTTAGATGTAAAGTGAGATGGAAAGAGAAAAAAAGAAATCGAAGTATGATCAATAGATAAAGGTAATGAAATGGAGGTTAACAAGAAAAGTACAGAGGCGGGAGTGGGTGATAGTCGTCTTTCATCATAGCATGAAGGAAAATCACATATGAAATGGATGGTGTGATGGATAGACAATGATCCAGATATCCAAAAATGAGGTCACAAATCTCTCTTAAAAGTCGCATAATCTAACTCAAAACAGAGCTCACATACGAACACTCACCATCATATATACTCATGTCCTAAGAATAATGATACAGTGGAACATATAAATGATTTTTTTTTCTTTTTTTCCTTTTTTCTTTCTTTTTTTACATACACTCGAATCAACAATGACTAATAATTTACAACCACATGAATGAAATCACCCACGCACTGATGTAGCCACGAATCCTCAATGATAAGATAATCTCTCACAACCAAGATATCTAGATCACCATCCAAGGGGTGAAATGAAGGAAGGATGTGTATGTCCTCTATACAAAGACATGTAGAAGACTACCATTTAAGGGAAAGCAAAAGCAATGTCGTAAGTGAAATGACATGGGAAAGAAAGAGGGTAGGAGACTAATGGTGACATTTAATATGAGGGAGTAATAATGATGTCAAAATGAGAAGATCATGGTAGTGAAGAATGAAGTGGATCACAATATGTCTGTCAGGTCCAAAGCTCATGAGATGTCTAATCGAAGCATCCATACATCATGGAGCCCCCAACTCGATGTAAAGATAAAAGAAGTGAAGAAAGAAAAGATTATAATATCCATGTGAGGCTCAACGGGCTAGCAACGGATAACTATATATGTGTATAGGATAAGGTAAAAGGCTCATGAAATGATGGACACCCATCCTTTGACCACAACATCATACATCATGCTCTCGAGATTACACATGGTCAACAATAAAGATCAATACTCACCTAATGTAGCAATGTCAAATCCTCTAAAATCATGTGAAAGCTCATGCTATATACTCTATAAAACCTCTCAGCCCATCTTAATCATAGTATAGTAATAACACTCTCATCAAATCAGCTAACTACTTTCTCAATACATGCTACTCATCATCAACCCATATAAACCAATCCCCATAGCCGAATCAAACTCTTAGAGTCATATGTAAGTGATCAGACTGAATACCGTGTAACAACTCATCTTCTCATCTCAACCATAGAATAAACAATGATCTCACCAAGTAATTAAACTACTCATCATGAGTCACATCTCATAAGATGCAATGCTCTCCTCAAATCTCGTAATTTAAAACCTACCTAGTCAAATCAAGGCAATTATATAAAAGACTAGGGTATATAAGGGGGGCAAACGAATCAAAATGTAATGATGCTTGGTAATAACAATAGAAAGCTCATGATAATAGGTCATCGGGTCCGAAAAGGCTAAGGTAAGAATACAAGTGTGAATGAGATGCTACTCTGATTTAGGCAAAATGAGTTTCAATCTCCAACTCCTCAAGTCGAGTCTCCCATCTAAGGTCAATAAGCTCAAAACCCTCCATAGTGAGTCGGGCCCAAGTGATCATGATGTGTAAGTAAAATTACCTCACAGGAAAACATGTTGTGAAGCAGCGTGACAAACACAAAGCAATATCCATATAAAAGAGACCATATGCTCATAAGGATAAGATCACACGATGTATATGACATAACTAAGTGGAACTGCAAATACATCATGTATGAGTACAAACGACTCAATAACCACTCAACTCTCAAAACTAGCCTCTCAATCAAACCATGTATGAAAAAACAGAGTATCAGGCTAGAAAGGAAACCAACACTCTAAACGAAAAGACTCTATGCAAGACCAATGAAAACTAAAGTAAAATAAGACTAGAACAATGAAGCAAAATCATCTTCGATGTACACTATGACTAAACCCAAGAAAACTCTATGCTAACTCTGCAAACCAATGCTTAAATGGGTGAAAAAATCTCATATAAAGCCTCAAAGGAATATGCGTGATGCCCCAATCTTGTCATCACCAATCAATGCTCTACTATGTAATGGGCGGAGGGGAACTGCATGGGTAGAATAAGTAAGCAGAGGGTTGGTACTCATACTCGGGCCAGATAAGGTGACTACTCTAGAATCAATCAAATCTTGAATGGTATGGCAAGTGTTTTCGATGCTCGATCATCATTACCCACATGACCTTTGATGATATGCACCAGCTCATGTGACAGGTAATGAGGAGGTGCGGTTGTGGCGAGGGCAGGTGACAGATAGATGTCAAAAGACAGCTTCTTAAAATCTGATGATTGTCTTGATGGGGTGAGCCTGTCTCATGGTCCTCTAAGCCTAGAGGTGGTGTTTGAAGTAGAATCAGGGCTCGATATAGTGGTGGGGTTGTATATTGAGTCCCGAATACAAATAGTGATCAGTAGTTATTAAAGCTAATCTGAAGAGTGGGTGAAGAGGCTCTGCAGAAGTGGGAGGCCCGTAGGTGACTAATGAAAGGGCCTCTGAATTAACCGATAAGCTAATCTCTCCCAAATCTCTCCCACTAAATAGTCCCATGGGCTTTCACATAACATCATGGGAAAAGTATCATGCGACCATAATCCCCGACGGTAACATCCTGCAACCACGAATACGGCTGAACTAGCTCACAGATCTAAGGACACTGACAAGACATCTATATTAAGAAAATCAAGTGAAGTTCCAAAGAACCATGTATCATCTCCTACTCATTGAAGTCCAATATATCATATAAATATAATTATCGACGGCCTAACAGCGAAGAAATTGACAATGAGGACCTTTGTCTAGTGGCCCTTAACTCTCGTCTAAATATATCGATACCAGCAGTGAAACAGTGTCAAAACTCATGGGGTCTGCATCCTCACATACCAGTCTAAGGGATCAAGCGATGCAAGCACCTCTATGCTACTCTTGCTGATGACATATAAGAACAGCGATAAGCGTGTCATCGATCTATGTGCCCTCGTGATATGGTACATGGGAGTCTCGAGTTGTAAGACGAGAAAATTCGATTTAGGAAAAATAGCAAAATCAATTTTGGTCAAAACCCGAAAATTTTCTAGTCTCCGGATGATGAAAGCGGTTCCTGGAATGTTCGTGAAATCAGCTAACGCGAATTTACCGTGGAATTAGAGCCGGTCGGAATTTGCACGTTTTGAACGTAAGTATCGAGTCTTGTAAAAGCGTATTTGATGAGCAAAAGTCACATATAGCATGTATCGCCGACATGTTGCATGGTAGAGTATGATAAGAGCGAAGGCCGAGATAGTGCAGATAATCGAAAATCGAGATTTGAAGGCATTAGGTGAATAATTAAATGATAATAAGACAAAAACGTGAATAGTGTCATCCTCCTCCTTTTGAAAAGCCAAAACAAAACGTGAAAAAAAGAGAATGAGATGCAATGAGTTGAGTTTTCATTTTCTAGAGAGAAGAGAAACGCTGCTCTACACAGATTTTCAGAATCCAAATAGTCAAATTCTTCGGGCTTGAAGAGGAAGGATTGTTCTACATGACAGATTCTGAGTGACTCCGGGATTGAGTTCATCAGCTCATGGGGTGGGACATATCCTGCTTGAAGTTGTACATTTAAGTGTTTTGTAATGATTAAGTTGGTTTGAGGCCTTAAATGTAGTTGATGAATAAATCTTGAATTAATGTAGAGAATTTTTGGAGCCCTCTATGTGCAGTCCGTGGTAGTATAGGGGCTGTTTGGGCATCTTTGGTGATGATTTATGTATTAATTCATGGTTTGGTGTGTATGAGGCCGGAAATGGCCATGGATTTCAGGTTCACAAAGTGGAACCGATGTTGGGTGATTGGCCATGAACAGTAACCCGAGGGTTTTAGTGTTCACGTGAATAGTGTTCACGACCACCTTCATGGTAAAATTGTGTCTAGCTTGAGTAGTTCAGCAAATTCTGAATTGTTCAGGTTGTTAAATTAGCTCCATGCGAGCTAATCTCAAGTGAATGTATTGAGAATCATTATAACATGCTTTGTGTGATTTAAATTATGTGAATATATGCATGTTATATATATTTGCATGTGGTATATGAATTGTGTTGAAATTCACATATTGCATTTATATGCACCGGTAACCTAGAAGTTAAAGAGCGCATTTATTATTGAGAAAATGAAAGAAAAACTTAAAACGTTTTTGGAAAGAAATTTCACATGATGAATTTCCTGAGAATGGGGTCGGGAGAGACGGTCCAATGCATCATTTCGTATGGAGGACCACAGGACTGCTTCTTTAAGGTTCCTCCAACACATTCGCCTCGGAGGGTAGTCCCATATTTTTACCGACACGTTCGAGAGTGTAATTTAAAACTACTAGTTTTGTTTTGAAAGGGATATTTTTCCTCATACATGGCTTAGTGTGTGAGTAGAGTTTCGTGAGGACTCGGACATGGGTTGGTCAAGTGTAGACATTCATGATCAACATTTACTTGAATGTGTGTTTAAATTAGAGCATTGCATATGCACTTAGGTGAGGAGTAACTCATTTAGGGTGATTCCACTACTGGGCATTAGCTCACCCTGTCGAGGGAACATATTTTCAGGTACAGGGAGTGTTCGAGGAGACGGCTCATCCTAGAGACCGATTTAGAAGAAAGTCGGGTTGTGGCTTTGGTTTTGTTATGTACACATGTATTAGAACTCTATAAGTTTGATATATGATGTATAAGGATAATTGTATTACCTCTTGAAACTATGGTATATAGTTAGTGTATTTCATTTATATTGGTATATGGGCCCAAGGGCTAAATGTAATTAATATTGATTATATTGGACTGCTTGGGACAGGTTTGTATCTGGGTAGAGCTCCCCGTACAAAGGAGACTCTGCCCGATTTTTTAGAGAGATGCCCGGTCAGTTCCGACATTCACTAGCAGCTTCCCGCGGTCGGGACTCCGGCAGTCAAATCCCTGCCTCGGGGGGGCGCCATAGCTTGGTATCAAAGCTTAGGCACACGAGTACCTAGGGCTTGAGGGACTAAATTTAGGCCATAGTCTTTTGAGGTAAGAACGCCACCACTGGGTGTGGCCTATAGTAGTTAGGTTAGGTATGTGGTTACCTAGACAATCACGGGATAAATATTAGGACACTACATACATGTGTTTTAGGTGATTGTTTGATGAATTTGGTGTTTGATGTGTGATCATGTAATTGTTTAATGGATGGTTATGTGATGTATTGGAAAATTTTGTAGGAGTTTTACAGTGTGTAAAACTGGAAAAAGAAAATAAATGAAATAAATTTTTATAAATTTATTTGGTTTATTGGGAGAAAAAAAAATTTTCTAAGGTTTTACAGGGTGTGAAACTGAAGAAAAGTGAATAAAATAAATTTTTATAAATTTATTTTAGTGTTCTGGAAAATGAGAAAAAAAAATAATATATATATATATATATATATAGAGAGAGAGAGAGAGATTTTTTTTTTTGTATTTAATGGAAATAATTGAAAAAATAATGAAAAAGAAAAAAATTTGCGTAGGACCTATTCACATCGCCAAATTGTATTGTGACCTAGTCTTTTTGGCAAAGAATTGTATTGCAAGAGAAGGCTTGTAGGCTGTTGGAATTGTATTGCAATACAATTAAGGTATCATGGATCGAGGTTGTGTCACAATACACCAAGTGTATCAGGACAGAGCGTGGCTTGGTTGTGGATAGGTGTGTCTCCACGCACAAATTGTAATGCACTGAGGAGGCCGTAAGGTCAAGTCACATCAGACGCAATACAATAGGTGTATTGTGACCTCGTAGCGGAAAGTTAGGATGTTGGCATCGTGTCGCAATACAATTTATCAGAGCAGACTGGGGTTGGTCTGATGTTGTATCACAATACACCTGTATTTGTGACAGGCAAGGGAAAGGTCGGGGTTGTGTTGCACACAACACACCCAAATCCCAAGACATGGCGGGCCAGCGCGCGGCACAACAAGGCTCTACGACACTCCGGCCGCCCGCGCCCACGAGAGACACAAAATTAAGGTTCGCGACACGGCCGACCACGCGACACGGCCAGTGGTCCGCCATGACACCATACCGGGCTGGCCACGACACGGCCACACGCCAAGACGGCCTAGAAGGCCCTCGTAAGGTGCCGAGCTCTGGTGGCACACAAGGTTAGGCCAGCTACCTCAAGACTATTTCGAGTCACTAATTGACACCGGCTCATCACAAAATTTTCAAAAATTTTTTTTTTTTTAAATTTCATTAAATTAAATAAAATAAACTAAAATCAAATCAAATGGAACAAAATTTTGGAAAAATGAAAATTTCGAAAAAAAAAAATTTATGGATAAAAATGATCTGATATGTTGAATTAATTGTCTCGCATTGCATATAAATGCAGGGACATAGTATATGAACTGTATTCTAAGTATGAATAGTGTCTCGAGGCTGTGTTTATGCCTTAGAGACACAACATTGAATTTGACTTGC
The DNA here is from genome assembly GCA_016808115.1 of Tetrastigma voinierianum. Taxonomy (NCBI): domain Eukaryota; kingdom Viridiplantae; phylum Streptophyta; class Magnoliopsida; order Vitales; family Vitaceae; genus Tetrastigma; species Tetrastigma voinierianum. Next base: position 1,007,885 of record JAEQBH010000476.1, on the reverse strand, counting down.
CATTTGAAATGTGTAGATGGCTAGTCGAGGGCGAGGACGAGGCTCGGTCCACGAGGGTACCGGTCAGCACCACCGACATTCGACTGTAGCCACCCGCATTTGATCACAGCCCTTGTTGAGGTTGTAGGACAAGGGCTGCAGCCTATAGCACATGCCGGTACATAGTGTAGTCGTGGAGGTCCTAGTAACCTCCGTAGGTTTACAGTGGCACATCATCCTCCGACATTCACGGTGGAGGAGATCCGATGGTGTAATTCATTGGTTCATGTAGGTCGAGAAGGCATTAGGAAGCTATGGAAATACCTTTGACGCGATCAGATCGACTAGCCGCTGCCTCAAATAGAGGGTGAGGCCCAAGTGGGTGGAACTAGGGCAAAGACCCTAGAGATCTAGAGCGCTGTACAGATCAAGTGCACTCCACATGATCTTTCATGGGTAAGTATTTTCCGCATACACCGTGGAGGCATGCGAGTATGTGATCAGCCTCGCCTACTTCCGACATGGACTTCATGGCTGGGACCCGACCATAGAGAGATCGAGGATGCTCTGGCACCAGGATGCGGGTGTTGGCAAGAAGAGGGAGGATCAGGCCTTTCTTCTGGGCTTAGTGGAAGAGGTAGAAAACTTCGCTCTCACAGTTTCGTGACCAAGGCTAGGATCGGGCATTAATCAGTGTATGTGTGATATGTTATTTTTGTCGAGCACTTGAGCATATGAGGCTAGATCGTCTCTAGAGGCGCAGGGTCTCAGTACAGAGGATCGAGCATGCAAATTAGCCGATATACGGTAATGCTTTCTACTCGCACTTGTCGACTGTGAAAATATGCTGGCTGATGCATCATATCTATCTATCACATCTCAGATGATGGATTCAGCTTTGGGAGGTTAAGGCCTTTAGAGTAGCTAGGTATAGATGTTCTTCCCTAGGATGTAGAGAGTTGGACTGGAGGCAGGCCTGGGATTATGGGAGCGCGAGAGATCTCGTAGACTTCAAGCCATGGTGGACCCCCACACTAAGCTACATAGTATGGCATCATTGGCGCTCGTGTGCACGGTAACATAGCGTCGAGTCGGGTGTGGGTGCACGATATGGTCATTCACCACTCTTGGTGAGTGTGGATTGAGTTTGTCTTTAGGACTACGTCCAATGAAGATAAAATAAGGTGACCAAGGCAAGTCGAAAAAATGTATGAATAAAAACATGTCTTTCACCTTTTATATGAAATAATATGCACCGAATTGAAAACTGAATCAAGTATCCAATAAGGAACATATTAAGCCCATGATAGGTGTGAGGTGCAAAGGTAAGTGATCAATGAGCATACCCAAGGTATCAAGAAGCAAGTGTCAATAAACTAAGTGTAAGCGTCAACCCAAGAAAATAAGACTCACAAAAGCCCTATGGAGAAGGCTCTCTAAACACACTGAGTGAAAAGGAGCAAATCTGACACGCAAAGACAAGGAGTGGTCCAATTAGCACTCAAAACTCGAACCAATCTCTAAGCACTCAAGAGGAGACCAAAGGGAGCTGGAACCAATTGTGACTAAAGTGGCCATAAAAGCTCTCAGATGCACCCCACGTGTAGGAAAAGGAACCCTAGAAAATATCTAAGCTCACCTATGAAGTTAAGGTGTCTCTAAAATAAAAATGGCGGGCTTTTGAAGGGGTCCCTAGTAAGAACGATTACCCTCCAGCAATACGCAACCTCTTACATGCCTCCGAGTGACGGGGTGCTTCCATGCAACAAACAGTCATGTCAAGCACAAGTATATCATCCAACTCTATACACAATCTAAGCAAGGATACAAGATGAATATGTAACAATCCTAAGATGATCCCCACTTATCGACCAATAAAATACCATATTTGCCTCAACTCGTATTCAAGCTTGACCCTCTAAAACAGTCTCTAGCGGAGTCTCCAATTTGTGGACACCGCATTTTGGCTATGATACGTTTCCCACTAAAAGGCGAGACTCGTTTTGTATTTTTTTTTTAAAAAAACATTTTTGAAAATGGTTTGGAGTCGCCACTTTTCTTTTTTTAAAGGGAAAGCAAAATAAGAAAGAAAGCCCTAAATGTGACTCCTAATATGGAAAAGTGGGTCTGAGAAAAACCCAAGTCTAGGTCCAAGGGTCAGGTTACCTATTGGGAATGCACAATGAAAAGTTGTAGCACCCCTTTAAGCCCCTAAAAATTAGGTATCTAATAATCAAGTTAAGGCTAATATGACAACTAATTAATCAATCCAAGGATACCAAGAAACAAACAACAATTAAAACTCTATAGCACATTAGACGTGTAATAAATGAGTAAAAGAGCAAAGTCAACCGAGATAAGAGTGTGTACCTTGGCGGAAAATCGAAAGCGCTATCACTAAAAAACAAGGTTAGTGCAATAACATAAATAGAATCATTCATAATTAAATTAGGAAATCGTGGTGTAAAACAAGCGTCCAATTATTTGTTGAAAGATACATGAGATGCCAGGCCCTCCTCCCCCCACCCCATTAAGGCTCATTTATTTAGCACGCGAGTCAACTCCATGTGGTTATATTCTATTGGAATTAGAGATTAATTATGCCTTTGGAATTTTTAAAAATTAGGTTGAAAATATGTATATAATTCTTGAAAATAGAAGTTTGATTTTGAAAATTTTAAAGAAAGCGAAGCCTGAGCTTTTGAAATGTGAAGAAAACTTGTGACGCCACAAAACCCGGGGGTCCGTTGACAACCCGTCAACCCGTAGAATACTCGTGGATGTCGAGTAACCCGACACCACTCTTGAAAATCAGCCAGAGTCTCCTTTGTACGAGGAGCTCTACCCAAAACACAACATGTCCCAATAATTTTACAACGACCACTCCGTGTCCACATACGAATAAAATGAGTGAAAATGGCCACTTTGGCCCATACTTAAATACTCACCAAAATACATCAACAAACTATGTTCCAATAGCTCAAGAGTTATTACATTACTCTTAATACAAACACATATTAAAATTAAGAATTCTAATACATGTTATACCAAAAACACTGTCCCACAACCCTGGCTTCTAAAATCGACTCTTAAAGAGCGCCGGCCTTCCGGAACAAATCCCCGTGACCAAATATCCGACAAGGTGAGCAATGCCCGGTGAGCAGAATTATCCTACATGGGTTACTCCCACCTAAGTGCACATGCAATTATTCAACATAAACACACTCAAGAAAATACATGATCCTACTTGAATGTTCATAAACCCAATCTCGTGTCTCGAACGTCCTCACCGACTCCCCCCAGTCGCATGCCTAAGCCAACGCCGAGAAAACATCCTTTTATTTCTTCATGCCTGTGCACTCACACTCTAATTTTCTTGTGGTTCCCGATGCATATGAAATACATTATGCCATTCCTCAAGTCCACACATGCCAATATATCATTTACACATATATTAACAAATTTACATACATGCCACATGTTATTTAATTTGGTTAACATTAATATCAAAATTAGCTCACTGAAGCTTAATTGCACTATCTAATGGCTTACACACAATTATATTTTATATAATTTCACATCATGTCATCACATTTAATTACATGCATTAACATATTAATTCTCACACAACCCAAACAATTCATGCTAATACTATATAAAATATGTGTAGTATACTAATGTCATAATTAACTCATAAATCATGTTATTCCTTCAATTTGGTAACTAATAACACCAAAATTAGCTCACATGGGCTAATTAACCAATTAAGTAATTCATTTTGAATCACCCAAAACACATAAAATCACACAACAATACACGTGAAAAGTGAAACCCTAGGGTCGGCAATCGCTCACTCGCCACACTAGGGATCTTCTACCTTGCCTCAAGTATTTTGAGATCGCAGCCTTGACGCTTAATTCAAGCCTCATAATATCCCTAACCATTCACATGGCTCTAATAAAGAATAATTTCCAAGTAGGAGAAGACCCCTAACTCTTTCGGAACTCCATCAAATCTATGAACCACACGTGAGCCTCACAAGATGTAACAACTTTACTTTCTGGTCACTAAACTGACTGGGTCCGAACTACAGGAAATCTAGGAGAGAAGTAGCTCTCTCTCTCTCTTAATCTGCATCCAGCCCCTCACCGCTGATTTTTGTAAGTTTCAAATGGAGAAGAAAACTATTCTCCTTTTTGTTCGAGCACTACTTAACATTTCAAAATTCTGTATCCATGTCCCTAAGTTTCACTATTTAACATTTGGCTTAATCTAAGCCATTCATCTCATCCTCTCTCTCTAATCATGCAACATGTGTCATATGAGTATTACGTAGTAGGTGACTCTTGTCACATCACATGTCTTTCACAGCGCTTTACTAAGACCACACCCTATAAGCTCCCTAAAAACGTGAAATTCCAACTATCTCATAATTTGACGGCAAATCTCGACGTAGACAAATTTCACGGTGACGCATTCCAATGGTGAACTCCGTCATTATCCGAGATCTAGAAAAATTTTTGATTTTGGACCAAATTATCATTTTGCTCTTTTCAAAAAATTGATTTTCTAGTTCACATTCTCCCTCTAAAAGGAATTTTCTGGCCAAATTCCACACACATTTGCATCCAACCACGCGGTATATGTAACCCTACACAATCCTCTTACTGTGTGTAAATGTCTGACCTTCCCAAGGTCACAATCATCGCATTAACCAATGGATCAAGCCAACCTAATCCATGTCGTGAATATCCATACACCGAGCCCTCGCGCCACCAACACCCAATGCAATTTCCAATGGTATCCAAATCTCGAAAGTCACTCCCCGACTTATCACTCAACTCTAAGTCTACGGTAGATAACCATGATCGGTGTGTTTTCATCTCAAGTCGCCTCAATTCTATCACTCAACTCTAAGTCTACGTGATAACCACGACCGTGTTTTCTCTCTCTCAAAATGTAACTTTTCTGGCTTCACACTACGGTACCCTCTACATCCACACGTAAATTCTCGATATCTCCGCTGGGTCTCACACCCACACAGAACTCGACATTCCACCTGCCCTACACCCACACAAAAATTTCTGGATAACTCCACCCAGCCCTTACACCCACACGTAAATCTCGGATATCTCCACCTGCCCTTACAACCACACGTAAATTTCCTCGATTCACCGCCCTTACACCCACATAAAGATTTCTCGATGACTCCACTGGCCCTTACAATCACACGTAAAATCGGATACCCCAAGCCCTTACACCCATTATTGTACTGGGATATCTCCCCGTCTCTCACATCCAATACGAAATTGGGATATCTCCTGGCTCTCTTTACACCCACATCGGGTAAAATTTCTGATTTCTCCACCAGCCCTTATACCACACGTAAATTCGATAGCTCCTCAGTTTCCTACACCCAATACGTAAATTCGGATATCTCCCCTGTCTCTTAGCACCCCACACATAAACACCAGATATCTCCCTGCCCTTACACCCAATACGTAATTCTGCATTTCTCCATGGGTCTCTTACACCCAATACGTAAACTGATATCTCCCAGGTCTCCTTACACTAAATGTAAATTGGGATATCTCCCCGGGTCTCTTACACCCACACAAGACCTTTCGGATACTACCGCGGGTCTCCTTCACCCTAACTCCAGGCTTTTTCACCTGGGGGAGGTTAACGGCCCCCTTCTTGCTTTGCCCAACACACATTAATTACTCTTCATTTTCTGATTTGAACTATGAGTCTTCATTGGACGTAGTCCCAAAGACAAACCCAACCCACACTGCCTGCAGAGTGGAATGTCCATGTCACCGTGCACCCACACCCCGACTTGATGCATCCCGTGGGTCCACCATGAGCGTAATCCTGAGATCTCTAACTCACAATTCTGACCATCGTAGTCAACTCTCGTTCTACATCCGAGGGAAAACATCCACACACTGGGCTTCCTCTAGTGCGCCTCAACCTCTAAGCCCAATTTCACACAAGATGCATTAATGAATGAATATGATGTGCATCCAATTTAACGCTATCATAGGTCAATAAGTGCAAGAGTAGAAACGCACTCTACATATTCGACCGTTTCGATGCTCACCAAGTAAGATTTCGAGACTTCCGCTTCTCCCAGATAATCTGGTCCATATCTCTGTGGATGATGACAATGGTAACACGTCATCTGCCCAGCCTAACCCGAACTCTCGATCTGCAAATCCTATGGTCGACTCTTCGACCTACTCGCCTCCCGTCTATGTGACCCGGCTCGCAGCACTACTAGTGCAAGGCGGCACCTGGCATCGATACCGGTTCCCTAATTCATACTGGGGGGCGGAGGAACAAACTGCGGTCCTCTTCTCGTTCTACCGCTAACTGGACTGCGGCCGTCCCAAAACCGTAGGATCTTTGTCTCCCAGGCATCCCTCCTCATATGTCCGGCCGCCGGGCAATGATGATAAGACACCATCCGCCCATCGACGGGGCAACCCTAACCTCGCCCATCGAAGGATTAGACCGAGGTGTCCATAACCTTAGGATTCTCGCTCCGCGGACAATCCCATCGAAAAGTGTCCGTGCCGCTGGGCAGAAATAACACATCATCTCGCCTTGCTCGACTAAATGTCTCATCTCCGCCTTGGGGTCCCGATAACCTCGACCTGTCCCGGGATATCCCGCGAAATAAGTCTTCGCTCTTTTCCCAGTCGAAAGAGTTGATCTTCCTTCCCTCTGGGCATCAAAGACCCATGATCTCCGGATACTCGATAACATCTACCTCCCTCTCGTGGTCATAGTCGTCACCCCAGAGTCCACTCCCTCCCCTCTAACCATCGGAAAATATCGAGGTGCTTCTAAACGCCGGGAGGCCGCCTTCAATTCCGCCGTATTCATAAACCCGCACAAGCTCAGGCAATACGGGCGACGCAACCTACGCCCCTCAACAAAGGCCCGTCAGTCAAAGCCGATGGTGCTCTAACTAGCATCTCCCTGTGGACGATCTCTTCGTCCTCTCCCGCGACTAGCCATCTACACATGTCACATGGCAAGTTAAGTTCTAGCACAGCATCTCTAAGATGTAAACACAACTCCGAGACACTATTCACATACCGAAAAACTTTATATACTATGTCCTTGCATTCATAGGTAATGCAAGACAATAATTCCATATATTAAATCATATGCAACAAAAAAAAAATTATTTTATTTTATTTCATTTTACAAAAAAAAAAAAAAAATTTAAAACCTCGTGGAATGCTGCTCATGAATGCTGAAATTATGAACAGTGACTCAAAACAATGCCCCGAAAGTCAAAATTCAGTCAAGTACGCTGCACTCACCTACGGCTTCAGCCGGTGATGCACGCGCCGGGCAGGCGCGATCGCGCCAGGTCGCAAGCCCGCCTCGGTCGCGGTCGCCAAAGTTAAAGCTCCACCGTGTCGCAGAGCTCCCCTCGCCGTTTCAGCTGCGCTCCACTGCGTTTAGCCGCGCTGCGTCGCAGTCAGGCTGCGCGCCGTCGCAATTCCTAATGTTTCGCATCGCGCGCCTCTCCCGCACCATATCGTATTCTCCCGGCCGTGAAACACGCCATTCACGATACAACCCAAATGCGGGCGGAGCAGTTTTCTCCCGGCTAATGATACAATCGATTGTGGATCGCGACACACCCTCCAAAGAAGAACTGTGACCGCTACGGCGCCTACTCGCCGCGCGCCGGGCCGCAGGTCGCAGGCCTCGGGGGGTCAGGTCGCAGCCGAGTCCTCACCGCACGCGTCGAAACCGCCGCCATGCGCTCTCGCCACGATACAAGCAGATCAGACGTGATTCGGTGGTAAATGGGCGTAAGCCCAAATTTCGCTTCCCAAAGACTTTTTTTTTTTTTTTTCACATCATTTTTTTCTCATTCCAGCTACTGGAAAACCACCAAAAAAATATTTTTTTTTTTTTCATTTTCCAGTAGAACCAAATAAATTTTTTTTTTTTTTTTTTTCCAGTTTTACACACTGTAAAACCTCAAAAAAAAATCCTCAACCCATTTTTTTTTTTTAATTCTGGACTATTTGCTTAAAATTCCTCAAACAACTTGTTCTCACACTAAACCCTAGTGTTTAACATTTTTTTTTCCTATGTGCTATTCACCAAGCACACAAATCACACCATTCATACAACACGTGATCACACAATTCATACACAACAACTCATGTTATACACACCATTCACATATACAACACACAATCCAATCACACATCACATTTAATTTATCAAATGCACAAGGATGCATGATCTAACCCGTTTCCCATCAAGTCCTAGGTAAACTGTATACCTAACTTACCTATGCTAAGCTATACTCTAGTATCCAACATAGAGTTATACTAAGCTGTGATGTTTTTACACTTTAATGACTATGGCCTAAGCCCAAGTCCCCCAAGCCCTAGGTAGTCGTATGCCTATACTCTACACAAACCAAGCTCCCAAGGTAATCGCATCTTAGCCTCCATACCAAGCCGTGACGCCCCAAACCCCGGGCCCGTTGACAACCCGTCTACTGCTGAATACTGTGATATTCTGCAACCGACACCACCTTGAAAATCAGCCGAGTCTCCTTCAGACGGTGAGCCTTATCCAAAACACAACCTGTCCCAATACTCTTACAACCCACTACTCCTAACGACAGACACGAATAAAATGAGTGAAAATAGCCACTTGGGCCCATACATAAATACTCACCAAAATACATCAACCAACTATGTCCCAATAGATTAAGAGTTATTACATTACTCTTAATACAAACACATATTAAAATTAAGAATTCTAATACATGTTATACCAAAAACATCAAAGCCACAACCCGGCTTTCTTCTAAAAATTGGCCTCTAAAGAGCATCGTCTTCTGGAACAATCCCTGTACCTGAAATAATGATCTCTCGACAGGGTGAGCAATGCCCAGTAGTAGAATTATCCTACATGAGTTACTCCCCACCTAAGTGTACATGCAATGATTCAACATAAACACACACTCAAGAAAATACATGATCCTACTTGAATGTCTACAAACCCAATCTCGTGTCTCAAGTCCTCACCGACCCTCACGCATGCCTAAGCCAACTTCGAGAAAACATCCTTTTATTTCTTCTACGTGCACTCTCACACCTAATTTTCAGTTCCCTGGTATGAAATGCATTATGTCATTCAAACCACACATGCCAATATATCATTTACACATATATTCACAAAATTTACATACATGCCACATGTCATTTAATTCACATAAATAATATCAAAATTAAATTTCACTTGAGCTAATTACAATTCATTCCAATGGCTTACACACAATTATATTTTTATATAATTTCACATCATGTTAACACATTTAATTACATGCATTAACATATTAATTCTCACACAACTCCAAACAATTCATGCTAATATATAAAACATGTATATACTAACATAATTAACTTTCACATAATATGCTATTCAATTTACAATCAATAACACTAAAATTAGCCTCATGGCCAATTAACCAATCGCAAGTAATTCATTTTAATCACCCAAAACACATAAAAATCACACAACAATAATACACGTTGAAAAGTGGAAACCCAGGTCACTGTCTCTACCACACTAGGATCTTCTCACTTGCCTAAGTGTTTTGAGATCGCAAACACGGCTAATTCAAGCCTCATAATATCCCTAACTATTCACATGGCTATTAGCCAAATAATAAAACAAGTAGGAGAAGACCCCTACCTCTCGAGCTGGTTTAACCCACCAACGCATGTCTGCATGTAGCCTCGTCGCAGTAACGCTTACTTTACCTCGCGAACCGACGATCCGAACGGCGGGAAATCTAGAGAGAAGTAGCTCTCTCTCTCTCTCTAAAATCTAGATCCAGCCCTCACTGCCGATTTTTTGTGTTTCAATGGAGAAGAAAACTATTCTCCTTTTTTGTCTTATACTCATTTAACATTTCAAAAATTCCATCCATGTCCCTAAGTTTTGGATTTTTGACACATGGCTTAATCTAAGTCATTCATCTCATCCTCTCTCTAATCATGCAATACATGTGTCACATGAAAGATACGTAAAGAGGCGACTTTGTCATATCACATGTCTTTCATACAGCTTATCAGACCTCGACACCCAGCGCTCGAAAAACTGAAATCTAACTGCCTCATACCACTTTTACCCGACGTATAGCCTAGATGTTTCCTCGGCGAGACGATTCCAACGGTGAACTCCATTTCGTCATCCGAGATCTAGAAAAATTTCGGATTTTGATCGAAATTACCATTTTGCCCTTTTTCAGAAAATTAGATTTTCTCGGGGTTTCACAAAACTAATTTTTAATTTATAAAATTTAAAGAGAAAGAATTTTAGTTTTTTTTTAACTTTAAAGGATGAATGTTGAGTTGATGAAATTTAGAAAAACCAGATTTTAATAAAATAAAAAAATAGGACTATTAATTAAAAAATAAATATAATAAGTCGAAAAGGCATAATAATAATGATGATAATAATAATAATAATAATAATAAAGTTTGCAAAGGGAAAAACAAGAAGTGCAATTAGGGAGGACTACGGGGTCAAGTCCTTTGTGGGTGTGAGGATTTCTTCATTTATTTACCATAATTAATAGGTTAGAATACAACAGGAATTGACTAAAATAATAACTTAGAACAGTAATACAATAACAAAGAGCTAGGTACTAAAAATTGTTAGACCAAAACAGTTTTTTAGGTGTAAAAACAGAGTTTTTTGTCGACTTTGAGTCTAATTTAAAGTAGGACCCAATAATTATTTCGAATAAAATTTCATGGTTTAAAAATTCTACTCGTGAGAGAGGAAATGTCTGATATATTCATTTGCTCAAATCGAATAAATGAATAAGAAAATGAACCCAGTGACCCTCTTTAGGGGGTGTCCTCTTTAGTTTGTTTAAAGGGTTGTGTCTTTTAGCATTTAAGGTTGTGACACTTTAGAGTGGTATTTGTCCCAAAAGTCACGAAAGATCTATAAATGCCCTTACATTCATTACCATTGGTTTAATTCATTAGATAATTCATTCATTCATTGTTCAATTCAAGCATTCGATCGTTTCACATTACGTTTCTACATAAAGTCAGTGTGTTAGAGAGTACACAACACAATTGTTCGCTAAATGAATAGATTGGAGTGTTACTTTTGTTTGTGGAAAATCATTGTATCCTGGGAGACAGGCGCTCGATATTCCATAAGCACCGTAAGTGAAGGCGAAATCAATCTTAAGGACATAGTGTCAAACACTAGCCTTGATCTAATTGAAGTTCAATAACAGTTCATGTTCTGCAATCGAGTTAGTAATTAATTTGTTTAGACAAAAAATTATATGTAACTGTTTGTTGTATCTCTTTACTTTTACTGATTTGTTAAGAGTAAATCATTTATGTGTAAACTCCTTATATTGTTCAAATCAAAATTTTCAACAAGTGAGTTTACGATATTGGAACACCTAGAAATTTTTTAACAGTCCTTTTATTAACAGTCAAGTGAAAATTCTGATTTGAACTATATAAGGAGTTTAACATAAATGATTTACTCTTAACAAATCAATAACATTAAAGAGATACAACAAACAGTTACATGTAAATGTTTTGTCTAAACAGTAATACTAACAATTAGAGTGTTGGTGTGAACTCAGTGTCAAGGCTAGTGTTTGAGCACTATGTCACTGGGCTATATTTGTACTCACTCACGGTGCTTATGGAATATTCAGCGCCTGTCTCCCAAGATACAATGATCTTCTACGAACAGAAGTAACACTCCAATCTGTCATTGGCAATGATTATTTTCTCCCAACTGACATGCGAAAAATAATTATTAATTACTTATCGCTGACGAATGTTTGAACGAATTAATTAATTAATTCCAATGGTAATGAATGTATGGGTATTTATAGACCTCTTGGTGACTTTCTAAACAATCACCACTCAAAAGGTCACAACCCATAAATATAAATGGTAAAAGACACATCCTTCAATTAGATCATGAACCTGATTGTAGTTACATGTAAATGTTTTGTCTAAACAAATTAATTACTAACTCGATTGCAGAACATGAACTGTTATTGAACTTCAATTAGATTAAGGCTAGTGTTTGACACTATGTCCTTAAGACAGATTTCGCCTCCACTCACGGTGCTTATGGAATGATAAGTATGTCTCCCGAATACAATGATCTTCTGACGAAATAGCACTCCCGATCTATTGAATTCGACAACGATTGTATTTGTGTACTCTCTAACACACTGACTTTATGCAGAAATGGTGTAATGCCATAAACGGACTAAATGTTTGAATGAATTAATTAATTAATTCCAATGGTAATGAATGTATGGGTATTTATAGACCTCTTGATGACTTTTCGGATAATCATAACTCAAAAGGTCACAACCCAGAAATAGAAATGGTAAAAGACACATCCTTGGTATAAATCACATCCAGACCTAGACTCAAGTCGATCGATGCGCACGTGGTTAAACCGAAGGCATGTAGGCTCTCACTCCACTCAAAAAACTATGGTACCCCTTGGGGCCCAACCCATCGAGGCCCAACCCATTGAGCAAACTTGGCCTATGTATGCCCATGTTGAACTTCTTACTCAACCGATGTGGGATTATCACATTACACTTCCTTTATTTTCACCTTTCAAGAGAGTTATTTTGGAGTCTATTTTTTCATTCATTTCTTACTTGATTTGGTTTCTGATAGACCTGTTAGTCAATCTCTTAGAACAAATATGTTCAAATTTCTTTAAATAACATTATGGGTTCCTCTTTCATTGAGGCTGTGATAGCTAATTCCTCAAAAAAACTGTTTTGGTCTAACAATCTATTATTATAAAAAAAAAAACAAACAAAAGAACTCTTAATGTGTAAATAACCCGATGATTAGTACCACTATAAGAATTAATGAGAGTTGGTCAACTCAAGTAACCACTTGGCATGGAAATTGAACATGGAAATCAAACAAAGAAAAAGATAAAAAAAAAAAAACCAACATGAAAATATCCCAAAAAAAAAAGACAAAAATCTCATTTCAAGTAAATGCTCATGATGGGCAAATCAATGTATTATAATATTCATGAAAAAAAACATATCAATAACATATGCTCTCATCGCAAATTTCAAATTACACGATTTGCCAAACATATCAATAACATAATCGACAATCCAACACCACTGACGTTATGATTAAAGAAAAAAATTGTGAAAGATATACCTAAAAAATGTATCACTAATGTCTAAGGAAACTCAGCAATTGTCTCTTTATCTTTCTCCCTCTGAAATTGCTCCCCTGACAAAAATCTAAAAAGAAAGGATGACACACCTTCCCGAAAAGAAGAAGAATAGAAATAAAAAAAATAAAAACTAATAAATCAAAATCTAATAAATAAATAAAACTAAAAGCCAAATTTGGGGTCCACAACTTTACTTTCTTTTTTGTGAATCTTTCAAAATCTGTTACTTAAAAAATCTCTGTTTCTTTTTTTTTTTTTAGGTTTTCTGACAACTGTTAACAATGAAATCTCTCTCATACTGGTAATAGCCTAATAAGAATTATTTTTAAATAAATTAACTTGTCCTTTGTGGGTATCATGGCCTTTGGCCCGTACCCTGTGAGCCGAAGACCAAATCAAAGCCCATGACTTAGGCCCCGACAGGCCCAGTATCGCATATACGAAGATCTGGATTTGAGCCGGCCCAAATCCCGACTGAGTATCGATCCTGGTAAGGCACAGGGATTTATTGCCAGTACATCCGCCTCTCTGTGCGTTAAGATTACAGGTAGTGCCGACCCGATAATTTGGCCCGATCCTCGCGAAGGCTGGCATCATCTCCCGCATGAATCCCGTCGTAGCCCTTAGGATGATCCAGGCGTTCTTGAGGCGGAAGGTGGAGATAACGGCCGCTCCAAAAGGAAGAAACGCCGGACCTGGCGAGCGTAGGCGAAAGGCCCATGATAAGAGAGTGGATACCCTACTAAACGGACGTATTTACTCTCCACATGGCTCTGTCGACTTAAGCATCGGAGAACGTGGCACACCACCCGGCCCGGTGCCTTGTTTGTTTTCTGGTCTCCTTCTAAAGCTAAGTTAATGCCTCGACGATCCGATGACTCTAAGAAACTGAGGCATGATAAAGTGCGTCTGTGGGAACAACGAGCAAAAATCTCATCGGCGTTGTCACGAGAACGCAACCACACATCGGATATCAGGCGCGTCCCCACCTGAAACCGATAGTTCCAGGTTTCCTCATGTCGGTTCATCGGATCCTATCCTTTATGGCCAGCAAAACTAACCGTCGAGTCCGCCGAGGACCAGTTTCTTCGTTGGAGTCAAGATATGGAAACAAAGCAAGAAGAAGCGGGCCCGAAGCAGGATGGCTTTGAATTGCGAGTAGTGTTGGCGAGTCTACGGGTAAGAGAACAATCGCACGCAAGCCGTTTGGAATAAGTTCAAGGAATTGAAAATGTAGAGAATAACCATCTTGCACCTCTAGTCAAGAACAAATAGAAGCCCGAGGAGCCCGACTGCGACGAAGCTGATGATCGTGCGGACGATGATTATCCTCTGGTAGCTCTCCGCTACCTGATCTTCACCCAACGAAGAACAAATGTTGGAAGAATTGGGTAAGAAAGAGGCCCGGAATGTCGTTCGAGCCCTTCGTCAATGGCATACCTTGCGCGAGTCGAAGAGAAATTAGTAAAGATAAGTGACCGATTGAAGCCAGACCCTCGAAATGTGCCGCGTGTAGCGCCAGGGGACTAGCACCACCACTTATGTTCATGTATCTACCTTGAAATTCGCGCCGCCACAGCACGTGGCAGCATACCACTGCTCAAGGGCTAAAGACATGATATCTTCTATCTTTCAGGCTAGCACATCTTGAAACTCACGAACCACCCGTGGCTGTCATCGCATCTTTTGCCGCCCGCCAGTGGCTCCCTCGATCCGTATGATCATAAATCGGGCAATGATACTTGTCACGGGAAAACGACCGCTTACTACAAAGTGTTCGACCAACTTGAAGGTCCTTACGGCGGATTTAAACTCCCAGGATCTATCAAAGCTCATTAGCGATTTATTGGTGCATTGTTTCCAGTACATGCTCGATTCAACATAAAGGGAAATATCCAGTTCCTCTGATATATTGACGGAGGGCCAGAATCCATCGCGATTCACTAAAAGAAGATTTGGAGACGACCGTCCAACAGTTCGGTCGTCTGATCTACATGGATCGCGGTCCTCGGAAATTTTAGAATGAGCTTTGGTAGAACCACCCAGTTTCATTTGCTCATTGTCCTCTGAATCGCTGCCCAATGATGGAGGAATTGTACATACGGCTGGATCATCTTAATCTTCGGAAGACGATATCCGGCGGCCTCTCAAACCGTGATGATCACGCTCAGCGTGGCCAGAGCACTAAGGAATGGGCTAAGCAAAGGGAGTTAGATTAAGAACTAAACGCTCGGAGACGAGTCGAAAATAAAGAATTTTGTAGTTTACCCCTCTTAACATCTCTTACAGCGAATCCCTTCCTCTCATAGGATCTGACTTCCAAATGGCCCACCCAATTCGATCGAGATCCACTGCAGTGCAAACCAGTCTCTAGATGTGATTACCCACCGGGACCATGGAGCATGGGAGACCAGCCGTCTTGAAAGCTTTGAGAATTTTTGGTGGAAGGTTAATCGAAATGGAAGCCATTTCAGAGATATGTTTACGGGAGATGGTGCGAGCTAAGGCCGCCCAGCGGTTAAGAATAACTATGGCGCCAGCTCCCTTTGAACCTTAGCCCACCATAAGTACGCCACTGTGCGATTAATGACCCGATATTAATTAGCGCCAAAAGGAGTTGTTACGGCGACCGATGGCTTAGGGTGAATACCATCCACGCTCCGGACCATGACGAGTAATCCAGCCAATTGTCGACCCTATATCCTTTCCCCTTGTTCTTTGTCTAGGGTCATTACTCAGCACCTTGATGCACTCGTGCCCCACTGCAATGTATTCGCGATTCGATGTGCCGCAGTCTTGAATTAACCATGTGTAGTGAGCTGTGGCCATATGCAGGCATTGAGCGCTCGCGTGGGCGGTTTGTGACGATCTATCCAGTGGGAGCCGCCTGCTTGATGGGCAACATTGCTCTCCCCGTCAGCCCAGGCGTAGTTGTGAGTCTTATTTTGGTTGTATCGAGACTGACTTGCGTACAATTCCATTGTTGACAACCTGTTGCATCTGCGATAAAAATTCGTGCGCCAACTACCATCAAATGATGGCTGCATTGTCCGGCCAAATTAACCTCTGGCGGCTTCTTAGCGGCTGGCAGTACTAATTAGTCGATGCAGGAAGCGGGAAAACGAAACTCTGATCGCCTCGGGCCAGACCTGGAAATATGACCACGACTCCGCACTTCCCGAAGCAAGGCGGAGGCGAGAGCCGATGGCCGTGGGCAGTGATATTCCTAAACGGGGCCAAGATAAAGCCACATATGTTGGATTCCCTCTACATCCATTAGGAAAACAAATCACAACGAGGTTACGCTCAGTAATATGGATGTATTCTCTGGACTCACTTCGGACATACGTGCATTAACCCCGTACATGCCTCTCCTGGCCAGATATCATCCCCTTTAGCCGGGGCCAGTTAGGCAGAGGAGTAGAGTGTTTCCACCCGGACGTCCTTCGGGGTTGTTCAAGCGTAAACTACAATAAAACCACATTGATTACCTTAAAGCGATTAGACTCGGCTAAAAGCCCGAGTGGATGAGCGAACTCCCGAGGTACTTTGGGCCTCTGAGCGAAGCGTAGACCCGGCCAGATATATCCCCTTCTGGCTCACTTATGGGATGGAAGCTATAGTCCCGACAAAATCGGGTATGCCCACGCTCCCGGGCGAGTATACGCTGGTCGAATCATGAACACATTGATTAAAGACCTGAGACATGGGTAAATGCGAGCTTTGTTCGCATCTGGAATAACATCATTCCTGCATGAAGCTAGCAAACTATCCCAACATATCGCATTAAGTACTCGAAGTTCCAGCGAGGACCTAATCTGAGAAAAATTTTCGAGAACACAACCAATCCGTCGATCGGAAAGTTCCAGCCAAATTGAGAGGGACCGTATATTGTAACCCGAGCCGGCGAATTTGGATCGTATGCATTAGATAAACTAGACGGGACACCTGTACCTAATATGTGGAATGTTATGCACCTCAAAAGGTACTATCAATAAAGAATGATTAAATCCACTGTGTTCAGTCTCGATTTTCATTCTGAAAGTCTGGGGTAAGGTTGATGTCTGACTGTATAGGTTGGTGTCATTGGATCATTACAATCCAGGGTAGGGTTGATGTCCCTACAGGCCCATTCTGGATTGTTTCCAGTTTGGTTCATTGCAAAGCCCGGGTGAAGTTGATGTCCCTCTGGAAACCATTATGGTTGATGCCCGGTTGGTTCATTACCAAAGCCGGGTAGGTTGATGTCTAGGCCAGTATGGTTGGCGCCCGTGTTTCATTGCAAAGTCAGGTCAGGTTGATGTCCTCTGGCGTAGTATAGTTGATACTAGCGGTTATGCAAAGCGATGAGGTTGATAATCTACCGACCAGTATGATTGATGCCCAAGCCCGGTTCATTAAAGTCGGGTAAGGTTGATGTCTCTTAGACCCGATATAGTTGGTCTTGTTCGGTTCATTACTGGCTTCGAGGTGAGTTGATGTCCTACGGTCAGTGGTTAAGTGCCGGCTAGTTCATTACAAAGCGGGTAAGGTTGATGTCACCAGCGTATGGATTGATGCCATTTGGTTCATTTCTTGGCTTTAGTGGGAGGCCCATTTAGAAAGGAAATAAATGAACCTTGTCTGGATGTTTCATCGGATCGATCATCGTCTCTTCGAGGTACATCTTTGCCTACCCGGCTAAATGTTGAATTACCGTTGAAAAAAGCAATAACACTAGAGTCACTTAAACAACACCTGACAATGCTGTCCCTGTTCCCAATGACAAACGGGTCAAGAATACTGGTATTTTCCGGTAAGAGAGGCTAATCTCTGACGGTAAAGAGGCATTGGGTACCATGGCCCTTTGGCACATCACCCTATTCAAGGCCAAACATATCAAAGCCCACGAGGCCAGGCCCAGGCCGGGCCCAGTGTCCTCACATGAACCTTGCAGTCGAACTATGGCCAGTCTCGGCTCGTAGACTGTAGATCCTGGCTGAGGCTGCTGGGATTTGTGCTCGGACACCTCCTCCTCCTAGCTAGACCTACCGTCTCTAGAAGATGAGTCAACTCAAATTTTAAAATTTTGATCCTACTTGGCTCCAGCATTCTCTCATAAGATCACATCGTATTAGTAGTCTTTAGGATGATCAAGCGATTCTTGGCGGAAGATTGAATGGCAGGCTGTCAAGGGCACATGCATAGTAAGTGCCCCCTCTGTTCTTGATCCCCTTTCTGTTGCGGTCGGGTGGTTGCAACGAGGAAGAGAGAGGGGAAGAATACCTAACGACGGACATATTTACTTCTCTGTAGCTCTGGCACAAACCAGCATGGAGAGGCGACCATTTCACTGTAAATCCTTGAGCCTACAGGTCCTTCTTTGCTAAGATTCAATGCCACAGACGATCCGATGACTCTGAGAATCCAAGAGACAACATCCTTGATTTCCTATTCCCCATAAACTTTTTTTAAATAAATCATGGTAAACCATTATAATTTTCCGCACTTTTTAATTATTACTTTATAGATTGTTATGGAATCTCCATCCTCATCCTCCATTTTCATATAGGTATGAAAAAAGCATTCTTTCTTCTTTTTCCCTTTTTTTTTTTATACTTCTATTCACCTTGCATTAGGAGTGGACAAAAAAACTTAAAAAAATCAAATACGACAGAAACTTAGCAGAAAAGTGAGTGCTTAGAATCGATTGATTGATTTTGGTTTCTTTCTCTGATTCTTGATTTCGGTTTTGATTTAGGTTTACAAAATACAAAAACTATGGTTTTGGTTAGCCAATCAAAAAATTAAAAATATATTAATATTATATTAAAATTGTAAAATAAAAAGTATATAACATATATTATGAAAATAAATTTATATATAGATGTATAAAGTATCATGGAATTGCAAATGAATTGATTACAATTTATTCATTTTTTTTCTTTGCATTGTTTTATTTTATTGATAACAATTATTGTAATTTGAACTTTAATATATGATTATGAAATTACATATTTATTTTTTTATTCTGGTTAAACAAAAACCGGCATATGGTTAACCGAAAAAATAGTTGACCGAATATTTGGTTAACCATGTTGATGGTTAGATTTTTTATTTATATTAATAACAAACTGAAAATTTGTTGATTTATTTTTAGTGGCACGATTAGATTAACTAAACCATGATCACCCCTACTTTGCATTACATCATTATAGTACTATGTTCTTAGATTCAGACCTTATATATCTTGTAAACTCATCCCACCTCTTTATTAGGGGTGGTGTAGTTCCGGTTAACATATAGCAGGTACTAAAATAAACAAATAAATTAATTTCGATTATTATTATTTAACCATTAAACAACCATCGTACGTTTAAGCAAATCTTAAGTTAACCATTTTAGGTTAATATATATCCAATTTTTGATTATCCAAAATCAAAAAATAAATATGCAATTCCATAATCATATATTAAATTTCAAATTACAATAATTACTATATTAGTAGAATGCTAAGAAAATTGATAAGTTGACTATAATTCATATCAAATCCATCATCATTTGGTGCATCCTATAGCATCCAAATAATATATGAAATACATGTAATTAGATAACTTAATCACTGTTTTTTAATCCAACACTTGTTTGAATAACTTCAATAGAAAAAGAAATTACATCCAAAAAAATCACAGCTTATATTTTTTGGTTCGATGAGATTATATAGGTCCAAAAAATGTCTTATATTATATATTGTTATATGCTACTAATATAAGTATATTACTATATGTTTACATAATATATATTATATACATTATGTTTTATAATTTAGTATATAATAGTTCTTTATTTTGTCGTTATTAATGTTTGTGACTTTCTCGTGCCAAATGTTATAACATCATAACTAAAGCGGAATTGATCGATTGAATTAACCTGTTACCAGTTGATTAACCTGTTCTCGATTTAGTCTCGATTTGATTTGTAGATTTATTTGATTTCTGAAGGGCTGGCTTACATAGCATTCTAAAACTCGATAAATTAACCTTTATTTCACATTTCATCACTTTTCCACTAATGCTAGAGTTCTAGGGTCTGTATGGTAACTACTCACAAGAATAGTTTTTATTTTTTGAAATAAAAACTCAAAGACCTTTTAAATACGTAATTTGTTTAGACTGCTTTTTAATCAAAACTTAGTTTCTCCAGACAACACCTTTTTAATTGTTTTCACTTATTTGGACTGCTTGTAACTTTTTTCACTTGTTTTTTACTGTTTTAAGAGATGATTATATAAATATGTAAAAGAATTGAACATAAAACATATATATATATATATGTGTACCAAAACCTCTTTTTGAATACATATGTGTTTAAAAACTTTATATTTTAAAATATTAAAAAGTGGTTAAAACATTTTAGGTTTCCAAATAGATTTTATTAAATAAAATATAAAAGAACAACTTTCAAAAACTATTTCCAAATATTGATATCCGCCCTTGTTTTTCTAAAATATAACCAAATGGAATTGAGAAATTTTAAAGAGGAGATACGAGGATGATTTTTGAATTATGAGTCAATAATTTACTATATTGAAAAATAAGTTTCAAATGTATGAAAAGCTAAATATTTGATACTTCATAATACATGAAAAGTTAGATAAGTTTTTACATTTGTCTCATTTAATCATGGAGGGTGAGAGTTTATTATTTAAAATTCCAGTGAACTTTGTAACAAATAACTAATAAAGCTTGAATGGAAATATTACATAGAGTATCATAATTCATAAATGATTATAATTTAATTTTAAAGCTTGAATGGAAATATTACATAGAGTATCATAATTCATAAATGATTATAATTTAATTTTTCATTGAATAAAGGAAGGCACTAACCTAGAAGTCCATATATTTTTTTATTGAATAAAGGGATGGATGTAGGGAGGTTCTAGGCTCAAGTCCTTATATTTTCATGTTGATTTTTTTCTCCCATGATAGAATGTTAATTAATATCTTATATAAAACCACCTTATAACTTTATTTATCTTTATTTGTAGATGATTTTAATTATTTTATATTCTTCTTTCACTATGTTGCAATCTGAAATGCTAACAGTTGGCAGTAGAGAGTTTCCATTTTAAAAACAATCAATGTTTATTGTTTAACTAGGTTCCAGTGTTGCTTTTTGCTTGTTAATTATTGAATAACTCTTTTCGACTAATTATGGTCATTAGAAAAAAAATTGTTTGAATCACATTTTTTCCGTTTTCGTTTTTATTTTCATTTAATAAGTTAAAACGATTTCCCAAACAATTTAATAAAAATGCTAATAAAATCAAATAAAATATCTTATGATGACACTCACGATATTAAAATATAAATATTAAAATAAATTTTATTATGGACATAATATTATTTTATATTTATTTTAAATTCCAACTAACAATACATTGATAAGCTTACGTATAATCGAAATCATTTAAAATCATGGATAAAAGAAAACAACATCCAAGTTAATAGTATAATGAAGCGATTCAAAACACATATATTTGATAGTGAGTCTACGTATTTGATAATCTTGTTGTAAGCTATAATCGTTTTGATTCGATTCTATGGCTACATCTGACCCGATTATTAATTTGATTTCTTATCTGCGATTATATATATTTTCTTTGAATCGTTTCAGCTGCGAAATAAACGTAGTCGCGGCAATGAAAATCAAAATCAGGTTATTAAGCGACACAACCACTCATGACAAATCAAATAGTATCTTAGAAAGTATTATTACCATACTAGTGTTAAGGGATAACTAGGATGGTAACAAGATGATGACACAAAATAAAAATCATGATAAACAAAATAAAATACATATTTATGTAAAATAACCGGTTTACTAAGAAATAGATTGATGGAAAGAAATGTAAAAATGTGATTTCAGAGCCAAAAATCACATCTCCTTGCTTAAAAAAGATGAGTGACTAGAAAATAGTTGAGAAAAAAAAGGCTATTGTTTTATATACGACACGTCTTTCTTGTATTGTACTTAGATACATTAATTTGGAGCCAATTTCTTCACCCTCAACACTAAATTTTTAACCAACATCAATCTTACATAATAACCCTCTATTGACATGTATTATATGACATGAATTACTTTTTTTAAGTTGTAAGTATGACTTGGAAATGTAGATAACGGCACATTAAGCCTTTACTACACTGTAAAAAACAAGTGTTCAGTGTTCAGTTTTCATGTTTTCGATAATCTAATACGTTAATTTTAACATTTCAAAATGTAAGGAATAAATTTTAAACAAAAGTGAAAGTGGAGGGGGCTAAGTTGAAAAGGTAGATAATAATTGTTTATGTGCGCCATAAAGAAAATTAAAAAAAAAAAGTTATTACCTGTTTGCTTATAATTTTTAAAATTTGTTTCTTGTTCTAAAAAAATAAGAAGGCAAACTCGGGGAACATATTTGGTTCGTAGTTTTTTTTTTTTTTTTAATTATAAAAAACATAGAAAACACTAAATTCAAATAATAAGGATACTTCTCGAAGATAACCAAAATGATTTCATCTATGTTTTCAAAAATGATAATCAAGAACAATTTTCAAAAACAAAAACCAAACATACCTTTAGCTTTCATGCTTTCAATATTACAAGGAGCTAATTTTAACATTTTAAAGTGGGGATGAATGTCAAAAAAAAAGTAAAAATGCAAGGGAGCTAAGAAAACGTTTTTCCTTCCCTAATTAAATATTCACTAAGGTGATTATATCATATACCTTCTAATTATTTCTTATCCACACAAGGATCTGTTTAACTTAACTAACTATATGCTACAATATTTTGAATTAGTTGTTTCAATAATTTGAAATACTTTAGGGATTATATATTCAGAGGTCCATATAAATATGTAGTAACAAAGTCCGTGAGATTCATAAACATACCTTCTATGACTATTAAACAAATCAAATATGTAAATATGGTTGCATTAACGCTTAGTTCATTATTGGACGGACCTTTCTATTCTAATACTCCATCTAAGAGTACTTAGTATATATCAAATCTACTCCTATCAAACACAAGGCTATTGGATCAAATAATAACTACATTGTTGAGAAAAATATGGTCCTTCTAGATGAAATGAAAATTAGACTCATATAATAGGAGAAAGATTTCTCATTTCTTATCTAGAAAAATGTGTAATCGTGAAATAGGGATTAAATGGAATAAAACTGATTGTGTGTTAGAGTTGTGGAAACACTTATTTCTTCCGTATTTTGGACCTTACTTAGCTCCATGAAATGATAGGCTGCTTACTATAAAGTATGGAAGAACTGAAATTTTATATCAAAACAAAAAACACTATGTATGAATGGTATAAATTGCCTAAACAAGAATTCTTGAAGATTAAACTATCAGAGCTTGTTACTCACCACATCAAAAAAATTTCGATAATGTAAATCATTGGAAAATAACAAATATTTATGTTTGATATAATCGTTGTTGCTATCTGTTGCAATAATATGTCTCCTCATGGTAAAAAAATGTGTCTATAAGAAACCTTGAGCTATGAATAATGCTTTATATCTCATGATTTTATTTCTCCAATTAACTTTCTTACAACTATTAATTTACATGTAACAAGACATGACTTTAAGATTTTTCTTTGTGATGATATTTTCAACGAGAAGCACAGCTGGAGCCTACGCGAGAATTGCTAGGCAGATCAAACTACCTGAATGAATCCCCTGAAAATAAAAGCAAAAGGATGGCGGGGTTACTTGAGTTGCCTCTCAATGCCTAAAGTCAATTCTTTTCCGGTGAAAAAAATCACTTTATGCAGGAATAAATTTTTGTAAATTACCTTTCAAATGGGGTGGCTGATGTTGCAATGGGTGATCATGTCTTTCTAGTTTAATGATGATACCATATTTCTCTCATTGGTGAAGTTTCTTTCCTTATGGTTTCATCGATTAATAAGGGATAATCATTGACCTAATTATTAGGAAATATCTACTTCCCTTAATTGGTAGAGATTTAGTGGGAAAGTGGTGCTTCCATGTCCCTGAGGTTCTTTGGGGCGGCCAGGATGAAGGGTGGGTGGGCTCTCGTTTGGTAGAGTGTTTGGGGATATCATTGAAGTAAACGATTGTTACGGAGCACCTTCATAATCTCTTACCGCGACATTTAGGCTTGTGTTGGAGCCTATACGCCTATTATTTAAGCCCATTCAGTTGCCCCACGGTATGGCTCGCGGGCGTAAGCGAATTTATGTCGTTCTGTGGATCGGTGTGAATTCCCGCATTGGCTACTCGAGGATGGTTTGATTAGGCTATTTAAATTTATCAAGCGTCTTGTGATAATGGCGACTTTTAGATTTTCGTGCCCCGATTCGATTATGCCTCATGCATACCAGGACATCTCTGTGATTACTTGTATTCTCGTTCTTGAGTCTTCTTCCTCTACGAGTTTGGATTTTCCCCCTTTCCAAGCATCTTTGCCTGTTGCTCAGAATCGCTTTTGTCGTCTTGCCCTCCTGAGGATCGTTTTCTTTGTTTTCTTCCGTAGCTCGGTACGTCTTCTTCTTCTTCTTTTTAGCTTTCCTTATTTTGGCCTTCGGGCTGTTTGGATGTGTTTGGAGCCTCTTTTGTCATTCTTTCGCCTTTCTGTATCTTTGTCCAATCATGGGTGCTTCTTAGGTCCAGCAAGCTCTCTGAAGCCTACATAGGAGCGAGCCCTCTTGAGGGTCCCTAATCGAGGCTTGGTGGGTGGTGGGTATGGTGGTCTCACAGTTCTCATGACCGCTAGGGCTCCATTGGTGGGTCATCCTCTGCACGGCAAGAGTAAAGAGAAGGATTATCGAGATTAGAGGTACCCAGTGGATCGAATATCTTGGGGCTGTGGATGCTCTCGGATCTGATGGGCCCTAATTAGGTGCGAGCCTTCCTATGCGGAGATTTGCCACTACGCTATAGACCGGTTAGCGCCAGATGTTTAGCATCAGACTCTGCTCCATGCGTCCATGTTCTGATGGTTTGCTTTTTTGAGGCGACCTTTGAAAATAGTCTCCGGCTCCCGCACACCCCTTTCTTGAGTGCGTCCTTGACACTTCAGCGTATCACCAGCCCGACTTTCCCCCGACCACGAGGCGTTTGGTTATTCTTGTTATTCGAGGATAAAGGCTTGGGGTTCCAAGCTGGCTCTATTACTATAGACCTTTTGATGCCAGAGTCAGCGGAAGGTTTTCTTTTACATTTCATGAGTCAACTCGACTAATTATTTCTTGTATCTCATTAAAAAAATTCTAAAGACGCTATTTTTTGTTGAGTGTGCAATTTAGAATATAATCTGGCGATCGGAAGACCTGCTTGGCGTTCCAACCTCTTAGACCACCCTTGCGAACCTACATGAGTTCTCCGCACTCCCAAATTAGATTACAATTTTTGGAAGTCTGGGTGTCTCTAACTACGGTTTGGTTAATTGGTTTTTGGTGTGCGGCTGATCTTAGCCACGATGATGAAGAGGTGAAGCGGAGGTTGGTTGGGGTGCTACCAGTACTCTGAGCTCATTAGGTCGGATATATTCGGGTCGTGCAGTGTAGCGACCCCAGAGCCCGCCTACCGGTTAGGCGGATCGAACCGAAAGCAGGGCCCTGTGGCGCTCATTAATCGTCGCCCCAGCAATTACATTTCATGATCCGGGGACACTCGTTTAATTCTTTTAGTTATCTTTTTATTAAATTTTTGTTTTCAAAAGTGTCGCGACCCGAATCCCCTACTTGACCCGGTTAGCGGATCCAAGCACAGGAGCGGTTTACTCAGCATTTTCAGTATCTTCTCAAAACATTTGTTTGTGTTATTCCATTTTAGAACTTTTTAATTCTGAAAGCATTTCATTTGGCGACCATAGAAAGCGACTACAATTACAAAATGCATTTACAAAATAGAGTTTGAGTTAGATTGTTTTACAAAATATCTAATGTGAAAAGAAAATGGGTGAATGCATGTGTGGAGCATACTCATGATTCTTCCTCTATGACTTCTAAGCTCCTCGATCTTGGGTCTTGCTTTGTATCTATCACTCGGTAGCGTAACGCATTGATAAAACAATACATAACATTTTCATGCTTAGGTAGTTCCTCTGATTCTCTATTCACATTTCAGGTTTATTATATATATCATGTTTATCAAAATAATGCCTTTATAATCTCACATGTAATAAAAATGCTTATACCATCCCCCTTTTTATATCATTTTAAACACCCCCGGTTTGTAATTTCACATATAGCTAAAGATCAATGATACCATGGAATGTACCCAAAACAACTCAAATGTGGTTTTAGAATCGTAAAATCCCTTTCCTCAGTTTAAGGGCTTTTCTTTAAAATCCAAATCAAAAAAGAATGAGGTTAGGGTTTTGATTTATTACAGCAAACCTCTTAGTCATTATATATATTTGTGGTCTCATAGGAGCAAGAGCTGAGAGCAAAAACAGCCAAACTTGATCTTGCCAGGCTCCCCTAGCTTTTCCCCTTTTCTCTCTCTTCTTCTTCCTCAAAACGATATTGCTCATATAATGAGCCACTAAGACCCACATTTGGCCTTTATATTCCTTTAAGTGTAAAGGCCTTGTTTGCTTCACCCTTAATATTCTCTAATTTTCCACCTTTTTGGTCTTAAGTCACTTAATCTATAAGGCCTTGTTTGGCCACTCAATAAATCGCATTTTCCATTTTTTTGACATTCTAACTCTTTATTTCACTTTCCTTATCATTTTGTCATTGATACATTATTGTATCATTTGACCATAGGTCCTCATTTAAATCTCCACATTTTCCTTTTTCTACTTGAGTTTGTTCGGGTTCAATCAATTTCTCAATTTAGCATATAATATTTCAATCATATACTCCTCTTTCAATTTGCATTTTACAATTTATCAATTTATCAATTTTCCAAACCAGGTTTAGCTACGATCATGCGAATATATAATAAAATTATTATAAAAATTCCAGGGTATTTTAGAGCATTACATGCAGTGCAAAGCATACGACTTCACATTCAAGAGACCTTCTCCTCCTTACGTCATGAGCGTTCTCTACCTTGTCTCAAAAGTCTTCTTAAGTCTTTTGCTTTGGAGCCTCTTATCGGTAGCCTAGGAGGCTTAGACACTTTGGAGGTCTTTGTGAAAGAAGAGAAGGAGTGTAAAATGGAAAACTGGGCTTCCCGCGAGGTTTTGCCCCACCTTTCGAGGTGGGTCTTAGTCTTCGAGGACATCTTCTTCGCTTTTGTCTACTGTCGGAGTTGGAGATTCTTCGGGGAGGGTGGTTGAGCCCCCCTTCGAGGTTCTTCCTATTCGAGTTGGAGTTCTCGTCATTCGGTTTGCTGACCCCTCCTCATGCGGATGATGTAGGAAGGGGTCAAACCGGTCTTTGCATGGGATGGGACCTCCTGCTTTTCTCATCTTGGGCACCCTTGGCCCGAATTGTTTTCTCCGTCTTCGGGTTCAGACCTCGAAAGTGGGCCACGTCCATTGAGGAGGCTTTGGCTCTGCAGCTTGAGGCGCACGCCACGTCAAGCTCCTTATTTAGTCCATTTTCCTTATTGGTTTCATGTATTCATGACTCGATTCTTTGTTCTTTGGTAGGTGGTACTTAGAGCTTTGGCAGGAGGTCGTATAAGAGCTCTGCCCGAGGTGGGCTCTTTTAAGGCTAAGTTTGCCTCACGACCTCGGAAGGGCCGACCTTGAGCTCAAATAAGGGACTTGAGCGAGGGCTTGTGAAGCCTGAGGTCTGACCTGAGAAGTATCTTTGAAGAGACGGCGGAAGAGGATAAAAGAAGGCGGAGGACAGGGTCTAGAGATTCGACATGGTTGGCGGAGGAGGTTCTGATGTCGAGGGGTGGCTGCGCAGTGAAAGTGGATGTTTGTGGGTTCCTGGGGTTTGGAGAGTGGAAGCTTCCGTGGAGCGCTCAAGTGAGACTCGGCAAGCAGGATGGACCTTAAGAGGCAGAAGGCTTTGGCTAGCTAGAGGGGCGAAATGATAGCAGAGCTTAGGGCGGGCCTGCTTGATGGGCCTCACAAGGTGGCTTGGCTTCGGCCCGAGGCTTTGAGCTTTCTCGGACTTAGAGTTCAACATCGACTTTCGATGAGGAGGTAGAAGAATGCATTTCGAGGGCTGAGGGCGATCACGGGTGCGAGGTGCTTTCTAAGGCCCTTGATCGTGTTCTCTTGCTGTGGCCTTCGGGTTCCTCAGGAGGCGGCTCCTCTGCCTTACTGCTTTGGGGCTCTGCCTTTAACCCCCACCTTTACGTGAATCGGGGCCCGACCTCGGCGCCTAGACTTTTTATTTTAACTCGCTATTTCCGGGAGGCGAGCACAGAGATTTTTGTATTGCTTGACATTGACTTTTTCATTGATATCGCAGAGATTCATTGATTAATTTTATAGTTCTTTATTATTTTAAATTGGTACCTTGGCTCCACAGTGCATCTGAGTTGTTTAACCCCGGCTGACTATTTGGCTCTAGGCTGTGTCTTTTAGGTGCTAACTCTATAAAAAGCCCACATTATTAGGCTTAGGCCTTATACCTTCTAAGTTGTTTGAGCTCTTGAGTAGGTTGCCGGCCTTACAGGCTATTGTGCCTTTGTGATTCGCTCACGCAAACTAAGCTGTGGGCTCTTAGGTTATTGTGCCTTACAGGCTGTGTGCCTTTCAAAACTGAGCTTTTTGGCTCCTGGGCTACAAGGCCTTCCTTGAGCGGTTAAGCTTTGGCCCAGGCTATTAGGGCTCTGAAGCTGTTATCTTCTCATTGAGAGCTAAGTGGCTCTGGGATCTGAGGCCTTCCTTAAACGATTAAGCTCGAAAGCGAAACTCTTTGGGGCTTAAGACTATTTTGCCTTCTCATTGAAGCCTAAAATGGCTCATGGGCTACAAGGCACTGTGGAAAGTGATTAAGCTACAGAAAAAAACTAAAAATTTCTTTTGGGGCTCACAAATTTACCTCGATTAAACTCTGATACGAAATATTGATTCACATTCTGTTGACTAAGTATTATGAACTGCAGGCGCTGCCGTGGTTGAGAAAATGAAACTCTTGGGCTCCTGACTGTCACCTTCTCTAAGGTAAAACTAAAATAGCTCAGGCTCTGTTGTGACGGTTAAGCTCTGCGGGCGAGCTCTTGGGCTCCCTGAGCTGTCTGCCTTCTCTAGGCCGAGAGCTAAAAAATGGCTCTTGGGTTGAGCCTTCCTTGACGGTTAAGCTACGAAAAGCGAGGCTACTTAGGGCTCTGGGCTGTCACCTTCTCTAAGCGAGCTAAAAGCAGCTTCCCAGGCTCTGAGGCCTTCCCTTTGCTGATTAAGCTCTGAAAAAGCGGGGAACCAGTAAGGCTCCTATGCTATTACGCCTTCTCTAAAGCGAGCCTAAATGGCTCCTGGGCTCACAAGGCCTTTCTTGAGCGGTTAAGCGCCACGAGAAAAAGCAGCTATTAGGGCTCACAGGTTTATTCTACCTTCTCGGGGCCGAGGCTAAAATGGCCCCGCAGGCTCTGAGGCGGGTCCTTGACGAGTTTGGCTGCGAAAAACTAAGCTACTAGGGCTCTGAGCTGTTACACCTTCTCGCCCAGGCTAGTAAAGCCATAGACTCTGAGGCCTTCCTTGGTTAAACTCTGGCCAATCCCAGGGCTCACAGAGAACTGTGCAGCTACGAACTAAGCTAAAATGTCATATCGGCCTCTGAGAGGCCTTCATGACAGTTAAGGTCTTCCTGTGAGGTAGTTTGCGAGTTTTGCAGGCGTGGCTTCGAAGAATTCCTCTACTCTTTGGTACATGTTTGACCTACTTCGTATGAACTTTTAACAACTGCGCCGTAAGGTATGGGATCATCTTCTCGCTCTGCAGCCATTGGGAGTCTTCTATCTGTTTACTACCCGGTGGGTCCTTTACTCCTTCAGGTTGATCGACTTCCATGGAGTGGGCGAGGTTAAGCCCGGCTAAGCGACTAATTGACCTGTTCGTTGGGCTTGGAAAGTGAATCGGCGTGTCCACATCTATGCGTGCAGGAAGGTCGAGGATCATACACGCACCGCTTTCTTAGGCATTAAGGCCCCGAGTCCATGGAAACCTCCAAATGGGGAGTGGGGCATCGATTAGGTGCTTTGCGGGCTGCATTGGGGTGAGATCCATGATGAAATGCGCGAAGTCGCGCTTTTATTGTTGACTTCGCTTGGTTGCTTCTCACGATGCTTCGAACTCTTTCGGTTCTATAGCCCACTTTATCAGTCTTCTAGAGGTTTCTGGTTTATGCAATATTTGTTTCATCGGATATTCAGTTGGGACTTTGATGGTATGAGCTTAGAAGTAAGGTCAGAGCTTTCTCGATGTAGTTACTAACAGCTAGGATCAGCTTCTCCATCTTTGGATATCTTCCCTCCGCTCCTCAGGCTCAAATTATGATAGTATCTTGGCTGTTGCACCATAGCCTCTCACGACCAAGCGTACTAGTCGAGAAGTACGAAACGGCCGGGTAGAGTGAGGTTCCTCCTCGGAAGGGCTTACTATAACGGGGCTTCGAGTAGGTTTTAATGATGCGTGAATTCCTCTGGTGTGCATCATTGGAAGGCCTTTTTCGGAGCCTAGAAGAAAATTTAACATTTGTCGATGGCCTTAACACGGCGGCTCAAAGCTGAGCGTAGAACAAAGTGTGATGCTAAAAATATATAAACTATGTGCCCAATTACTTAGCGTCGTGTCAGTAATATATCACTAAATCATAGATATAGTCCCAGAAGGCCCAGCGTTGACCTATTTGAAATTAGCCTTTGAATATTATCTGGACATAAGCTTTGAATGACAAATTAACTAATATGCTGCAAGATTAAGCCTAGCAACATTTATCTTAGTAAATCTTGTGTTATGGAGACTAGGAGCTCTGTCTCCCTACCTACTTTGATGGATTACTACCTGGAAATTACTAGTCGGTTTATTCCATGACTTATTAATAGAGCGGGAGTAGTCATTACCTACGAGATACCCTCTCTCGAGGTGTATCCGCCTATCTCGCTAGCAGGGTTGAGTGTGTCTCAACCCCAACCCAATGCTTCGAAACGCTTAAATGTTCTAACCTTAATCGCCACCCTCGGAATCGGGATATCTCTATTGACCGAATTGACCGAGGGTCGCTCTATTCGGATCCTTGGGCGTCCTCATCTCTCGATCTCGGATACCTAGCAAAATCATGCCAATGTTGGCCAGACATCACATGTATATAAATCACAAATATAGAGCAGATACTAACAAGTCATAAATAACTGAATAATATATGTGAATCTTAATCCATGCAATCGTGACAGGGTTCAACAAAACCCTATATGTGAATCTAGAACATACTGGACTTGATTATACACGTAATCAATCTATAAACCACGCTAGCTTTAAAAGAAGAAAAGAAGAAATACAAAACAAGTGTCCTCGGGTCCACTGATTCAGGGTCGTTGTCATGGCGCTTTCAGTTCTCGTCTGTGCGCTTTTTCGACATCCCCTCGATTTCGGGTCCCTTTGCTTTAATGATGTTCAGCAGAGGTCTCATGGTACAGGTCGAGCATGCAGACGTCGACGCGCAGGTGGTACGCTTTTATACCCGCATTTGTTTTCTAATGCATCATGCTCATTAATGCATTCAGGTGATAGGTTCATTAGAGGTTGAGGCCTTAGAGAAGCTTTTTTTTTTTTTTAAGTGTGGATATTCTTCAGGATGTAGGGTGAGAGTTGACCCGATAGGTCGGGATTGTGAGTTAGAGAGATCTTCTGCACTGGCCATGGCGGACCCTGATCGGGGTGTCACAAAGATGGCATCATGTCTACGTGCACAAGAATATCGTGCTGAGTCGAGCCGCAGCATGGTATAGTCATTCACCACTCTTGGTGAGTGTGGGCTGGGTTTGTCTTTGGGACTACGTCCAATGAAGACTCATAGTTCGAATCAAGAAATGAAGAGTAATTAATGTGTGTTGGGCAAAGCAAGAAGGGGGTCGTTAATCCCCTAAGGTGAGAAGCCTGGAGTTAGGGTGAAGGAGACCCGCGGTAGTATCCGAAACGTCCCATGTGGGTGTAAGAGACCCTGGGTGTGAAACCCCGAGAAAATCCAATTTTCTCAAAAATGGCAAAATTGTAATTTCGGTAAAAATCCGAAATTTTTCTAGATCTCGGATGACAAAACGGATTTCACCGTTGGAATCGTCTTGCGAAATCTAGCTAACACATCGAATTTCGTCGAATTCCGAGACAGTCAATTTGCACGTTTTTCAAGGCGCCGAGTATCAGGTGCCGCAAAACGACATGTGATGTGACAAAAGTCACCCATAACATGTACTCATATGACACATGTTGCATGAGTAGAGAGATAATGAAAATGGATGGCCGAGATTGTGCCAAGTGTCAAAATAGTGGAAAGAATGGACATAAGTGGAATTTTGGAATTCTTAATGATAATAAGGACTAAATAGGGAATAGTGATCATCTTCTCCCTTTATTCAAAAGGGCAAAAACGTGAAGGGGGAGGGGAGAGTGATGCAGAGAGTTAGGTTTTTATTTTTAGAGAGAGAGTGTGTCACTTCTCTCTAAGATCCCGGCTAATCCGACCGTCGGATTTCTTCGGGCCAAGAAGCAAAGCGGTTCCCACGCGCAATGGCAGGGTCTGGGTGGCAATTTGGCTTTGAGGAGTTTCGACAAACTCCGTGAGGTAGGGGTTTTATCCTACTTGTTTTACTCTTGATTTAAGTGTTTTGTAATGCTTGAGTTGATTGAGGCCGTGAGTGGCCGTTTGATCGGTCCTAAATCTAGGAACCAAAATGTTGGAATTTATGAGACCCATTTAGACAGTCCGTGACAGTTTTAGGGAGTGTTTTGGGAGTTTGTGTTGTAATTTGTGAAACAAATTGTGTTTGGTGTGCATGAGGCCTGAATGCACATAGATTCGATCTCCCACAAAAGCTGAACCGGGATGTGAGTGTTGAGTGTACGCCTACCTTAATGTACCCCATCAAGCTCTGCTTTTTTAGGACTGCTTCTAAACAAATTCCGGTTGGTTTGAAATGGACCCAAAACGTCCATGTGTTACTTGAAATCGTGAAATGAACGCTTGAGTTATATAGGAATTAGTAGGTTAATGCATGAACTTTGTGTATTAACATGAGGTCACAATTATATGGAATATAATTGTGTGTGTAGGTCATTGGAGATGAGTTTGTGATTAGCTCAAGTGAGTTAATTTGGGTGATGGTTGACCAAAATTGGTACATTGGTGTAAATTGTGTTGAAATTACATAACATGTTGGATGTGATTTAAATATGTTAAGATATATATGTACATGAATATATTAGCATGAATGACATGAAATGGCATAATGCATTTCATATGCACCGGGGTAACCTAGAAATTAGGTGTGAGTGCATGACACGAAGCTTAAAATCTAACATGGTTATAAATGAATTTCACAGATGAATTTCAGGAGAATGGGTCGAGACGTCCAAATGTGATCACTCTGATGAAGACCATGACTATTCCTAAGGTTCTCCAACACATTCACGGAAGGTCCCATAATTTTACCGACATTCTGCAGTGTATTTTCAAGAACAACAGTTTTGTTTTGAAAATGATTATTTTTCTACATGGCTTAGGCAAGTGTGAGGAGTTTATGACTCGAGATACGTGACGGTACAGACATTTGCAGATCACGTATTTACTTGAACGTAGCTGACATTGGATCATTGCATATGCACTAGGTGGGGAGTAACCCATTTAGGTGATCTCTCCCACTTTTCCGGCGCATAGCTCACCCCGTCGATGGAACATTTATTTCGTGCACAGGAGCTCGAGAATACGACTCATTTTAGAGGCCGATTTAAAAAGAAGTCGGGTTATGGTTATAGTTAGTAGCTTGTATACATGTATTAGAATTTTATAAATTTTAATATATGTTGTATAAGAGTGATGTACTAACTTGAACCATGTATTATTTTGCTGGATAACGTTGTTAGGAGTTAATGCAAGGGCCCAAGGCCATTTTACTCATTATAACTGCATATGAGACCTGCAGGTCATTGTCGATGTTCGGGACAGTGTTGTACTACGGGTAGAGCCCCCGCACAAAGCGAGACTCTGCCCGGTTTTCGCGGTAAACGCCGGGTCACCCGATATTCACGGCGTTTCGCAAAGCTGACGGTAGTCAACTGGGACACCCCTGGGCTAGCGCCACTTGGTATCGAGCTTAGGTACACGAGCATTCCAAGTGGCTGGGGACTGGGCTTAGGCCACGGCCTGGGAGTGTAGACAGGTAAAATGAATACCTAGGGCTTGAGGGCCTGGGCTTAGCCATAGTTTTTAAGAGGTAAAGGAGAACGTCACTGTGTGTCATGTATGGTTAGGTATGTGATTACCTAGGAAATCACGGGACAAAACTAGAACACTGCATGTGTTTTATTTGTGATCATGTGATGGTGTGTATAGCATGTTGATTGTTATGAATTGTGTGCTTATATGCTTGGTGGATAGCATAGGAAAAATGTGAACACTAAGGTCGGGAAATAAAAACCTTAGGTGTTTGAAAATTGTTGGACAAAATGGTCCAGAATTAAATGAAAAAAAAAATGAGGAGAGGAATTTTTTGTTTTACAATGTGTAAAACTGAAGAAAAGATAAAGAAAATACATTTTTATATATTTATTTTGGTGTTCTAGAAAATGAAAAAAAAATGTGTGAAAAACGAAAAAAAAAAAGGGGCGCAGTAAATCGTTAGCTATCGGGCCAGTCAGTCACGATATAACAATCAGACGTGACATAGCCGCTGGTGTGCGCGGTTCCGTGTTGCAATAGGAAGGCTAGTTGACTGGGGAAAAACTGTGTCGTGATACAAGGCATTGTATCGTGACAAAGATGGGTTTTGACACTGGTAGAGGAGAGCCTAGTGTGCCGATCGTGGGTCACGATACAAAGATCAGACGTGGACAAGGAAGAAGGAGGCTAGACAAGGGAATGAGTCGCGATACAAAGTTTGTGGTCGTGACCGTAATGAGGCTCAGTCGCATCGTGGTCGCGACACGCGGCCACGACACGACAGCAGTGGCCACGACACGGCAGGGTCGCGCCCGCGACAAAGTGTCGCCAGCCGCGACACCCGCCGGGCCGCGGGCCACGACACGCACCACGCTATGCGCGCCGAGCGCCCCAAGTGCACCAGGTGCCGTCCCAAAGTCACCGGGCCGTGCACTCTGGTGCACCCAACCGCTGGACTCAAGATCGCTTCGAGTCATCATAGACAATCGCTCACTTAACATCGCTCATGAACGCCGTTCACAAACTTTTTCGAATACATATATATATATATATATAATAAAAAATTTTGAAAAATAAAATAAAATAAAATAGAATAGAATAAAATTTAGTAAAAATGAAATTTTCAAAAATAAAATTTTTGATGTTGATTATGATCCGATATATGGAATTAATTGTCTCGCATTGCATATAAATGTAGGGACATAGTATATAAAATGTATTCGGTGTATGAATAGTGTCTCGGGGTTGTGTTTATGCCTTAGAGATACTGCATTGCATTTAACTTGTCATTGAATTGTGTAGATGGCTAGTCGAGAGCGAGGATGTAGAGGTCATCCACGAGGTGTTAGTCAAGCACCACCAAGCTGACACGGCCCAGAGGCCATAGAGGTTGCAGCTACGCCTCATACAAAGCAAGGCAAATTTCGAGAGTGAGGAAGGGTCAGCGACCTTCGTGGTTTCGGGCACATCATCCTCCGATGGCAGGAGGACTCAAGGTCAGACAACCACAAAGGAAAGAGAAGGAGATGGACATACAGGCATCCAGATAGAGGTGCTGCACAGAGGAATAAGGATCAATCTTCTCCTAACTCGGGAAAGAAGCAGAAGACCTCTGTTTCACAAGGATCTCAAGGACAAGGCTATGGCCACCAGGGCCAAGGCCAAGATCAGTTGTCCAGGGGTGGAGAACACTTTGGGGCTCCTAGCCAGTCAGAGCAGGGAGCATGTTACAACTGCCACCAGTTTGGACACTTTCGACGGGATTGCCCACTCAGGGCAAGATCCTAAGGTCAGGATTCATCTCAGCCCCAACCGCTTATTTGAAAGAGGGTTGCCTTTCAGATAAGATGCAGAAGCACAACATGCCATAGCAACCCGACACATGAGGAGTGGACCGGTCTCAGAGACAGAATCCCTGTGGTTTTGGGACGCAGCCCCAAACAACAGAGGGACTCAGAGATGACAAAGTTTGTCTCCACCCCCTAGTATGGGTCAGAACGCATCACCGAGGGTGCCACACCAAAGACCTAGTACTTCGCGCACGGGTCACAGGCCGTGGTCGAGCGCAAGTCGAGGTCAACCATAAGATTTACAGGTCGAGAGTTCGGTCAGCCGCGATGACGTATTACCATTGCCCACCGGGCAATGTGAGGCGAGATTGTCCTAGGAATCAGAGATCTCATGGTACAGAGATCGAAGGCCCGTGATTAGCCGGATATACAGGGCATGCTTACTCTCGCACTTGTTGAATAGAGAAGGCGAATTGATGCATCGAATTCATTCATTAATGCATTCAGGTGATAGTTTAGCTAGAGGTTGAGGCCCCTTTAGAGCGAGATGATAAATTCTCCTAAGATGGTAAGAGAGTTGGTCGATGTCAAATCTGTGAGTCAGGATCTCGCTTGATTCCGCTTCTGGCGGTGGACCTTAGGTGGTAGACATATTAAAAGATCACCTGACATGGATGAGCTGGACACAACCATCTAAGCCGTCAGCATTTCGGGACCTAGCCAAAGGTCACATTCTACACGTGTCTTGGAGTTGGGTAAGGTTATATATGCACATGGTTGATGCAGATGTGTGAAATTTCCTCGTGATCGAAATTTTTTTAAGGAGGGAGAATGTGAAACCCGAGAAAATCCAATTTTCAAAAAGTAAGCAAAATCATAATTTGGTAAAATCTGAAATTTTTCTAGATCTCGACGATTTAAACGGATTTCACCGTTGGAATCGTTTGTAAATCTAGCTAACCCGTTGAATTTCGTTGAAATCCGAGACAGTCAAAATTTGCAACAAGCTGAGGCGCAGAGCATCGGTGCCGTAAATGACATGTGATGTGACGTGTCACCATAACATGTAATCACAGCGATACATGCTGCATGAAGAGACGATGAAATGGATGGCCGAGATTGTGCCAAGTGTTAAAATAGTGGAAAGAAGGGACATAAGTAGAATTTTGGAATTCTTAATGATAATAAGGACGAAATAGGGAATAGTGATCATCTTCTCCCTTTATTCAAAAGGGCAAACGTGAAGTGAGGGGAGAGATGCAGAGTTAGGCTTTATTTTTAGAGAGAGAGTGTGCCACTTTTCTCTAAGATCCCGGCTAATCCGACTGTCGGATTTCTTCTACTGCCATAGCGGTTCTACGCAAACAGGGCTCTTCGGTACCAGTGGTAGTGTTTGAACTTGTGCAGCAACTTTCATTGGGTAGCTAAACTCCAGAGGGATCACCTTGGCCACTAAATAATTCACATAGTCGGGCGAACCATAACCATCTTCATGTCTGCAATTGCTAAGAGTTGCTCGTCTGAAAGCATCATTTACATGGACCTCATCTTCGTCTCCTTCTAACTGCGATGTGTGGTCTCATCAGGCCTTTTCGTCTTTAACCCTAAGTCAAATTCTGGCAACAGAGGACCCACCATATTAGTCTCGGCTTTGCAATCTTTAACA
The DNA here is from genome assembly GCA_016808115.1 of Tetrastigma voinierianum. Taxonomy (NCBI): domain Eukaryota; kingdom Viridiplantae; phylum Streptophyta; class Magnoliopsida; order Vitales; family Vitaceae; genus Tetrastigma; species Tetrastigma voinierianum. The sequence continues at coordinate 969,874 of JAEQBH010000476.1, read as the reverse complement.
AGAGGCTTTATGGCTGAGTGGTCAATGTGTACAATTACCTTATTGCCAATCAAATAAGGCCTAAATTTGTCAAAGGCAAAAACAATGGCCAACAACTCCTTTTATGTGGTGGCATAGTTCAACTAGGCATCATTCAAGGTCCGGCTAGCATAGTAGATAACCTGAAATATTCTTTCTCGTTTCTGCCCTAGCACTGCCCCGATCGCATAATCACTTGTGTCGCACATTAGCTCAAACGGGAGGTCCCAATCTAGTGCTACTACAATCGGGGCCGATACCAATTTATCTTTCAAGACTGAAAATGCTCACGCACACTGCTCGTCGAACTCAAATGGTGTCCTCGACCTATGAGATTTAGACAAACACGGTAACGAGAAAAGTCTTTATGAAACGCCTATAGAAGCCCTCGTGGTGGCCCAAAAACTTCTTATGCCCTTTATTGCTGATGGTGGCGATAGTTTCTCTATTGCTTCAATTTTTTCTTTATCTACCTCTATTCCTCTTGCAGAACCGTGTCTGGGCATATGTTCTTTGTACCATAAAATGACACTTCTCCCAATTACACAAGATTGGTTTCCCGCATCTAATCAACACCGACCAAGTTGTCCAAGCAATTGTCAAAGGAGTCCCCAATACGTAAAAATCATCCATGAAGACCTCTAATTGTCTTTTTCAACCATATCGTAGAATATAGCCATCATACAAAGATTGGAACAGTTCACGTGATTATATCTAAATGCGAATGTCCCATAGGGGCAAGTGAATGTCGTCTTCTCCTGATCTTCAGAGGCTATAGCAATCTGATTGTAGCCGGAATACCCATCCAAAAAGCAATAGTATTCATGTCCGGCTAGTCTATCCAACATCTAATCCAAAAACGGCAATGGAAAATGATCTTTTCGAGTAGCCTTATTCAGTTTCTGGTAGTCAATACAAATTCTCCAGCCAGTGACTATTCGAGAAGGTAGTAATGTGTTATTCTCTGTTCTTATGACGGTTGTTCCTCCCTTTTTAGGTACTACCTGGACCGAACTTACCCATGCACTGCCGAACAGATAAATAACCCTGCAAGATCTAGCCACTTTAAGATCATGACTACCTTTTTCATAGTCGGATTCAACCTCCTCTGTGCTTCCACTTAAGGCCTATGACCATCTTCTAACAAGATTCGATGCATGCACATAGAAGGGCGAATCCCTTTCAAATCTGCCAGAGACCAGCCAAGTGCAGCCTTGTGATCTTTGAGGACCCTCAATAGCTTTTCTTCCTTTGTCGTTGTCAAGGACGCTGAAATAATCACTCTTCCACCCGGCAGCAAGCATACCTCATGGTTAGCAGGTTTTTGCTCCATTCGCGGTCGTTCAACAACTGCAACCGACGCTTGCGTATTTTCCTCCCCAAGGGTTCATAATACTTCCTTCTATTAGGTCCCACATGAGTCCAACTACTACATACTCCTCAACTTCTTCTCCCCATTTTTCTGAATCGCTCAGCACCAAGCTAGCCTCCAAAGGGTCAGTGAGACCACTTTGGCTAGACACTATAGCATCTACGGTCTATATCATGAAGCATGTATCACCACAAGTGTCTCACAAATTCTTCGAACACGCTTAAACTTGACTTCATTTTCACGCACCCTCGATTTCAACTCTCTCCCCTCACGAGCGTCGATCATTAGTTGCCGATTGCGAGAAATGGTCTACCAGATTATGGGTATTTTTTATCTTCTTTATATCTAATACAATGAAATGCTGGGAAGATGAACGTAGACGCCCATTTAAGACATCTTCTATCACCCCTCTTGGATGCTTTAAGGACGTCGCTGGCGGTGTGGCGTAGTTGATGAGCTTCACCTAACCTCAAGCGTCTAAATGGATAAGGGCATAAGTTAATACTAGCTCGAGGTCACGCAGGCTTTCGAAAGATGGCGTTCCCGATGGTGCGAGGGATAGTGAAGGCTGTAGGGGTCTTTAAGCTTTGCGACTTATACGGATGGCACTACATTCCTCGAGTTAGATTAGTTTGTTTGAAATACGCAGTCTTCTCTTCTATGACAAGATGTCCTTCATAAATTTGACAGCATAACTTGGCATTTGTTCGAGCATCGAACGGAATGTTGATGTCTGCGAGTTTCTTGAACACTTCCGTAAACAGTGGCTGCTTATCCGACATGCTTCTTTAAGCCCATTTGGGATAGAGGTAGGGCTATGGGTTGTAGGTGATCCTTTGCCTCAATTTTCTTCTCCCACACAGAATTTTCTCTTGGGGTTGTTCCTCTACTGTTTTTTATCATTAAATGAGTGCGGATGACTTTCTCGATCTCTACCTCTATCAACAGAGTTTGCCTGTGTGCCGATTCTCACTACCACTTCTCATTGTATTTGCTTTTATGTTCATTCCCTTCTCTTCTCGGGTTCACTTCTGAGTTGCTTGGTAAGGAACCCGGCTGCCTTTCTGTCAATAGATTGGCCATTTGGCCCATCTGCACCTTTAAATTTCTCAACTGCGTTGCTTGATTGTTCAATTGGGTGGCCTGGTGTTGCATATTGGCTATGTCACCGTTGTAAAGGCGGTATCGCGAGGTGAGCATTCTTATGAGGCCTTGGTCGAGTCCACCTTTTTCGGGGAGGTGGTTGGCTCAACCGGGGTGGTGGCATGTTTTCGATTGTTTCTCCGTCCGCAACCGCTGCTCCCCGGTCCACGATTATTACGCTACCGCTTGGCCTTGATTACGGTTCGATAGTTGTTGCTCCACTCTGGCTCCTGCTGTTGTGGCGGTCAGTTAAACCTCGACACATGCGGGCGTGCTCTCTTGTTTGTTGTCCCGATTGACATTTTTGTGCTGTGCTGACTTCCTGAGATTACCTGACTCGAGAGTTAGTGCGTATGGCATTCGCGGTACCTTGATGTCTAGTTAGCTGTTTAATAAGCTGTGCGACATGAGTAACCAGATTGCTGAGAACCTCATTATCTATGCCGCCCACGACCTTCACTGGTGTAATCTTATCCCTAGGCCACTTATTGGTATTAGTACTTGACATCGAGGATTTCATATGCTTTGTGGTGGTCTTCTTCATTGGTGCACCTCTACTTAGGCATCGATCAACATTCTAGTCGCATTCCTCAGACCATTATAAGTATGGAATTGCATCCATTTGGTCAGTCTGTGGTGTGGGCACTTCCTCGGCTTGATTCGTGAAATCTATCCCGTGCCACGCGACTCTCTCCCCTCTAGTTATCGAATGTATGATCTCTTGCACCAAGCGTACAATTTTCCAAGTGGGAAGAGCTTTGTCGAAACTACGTACTAGGTCGTTCCATGAAGTAATAGAATCCGGTGGCTGACTTGTCGACGGTGTTTTGCTCATCACTGGTGAGTGGGAACGATCTCGATCCCCGAGTGCCTGTGATTACCTCATTGTACTTAGTAGTGTCACCTCGATGAAGTTGGTCAAGTGCATATTCGGATTCTCATTTGGCAATCCATGGAACAAGATGTTCTAAAGCATGCGTAAGGTCGCGACTTATTTCAGTTGTTTGCACGAATAGGTGGTCTTAGGATAGCCCGTGCGAGCAATGTGGAGTGGTAGAGGCGAACTCTTGCTTGACATGGATGGATCATCTGGTTGTATAAGCGGCACGGGTGCATGATTCCTACCATTATTCCCATTCACGGTCCCCTTGCATTTCGTTTGCTCATAGCCGTGATCGTGCTCTTCGGTAATGCATGATTGCTAGATTTCTATCTTGTCTTTGTTCTCAGTTCTCGGCGTAGCGGTGTAAGGTTCTTCCGGTTTAGGATCAAGCGGATGTAATTCAATAACCCGTCTTCGCGTGCACTCCTGTAACAAAAGCGCAGTACACTTACGAAACCACAGACAATTACCGGCACTTGTAAAGTAAAATAAAAATATAAAAATAAAAAAAATAAAAAGAAAAAAGAAAGAATTCCAAGTAATATCTAATTGCCTTGTTATCGATATCAACAAGCTTCTCCGGCGGCGTAACTTGATATAGCAGTGTAGTGTGTAAAATATATCTTTGCTTTATGTGCGTAAGTGCGCGTCGTATCAAGTAATATAATGTACCGAGTACGGATATCGATCACGGGGGAGAAAGCGCGTTGACTCTTTGAAATTAGTAACTGAATATTATCTTACGGGCGTAAGCTTTGAATTACAAATTAACTAATGTGATTAAAGCCAAACTAATTTATCTTAGTAAATCTTGTGTTGTGAGGCCCAGGGCTCTGTCTCCCCACCCATACAATGGATTACTACCTAGAGAAATTACTAAGTCATTACGATGTGACTTATTGATGGCGGGGTGATCATTGCCTATGAGATACCTCTCTCAAAGGGGTGTATTCGCCTATCTACGCTAGCAAGGTTAAGTGTATCTACTGACCGATGCTCGGCAGCTTAAATGTTCTAACCTTAATTGTCACCCGCTTGGAATCGAGATATCTCACATTTACCAGGTGATGGTCATTCTGTCGGATCCACAGAAACGATCATCTCTAAGTCTCGGATACCCGGCAAATCATGTCAATGTTGGCGGTTTATCACATGTATATAAATCACATATATAAGCGGTCTTAACAAGTCATGCGAATAATAAAAATCAAAATCTTAATCCAAATGCGATGGTGACGGGGTTCGACCGAACCATAGATATTGAATCCTAACATCTTTGGACTTGATTATACCACGTAATCAATCACATATAAACCATCAACAATTTTTGAAAAGAAGAAAGAAGAAAATACAAAAGCGAGTGTCTCTCCCGATGATGCAGATCGTTGTTATATGCTTCGGAGTACTTGCCCTCGATCCCTTAGTTTTCAATCCCCCTCTCGATTTTTGGTCCCTTTGCTTTTAATGATATTCAGGTAGAAATCGCACAAACGTCGCGACGTTGAGGCGTCACGACGTTGGTCACTTGTTGACTTCCTCTTCTCGTTGACCCGACGTCACGACGTTACGGGCGTCGCGGCGTTCTGCCCGGTTTACGCTCTTTGCTTCTCTTGCTCCAAATGATCCCAAGCGCGATTCCACTTGCTATTCACACAAAATGCAAGAATAAGATATCAGGCTATAAAATGTGTATTTAACTATAAAATAGAGCTAAAACCATAAGACATACGCGGGTATGGCATGAGTGTTTTAGGCACTCATCAGCAGCTATTCTTCCAGTCAGGCATTGAATTTCCTTAATGTTTGAAGGTGGCAGTATGTCGAGCACAGCCTTTATCTTGTCTGGGTTTTCTTCTATTCCTCGGTTGGTAACTATAAAACCTAAAAACTTTCCGACGAAGACTCTGAAGGCGCACTAGGCTGGGTTTAACTTCATATTATAGCTTTTTAGGACCTGGAACGCCTATTTGGAGTGGGTTATGTGGGCTCGACATGCGAGATTTTACTGACATGTCGATACATGTATACCTCTATAGATGCTCCAATTTGCTTCTAGAACATCTTGTTTACCAACCTTTGCTAGGTGGCTCCTACATTTTTTAGTCCGAAGGGCATCACCCGATGGTAGTAGGTTCCTTGCCCAGTAATGAATGAGGTCTTCTCTTGGTCGTTGGGATCGTCGCGATCTGGTTATAGCGGAGAGGCGTCGTGAAGGCTGAGGTTCATGATCGGTTGTGGCGTCCACTGAAGGTCAATCCAGGTAGAGAAGTTATCTTTTGGGCGAGGCCACATTGATATCTATGAAATGAATGCGGTAGCCATTTGTCTGCGTTTTCTTTTTGGCGAGAACAACGTTATTGACCACCGAATGTCTGCCTCCACGGTTGCATGCGCGGAGGAGCTTGTCGACCTCTTCATTAATCGCCTTCTGCCATTCTGAGGTGAAGCTCCTTCTCTTTTGCTTGATCGGCTTGAAGGACAGACTGGCCCGTTGACGTGGGTGATTCTTGCCCGGTCGATTTGCCCGTGTCTTCCCTCGCTGGCGAACACCTCCGTGTTACGCTGAAGTGGATGAAAGGCCACGATGTCTTTGCTTGACTTAGATCCTATGTAGACGAGGTGTTACAGTGGTGAATCGAAGTTATGCAGACTCCCCTAGTTCTTCTGAGGGCGTAGGTCGGGTGCTTACCTCGTCTTGCCTGTCGAGCTTGTCCATGTAGATGTTGTCGACCATTTTTTGTTTCATTGATGCTAAGTAACACTCCCTGGCTACGCGCTAGTTTCCTCGAACCATTCCTACTCCATTTGCAGTTGGGAATTTGATAACCATGTGATAGGCGGAGGGGATGGCCCTTATGGTATTAAGAGAGGGCCTACCCAGTAACATGTTGTAAGCTGATGGGGAATGCCTGGCATGGGGGGTCTCCCAAAGTGAGCATTAGTTGTATAGACCCCAGAGGTAGCACTCTTTCTCCAGAGAATCCACATGGGTGAGGCGTTAGCGGTTCTAACTATAAAATGCCATTTTGTCGAAAGTTGATGCGAAGATGATGTCGGCGGAGCTTCCATTGTCGATAAGGACCCTGTGGATTGTTTTATTGGCTACGACGGTCCTTATCACTAGTGGATCGTCATGAGGATGCTGGCAGCTTTCCATGTCGGAGTCCGAAAAGGTTATGGTAGTATCCAGCTGAGGGAGTTTGGATACGGCTTGTATTTCTAATGTTTCCCCCGATACGTCTTTGCGCGATGGGCGCTCACAGCTGTTTGGACTCCCCGCTCCTACAGATCCTCGGTCCACATGGATCTCGAAGCGGTGCTAAGGCTGGGGTTGGCGGCAGTGGTGGTGGTGCACTAGTCGACCTTTTAAAGCCACGTAACGGCGAAGATGCCCACGTCGGATCAAGTACTCAATTTCTTTCCTCAGCTGGATACAGTCATCGGTTCAGTGTCCATGATCCCTGTGGAACTCATAGTATTTAGTATTGTCTCTTTTTGCTAGGTCTGACCTCATATAAGATGGCCATCTCAGAAATTTTTCATGTTGCACTTCGCGTAGGGCACAGTGACACTTAGGCTATACGGGGGTGGGTGAGTGAGAATCACCGTGCTTTGCTATTTCGGTAGGTGGTCTCAGACGGTCTCGCGTTCCTCGCCTGCTGGGGATCACTCTCACATTTTCTGTCCCCTACGGCGAGATCTTTATCTTGTCACCACACTGGGGCTACGTTCCGTTCTTGTCGCCCTTGCTCTTCTCTTTTTGAGTAGAAGAGCTCCTTTGCTTAGATAAAAGGGCTTCTTCATCGTTGATATACTTCTCTGTTTTTACGAGCACCTCGACCATGCTTACCTGAAGGTTCTTTGAGATAGAGAACATCAGGTCTTTCGACTACACCCCTAGCCCTGCGATGAAAGCGGTGATGGCGAACTTCTCGTCTGGAATATCTACCTTTAATGACTCATTGAATCTCTGAACATATGACCTCAGGCTCTCCCCTACGAGTTACTGCTTTATGGTCGGAAGGTGATAACAGCTTCTGTGCACGTCTAGCTGGAGTGATGGGAGACGAATGAGATGGAGAGCTTTGTGAATGATGAGATAGAAGATGGCGAAAGTCTATTAAACCAAGCAAATTCTGGGCCCTTTAGCGTAATAGAGAAGGCTCTGCATCGTATGGGGTCTTGATATTCGTGCAGCTCCATCTGGTTCTTTATATGTATTGAGGTGCTCTATAGGGTCTTTACGTTCGATCGCGAGCGTTTCGTCTATTGTCCGAACTTTCTTTGGAAGAGGGAGTGCGATTACCATTTGTGGCGAGGGTTCGATTTGTTGCACCAGACGTCCATGGGGTGGAGCTTGGCCTTTGCAACTTCAGCATGGTGAGCTCTTGCTGGATGTCCCTGAATCTCTACTCCCATGACCACTCCCCTACCTCCTACTGATAAAGGATGGGTCCATTGCCTCTGTTGTTCTTACCATGCCTCTCCTCATTGTGATTCTCTCCAGGGGGTTTGTAAGGGTCATGCTCCCTGGCTTGGATAGTTTCTCCTTCTCCATCTGCTTCTCGAGGAGGGTCGAGGTGTTGATGTTTTTCTTGGGTAATGGTGTTTTGGCCTTCTCGGACCTGTCACGCCTCCTGGGGGCGTTGTATTTGCCTGGAGAGTTGCTCCAACTCTCTCAACAAACGTTGGTTGGTGAGATGGAGCACCTCCATCTCGTCGATATTGGCATGTAGAGTTTCTAGTGTGCCTCCCAGGAATTGACTATCTGTGTTGCCCTTCTTTGGTCTTGCATCCTTGGGGGGATGGCGTGGCTCCTTGTGTGAGAGTTGATACCATCAGTCGTTGAGAGATCGGCTTTGTTGTAAAGGAGCTGTCATTCCCTCGAGATGGCGTCAAGCGTGATGCTTTTTCAGCAGAAACTGGTGAACTTGGAAGGAAACCGTGGGCGGTCAACTTACTGCGGATGGCTCCCCTGCGAAAATAAGAAGCAAAAGGATGGCGGGTTGCGTTGCCTCTCCAGATGCTAGTCGGTTCTTCAGATGGAAGAGAAAATCAACTGCTTAGGGAATGAATTTTTGTGCGTACCTTTCATCGATGGGGTGGCCTGGTATTTATAATGGGTGATCATGATAACTTTCCTAGTCGGATGATGATACCATATTTCTCTCATTGGGTGAGGGATTTTCTTTCCTTATCGTTTATCGATTAATAAGGGATAATTGATGACCAATTATTAGGAAATATCCTACTTCCTTAATTGGTAGAGATTTAATTAGGGAAATTGGGTACTTTCCTTCAATACGGGTTCGATGGGCTGACCAGATGAAAGGGTGAGTTGGGCTCTTGTTTTGGGCCTGTGTTTGGGGGATATCATTGGGCCGAGCAATTGGTTTGGGCCTGCTTCCTAATCTCTTTTTAAGCCTAACATTTGGGCTTGTATTCTAGGCCTGCGCACCTATTATTTTAAACCCAATCAGACTACATGTCCAAATACTTATTATTTTTCCAATGATTTTAATTTTACCTTGATAAATTCTTTTTATTTTAGTTATTCTTTTCTATTTTGTCATTTTTCCACACTTTGTGGTTCATGATAATTGTCATTTCTTATAAGGTTGATGACTACTTGAGAAGAAAAGGTTGATGACTACTTGAGAAGAAAATGTATTATTTATAAAGAAGGTATTTTTATTCTTTTTTTTTCTATTAAATATAAATAACTAATTGTGATCTTAATTGTCATTATCAGGTACTTAAATCTTTTTCAGAGTTAAATGTATAATATGTATCTCTTTTGAGGTTACTTATTCAATATATTTATGCCTTTTCATTAGCTATTTGTTTCACATGTGCCTTTTCAAGTTACTTGTCATTTTATAACCTCTTTGAGAATACAAAGTTTTCAAGTTTTCTCATTGTATTTTTCTTTTACAAAGAATTGAATCCTTTGAATCAATGAGTTTACCATGCTTCAAGTATGCCTTGACCTCATTATTTAATTGTCTATCAAAAATATAAATCCATATAGTAATATTCACAATCAATATAAATGACTTAGTCACTTTCTTTCTATCAATTTTAAAACAAGATTTGCAAGTCCTTGTAAATAAATAATCTTTTAAACTTCCAATTTACATTGGCTAGCATGAGGACTAGGATCGATGAATAAAATTCAAATAATTTCATGTTATTCTTGTGAAGCTAACTTTTCTTTCCTAACATAAGGAAATCTAAAGCACCTCACTTAAATGATAACATGCGTTTTTTTTTTTTTTTTTTTGAAGGAAAAATAATTTTATTTATTCAAACTGGCATACATTGATGGAAACACATAATCAAATTCGCTAAAAATCATAGATGATGAAACAACATCCAAGTTAATACCATAATGAATCGGCTCAAAACCTACACATTTGACAGTTAAGCCTACACATTCAATATTACTATTGTGACTAGAATACCTATGATTATAGTTCTGCACCATACTAACGGTCATTGATTTGATTTATTGTCTCTAATCGAATATGTTTTGTCTGTCTGAATCGTCCACATACAAATAAACGTCATAACAAGAAGACGACAAAATTCAAAAAAAATGAAAAAACAAATAAAAACTCGGATATGTGTGAAATAACCACTTTATTGAAAAAGAAAATGATAGAAAGATGTGTAGAAGAGTAATTTTAAGCCAAAAAAGGCCAAAAAAATCACTATCCTTACTTAAGAAAAAGATACTAGCACAAAAAAAAATTTACATAGAAAAAGATAACATGCGTAATTTAACTTTTACCTTTTAGTGTATAAATAAACTAGTCACTAGATGAAAACTTATGGTTTTGTAATTTAAGTTCATATGATTTTAATGCATCATTGATCATCCTAGAGGACTTGGGGACAATGTTGGTAATGCAAGATTCGTTGAAATTATGCATAGGACAAAGTGTCATTTGTATAGATTCAAATACCATTGATGACTATAATAAAGAAAATACCATTAATGACATTCCCTTTAAAAAAAAAATACCACTAATGACATTCCCTTTAAAAAAAAATACCATTGATGACATTCCCTTTAAAAAAAATACCATTGGTATGAGCTCGTTTGGAGTCTTCATCAAGTTTCTATTACTGGAATAGTAATGAAACAAAAGTTTCTTCAAAATAACAATTCATAGGACATATCATAACAACCTCATCCTTGTGAGATTAAAGAAATCTTATCATAGAGAAATAGTTAAAATCAATTGAAAAATATTAGTTATTGATGAGGATCCAACTAAATAAGTTGTATAAAATAAGTAGAACATGTGCAACATAACGAAACAAATATGAAAAATATAATTCAATATATATATATATATATATATATATATATATATATATATATATATATTAACATAAATAAGTGTGTTCTTAATCACAGTTTCTGAAGATTTGATGCTGCAATAGTAAGGAGTTCGGACTTTGAGTGCGGGAATGTCGAACTCCCACAATGGAACTAAGGTGTGTGCAGAATATAAGATGTATGTAAACATACACAAGCACACATAATCTTTTTACATAGTTCGGCAACTGCCTATATCCACGGAGCTATACCTAAATGCAAGGATTTCCACTTATCTAATTCAAGGTTACAATTAGTCTTATGTGGTATGAAACTCCCTCTCTACCCATGGATCTTCTTAAAACCTAATCAATCCTATTGGAATTTAGAATAACTCCCTTCATTCATCTTTTAACAGCATCGTATACCCATAACCCACATTACATAGATAAGATGAAGATAATAAATAACATCATCTTTCACCCAAGGTTAAAGGCTTTTAGCGTGCAATACCTCAACCGAGTATCTTCACTCTGCACTCCTTCCCAGACTTCAGTTGTTCTTCTTCAAGCTCTACTCCTAAAATTTGTGATGAGAACTTCCAAGGCCCTGAATTTATAGCACTTGTAATTCAATCTTAGAAGTCTTGATAGGACTAGATCATTATCCTAATATGACTCCATATCCTACCTTCTATTTTCTAAACTTTCCTTTAAGCTACCACACCGAAATTAGGAAACTTGCTACTCAAGTATCCTCTTCAAAATAGAAATGTTTCTAATTTTGGTTAACAGCTTAGAAGTCCGAATCCTCTTGATTTGATCTTTATTCGCTTGCCAAAAATCATCAAGCTCATGCTGGTTTCCTCGCTCCCCCAGTACCTACGGTCTCGAGGTTCAGGCCGACTTGCATCCACATTGACTCTTACCTAGTCGAACTCTCAAAGTGCCCATGTCCCATCCTGCATTGTGGGATATTGCCCAATCATTCTTTGCTTGGTTGTACCAAGGATTTCACACAAATTTCATCAAATCTAATCTTCGAAGTAGCCATCTTCTTGTAGAAGCCTTTGGGATGAGATATGGACAATTCCAAACAACATTCTCCCCCTTTATACATATGTAATGGCATCTCTTGAAGAATGAGAGTGAGAAGATGTACTAAAGAACAACCCAGTCTGATCGATGCATCGAAGAACCTTCTAGCCCTAGCCTTAGAGAGTCATTCTTCTATTTCTCCCTCTTTTTTTATTGAAGGTGTTGAGACTCTGGTTGGTCCGTTTAGGATGATGCCAATAATGAGGACTCCCCTCGAAGGATCCTCTTCTCGGCCAGTCCTTTATCGGTTAAGGACGGTTTACATGTGATACGATTGACAGCAGCCCACATAACACCACCTTTTCACATGATGTGTAACTTGGGGATGATCTTGGATTAAATGCAGAAGCATCCAACCCTTTGGTGAAGATGTTGGCCAATTGCTTTTCCATGGATATGTGCCATATATTAATGATCTTGTCTTCTACCAAACTTCTAATGTAGTGGTGACGGACGTCAATGTGCTTTGTTCTCAAATGTTGGACTGGATTCTTCAAGATATTGATAGCACTAAGGTTGTCACAATAGATTGTTAGAACTTCCTTTGAGACGTTAGTCTTTAAGCATGTTCTTCATCCAAATCAATTGCTACTGCTATGTATTCTGCCTCAGATATGGAGAGTGATATGTACTTTTGTTTTCTGTTGAATCAAGATACAAGGTTGTTTTTAAGAAAAAAAAATCCTCCATAAGTACTTTTCCGATCTTCTGAGTTTCCAACCCAATCCGCATCACAATATCATACTAGGCTAGTTGTGGTATCTCGAGTATACGAAAGGCAATAATTTGTTGTTCTGCTAACATACTTGATGATCTTCTTAACTGCCAAAAGATTACTGTCATCTTTGGGACTTGTTTGATATTGCGCACAGACTCCCACGCTATAACATAAGTTCGAACATCTAGTAATCAGGTACATCAGACTCCTAATCATGCTTCTGTAGAGAGTTTGATAACCATCATTCCCTAGTTCATCTCTTGCAATCTTCTCATTGGTTCCTTCTATGCTTAGCTGAACCAAGTCCGAACTTGCTAACCAGGTTCCTAGCGTATTTTGCTAGTGAGATGAAAATCCCTGACTTGGTTTGCCTTACTTGAAGACCTATGAAGTAAGTAAGCTCTCCGACCAAGCTCATTTCAAACTTGATGCTCATGTGTTCCACGAACTATTCCACCAAATGTTGGGACATAAAGCTAAAGACTATGTCATCCAAATAAATTTGGACGACAATAACTTCCCTTTGTCTCCTTATGATGAAAAAAATGCAATCTACTCCCCCTCGAGCGTATCCTCATTTTAAAAGGTACTCAGTAAGCCTCTCATACAAAGCTCTCAGGGCTTTTTTTAGGTCATAGAGATCCTTTTTTAGTATGTAGACATGATCAAGGTGAATGGAATTTTCAAACCCTTTAGGTAGGGCTACAAATACCTCTTGATTTAGATACCCATTTAAAAAGGCACTCTTGACATCCATTTGATAAAGTTTGAACCTGAGTGTTCAAGCAAGCACCATTACTAGTCATATGGACTCCAAACAAGCTACTGGTGCAAAGGTCATCAAAATCTACTCCTACTTGAGTGGGCGACCAGACGATCTTTGTTTCAGGTGATGTTCCCTTCTTCATCTGTCTTGTTCTTGAAGATCCACTTAGTCTTGATTACATTCACATGTTGGGGCTTCTAAACCAAGTCCCAAACTTCATTGCGTCCAAACTGTGATAGTTTTTCCTACATGACATTATTCCAAAACTCATCACTCAAAGCCTTCTTATAATTCTTTTGGCTTAATTGTAGAGGTGTAACAACCAAGAATGAGACCCATCATTTCTTTATAGTTCACTTTGGTTACTCCTCAAGTCCAAACGTTTGCCTTTAAATCTCCAATTATGTTAAAGGCAGGGTGATTCTTGCGAATCTTCCGATAGGGCTCTCATGAAAGAATGTCTGTTTGTTCAACAGTGTTTTGATCATTCTGATGTTGTTGTGTGTCATCTATAGTTCGGACGTCCTCTGTGACTAGGTGTTCACTTTCTGGGATAGTCTGAACATCTGTTGGAACTATGCCTCTTCCTCTATCACTTGAGGGTGGAGCATCCTAAGGAATGTTGAGAATGTTCCCTTCTTCATGGTGTGAACCTATACTAGTTTCGAGGAGTCGATTGGAGGGAGATAATCATCAACTCGTACATTAATAGATTTCATCACTGCCATGATCCTTTTGTTGTACATCCTATACATATGATTGTTTGAGCAAAACCCAAAAAGACCCCTTCATCACTTACATGCCTCTTGGTTCCCTGTCATTCAAGAAGTAGCAAGGACTACCAATTCATGAAGATGTTTCAGATTTTGTTTCTTACCTTTCCAAATCTCATGCGAAGTTTTGTGAGTTCTTGGCCTTAGATAAATTTGACTTGAGATATAGCATGTTGTATTTGTGACACGAGCCAGGTCCGTTGACTACCGGTCGACCCTTGGCTCCGTGGTTGTCGGGTTGCAGAAGCGCCCTTGGTGTCAGGCGAGATTCTCCTTTATGCAGGAGCTACTGCCAATCACATCATGCGCATGAAACACATCCCAACGGAGTCAAATATAATTACAACATGAGTAAAATGGCCACTTGGGCCCATAAACAGTACTCATAAATACATACCAACTATAAATCCAACTATATCCAATAGTTCTAAGAGTTCAAAGTTTACTCTTATACAACGTATATTAAAATCTAAAATTCTAATACATGTTGCACATCACAAAATCAAAGCCCGCAAACTTCGACTTTTTCTTCGCGGCCTCTATGATGGCGGAATCTCCCGAAGTGCGCTCCACATACACGAAATAATAAATTCCTGACGGGGTGAGCTATCGCTCGATGTGGAATCGCCTAAATTGGGCTACTCTCCACCTAAGTGCGGTCACTGATGCTCCAACACACATCGAGCAAATGCATGATCTACTTGAATGTCTACGTATAAATTTCGAGATCAGATTACCATAGAGCTCTCTCACACTCGCCTAAGCCTTGTGAATTATCGTTTTGTTAGTTTGTGGACAACCCTCAATGTATATATCAATTGGGCCGCTCCAGTGATTAGTATATATATTTATTTAATGGACTACCCTCCAGGTGAGAATATCAATTGGTAAGCTCGACTGATTGATATTTATAATTTGGACTACCCTCTAGATAATTAACATTTTTGAATACCCTCAGAACCATTTTCTCTAGACTCACCTCGAAAAAAATGCACTCACTCCTATATTCCTAAGGTATTCGATTACTTATGGAATGCATGTATGCGATTCGATACGATTACAATCCACACATTGAAATATATAAAAACGTGATATTCACATAAAAGTCAAATCCACGCCAATCATGTTATTAATTCTCATTTCAAACGTGAGAATTAGGCTGTTTTGGGCTAATGATCAAACCACAACGACTGAATTTGAATTACTTGACCAAACACATATTTTCACAATTTATATTTTGTGAAGTTATATTTCGAAGCTTGATAAAACCCTCGTTCTTGTTCTATCGAAACTCTAATTTTCGGTTCACCTTGTGGGCAAGTATTTCTTAATATTTCGGCCTCAATCAAACCAATACATGATTTATGGAACCATTCATCACCATTTAGCCTTGTGGTCAGTGGGCGATCTGTGGGTGTTAGTGAATCTCAAATCAACCATTTCGGTTCCGAGTTTAGGCAGAGATCAAGCGGTCGTTCAGGCCTCGGCCAGCCAGAAACATTAACATAGTACTTAAAGCAGACCAGCCCAAGTTGGGAGAAACCCCCTCTCGAGGTTTGAGAAAACTCCTAAATCTGGTACCACCACAGAAGCCTCTGGCGTGAAGCAGTTCTCCTTCTTGATAGAAGGCTAGCAGTGATTGGGTTAATCAGTATTTCTAGAGAAGGAAGACTCTCTCTCACTGAACTTAAGAAAATCAACCCTTTGGATCTCCCTTTTTCCTTTCCGTTTTCTCTTCTTTTCATTGGAAGACAAGTCTTCTTCCTATTTTGTCTTAGTGAGCTTATGGAAATCTGAAATGCACAGTATGTCCCATCGTTTCTCGGTTTGACATTCGACACTACCTCGGCCGTCCATTTTTCATCATTTCTCTGCCTTGCCACTTATGGCACATGAGTACTTGTTATATGTGATTTTACCGTCGCATCGAAAATAGTTTCACGACACCAAAAATCGTCTTACCAGCGTGCCAACTCATTTGTTTCCGATTTTATGAAATTTTGCGTGTGAGCTAGATTTCGCGAGATGATTCCAACGGTGCAATCCATTTTGTCATCCGAGATTTAGAGAATAAATTACGGATTTTTAACCGAAATTACAATGTCGTAATCGAAATTACGATTTTGCCCTTTTTCCAGAAATTGGAATTTCTCGGGTCTTACAGTATTCACTACTTTTGTCCAAAATTTTGTTGGGACATTCCTGGCTTTTAGCATGACTCGGGCCATCTCTTGTAGAGTCCTATCCTTTTCTTTCTACTAGTCCATTTTGTTGTGGGGTTTTAGGAGTCGAGAACTCATGTTTTATACCATTCTTCCCATAAAAACTTTTGAACAAGGAATTTTCGAATTCCTTACCATGATCACTCCTTATTCTAGTGATCTTTAGGATTCTATTGTTAGCCCTTACCACAATTCTTCAAATGCTTTAAAAGCATCTGATTTGGTCTTAAGGAAGTTTGCCTAAGTGAACATGGAGAAATCATCTACACACAAATAAACATACCTTTTTCCAATAATGCTTTCCACCGGCATAGGTCCCATTAGATCCATATGGACCAGCTCTAGTACTCCAATGGTAGAACCTAGTTGGGACTATGTGTTGAACGTTCTGATTTGTTTGCCAATTGGCAAGGTTTGCACATTCTTTTTAGTTTTGCCTTTAGATTGGAACTCCCCTGATTACTTCTGTAGCAATGGTGTCTTTGAGACTACTATGGATTATATGTCCTAACCTTTTGTTCCAGAGACTATAGTCGTTATTAACTGCATTCATGCATGTGTTCGAACTTCCCATTAGGTAGGAGTTATTTGATGACTAGTTTCCTTCCATGATATCATGCAAATCCTAATCTATTACAATACATTTATCTTTTGTGAATTTAACAAATAGATCTTGATCTCACAATTGATTGATATTGATCAAGTTGACCTTTAGTTTATTGATAAGAAGGGCATCCCTTAGTTTTGGCAAACCAAGAACGTTCAATGATCCTGACCTTAGAACGCTTCCTTTAGCATCGTCCTCAAAGGTTATAGAGTCCAGACTCAAAATAGAACGTTGGATAGTAGCCACTTGTTACTAGTCATATTTCGTGAGCTTCCACTACCAAAGTACCACATATATTCTATTTCAACCTTGAAAAGGTAAATGCGACCAAGCTCTTGAATAACACTTTTCTACCTGAAATTCGAACTTGTTGATTTGTTCTCCTTTGATGCCACTCTTCTAGTCAGATTTGTAGTGTCTACAGTGGCGTCTGATGTGACCTATCTTCCATCAGTAGTAGCATCTGACTTTCTTGCCTTCCTTTTTCAAGAACTTGACTTTCTTGTTGGGACATGTTGTTCCAAATCTTGGTAGCGTTTGCACTAGCTCTTCTATTTCTTCAGACTTGAGATGAGAGTCCTTCTTTTGAGTTGTTGGCTTTGAGTTTGAAGATCCCTTTTGATAGCCTATTCCTTCCCGAGCCTTGGAGGTAGCTCCCATATAGAGAATGTGATCCAGGGACGTGGTTCATGAGTTCATCATTCTCATTATTTTCCTGAGATGATCTAACTCACACTAAACCATGATATTCTTAAGAATTTCCTTTTTTAGAGTAGCTACCTCTTTTTCTAAGGCTCTATTATCTTGACTGAGTTGGAGAACTTGCCCTTGAAGATTCTCATTGATTTTTACTATGTTTACCCAGCTTTTGTACAATATTGTATAAGAATGTGCTAGCTCTTCATATGAGATTTCATCCTCTTCTTCTTCGACCAGCAATTGAGTTTGGGCACTAAGAGCATTCAAAAGTCGGTCACCACATCCTCTGGAACTTCTTAATGATTTGAGCTTAGTTTAGGAACTGAGGTCACAGGTGCCAAAGCAATAGGTTGAATGTCTTGTTCCTCATTTCCTTTGTTATCTTATGATTCATCATCACTCTAGCTAGCAAGGAAGGATCGGTTCTTCTTTGTATTTTACATTTCACTTGGATGTGACCATATTCTCCACATTCTTTACAATAGATTGGCTTGTTTCTAGGGTTTAACCTTAGAGTTCCTTGAGTCATAACAGGCTTTGTTCGATTAAAAGTCACATAAGAAAACTTAAGAGTCTGAGAGTTACCTTTTGCCTGAGTGTTCAATCTTTTTAGGGCTCTTTCAAAAAAATTTAATAACAGAGCCACTAATTCTAAGAACTCACTACCTTCATCATTGGGTAGTTCTAACTCAGCCCTTAGTCCCATAAGTTTTTTCCTTTCCTTGGACTCTTCACTCGGTTCTATTTCAAAAGTTTGTAGAGACCCTGTTCTTCAAGTCTCATCCTTTTTAAGTATTTCGCCTCTCTTATTGCAATTTTCTTGTATGCAAACCTTGAGGGCAAGGATCTTAAGGCCTTTTTGACAAGTCTTGTAAAACCCAAGTAAATTCTTTAAGACAATGAAATGAACCTCACCGTTAGGTTCGTCTCATGAAGTCTAGTTGCCTAGGCAAATTTCGTCGAATTCCGAATAAGCGAATTTTCATGTTTTTCAAGGAAACGGGTAACGGGTGACCCCCAAAAACAGAATTTTTAAGAAAATTCTGGAAGTTGCAAAATAACTTAAATAAAGTTTATACAAAATTTGTTTGAACTGAAACCGAGACAAAATGAAGCGTTTGGGGAAAAAGTGAAACCAAATGAGTGGGTGACACATGGCATGATGACACATGCCATGTGACTCATGCCATGGTGACACTTGGCATGATGAGGGCCAAGTGTCATGGATAGAGATAAGCATGAGAGGGAGAGAGGCAGTAGGTAAGAATTAGTGGTAAAGAAAGATATTTTGGAAAAATATCTTAGATAGAAATGAGTGAGAGGAGATAAGTGGAGGTGAAGTGGAAAGAAGAAAGATCCAACTGGCTTTGGCGATGAGAAGAGAGAAAGAAAAAATGAGAGAAAGAGGGGAAGAAGGTAGGTACACATGACTGCCTCGGGTCTCTGGCATTGACCCGGTCGGAATTCATCGGGCAATAAAAGTCCGTCTGCTCGACAAGGGCTCGCTCCAAGAGGTGAGATTCTTCCTACTTGGGTTTATTTCACCTAAGGGTTGTTTGTTCGTGTTTTCTACCACTGAGGTTGTTTGGTGTTTTTTGTAGTGACGCTACGATTTGACTACCTCACGCCCGGTTTGGGACTGGTTTTCATTTGGAAAACAATCGGAATTTGGACTCATGTTCTTCATTGAAGTTGTAGTTGCATCTGTAAACTTGATGTTAGGATTTGAATCCTGATGAACCTCTGACTCAGTTATGGTCCATTTCCAGGCGCCATAAAACTTAAGGCCCATTTATTTAATGTCTAGATTTTAGGACTGGTTTTGAACTAATTTCGAGCGGGTTGAATTTATCACATGGCCCTAGATATGGCTTTGTTTGTGGCTTGTGCATGGCTAGTTTTATGGCCTAACCATGGCTTGGTTGTGGATAGTCCTAGGACTGAATCTGGGACTGTTTTATATCCTGTTTTTGACATGATTGTGGGGCCTGTTATGGCTTGTGGTGTGGACTGTTTTGTGGGCATCTCTTATGCCACAACTGATCTTGAGGATCAAGTTGTCATTGTTTGAGTTTGAATGACATACTTTGTGGTAATTGATTGAACATTAATATACGTGTGTTTCAATATATTGACATTGAGATGATTGTTTGATTTGGAAATTATATGCTTATAATATAATTGTCTATGATGCATGGTATATGCATGACTTATATTGTCCATATGGCATTCATTACATATGGGGCATGACATCGAGATGCAATGGTGAGTATCACATAGCATATGCACGGGAACATCGCATTTCATGGGTATGAGTGCATGATTTGAATCAATACCACATTTGGTGATTGATTAGTGGGATCGATCTCAGATTGGGCCGATGTCAGCAATCGCACGATTGCATAACATGGAAAAAAGTGTAATTGGAGTATGAAGGATAGACACTCCCTCAAGTGAAAGAATCGATACTGGTTCATACACTCTAACGGTGGAAGTCCAAAAAGTGTAGGAAGGCATGCGAAGTCCTATGGTGAGACCCCGAAAATCAGCTGCCCATGAAACAAACGGGTTTTGATTATAAAAAGATCATTTGAAATAATGATATCCATAAAAATTTTGGTTTATAAACAAACTACTTTTATTTCAAAGTGTTCATTGGATGCGATTCATCAATGACGATTTATCATACATTGGCATTTGCATTGTGTGGTGGGAGTCAGTGAGGACTCGGGGTATGATACATGATTGAGTCTCATCTCATTTCATGGCATGTAGGATTCCATAGTTGAAATTGCATTACTTGGAATGTGAATGTGAGTTTATGGAACATGACCATTGCATGTGCACTTAGGTGGGGAATAGCCTCTAAAGGAAGGATTTCTCTACTAGACGTAGCTCACCCTATATGGGAAAACATTTCATGTCACTTAGAAGCGAGAAACTGGGACTCTTACCTGTTTTTTTTTTTTTTCCAAAGCTGAACTTGTACCTGTTGGTATACAAACAATTTACGCCAATAAGAAAAATCATTTACATATACAAGAACTACCAGAAGTGGTGTCCATCAAAATCTATACACATATCTTGAGTCCATTTACATATACAAAAACTGTACTTTTACGTTTACAAATCAGGCTGCGAGAACCATATAGTGAACCCACACTAGTGTGCTGGCTCGGCGGTATGCGGGATTTCGGACGTCTTATCCCACGGCGCCTACCTGATTGAAAACCATTGTACTAAACATAAGCTTAGTGGAAACATCATGACTATCTGAAACATATGCACTATTACTCATTTATAGGGAGCATATAACAATAATAGATATGCAGTAATATATATCATAATTTTTCATCAATTCATACAGCAGCTTATACACATATTCGCACTTATAGCGAACGTATACTTGTTCAAGTCTCTCACAGGACACATATATCGGACTTATTCTTATTCTTGTCTCGGACTTATAATTATTCAAATCTCCTAAAAGACATCTACTTGAACACGTAGGACTAATGCTTATCGGATCTCTCTTAGGAGTTCTGAGTTTAGACCTTCTAGGTGCGTGAGGTACTCAGAACTATCGCTGCCCATGTCTTATGCGGCACTGGAATATCATATCTGGATCTTATAACGCATGGGCTTACGTCTTGTTTTGGATCACATTCATGCCATTTGGATCTTATAACGCCGTGCGGAACTTTGCTTGTCTTACGAATCTTATACTTGTATTACGGAGCTTATTCTTGTATTTCGGATCTTATTCTTGTATTTCGGATCTTATTCTTGTATTTCGGATCTTATACTTGTATTACGAGCATACTCAATGCTGGATCTTATACTTGCCTTATTACTAAGCTTCTTGTGTTTGAATCTTATTCTTGCTTATTCACAGACATATACTTGTCTTACGGATCTTATAACGTAATTGGAACTATTCTTGTATTTGAGATAACCATACTTGTATTAGACATATACTTGTCTTACGGATCTTATACTTGTATTACGGAGCTTATTCTTGTATTTCGGACCTTATACTTGTATTACGGAGCATATACTTGTCTTACGGTTCTTGTACTTGTATTACAAATCTTATGCCTATATTACGGGACTTATTCTTATGCGAAGGTACCCGTAGGTACTATAAGTCGGAACATATCAGTCATGTCAAAGCCCATTACAGGTCGGTCAGGACTTATGCGAATACGGACATAAGTCAAGTAATAGGTACGAATCATCAAATCCACATATACCAAGTTCACTCTGATTAAAGGTATTTCCAAAACAAATAGATTTATAGGTTTATATCATAATCATATTTAGACTTATACATATTCATGTCAAAGTATCTTATTCGTCTCCTTTTTACATGTTTCATGACTTTGTTATACAAATCGGAATGCATGGTACCCAAGGGTACACAATACGGTACAATAGTATGCTAAGCATACTGGGTCTTATTCATGTACTTTTTATATCTATAGTCGTTTACCTAGACCGGGAACCATGAATGAGATGGACGGTACGAGGAGCCCGAGGCGTAGTGCGATCTTCGGCGATACGTATGCCTTACGTATGAAGTGTTGGCAGCGTGCCGAAGCCGCCGTCCCGAGCGTGCCTACCCGCATAGCGGGGTGTGTGCTTCGCGAGAGTCTTGCGACTTATCGATCGGGCGTGTGCGCCGCATTAAGCGAAGTGTCGTGCCTTAGCGAGAGTCTTGAAGTATCGGTCGAGCGTGCTGCCGCGTAGCGAGTGGTAGCACTAGCGGGAGTGCGAAAGCACCGTCGAGCGTGTGCGCGCCGCGTAACGAAGTGTCGTAGCACTTCGCGGGGCTTGGCCGTCGAGCGTCGACTCATTCATTCTTAGTCCTAGGTAGTCATACTATCATATGTCTTTAGAACTCACATAACCTATCTTAATCACATTTTTGCCATTATATCATTTATGTAAAATCTACCCAGTCTTTATCTATTCATAGCCTTCTTAATTGGCTATCACTTGTTCATTCATGTATTTCATATCATTTGTTATCTTTTACGGTTATAATGTGATAACAATCATATATAACAACCGCGATGTTCATGACATATTGCCTTTCATGTTCATGTTCTACCATGTTTCGGTTCGTTTCATATTTCATATCGTATTCATGTTCCGTAGGCAACGTATACATATTGCATTTCTGTTTCATGTATGCATTGCATATTATGGCATGTGAGGCCCCCAGCCCAAGGGGGTCGGGTTGGCGACTCGTCGACGCGGAATACTCGTGGATGTCGCGGGTTGCAGGCCACCACTCAAAGACAATCGAGGCAAAGTCTCCTTTGTACGGGGAGCTCTACCCAGTACAACCTGTCCCAATAATCAACAATGACCACAGGGATGCATGTCTGATAAAATAATGGCGCCCAGGCCCCTGCATCAATACTTTCGAACATATAAGCACATGTATAAGAGCCATAGTCCGTAGGTTTAAGTGCATCACTCTTATCTGAGATAAATACAACCATACTATATTTACAATATATATTAAAGCCTGATGGTTTCTTCGTAGCGTGCGGTCCGAGAATGCGGGTCGGTAAAATGCACTTTGACCTTTGTACACGAAGGGGTCCCATGACGGGAGTGAGCAAAGCCAGAGTGGTGATAATCTCCTCTGATGGCTACTCGCTTTAAGTGCGCTTGTCCTGATAGTCGTAATCAAACACACATCGAAGTCATGACATACACATGTCTACCTAAATGTCTACATACCATGAATGAGACTCGACTCACCATGCCCCATGTACGAGCTCTCGCGAAACCATTCTTTCGATATCATTGAGTAATATATCGAGTCACTCGAGCTGTCTCGCATCACATCATGGTTGTGTGTCGGTATTACGATGACCAGTATCGAGCCCTCAGGCTCCATTACTGATGCAAGTGTCGATGGGCAACAAATCCCAAGTCAATCCAGGCTCTGACCTGACCCGATCACATATGATAAACATGACCGTGTGTCTTCTTTGAAGCTGACATAACTTTTAGTGTCTGCGGTCCTCTTACCAATACGGGAACTATGATATCCACGGGTCTCTTACACCATCGCCTCGAGTTCTCATGACTCCCTCAAACATGCATTACGCCATGAATGAAAACCATTTTCAAACAAAGGTATTTGTTTTTAGTACCTGACCCTCGGATATAAATAGTGGACGGATTAGATAATCTATTTTGTGGAGCCCGACCCTCAGATTTATATCAATTGGGCGGACTCGGCGATTGATATTATATGGACAACCCTCGATCACATATCAATTGGGTAGACTCGAAGCTGATTGATATTATAGACTGACCCTCAGATGTTGTAGTGGACACCTCCGATAACTAATATATCGTTGGTCGACCTCCAGAAACTGATTCTGCCGAGAAACCACCTCATGCGCTCATCTATTGTTCTAGGAATTTGCTTGATTGCATATGAAATGCAATGAGCCATTTTCATTTTCTTAACCCGTGCGACTCATTTGGACATTGTCCTATTAATCAAGCCCACCAATCAACACCCTACGGCGGTGTTGATCCCGCAACCGTGTCTTTGCGACACGCGTCGAACCACGCAACCGATTAATCGTCTCAAGCTATGCACTCACACCTAATTTCTAGAGTTACCCGATGCATATGGAATGCGTGATGTCAGTCAAACACATTCATCTTAATATATTCACATGTATATATATTAACATAATTAAATCACATAAAACATGTTATCAAATTCACAATCGATTACACAAAATTAGCTCATAGGTAATTAATAAACCACCTTGAGCAATTCATTTTGAATCACTCAACCATACACATTTTCACACAAAAAAATAATTTCGTGTCACTATTCATGTTACTATTCACGTTATTCATTTTCTAGTAATAACATACAAAATGGTTCAAATCTCGAACTCATATAAAACAGGGCACCTCTTGGTCCCTTCACGGTTCATCACCGAAATTGTGATACCAAAACACACCACAAAACCGAACATCGATCTAGGGCAAACCAAACCTCGAAAACACGATCAGGGACTGCTACAGAAAATAGTCCCAAAAGTGTCATGTGTCTAAAAGCAGTCTCGAAAGTCGATCAGTTGTCCAAAACGATCCAGAAATTCGGCCGGATTTGTCAAGCCAAGTCCTAAAAATTCTAAAATTCTACACAGGTTCAAAAATTTGAGGACTGAAATTTACGGTCTTTCACGGCCTCTAAGCCAATTCCAAACCATTAAATAGTCTTTAGGCTAGAAATAACACAAGTAAGAAAATTCCCTACCTCGTGAAATTTGTGAAACTCGAGATTTTTGTGTGTCCACGTGGCTCTGCGTCGCGTAGATCAGCTTTTGCCTTGACCCGACAAAATCTACGATTCGATTTCTGTAAATTTGATAAAGAGCGAAAAGAAAAAATAAAAAAAAATCTTCTCCTCTATCTCGGCAGCACACCCTCTCTACGTAGCGCCCCAGCATTTATTTCTTTTTTTTCTTTTTTGACTTTTTTTTTATTATTTTTATTATTTTGAATACATTGTTCATATTACTTTATTCAGATCCGTTTTGTCCCAAAAAAATTTATTTCTTTTCAGTTCACTTTATTTTAAATGGGCTTAACCAGTCATTTCTGGCCACGATTTTCGTAAAAATCTAGTCCACTAAATCATGTGACTGTCACGAAAAATCGTAAAATATTCAGATTGTCTCATAATTCGACGAAACTTTTCTAGGAGACTAGATTTCGCGAGACGAATTTAAGGCGTAATCCGTTTCATCATCCGAGATCTGGAGAATTTCCAATTGTCAACCGAAATTACCGTTTTACCCTTTTTCAGAAAAATTGAATTTTCTCGGGTTTTACATGGCATTTCATATACTTGTACGATATGACACCTATGTATTCACACATCATTCATGTATTCTTGTTCCTTTATGAATCTACTTTTGCTGAAATTGAGGTCGTTCAATTGAATCATCAAACTCAAGAATTATAGCATTTCATACAAACAATCGATTACTTGCATGCAATTAGGGCAGTTTGAAATACCATTTCAAGGGTCTTATGTAAGACAGAAATTCAATTTACGGAAAAAGGCAAGAAAATCGTAATTTCGGTTACAGAATTGTAATTTCGGTTAAAAATCCAAAATTTATTCTCTAGTCTCGGATGGCCAACGAATTACGCAGTTGGAATCGATCTCGCAAAATCTGCTTAACGTCGAATTCGTGTCCAGAATGTCGGAGTTGGCATGTTTTGACATCATGATTGGTGCCATAAAACGATTTTCGATGCGACGAAAGTCACATATAACACGTACTCATGTGTCATAAGTGGTATGAGTGAAATGATGAAAATGGACCCGGTCGGGAGTAGTCTTAGAATGTCGGCGGGAAG
This sequence comes from Tetrastigma voinierianum, assembly GCA_016808115.1. Classification (NCBI taxonomy): domain Eukaryota; kingdom Viridiplantae; phylum Streptophyta; class Magnoliopsida; order Vitales; family Vitaceae; genus Tetrastigma; species Tetrastigma voinierianum. The sequence goes on along the minus strand of JAEQBH010000476.1, from coordinate 943,831 downwards.
AATGGACATAATGGTCATTATTTAAATTTTAAGTTAGAAAAGACAAAAAAGCTACAATGTTGTCTCTACATGAAATGAGAAGCAAAAGCGTGGGGAGGAGAGGTTGATCACGATGGCTAATTTGGTTCTTTTCTAGTGAGAGAAGAATCTTCGCCTGCAGAGATATCGAACGTCAAATGGTCGGCGATCTTCGGGACGAAGGAAAGGCGCTCGGCGGAGACCTACGCGTGAACGCAGGAATTTGAGAGTTTAGAAACTCCACGGCGAGGTGAAGTTTCTCCCTGCCTTGGGTTTTACACGTTGTTTAAGTGTATTTACAATGTTTGAGTTGAATGAGGTCGTGAGGGATCGTTTGATCGGTTCCAAAGCTTGGAACCGAAGTGAAAAATTTTAGAAACCCATGTGGACAGTCCGTGACTGTCCACGGGCTGTTTTGGATTCCTAATTTGTGCATTTATGTGTTAATGTATGTGTTGGTTTGTGTGAGGCCGAGAATGGCCGTGAAATTCGGGTTCACAAAGTGAAGCGGGCGATGAAATGATTTACTGCAGGAATAGTAGCAGGGAGTTTATATCAGGAAATAGTGTTCACAAAATAAATTTTGAATAATGTGTTGTTGATAATTCAAATGAGGTTACTCATGATGTTTGATCATTAGCCCACGTGAGCTAATTTTGATGTGATGAAATCTGAAGTACATAACATGATTGTGTGATTAATTTTGGCATGTTTATATATTGCATTTGTTATAAACTGTAATGGAATTGGCATCATGCATTCCACTGGGAACCCTAGGACGGTAGGAGTGAGTGCACAAGAAGTCTAGAGAAAAATGGTTTCGGAGGGTTGTCAAAACAAAAATGATCGGAGGGTAGTCCGTACAAAAATATCGTCGTCGAGGCGGCGATTATTGATATCGTCGGAGGGGTAGTCCATAAATAATATCGTCGTCGGAGGCGGCAGTTGATATATACATCGGTTGTCCGCAAATCGACATAATGATTCTCATACGAGGCTTAGGCGGGTGCGAGTCGATGAGGACTTCGGGTGCGAGATGATCGGTTAGACATTAGTAGGATCATGCATTTGCTTGAATGTGTGTTTATTTTGGAGCATTGCGCCTGACCCAGAAGTAGCCCTTAGGAAGGTGATTCCACTCACGAGCAACAGCTCACCACTATCCGAGGGATGTTATTTTGGTGGGCGTCTTGGGGAAACCAAACTCATCCCTAGGGGCGGGCTTTAGAAGAAAGCGGGATTGTGGATTTGGGTTATAATGTATGACATGTATTAAATTCTACAATTTTAATATATGTGTTGTATAAGAGTAAATTTGAACTCTTGAAACTATTGGATATAGTTAGTATGTTTATAATTGTAGTTTATGGGCCAGTGATCGTTTATAATGTTATTGTTATATTGAATTGTTGGGACAGATTTTATATCGGGTTTGTATTTTGGATAGAGCTCGGTACAAAGGAGGCTATAGATTTTTCGTGAAAATATCGGGTCACCCGACATTCACGAGTATTCCGTAGGGTTGTGAGTAGTCAAGCGGACCAGGTTTAGGCGAATCACATCTTAACTCCATATCGACCTTTACAGTTTCTTTGCCTCCGCTTTCAAGCTAAGGTGCTAAGGGTTCTTCTCCAATGGGAATCGCGTCGGACCTTAGAGCTGAGATATGTCTAAACAGCGGGACTACTCTATGTTCAAACAAGTTGAAATTGGCTGAACATAGCCGCTTTGGTGATTACGGGCCAAATAGAGTCGAGAATTTAAGGTACCTATTTCATGGAGATTTGTTATCCTTGAAGTCTAGTTTAACCAGTACTCAAATCCCATTTTCGGTCGGATAAGAAATGACCAAGTTATGGCCAAATACTAGCGCTGGTTCAAAATAAGAGCATTGGTAGTACGGTCTTTTAGTACCGTGCAGTCAAGTAATCTGCATTACGATCGGCGAACCAACCATAATGCCATTTTACCACCTTTGTTTAATGGAACGAGCCTCGAAAATGCCCGAAATGGTGGTTTTTCTCCATTTTTCATCTATTTCCACCCGAACCAGCTCAATACTCAATACAATACACATCAAACCACTCATATTCATCTTGTAATGGTGGTTTAGAACTTCATGTCCAACCTGGTAAAAGTCAAGAACCCATACCAAGTCACCATTCTTATCTGAAAACATAGAATTAAGAAATTTCATACTTATATTAACCAAGCTAGAGTTTTGCAACAATTTCTATGCAAATCTAAGGTTAGGATCGATTCTAACTAAACCCTAGGTTTGGAACATGAAATCTATGAAGTCCAAATTACACATGATTCCATATTCAAAGTCAAAAATCATAGAAATCCTTACCTTTCTTAACTCCTCCCTCTTCTTCCTCTTCTTCTTCCTCTTCCATTCTCTTCTTCTCTTAGCCTTCACGGTTTGCCTTAGCCCAAAAATGAGACCAAACTTGGTCTTCACCTCTTTATACTTAGTTCGCTGATTTTGTTAAGTCTCGAACTTCTTTATTTTTGCAAATCAACTTATGCTACATTCTAATTTAGCCCACACTTTTCTTTCTTATGACTTTCATATCCTTTTTGCCAAACTACAAATTTGTTCTTGTGTCTTGTAAAATTTCCGGGTTTCTCAATTTCTATGTTTCGCATTTAAATCATGAAACATTCAAATTATGCTTACAAAATACCCTAAACATGTCGAAAACAACTAGGGTATATTTCGGGGTGTTACATTTCAAGTACGGGCGGAACAGATGGAATAGCTCATTTGGGAGCCGTAAGGGTGAAGAAAGCCAACATGTGACTGATAAACTTTGTAAAAGACTTTTTTGGGGAATAAACCATTTTTACATGTAATATTTCTCAAGGAACAGATAAACTCTTACGGTTGTTTTAATGTAATTTTTGTATATTTTTAAATTAAATATGGATAAATGGATCCTGGTAAATGAAACATGACAATGTGGTATCGAGTTACATGATATCCATAAGCATTTGATATCAGTTTGGTATCAAAGCTTAGGTATACGATTACCTAAGGTAGTATTTTCGAGGGTTGATAGTGGATCAACGGGACCCTCAGGTTTTAGGGCGTCACAAGTCTTTCTTCAAAAATATTTTCCCCAAGAGCAAACAACTCATTAGGTATGTCGCATAGTCTTCCATTTAAGTCACTAATAGTATCCTCCTCACTCATTCGCAAGTTCTCAAATTTGGTCGTAAGAAATTCCAACCTGGATTCACGCACTGCATTGGTTCCTTCAAATGCAACATGAAGAATGTCTCATGCTTCCTTGGCAACTTTGGCGGTGGAGATCTTCTTAAATTGAGTGGGATCAACAACATTGAAGATTGCATTCAGTGCTTGTGAGTTTTGGGTGGATAGGGCATCCTCTTCAGGTGTCCACTTTGCTTCACTTTTGGGAATAGGTCTTGGTAGGTGGCTTCAAACCTTGTAGAACTTATCTCCATGTATTTTCATCAATTGATTTTATGAAGGCTAGCATTCTTGCTTTCCAGTATCCATAGTTCGTCCCATCAAGAAGAGGGGGACAACTTGTAGATCCACCTTCTTTCATCAAATCCATATGACACTCACACATAGATAGTTATAGTAAACACGTATCTCACTCAGTAACTTAGAATGACTCGCTTTAATACCAGTTGATAGAAATAAGTGTGTTCTTGATCACATTTCCTAATGTTGGGACTATGTGGGAGTTCGAACTTTAATGCGGAACATCCGAACTCCCTTTATGGGAGTATGTGCAAAACAAATATAAGATGTATGCAAATAGAAACAAGCACACAATCTTTTTACATGCTTCGGAAACTACCTACATCCATAAGGCTATGCCCAGATGTAAGGATTTCCACTGATCTAATTCAAGGTTACAATTAATCTTATGTGGTACGAGACTCCCTCTCTACCCACGACCATTCTTGAAACCTAATCACTCATAGTGGAATTCATAATGAACTCCCTCCATTCCCCTCTCAACAACATCGCACACCCATAACTCACATTACATAAATAAGATGAAGATAATAAAGAACATCATCTTTCACCCAAGGTGAAAGGCTTTTAACGTGAAATACCTTAACCAAGTATCATCTGCACTCCACACTCCTTCAACACATTCGGACTTCGCTTGTTCTTCTTCAAGCTCTGCTCCTGAAATTCGTGATGAGAACTTCCAAGGCCTTGAATCTATATCACTTATAATTCAATCTTAGAAGTCTTGATAAGACTGGATCATTATCCTAATATGACTCCAAATCCTATCTTCTATTTTCTGAACTTTTCTTTAAGTCACCACAACGGAATTAGGAAACATCCTACTCAAGTATCCTCTTCATAATAGAGACCTGGTTTGTTTCTAATTTTGGTTTGACAACTTAGAAGGCCAGATCCTCTTGATTTGATCTTTATCTGCTTGCCAAAAATCATCTCAGGCTCATCAATACCTTGCTCCCCAAGTACCTTGTCCTCAAAGATTCCAGAATTGACTTGCGTCCCACATCAGCTTTTTTTGGACTCTTCGAGTCTCGCACATCCCTGCATTGTGGGATGGCCTTAATTTGTCCAAACTACTTCTTGGTTGTCCCAAAGACTTCACATAAATTTCATCAAATTTGATCTTCCAAGTAGGCATCTTCTTGTAAAACACTAGGGACGAAGAATTAGACAATTCAAACCCAACAAATATCTCACACATTTGATTGTTAAGTGATAATTTTGTTGTTTTTTTTATAACTTTGGTAATACAAGAGAAACAGAAAATTGACAATAGAACTTTTGGCCGTAGAATTGTTAATTGACAATTTTGTTTTGTATAACTTTTTATTGAATGAGAGAATAAGAGATTATGCACATAACTTAAAATAATTATAAAAAGAAATTATCTTCATAACTTTCAATTATGAGAAAACTTTTCTCTACAAATTTTGACTATTATAAGATTAAATGTCAAAGACCAAAAGCTTCTAGCTTGATTATATAAAACATGACTTGCATAACTTCTAATTATGAGATAAAAAATAAATAAATTTATAATAATATAAAGTAAAATATACTAAAATATCATTTTTCATGTACCTTTAAAAATAAGAATGCTAACAAAAAAAGAAAAAAAAAAAGAAATTGCGTACCTATAAGAACTATTTTAAATGTATTCTTCTTTTTCTTTACTTAAATTAAAACATCATGTGAATAACATACATGATGTAAAATAAAAGAATGATAAGACCATAACCATGGTAATAATCTTTTCATTCACACATTTATCTTCATTTATTGTTAGAAAGTTAACCTTATTTATAAGTTAAAAAACGATAATATTCAAATGATACAAATACAAAACATGGTAATTAGGTTGTCATTTACAAACTATCATAAACATTAACACTAAAGAATAATTTTTATTTTCAAATGAAATATAATTAAAGAATAAATTTTGTCTTCATTTATTGTTACAAAGTCCTTGTTAGGCAGATGTCTTCATAAATTCATGGAAATCAATAAAGGATTTGTGCAATTTTATCTTATCATGCATGAAGAAGGCTTCTCATCTCACGTGCAACGGTGCAAGTGGACCTTCTCGCTGAACCGGACTGAAAATGATCCGGTTCAGATCGGAACCGGTCCGACAGCGATCAGATCCGGTTTATTACGCGAGCCGTTCGAGCCGAACGGACCGATTTTCTGTTAATAGCAAGGAAAAGCTCTGCGTGAGCACTTTTGGGATCTGAAACGGGGTTTGTAGTTGCAGAATTTGATAGATTTTATATATATAGATTATATAGATGAGAGCAATCATTTGGGCGTGAAAAAATCGATTCTTTTTTTTCAAATTTTTGTCTCTTTATTTAATATTTTAATGCTCCAAATCTGAGCCATGAGGAAGAAGCTCGATACCCGTTTCCCGGCAGTAAGTCCTCTTCTTTTCCGCCTTGTTGATTGATTGATAGATTGACTGATGGGTTGATCTTATTTTGGTGGTTTTTTTCCTTTTGGGTTATGCATGCGGCTTTCTGGTTGTTGTTTGTGGGGCTGATTTTTGTGTGTTAGTCCGAAAATGGGATCTGTTGGTGGGTATTTCATTTTGGGGAGTTTAGCGGTTGTATTTGTGATCTGGTTTTTGTTTTCTTTTTGAAATTGGATTTGTTTCACTTCCATATTTTGATTGGAGTTGAAATTAGTTTGTAGGGATTTGATTTTGGGGGAAATTATGATCTGGGTTATATTCTGTTTCTGATATAAGGGTCGTTTCTGCTTGAGGACTGTGATTAGGGTTTGGGGTTTTTATTGGTAAGAATGTTAATTTGACTGGAGAATGGATGATTCGACTCAGTTTAGGTTTACGTTGTACCTCCAGGAATTTCATGTTTCTTACATTTCGAATCCAGCTGTAATTTTGTGGTTTTAGCTGGAATCTTTGGCATTCTTTTGGGACGAGCTGAAGTGCCATTATGACACCTTGAAGAGAACGGTAGACACTGATAATTTGGGTGAATTAATGGTGGAATTATTTTGTAGGGTTGGGTTGGTTTTGAGGCTTCTGGTCTGGTTTATTGGCTGGTTAATGAGCTCCATGTTTTCGAGTGATAAGTTATAATGTTTTCAATCAATTTGTAAGTCTGTGTTGGATCCAGTTTGGGGCTTAAGTGGTAGTTAAAGGAGCAGTTTGAGTGATATGATGAAAAATCGTTTGACCAACAATGGATGTGATATAGCTTTCATGTCTTGTGTCCTTCATGGTGGTTCCCTTCCTACATACATTAGATCTCAGTTTTCTTAATTGTCTTGTAGAATTTTCATTTCTGTATTGATGTATAATTCATGTTTTAAAAAGCACGCCTACATGCAAAGGTCTCCTATACCTTTGGTATAAGGCACAATATTTGGCATCCGCTTGAGTGAAGAGAAATTTGACCTTAGATGCATCAGTTTTATGAAAAATGATTAAAAATCTAATTCCATTAATAAAAAATTTAAGATTTCTAATATTTAAAAAATTCAATAAAAAGTAATTAAATTATATAAATTTCAATATACAATTAAAATTTTCAAGAATAAAATTGTTTTAAAAGGAAAATTAAAGTATAGTAGGCACGCCTCTTCAATAAGGCACATATTTTGGCAAATAAGACTATAACTAGGGAGTGGTTGCAACTTAAGCTTAAGCATACCTTTCGAGCTATTATATTTATTTGTCAATTCTAAAGTATAAAGTATGGAGCATCTGTGCAAACCATCTTTTGCAATTCTCTTAGGTGAATTGGCCTTTTCATACTATCTTAGTTACTATTTGGCTTCCTTCATCATTAATAAATAGGTCAAGGTCCTCGTTAACTACGATGAATAAATAAATTTGCATCAGCGCTTTATTTAGGTGTTATTTCTTTGTGATATTTGGATTAGCTATAGTGTAGATTTTTTTCCTTACTGATTTTTGTTCTGACAAGATTTTGCTAATTGAAATCCCATCTCTGCCCTGGGGAAAGATTTCTTCTGGTGAAGATCTTACAAGGGAAGACAACTTCCTTCCTATACTTTATTTTGGGCATATGACTAGCATCATATTCAAATGAAGGCCACTGAGGCCTAGCTCAATGGTTAAGGATTGGGGTGGGCATAGGGAGGAGACTAGGTTCGAGTCCCAGTGGGGACAAAGAATGAAAGGAAAAAAAAAAGTTTACCTATCAAAAAAATATTCAAATGAAGGCTTTCCTTCTTTATTTTTTGCACTGGATTCTCCAGGCTGCAGGACCCTTCATTATTTCATAGGTTCCCTTGTATGGTTCACATTGCAGATCTCCCGTGTTATCTGATAGATTCTCTTGCATAATAGTAAATCAGGTGAACCTCACCGGTAGACGGGGTGTGTGAACCAATCCATAAGTGTTAATCTTTGTGTACCAGTGGTATGAACATCCTTGTGTGAATCTAACTTTCTATATGGACTACCTTCCTTGTTAGAATTATTGCTATGGTTGAATAGGTGATGCACACTGATTCTCAAAATGGTCTTCTTCTTGTGGGCCCACTGTGTTATATGGGTTCTGTTTTATTTGTGTGTGCCTGATTTCATGTACCTCAACAGCTCTTTATGGGTCGCTGCCTTCAACATCAATTTATTGGATTCCATGCACATTAGGATTTAAGTACCAATAGCTTCCACTACCATCTGATGTGGGTTATTTGACATTTTCACTTGAAAGTTGAAACACTATGGGAAAGCTATATAATTGTGGCAATTTTATCTCCAAGCATTGAAATGCTTAGAACAGTAAATAATTGAAGATCATTTATTGCTTTGATATGAGGATAGACATTTCTAAATAGTGAAAGATTTGAGTAAAGGAAAAATGTTTTGTACGAGCTTGAAATAATTATTAAGATTTTGACCAAACTTGTAGATGTCATTTAGCAACCAAGTAATTTACAGCCTCTTGGATGAAATTTGGGATAAATATGTTTAGTTCTTCATTAAGTGTCCACATTAGGAGATGATATAACAAATATTATTCAGTACAAGGAAATGATGTGTTGCTGGAGAAAGCTTGAAGTAAAATGGTTACGAAACATTTTGAAGTTCTTCGTGAAGACATTTTATTTTGCCCAACCTTGTTAGTACAGTTTATCAATATCCATGATTGGTTGGGTCTAGTTACGGTCTGATTTCTAAATGAAGCAATACCAATCTTTTTTTCCTTTTCCTTTTTTTTTTTCTTTTTGATTGGTGAAATGAAGCAATACTAAGCTTAAGCCTAAAATCTGAGTATTTAAATTGGAAACCAACAGTGTAAGTAACACCTGGCTTACTTTTATTAGTTTCGTATACTTTGATGTAGGCATGATCCCATTGTACTGTCAGAGCCCTGAAACAGATGACCCAAGGAAACAGTATTTGACAAAAATATTGACTTGCAACCCTTGAGTTGGGATGAAGAATCGAGTGAGATATTGGAATATGGTGTCCTGGGTGATATATATTAGAATAGAGGTACTGAATTCTTGTACAGAAATGGCGGTTAGAGTATTTCATGAGTATGCAGCTAGGCTCAGGGTCAAGTTTGTGCTCAGCAGCACAGCCAAATCTGTTGGAGAACTTAATCCCTCTGTATTCTTCAGAATATGAGTTTGTGAATTGAATTATAGAACTTCTCCTATATGCCTAAAAAGTGAAACAACTACCCAGAAGAATAATCGCTAGAAACTGGGGATTAGATTTACTACTAAGGAAAGAAACATGACGCACACAAATATTCCTAATTTAAATTACAGAAAATACACCAAAACCCTAAAAATTGGAAAAATCCATTGACTTCCAACAAAATTTAAACAAAACAAGCTTAAGGACGGCAGGTTATGTTTGATTAACTAAATATTGAACTTAGATCAACCCGAGTCCAACCAAGGTTGGTTTGAACTGTTCAAATCTCCTTTCAGCTGGTTACTCAAGTCCACATTATAGCATCTCAACTTAAATGCAAATCTTTAATGCTGGACAAATGGATAGCAACTTCAAAACTCATAACTTCTAAAGCTCAGCCAAACAACAGAATGCATCTTAGAAGACAAGTTGAATGACCGAAGCCATAAGTTCGAATCCTGTATTAGTATCTGGCACATCTCTATGAACATATTTATATATGTTTTATCTCTTAATGTAAGCAAGAGATAGGCGCTTCTCGGTGAAGCTTCTCTATAAGGTTTTGGATCAATCAGAAGCAATTGTATTCCCTCACCAGTTTATTTGGAATACTTGGGTACTCATTAAGGTGGGTTTTTTTGCTTGGAAAGCCTCTTAGGGTAGAGTGTTAATCCTTGATCAATTAAAAAAGAGGGAAAGAGCTTTAGCTAATAGATGTTTCCTTTGTGGGGAGGAGGAAGAGACGGTTGACCATTTGTTAATCCATCGCTCAAAGGCTAGATTGTTGTGGGATCCATTCTTAGCCATTATTGGTGTAAATTGGGTGTTCCCTATGACAGTCAAAGAGATCCTCCTATCTTGGCATGTCACCTTTGTGGGGAAGAAACATAAAAATATTTGGATGACAGCCTCCCTTAATATTTTTTGGACTATTTTGCACAAAAGGAACAACATTGCTTTTGACAACAAAGAGTTTTCAGCTCAAAGGATGAATTCCGCTTTTCTCTGTAATTTTGGTCTTTGAAAAATATGTACATTGTTTAGAGTGGTTCCTTTTTCAGTTTTACAGCTAGATTGGGAAGTAGTTTGTAATTCTTCGCTCTAGCTTTGGCTTTGTAAGTTCTTGTGTTGTAGAAAGGGATCTCTTCCTTCCTTTGTACTTTTATCTTCTTTTTAATATATTAAATTTCGTTCTTGATAAATATATATATATATATATATATATATATATATATACATTGTTGATAGGCCTAGATCCTTGGTTGATTTTTTGACTTAGTTGGGTTGTAGATGAGGGCTTGTGGGTTTTTTTGTTTCCTTTTTCTTCTCCTTTGTTTCCCTCGTGGGACCCTCTTGTATACCCCCTATATACCTACAGGCTTCCCCTGGGTGCTTTTTTTGATGAATATATTTCATGCTTTTACTCGTCTTAAAAAAAAAGAAACAAATATGCTAGTGTTGTTGGTAAACTAGATGGAATCCTTTCAAAAGTATGATCTGGAGTATTGCTTTTTGCATAACAAGTGTAAAGCACATTCTGTGATAAGATAATGCCAATGCTATGAAATCACAATGTTACTTATCAAAAAGAAAGAAAAAATGCTATGCAATCACAATGTTGTCCAGGTGGCAGAGGTGACTCATCTTCTTCCATTCTTAGGTCATGTTTACTTTAATATAAGGTTGAACTCAACCTCCCTTGTCTCAGCCTTGGCCGTAGCATGCTTCATCTTTCCATTAAAGGAAAAATAACAAGGATTATTGTCCTTGAGTTTTATTTATTATTTACTTATTCATTGTTTACTTTGTTATAGTTTCATACATGTGGTGTATGGATTCTAAAGAGTTGAGGTTTTGATTAATCTTATTTATTTTTGTAAATTTATAAACCCTTGTTAACTGATGAAAAGCATCAATTTTGCAGGCTCGGATTAAAAAGATAATGCAAGCTGATGAAGATGTCGGGAAGATTGCACTGGCAGTGCCTGTTTTAGTTTGTGAGTAGCTTTGACTGTTTTGTCTTTTAGCCTTTAAATCTCTCAACCTATACCCTCCTGTTTCTTATAATCATTGTGTTTGTTTGATGCAGCTAAAGCATTGGAATTATTCTTGCAAGACCTTTGTGACCGTACCTATGATATAACCCTTCAGAGAGGAGCAAAGACTATGAGTTCATTGCATTTGTAAGTGAAGTATTACAATTGGTTGTTTTGACTTTTACAGTGCATGCTGTTTACTCAAAACTTTCAAAATATCCATGCATTTTAGGACTACTTTCATAAATATAAGCTCATTTGGCCAATTCTTTCCATTCTTATTATGATGCCTGGGCCATTGGTGGTAAAACAATGGAAGTAAAGATTGGCGTCTTTCACTGGTCTTTGAATGCCACATGAAAACATTTTATCTTGCTGATAAAAATAAATAAATAAATAAAATAAAAACATTTCATCTGAGGATCATAGGTTCTGTTTGTGTTATGTCATAAGAATCTCTTCCCCATCCTTAATAATTCCTCATTAACATATTTCCTCTGTTACTAAAGAAAATGATGGTGTATGGTAATATTTCAATGTTACCATATTTTGCAACTTTGTCCATGTATGAGATTTTGCAGGAATGTGGTTTACTTGCTACTCTAGCCTTGTTAATTTGTTTTTACTGTGCCCTTTTCATTATCTTGCGGTAACAACTTTAACATGTATGAGAGTTTGCATGGATGTGTTTTATCTACAATAAATTTCAAGCCATTATATTGATTGCTAAGCAGCTCACGTTGATTTGAAATTACGATACAATAGATACTAATTAGTTCGTCTTTTTGTGATGTGTATGATTGTTGTGTACTTCTTGATGGTGGATCTCGTTTTCTACTTTATATGGCAATGATATGTTAATAGTTACCAAAGTAGGCTGAAATTTGGAAAAATTAAGTAAATATTGACAAGTGGGTTTCATATGAAAGATTTTGGGACTACAAGGAAAATTTTCAACATTGAATATCGAGAGATAAATTGGCCACAAGGAAGTTCCTTTAGGATTTCTTCTAGCCCCAATCTTACCATGCTTGGAATGCAAGACATGTAGTAGATAGGCATGCTAGTCAGGGTGTTCCGAATGAGAGTGAGTCTACCACCTTTACTGCCTTTTCCAGAAGGCTAGCCTCTTGCAGAGCCTCCTCCACCTTGTCGTACACTGCTACGGATTTATGCAGTGCACCCAAAAGGAGCCTCAAATAAGAGGAAGGAAGCACTCATACCTTGCAACCAAGCTCCAAAGCCTAACTCTCAACAGCCTCAACACTTCCTACTAGCAAAATGACACTCTTCTCTAAATTAATTTTTGATCCTTATGAGGCTTCAAACCACATCAAAACTCAGCTCAAATGTGTCACTTGGTCATGAGAATCCTCACAAAAGACTAAAGTGTCATCTGTGAACAGCAAGTGGTAGTTAGGATCCCTTCTCCACCTCTTCCCTTAACTCATGCAACCTGACAATTAGCCCACTAAGACAGCTTTTTTAATAAGACTAGAGAATGCCTCTATAGCAAGTACAAACAATTAAGAAGATAGAGGATTTCCCTGTCTCAACCCTCTAGAGCTGTAGAAGAAATCAGTTGAACTTCCATTAATTGCAACTTAGAATGATGCTGTGGTTATGTGTGTAATTTGGGACTTTTGGGATTGAGGATATTTGTGATTGTAATTATTTATTTGAGCTTGATGTTGTGATTTTTTCCTCTCCTTTGAATAAAGACATACTGTTGAACCAAGTGTTATGAACCTACAAAAATCTAGCTGTCCTGTTGCAAGACATGCTACTGCTTCCAACAATGCAACACATGAAGAACTAAATAGTTTATCACCTGAACATCTTTAAATCACTCACTAAAGACGAGATATGAAATAATAACTTCTATAATATATCACATATTTCAGATCCATAATGTGAGCATTCAATAAATTTTGTAAACACTGCTAATATTTTATACTTCTAACACAAGAATGATGAACCCCAGGACAATCCTTAATTTAGTAAGTATGAATGCATGCGTCTTCATATTTTGTGTGTGCTTGTGTACATATATATCTTTACAATATTATTGTAAAACGCAGATAAAATTACATCTGATGTGAGGCGCCGACACCTTTTTAACTTTTCTGGGGTCCAAATTTGTCGAAGCCTACTACTATATAGAAATGCCTAATTTATTCTGTCAGACCAAATATAAAGTTGGTTGGGCATAAGATATCTGTAGCCATTTGGTCCATGAGCTTTTGTGTCTTTTCATTAAAAAAAAAAAATAGAATAGAATAGAACCTAAATTTTGAGCAAGTATGGATGAGATTCTTATACCTTTTAGCATTTGATCAATTTGATAATTGGGAAACATGGAAGAAATATCCTATCTAACAGTGTGATCTATGGAAAGCAAATATGATGAAGCTGATGATGGCTTAATGTGAATGCCAAGTGTATTAATCCTGACTCATGGAAGTGGGGGTTTCATCCAACTGTTGGTTATTAGGGGTTCATTTATTTCATTTACTAATTTTTTTTAGTTTTTTTATCCTCGATTGTTTTTTTTCTAATTGTGTCAAAATTCTATTGTTATTGTGAACAAATTGTATTATAGCTAAAAAAACAATATTTATAAGATTAGATCTGTGAACTTTTCTCATATTCCCTTCTAAGAAATTCGACAAAGCATTTCCTAACAACCAAAGAAACTCTCCAAGAGGTAAATGACAAAGATATCACTTTTGTGCACAATATTTGCTGAGAAAGTTGGTTAGGATGAGTCCAGGGGAGATTAGTAGGGTGAATGTGCTTTAACATTTAACCAACACCTCTTTTTCCCTTCCAAACTATTTTTCTAATATGTCAATCAAATTACAAATGATTGATGACTGGCTGTATGAATGCTCACCTGATCTCTAAGTATTTGTTGAAAGTAACAAACATTTATCTAAGACTTACATTCAGCTCTGTTATGTTGAATTGTCTTTTTTTGGATGCGAATTCTTTTGGTGTTTGTTCTCTTGTATTTTGAGTTCATGAAATCCCACTGCTTCCTTTCCTATTTCTTCCCTTACAACTTTAAAATTCAAAATATTAAATTGATCCTTACTCATTTCTATATCGGTACTGCAGGAAACATTGTGTCCAAAGTTACAATGTGTTTGATTTTCTGAGGGACATAGTTAGCAAGGTTCCAGACTATGGTCATGCTGATACTGCTGGTGATGATCGAAACATGTCAAAAAGAAGGTTGGCAGTTCTGTTTTCTTTTCTTCCCTTCTTTATAGTCTCTGCTGATTAACAAATTAAAGACACAAAATATTGTTCTTCCAGGAAAGCCGCAGGGGATGAATTCAATGAAAGCGATGAAGAGAATAAAAGGAGTAGAATGGTAAGCATACATCCGAAATATTTGGAGAACTTATGATGCTTGTATGGTGTGAGATTGATCTTTCTGTTCAGTAAACATATGATTTAACTTCTTCAACAACCAACCTGTATGCTCAATGCAATGAAATAGAAAAATCCATAATATGTGGTTCATTCTCCAGAATGACCATTCCAAAACTCAATTCACTTAGAAACTAGGAAATTGAATCATCATATGCCAATCTTCCAATACATATGCTTAAAGAATTTTATTAATATTTGCTCCTTTTGAGTTGGGTTCAGCAATTCTTCCCTGGTATTGTTATACTACTGCAGCTCTAGATATCATAAAGAAAATGCAGACTTTGGGCTTTCTAGTACTATGAAATGTTGAATTGTTTAGTAATGCAAGAGATTTTTTTTTTTTCCCTTTTTCGGTGCAGCATGAGATTAGTCCAGTCAGCAGCAGTGGCAGAGGGAGAGGCAGGGGGCGTGGAAGAGGCCGTGGACGGGGTCGAGCAATAGAGAGAGAACCACCCCCAATTCCACATGAGATGGAATCTGACCCCTGCACATCTTTGCCACACAGCAGTAAACATGAACCAAACTCAGGAAGGACAACACAAAACATTTTTGAGTCAAAGGAATTGGTTAAGGATAATGCTGCAGTGAGTGATGGTGCCAATCCGGTGGTTCGAAACTTTGATCTGAATGCTAACGTAGATGAAGATGTTACAGCACCAGCACCAGCAGCAGCAGCAGCTACCACAGCACCAGCAGCAGCAGCTACCACAGCACCAGCACCAGCACCAGTAGATGTCCGCGACTCATCAGCAGAGGCTGCCACTGACATTAAACATGAAGAGTATCCTGGCTGGTCACTTTCCGAAATGGACAGAATGGCAATTGATCCAGTCCAGCTTGCACACCTGAATTCAAGGATAGACGAGGAGGAAGATTATGACGAGGAAGGGTGAGTAGCCAATGAACAGAGAGCTTCTGAAAAGGTTAGGTTGGTGGGGGTGGGGGAGGGGAATACAACTAGTTAGAAGCACTTATGAAGGAGACAGACCACAAAAGATGGCTTACAGATGATGTGTGGGTATGCTGTATGCAGCAGCAGCAGCAGCAGCACCTGTTCCCTAGAATCTTTTCAAAATTTCCAGGGGTTGTTGTATCTTCTTAAGCTAGCTATTATTAATACCATCTGCTAACATTATTAGAGGTATTAGTTTCCTGACATTTTTGGAAAGCATTAGGGTTTGCTCTTAATTTAGCATTAAAGAGTATGTGAGAAATTCTCAGTAGGGGTAGATTGCCATTCAGGAACTTCCTTTTTTTGTTTTCTATTAATGTAGCATCTTCATCTAATCTAGTAGGGCTGTTAAGAATGATTTGTGTTTGCCATTCTGTCTCTGTTTTTTTTTTTTTAAAGTAAAAGAAAGAGAGTATACTAAAAAGAGGCGCTGAAAAGGCTATTAGTACAAAAGAAGAGACTTTTAAACCCCCCCCCCCCCCCAAAAAAACTAAAGAGCAAGTACAAAATCATCCCCTAACTCACCTTAAACCTTTAACCTCGCCCAATCAATAAAATTCACGAGGGTCATGCTATCATCCACAAAAACCATAACAACAAAGAGAATGTGCAAAATAAGAGTTAAAACGTTTTATATTGCGGTCTTTCAATTGCTCCCTCTTAGTCTACACTACTACGTAATTGGTTCAAACAAGCCAAGGGAAAGATTCCAGCATGTACCCAACAGTGAGGTCCTGTTCGATTGGCCATGGCCTTTCCGCAGTTCAAACCTCTCTTTGGCCCTTCCTATTTATTTATTTATTTATTTATTTATTTAAAAATTAATAAAATAAAATTGAATAAGAAAATTCTTTTCTCCCAAGTATGTCATCTATTCTAAGATTTCAATAATTGTGGATGGTGAGAAAATCATGGCGTTTGATTAGCGAAAGGTACAGCTATCAAAAATTCGAGGAATATGAAAATTTCCCGATGTGATACAATGCTTTAGTTTCGTTTAGAAAATACGTTTACTTCTAACGATTTTGTTTGAAAATAAAGAATAAGAAAATCAGTTTTGTAAAGTAGGTATTGAAAATGAAGTTAATGTAGAAAGCGATGAAAATGTGTTTTAAAATCTCTGAGTTCTTATTCTGATCTAGTGTTTTAAATGGCTGATGAGAAGAAAATCGAGAATGCTGTGGAAGATGAAAGGGAAGAAAAGAAGAAAATAGTCGCGATAAGGTGTTTTTCCGTTTTATCGATTAATGGAAATACCGTGTTTTCGGTTGTTTGAAAGCAAGGAAAATAATAAACGATTTTTCGATTTATATATAAAATATTGAAAATAGTGGTCATTTTATTTGTTTTGAAATTTGTTTTTATCTTGTCTAAGTAGCTAGCGTGTTTTTCGCATTTTTGAAAAGTTTGAATAGAAAAGCATGGAATTTTTATACCTCTTAAACAAAGTATAGTAATTCCCCGGATAGAGAAAAGATTGAAGGAACTAAAACAAAAGAAAAATGCTGATATAACCACCAGAACACAAATATTATTATTATTGCCATAAAACCTTCAGATCTGTCACAAAATAAACCTTCGGTCTTCTATTTCCTGCTGAAAGCAAAGATTAGAAACGAAAGGACCAGGCATATCAAAGCTATATTTACGTACTCCAAAAACCAAAAGCATCACGATTCGAACAAACGCTAAAAATATGGGAGTAAACACAACAGGCTTCATTTCATAATTTCATGTGTTCTGTCTCAACATATTATTTCATAATTTCATATATGTTCTCAACATATTATTATCATTCGGATGTTTCGATAAGACACAGCAAAGTTCCAAAATCAAGAATGGTCTGGTGCCATCTGATTCAGACGGTAAGCACCTTCATTGTTCTTGTGCACCTCAACCTTGAACTTCTCTTCTTTCTCTCCTCTTTTGACTTTCAGAAGCATATCAAATTTCACCGAATTCTCCGACACCTGTCATAATGGTGAGGAGATCTATTAGTAACTACAACCTGGACTTTAAAAGAAAGGTTACATGCGGGAAATGAACCGAATTTTGTTTTTTATTTTTTATTTTTTTGACATATATCCATCCACTTTGTATATTACGTTGTTATAGTAACTGTTCTTACAAGGATCCGAACCTGAATCTCCCGCAACCCCTTCCCACCCCTTAGCCAAGCCTCAAGGGCATGAACCACAATTTCGTTTTTCATACTTCTATTTTATATGAAGTATAAAATTTTCATTCTAGGATTTTGTGGCATGGACATGACCCATCCGTAGAATTTCATGTAATGCATGCCAGTTGAACCACTTCTCTTGATACAACTGCAGTGGTGAAATTTTTTCAGGGGAAAATGTAGCATAAACAGGAGGCCAGCTGTTCAAGGTGAAGACAGAAATCAAAGCCAACATCAGACCTAATTCCTGAAATGAAATCCAGTGTGGCTGCAGCTTGCCTTTCCTTTTGTTTCCTCTTCTTTTTTACTTTATATGGCTTGTGCATGTGTCCATATAAAAGTCAAATAGAAATTAGCTGACCTAGGAATTCATCTCGAGGCATCATGTGGGAATATCTTGTAGGACACTGATCAGAATATAAAATAAAATAATTTGTAATTTAGTGTTTCCACTCTCTAATTAATTACTGTTGGGTGTTGAGATTTTGCAACAATGAGATTTGATTCATTATAGATTCACTTCAGATGTTGAATAAGGTTTTATTTTAATCAGAAACAAACATGTGTATCAAGGAAAAACATGAAATGGATTCGAAAATCCTCGCCAAGAATATAAACCTGATTAAAAAGAACCAACAATTTCACCTCTACCAAAAGGGCTACACAAACCATACAAAAAGCCTATGCAGGTGAAATCAGACCTGACCAAATAGTTTCAACCTGGGATATTGAATAGTTTTAGAGAACCATAGAAGTTCAAATAAAGGCATATCCAAACCAGACAACATATCCCTAAGCACAATGGCTTGGTGCTTCCCGTGTCTGAGAATACTTCTCTCAGATGACCCAATGTGTTACATAAGTTATAATTTACTAATTAAGACATGTCATATACAATTTTCTCAATCAACATGGTTGAATTCTCTCCAAAGATCAAAATGAAATTAATAATGAAAATCAAGGTGAAAAAAACAATAATCAAAAGTGAGAGATCATATAGAGCTGACCTCAGCCTTTGCAAGAAGGATATCTTGGAGTTCGTGGGGGAAGAGTGAGTTAGATCTCTGCTGGATGGTCTTGATAGCATGATTTGCTGCATCCTTGACTTCAGGATCATGTACAGGCACTTCTTGCCATCCTGGCCCATGGCCATCTGATTTCAGAACCCAAATCACTATCTTTGATAAATAATGTCACAAACATGGAGTCAATAATTGAAAGCAACATGGAGCTTCTTGAGAGAGATAGAGGGGTGTTAACCAAGCCCAGAAACACAGATTTACTTCCTCTTGATGCAAAATCATCAGATCTTATTAGGTCCCATAAATTCAAGTGTTTGGAGAGTGTAAACAGAAAGACAGGTGCAGTTACTTGGGAAAAGTAGGTGCAGTTTTTGGGACAATATTCAATCTTAACTTTATTTTATAGATACAAAATAATGATCTTGAATCATTTTCTCCAATAGTCATATATTCTGTGAGAATGCAGAATGCTTCAAATGGGAGGATTGTATTTTGAAATAATTATTTAGACTAACCACATCTTACTAAACAACATTAATCAAACAGAGTCATAAATCAAACATAATCCAAGAATATTAGCCACCTTTCTTGACACCCAGATCTGAAGGGGTACACGTTGGGACATCACCAGCATGCTTGAATTCCTGCAATTCCTTGAAGTTCATCCATGGCTTAACCCAGACCTTTGCTTCATACAGCTTCTTCCTACCCGCATCGATAACTTCAAGGGTAAGATGATGCAAAGTACCAGCAACCACTTGTTCTTCTGCCTTCACTACCCTTGCAAACTCGAGGAGTGCATTCTTCAAACAAAAATGGTTAACATGAGTGGGTATGCCAAACAATGTTTAATTGAGAAATGAGATAAAGGAATGAAATGATGAATGGATCAAAAGATGAGGTTTGTTGCTAAGGAGATGCATCAAGGGGAAAGAAATTAGGGTATTCGCCCAAGGGTAATAACATAGTATATCTACATAACCATGAATGTACTTATTGAAGCATACCTCACCTTCCAGAGGCATTCAACAAAGGGCACTAAGAAAAAGGAGAAGGGAAACAAAAAAAACTTCCCTTCCTTTACCTAGCTCCTAACCAATCAATCAACTAGAGCATGGAATCCCACAAACACAAAGTACTTAGGAACAATATCAGAACCAGCTTTGAGTGATCCACATTAGAGAACAGAATATGATTTCTGTCCATTCAAATGATTCAGAACATGAACCAAAAATCTGTTCCAACGACTTCCTAAATCATCTCTCACAAAACTCCCAAGTCGGAATGAAAACCAATTGTCACTGAACAAGGCAACTTCCTCTACACTTTGGAAAGATAGAATTAACTACCATAACATCCTTGTTTTATGCAATAAAGAAAGCATGATCAGCCCATTCTTCTTTATTATTGGAAAGATAACAACGATTTTCCAAATTTCACTCTCTCTCACTCTCTGACCCAGAATTCTTCCCCAAGCTTCCCAACCAAGAAAAATAAACAATCTGTTGCACCAACATGAATAAATTGTGCTCTTATTCTCCAAGAAGCATCTCTCCATGTTACTTATAGCGCATTTTCAACCTCCCCAAGGTGATCACATTACCTTATTTTCCTACATGCCCATAACCCTCTTTTTTTTGTACCTCTCGATCGTATTATTCGGAATATATAGACAGAGGTAGAAAGAAAGAGATTAAGAACAATGTTTTATTTATCAAAGTATCTTCATATAAGTTATTTTTCCCAAATTTGTTCGATATTTGTCCTCACATCTGCAATAGGAACAGAGAAAGAAAGATGTTAAGCACAATAATAAATTTCATTCAAATTCTACGCATTTATCAACGGAAATTCTCCCAATTTCTTTCCATCAAAAATCATATTGACTTCAAACAACCAAATTAAACCCCCTTCCTCTCCCCTCCTTAACATATGGCAGCACTCCAATGAAACGAAAAAAAGCAGTGGAAAGGAAAAGAAACAGATCAAGAACAGCAAAATAACGAGAGAATCAAAACACCTCCTTCTTGTTGTGTTCTTCAACAGCGAATCGAGCAAGGTCATCGATCTCGGTACTGTTCTGAGAACTTTGCTTCACTCCTCCTAGGGTTGCCATTCTTCACCAAATCTTCTCTCCAAAATCTCTCCTGTGGGCGGTTTTCACTTGATCTATGAGCGTATACTCGAAGCGATTTCAGTTCTATTTCTTCTGCTTTTGCCTTTGCGCTTTAAGCTATTTTGAAATGGTTGAATGCTTGGGAATTTGATACGTGTCTGACACGTGTCGGACTCACAGATATGCCGCGTGTCCCCTAGTGGGACCGCCCTTAAAACTGACGGCTTCGTTGCTAAGTTTGTTTCTCGGGAAAGCAACGGGAATTGCACATGTAAACCAAATCCACCGTTTTCGGTTCTGAAAGTTTGCTTTCTTAGTAGGTAAGTTGTTTGGGCGGTGAGAAATCTGGGAATAGTTTGTAAGCCAAATCCATCATTCTCCTCCAATTTTATGTATTTATATGAGAGAAATTGAATTAAAACGGATATATCTTAAAAATATTTGCAATAATGATCTAATATAAAAGTAATCTTGAAAATGTATAAAACTGCCCTTAACTAAATCCCTAATAACCATTTTGTCTCATCCCAGTATATCCCCAAGGCCATTTTTATCTAAAAGAATGTCTTTTTATATGCCCTTCTACATTTTAAAGAAAGAAGTTAATTTTGTAATTATCTTTTAGATTTGTCTCTTTTAAATGTTTATACTTTATATAATTATTTTTTTAAAACAGCTTAAAAATGGAAAACAGTCTAAAAGAAACAATTATTTTTTAGATTTGTCCTTCTTTTATTTATTGCACTTTAAATTCAAGGTAACAAACTATGACTCATGCTCTGTGCCTATATAAAACGATGAGCTTTCTACTACTAAAGCTAAATATGATAGGTTTAAATTTGTCTCTTTTAAACGGTTATTCTTCATATAATTTGTTTTTTTTAATAACTTAAAAAGGAAAACAGTTTAAAAAACCAAACCAAAAGTTATATATAAAACTAACCTAAATATAAAAAAAAACACTTTTTTAAACAAAAAATAAAATAAAAAAAAAATCCTTGAAGATTTAATTCTAATGCGGGGAATGAGACAAAATACCCAAAGATTTGAATTATCATGTGAAAGATTTTTCTTTACAATTTCATGAGTATTTTTGTCTAAAATGTGACATTTTCAATGTTATTTTTACAAAAAGCCATTCTTGCAAATAATTTTAGAACTTGCCCCTCTAAGTAAAACTCAAGTAAAAGTAACTAAAAATAATTTAAAATATTTCTTCTAAACACTTCTAAAAATTAAGATTAATGAACATATACTAAGAAATTATTAGATTAAATTTAATAATTAGTATTTAGTGACTTAAAATAGAATTATACTTAAGTTAATATTTGGTTTTAAGTATAAATATTACAATCCAGTTCCAACTCAGTCTGATGCAACTATCTCACCAACTGAACTTACAGATAACCAATTGAAACCAAGTGGTTAAGAGCTCAACCGGACACAAGGAAGGGAGCAGTCTAGGGTTCGAGTCCCAATACGGACAAATTTGTGAGGAACATAACGATTAGCAAAGTGAATAATTGTGAAAAAAAAAGAAGCAACAATTGGAATCATTTCAGTAGTAACTTTGAAGTAGTGAAGCAACATATTATATTATTTGTATACATTATTTCTTGAGCATGAGCATCAAATATTACATAAACTCCCTTCTGGAGAAAAAAAAAAAGTAGAGAGAACAAAGTGAAGGTTACAGACTGGAAGATGGGGAAGAAAAACATGAGGCTTAGCTGCTAGATAAGGCCATGGTGTGCCGCTGAAGCAAATCAAGAATCACTCATGGCATAAAACACAGCTGCTATAGCCCCCATTTAAAAACTGGGAGGAAAAAACATAAGGTTTCCAAACATACTCATGTAGGATCCTCCACTTTGCCAGCTTCATAAGCTAAAAAAGACCTAAGGAAAACACTCTCCCCCATCAACTTTGACTGAAAAAAAAAAAAAGAGAACTTAAAAGGATGTCGACCTCTGATTAAATTGGAGAAATTAACATGGAATTCTTTTATCCTCAGCCGTTCCTCTTCACAAATGCTATCTTTGGACTAGGTAGGAGCTGAAGAGCACAGTTGTTCACCATTGCCTTGGGGTCATCCTCGGATCCTGGCTGAAGTCTTATCTGCATATCTCAATTCAAATGAACAAGAATTAGAAATCAATGATTCCATGCAAAAAAAGAAAAAAAAAAAGTGATTCATGAGGTCATATTCTCAGTAGTAATTTTGTTTTTTCTGTACAAACACCAAAAAAAAAAAAAAACAAAACAAAACAAAATTCAAACATTGTGGCACAGATCCAGGAATTCCACATGAGATGGAAGTGATGAAGATTGGAAAGGAAATGAGAAATTGAACTACACTCCAACCCAACTATGGTGATTCAAAAATAAAGTCTTCTTTGTAAAGAACACAGCAAAAATCTTGTCCACTTCTGTTGCTTACCCTCACTTTCCAATATCTGTTGCTGTATAATGTTTCTTTCTGCATTTAGGCCATAAAAAAAATTAAAGAGGTGTTGAGTTCTATTATGGCAGTGAGAGCAAACTATACAGGGAGCACAAACTACTTAAAAATACACAGAAAAAATCTTGTCGGCTTCTTTTGCTCACCGCCACTTTCAAATTTCTGTTACTGTAATCTCTTTATTTCGACAATTTTGTAAGGTATTGAGTCCTATTAGAGCAGTGAAAACAAACTATACAGGAAGCACAAACTACTCAAAAAATGAATGAGAAAGGAAAAACAGATACACAAACACAGTGTCCTGTGGCCTGAGACACTGTGCTGAGCTCCTAAGCAATACTAATTTGACTCCTAAAACAAGACTTATACTTGAATTTTCCTTTACTAATATTTTCCTCAGTCAGATATAACTCACTCGTGCATTGTCATATAACACTAGAAACCTTTCCATATACCAACCACCTCTACGACTTCCCAAACTTCTGTCTTTAGATGTAAGATTATCATTCCTAAATTCTGCGTTAGTTTTTCCAACTGATGCACCTCCCTTGATCCAGATTCTTCAACATAAGCTTCTGTTATCATTAAACTTGCCACTAAATTCTATGCTTCCACAGAAAAAAAAGGTTCTACTTCAATTAGCAAAATTTATATATTGACACTATTAAAAAAAATCTAGCAACCTCAAAATAAATATAATCCTTAAGATATTTAATTATTAGTCAAGCTTATTTTTTCATCTTTACAGGCTACCAAAAAAATGTGTATTTTTCTCCATTTGATACCTCAGCATTTACACTGATGAGGTAACTATGATGCTGGTATTGCTCCTCATATACAAAACTAACCAGTGGTATATAAAACTTCCCCAGAATTTATTCTGATTAAGGAAATTAGAACTTGAATATTCATGCTCTTTCATGAAAACAAATCAGTAACAGTAATTGTTAAATACTGTCCAAATATCTTCTTTTTTGACCCACTTCTCCAGCATCACATGCTATTCCCCATGTCACCACTGGCCTAAGCCCATCCTACCAACCCAACTTTCTTAATTTAGTTTTGAGAGATCATTTGCTATTACTTTTTCCTCTTCCAACACTTGGAAGAAAAACATCTTTGAATCAGATCATCCTTCAATCATGGAGAAAACCTTCTACTGTTTTTTCTTTGACATGGAAAGGATGTTCAAATTTTGGACTCTGTCAAATTAGGAGGTACATAAAAATCCAGTTTTGAGAATAGTTGTAAGAGAATGAGAAAATATATTATTTTGTGTGGAAGATAGAAAATGGATCTTTCAACCACTGGCTAGGATAGACTATAAACCTGGATCATACTTTTAGTCTTAATGCCACTTTTTGGGAATTACATCCAATCTAATACCAATTGCCAGCTGCACAGTGGAAGCAAATTAGCTCTAACAATCCTAGAAAATTGTAAAAAGATTAAAAAACCAGCAAAGACAAAGTCTAATGCAGGATGATTCAAAAAGTCAGCACCAACTCTGTTTTTTATAGGTTTGGCTAGGATTTTGAGAGAGAAGCCATTATGGTTAGTTTTGGAATTTAGGCTAATAGCTCTAACAGCATCGAGGTTGTAACGTTTGATGAATTAAGGACCTTATGGTTAAGAAGAAAACAACACCATACAAGGAGTGAATACAAGAGAATGTACAGATAGTATCTGTGAAACGAGAGAAGAAAAGAATACTTTTCTTTATTAAATGAGTGAGTGAGTAAAATACAGTATAGATTCTACCTATTTATACAAGTTAGGAAGACACAAAAAGGAAACAAATAAAATACAATGATGGAAAATAATGTACAAGAAATGAAGAAGATAAACTAAAGAATATCTTAAGAATATCATATGATTTTCAACACTCCCCCCTCAAGCTGGAGCATATAGGTCATATGCACCAAACATTACATGTTGCCCGATGGGAGTTAAGGTGGAGGGTCTATAGAAGGAGTCGAGACGAAGAAGATCAAACGGAGAAAGCGTCGGAGAAGGTCCGTCGGAGGTTTCAACGAGGAGAAGATCCAGGCCAGAAGATCGACCAGGAGAATGTCCGCGGAGAAGGCCGTAGGAGAAGGTTTGCCAAAGGATTACGCCGAGATAAGGTCCAGAATGAGTCAGACGGAGGATTCCGTAGGAGAAGGTCGGAAGTCGGAGAAGATGGAGTCTGAAAGATCCAATGAAGGTCAGATGAGAGGCCGTCGGAGGAAGATGAAGCTCTGGGAAAAGAGGGACTCACTCTGGGAACTCCAACCATGGCTTTGATACCATGTGAAATGAGAAAAGAAAATAATACTTTTCTTTAATGAATGAGTGAGTAAGTAAAATGTAGTATAGGTTCTACCTATTTATGTAGGTTAGAAAGACACAAAAATAAAACAAATAAATACAAAAAGGAAGAAAAATAAAGTACAAGAAAGGAGATAAACCAGAGAATATCCTATGATTCTCAATAGTATCTTGTGCAACAAACCCAAGGTAGGATGGCTTAGCCAACTAAGTTTCTTGACCAGTCGATCATGGTAATCGTTGTTTATTGCTCGCATTATCCCATTATTTTTTATAAAAATAAATACTGTCTATTAAGAAATATCAACAATGCACCTTAACACTAAGGTCATGTCCCAGTTGTCTAGTTCACCATCCTAAATTACCCTCACCAACACTTCTAATAAGGTCATTGACTAAGTGTTTCAATCATTTTCATTTCTTGGAAGCTTCACAAATCCTGCAGAACCTCCAACTTGCAGAAAAGAACATCACACTAATGCTGTAACTATTCTTATTGTTCATTTCAATCTCACTTAACCTCAAACTACTATTATGTTGCTCATTGGATCCTTTCTTATATTTCTTTAGAAGGAAAAGCAACTCCAAATATTCTCATCTCAATTACAGAATATGGAATGGCACTAATTAAGAGGTGAAATAAACTATCATATCATGTCACTAACAGAGAGTGAGCGGAAAAACAACAAACCTCATAGTGTTCAAGCAAAGATGCAAATAAGGTTGCAACTCCAAGAATTGCAAATTTCTGGCCAACACATGCTCGGGTCCCAGAACCAAAGGGAAGAAATGCCGCATTGTGATTTGGGTCATCCAAAATGCATGAGCCCTGATCTGGATCCACAGTATCTTCTACAGTCCCAAATGCAAAAATTACCAAAATTGAGTTATGATAGAGCATCTTGTAGAATTTATTGTTCCATGGCATGTTAACCTAAAATAAAATTAATGTTTTTAAATTTTCCAAGTACGGCATGTATAATGCATATCAAGGGCAAATTTGTGTACTGTACTGAAAAGCAAATTGAAGAGCTTCACAATAAAGTGAATCCATCAGTCACTGGCAGAGCCAGCTTATACCCACAGGGGGTCAAATGCCCCCCCAACCCCGCCTTTAATTTCTGGCACCACAATCAAGGTGATACGTTAATGCAGACCAAATCAAAGGGTTAGGTTAATGGGATGAACTGTTGTGTTCATGAATTATTATTATTTTTTTTTTATAGGTAATTTTTTTTTCCTTTCATTCTTTGTCCTCATTGGCACTCAAACCTAGTCCCCTCCCTATGCCCACCCCAACCCTCAACCATTGAGCCAGTCCTCAATGGCTTGCGTTCATGAAATTATAATGACCTAATCACGACTGCTGCAAATTTGACAGAAGAAAAGTAAGACAAGGAACATGTGTTATGATGAAACTTATTAATATTGGTTAAGACAGGAGAAAAACCTGCTAATGATGAGGTGTGCACTAATTCAGGTTCCTTCACAGCCTTAGACAAAAATCGATATGGATTAAATTGGCTAGCGTCATCCCCCCAACAAGAATCATCCATCTGTACCAACTGTACAGGAACCACAAGAATTGCTCCAGCTGGTATGGTCAACCCAGTTTTCAGATTTAGGTCTGGTGGTTGAAAAGAAAGAAACAAGAAAAAAGAAAAATAATCAGTAAAAGCACATGAGCAAAAAAAAAAATTCTTAAACAAAAACAGAAAAAACAAATATGGGAACATAAAATAAGCACAATGAACAAAAAATAAGTGTGACCATGCAACAATACATGTGGAAGAGTTTGTAAGACGGGAAAACTAAAACAAAATCTTGGTCTTGAAATTTTCAATAATCTTAAATTAAATGATACAGATAATTATTGAAGAAAAACCCTGATTGCTGAGTCGTACAGATAATTATTGAAGAAAGCATATGGTGAGAGCTTTATCCAAGTATAATATCAACTCGTAACAATCACATTTGGAAATGTATTAAAACAAAAGGTTCAAAGGAATAAAAGGTTTTTGCAGCTGGAACTGCAATTACAAAAGCTAACTAGGATAAAATATTCAGGTTTATCATTAAATTACCTGTGATTCAGATGAATTGTAAATCAAAATAGGTTTTGACAGCTGATTCTTCAGTCACTTATCCACAAAGTAATATTTATTAGGAATTTAATTGTTTTCATAATCTTAAATTTTTAAAATATTTCCCTTTTATTGTGTCCTTGACACTCAAAATGTTTCAAATATGTAAATATGCCACCATACGTCCCTTTCATATAAAATTCCAAACAAAATTTCTGTAAATTACTTGCCTTAAAAGTACACAACCTAAAACATACTCTCAAATTACTTGCCTACGTCTTTTGTCATGGTATATCAGAAAAGACGTATTATAACGATTTGCCAATAAATGGCAAATGTAAATTTCATGTTTAATTATTTCTTTTTAAAAAAAAACAGAATAAACAATTGATGAACACATGTAATTTATACCAAAGGAAATTCAAAAACAACAAAGCTTGTCAGTATCCACAGCGAATAACTCTATAAATAAGAATGTATTGTACTTGCAAAAGAGCAAGCAATTTCATACCATCCTTGAGAGAGCATCTTTGTAACAAAGGTCCAGCTGGCATAAGGCGGGCAGATTCATATACTGTGGCCATCAAAACAAGCATCTTATCAACATCTTGTTGTTTTTTCTTCTGTCCCCCTTTTCGAGACATGATTATCTCTGAGTAAATCTGTAGAACAATTTGCCAAACGTAAATTGAAATTCAGGTTGTAAATAAATATAGATACAAGATAGATTTCTAATTACAAAATACTGAATCAGCTAATGCTACAGATCCATTTGCAGTTTCATCCTAAGAAGATAGTCAAAATTTCTACCCATCAAAACTATCACTTGGGTTGAGTCAACCTCAGGTCATGAATAGGTGTGTACTGGGTGAGAAACTAAAACAGAGCTGAACGCAAGTTCTGGGTGTGCTTTCTTCCCTGTTTATTTCACACTATAATTCACTTTCCGGGTTCATTTCTATTGAACATTAGGAGGTTGAGGAGTTGTCTCAAGCAGATCACAGAGAATTACTCTTAATAGCTAATAGAATCCCCAGCATCTATTTGGGAGGCAAGGAATCTAGTATTTAGGAAGTCAGGAACATAGTTATCTAAAAGATACAAATGGTATTAAAGATATGCATGGTATTAAAGACCTGTAGGTTATGTTTGGTTCCTTGAAAATTTGTGGGAAAATATGAGAAAAACAACGAAGAGGAAAAGTAGAAGGAAAAAAAAAGTAAAATAAAAAATAAAGAATAAAGAATAAATTTAAAGTCAAATATTTTTTTTATATGCTACTTCAAACTTATTCCCTTATTTTACATCTTCTATATAAAGATTAAATTATTTAAAAATGTATAAATTTTTAAATATTTTAATTATATTTTCTTTTCTTTTACATTTTCTAATGAAGCCAAACATGAAATAATTATTTTCCTTTAGTTTTTTTTTCTTTCCTTGGTATTTTCTTCAAACCAAACCTAGTGTTTGAACTTGCACCTTGGGGCTCACCATGATGCAAGTCTAGAGGAAGACACCCTTTGACACAGCATGTAGGCATCAACACATCAACCAAGGCCCAATATTTGAAACTCTCGTTAAAAACTCACCCCACACCTTGAGAGACCATAAGTGTCCAATAGGCAGAGACACACACCAATTTTTTTTCTTCATTTTTTTTCTTTTTGTTTCTTTCTTTCTCTTCCTCCCCCCACCTCTCTCTTTCTTTTCCTTTGTGTGTGCGTGAATGTGCATGATAGGCTTACCAAATATACTCTTATCACCTCTCATGGAGGAGTTTTCAGTATTAATTTCTTTACAATTGTATAAGCTCAAAAAGGAAAAGGAAAAAGAAACATGTTACATGGAAACTAACACAAAGTTTTGTTAAGAATTTCTAATTTGGTGTTTTACACAAATTTTCTATTTTTATGTAAATTTTAATATGGTCTACTGACAATACCCCACTTGTCCTCATAGGGACTCAAACCAATAAGTCCACACAAACCTTCCCCACATCACTTGAGTCAAGCCTCAAGTGCATCAAGACAGTATTTTATACAATACATTAAAATAAATTAATTAATCAATAAACAACCACAGGGGCAACCATATGCGTGAAACTTCATAATGCATACACAGTTTTAATATTTCTGAAAATTGTTTAGAAAATTTTAGTTTTTCAGCCTGTTTTTCTTTGAAAATGATGTCTTAAAGGCACTTTAAATTCAAATAAAACATTTAACTTTAGTTGAAGCGCAGCTGTGGCTCCTAATAACATATAAGATTTTTCAATGCTAACATCATATCCAGAATTTGGCATCAAAAGTGAAATTTTATATAACTGAATTCATAAGAATGAAATTTAACAAGGCTAAAAGATTCCACAATATAACCTGTATCATATAGTACTGAAACAAATGGCATTTGCCGATCATCAGTAAACAAAATCATACTGTATTCTTTGTACCTGTTCCCAGTTTTTTCTTGCTATCCTAGTTAACACAAATTTTAAGCCAACTCCTACCTCAGATGCCCAAAATCCAAGTAACTTGAGTTTTTAACAATTATAACAGAGACTAAAAATGCAATAGGAGTAGCATGCCCTGAGGAATCATGATTATTGCCGATCAGTTAGAGAAGCATAAGTTCATGGGTTCAAAATGGAAAGGAAAATTAGTCCTAGCGGAGTGATTTTTTTAAGGATTATAAACAAATCAAGGTTAGAAAAGGGCCGAGCAGTGCACCGTGATAATTATACATCAACTAAACCATAACATAACTTGGTGTTTCAAAATGAATTTTATCAGTTGAGAAATATACTATAGAAAACTATCATCACCTTAAACCATGTATGCATAGACTCATGATGAAGATTACTGGCAATGAGCAACAACCATGCAATACTATAGTGGAAAAACACAAGATAATGGTCCTTAAAATCCATTCCCAGGATTAATAAAAACAAACTGTAAAGTGAAGTGCTTGGTTGCATTTCCTTGTTACTAAATAAGATATATAGAAAAGAATTAAACATGATACAATGAATTTGGCCATGAAAACAATATGCAGTTAAAATCTGAAAAAAAGAAAATAGGGATATAGAAAAGAGAAGGCAACAACCTTATCCTGTATTTCTGGATGTGTCGCGAGCCTAGTTAAGATGTTACCAATCAGCCCAGCTGTAGTAAGGCACCCATGAAACATTACACGCATGATATTCCCACAAGGCTCTTCTCTTGCATTAAGGTGGTCGTCATGCTCTTGTAATGATAAGCTATCAGGCATCAAAATCCCAGAGGATAATGGTGCCTCCGGTGCATTCTTTGTTTCTGCATTTGAGATTTCACTATAGGAGTTTTGATTTGTAGGACAGAAAAGCTTGTAATTCTGTCTGCATTGTTCAATACCATCTTGAGTTAAGCTCTTCAAATTTATGCACAACCGCTGGTACCTCCAAAATCCCTGTTTCCAGAAGGGAGTAACACCATACGAGGCCCAAAAGCAAGCATCTTTAGCAATCATCATGAGAAGCTCTTCATAAACACTTGCCTTGGACCAGGCCAAGAACGAATCTCCAAAAAGTGTGGCACCCATGATGGAAAAAGCCATATGTTGAGAAACCATTTTACAATCAAGGGTGCCTTTGCCTATTATAGCATGTAATTTTTCCATGACATGGTCTACAACTTTTGTAGAAATCACATTTGCTCTCTGAAGCAAGTACCCATTCAATTCTGCAGCCAACGATTCCCTTCTCTTCTGTACCTATAGCAATGAAAAATATATAATTATTATTGCTAATGAAAATTGTATAATCATAATTAAAATATATTAAAATAAAATAATAAACATGTAATCCTCTCAGCTGAGCCTTGATAAACTATAATTCAAGAGTAATCAATAAAAGGAAGCAATTATTTTATGATTGGAAGATGTCAGATTGAAGGCATTCGAATCATACAGCAAACAATGGGCACAAAGCCAACCAGCATTTGGCCTCTAGATAACTTGAAGGAAAAAAATTTAATGGATTGTTTGTCACTATTATCAGTTGACAGCTATTACTACAAAAAAATTTCAGATTCATAATGCAGAATCAATCTCATAACCACAACTTACAAACCATATTTCCCAGGACATCATCTAACAATCTAGTTAGTGTCGTAACCATGATTATACAACCCATATTTGCTCTTTAAAACTGAAGCCATAGAGCAGTCTGTTTTTTAGGATATCTCCAGAACCACTTACCAATCAGGGTATTATTGTTCCTCAAGTAGACACTACTAGGACCCAGGTTATCCTCTATCTTGCACACACATCTTACCTGGCCTAGCCTAAAGACCCATAAAACTCACCAAATTTTAGTCTAAGAAAATTTCTTGCAAGTGATACAAGATCATCAATCTCAATTTTCTCACAAAAAGGAGATAGTACTCCAAGCAAACTGAAGATAAAAACCATATCCCTATTTTTCCTCAACTCAGACCTATAGTGAGTCTAAGACCTACATCAAAAAGGTTTCAAACAAAGGCCCAAAGATGACAAATCTTTTCTTGATTTGAATCATGATAATCAAGAAGGAAAACATCCAAATAAGAACCATGAATTCCTGGCTTTCACCATTCTTTTATCGAACAGTGTAACAACACTAATGAAGAAAAAAATTACTTTATTGACATCAACAAATTCCTTTTTCTTTTTTTTTTTTTTTGATAGGTAAAAATGAAATATCAATCACCAAATTCCATAAATGTGTTCCAACAGTCACGAATAACGTTTAAAAAAAGTCAGAAAAATGAAAGCAAGATATGCATGAAGGGGAAAACACTTTACATCGTACCTTGTCAAAGGAGGAAGAAAAGAGACTGGATGGTCCAAAGGCTAGTTGGAAAGCCCTCCCTGTCAAAGGCAATTTATCCTTCGCCTTTAAGAGCATCTCTTTAATAAGTCCAGGATCCTTCATAGACACTAGAAGCTGGGTAGGGCCTAACCACAGCTTCACAACTGATCCATATTTGTTGTGTGACTCTGATAAAAGGTCTGAAAGCAAAATTGATGAATGATGATAAGGCAGTGCTGTAAACTTCAGCAATTCAGATCAGAAAAAGACAACCTCAAAATCATATAGACTACATTTAATTCCCATAAATTTGAGGAAAAACGCAAGGAAAAGAAAATAGAAAGGAAAAATATAAAAGAAAAAAAAAAGGAAAATAGGAAACAGATTTAAAGTCATTTTTATCCATAGCAAAATCAAATATTTCAACATAGCATTAGCATTCCATGAGCATCCAAGTAAAGAAACTGTTTTGAGATTAACCTCTGATACATGTAACCAAAATTTTGAAATAGTAATTTTATGTCATATGCTTAAAGAAAGGAATAGACGATTCCAAAATTTGCAGATCTAGAAACTATGATAGCCTCAGTCGCAAAGCCACCAATCCATAATTGAACTGATCGCTAAGTTGTGAGGCTAATTAAAACCGATCCAGACAACTATTAAGAGGAACCTATCATCCGAGTCTTCTCTCATGTACTTTCTCAGCAGCCAAACATATGCTAAAGCTTTCTCTACTTGAATTCCAAGAAATCGACAAAGCTCAGTGAACCAAGCCTAACTATATCTCTTCGTTTCAGTTAACTGGAGCAACCAAGTTCTGGGAACAAAGAAAAACCAAACCAAACCAAATGACAAAGAATCCCAGAATTTTCCTATATTTTCCTGTCCTGGATTATCTTCGTTTCTTTTCCTGAGACTGTCTCGTCAATGAAACAAAGCATATAATAAGTGAGAAACTGTAGAAACCAAGCAAACCGATCTAGTCTATTGGACTGCAGTCTATACATCGGAAACAAACCAAAAAAAACAAAGTCATAAAGCGATAAGCAAGAACTTTCTCCGACATTTTCTCTGCAACCAAATTAATTACAAAACAAAGTGAACCTCACCAGTGAGATTAGTTTCAGAAATAAGCTTGGAGTGGCCGTAGAAAGAAGGGCAGGGAGGGCCGGAGATCCTGCTCCCTTTGGCCCACAAAGCAAACAGCTTGAGGAGTTTCCTGAGCAGAAGAAGAGTGACGGCTATGAGGGAAATCCAAAGGAAGGCGTTGATCTGGGTGGCGGCATAGTCTCGGAGAAAGCGAGAATTATCTCGGGGATGGCATGATGGGGAGGGACGGAGAGTGCCGGGAGATTGACATGAGGACATGTTTGGCTTTCCGAGAAAATCCGGAGGCATGTGAGAAGGGGGGGGTGGGGAAATGGGGAAACTGGAAGAAGGTGATGGGTGTAGTTGTTTTATGGTTTTGACTTGGGTGTGGAATGGAGGGCTGTCAAGTTGAATGCGTGTCAGAGTGGGGGACACTTCTTCAAGGAGTGGGGTCGGACTTCCGAGGACAGGCCACACCCGCCAATCACCATCTCCCCTCCCCCTAGAGCTTATCCGCTCAACAACGTATATTTTTTTTTTAATAATCCCGAACCACCACTTCGATTAACCCATGAGACTTTAAAATTAACAATCGGATAAAATTTTCATTCGACTTAAAACAGATTCAAATCAATGATTATTGGATAACCGTTTAACAACGATATCATAGTTCGAATAGTTTAGTTGATCCCATCTTCAGTATCTTCTGAGATTACTGAAAATTTGACTTTGCTTTTTGATAATCACCAATTTTAATCACGTAGGATTAGTGAAAAATTAACTAGATCTTGGAGTTTCCTTGAACAACGACCCCATCACAATGTGAAAGAAAATCCACAAGCAAGAATCTCATGTTCAGCATAAGGATAAGAAGAAGAAAAGTTATTGGATGGGTGTTTTTCTTTGAATGGGATGGGATTGTAAAGTTTTTCATTAAGTGGGCTTCATTAATTGGAATTAAAACTGAATTAAGATTGATGCAATTAAAGTAAGGTTAACAGGCTTAATAAATCATATGGAATTTGAATTTGGTGTGTGAAGTGGAGATCCGGCTTGTGATTATGGGGTAGTGGTGGACTGATGAGAAAGTTTCAGTCTCGGCCCACTGTAGATTCTACGTTTACATCATTCAGGTTCTGTGCGTTTCAGAGAGGGTGATCGTGATCACCATGTGGGCGTTCTGAAAGGGTTGTTTGGGGAAAGATCTTGAGATCTTGAGATCGGGTTACTCATTCACGTTAACCGTCGGTTAAGCATCCAATGGCAAAGAATCAAATGGATTCAGGTATGTAATTTACAATTTTAATTAAATTGATCTTTGTGTTCTTGTGCGTCTAGGTTGGTAAATAATATCACTACAGGTTGAGTATCGAATAAATACGGATTAGAACTCAAAACATAGGATTTGGAGGAGAAAAAATTTTTTGGTTTTACGGAAAAGCGAGCATTACATCGGTTCGGGTTTTCATACATAAAAGGAATTAAATATTTTCTTGTATTTGGAATCGCCATGAAGAGGCGATCACAGCGGTGGGTGGCGTCGCGGAAACCTCATGCAGCCTCTCACGCGCCGCCACCTTGCCCGCCCTGTGGCGTTGAAGATGACCGGCGCGTCGACCACCTTTGCAGTAGGGGCCCAGCGGCGAGACTCATGAATTGGCCCAGCGTCATTGATGGCGTCGACGCGGCCCGTCGACAAGCCGACGATCCAGCCGGATCTACGATCCGTTTGTTGACCGAGTTGATTCGGCCAGCGTGGCGTGGCGGCGTGGCCGTGGCGTGGCTGGCGGCGTCAGCTGTGGCTCATCTTAGGCCGGACTCGACGGGCGGTCCAGCGGTCAACGCCGAGCCGGTCAGCGGTCAGCGGTCAGCGATCAACGACGGAGTCAGCGGTCAGCAGACCTTGATCCAAACAGGCGGTCGCGATCGGCCAAGGTCCGCGATCGGCTGGGCGGTCAACCACGGCCCGAACCACAGCCTGTGACGCACGCTTCCACCGCAGCCTTGAGACATACGGTGGCGCGTAGAGGCAACGTCAGGAGGGAATTTGGGACAATTTTGATCACTCTGATTCGTATCGAGTCTACCTGTGGTCCCCAGTATATTGACTTAGCATATTTGAAGCTTTTAAAGACATGAAATCGTGTAGAACCTAAGTACACCTAAATATTAGGGTATTTTCATGTAATCTTGAGTATTCTGTATGGTTTGAGATACATAAGGTAGCTAACATGAATATCGCTTTGCATAAAGTGCGTGTAGGATCTAGAGATTCATTGACTACTAATGAATTGAACATTATAATTGGCATTATATATATTGAATGTGATACATAAAGTTTATATCCTTGGTATGAGTGATTTTGAGTTCGATTGGGTTGTGACCGTAAAGTGGCACACTTGATTGGAGTTTGAAATATCGGCTCATGTGTTGAGATGTCTGTTTTTATTTATGTAATGTCTCCCGAAAGAGGTGATCATGTATTGGATTCATGGAGAGGATACATGATGGCATGCGTGAGAGATGGCCCGTCTTAGTGGTTCCTTACACCCAAGTGGTGATTTAAAGGATTAGAATATGTTATAAGTAGCAGTGTGTATTGTGGGTTTACAGTTTGTGTCGTGATTTTACTGCGAGTGATTATGTGATGATGTGTGAATTCTCTCTGTGA
This sequence comes from Tetrastigma voinierianum, assembly GCA_016808115.1. Classification (NCBI taxonomy): domain Eukaryota; kingdom Viridiplantae; phylum Streptophyta; class Magnoliopsida; order Vitales; family Vitaceae; genus Tetrastigma; species Tetrastigma voinierianum. The sequence continues at coordinate 907,460 of JAEQBH010000476.1, read as the reverse complement.
TATTCACATGATCTTTGATCGTCGCATTAAGTGAAATAAGGTTAGGTCTTTGTCATGTGGAAGTTTATATTTGCATGTCATATTTTACGCTTGAGTGATTATGTGATGATGTATGTAATTCTCTACATGAGTATTCACATGATCTTGTCATCTTTGTTAAGTGAAATGGGTTAGTCTTTACATCGTGTAAGGTTACATTCCATGTCATATTTTTACTGCCCGAGTGATTATGTGATGATGTATGTAATTACTCTTACATGGTATTCACATGATGCGATCGTCTTGATAAGTGAAATAAGTTTGGGTCTTTGTCATATGTCCAGCGGATTATCTGATTAAATTTATCTCCGATGCGTATCTGAAGAGCATCATTTGAAAAAAGTTGTTTAAAGAGGCCCAGCTGCACAGGAAGTCCTTGTAAAACATAAGCAACGACTTGCCATATCTCTGAGATAGAGTAAGAATTTGATAAAGACTAACATCTGCTGCTCTTATAAATGACTTAGAAATGTCGCGTGATATTGTAGGAGTAAAATGACGAGATAAGAAGAAAGCTGTGAGTCCTAGTTAGGCTTGTTGGAAGTCATTAGTGATATAAGTGGACTTATCTTGGCAACCTTGTGTAGAAATTTTATTTCATCACATTTATTGATGACTATTCGACAACGGTTATTTGTATGATTAAAGAAAAGTCTGTCTCTTGTGAGTTGAATTTTGGTTGAAGTCGAAAACAATTGGGAAAAGTGCGGGTTGTTGAATCGGCCAGAGTGATGTAGCAAACATGGCGATCTTTAAAATGACAAAGGGCGATGCAAATGCTTGGGGACTGCGGGATAGTGTGGAGTTCTTATGCTGGGGTCTGAGCAAAATGGTATGGCAGAAAGGCGCAATCGTGCCTCTTATGGAAATGGTAAGGAGTATGATTAGTAGGGCCAAATTGCCCAGTTCTATGGTGAAGCTTTAACTTGACTTTGTACATTTTGAATCGTGTACTGCGGTGTTAGTGACTCCTTTTAGGTTATGGTGGCGGCTTTAGCTTAAACCATCTTAAGGTTTGGGATGTCTGCAAAGTAAAGTTATATAATCCAGCGTTATTAAGTTGAAAGAGCCATAGGTGTTATTTTGTATCTTGGAACATTCAAGGGATATCGGTTCTATAATCCCGATGGAAGCCACGGTGTGGAATCACGGGCCAGCTAAGTTTTGGAGTTTGATGTGAAGTAGAAAGTAGTTTGCTCACGGACTATTGAGGATGATAGTACGGTGGTAATGTAGGTATACGTATCTCCTCCCATACGAATGGTGTGAAACTCCTGTCTAATATTGAACTGTTGAGACTAGGGATCACCCATTTGTTGGGGAGTGACTCAATAAGAAGTTCATCAGAAACTGCCGGTGCGAATGTGAGCATTACTACTCCGATGGAGATCCGCTGGAGAGGCGATCAGGTATACCCATAGGACTATTTAGTCTATATAGGAGGAAAGAAAAGCGAGAATACGATATCGGTTACGCCCAGTGATCGATAACTTATGAGGCGTTTCTTGTCCTCGGTCGAAGCGTGGTTAGATGATGAGAGATGAAATTGATCTATGAGGCATAATGGAGTTTGGGAACTTGTTGAATTACAGTCATGGGCAGGTTAATTTAACGAAATAGATATAAGACTAAAAGGACCGTAAGGAAAGATTGAGAAGTTTAAGCGATTTGGTAGCCGAGTTTCACTTTCGGAGAAGGAGTAGACTATAGATGACTTTTTTCTCTGAGTCTTCAAAGGTCTTCCAGTGATGTGGCATTAGTTGCTCATTTTTGATGTAAGGTTACACGGATGGATGTTAAAGCGCCTTTCGATGGAGACCTTAATGAAGAAGTCTATGCTAGTGGCGAGGTTTTGTGGCAAAATGATTCGAATAAGCTTCATTATATGATGAAAAGTCTATTTATGATTATAAAGCGGCTTAGACAATGGTACTTGAAGTTTCATGGTGTTGTTGCTTCATATGGTTTTGTTGAGAACAAAGTAGATCAATGTATATCACTGCGGTCGGTGGGAGGAAATTCATTTTCTAATACTCTATGTGGATGATAATGCCTTTGCGGCGGTGACCTTGGTCTCTTCTGGCCAGGCAAAGAAAGCGGATGTTGTCGAAGCAGCTTTGATATGAAGGACCTTGGTGAGGCGTCTTTGTCCTAGGCATTGAGATTCATAGGACTCGTTCTTAGGACCCTATTGGGGTTTATCTCGAGGGCATATGTTGATCGTGTTTAGAAAGAGATTCAGCATCTGACTATGTAAAGCGGGAATTGCTCGCATGCAGCAAGGTGATAAGTTGAGTCTATCGCAATGTCTCGTTCGGATATGAAAGCCCCGAATGAAGAATGCCTTATGCTAGTGCACTTGGGGTATTATGTATGCTCGGTGTACCTTGGGCACGATGTGCCTTTGTAACGAGGACACGGCGGATATCGATCAGAGCCCGAGGACATGATCATTGGGTTCTTTGCGAGAAGGTTATGAAATTATTTAAAGGAGACCAGACTATATGTTGATTTACAAACATGTTAGGACCTCTGACTAGTTGGAGTATTGATTCGGACTTTCTTGCTGTCGGGATGAAAAGTCAGCAATTGGTTATATCTTTAAGTTATTAGCGGGAGGTGCGGTATCATGGAAAAGTGAGAAAGCGAGAAATTAGTGCGTCTCTCTGTGCAGCGGGTTGTAGCATGCTTTTAATATTACTCAAGCAATTTAGCTCGAAACCTAATTAAGGAGTTAGCAGTGTTTGATTTTGTGGATGGGGCCCATACGGTTGTATTACGGCGGCAACTCTGCGGTGTTTGTTTATTATGACAACGAGAGGTCTGAGAAGTGCAAACACGCGGAGGTCAAATGCGACCATAAGGAAAAGATTCAGCGGTGGCGTTGCGAGTGGGCGCATATCGGCGGATGATATGATTGCGGATCAGCTAGCTGAGCCTTGCGCGTGTATTTGAGCGTGGGTGCGTGGGGCACGAATATCGTGGGATCTTGTGATTAGTGGGAGCTATTAAGTTTTAAGTTGTCTAATAAAGGTTGAATTCGATTTCATTACATTTTGTAATAATTGAATATGCTCCCGGCTTCTTTTCGTTGATAAGGTATTTGTGAATGTAGGTTTGCTCCGAGTTAGTCACGTATAAGCTTATTGTTAATATGAGCATTGTGTAAACCTTGAATAAAGGCTATAGAATAACGGCATTAGCCTCGATAGCGTATTTTGTTCTGCGTTAAATAAAGTTTGCTCCAGTAACGTATATACGAGTTCGTTGGGCGTAATGGATATTCTGCGGGCATAGGTTTGTGACACTTAAGGAGAAAATTTGAACAAATGGATAACACATGCAAGATCACCACATGAGTATTGTCCATTTAAACACACTACCATATCAATCCATATCGCAAAGTCGAAAGACTGCATCATGTGGAAGGTTGTATGGAGGCTACGCAATTACCGCTCTATGATTCAAATGCTCGAGACTTTATGATCTGGACACTACAGAATAAATCTCTGCACTAATATAAAGCAGGCGCATTACGCTTTGTTTCACTAATACGCTCAAATGAGAATGTAAAGTTTTATGGGCTTAATAATTGGAATTAAAACCTAATTAAGATTGGTCTACTAAGTAAGGTTATCGGGCTTCTTAATAAATCATACGGGCCGGTTGTGTGGGTCGAGTTCGGCCCTACTGCTATGAGGGCCCGGTCTAACTCTATTTGGGCGAAAGCTCAAGCCCCCAAACCCTAGCGCTACATTTCTATCACATTCGCTTTCCTCATACGTTTCTCCGAGAGAGGATCTGCGAATCTCATAAGGCCGCCAAAGGGTCAAGCTGGATAAGATCTGAGATCTTGAGATTCCGCTCATTCACGCTTCTTCATCGGTTCCGCATCAACGAAGCAAGGCATCCACATTCCAGCGCATGTAATTTACAATTTTTCTCCATTAAATTGATCTTGTGTTCTTCCGCTACGATCCAGCGAGAGAAATCGATCCTGCCAGGATGGGATGAATGGGCGGTGGAGTCTGTTTGTGAGTGAATAGTTGTAGGTGGCGGTGGGGTTGATAGGTGGGATAATACATATTTAGGTTATTTAAAAAAATATTATTATAATTGATTAGAAATAAAAATAATATCCAAATTAATACTTAAAAAAACTTTAAGTTAATATCACAGTCTATAACTAGTATCGGTCATTGACATTGTTGTTCATAAAATTGTTCAGACATTATCTGATTTTCAAAATATATATATATATATAGTAGAGTATATATATATATATATATATATATATATATATATATTTTTTTTTTTTTTTTAATTTCAGTTTTCACCTACCCACTTCCCACTTCCCATTCACGGGATTGGAGTAGTATCTATTATTATACTACTAAATTGTCAACCCTTAAGGTTGAGAATGTGACATGATCCTCCGCTTCTCTCTCGCCTGTCTTCCTCTTTTACGGAAGCTATGACTATGAGGTTGTCTTTGTCTCCCTCCGCCTCATCTCATCAAACATAACCTCCTCTCTCTTTTTGAGTTTTAGATTAAAATAATACTTTAAAAAAAAATTTATAAACAAATTTTATTTTTAAAATTATTATCCAATCTAGTCCGTATGGGTTATATATGTGACAACTAAGTAAATATCGATGTCCTCATTAGTGACTTTATAAATTTTTTTAAGCAAATATCATTATCCTCTGTACTATTATATATATATATATATATAGAGAGAGAGTATATACATATATATATATATATATATATATATATATATATATATATATATATAAAAGAAAGGGCATTATCATCATTTTAAATTAGTGCAAAACCCTTCTTCCTCCTTCATTTTTTCCATTTATGTGCTGTAATAAATATTTGGGTTTAATTCCCATTTTAACATTGGGAAATCGATAGTTGACTTGGGCTCACCTAAGTCCACTAAGAAAAAGAATCTCTATCTCACGTTAATAAGATTTTTATTTATTTAAACTTATTCAATATTCTAACAAAAAATTTATTTCCCATGGGTTTAACGAAAAGTTACTTATAAAGTGCATATTTTTATTAATTTCATGGAGATAGTGCATTTGAATGTAATATCCATTACCTGGATTATATTTTCCTTCTTATTGGTGTAATAGTGTACCTTAACATAATTGCCCCTATATTACTTCAATATATTTCCAACAATTAAAAAATAACACTACTAATAAAAATAATTTTTGATACTTGTTTCGTGTCATGTTTGTGAAAGATACTTGTTTATTTGTTATCAACAAATACATATGATCGCATACTTGTATCAATCCTTGTTTGAATCAGGACCATCACCAATTGGATTCAAACTTTGTTGCTACTCATCAAGACAATTATTAAGGCACAATTCACTTTGTTTGTAGCTGCCATTCAAGCAAGTGTGATGGAGAAATTGGGATATGAAATTTCATACAAAAAGGCACTTGATGGAAAGCATAAAGTTACTTGTACACTTATTCGCGACTCACAATCATATACAAAGCTCGCCACATTTCACAGAGTAAGCAAATCCTGGATGTGTTGCAATTTGAAAAACATTTGATAGTAATATGCCAAACACTAAGATATTTCAACTCGTGTTCTGGTCATTCAAGTCATCTATTAAAGGGTTCGAACATTATCGTCTCGTACTGAGTATTAATGGTACATATTTGTATGAGAAGTATAAAGGCACGTTAATGATTGCTATGGGGTGTGATGGAAATAATATCGATAGCTAGAGATGGTTCTTGGCATGTATCAGAATCAGAGTAACTCAACGGACTGGAATTTGTGTTATATCTGACAGACATCTAGGTATTATGGCAGTAATGAGTGATCCTCATCTTAGTTGGGCTGAATCATCTGCCTATCATTGGATTTGCATGCGTCATCTTACAGTCAATTTTATGACTCGCTTCAAATATAAACTCTTAAAAAATTTGGTATGCATAATAGCTTTAGCGACTAAACAACGCAAATTCAATAAGCATATGGCTACAATTGGGAGAATTAATTTGGAATCACAACAATGGTTGGAGGCGAACCCTCTTGAGATATAGGCTATTTCACATGATGGAGGTCGAAGATATGGGATAATGACTACCAACATGTCCGAGGTATTTAACAATGTTCTTAAAGGAGCTTGTAGCTTACCAATAACTGCATTAATTCAGTTGACCTTTCTCTCCCTTAACAGTTACTTTGTTGCAATAAGGGAACAAGGTGCTAATAGATTGGTATCAGATGAGCAATACACTCCTTATGTTGATGCTCATATTAAGGCATGTGTAGTTAAGGCTGGATCAATGGAAATTGTTCTTTATGATCACATCCATTGACGATTTTATGTCAAATCAAAGAGTGATCGAACACAACGCCTCAACTTACATGCCCAGAAATGCACATGTGGTAAGACAATTATACATGGATTTCCATGTAGCCATATCATAGCAACATGTCAACATCCTTGTGTTAATTTTCGATTATTTGTTAAAGGCTACTACACTACGTAGTTGTACTATAATACTTGGGCAAGCTTATTTCATCCCATATTCAATGAAGATGAGAGGCCTCTTTACGATGGTCCTATGATTATACCTTATGAGTTAATGAAACGTATAGGCAATGGACGTCCTAAATCAACTCGTTTGTATAATGAAATGGACGTTAGGGAGGGGAAAACTTATAACACCTCAAATTATACCCTAGTAGTTTTATGATATGTTTGAGGTATAATAAAAGTCAAATTTGTATTTTTTGAAAATTTAAGTGCTAAGTGTGAAAAATGATATAACCGAGATTATTAAAGAAGTTTAAAAGATAATGGTAAATTGCCGGTTAATGACCCAAACGACATAAAACAAGAAGGTTATATGTTATTATGGAATAAGGATAAGATGATTTGCAAATGAAATAATGAAGGACTTAGAAGCAAAAAGGAGAAAGTTTGAGCCAAATCCATAGAGACACCAAATTGTCTTCTAAGAAAGGGATAATTTCCCATTTTTCTTGGCTTAGGTTAGGGCATTCCGGTGGAGGAGAGGAAGGAGTGCAATCCATTTCTTAATTCTACCTGTTCAAGTAAAGAGAAGAAGAGAAGAAAAAAAAGCTTGATTTAAGTCTTCAAGACATCAAGGTTAGGAAATTCTTCAACCTCCTTTCTTGTTTGTTAGGAAACTATCCTAACTCATTCCTTATCTATGTTTGTGTTAGAAAAACCCTAACTCTTCTAAATGTGTTTTTGGGTTGGTTTGAGTTGGGTTATATGGTTGTTTTGAGTTTGTTTTGTTTTGGTTGAAAATTTCCGGTGAAAAGGGCAAAAATGCCTCATTTCTAGAAGCTCGACGCCTCTCTGCCTAGGCGAAGGAGTGATTACCTAGGCGAACCCGAAGCCCCAAAATTGCTAGTTTCTACCTCGCCTCGACAAAGGATACTCCACCTTGGCGAACCTGCATTCTTGTTTTTGTTTCCTTTCTTCTGTTAATTATAGAAACCATCACTATTTTGTTTGGATTTCCAAGGAGTGATAATTAGGTATGAAATTAGATTAATCGAGGATCTTAAAAAGTGAAAACAAAAAAAGGGTTCGTACACGTATACAAGTTATATGATCTTAGGTACTATAAAATAAAATGCGGCTGACATGGGATATAGGTCACAGAACCTCGCTTTGTCGAGATGAAGCTTCAACTTTGTTTCTAAATGATTTTGTTTTGCTATATTTGCTATGTTCATATAAATACAATAATGTGATTAAAGAACAATATAACATGCTCTGAAACACATATAAGTGTATGTCTACTTAAGACCAAATAATGAATGATTAGACACTCCTGATTTGTGATTCGGCACTCTCTGTTCAATGCTACGACACTCCTGCATAGTACTACGACACTTTTGTTATGTGGTGCAGGCACGTTCTATTTGTGCTTCGACACCTTTGTTCGGTATTGTACCGTACTTTTGGGTACCTATTGTGCTATGTCCCTCTCATTTATTGTTACCGGTCTATACATACAAACATTTATATAATAAGTATCTCAATAATTAACAATATGCAAACAAAGTAAGTCAACTTTGATGCTGGCGCATGATCAGTTGAAGGTAATAAAAATTCTTCCGCGATATGTGAATTATTTTAAAAGCGGTGTCAGAATTAAGGACCAATAGTAAGTGGTCACATATGCTATATGTTTTCCCACCTGCTATGTTTAGCATGGTGTTTCATCCGTAGGTACCCGAAAGAGGTCATAGAGACATCCCACATTCGACAGTACTTCAACACAAATAGCAAGAGTCTTCGATATGTAGTTCGAATTAGTTTTGTCAGAATGAAATGTAAAATGCAATATTTTGTGATAGTAGGACTTGTATAAATACAAGTAGTTAGAGACTTAAATGTATGAGCAGGACAATTTTAAACACCACTACAGTGGTAAGCTTACAAATTTATGTCCTTATGAATTTATGATTGAAATAGACTCACTAATAACAAAATGTCATATTGAGAAGTCCTAGTTCTGCGTGGCGTCCCCTCACCTGCTACGGCTAGGGGGAGGGGCGTTATAAAACTATTATCACATGTGGGTTGTGCAAACAACCGGGTCACAATCGCTGCTCTTTTAATAATAGGAATCAAGTTCAGTGAAAGATGTGATGCAACTAAAAATTGAAAGGCAATTTAGCTATCATGCTCAGAGTCGCTTGTATAAGACTTATACAAATGTTTATTTTTCGATTATAAAACACTAGTGTACCTTATTTAAGTAAAAGAGACATCATTCTCAGACGGGTTTTTTTTTCACGCTTTACTTGCATTCAAGTGACTCTATGATATTAGTATCTCAATGTCTTTTGTTAATAATCATAGTGTCTTTGTGTTATCTGTTACAGATATAGCGTTCAAAGGGCTTCATGATGCAGATCTTTCATATCCATCTGTCTTTCTATTGTAGGATAGACATAGGTCACATTTAGTAGATACGGAGCAAGTATGTATTTTATTAAATATCAACTACTATTACATATCGTTGGTGTAATGTATATATAATCAATTCTAAAATTGATTTATTCGTTACTTGTAGTTCCAGAAGGTACTCCACCCTCCCCAATAGATGAAAGCCTTTATCAGTATGTGGAGGATGGATCTACGATTCACCATATGTGATCCGTCGATCTCTATGGTATATACCGCATGAACTACACTACAAATCGATTGACCACTCATCACTAGTCTCACGAGAAACTAAGTGACTCGAGACACACATTCTTACGTGCACTCGAGAGATGAGGATCACAAGCATAAGATGTTGTCATTACACCCCAAATTCCACCGGCAGGATTTATGTTACTATTTTACCACCTGATTTTTTTTCACAACTTGAGTCTAAACTCCACTTTTTTGAGTAATCACCGGAAATGTAACAAAACACTCACCTGTGTCTCCAAATGATACACACATATCGGTACAGAGTTAATTCTCAATGTACCTAAAACTATACACTTACACTTGATCAAAATAACATTTACACAAAGTCCAAAACTAGTGGCTACACAAGCCAAATATACAATGATCCACAAAAAGATACCAACTCGTCCAACATACAAAGTGAATATCCACATAACACTAAATATTCATCAAAATGTATGCTCAACCACCAACAAGCTAAGGTCAGCATACAAACTTCATCCCTCAAAACCCCCGTGTGTCCAACTTTCATGTCACGCAAATGGGTTCGATCTACATTCTAAGGTGGAGGGAAATAATGGGGGTGAGTTCGACAACTCAAGAGTGAATCCTACAACAAGTCATGCTCATAAAAACATTTCAATTTATACATAATTCAAGATATCTCAAAACATGAGTATTTTACAAATAATAGGTTGATGATGGAAACACAAGAATGCAATACTACCACCATCTCAACCCCTCATCAGTGACTCTTTTGGGCTTTCACCCAGGGACTAGCCGATCATCCCGTATCAACGATAAAATTGTCGACTTACCACCCAAAGATAGTGCCCACATTCCGTATATTTGTGACCTTCGACTACAACCTGTGGACTAGTCATCAGTCCCAGGTCCAATTACATCAATCCGACTCATTACGCCTCATACTCATGTCATGCTTGTTAATTTACAGCATTCAACCACATGGATATTTAAAACATCATGTACTAGTTAATTCAAATATTTTCATATATATAAAAATATACATTTATATATCACTAGAAAATCACACAATAAAGCAACGAATGGTACAGATCACAACATCAAAACCACAAGATAAGCAGAGAAGGTTATAAGATCCCCACTTCCTCGGATTCAAAATCTCGCAAGTCTCAAGGAAGTCAAAACCCGAGGCTACTCCAAAGGATCTCGTAAATAACAAGTCATAAGATTCCTAAATTCTCTCACAACTGCGGTCACATAAAAATTACTCAAGTGGTCTGGCTTACTATCACTACCGAATCACATATATTCTTAGTACCTAAAATAAACCTTGATCCCCAAGTGCACTCTCTACACTTACTAGATCAACATTTAACACCCCTTAATAGGTTACACAAATAACACACTCAACACAAAAACACTCTTATATTCCTATTCCATATTACTCATTTGAAGATAAAGTGCTGGCGCTTTTTTCCACTAATCACTCCACCTGGAGTACCGAACTCGAGATATGTCCTACACAACATAGCCCCACTTTGAATGAATCTTGGGGTCCAATAAGGCGAATTTGGACACACATATCTCAGTGATATTTGTGCTCTCAAGTCTAGTTTACATGTACCACTTGAATCCAATTAACTGAGCAGTAACGACTCAAGTTATGGTCCAAATATTAACACTGGGCCATAATATTAGAAAATTCAACCTCGAAATGCCTGCATCTTATGATTTTCCCCACTTCTTTTTCCATAAGTTTCAACCAAATCAACCTCCCAACACTAAAACACACATCAAAGCTAATTTTATTCAACTCCAAAACATCTTCCAAAAAAAAAAAAAAAACACATCTAAACAAGAATCTAGGGTTTTGCCAACCCATCACTCAATCAATCTAAGGCTAGGATGAAACTTTACTTTTCAAAAGAGAGAAATCCATTAATCATACCTCTCTATACAAAATTCCCCAAATCCTTACACAAATAACCAAGGATTAGGGTTTTACTCACCTCTCAGATTCCTTTCAAATCTAGGGTTAGGAGAAGTTCCCAACCAAACCCTAGAAAAAGAACCATTTTACAAGAATCAAACCAAAAACCCTTACCTTTTTTGCTCAATCTCCTTTCCTTCTCTTCCTTTCTCCTTCTTCTTTCTTCTTCTTCTTCTTCATCTTTCTCCTCTCTTCTTCACGTTTTTTGCCCTAATCCCCTATTTCGAGCAAAAATGAGAACTATCCCTTTGCTGTGACTAGTTTTAGTCTTATACCCATTTTTGATTTTAAAGCCTCACTAATAGCAATTCTGGCCATTAACTCTTTCTGCTCTGTATATCACATTCTCAATCTCATACATTGACCACTAGATCTCTTCTCACACACCTGGTCCTCAAGTAGTAAATTTACTAATTTACCGCTCTAGTATTAAACCTAGGTCTATTGTTTTATTCTTTCTAAAAATAAGACCAGCCACACACTCCTGCAAGTTACAATATATCATCCTGGGTCTGTGATCCATAGACTAGCAACACCGGATACGTGTGTTTGATGTGGTGGACAGGTCAGAGCTACTCGATGTCATCCCATCAGCGATGTCATCCCACCTGCTGATGCTCTCAAATGAGCCGCTATCTCCATACGGTGGTTATGTGACTAGTTATATGATGTCACTTTAGAGCAAAATGTGTGTGGTTTCATTTTAGCACTGATGAGATCCTTCTTGTTTGCGGACAAAAAGGGAATGCATGTCATTCTGTGCTTTCTCCCATTGATATGAGATTCACGCACGCGGTAGATAATCGTAGTGCAATACTGAGTACACTATATCGAGAGTTATGCCGAGCCGCTGGGCTGCACAGATTAGTGTTGTATTACACTATTACAAAAAAAGTCTATAACTTTATTTTATTATATACACATTCATATACAACACATCATTAGTTTTGTCATTTTGTTTATTTTATCTCAAATTTTGGTCTCGAAAGACTTCACGCTTCATGACCACTTGGGGCGATCAACGGCATAACTTTAACACCTCCAACGCTTTATGCCTTACATGATGACGACATTGATGTTGTCGATGGAGACGTAGCTGAGGTTGTCCGGCAATGGAAACCATTTATATCGCACTGAATCTACATACTCTAAATTCCCGATCCGACTAATGATGGATCCAACTCGACCCGAGGCGCCGAGACTATCTACCCGACTCTACTGGATCGGTTCTTTCTCATAGATGAACTTGTACCAGGGTTGTTTGCTAGACTAAAAGATTCCATACAAATTTATGACACTATTACCCAAGGACTATTGTCTAATCCCCTGGAAGAATAATGCCATGAAATCTTGTTAAATTATATTTTTCAATTATACTAATTCAAAATGGCTCTTAAGACTAGATAAATTCTCCTGCTTATCCATGATTCCGCAAGTGTATAGATCTAACAAGTAATAAAGGGATTTATGTCCGTGATATCGATCCCACAGTAGATCTCAAGCAAGAATTCACAATCAACTACTCCCTACTACTCAAGCTCTATACTATTCGACTATGATTTGTAATTGATATTCCCTAGCAACCTTGAAAATAATGAAAGAATAACGATATGTAAACTAGAACAAAATGAAATAATGCTTAAACTAAAATAAAAGAAATTAAAGAAATAGATCTATCAGTTAGTTTTTAAAGGGAGCATTGAAAATTCAACTATTGTGAAACATCAATTCCTGCAGACTACTATGTAGGTTTACTTCATGAACTTCAGATTTATAATCCGTCCAAGGGAGAAGGTAATGCCATGGATCTCTCTAATGACATATTTCATCTTCTAATCTTCCCTGCTTTCTCGAATGCAGGATTAGATAACTACTTTTAATTCGAGTCATTTTGTTACGGGTATTTTCGCCTTTTTCAATACTTCACTCAACATAACTAAACCTTAGCTCCAAGACATAGGCTAAACATTGGTTTACACTATACTCGGTTTCTCATCCTCCAAATTAAACACCATTATTTCCTTAATTAGATCCTTGCTAACACAGGATTGAACTTACTGTCGACTATGCACTCTCTGGCTTTCATTTTAATTGATAAGTCATTCAACCTGAATTTCTGCTTCAAGTGAGAAGAAGATTATTCGATTATAATTTACAGAGTCTATTAGATCCCCACATTAGGTTTCGTGATAATTTTCGATATTGTTCAAAACCCTCAGAATGCCTTCGTGTCACTCGTATAGCCTCCTGAATCGTAGCATTTAAACAACTTATTGGCTGCATAGACACTAATATTCGATCAGACATGCAATAAACAAAACCAGCCTAGTAGATCAAGTCCTGTTTAGTGGACTCATAAATTTCATAAAAGATAAATTCTAACAAATAAATGTAAATTAATGTGGTGTCGGGGTTTCTAAATTACTTTATTACACTAACGTAGCTCCTTGATCAAAAGAACTTCATCAGAGATCAAACCTGAAGTTTGAGTTCCAAAATTTGTTTGGACTTTAAACCAACTGTGCAAAGAATTTGAAGAAATTAACATTCTGTATTCGGGCCAACTTCAACAACTATCATCCGCATCCAGAATTCAAAAGAAATAACAATCTACTCTAATATAATCTAAAATAACAAGAAAAAAACAAAAGAAAAATTAGTCCACGAGCCTTCTATTACCCAGACTTCTTTCGAAGCCGCCAAGAGCCGCTTCTTTCGCAAAGGTACCGCAGATTTATAGGGCTTCAGTAGTCAATTCTAACTTCGATGCACCTATTTGTGGATTTCAAAATAACTGGCCCATTGTTTGTTCATGTCGCGACTCCATTTGTTTATCGCGACCTTGACTTGATGTCGTAACCTCTCTTTCACGTCGCGACTTCACCGGGTCCGCGACAGTTTGCCCCATGTCGCGACTTCAATCATATGTCGCGAATTTCATTGTTCCGAGATTTGATCAGCTCGTGTCGCGACTACAATCATACGTCGCGACTTCATCTTTCTGCATTGTGATCTCTTTTGAGGTCGCGACCTCAATCATACGTCGCGACTTCGTTTTTTTGTTCGTCTGTAGCATAAGCTTTTATCTGATTGCAACTTGCCTTTAACACCCTTTGGATCTGATGTCGCGACAGCTGAATGACGTCGCGACATCTCCTTTCTACCTCAGAGTTTTCGAGGTCGCTACTTCCAATCAGTTAGCCGCGACTTCAATGTTATGATTACGTAGCTCTTTTGATGTCGCGTTTTACTATTGTTGTGACTTGTCTTCAAAGATCTCGTATGATGTCGCGACAAATCCAAATGATGTCGCGTTCTCCATTCTTTTGCGTACCGATGTCGCGATTTCATAAAAGACGCCGCTATCATAATCCCTTGCAAACTATGTAGCGACCACCAAGGACGCCGACCTTCTTTCATTGTAAATCGGCGTCGCGACTACTAAAAGACGCCGCGATTTCCACTTTGTTTCAACTCGATGTCGCTACTAATTAAAGGACGCCGCGACATCTTCCGATTCAGCGTTCGACATTCTATCCGTCGAATCGTCGCGACTTCTATGTTCAAATTTTCAAAATCGCTTGCTGCAACTTCTAATTAAGGTCACTTAATTCCATGTCTAATGCTTGCTTTCACCGTCGCGACTAAATGGTGTCGCGACATCTTGTCTGCTTCTTCATTAGTTCCTGGTCGCTCCTGATTGGAGTTTATGTTGCACTGCGTTATTTTCATTATTGTCAAAGTCGCGACATCAAGTCCTCTTTCAAAATTATTGCGACTTTACTCGAGAAGGTCGTTCAGGGCTTTGTAGTCGCCTCCTTGTCGCGACTCATGGTGGTTTCACGACGCCATTTATCTCCGTTTGGTACGGGATTGCCGCATTGTCACGTCAAATCTCATTCGACCGGGACATGATCCGAATCGAACCGGACGCGAGACCAACACGGGACTCTTTTTACCTAATTTTTTTTTTTTTAAAGCCAACTGCACTCGTGGGTATGGGCCTGACATCCTATAACAAAATCAAATATTATATACATATAACCGAGTCCCATTTACAACACAAAACTTTACTTTTACATTTACAAATCGTATAATGTAACCTATGAAGCAACCCTTCCCGTGTGTCGCCTCCAAATTGCAGATGGATGTTTGGCCGATGTCTTCCTCGTACCTACACCATTAAAACCCGTGCTAAGCTTTGCGCTTAGTAGGAAACATTTCTTATACATAAACATAAATACAGATAACAGATTCATTATACGGAAGTAACCATAGTTACTACTGGACTTATACTTATTCGGCCCTCCCGTAGGAGTTACAGAGTTCTTCTTATGCAGAACTTATGCTTATAACAAACTTATGTTTATTCTAGACCCTGCAGAGCTGGCTGCAACTTATACTTAATAAGACTTACGTTTATCTCGTGACTCCCTTAGGAGTTAACTTATACTTATCTGCACTATACTTATTCGAGCCTTATACTTATTCGCAGGCCTTATACTTAACAAACTTACGCTATTCAATTCCTAGGAGCGCGTAACTTATACTCTAATGCACTCTATGTGTTTATTCGTGACTCCCGTAGAGTTACGTAACTTTTACTTTAACCAACTTATGTTTATTATTCAGACTCCCGTAGGAGTTAGCTGCAACTTATTCTCTTATACAAAAGACTTACACTTAGTTCCTGGGAGGTACCCGTAGGTACTCACAGAGAGATTGGCGTAACATGTACTGGTATCATGGAACTTATTCTTATACTGCATCATTTGTAAGTACTACAAAATCCTATACGGTACTTCTCGTATCTTACTTGTACTACTAAGTATATTCTCATTTTGATCTTATCCCTAAGATACTTTATATACATGTATTTGATTTTATACATGCATGTAACTTATATGCATTTAGATCTTATACATGACTTATGTAGTATATACTTGTCTTACTTGAATTTGTAATCGGTCTTACTAACTATAACGTATTACTTTAACTTATAACGTCTTGATTGTTATTACACTTATCTTACGGATCTTATCCTGCGCGAAAGCACCAGAAGCAATGTTTAGACTCTAAACATCTACCGATATTTCCGCCATATTCGCAGTCTGCACATCATACCATACATCCTCCGATATCGCCTGAATCCGAAATTTCCCGAAATTTTTCACTATCGTACGGAATATCGATATATCGCAGATTTTACCGATTTTTCAGATATTTCCCGATATATCTAAGACCGCTCACTGAGTCGCATTGACTGCCTGGGCGAACAGCATATATCGGCTCACCGTCTACAATTCAAAAAATATGTTGCTTGGGAGGTTTGAACCTTGCCCAAAACCGGGGGGTTCTAAACTTCGATCCATCAGCTGCGATAATTCTTTATAATATGTTGCAAAAGTTTAATATATTGTCTTCTATCTCTATGAATATTTTTTTTAATAAATTTATGAATATTTTTAATAACTAAATATAAATATACAAATATATAAAATATTGTATTCTATTATAATGCTATTATAATTACTAAATTTCAAAAAAAATGAATAAAATATTTTGTATAAATCATATAAAAATAATTTATTTCTTAATTAAATATATTTTAATAAAAATAATTTACTTTATAAACAAATATAAATATAATAAAGAATGTAAAAAAAATCAAATCTAATTGATATTATCATTCTCTATACTTTCAAAATAATTTTGATAAGTAACTTAAATATATTCTTAATTTTAAATAATTTTTAATTACCGATATTTATATAAAAATATCCACCGATATATCTCCGATATATCCGATATATCCGTAAAACCCAAGTACCGATATATCCGTCAAAACCGATATTTACAACCTTGCCTGTAAGTACAATAAGTCGGAACTCATCATAATCCTATCACATACAGGGTCAGATCAGACGTATGCAGATACCTATCAGGTATGGACATTATTTCATACAGTGTACGCATCATAACAAGATACATATACTTATTTTATTTGGATATGAGAGTACCCTTAGGTACTACTGACTTATACTTGTTTTACCGATACTGAGTACCCAGAGGTACTGGCGTAGTTTAATCGTATAATATGAGTACCTCAAAATTAAGGAAAATTAAGAAATACGAGAGTAATCAGAGTACTACAAAACTTAATCGAGGCGTATTTAACTTTATCCAATGTGAGTACCATTAGGGTACTACATGTAATCCTAATCAGATACAGACGAACTTATCGAGATGGGGAGTTATCGTGATACGTGACTTATCGATACGTGAGTTATCGATACGTGACTTATCGATACAAGAGTATCTAGAGGGTACTGACCTAGAACTTGTTCGCATACGCAGGCCTAAGGTTTATAATCTGACTGAATAATCTGATCCAGAATGCCAGATACTCAGAGGTTCATGCACCGAATCAAACAGAACAGAAGAACTGATAATTTATTGAAACTCGAATCAGAGGTGTGACGGCAGGATCAGATCCAAACACAGATGCACCTGAGGTGATCCACATGACTCAGCATGGTGATGACCAGAGTACCACAGAGCTTAATCGCATACGTGATAACTTGTAATTACTGCAGAGCTTAATTCAGTAATGTGATACCCGTAGGTACTAATGTAGCCAGAATCGTATATGAGTGACCCGCAGGTACTGGGCGCAACGTATACGCAGGTACTTCATATCTTTACTCTTATTCTTTATTCAATGTCTTATCATATGTCCGTCACTACCTAGACCAATTATAAGAAATGAGTAGACGCAAATACAATGGCACCATAAAAATGATATTAGCATCAAGTGCCATAAAGACCATAGAGTACCAAGCATCAACAGGAGTGCCGTGAAGACTCAATCAGAGTACCGGTTACTAATCAGAGTGCCGGTTAATTCAATCAGAGTACCAAGTACTAATCAAGACGCTCCACTCATTCATTCTTTGGTCCTGCGTATCATACGATCATATGTCTTCGTAATCCTATAACCTTCTTAATCACATCTCCGTGATCATGACATCTTGCTCTTCATATTCATGTTCATGTTCGTGTTTCGGGGCCGTTTTTCGTGTTTCATGTCAATTCATATGATTGATGATTGCAAATATATGATGCCACATCCAAGATAATATCTATGTATTCGTCCCTCGATTCATCTACGCTTCTTAGGAATTGAATCAATCCAATCGGATCATCTAAACTTTGCTATGGCATTTTATGCCACCTAGTCGACATCATTTTTACTGAGGAAACAATGGTAATATTAATTCTTCAGTGCCTTGTCTCCATATTTGACACTCGCTCTTTGTGCTCCTATAAAGCTATGTGCTAAGGGTTCTATTCCAACTGAATTCCAATCTGAGCACCGAACTTAAGTTACGCTCCGAAACAACCCTGAGCCACTTATGTCTGGGCCGGGAACTGTAATTTGGTTTGCAGCCACGGTCCCACTTTGAGTGAATTTTTAGACCACTTAGATCAGAATTTGGCAATGCCTATTCTTTAAGTTTTGTTCTTGAAGTCTATTTTACGTAGCCACTGAACTACCTAAATCGATAAGAAATGAGGAAGTTATGGCCAAATACGAAAACTCGGTCGAAACAGAAAACTGCCAGAACAAAGTTGTACTCTGTGACATGTCTAACTTGTACTGCACAAGTCAAAGCTGAAAATGACCTGCAACTGAAAGTGTACCGGTACAAGCTCAAATTGTACTGGTACACCACCCGAAATGCCTTATAATGGGTATTCACCATTTTTCATGCCTTTTCATCCATAGATCAAAACCTATCATGAAATATCTGTGTCGACTATATATGTGGGTTATAACTCATACATAAACCAATTATAAGGTTATGTAGGGTTTGATATAAACCACCACATGCCAATATAAACTCCTCCTGCACAACTTGGTGGATTTCATACCGATCTCGCGCTACTTGTAATTTTAGCACTGACTTTTTAAAACTTTGATCAGATGTAATCCTAACAACCATAGGTTTGGAGCAAGCTCCTAACCATACAATTAGACAAGAAATCCATACAAAACCATATAGTTCCATATATAAAAATCATAAGTTCTTATACCAAAGGCAAGCATCCATACCTTTGCTTTGCTCCTCCTCCTTCTTCTTCTTCTTCTCTTCTTCTCCTTCCTTTTCCTTCTGCCTTCACACAAGCTTTTGCTCTCTTTGGAGACCAATTTGGTCTTAAATCAGATTACAAGGCCATGTTTGGCCTTCAACAAAATCCATTTTTGGGTTAAATCTCCTTGCATTTGCCCTCCAACTTGACTATTTGAATTCCAAGTCTCAAAATCAGATTAAGTTCCCTTGATAAAATTACAATTTTATCCTAATCTTATAATTTCCGGCCCTCTGCTTCCCTAGCTTCGCATTTAACCTACGAAATACTAAATTACGCTACAAACATCTCCTAAACATGTCGAAAACGACTAGGGTATATTTTGGGGTGTTATAGCAATGATGTCGCGACAGCTGAACTTCTTCATTTGACTGCTTCTTTTATTCTCGACCAAGTCATATTTTGTCTCAACTTCCTTCTGCAGGTCACGACTTCACTTATTCACTCTCCAGTTTCTTCTTCAAAGCCAAATTTGTTTAGGTCGTGACTTGGAATTGCTGAATCGCACTTCCCGTCGCGACTTCACCTCAGCTTTGACTTCTAAATTCACGTTGTGCCGATTTCTTATGATTTTTGCTAAAATTGATTTTCACGATTTTCCCAAATTGGAATTTGATTCAATTATCGCTTCTAAAACAATTCATCATTATTCTCATTATAAACTCAAAAAAATGTATTAAAAATCTCATGAGTTTTTGGACTCATCAGTTATACAAACAATTTCTGTAATAACAAAAAAATCATTTACATTTGTAAAAAAACTACCACCGGAGTGGTGTCCATCAAAATCTATACACATACTGAGTCTCATTTACTTATACAAACCCTTATACGTATACATGTCTAATACAAAACATCGAGATCAGGAAGCAAAGGCGGGTGAGCACCTATCTCGAAATGGGCTTGCCTTGCTAATATAGGATGTCTCACCCTCTATCCTCGTCTTCGCTTCGATCTACACCCGATTGAACACCGCGGCGTTTCTTTACGCTTAGTGGGAACATAAGCATGGACAACCACCAATGGTGACCATCACAAGCTTATACATATGCATTTCATATATTGATACATATTCATATAACTTTTTATTACTTATCATCTTTGCATTCCTATTGCATGTCAATCTTTTCCGTTACATGTTCTATATCTTTGGCATATCTTCTATCTATACCTTTACTGTATTTCTGTTTCTATACTTTGCATATTCCATATTTATTCTATAACTTATTGCTTTTCATATCCTATCATTACTTTTTAGATTATGTGAATATCTATCACACCTTTCATATCTCCCTTAGGAGTGTAAAGCTTATACTTTACTATCATATCATATACTGTCATGTGCTCTTGCATATACTTTCATGTGCTTTCGCATACTATAGTTTTCTATATACTCCTTATAATGATCTTGTATTGTCATATACTTTAAATAAGTTTTCTTACTCCGACTATAGAATTGGCATTCACGACAGATTCGAGAGGGAATCTCGTCCTGTTTGTCATTCAGTGGCAATGTGATTTCACAATTAACAGTATGATTCACTTTGACTATAGAATTGGCATTCACGACATATTCGAGAGGGAATCTCGTCCTGTTTGTCATTCAGTAGCAATGTGATTTCACATTTAATGGTATGATTCACTTTGACTATAGAATTGGCATTCATGATAGATTCGAGAGGGAATTCATTCCTGCTTGCTATTCAAAGAAGGTTTGATTTCACATTTAACAGTATGATTCACTTTGACTATAGAATTGGCATTCACGATAGATTCGAGAGGGAATCTCGTCCTGTTTGTCATTCAGTAGCAATGTGATTTCACATTTAATGGTATGATTCACTTTGACTATAATTTCATCTTGTACTATACTTTCCTATGATTTTCATATACCGTGGTTGTGCATGCTTTCATATACTTTATCCACTATATCCATTTCGTGGTCATCGACACTTTATTTCTCAGATTTGTATACTTGCCATCACATAAAGAATGTTACTTCTCATATCATGTCATGTACTTTTATCATTTTCGAATCATGTGCATATACTTGTCATTTGTTTTATGTTTCATGTCTGCATAAATCTTAGAAGTAGATAAATGAAACTATAAGGGCCCGAAGGCGCCAGACTTCACCGTGCGAACAAGGTCTATAAGGGCCCGGCGCCGTTATCATCAGGCGGCATAAATTCGACCACCCATGCTCAAGACGCCGTTATCATTGTACTAGACAATGACCATCTATATGGTCCGGCGCCTGTGAATGACCTGGCAACCCAAGAATTTGATCAATATGTCGCAGATTGCTTTTTCCTAATAGGTATGCCCATCTCGTCCTCTACCAGTTCCTGCTGCATAATCAATGTGTATTTTATGTTCAGTATATATCTCATATTCCTGAATAATTATTGTCAATATATACAATCATTTATTCATATCTTTGCATTTTTCATATTTCATATCTCACTTTATACATTTACATATACATATAACATATCATATACTTATGTCATATTCTATACTTGTCATATACTCATGCTTATATATGTTCCATACATATAATTTACACAGGCATATGAAATCTTATACTTTCTTATCATATCATGGTTCATTTAAGGTCATTTACATTTTTCTTCTTGTTCATATCATCACATATAACAAACTTATATACATATTTGTACTTATACATATCAAACTTATACTTGTTCCGATCTCCCGTAGGAGTTACAGAACTTATACCTATACGGAGGTACTTATACACGTACTTGTACTTCTATCTATCTTATACTTGTATCTATCTTATATTATGCATGAATAACTTTGATTATCATATTTGTTTATTGTTTTTCCTTATTTCTAGACCGAATATGAGTTCCACTTTTATCACACTATGTATGATTGGATTCTTGACTCAATGGGCTTTCCATAGAGTCCAAGAACACCCGAAACGGAGTTCGGACGAAGGAGTTATGACATTCCGAAGTTGGAGGTCACATGTAGTCACACCCAAATGAGCCGACCCAACCGGCCGAGCTAATCCCGACTTTAAAGTACTATAACTTGGTTTACTACAATCCAAATTGAGGAATCTGGGTCTAACATCATCTTGACTCAATGGGATTTCCATTAGAGTCCAAGAACACCCGAAACATAGTTCGCATTTAAGAGTTATGACCTTCCGGTTGGAGGTCATAATGTAGGTCAACCTGCATCGAGATGACTCGAATCGGCTGCTGACCTGACCTCGGTGAGCTCGGTCTGACACCTCATTCTGACACCTACTATCCTCCTTAAGCATATGAATGGATTCTTGACTCAATGGGCTTTCCATAGAGTCCAAGAACACCCGAATCGGAGTTCGGACGAAGGAGTTATGACCTTCCGAAGTTGGAGGTCATACGTAGTCAACCCAGACGAGCTGACCTGAACTGGCCGAGCTGACCTGACCTCGGTGAGCTCGGTCTGACACCTACTATCCTCCTCAGGCATATGAATGGATTATTGACTCAATGGGCTTTCCATAGAGTCCAAGAACACCCGAATCAGAGTCCGGACAAAGGAAAGCCACAGACCCCGCGCCATGCCATGTACGTAGCTACACCCCAAATGAGTTGGACTCCGAATCGGTCGAATCGACCAATTTCTGAAAAGAACCATAATCAGTCTACGTAGCAGCCCAAATCGGGAGAATTCAAAAGCCTAACATCAAGTTCAAAATTGAGGAATTCAAAAGCCAAACATCAAGTTCATTGATGTGGCTACAATTTCCCATAAGGACTTACTACCAAAATCCCTTTATTTATTACCCAAAAACCCGTTCTAAGGTCCGGCTAATGCGTATGATCAAACATAGGGAAATTTTCTTAGTTCAACTTAAAATCTCGTAATCTTCCTCAAAACACATATATAGGAGCCTTAAAGCTCTTCAACTCAACCCTAACAAGAAATGAGTTTGGGAGTTTCAACCAAACCATACACAAAATAAAGGGTTCCAAATCATGTATCTAAACTTTCTAGACCAAAACTAGACTTCCATACACCCATAGTTTTCATACTAGTGTACGAAAATCGATACTTTTCCCCATACAAATACTCATAGTTCCATACAAAACCATTCTCAAATTCCATACCTGTGAGTCTCCTTCTTTCTTCCTTCTTCATTCTTCTCTCTTCTTCTTCTTCTTCTTAACTACTCTTCTCCCACTTGTCAGTTTTTCCTCTTCCCTCTGCAAGAAGCCAAAGTAAGGATATTCTTTAGTCTTATCGCTATTGTCTTATCACTTTTATTTTACAGGCTTTCTCTGATGCGGGCAGATCATGACCATCAATCGAGGAGAAACTTCTTCCTTTCTTTTCATTGGCCAGAAACATGCAACTATGATTCTTCGCATTTGAATTTTGTAACCATCTTTTTATTACTCTTTGGTCCCTCAATTTCATTTTTTATTCTCAATTCAATTTATCAAAATCCTACTTTGACATATGAACTTACGTAAATTCGACCCTTGGGTCATGAAGTAATCAGGTATTAATTTACCCTTAAGCTACATTGTATTAATTTAAAGTTTTACTTATTTATTTTTATCTTTATTTTTGATGAATAAATATCTTCTTTTTATTATCACACGAAAACATGTTATAAAACCGTTAGGGTATAATTTGGGGTGTTACAGAACTAGAGTCAGCTCTTCCATTAGGGTGTAGGTGAAGAGTACCTTTGACACGGGTGCATAACCCATCTAGTGTACTCTATCACCAAGGGGATTAATTTAGATCTTAATGTCTTGTCCGAGGTAATGGTATATGTAAATATAGATGGTTCTATAGTAATTTGATTCATGTTCACATCAACGTTATTGACATAAAATGTAAATATGTAGGTCCTATGACAGTCATACGTCGGAGGGTTGGTTGATGTAAAAAATAATAATAATAATTTTTAAATAAGTTGATGTCAAAAATAATAATAATAATTTTTAAATAAGTTTGTATTTTAAAGATTTTAAAGATAAATATAAAATTAATAAAATTAAAGTGACAGTAATTTAAAAAAATATATTAATAAGATAAATATGAAAAGCAATTTAAAAAGAATAATATAAAATAAAATGACAATATAATTTAAAATAAATATTTTTTTAATAATTAATATCAAATATCAAAAAAATTGTTTTAATCAGAATAAACTAATATTTTGGGAATATGAGTTTTTTAATTATTAAATCATATTTTCCTTTTATTTTATATTATTCTTTAGAGTATTTTTCACTCATTTATCTTATTAATATTTTTAAAGAATTACTATCACTTTAATTTTATTATTAATGTGTATTATTATTATTATTATTATTATTATTTACAATAAATATTCTCAAACACAAAAACAAGTTATTTAAAGGGTGAGTAAATAGTACCAATAGGTGAATTAAGTGAGATATTATTAATTTTAATAATTTGTATTTGATTTTTTATTAATTCAACAAATGCGTAAAAGTGGATTTTTTTAGATAAATTATTTAAACTAAAAGGATTATTTAAACTAAAAACCATACATATTTTAGAAAGTTTTGATTTTAGATATCAAATGTAATATTTAAAATTAATATTACAATTTGAAATAATATGTTTATCTGATAAATGCGTTATTACCAACAATGGCATTATCATTACCACAAAAGGCCAAAAATCTGCATTTATTGAGTATAGCGGTATATGTTTAAAAAAAATTTATAAAGCCACTATTGATAATATCAATATTTGATCTAAAAAAAATTTATAAAGTCGCTGCTAAGGACAATAACATTTGCTTAGTTATCGCCTATGTGGCCCAAATAAATTAGATTGGGCAATAGTTTCAAAAATAAAAAAAGTTTTGTAATTTTTTTTAAATATTATTTTAATCCAAAACTCCCTCTTTTGTTCATATTTTTTTAAACAGTTATTCATAACAGTTTTTTAAAAACAAGTAGCACCATTTTTTTTATTCTTTAAGAACGTTAATAGTAAAAAAAAGGGTAATAAAATGTGTTATCTATGATTTCCTTATTTTTAGAATAAAAAATAGTTTTAAAAAACATAAACCGAACAAGCCCATAGGTTCTATCTGTTAACATTTTTAGCAAACTATGTTTTTTTTTGTTTTGTAAAAAAAAAAAAAAACATGTTTAGTTATTATTATTTTTTTTAAAACATAAAAATACTAAATTCAAGTAATAATAACAATCTTAGAATAACACCAAAATAATATTTTAAGTGTTTAAAAAAGACTGTTCATAAAAACAATTTTCAAAAACCCATAACATGTGGTTGCATTGCAAAGCAATGAGATTTTACCATTCCAAAATAATATTGAAATTGAAGTTAATATTCTAACAATCAACAATTTTAAATCCATGGTTAAATAATTGAAATTTAATGAAAAAATTATAACCTAATTTCTATTTTCCCATACCAATTCCAAATCCGATTCAAAATTTTTATAAAATTATCATACCCAATTAAAATCCAGTTTTTATTTTTCTTTACCCATCCCAACACGGCCGTGTCATCCCCACTTAGAGGCTTGTGGACAAAGCAGGGATATAGGTGGAAGAAATAGTTTTGTATTAAAATACTGTTTTTCAAAAAAAAAAAAAAACCAAAATAGTTTGTATTTCAAACTATTGTCCGATGTATCATTTGAATGCGTATGCGACAAGCTTAAGATAATATCATTGTTTCAAGACAAGCGACTTCATCAGTTTTTGATTACTTTAAAGTGAGAACAAGCGCACGACAACTCTGTATGATTAAAAAGAATAACAAAATAAATTAATGGCAGGCCTGTTTAGTAGGTAGAAAATTTTACGTTTCTACATTGAAGACTTTTAAACGAAGCGGCGTTTAGTTAAAGAGAATGAGACAAAAACGAATTTTTGAAAACAAAGAAAATAGATTATTTATTTTGACATTTTATATGAATGACCGTGTGATGTTTCTTTGTTTGAATTAAATAAAAACACGGGATTTGGTCGATTGGGATAAAACTAGCGGGATTAATGGCTATTTTCTTGCAACTATTTTTCGCATTTTAAAGTACTTCCACTTTGATTTTTCTTCTGTCAGACTCAGCAACGAGAATTGTGAATAGTAGCATCATTTAAGCAGCGTTTTTAATTGTTTCATTGAAAAACGTTTTTCCGAAATGGTTTATAAACGGATTTTCTTATTCTTTATTTTCAACCAAATTCGAGTCTGAAGCGTATTTTAAGTAAGCCAAAGATTATATCGTTAGAAAATTTTCATATTCTGAATTTTAGATAGAGTTAAAAATTTTCGTGAACTAAACGGGGCCTTAAGTGCTTTATGTTTTCCATCCAACGCCTTTTTGTATAAAATTTTATATCCTCATCACACTTGCTTGAATAGCGGTCTGAGACAAAGTGAGCGGGTGCCTTAATAAATTGACTTGATATGACGACAGCTAGTTTGGAGTCAATTGATGATGGTCCCCGATTAATGATTATTGACACAAGTATGCGGCCATTTATATTTGTTGATAACAAATATGAATATCTTCATGAAGCATGCCTGAAGCTTGTGGACATTGACATTCCTCGGCATTCTTATATCTTAAAACTAGCAATTTTTTTAAGGATGCAACAACCACAAACTCTTGGTGTGCTTTAATCAAGTAAATATTTACAGCCTCTTACAAAACAAATTTGGAATGAAAAACTTGGTTAGCTACAAATTCTCTATGTAGCGATCACGAAAATCTGCTATGGTTTTATAACGTGTTCGTAATTGTGGAAATAAATTAAATTATATTTTTTCGGAGTTTAAATGGTTAAAAATAAAAAATGATAAAAACTCGAAAATTTTTCAGGAGTCAAATAAATTTAGTAAAAATGTCAAATGAGAACCTAAGGATCATAAATGAATAATGTAAATGCTAAAGTATAAATGAAATGAAATGAAGTGGAAATGAAAGTGAAATGAAGCCTTAAAAATGAAAAAATGAGAAAAGAGAAATTTATGGGCTAGCCAAATAAGGCTTAGTGTAGGATTTTGATTAAAGACCAAATATTGGTTTTTGAGAGGCATTTTGCACATTTGGCAAAAGAATGGGAAAGAAAATGCTAGGGCTTTTTCGGTTGTGAGAGATGGAGGAAGATTAGTGGTCTTTGCTCCATGAAATCAAGGATTAAGGTGATCAAAAGGAAGAAGAAATATTGGTGTTGAAGAATCAAATATTTAAAGGTAAGAAATCAAACCTTAACTTTCTTTAATGTTGTGTTTGGGTTTATAAAAAACCCTAAGTTGGTATAAAAATGATGTTGATTAGTTTATTTCAATTTTTGGGGTTGCTTTAAGTTGTTATATGGTTGTTTGAATTGATGTTGATAAATTTTTGCATAAAGGAAATATTGGGTTTTTAAGGGAGATGCTGTCAAAATTTTTCAAAACCCTTTTTTTTTTTTTTTGTCATAACTTGGTCATCACCTATCCAAATTGAGTGATTCAAATTTCTAGATAAACTAGACTTCTAAGAGAACAAATCTCCCTGAAATAGAATTAGTATCAAATTTTGGATCCATTGAACCCAATTAGTTAAAGTGAGGCTCACGTTTTGGTCAGTGCAGTTCGGTCACGATACAATTTTGGCGTTTCGGAACAATTTTGGTATTTAGGCCATAAGTTGAGTTTCACTTATCCAAATGAGTGATTCAAAATTCTAGGTAAACTAGACTTCTAAGATAACAAATCTGACTGAAATAAGTGTATCCAAATTTAGACCCCATTGTACCCAGAAAATTCGTCAAATTGAGACTATGTTTTCGGGTCAATTTTGGTTCAGTTTTGATACAGTTTTGGTATTTAGGTCATAAGTTGAGTATCACTCATCCAAATTGAGTGATTCAAATTTTTGGGTAAACTAGACTTCTAGGGGAACAAATTTTCCTAAATAAGTGTATTCAAATTTGGACCCCATTAAACCCATAAATTTGTCTAAAGGGAGCCCTGTTTTGGGCAAATTCTGGTTATGTATTGAAAATACAATAGTCCCGAATGTTTAGGACATATCTGGAGATTCGGTGCTTCGAATTGGATGATTCTAATTTCTGAATAAAATACATTTATAGAGGAACAATGGACTTGAAGAAAGTTGGGTAAAATATGGCTCATTTGTTCCTAACAAATTTTTACAAGTGAAGGTGTGTTGAGTAGAAAATAACCTTAACTATAAACCTAAATAAGCCAACTGATATTGTTCTCTAATTGTGATAGATTATGAGTTGGCAACGAGGAAAACCCGAATTAAAGTATAGATTTCAAGGATAGGAATCGAAGTGTGATGACCTTTTTGGTTCGTTACCTATTATTCTCTTCTTATTTCAAGTATCAAAATTGTTTGCGCAATTATTGAAATGATTTTCAATAAAACTGTATATTGATTTATTTTTAAGTGATTTGAGAAAATTGATTATGAAATGACTGCCATGAAAAATTGCATGAGTATTGAAATGTGCTATTTGAGTATAAATGTATATACCATATTGTAAATTTTATGGCCCGATTTTCAATATCCCTTAATAGAATGTTATCCATCATATTAAGTTGAGGATAGGTGGTATATCCATGAGAATTAGCACTTGATGCTGACGAATGTAGCCGTGGCGAAACTCCGATTAAGTAGCCTAGTGGGACAATATCGGTAGTATTCACCAAATTGATTTTTAATAACCGGGTTAGTAGCCTAAGCGGGATATGCGTGTTATAAAACAAATATTTTTATCTAGGCTGCGGCCCGGAGGGACCGTGTCGAGTGATTAGTTATCTTTGTGCATCAAAAGCATAAGTTAAGTGCCGTTTAAGGGCAAAATGATAAAATATTTGTAGAAGCCACATTATTTGTGTTTTGAATGATTTATTGCATATGAAAGTGCATATTTGGAATTATCAATGAACCGTAAATGAATGTATATGAAATGAATATATGTATTGTGCATTGATCATTCAAAAAGATTCAAAAGCATGGTTTAGAAAAATTGCATGAATATATAGAACCACTAAGCAGGAAAATGCTTAGCGCGATGCTTTTATCATCGCACAGGTACCGAGTGAGCAAGTACTAAGACGTAGACCGTAGTGAATCAAAGTCATCGTCAAAGTCACACGGAGGATAAGTAAAGCTCTGTCACATGCATACATGAAATTATTTGACTCATTTTTGGCCACAAGCACTGGCCAAGAAAATTGAACTATGATTATGTTTTGTAAATATTTGGATATTGAAAACGGCTAATAATGTCGCATTATATAAATGTGGGAAATTGACCAAATGGGCATGAAATGCCACATCAAATGAAAAAAGAGTTTTGTGATCAAATGATGAGCCCCCTTTATGTTAAAGTAGCATTTACGTATATATATTTTTATTGAGTATTTGAAATGCGTTTAGAAAACTAATTGTATTTGGATTATTCGAAATGATTCAAAAAAAAAAAAAAGTGAGGACCGCGTCCTTGAGTCCGAGTTCGGCCTCCGAGTCGGGTCAGGTATGGCGGCGCGGGGCGTCACACTCTACTTGAGTATTCGGTAGTATGCTTCACCCATGGACTCCAATCACTTGAAATAGCATTACCAAAGTTTTCAATATGTTAAATTTGAGGTGATGGTGGTAAGTGATAATGAACAGGGGATGACTCATGATTCCTCGACATGCAGTTTATTTGTTACATCCACGAGATCTTTGCATGCGTAGAGACATATATCCCTTGCTCATTCTCCAAAACTTTGTTAAAAGTATGGAATGATGATAAATGTCCATCAGCTTGAACATCTAAGTCTCTATTAGATTCATCATCAACATCTTCATCAGATTCATCGTTAGCTTTTTCATATTCACGGTTTTTATCATCTCCATATACTCCACATATGTTAGTATCCAATGTTGGACCTCTACTATGCCCATAACCATAGTCAAGTTCTGCAACATTATTATTTTCTCGAACCAATAAATCTATGTAGCCACCCCGCAGTTGATTTACTTGGCGAAACGACACAGGAAACGACTATTATCGTTCAATTTCCTCCGTACCGTTGTGTTAACCAAGTTCAACATTGGCTCGATGCCTCTTGTCATCCATGTGGAAAAGGCTTGAACATATTTTTGCTTTTTAGGGGATACTTACAATTGAGGACTATTTTAAACATTTGTTTGTTAATGGTTGTCCTTAAGTATATCATATAACTCGACTGTTCAAGCGTGTAATCAACCGATACATCGAAAGTCACAATGACAGCTTTGTTCCTGACATATTTGACATCTATTTCAGTTCTTAGTATATTTTTATTATAATAACATATCATGATAATAGTGGAAATAGACATAATTGACTTATACAAAATTGTCCCAATAAGTTAAAGAATATGAGAGGTCATTATCCTTATCATTTAAATTACATTCATAGATGTTAAAGTCAATATGGGAGGGCATACAATAGAGAGACAAATACAGTAACAATTGAATAATGGATTGACTCACTTGGTAGGGCCTTGTAAAATGGTCTCACGACCATTGAAATGTTATATATACTTGGAGATTGGGCCAGTCGTGTGGGTTTGTGGTAAAGGTAAAAAAAAAACATCTGGCCACTTGTTAGGCGGCGTGTTTGCTCGTCGTTTATAGACTTTGCTCAATAGTAAAATGGTCCGCATTACGACCATTGACATGTTTGCTCAGTTTAGGATAAACAAG
The DNA here is from genome assembly GCA_016808115.1 of Tetrastigma voinierianum. Taxonomy (NCBI): domain Eukaryota; kingdom Viridiplantae; phylum Streptophyta; class Magnoliopsida; order Vitales; family Vitaceae; genus Tetrastigma; species Tetrastigma voinierianum. Next base: position 876,334 of record JAEQBH010000476.1, on the reverse strand, counting down.
TATGTCTTTGAGATTATCAAAAACTTTTTAAATTTTACGCATTGAAAAACGCACAAGTGTTTCTCGAAAAAACACTCAAAAGTGTTTTTTTTGAACTTCAAAAGTGTTTTTGAAAATATTATAAGATGCATTTTTTTTGTCTTAAAAACATTTAAAAGTGTTTTTAGGTCTATAAACACTTATAAGAAGCATTGTCAAACTAGCTCAAAATCTAATCATATCATTAACCATCAAATCATATTACTATAATTATTTAATAATTATCCAAAATCGTAAAAGGTTAAATCCTAGAAAACCCAAAACACTTCAGATTTAATATTTTTATAATCGTAAAAATAATTATTTTAGATTTTAATAAAAAAACACTGAGAACACTAAAAGTTTTCAAAAACAAAAACAAAACATGCATTTGGTGTTTTTTTAAAACTGTTATTATTTTTTAAATTTATTGTTTTTTGTACTTCCCATAATTTTCATAACAATAATAAGAAAAATGAACCACATGTTTTTCTAATCAAAAAGGAAAATGAATCAAAAGTGTTATCCTTGTTTTTCATAACAAAAAACAATTTTCAAAACTATATCCAACTACTTTTCAAAACTATGCATCAATTATTTTCAACTACCTTTTTATCAATATCCAGACACCACAAAATCAACTAAAAATCTATGACCTAAAAAACAGCTACCTAACAGGACCTAAAAAACACATAAATTAAAAAAATTACTATGACCTAAAAATTAGCTACCAAACAAGGCCTTAGCTTCCATATAATTGTTTATAAAGAAAATACACATTTAATTACCACATTATCAATAAAATACATCACACCAACAAAAGTTAATCATCACAGATTAAAATGGGAACTAAACTCAAAGATTTATCACCACATTATCAACAAAACACACCAACAAAAGTAGCAATGTAAGAAATTTTCAACAAAAAAATAGTCAAATGTAGAAGGGTTACCTGTTGTGGAGTCGAATGGAGTACTATAAGAGAAAATATGAAGCAAAAATAACTTTATTTCCAAGCCCTAATCGGTTGCCGGTAAAGGAGCAGGTGAAGAACATGAGAGAAATGGGAGAAACGGGGGAGGAAAAAGGGTTATGCAAATTTTAATGTGTGATAATGTCGTTGTTCAGGACAGCTTCAATTGCATTTTTAAAAAATGATGAAGCCACTGTTCAGGACCATGACAATGGCATTAAAAAAACTGTGGAGTTTGTCACAACAAACTCTAGTTCTAGAGTTTGTCGTGACAAATTGTGGAGTTTGTCCCGAACAAACTCTAGATATGGAGTTTGTCATGATAAACTGTTTTTAGTGTCGCAACAAACTGCTTTTTTCTCCAACTTTTCAGGGTCATAACTTATTCGTTTAACTTGGATTTGGGCATGTGAGGTGTCGTTGGAAAGCTATTTGAATGTAGAATATAACCATGGGTGGAGTTGAACCATTTGATCTTTCAGATGGTACAAAAAAATTTATTTTCCCAATTACACGCTATGAGACACATGGTTGACTCTCATTTTGGAAACATATTGCTCATTTCTTGGCAAATCAATTACTTTTCATCAAGAGTCCTACAAATCAAGTTTAGAGAAAATGTTATGAGTTTTACATGAATATTGATATAAAATTGATAATAATTATTTCTTAATCCTTAAGTAGAAAAAATGATGCGAGATAACGATCAAAATATTCATATTTTTCTCTAAAATTATCTTTATATAATTTTTTTTTTAAAGTTTTATTACAATACAATGAGAACATATTGAAGTTAAAATTTTCATAAATTATATTAATAATTTATTAAATATTTGTTCGAACCCATTAATTTATCAAATCTTATAACTTCATTATACTTATTTCAATAATTTTTAAATAAGTTGATGTCAAAAAAAATTTTTTTTTTTTAAATAACTTTGTATTTTTTATATTTTAAAGATAATTATAAAATTAATAAGATCATAGTGACAGTAATTCTTTAAAAAAAATATTAATAAGATAAATATGAATTTTTTTAAAAAATAATAATATGAAATAAAATGACAATATAATGTAAATTAAATAATTTTTTAATAATTAATATCAAATAAAAAAAATTAATTCGAGATAAACTAATTTTTAAGAATATGAGTTGCCAATGATGTGCAGCTCAGTTGGTTAGAGCGCCTTATGTGGGCATCCGCATGAGTTCGATTCTTAGTGGGGATTTCAATAATTTTTAAAATAAGTTGATATAAAAAATAATAATAATAATTTTTTTATATAAATATTTGTTTTAAATATTTTAGATATCAAACATTATCTTTAAAATAAATATTTATAATTTCATATAGATTTGGAAATTGATTTTTTTTTTAAATGATGAAGCTAACAAGGGCAATTGAATTTTAAAAAATTGATGAAATTGTTCAGGACAGCGGCAATGATTTTAAAATTGATGAAGTAGCTGTCGGGACCAGCGACATCATCTAATTGTAAACATAGTATTTAAGCGTACTAGATTGTACAATAGTTTCAAATACAAACTATTTTTATAATTTTTTTAAAAAAATATTATTTTTAATCCAAAACTCTAGAAAAAAAAGGGTAGGGAATGACACTGCTCAACAAAACATAAGATAATGGTGTCTATTTTATCAAACAAAATTTTATTTTTAGACTTTGGCCCTGTTTGACAACTAGCAAATAACTTATAGTTGTTTGTCGTTAGTTGATTATATTAGTTATAATCTGTTTTTATAAATGTGTTTGGTAAAAATTAGCTGATAGCTACTTAATTGTGTAAAATAATCAATAAAGTCATGAACACAATTTATTGTTGAGTTTTATTTTTATTAATAATTTAGATTTATAAGGTAAGTTTATTGGAAATAAGGTATACTAATATTGAATAATAAAAACATCATTTACAAAAAAAAAAATAGTCATTTTAAAATTTTAAAATATACAAATGTTGTTAATTTACAAAAATATTAACCTTGTGCAAATAGATAGATATTAATATTAGTTTATCAATAGAGTTGTGAACAAATTTTTTTTATGTAAATTAGTGATAAATATGTCATATTGTTAATATGTCAATTTCTTCATAGTAATTAGATACTAATTATTAAAGATGAGGCAATAGGTTAGTGAACTCTCGTAGAGTTTTGCGATAACATTAGGGTAAATGTGATAATTATTGATAACTTTGGGACAAATTTGTCTTTTAAACTCTACATATATAATCCTTTATTTGAAAACGTTGCTCTAAGCAGCATTTTGTTAAAACAGTGAATTGAGCCAAATCCACTATTCCAATAATCTCTTCACCAAACAGCTTGACAATATTAGAGGTTTTGACTGATCAATCTTCTAAAATTGGTTAAATCCTCTAATTTTAGCACAAAACGTTGTCCATCGAATGATTACTTTTTTTTTTATTACTATTCACCTTACATTACATTATAATATTACGTTTCTTTTAAACATGTCCCTATTTAGACTTTAATTAAAAAGGTAAAATACTATTTAAAATATGTTTTATTTGTTAGATTTCCTTTTAGTGGGCTGACAAGTGTTAAATTTTGGACATGATTGTGTTGTCTATTCAGTAACCCAATAAAGTTAGTGATCTATTCCCAGTTGAATTAGAGTTCACATAAATAATTATATAATTATTTCATTAATTACAAATATGAAATTAACGTGTGGTTTCCCTGTTTTGTCCTTAATGTTGTTTTAATGGGTCAATAACATTAAGGGGCAATTAAGTAATTTGAGCGGGGGTCCCTGGGTTTAAAACCTCTGACCGCGTTATCTGACCCCATTGAGAAGAGCGTATCATTGCTTAGGTTTTACAATCCAGGAAAGACAAATCCCCCAGCACCATGCTTGAGTGAGAGCTTACATTCTTGTATTGTCTAATTACAATGGATTCAGGTATGTCTTCTACAATATTGGCTTATTTGATGCTGATTAGTGCCATGATTCTAGGGTTATGGTTTTATTACGTATTTGGTGTATACTTGATAATAAAATCACATCTATGTGTTATTCTTGTGTATTTAATCTAACAGAGTGGTGTCGGAGGCGGATCATGCGATCATTGATTAATAAATTAATATTTTGGTGCTAATTTTAGTGGGTTTTTGTTAGTCAATATGTGTTTACAATACCTAAACCCGATTTTGAAATATATATATATTTTGGGAACCCAATTTATGCAAATTCAATAATTTTGTTTTTTGTTGAAATCGATGTATGGGTTTGACACATAATGTGTTTTTGGGTTGCTCTGAGTGAGATTTGCATGATTGTTGTGGTTAAAATCTGGTATATTAGGAATTAAACCCATGAATGCCGAATCTGGTTTTTTTTTAAATCTAGAATTTTTTTTTTTTTTGCAAAAATTGGCACCGGGGATTTGTTCCCTATAAAGAGACGAGAAAAACCCAACTTAAATCGTCGAAAACGGACGTCGGACGACGAAGTTATCGGCGGTCAAAGTTGGCTTATCGGCGGTTAACGTCGCAAGGTTGAAGACGATTCAGAGCACAGTGCTGTCGTCATGATGACGTCAGCGCCACGTCAGCAAAAAAAAAAAAAAAAGAGGTTTATTTTCATCTAAGGTATTTTGCTGATGTGATGAAGTATGATATGTTTATTTATTTTATAATTAATTTTTTAAATTAATATGTTACCAAAGTAACCTCTGTTAATTTAATTAAGTGTTTTATAATAAGCAGACTTTTATATCTATGCTAAAGTAGTCAGCCCAAATGATGATTATTTTATGCCAGATGTAGGGTAAATAATAGTCTAAATGTGAGACAAATAAAGTTTTTTAACATGCAAACATTATGTCGGTCCAAAGAAAGGCATAATGTTTGGCCGTTATAATATTGTCATTTAGTGTATAATTAGTCTGAGTTCAAATTGTTTTACGTCCAAAGACTAAATATAATGTTGTGCTTAGTATCTTATTAAAGGGCCCATGTGTATATATATTTTTTGTGCTTTAATATATAAATTATTATTAGTAATGTGAGCATTTTGTGTTTATTTTGAGAATCTGTATATCTGCTTATTTACGCCAATATCGGTAGCATTCTAAACAACAACTCAAATTTTAAGAGTGGAAGGAACATGTGATGACCCGGTATTGGGGTCTTTAGACTTGGATCATGTGTTCGTTTGACCCAGTCCACTAGCATTTCGACCCACGAGGTACTCACGATCCAAAGTGCGCATATGAGAAATGGGAAAGGTCCCCAGCAGGTGTGAGTCTAGGCATGATGAAGCTCATGATGTCACAGGATCAATAAAGGGTTCCATATCAGAAGAAAATGATGCCAAGGCTTTCCTTAAAGAAGTCTCTGATCGTTATGCCATTAATGAGAAAGTTGAGACTAATACCATTCTATCAAAATAACTACTATGAGGCATAATGGTAAGGGAAGCATAAGGGAGTACATTCTGGAGATGAGCAACCTTGCTGCAAGGCTTAAGGCACTAAAGTTAGAAATGCCTGAAGGCATAGTCGTGCAATTGGCCTTGAACTCTCTTCCTATACAATATGACACACTTAAGGTGAGTTATAACACTCAAAAGGAAAAGTGGTCTTTACATGAACTACTTGCACAGTGTGTTCAGGAAGAGGAGAGGTTGAAAGAGGAAAATAGAAGTGCTCATCGGCATCCCACTTCTTCGATCCGGAAATAAGAAGAGAAGAAGGGACCACTAAAGGGAAAAGAACTTGATCATTTGGGCATCTACAGGCATCGGGAACAAAGAAACGGGATCGGTTATCCTGTTCAACACTGCAGAAAAGAATGGCCACTTAAAGAAGATTGCTCCAAGTACGCCGGCGGCGTGCAAAGAAAGGTATGTCTTACAACTTTGTTAGTTATGAAGTTAATTTGGCTTTGAGTGAGAGTGACACTTGGTGGATGAATACGAGAGCCCTTGCTCACATAGTGTCAGCATCTGAAACACCACTCGGCGACTACCAATTGATGGTGAAGATACATCTATACGGAAATGGCAAAAGCTCAAGGAAGTCTGACTATTAGGACATTTCGACTTATGTTAGACTCACGTTTTTTGTTTAATTTTGGAAAACACATTTATTGTCAGTCATTTAGGCGAATTTGATTTGTTTCATGTTTGGACAAATCTGGTTATCTTTGTTCATTTGGAAATGAAACATTTAGTCTTTTCAAAATTCTAAAGTTATTAAGAACTGGTAGTCTAATTGATAAGCAACGCAAATTAAATATGCAAAGTCCCAAATACAAATTTAATAATGAATGCAACCATTATTGGATCGAAGAGCAAATTAAATAATGAGAAATCCTCGATGTTATATGGCATAGCGTATAGGACATATTTCCAAACAACGAGGTGAAAGGTTAATAACTCAAGGAATTCTTGATTCCCTTGACATCTCGAATTTTGACATATGTATATTGCATTAAAGGAAAATGACTAACAAAAGAAAGACGAGGGTGCAAATCGGTGTAGTAACGTCTTAGAGTTGATACATACGGATATGTGGACCATTCCTACGACTTTTGGAATGGGCACACATACTTTATCACGTTATAGGCGATAAAGCTCGCGATATAGTTATTTGTACCTAATACATGAAAAGAGCACAAGCCACACAAGTGTTCAAAATTTTCAAAGTAGAGGTTGAAAATCGGCTAAAGTAAAAAAATTAAAGCGTCGAATCGTAGTGGAGGGAAATATTACGGTAGATGTGATGGATCGGAATTGAACAACGACGGGGCCTTTGCCAAATACCTTCCCGAATGCGTATTATACCTCGATACACCATGCTGGAACTCAGAATTAAAATAAGTTGTAGGCGAGAGAACCTTGATAGAACCCTTAAAGACATGGTAAGAAGTATGATTAGTCATTCTTCTCCTACCTAATTCATTATGAGGTGAAGCATTAAAGACCGCGATTTATATATAAACCAGAGTTCCCGATAAAGCGATTAACAAAACCCGTATGAGTTATAGACGGGTAAGAAGCCTATTATTAGACATCTGCCGTGCAGGGTTGTCAATTGAAAGCGAGCCTTATAGGCTAATGAAAGAAGCGGACTCAGAATTTGTTAGATTTGTTATTTTGTGGGATACCCTGAGAGGTCTAAAGGGTATAAGTTTTATGACCCTTCAATCAGGTCCTTCTTTGAGACGGGTAATGCCAAGTTTATTGAGGATAGTGGGAGCACTCAAGTTAAGGAGGTCATTTTTGAGGAGGAGTATGTAAATGCTCCAACCACAACTACTATTGAAGCTATTGGTGACAATTAGGTACCCATTCCTATTATTGTGCCAAGTGTTGTGGTAAATGATGACATTCCTATTCTTCAATACAATGTGGGCTCCTCCCACTAGATTTGAGGAACCACATCGAAATGGTGGAAGAACCTCGGCTTGACCTCGACACGAGTGCCATTAAGGCGGTCCACTAGAGAAAGGGAAAGGCAATTTGGGATGACTATGTAGTCTTTCTTCGGGAGCATGAGTTTGATACGAGTTGGAGAAACGATCTCGTCTGTCAATCAAGCCAAGCAGTGCACCAATTCGGAAAAGTGGATTGCGATATGCAAGGAAGTAAAGTCATGAAAGATAATTGCGTTTGGGATCTCGTTCGGATTGCCTAAGGTGTAAAACCCCGATTGGTTGTAAATGGATGTTCAAAACCAGCGGGGATTCAAAGGTAATGTCGAGAGATATAAGGCACGCCTGAGTCGCCAAGGCTTGCAAAGGAAGGCATAGATTATAGGAGACCTTTTAGCGATTTGGCGAAAGACCAAATTCAGAATAATAATGGCACTTGTAGCTCATTGTGATTTGAAGTACACGCACCAAATGGACGTCGAGGCTTGCTTTCCTCGATGGAGACATTGATGAAACTATATACATGGAATGCGGCAGAGAACTTTTGAGTTAGGAAACCCAAAGCACCTAGTGTGTAGACTCAAGAAGTCATTTATGGTTTAAAGCGGGCATCAAGTCAATGAGTAGGAGATTTGATGAGGTGATTTCTTCATATGGTTTCAAGGAGAACATTGTTGATCAGTGCATATATCTTAAGTTCGGTGGGAGCAAGTTTGTTATATTGGTGCTCACATGTGGATGATACCGCTGAAAGCAATGATGTAGGTCTATTGCATGACACCAAAAGGTTCTTATCCAGTCATTTTGAAATGAAAGACCTTTAGTGACGCATCATATGTTTTGGGTATACAAATCCATAGGGATCGTTCAAGATGTATACTTGGCTTATCACAAAAGGCCTATATCAATAAGGTGCTTGAAAGGTTTAATATGCAGAATTGTGCACGAGGTGATACACCTGTGGCAAAGGGTGATAAGTGGAAGCAGGTCAATGCCCCAAAATTGAACTTGAGAGAAAAGAAATGGAGAACTACCCTTATTCGTCTGCAATAGGGAGTCTTATGTATGCACAAGTGTGTACGCGTTCGGATATAGCGTACATTGTGGGAATGTTAGGCAGATATCTCAATAATCCTGGTATGGATCAACTGGAAGCGGCTAAGCGAGTGATGAGGTATCTTGACGAAGAGGATCGTATGCTCACGTATCGCGATCAATCATCTGGAGATTGTGGGTACTCGGATGTAGACTTTGCAGGATGTCAAGATAGCAGGAAATTGACCTCAGGCTACATCTTCATGTTGGCAGGAGGGGCTATTTCATGGAAAAGTGTCAAACAGACACTAGTAGCCTCTTCAACCATGGAAGCTGAATTTATAGCCTACTTCGAGGCATCTAATCAAGGAATATGGCTGCGAAACTTTATCACGGGACTTCAGATTATTGAAGGCATTGACAAGCCGCTTAGGATTAATTGTGATAATAAAGCTGCAGAGTTATATTCTAAAAACAACCGGAGTTCATCAAAATCAAAGCACATTGACATTAAGTTTCTGGTTGTAAAAGAAAAAGTTTAGAGTGGTCAAGTGTCGATTGAGCATATTAGTACGAACTCCATGATTGCAGACCCACTCACTAAAGGCTTGCCACCTAAGGTGTTTCATGAGCATGTTGCTCAGATGGGTGTACCAAATACAGACGATATGGGAAGATAGTGGGAGTTCATTTGGTTTATGTGTAATTATGTGATTGACACGCTATAGTTATTTCATTTTATATGCGTACATGCTATGATTATTTAATACATTTTATGTTATGTTTAGGCTACTACGTGTGATGTCACGATTTTCTCACTATTTGTTTTGTGTGGTATTTGAAAATATGATACTAGACTCATTTGAGTCATAAAGAGGACCTTTTGGAGATAGGCATACTATAAGATCATGTTTTATGTAATCTCGAGCCACACACCTATATCGATCTATGTCATTGATTGTCATGTTTGTTGACAAAAGATGAGTGCTCGTTCTGGCGTATTGAATGTAATAAAGGCGCTTTGATCCCATTATAGTACAATTAATGGACCCGGATTGTTTAAAGTATTTATGTGATTGAATGGAGTGTATATTTGCGCCTTGACTTTAGTATTGATCATGTACATGATCGGTAACACTTGTAGCACAGTGGGAGATTGTTAGATTTTAACATTAAGGGTGACAAGTGTTAAATTTTAGTTTATCGAATTGTCTTTGTCTATTCAGTAACCCAATAAAGTTAATGATCTATTCCTAGTTGAATTATGGTTCACATAAATAATTATATAATTATTTCATTAATTACAAATATGGAATTAATGTGTGGTTTCCCTGTTTTGCCCTTAATGTTGTTTTGATGGGTCGATAACATTGAGAACAATTAAAGTAATTAAGCGGGGGTCCACAGGTTTTAAAACCTACACGCACGTTATCTGCTGAGCTCATTGAGAAGGCATTATGGGTTACTTCAGTTTGATCAGGAAGACAAACTAGCCTCCTGCCAGTGAGAAGCTTACATTACTTGCATTTATTACAATTACAATGGATTTGGGAAGTACGTCTTCTAATATTGGCTTATTTGATATTTGATTGAAGTATGCATGATTCTAGGGTTATGTGGTTTATTACGTATTTGGTGTAGCACGATGTAAATCACATCTATCATATTTATTCTTGTGTATTTAATCTAACATTATTACCTCAAATTTAAAAGATTTAGAAACTAATTTTTAAAAAACTTAAAGTAAATTCATATTTATTTATTTACATTTATTCATTTTCTATATTATGTTGTACTATCTATTCTTACAATGATTCAAACATGATTTTTCCTTAACGACTTCCCACCCCTCTATTATTTAAACCAAACTTCAAAAAAAATTATATCAAAAGTTATAGAAAATGCTACAAAACTTTTTATTTTTAAAAATATAAAATAAGAAGTGCGTCCATATAAGTATCTAATTCTTTAGTTATTTTTTTCATATAAAAAATTAACACGGAACAAATTTTCATAGTCACTTTTATATAAAAATAATTAATTCCAAACAAATCCTATAAAATTAATTTTATGATAATAGATATAATTCAATAAGCTAACATATAATAGTTAAATATAAAAGTATTATGCACAGGCTTGATGTTGCAAGTTGTTAATTATGTTCCATATCAATGCGATTCTTTAAAGGAATTCCATAATACTTTAGGCATCAAACTCAATACATATCGATTATATATCATACATATTCATGAACACATTGACATCGAGATTAATGATCAAAAACCAATCATCTCATTATTTGACCTAGTCAGCTGAAGCTATGGAAACCGGGTCATCGTAGAGGCCATACACTTATATAAGAACATGGGACGATATGTAGGTTATCATGAACTTTGTTGACATAACTCTTACTACGCACTTCGCTCCTACGAGGTTCATCAGCATAATCGATTATGAACCAGTTGTAAGAGGCTACGTGGTATCCATTAGTAATATAAATTGATACGTTTATAACAAAAAAAAAATATTGAATTATTTCCGTAATTAGAGAGAAATACAAATTCTTTATAAAGCTACATCTTTTCCAATTAGGATTGTCCATGCTTTATTTAGGTCATCTTATTCTTATGATAGTCCCCCATGTTTGGTTATAGCCTCCACAGTTTATTAAGGCCTATCTTCGTTGATGATCTCTTGATGTCTAATAAAATTTATTTAAAAAAATAAATAATGATTTTTAAATTAAATAGGAAAGAGATACAATAAGCTCGAGTTTTTGACCTTTAAATCTGGATTCTTATTACTTTTTTTAAGTAGGTTTCATAAAAAATATGTCAGAATATTTCGATATAACGACTTTTTTCAGCCAAACCCAATTAAATATAAAAAATTTCTTAATTTTAAATTTAAATAGTTTTTTTTGAGAATGAAACAAATTCTAAAAAAATGATTGTTGAAAAGGAATTTATTGTAGACAAGTAAGTATTTTAAAGTAGATGTGTTAGTAAGAGCAACTCCAATGGAAGTTGCAAAAAATGGGGTGCCAAATGCCATTTTACAACTCTGAACAGTGTTTTGGCACTCCTGAACAGTGTTTTTGCTCTAATGGTAGGTGTCAAAATGGGGTGTCATTTTAATAATTAAATGTTTTTTATTAAAAAATATAATTAAACTTAACGGTTATATTTTAACGGGGTATATTTTCTAACGATCATAATTTAACGGATATATTTGTATAGTAACAATTTCAAATTTCAAATTTCAGTTGAAATTCAAATTTGAAATTAGCGAATCAAAATAAAAATTAAAAAATTATAGTCGTCTATAAATATGATAATTTTTCTCATGTTTTTCATCCATCTATCTTACGTTCTCTTTCAGTTTTCCAATATCTCGTTTCTCTTTGACTATTTATCTTTTCATATTTTCGTTCATCAAGTTATATGAATCGTTTTCCTAATATTTTATGAGAGATCCTCAATATTGAAGAATAAGATAATGATGATTTGGATATGTTGTATCTTTGCATTGCAGAAGGTCAGAAGTTTAGTCGAGGAACGGATGAAGGCATCGTGGTTCCGTTCCAGGACCACATAATGGTTAATTGTGATAGAGTTGAAGGTCTTGAAGAGACTACATCGAGTGACTATTTACCCTTTCACCTTGTGTATATGAAGTTTTTTTTTCGAAGGGTTAGAATGAGTCGTCCTCTTTTTCTTGGTGTAAATGAGGTTGAACAATATGATCCATACTTCTCAAAAAACAGATATTCGTTAGAGTTCGGTTTGTCATCCCTTCAAAAGATAACTTGGTTGCTTATAGAATTTTTACTACGGAACAGACGGTCTGTGGATGAATGCATCGAGAATTTGAAGCACGGCCATAGAGTCCTAGAAGGTTTGTGAAGGCACATTATTGCAATGTTTGGCGACCATTACCCGAGGTCACCAAACAATATCGATATTGCTCGATTGCTACAAATGAGGGAACAACGTGGCTTTCCTGGCATGTTAGTGAGTATTGATTTCATGCATTGGAAGTGGAAAAATTGTCCTACCGCGTGGCAAGGTATGTATCTGGAGTCATTGTCATGAACCCGACAATCATTTTAGAAGTATGGCATCTCGAGATCTTTGGATATGACGTGCATTTTTTGGTCTGCAGTTCGTTCAGATAGCGTAAATGTTAGATAGGTCACTGTTTTTTACGTTATTAAGCGAATAGTCATGCTCCTCCAGTCAACTATATAATTAATGGTCATGAGTATAGAATCAGGATATTATATAGGCGATGGTATTTATCAAGCTAGTCGACATTTGTAAAAACAATTCCACAATCCCTGAGGTTTGAAGAAAAACATTTTGCTAAAACACGAGAATTCGGCAATAAAAGATGTAGAGTGGGCATTTGGGGGTCGCCCCAGGCAGTTTTGCAATTGTGCGTGGACAGCGCGTTTTGGGATGAAGAAACACTTGCAAATATTATGAAAACGTGCATAATAATGCATAATATGGTCACTGGGGACGAAGGAGATATTGGTAACAATGACTTTGATGGAAGTGATGCAAATCCGCCAGTAGAAGTGTCACATGCGTATACATCAGAATTAGAATACTTCATGCAAACTCATTATCATATCAGGGACAGTGTTACTCATTCTCAACTGCAGTCAGATCTTATCGAGCATTTGTGGGAACGACATGACAACTAATAACCTCATCATTTCAAGTTCTAGATTTACTGTTGATTAGTTTCAATTTCTTATGTTAATTCTGATTTCAGGCATGTTGTATTTTCGATTCCAATATCAATTTCATGTTGTATTTTAATTCCCAATTTCAATTTCATATTGTATTTTAATTCCAAATTTAATTTTATGTTGTATTTTCAATTCCAATTTCAATTTGAAGTTATCTCTTCAATTCCAATTGCAACATAATAAATAATGACTACAAATTAAAAATAATAGTAACATAATAAATAACAACTAAAAATTAGGCAGCTTTTTCCATAACCTCTATCTTCGAGGTTATTTCAATATGTTGCGAAAGTGGGTGAGTACGGTAGTATAAGTTTTCATGATTTTTCATCTCATTTTGCATTTGAATTTAACTGCTTTGTCTTTCTTCAATTTGCCATATTTCACGATGTTGCTCCAAATGCTATCTCTGTTGAGCATAAATTTTGTCATGTCGCTCAACTTTGTCGTTCCACTTCCATTATTTCATTCCAGTGGTGATGATCTAATGATCTTTCAACATCGGTTTGCTCCTCTTTGTTTTTAAGTTGTTTATTCGAAGCCTTTCTGCCTAATGGCCTATCGAGGTTGGGATATGACGAGGGTTCAGTGTCATCCCTTAAATATGGGAGTTGATGCGAGTTGACATGAGTTGATTCGGCGGAGACTAGGTCGAATGAGTTTGGCTACTCTTATTCTTTGATCGGTTACCAATCCAAATTTCTCCATTTCAATATATTCAATGATACTTTCGTATTGAAATGGTTCAGGTAATCTTAAGCGACGTTTATTTTGCTTCAATAATCTGAAAACTGTATAAGTATTTGATTAATAGTTCGAATATCGAATAAATGCGAATTATGCAAATTAAAAGTTTATATCTTACATTATTTTGCTGGTGTGCCCACTTTGTGAGATATTTCAATTTGACTATGAAAGCGAGCAAATTTCTTTGCATTTTGCATTTATATCGGTCAGCGACTTTTAATAGAAGATTGAGAACGCTCTTCATGGTGCCTCCATGAAGTTTTAAAGTATTGCAATATTATTTGCGAGGAATGCACTTGTTGTTCGTTCTCGGTACATATTAGGCTGCGTATTAAGCGCATGACGATTAATTTATCTTTATTACGGAGAAGTTCTTTGTCCTTTGCGATTTTCTCAATCTTAGACGTACATTTTGTCTTGGCGCCAATACGTGGGATTATTTGAATAGTATCATCATATAAATCGATTACAATAAGTTCTTAAACAATCGGTTAAGAAACCAGTCATATTACCCAAAATCCATCTACAAAAAAATAAATAAAATTATAATAAATTTAAAGAATGAGCAATTTATAGTATACAAATAAATCTATCAATTATAAAATTTATGTCAATTTTAAAAAGAATGAGCAATTTGCTCCAATTAAAAAATTATCAATTTATCAATTTAAATTTAAAAAATCAAATTGTCAATTAAAATAATGAGCAATTTATTAATTAAAAAAATTATAATCAAATTAAATAATGAACAATTTATAAAGTATATAAATGAATCTACCAATTATAAAATTTATAATAAATTAAAATTAGCAATTTATCTATTTTAATTTAAAAATCAAAATTGAATTTAAGAAGAGACACCTTTCTTGGCTAAGCAGTTTAGCCTTCTACATCCTCCTTATTTAATCTTCCTCCTCAACTGTGACTCACGTGATTTTTATTGCTTTTCTTTCTTTCTTCATAACCATAAAAGCTTTATGTAGTGACAATGAGAAATTGGGGTTTCGAATGATATTTAGGAAAGGCTGGGGTTTGTTGTATAGGGTTTTAGAGAGCAAGGTTTCGATGGCTCATTTTCCTTTGAATCTGTGTTTTTTATAGAAATTGAGACGGATATAGCGGATTGAAGGGATCGCTATCGGGAAGTAGTCTGACATTAATTTGTCTATCTGCATCTCTCTCCAGTGCTTAAATATGGCACTTTGTTTATCCACGGATGACATTTTGCGCGCCCCGATCTCAAAAGTCTCGTTGGAGGCGTGAGATTTTAGTGATTTAGGTGCCGAATTTTAGCGGAGTTATGGGTATAGCTTGCACGATAGCAATTCAGGTTGAGTTGCTCTAAGATGAATGTGAAACGGGGAAATTGTTAGAAATGAAAACAATTTTAGAAAATAAAACTATAAAAGGAAAACTAATAAAAGTTTCCAACCGAATTAAATTTTAAAAAATGAAAAAATTTATAGCGTCTTAATTGCTTTATTCGTTCGCCCAAAGCCTTGTGTGAAAAGACCCAGAATTTCCAAAAATGGGAGGAAAAAGTCAACATTTTTATTTATTATTATTATTACTATTATTTTTGTTTAAATACAAAACAAAATGACTTGGCGCCAAAACCAAGCCAAAAGGCAGTAGAGAACTTCCAAAAGGAGGCTGGATCTCTCAATTCCCAAAATCGAGCAGAATGGAATGTAGATCAAAATCACGCTCTTTCTGATTTCTAGGGCTTCGAGAAATGACGACCATCAGAACGACTAATTTTTCACCCTCCCAAACCACTTGCGGGTCTCTCCTTCTCGAGTTGCAGGTTCTCTCTCGCACTTGTCTTTTTTCATGGACATTTGGTTTCTTGTTTCCTGTTTGTTTACTGGTAAGCTGTTGGAAAAGAGGGGATTTTTGGAATTTTGGAACAGTGGTTTTGGGGTTTGGGAGAATGAAGAACTCGAGTTTAACTAATCTTCGGAACTTTTGATCGTTGATGGATACCTCGTCCACATTTCCGTTACTTGCCTTCTGTCTGGTCACTGAGAAAATGTTGGGAAGAATAAGGAAAATTTTAGAAATTTGAAACTCCATTTTGGGTTTCAGATAATCGGAAACCCTGTCAACTTAATCTATACCTTTGATCATTAATGGATCTTTGCTGCAAATTTTATCGCTTGTTTTCTGTTTAATTACCGAGAAAATGGTGGGACAATGGAAAATTGTAATTTTAAGTAGTGGTTTTGGGCTTCAAGCAAATCGTGGACTCTAGTTAACTTTATCTTCTGCTCCTTTATCAGTGATGGGTTTACCGTACATTTGTTTTCTATATGATTACTAAGAAAGGGCGGGAAAGAATGAAATTTTGGGATCTACAGTAGTTATCTAGAGTTCTCAGAGAATCACAAATTCGAGTTAACCTGTTCCTTTGATCAATAATGTGTCCTTCCTGGAAATTCTAATTATTTTTTGTTTTCTTAATGGGAAAATTGTTGGGACATAAGGGGATTTTGGAAATTTTAAGCAGTGTGGTTTCATAGCATTTGAAACTCCAGTCAACTTGGTCTTTTTTTTTTTGCTAGGTAAACTGAGCAATATAGTACCAAAAAAAGGAAGAGCTTGTGACTGCTGGGTTAAACTCTGTGAATTTTCATTCTCTGGAACCAAGCAGCAGAAAATGAACGACTTATAATTTGTTGTTGTTATATTTTTATTGATGATATGCCTATATTTTTTTGTTTAAATAATCTATCAGTCTAAGGTTTATTTTATCTTGTTCTATTTTACATTTTAATCAAATTGTGTTCTTTTGAGGCACCTTGTCTAGGCATGGCCTGGCTTGGGGCCAAGGTACCATGTCTTGGCATGGCCTGGCTTGGGGCCGAGGCAATATGTCTCGACATGGCCTGGCTTGGGACCGAGGGACCATGTCTTGGCATGGCTTGACTTGGGACCAAGGTACCATGTCTACATGGTTTGGCTTGGGACCGAGGGATCATGTCTTGGCATGGCTTGACTTGGGGCCAATACACCATGTCTTGGCATGGCTTGACTCGGGGTTGAGGCACCATGTCTTGACATGGCTTGACTTGGGGCCAAGGTGCCATGTCTTGGCATGCCCGATACAGGGCTAAGACACCATGTCTTGGCATTGACCTGACACGACCCTGTCATGGTGTCACACAACCTGTGTTATGGTTCGAAAGCTTGTTCTATGATACGTGAGGGCTTCTCATGTCATGGTGGCCTCGTGCCATGTGCCCTATGCCATGATGCCCCATGCCATGGTGCCTCGGCCTAGAAGCGACACGTGCCAAGACATGCCATGTGTAATATTAATGGTTCCACTTCCACAACCTGTGTCATTGTCCATGCCATTGCACCCGTGCCACGAACCATGGTAGCTTGCCTTTCCACACCAATGCCTTAAGATTGTGCCGAAGCAGGCCATTGGTTTATCTATTTATAATATTTTTCTGGCCTGTGATGGAAAAGAAAATGTGATAATAAAAACGATGGAACCTATTTTTGATATCTTGTTCTTGATAGCAGTTGGTATTTTCACTTGATTGGATTTTCATTTGTTCTGCCATTTTTTTTTTTATTTTAAAATTTTTTTATAATAGATGTACATAGTTCTAATTTTATCTTGTAATTGGTTTTTAGAAAATATGGGATGAAATCGGGGAGAGTGAAAGTGAAAGAGATAAGATGCTTCTGCAACTTGAGCAAGAATGCCTTGATATCTATAGAAGGAAGGTTGAAAAAACAAAAAAGTACAGGGCTGATCTGCGTCAAACACTCAATGAGGCTGAAATTGAAGTTTCTAACATTGCTTCTACTCTAGATGAACAAGCAAACTTTGTTCAGGTTTAGTCCTTTTTGCATTGTTGTCATTGTCGTCTATTATTATTATTATTAGTAGTAGTAGTAATGGAATGATCTTTGTCTTTTTTTTAACAAAATAGAAATAAATGGGATGGAAAAACCTTTGGTTCTTATCTTTGTCTTCTAACTTAAAGGGACAGGATGAGGTTATAGGAGGTTCTAGGTTCGAGTCCTAATGTGGACAAAAAAGGAAAAAACATTACCAATCAATTTTTTATTTTATTTTTGTGATTCAACTTACATATTATTTGTTACGTTTGTTCCCCTTTTTGTTGTTTTCAGAAGAAAAAAGGCACTCTCAATGAGCAATTAACTGCCATAAGACCTGTACTGGATGGCTTGAGAATGAAGAAGCAAGAAAGAATAAAGGAATTTTCTGAAACCCAGTCTCAGATTGTTCGGATATGTGCAGAAATAGCCGGCAATATTCAGTCAATAAATTCTGTTAATGCACAAGTAAATGAGAGGGATTTGACAATGGAAAAGTTGGGTGGGCTGAAGTCATACCTACAGGAGCTTCAAAGTGAAAAGGTTTTCTTCAAAAATTTGATTCAGGATTAATGTTAATATGATAGGAATGAGTTTAAGTCATTTAAATTTTCCCATCCATTTTTTTTTGTTTTGTAGATTCTTCGTTTGCAAAAAGTCAATAGCTATGTGAAAACTGTTCATGAGCTGTCAGCTGTAATGTCAATTGATTTTGTTGAGACAATAAATGAAGTTCATCCAACCCTGGTTGATCCTGCACATGGCCAAATTAAAAGTATTAGCAATGACACCCTTGCTCGACTAACAGGCTTGATTCATTCGCTGAATGAAGAGAAACTACAAAGGCTTCAAAAGGTGCATAATGACTGTTTCTTTTACTCTTGCTACTTTTGTTAGCATATTTCTTATCATTGATAAGTTTGAATAGCAAATTACATATGAGTTTCATTAGTTGCTAAATTGAAGAGTCAAAATGATTAGTTTGAATTTGAGAGAAATTTCTTGCATGTAAATACTACGTGTTTCATTCATGAAACATGTTTATTATGTTCTCTACATATGTAATTGCTTAATCTTCCAAGTTCTGTTGTTAGTTTGGTTTTGGACAAATTCTAAATCATTGTTCTCCGGCTGTAAAAGGTTAGTCCCTGAATCATTATTAATTTCCCATTGTGAGAGGCACTTATGGTCCTTGTTGCGGTTGCCCTTAGTCTGATGTTTATTGTGGCTATGGCTGTGGAAATGACATAATTTCGTGGCGCCGAAGTTTTTGTGGCTGCTGTTCTGTGAGCTACTTACCTCCTCGGATTGGATGATTTCTCTACTTGCATTCTAAGTAGGAGTTAAGGCTTTCCAATATGTGGTGAATCTCTAAAATTTCCAGAGGCTGTCTGTACAGCTAGCTCATGGGGGGTCTCTTTTATACCTGGAATCATGAGACAAATGAGTCAATGATCGTTAATGTGACAGTGTTACATATACTGCAAATTTCTTTATTCACTGCTTTTAACTCTCCCTTATATTTCATATCTACTGCTTCCACTTTCCTAGCTCAGGCAAGTATAGGTATGATTCCTTAAGGTATATTGACCTCCTCCCTTTCCAGCACCCTTCCCTTTCTCATTTGAGATGGCCTCTTCTAGCTCTTTAGTTTAGGTTTGGGTAAGTGAACAATGGAAAAATTTACCAATTGCAAGGGCTCAAATCCATGATGTGGGAGTGCATAGATCAGGTCCTTGAATATTTTCCAAAATTGATCAAATGTCCTGTATCTTTTGGTGCAAAGTCATAATTTTCTTTTATATAGTGGTTTTTCTATGAAGAGGGAAGTGTTTTTCTGACAATCCAATTTGCATCTCTTGCCATGTTCATAAGAAATGGGAGGCATCAGTGTTAGGCCTTTTCTTTTGAAGTAGGCATGCATGAATCAGGTCCTTAAAACTTTGCCAAATTCCTACCTATAAAAAAAAGAAGAAAACTTTGCCAAATTCCTAAAATGTCTGTATCTTTTGGTGCAACATTCATCATTTTCTTTGTATGGTGGTTCTTCTATGAAGATGGAAGTGTCTTTCCAACAATGCGATCCGCATCTCATGCCATGTTCCTATAAAATATGAATGCATCAGTGTTAGGCCTTGTCTTTTGATAGGAGTGAACAATTTTAACTGAATAATCCCAATGCCACCATAGATATCCTTCAAAGTTTCAGAAAATCATGCCTTGCCAGCCATAAACTTGCTTGATCCTCAAAGTAGTATTCGAGTTTTGAATGGCAAGCATGCAACAACACATTGAGTAGCAAATATTCATCAATCATCTTCTACAACTGATAGATTTCTTTATAGAAAATACTAAGAATTAGCCATCTAAAACCTTGTTGATTTCCATTAAATCCCAAGAAAAAAAAATAGAAACAAGAACAGAGAAGGTTTCCCTTTTCTGTGATAAAATTCTCAAGAAATTTTGAAAACTAATTTTATTGATAGAAAGTAACTATAGTCTACGTGAAGCCTTAACTGAAAACAATGTAAGAATGGGAAAAAGAAATCGTAATTATAAGACCAGGTTATGTAAAGATCATACGAAAATAAATCAGAAACCTACAACCTAATTATAATTGTGGCACTATTCCTAATAGATTAAGATTTAAAGAAGTTGATAGACTTCAATTACGATTAAGATTAAGATTTCTAGTCTGAGGTAAGTTTAACTAGAAGTTGGGTTCTAGTCTATTTTCTGTTTATTATTCCATCGATTTATCCATAATCCATAAAATGCTGCTACTATATATTTTCATATGCAGATATGGGGTACAATGGCCCCTCCTTACTCTTCTCTGCTTGCCTATCTATCCTTTTGCTCTTACTGTATCTGTCATCACTCACTTTCTTACAACAACAATTCTAACATACTCCCCTGTAGTCCTGTATTGGTGTTGCTACAAGACTTAATTTACAAAAAAACTTTCTGCCTCTTTCTTGTCTCTAGATAGTTGCTATTTTGAATCCTTGTTCTTGAGCTTTTTTTTCATCAGTAAACAGAAGTGATAGAATTGCTGAATAATTTGATGCCATTTGTATAGCAGGTGTAGTATCTTTTTTCTTTCTCTACTTGAGATCCCTGTTCATTTTGTGACGCCCCATTCCGGGGTCAGATCGCCTCTCAGTCTTGGGATGGGGACCGGGGTTCTGACATCGCCACCTGAGAAATCGATGATCTCACCCGTGCGAGATATCTCTTAATCATACCATCATTGTCCAACGATCAAAATATAATCGGCGAATGCATTACCAGTTCAACTATTATGTCAGTACCACATTCTGTAATAAATTACTCAGTAATCATTCTCCTTTGTATTATATAAATGCTTACATTCATTATTGTGTATACAAATCCAAAGCCACAATCCGGCTTTCTTCTAAACTCGGCCCTCTAGACCGGCCGTCTCCTCGCAGCTCCTGTACTGAAAAAAAGGGGGTCCCACGGTAGGGTGAGATAAAGAAACTCGATAGGAGAGTCGCCACAAGTGGGCTACTCACCACTACGATGCGATCTGATGTTGATTAAACACACATTCAAGCAAATGCATGATTACTGCTTGAGATATACATGATGACTCGAGATCAGAGTGCTCGCTAGGCTCCCTCACACTACTTTAAGTACCATTATGAGAATTATTAATTTGTTTATTTGTGGACAACCCTCCGATGTTATAAATTGTAGACCATCTCCGATGTTATATTTAGTGGACTACGGACTACCCTCCGAGATATATCAATTGGGCCGCTCCGACGATTGATATATTATTTGTTTGTGGACTACCCTCCGATGAATATCAATTGGTAGTTAGGCGATTGTATTTTCATTTGGACTACCCTCAGATAATTAATATTTTAGACTACCTCCGAACCATTTCCTCTAGACTCATTTTCATGCACTAACTCCTATAGTCACAGAATGTTCCGATTGCATATGGAATCTTATGTATGCAGTTCAATACGGTCTAATCACATGCAAATATATATAAATATGAATATACTCGCATAATCGAATCACCTGATAAGTATTTATGTAATTATACAACTCATACATCAAAATTAGCTCACTTGGGCTGTGATCAAACACGAGTAATTTAATTTTAAATCACTTCGACCAAACATATATTTTCACAAAATATATTCTCGTGTCACTATTCCTAGGATCAGTAAAACCCCAGGGTTTACCGGTTCCAGCTTGTTCAACAATTCATGGGTTATACAGCGAACGCATTTCATGACCATTCCTGAGCCTCATACACATCAAAGCATACATTTCCACATAAATGCACAAACTAGGAACCCAATCAGCGTGGGCCAGGTCACTTGGTTTGTCCACATGGGTTTCCTAAATTTGTCTCGAGTTCGAGCTTTGGAGCGGAGTCCAAGCTGACCCCTCGGCCTCATTGACTTAAACATTTGAGTATTTAAAAAGGGAATGTCTAAAACGCAAGTATGGAGAAAACCTTACCTCTCGGAGTTTGAGTAAACTCCACAAGTCGGTACCACGAGGGAAAGCCCTCGCGTAGAAGCGGTTTTCAACTTACCGTCGAAGGCTAGCAGAAGCCGGTTGGATGCCGCAGTTCTAGAGAGAAGTCGAGCCTGCAAAAGCGAATGCCGACCACTGGAGTCCTCCTCCCCAAATTCGTTTTGTTCTTTTAAAATGCTGGGAAGAAGCACTATTAAAGTTTTGTCGTTTTAACTTAAATCAAATTCAAAATGACTATTTCGTGCATCGTTTCGATTTGATATTGGCTATCTCGGCGTCGAATTTCGCCGACACCTGCTTCGTCTACTTATGATGCGTGAGTGCGTGTTATATGTGACTTTAGTCGTGAGAATCGATTCTGATTGCGATGCGATCTTATCGAAAAAGCGATGTCGACTCAGGCGTAGCCGAATTCAATGAATTTCAACGTCTTTAGTTAGATTTGTGAGACGATTCAATTTGTGTCGGTTTAGGTAAATTAGAGATCTGAAAATAAATTAGGATTTTAGCAAAAATTAAAATTTTTATGTCGAAATTACGATTTTGTAATTTTTGAAATTGAATTTACCAGTGCTTCACGCATTTTAATTTTTGTTTTTATTTTTTCCTTTGGCAGCAAGATCTTGGGGGCACACTTATAGAGCTATGGAATCTCTTGGACACATCTGTTGATGAGCAAAAGCAATTTGAGCATGTTACATGCTTAATTTCTTCTGCCCTTGATGAGGTCGTAAGACATGGGTGCCTTGCTCTAGATGTCATTGAGCAGGTGATATATATTTTTTTCCAAGTCATTTTATCTTTTTATTGTGATTGCTTCTGTTTAGAAGATATGTTCCATGCATCACATTGCTGAATATTCCTTATGGTTTTCAATTTCCTTTCTTGTTAGACTGAGATTGAAGTTGAGCGATTGAAAGTTCTAAAAGGCAGCAAGATGAAGGAGCTGGTACTGAAGAGGCAAAATGAGCTTGAAGAAATTTACAGAGGGGTTCGTATGGATTTGGATACTGATGCAGCAAGACAAACACTCGTCAGCCATATAGATTCTGGTCTTACTTGATTCCTTTCTATGTTTTAGTTTTGTATTAAATTACATTAGCCCCTTTAAATTCAAAAACTAAAAATGCCTTTTTTAAAAAAAAAATTTAATTTTATAAATAGAAGAGAAAATTGAATAACATTAAATAATATCTCAGCAATGTGAACATTGTACATAGGAAGTATGTAAATAGGGCCTAATAGCATAGAACCCGATTAAAAAACCCCATCCTTAACTAGAATCCAACCATTCAATAAAACAAACATTTTCTTTTTTGGTAGTGAAGGGGGAGTACATATAACAAAATGTGCCAAAATACGGACTGAAGGTATACAAGCTAAATATACCCACCCCCATACAGTTGAGGCAAAATGTATGCCAAAATTTAAGTGCAAAAATCTCCACCCTCATCGAGAGCCCAACCAATCAATGAAACTGATTAACGTTGAAGGACTGTCTATTATAAACAACTTACTCTGATAAAAGGAAGTGAACAAAAGAACTTTTTAGTCCTTAGAAGTCGGGTCATCTTTGAAAGCAATTCTATTCCTTGCCTTGCAAATCAGGTCGTCCAAAAGATGCATAAAGGGTTTGCTCTCCGAACTTCCTTTCTCTTTTTGCCCGCAACGGACCCATCCTAACCAAAAAGAGTTGACCTAATTGGAGATGAAAGCACCTAAGACTTGCCAACAATTGTAAAAAATATCTCCCATAATGCCATTGTCTTTACACAATGGAGAAGAACATGATTTATGGTGGCAGATGTTTGGAATTTCTCAAGGGAGAATGGTGGGATTTCATCTAGTTCTTTGATCCATAAAAGTCAATGATAGTAATCCTTTTATGCTTCATTATGCATTCTCTCTCTCTCTCTCTATTTTTGTCTTTCTTTCTTTCTTTCTCCCCTCCATTCTTATTTAATCCTAGGTACATGTCAACCTGCACTTTTTTGTGTGACGGGTGCTCTTAACTTATCTTTAAAACCTAATGGGATTGAGACTTACATTTCAATTGACAATACATCTCGCAGTTATTTTATTTTTTGATAGGTAATATCTTGAAGTTTCCAATTTGTAAAACTGACCCAAAGACATTATTTCATTGCCGTGTACGTTTTTCACTCTCAGGTAATGTTGATCTCTCTGATTTACTTTCTGGAATCGATGACCAGATTGTGAAGGCCAAAGAGCTAGCTCTAAGCAGGAAGGATATTTTGGACAAGGTGGAGAAATGGAAATATACATCAGATGAGGAAAACTGGCTCGATGACTATGAGAAGGTAAAATTTTTATCAGATTTCCATGAAAATTGGCATATAAGTTATTATATGGGACATGGGGCTTTAATTTCTTCAGAAGCTATTACCATTATCTCTTTCTTGCTCTGGAAATTGTTGGTTACCTTGTCAAGGACCAGATTGTGCTGACCGAATCCTCAAGTTCAAATATTTGGAGAAAATTACAATTTTCTACAAAATTTTCAATATTTCATTCGAATTTTTTCCTCATTAAGCGGTGAAACAATTTGTGTATGTGGATGAACGTTAGTACATACCCTTGTGACATGGTTATTATTTGTTTAGTTAGGTTGTACATGGTTATAATGATTTGGTGCAGTTTCTTACAATGTGAACTAGTGATGATGGCTTGGTTTGTTTGTTTATTTGTTTCCCACTCCACCCCCTCTTTTTAACTATGTTCCCATGGTTATCACTTGATAAAATCCAAGCTTGCTCTGATTTTTGGCCCCCCTATAAATTTTGTACAAATGAATAGCTGCTGAATAATGGTAGGTCCCAGTATCGGAATTAGGCCATATTCTGATCAGTTTCTTCTTCTTTTTTTTTAAAGGTATTATACAATAATTTTATCTGGTGAAATGTTGCGTTCGATTGTACCAATTATTTATAGCTAAACATCATATGCAACAAAGGAATTAAAACAAAATTTCAGTTTATTTTATTTTTATTACTGCAACTCCAACCTCTTTGAACTAATTTCATGAACTTTTTTTCCTCACTTCTGTCTGGGAAAATTCAGAAAAAGCTACAATAGTTGACTATGGAACCAAAAAAAATAAAAAAAATAAAAAAGTGTTCCTATTAGATTTTAACCTCAAATAGCTCAGGAGTTCTTGAAGGTGAATCCCAAAGATGAAATACACCTCAGGGGAGAGATAGGTGCTTTTGTCCAAATTTTTGGTGGTGCAATTCGATGGAGTTTCAGTTAT
Organism: Tetrastigma voinierianum; assembly: GCA_016808115.1. Classification (NCBI taxonomy): domain Eukaryota; kingdom Viridiplantae; phylum Streptophyta; class Magnoliopsida; order Vitales; family Vitaceae; genus Tetrastigma; species Tetrastigma voinierianum. The sequence continues at coordinate 850,730 of JAEQBH010000476.1, read as the reverse complement.
TACTTAAAGATCACTTGGCTTTAATTTTTCAGGATGAAAACCGGTATAGTGCTGGCAGGGGAGCACATAAAAATCTGAAACGGGCAGAGAAGGCACGGATTCTAGTCAGCAAGATACCATGTGAGCTTGTAATCACCATTCACTTGCATAATTTTGTTTGAATAAGTGCTTATCAAAAAAACAAAAAAATTGTTTGATTAAGTGCAGATATATATTTTGGACAATCGCACTTTTAGTAATATATCCAGAGATAAAAGGAAAAAGGAATTTTATCACTTCTGTCAAAATCTAGTGAAAATTGTGTGTTAGATTGGTCTTTGTTAGATACTGTGTGTTCTCTCCATTGGTAGACCAGCTTTTTGAATGTTGTTTCAAGATTGATGCAAATCACTAGGTTTTTAGGTTTGGCCTCAGAAAGCGACTAGTTGCTCAAATCTAGAATATATTGTGCAGATTTTGTCAAAAGGAGCTAATTTATGGTTTCATGGTGTTTTGTAATGCCATAATTGCTTAAATAGAAATGGGTGTAAAATTTTAGGTTAGAAAACAAAAGAAAATGGGAGCTACTTGTGTAAAAAATGTGCACAAGCATGCAGAAAATTCATGTAATTGCAACAAGAAGGATGTTAGAAGTCATTCCTTTGTTTCAAAAGTGTTGAGAGAAAATGAATACATTGATTCTTATTAATTTACAAAAGGAGGAAACATACATATTTATACTCTAGTGTTATAAAAAAAAGGAAACAAAGTTAGAGAATTAATTAGAGTAAGAGAGAAAGAAAATATTCTAAATGGATTAGGAGCTAAGCCTTAACACTCCCCTCGAGTACAGTGTAAGGTCAAAAAGCACCAAGTTTGTCACATATATACTTTATCCTAGGACCTCTAAGAGACTTAGTGAAGATATCTGCTAGTTGGTCATTAGAGTTGACAAAACTAGTAGATATGCATCCCGATGCAATATTTTCTCTGATAAAGTGGCAATCGAGCGATGTGTTTAGTCATCATGGAAAGCAGGTTAGATGAAATATGTAAAGGCTTGATTATCGCATATAAGAGCCCCGTTTGTTCATCCTTCCCAAATCTTGGCTCTTGGAAGATGTTTCAGCCATATGAGTTCACATGTTACTAAGGCCATAGCTACGTTACTCGCTTTAACCTTTGGATTTTGTACTTGAGTCTATACGTAGGTGAGCTGCCCGATCTGCATCACTATATCAACAACTTGGTGCTGACCTGCCGTTACCGTATACGCGCATGACACGGTGTTCCTTTGATATAACGGAGAATGCGAACTATAGCATCGATGGCTATCTGAGGTGATTGTAGGAACCTTCTTAACTGGCTCGAGGAAAGCGGATGTCGGTGAGGTGATAGTGAGATAGTTCAGTTTACCTACAAGTCGTCGATATCTCCTGGATCTCGTGAAGCTACACGACTGATACGAGTTTGACATTTGGATCCGTAGGAGTGTCTACGGGGCTTCTGATCCGACATATCGGTGTGCATCGATATATCGAAATTGTACTTCCTGCGATAAATAACCACTCCGAATTGGACTAAGCTACCTCGATACTGAAAATCTTGAGTTTCCCGAGTCTTTTTGTCTTGAAAGTGGCTGAAGAGGTATTGTTTGATTGATACCATCTTTGGTAGGTCACTGTAATGACAATATTATCCACATAAACATTCCGATAAATACACTTTCTAGTAGATGAATGATGATAAACGGAATGATGCACTGCGCCGAATCATACTAAATATTTGAACCACTAAGCTACGCCGTATAAACATTTCGAGGAAATTTCAGGACCATATAAGAGACGGCGTAATTTGCATGCAAACCAGTTCCTTGAGCAATGAGCGGTGGTTGCTCATATAAACGCCTCCTCGATAAGTCAGCGTAGAAGAAAGACATTCTTGATATCAAGCGAAAAGCCGTGAGCGCGCCGCGACCGTGGAAAAATGTGACGAGCCGATCTTGGCCATGGAGAAAATGCTGTCATAATAGTCGAGTCATATTCTTGAATTATGCCTTTGCCCACCAAGCGGACTATTGCCGTGATCGATCGACCATCCCGGTCCCGCTTGGCTGCATATATAAACCCAGCGGCTTGACCTACAGGAGACTTGCCAGAAGGAAGAGCGATAAGTTCCCACGTGTCATTGGAGTAAAGAGCATCCATTTCCTAAGCCATTGCTTGTTTCCAGCTCGGATGAGAGAGAGCCTCACTAGTGCTTTTAGGGGTAGAGACAGAAGACAAGGTGGAAACAAAGGCAAAATAGGGTAAAGATAAACGATGAAAGCTAAGAAAATTATAAACAGGATGTGGGTTAAAGTGATAAAGCGGGTACCTTTAGAATGCTTGATAGGTAGATCATCAAACGGTTGCGGAACCGGAGCAGGAGATGACTGCTGCATAAGAGATGAGTCAACACGAGACCTTGTAGGAGGACGAGGACGGTGAGTATAGACCTGAAGCGGTCGAGTCACGACATTCGGAGGTGGGGAAGGGAAATCGGGAGAGGGTAAAACAAGAGGAATAGATAAGACATACAGACGAAGGGCCCTTTATTCACAGAGGGAGAAGGAGGAATCTTGAAAGGTGACATCGTGATAAAGTAGCGATTAGTATCGGAGAATAACAACGATAGCCCTACGAAGCGAGAATAGCGAGAAGATACGCCGTGGCTTTGGCGAAGAGTTTGTCTTGCTGGTGAATATGAACAAAACAAATACAACGAAGACCGCGAGGAGGAAATAAAGAGGTTGAGTAGGTAGTAAGATAGAATGATGGATACGATCATGCAAGCGGAGGAGGACATACGATTAATCAAATATGGCGGCTAAGATAGCATCCAGGAAGCGTTGAGGAACCTTATGATGGAGGAGGAGACTGCGAGCTGTCTCAACTAAATGACAATTCTTACGCTCGACCCACTCCGTGCATTTGAGGGTGTAGCCTGAGATGATTAGTGAAGAATCCATTGGGAAGACATAGAGAGAATGACATAGAAATATTCTTTGCATTATTACTACTTATAAAAGTAGAAATGTATTGAATTAGTCGAATTTCAGCATGAAATTTTGAAAGATAGAAATCTTCGAAGCTCGAGTTTTCATTAAAAATAACCAAGTACATTGAGAATAATCATCTATAAAAGTAACAAAATATGAAATCCTAAAAGTAGGAGTAGGCAGAAGGACCTAAACATTAGTGTGAACAAGCTCAAAAGGAGACTTTGTCCGAGAATCTAGACGCTTTGGGAACAAGACATGAGTATGTTTGGTAGACACTGACTCACACTTTCAGAAGATAAACTAGAAGAATGAGGAACCGGCTTAGAAACTTGGAGAGAAGGCTTGGATGGCCAAGGGCGACTATGAAGGAGGAGAGGGCACGTGGAGGTGCAAGCTTGAGTGGAACAAAGGCGGCGAGGTGAAAGAGGCCTTGTGACTCATGTTTGATGCCAATCGTCTTCCCCGTACGCCGGTCTTGCAAGGTTACAGAGTTGTGGGAAAAAATAAGTACACAATGAAGATCACGAGTCAACTTACTAATGGAAGTAAGATTAAAAGGAAAATTAGGAACATAAAGGATAGAGGTAAGGGGCAAGGAGGGAGGGACAAGCGAGACGATGCCTTTAGCTATGGTTTGAGAACCATTGGCTAAGGTGGTGTGAGTGAGAGACGAGAAGGTAGAGAAAGAAAAAGGTCTTTATTACGAGGAGATATGATCAGAGGCTCCATTATTAAGGATCGAGTCTTGATGAATGTGTAAGGCGAGTAGAGATATTCACCGGTGGAACCTTGAAGCAATGGAGGAAGATTTGTTTGCAGGTGGGGCGAGAGTCTTTCACCGCATATTCAGGGCGTAGAATGACACGAGGTGGATGAACTCCGGGAGACATGCTCAGTTATCTTTGGTGATCGAGAGGCGAGCCCAGGCTATGAGGTAGTACGGAGGTCGACCATGTAGCTGATAGCATCGATCCTTGGGTGTGTCCGAGCCTATAGCGTGTGTGTGCATTGAGGACGTTGTCCTCTACCTTGGTTGCTACCGTGTCTACCTCTGGAATCACCTCGAGAAAGAGACTGAGAAACCATCACAGAAGTGTCTGGTGTAATCTCGGATCGTCGCATGGATTAATTAAGCGGTGGAGGTGTGGCCAATGTCCGATGAGCCTCGTGAGTGCGGAATAGCACTCCGGTGAGTATCATTTCTCTCGGATGTTCTCAAAATCTGGCTCGAGGTTAAGCAAAAGAATGATCATAAAGACTTGATCCATCTTGGACAGGGAAGTCTCAGTATTAGTAAACTTTGACAAAATAGAGATAAGTTCATCCTTAAGGGGCGAGACATTACGTCCACCGTAGAAGATATATCCACTCTGATTTGTTTCAAATTGGCGATGGAGGAGGATGTCCCCATTAGAAGACGCTGAATATCGTTAGTGTATAATTTCTTTACCTGATTTCAGAGAGTGTAGCAAGTTTTATAGGCCCCAATATTATAGAGAGTCTTGGTATCAATAGATTGCCGAAGAATATTACAAAGTAAAACATCGGTTTTTTTCCATTAAGTACGTTTATCTTCAGGAATACTTGTGTCCGCAGTAGTGAGATGATCCTCACATCCATTACCTGATAAACAAGGTCATTGAATACGCCCATGACGATGTAATTTTCACTTCATTGTGAGTTTATCCAAGTAATCGCCAGAGTTTAGGATACAAAAAAAATTAAAAGTCGACCTTGTTCGACCATAAGAAGTCTTTTACGACCATAGAGATGAGAAATTAGTAAAGGAATCAACTCCCGAGTCACGAAAATGTCATTAGAAACTCCAGAAAACACAAAAACGAGAGATTTAAAGTGAAGAAGGTGGGCCCCGTGATGGTTGGAGAGAAAAACTGAAAAAGAAGGGCTTTTTCGACGGGGCGTGTGGAGTGGATGGAAGGGCTTGTCGGCGGCAGACGCACTTGTTGGAGGAGGCGCGTGTAAAAACAATGTTACAGCGAGTCACTTGCCGCCGATGAGTGAATTCATGCCGTGCCAGGAGAGATCGGAGAGTATGGGCTCTCGTGTATCTTATTTTAGGCCGAGGATTTCACCGGAAGGTAGATCGGAGGGAGATGCTCCTGTTGGTGTGCTCTTTGATCGGAATGGAGGTTGTCGGAAAATTTCACACATGAAAGTTGGCCAATGAGTTCTCCGCTTGATGGTTTAAGCTTCCGTGAGGCTTCGTGAGTATGTCACGACCAGTGTGACCACAGTCTTTGGATGGGTTGTCGGAATTGGCTTCTGCTTGGCGAAACCACAACACAGTATTCCTCAAACTCTTTTATGGCTCGATACCATGTTGAGAGAAAAGGAGATTCTCATTAATTTACAAGGAGGAAACATACATGTTGCTCTCTAGTCTTGTGAAAAGGAAATAGAGTTAGAGTCTAATTAGGAGACTAAAGAGAGAAGGAAAAGAATCCTAAATGGATTAGGAGACTAAACCTTAACAAAAAGAATGAACAAACTCAAAATTTTCATTAATGAAACTCTAACCTAGTTTCATCCCAAGAATGTATGAAGACTCCTGTAAGCTTGCTAGGCAAGTAAGCCTTCCAAAACATACTCACCGATATAGAAACAACATACAACTCAATCTTTCAAAGCATAAAAAGTTTATGAAGATTTCTAGTCTTGTTTAGAATACAATTATACGTTTAGTTGTTGAGTTCTTTAGCAATAGGAATTGGGAACTTCTACAAGTAACAATAGCATTGGTGGACCCATAAGGGACCGTGTGGGTAAAGTGTTGGGAGGATTGGAAGACATTTCAGGTTCGACTTACAACAACTTCAAAAAATTTACCTATAAAAAAGAAGGAACCAAGTGGGTGGGGTTACTTGACCTTTTTTTTGAAGCAACTGGCTTTGACCTAGATACTGAAGAAGAGGATCCTAACATTACTACAGGGCTTGAAAATTGCAAGAGAGTTGAGTCTTTTAATAGTTAATGAGGTTATTTTTTTTTTTGATAAGTAAAAAGCAATATATGGATAAAAAACCTGAGCTCTCAGAAATTACACTAGAGGTATCTGAGAAAACCCCGAAACCAACTACTCATCTATACCCTAACCAAGTCAAAAAATCCATCGAAGAATCTCAATTATCAATACTATTCAACTTAGCCCACGACCACAAGGTACATAAAAAAGTAGATTTCAGCCTATGAACAGAGGGGGTCTTGTTCTCAAAAGCTGCCTTGTTCCTTTCCTTCCATAACATCCAAAATAAACAAAGGGGGGCTGCCATCCTATATACGTTTTACGCCAGCCTTCGCCCACTTGTGAGAAGGGATTGTCGTGCTTGTTAGAGGAAAACCCGAGTTAGGTCCAATGATGGACAAGAAAGGTCAAATACTATCTGGCTCTCGGCTTGATGGATAAGTAGGTGGTCTGTGTTTCTCATCCAATATTCCCATAAAAACACATGTTTGCTAGCGGGATCCCTCTCCTCTTTAGCTGGTCCAGTGTAAGCACTTTGCCTCAGGATGCTTCCCAAGCGAAAAAACCCAGCTTGGGGGGAACAATTGGGTTCCAAATGGACTAAGCGGGGAATTCAGTAGGGGTAGAATGCGCCAGTTACCTATACATAAGGTCTGCGGAAGCCGTCGGGCGTAGACTCCTTTAATAACAAACGATCCTCTTGTAAGAGCCTAATTTTCCTGCTGTGGAGAAAATGTAAGAACCTTTCAACCTCCTCCACCTCCGTCATTAAAGGCCTCGAAGAGGCTAGGGGACCCCGGACCCTTTCCTCCCTTGAAGAATCCCAAACATCAGCTACCTTGGCTTCTTTGTGAGCTGCTGAACAAAGTGGGGAAAGTGTTACCTGTGATATCTCACCGCACCCGAGTCATTAAAAGCCTAGTCTCCTTCCGTTTCCTAAGGAAAGAAGTATTTTGAGACAAGGTGACCATTCTTTTCGATGTCCTTCCTCAGCGGAGTTCCATAGCCTTCCACTATCTCGGTGTTCCCGGCCCTTATTTCTCTCAAATTTGATACTAATCCATAATTCTGCGAGTGGATCCCTCTCATTAGCAAGCCTTGACACCACTTACAAATGGCTTTGATTCAATTTGGAGAGGTTCGACCCACAAACCCTCTCTGTTTTCTCGAGCAAAGCATTTCCAGGTTGACTAGGTGTGGTTTCACTCCTAGATTGCCACCTACTCCAAGAAAGTCTCTACGAGATCTTCTCGATCTAGGGCACCTGGGCTTTGACAATGCGAGCAGAGAGGAAGTAAATAGGAAGGCTAGATAGCACGCCCGAATGAGGCGTAAGCCTCCTCCTTTGAGATATATTGTCTTTTCCAAGATGCAATCTCTTTCTAAATCTTTCTTGATGGTATCACACCTCCACATCACGTTCTGAGGCCCAAGCGGAAGGCCTAGATCACGTAGTGGGAGGATCTACACCTGACAAGCTCGCTCATGCTGTCTCAATGTATCCACACCTTGCTGGGATGATTTCCTCTTGCTCGGGTTAATTTTTAAACGCAGTGGAAGTGAGCACATCGAGGTCCATCCCAATTACATCGATTGCTTAGAATTGGCTTTGCGAGAAAGAACGGTGTCATGGCCTTAAGATGAGATGACTAGCTCACTTAGTCTCTACTAAACACGCATCTGAAATGGAAATTGCCTTCAGCGTGCTTTAGCATACCACTCGGGGCTTCATCACCGTCCTGGATAGATGGGAGGGATCCTTGTCTTAGGCCTTTGGGCTACGGAAGAAGCCGTCGAAGAACCGTTAAATAAAGCGGAGAAGAAGCTAGTGGAAATGCACAAATTAATCCAACTATCCATTTTGAAATGAGAAACCCATTCTCTCGAAATGCCTTTCTGAAAAATCCATCTTATGTGATCGTAAGCCTTTTCTATGTCCTAATTTACAAAAGCCCGTTCTCTTTCCTTATGATATCGTCCGTGCCTCGTTAGCAATTAACAACGTATCGAATCTGTCTCCCTCTACCGAAAGTGTTTGAGATTTATTGAGATGATGTTATAACCGCACCCAATTACGTTGTGACACTTTTGTTAAGATTTTGTAAGGCCTCCCGCTAGACTAATAGGTCGGGTCTTGTAGATCCTCAGTAGTTCTTCTGCCAAGACGGAACTAGAATGTAGCGTTGAGCTTTTCACAAACCGGCTAATACTCAAAGAATTCCCACTTAAAAGAAACCCCGAGGAACCTCCTCCTTCCTGAGTCCCAGGCGAAGACCCGGAAGGCCGGGGAAACCATCTGGACCTAGGGCTTTATCTCCGTTGAGCTTAAAGACCGCTGCCCGGATTTCCTCATCTGCGAACATTTCTTCAAGCTTAGCAGCTTGCTCTTCATCAGACAGACGGAGATTAGGGAAGGCGGGCCTTAGTGTTCGAATTCGAGGAGCTTTTGGAGCATCAGACGGACTGCTTTAATCTCAGGCTCCTTTACCAACCTCCTTCCATGAATATAGATACTCATTATAGAATTCCTCCTCCTGTGAGAATTGGCCATTCTGTGAAAAAACCCTGTGTTTCTGTCCCCTTCTTTCAACCAAATTTATGTGGATTTCTTTCTCCAAGAGACCTCTTCTATTTCCACCCACTTCTTATAATCGTCTCTCGCCTTTCTCTCTCGGCTTGCCCGAATGGCTCTTATCCTTTTCTAGATAAACCCGAAGGAGATCCACGCTAAGCCTCCTTTTTTTGTCTTCACTCTACCAAACCACCTCTTTGACTCCACCTTGGAGTTTCCTTTCAAGGCTTTTAATTTGGAAGCCAAAACAAAGCTGAAGTTGACAAAGTGGAGGCCTTGCACGATTCCCGAGTAGGTCCTTGAAGCCTTGAAACTTCGCCCACATAATTTCAAGCGGAAGGTGAAGGCTTGATCTTGTATCTTATTGTCCCATCAAAATGGGCGTGTGTCGGACATTGGTCTCGAGAAGATGCTACGAACCACATTGTTAAGTGGCTCTGTCGGTAGTTATCAAGAATGCAGTAGCGGGACATAGAATGGATGTTATGTCCTCCCTCCCAAGTGAAGGGCTCCCACGAAGGGATGTTTCTAAGCCCCAACTCATTAAGAACTTAGCGCCTCGTAGGATGGGACATCCTACACCGCCTGTTCCTCTCTCATTTGGGAGAGGACCATGTTGAGAATCACTTAGCATGCACAGGCCCTCCCGAAACTTTCATGACTGACTCTTCCCAAAGCATTTCCCTTTGTGCTCATTTCAGCCCAGGACCCATAAACACACAGTGAAGGCCCAGGCATTACATCCTCCTTTTTAAACAGCCAGTAACAAAAGAAAGAGCTGTTTCAACCTCCACGAGGTCAATTTCCTTTATCCAAAACGAGAAGAATACCCCCTGCGGCTCCCTCTGCCTCATAGCCTTCGATCCAAAAAATCTATCACCACAAAGGCTGCAGAGCACGATTAACGAGACATCTCACGAATCTTAGTTTCTTGCCAGACAAACCAAATCCACTCTACGAGACCTAATAAAATTTCTAATGACATTCCCTTTTAATCGGATTATTGGCTCTCTAACATTCGAAAAGCTTTAGCTTCATTTCAACTTTAACTGACAAATTCTGCTATCTCTTCGCTTCTATTATGGCCCTTCTCATTGTAATTGATGGTGCATTCCAATTTTCTTAACTCCCTCTCACGTTTGGACTCTGTCATGTTCCCCTTCCTTTGTTCTTTTGGCTGCTGAGGCACCATTTTTCGCATAAGCTCCAAAATCTCCTTTTCAAAACCCATCGTTGGAACCCCAAGAAATTCACTGAATTTGATTAGGCAGCTATCTTCCCAATTTTTGTATCGACCACTCTGCAGGCCTGAGGAGCTTCTTGTTCCTACTTGCCAGATTTACTCGCTTCACCTCTTGCTCTGCTTCTAACCGGCCGGGTTAGTCATCTCCCATCTCCGTCGGTTGGAAACAAATCCTTAGCGATTCCATGTCACTCGAAGCATCGTTCCCATTAAAACCCTAGGCTGAAGAGGCCCAGTAGAGGTAGGCGAAACGGAAGAGAGTTTTCGAGGATATTTTCGTACCTGGAGCAATTTACATTACTTTGGTGAGCTTCGAAGGCTTCCTTCTCGGGAACTCTAATTTCGAGCCGTCCACCGGGACCCGGAACAATCACCCGACATTTCCTTGCTTGGCTACCTTGACTTCACCCAAATCTTTCAAAGCTATGGGACAGGCATGTGACCTTGTGTTATGAGCTTTTGGGATGGGCCCTTGAGCACATATCCAAGCAGGATCTTTCGGATGTCCCTTGGGAGGCAATCTCCCCCCACTACTCGATTGGCTAGAATCAAAAACTTCAGACCCCCAACAGTTTGTTTGGGACCCACTTTTGACCTTCTTGTCATCTGACTTTGATTTGCAACTTTCTGCCATGAGAAGACCCTTGTGCCTCTCCTTTTTTGACACGTTCTCCTGCCCCTTCTGTCCAACATCATTGCTTCTTGTTGGAAGTGAAACCTCCACGCTCTAGGTCGCGCTTACTTGACCATCATCTTCTTCCTTTGGATTTTCTGTCTCAACCACAGGCCGCGAGATGAACCCCGACAAACCGTGGGAGGATCCACCAGGATTTGGTTGGCTTGACCTTGAGCCTTCTAAGATGTTAACCGCACTTGGCCTTGACTTCCCTACCACTTTTATCAACATTCTGGCCCACATCACCTCTGTTCTCAATGTTGTAACTTTGTAGCGGAAATCCTCGCGGGCATCTTGATTTTCTTCGAGGATCTCGGGTGTCCACGGAATTGAAGTGGAAGCCACACCACTGATCGGGCTAACGCCCTTTGCACCTTTACTCCTTATACTGACGATTCTTGCATTGTCAAGCGTAACAATCCTCCTTTGAAGCTTCTTCTCCCCGAATCAAGGACCTGTCTTGCTTCCTCGTGATTAAGCTCCAACGTTAGATCCTCATTTTAGGATGCGATCATTACACTCCGCACCCAACCTGTTGCTCCCAGCCCGGGCCTCCACTCGCTGCTTGTTAGGAAGGATCTAGTTTCATTTCCACTTCCAAATCAAGCAAAGCGCTGTAGGGTTCCTAATGCCTCCCAGATACCTGATGTGACATCCACCCAATGACAAGCGTTTTCCACGTTCTTTCCTTTATCCTCTTCCTTAACTCCAGGCGTCCCCATCAAAAACACCTTATTTTTTGCTAAGGTAGCCATTTTTCCTTCCCTTCCTCCTTCGTTGGCTCTGTAGTGTTCCTCAAGGGTTTTTTCTCCTTCGAAGGTTTAGGACCGGACCTACAATTTTCATACTTGAGAACCTAACCATTCAAAAATCCCCTTCCTTCCGAAAAGAACAACCTATGCTTTTTTCCTTCAGCATCAATAGCGGAGCAGAGAAGGAACCTCCCAGCATTGTTTTCCTTGCACTCCAGTCTAAAAAATCTTCCATTCTTCCTCTAGAAAAAAGACCTTCTAGTAGGGGTAGGAACCTTACAGCACTCCTCAACACCCGCCAATAGATTTTTCATCCCCTCCTTTCCAAAATGGATCCACGATGCTATACCTCTAGATTCCATGGTGAAGAAGGAGAAGGGAATTATGTGTAAGTTAGACATTGAAAAGGCTTAGGATCGCATAAATTGGAAGTTCTTGTTTGGGGTGCATCAAAAGTTGGGTTTTGGGCCGAAGTGGGTGAATTGGATAAAATAGTGTGTCACCACTGCTTTTTTTTCCATCCTAATTAATGGAAGCCTAACTGGTTTTTTCAAAAACTCTTAAGGGCTTAAGGCAAGGCGACCTTGTGAAATCCCGAGAAAATCCTAATTTTCTCAAAAAGGGTAAAATGGTAATTTTAGTCAAAAACTGGAATTTTTCAAGATCTCGGATAACGAGACGGACTTCACTGATGGAATCGTCTTGCGAAATCTAGCTACCACGTCGAGATTTAGTCGGTGCGAGACAATGAGGATTTTAGCGTTTTGAGAGACCTTGGGGAGGTAGTGTGAGATACTTGGCACTTTTGAGTGGCTGAGTGTGCCACGTGTCAAATCTTGAAATTAGTCAAACATGGAGGCCAAGTGGGGCCCGTAGCGAGACATATGGCATCTCTAAGTGGATAGAAATCCACTATTGCTGGATAGGAGTGCCAATCGAGTATTGATGGAAGGTTGACATCTGCAAGTGAGAGGAATAAGGGAATAAATGAAAGAGAAAAGAGTATCTTCTCTTCTCTTTTGGGGCCCCAGAGCTCAGGCGGTGGAGGGAGAAGCAGTTTTAAAGAGAAATTAAACCTGCTCTAGATTTCCCCATGTCAGACGTGGGTTCACATGGCAAAAGCCACATTGAAGTGCATTTGCGAGAGCTGCAGCGTGGACATTGATTTTGTGGAGTTTCGACAACTCCGGAAGGTAGGTGTTTTCTCTTACTTGTTTTATTCTTTGGCTAATGACCATATTAATGGATGGGGAATTGTTAAGGCCTGGATGGTTGTGTTTTCGGTTCCAAAAGATTTGGACCGAGTGAAGAAATCACTATAATGGTTTTGGACAGTCCACAAACTGTTTGTGTGGCTTGTGTTATATTTATGTGTTTTTGCTTGACAATTTGAATAACATGCAAATTGTGGTTGGAGTGTTTGGGGCCGAAATGGTCGTGAGTTTTTAGTCCTTGGTGGGGCCGAGATCTTTGGAATTTTAGGCGAGTTCGGACAGCCCAGGTTGGATTGGAGAACGAACCCTCAGCTTGCATTCATGATGGCTTACAACGTGTGCGAGGATATCTTGTTAACACGTTGACAAGAATATGCACAACTAAGGATTTCAAACTTTTTACACAAGTGGTTAATATTACACAATCCGATGAAAGATCAAGGAATTAGGACTTTACCTTAGTCGGGGTGAGTTTCCCAGTAGGATCCCCAACAGTAGGGGTTCAGAGCTCCGTAAATTTATATGAACAATTAAAGTTAGGAGCCGATTAATCATAACTTGATTACCTTGAAGAGAAATCGGAATTAACTTGTAAGCGAGAATGAAGAGTAATATGGAATGCTAGGATTTAAAGCCCGGGAATAAATGTTATCTTGAAAGATTACAAACCTATGAATCGAAACTACAAAGAGTAAATCGAAAATGCGGATCTACAAAGGTACCACTCAAAAAAATGGAGAAAAACTCTTCTATCAAAACCTAAACCTAGAAGTGAAAAAGCAAAAAACTAAAGAGAGAGGCTACATTACTTGCTGTATATCAACACACATAGCCCCCTCAAATGGATTTTCCATTTTGGTTTGTTGGCGAGAGTACCCTTAACGTCTGGATTGAATTCTTGGACAATTAAAGCAGTTTCCATGCGATTAATAAAATTTAGAACTTTAAGTTCTCTGGGTGAGGCCTCCTCTTATTGATTTTCCGACCAGAGTTGTGCGTTGGAACTTAAGTTCTGGTGGAACCTTCCTCTTTATTGATTTACCAAATGCCAGTTATACTTGGTAGAGACTTTAAAGTTCCTACAGGTGGCGTAATCCTTGGTGCTTTCCTTGCTGCTGTTTGCGGAGTTCCCTAGACCGTCGATTGCTACTTCCCACATCCATTGCTTCATATTGGCTCGTTGTCCTTGTTGCACTTACGTTTTTAAAGCACGAAAGACACAACGCAGTGCAGCTGCCTGAAGAAATTAGAAATTTTGTTCTTATACGAAATGTGGGTAAATTGTGATTTAAATGTGCTAGATTCTATTATAATTATCACTCAAATGTGTATTCATCACCCCCCAGCTACGCTCTTTAGTCCACTATGAATTGCGATGATAAAACTTACCCACTAGGTATGAATTTCAACAAGGCACCACGTGCGGTCAAGCTTTTAAAAAATCCCGAAAATAGCGATTTATGCGAATAGGACATTTTCCCACTTTAAGTATGCACGGCATGACTCCAGTGGAGCCCGACCACATTCTTACAATGAACATTATAATGGCTAACCTGAGAATTGGTTATTGGATAGGGTATGGATTTAAGAAGTATGAGTCCAGTCATGCTTCGATTAATTTGTAATATTCGGAAATAAGGTAGCAATCATATAACATAGAGCGTACTGCCATCATGCATAATGTCGAAAGACCGACAAACATAAGAGTCGAGATCAAAGAGGTCTTAGAGTTTGTAATGGCCAGTGGGCTAAATGAAAGAAAAATTAAAGATCAAAATGGGTGTTGCATAGTAACACGGCTAGATCACACTACCAGTTACTTGACCTGCATCTAATTACAGCCCTTTATTTATCTGACATCGTCCTCATCCTCATCGAGGAAGAGAATCGTCCTCGTCCACCACAGTGCGTCCTAATTCTTCGATTCTCCCTGCAATCTGGAGATGTAGCATCATAAACATTGGCTCTCCACTGAAAGATGTGGCTCTCGAGTCTGGAGGCCGTCGATCAGTACATACGCTTCGAGAATGCACTTAAACCACCCCTTGATACGCGCTCCATCCTCTTCAAAGGCGATGTCTTCGAATAGTGCTGAAACGTAGATGAAGTGGTCAGGAGAATGCGAAAGCAGAATTTGTGGTCTAGTGGATCTTGCTTCGGCTCTTAGCCTCAGTCTTATTAAGTGATCTGCTCCGATCCCAGGTATCCACCTCTTTTCTTTGCTTTTCCCCTCATCAGCTTCTTCTCTGATACTAGTCACAAGTGAGGGAAGCGGAATGCGCACTGCGAATGTAAGAACTCCCTCATTCGCGCACCATATGACTAGTGCGCCAGTCAATCGACTTCCAGTCACTAACCTAAATGCAATATTGAATCTGTTCTTGGGTGGGGAGACTTTTCCCTCAACCGCTTGGCCCAGGTCGAGTTAATGAATGATCTTTGTTCATCGGTATTAGGCTTTGGCTTTCGAGGGGCGAATTCTTTTTCATAAATCCCTCATGGAGTGCGGGGCGGTGCACCTTAGCCTCGGTGGTACTGGCGGGCATCGAAATCGATGGCTGCAGTGGATGGTCGGTCCGAGCGTCAGGGCGAATGTAGTGCAAGGCATGTGCTATCGAGTCAGGAGTGACACGAAGCTGCTTTCCCATCAATGAAGTTTTGTCTGAGTCAGCTTGTGATTTTCCTTCAAGTTGGTGTAGAACTCCTGAGATACGAAGGTGAAGTATCCGCGATCCCCGGAGAGTGCCTGAAGTGCATATTTGTTCTGGATAATTACCACGATGGGATGAGAATATAAGAATGTTTCCAAATTAACGCCTACCGCATTAGAAGCCCCTATTCCTGCATTGCACGGGTCCATTTCTCGTGCTCACCCTTAAGTCTTGACAAACACAACCTCTATTTCTTCACTCCAATAGCGTCGATAATTCTGCTTCACGAAGAGATGCGACATTGTTTTCCCTTTTCTTTTCAGCTGGTTTGAGAAGCATCAGACTTTCTCTTTTCCTTTGCTTAGTCCGTAGAGGAATTGGATGCCTTCCTTTCCGTGTTCTTAGTATGTGCCATGGAAATGGCAATGATAGCTATAGCATTGAGCTGACCCCGAGAAATAAATCATCGTGTCCCAATTTGCCTCGAGCGGCCTTGGTGGCCCTGTGCACATCGGATCTTGATCTCTTTTGCCTTATGGATCGCGCCTCGACTAATAATCACGAGAACAATATGTTAAAATCCAACCAAAGATCCATGTGTAGGCGAGAAGATCAATAATACTGAGTGGAGGATTTAGCTTAGGGGCTTTACCCGCGTTCGAACAGCATTTGCCGGGTAGCAATCTGGAGCCCGAAGCAGAAAACCACTGGCCCGAGCTGGCTGAGCTTGGGAATGCTTGTAAGAAGACTGCAGGCTAGGGCTCAACTTGTGGAATGACAAAACCATATGCGAATAGAAGGCGTCCGATTTTTGGGTTAAAAACCCTCTCTGCTTGATTTGGCCAGGTTGTGCCAGAGTGGAACTTTAAGTTCCTCTGGGTAGAACTTGCTCTTTGTTCAGAAGCGGGTTGTCAGTGGAACTTTAAGTTATCAGGTAGAACTTATGGCGATTTTCTCTTTTTTTTTGAATATAAATATATATTTTCACTTTTGGAGACTGATGGGTACCTGCCACATCTTGACCTGTTCAAATTTGCGCTCAATCAGGTTCTTAATGTTCACTTTTTCTCTTGTTCAAATTCCTGTGTTGCATTCGTAGACTTAGTACTGTAATTCATTCTTGGGATATCTTGAACCTCTTCACTTGCAAGGCCTTTATTTGTTCCATATCCAAAGTTCTAAAGGTTGAACAAACCGACAACTTAAAGCTCGAAAATGGGTGCGAGGATGAGACACTACAAATCCGCAGGTATGCCGAAGAAATATTGGCCTCCCAATCATTTCCTTTATACGAGTGTTAAAGTAAAGGCTATGATGCATGAAATTAACACGGCCAGCTAAATTGATGCACAATTGGAAACGATAACGAGTAGTCGGAGAAATTTTGGCCATAGTCGTGATACGATGGGTAGTAAGGTAGGTAGGATGCAAGAGACAATTCACGAAGAACCTGAGAGCTTGTTGGCCGTGTGCTTGTTGAATGTACATCGATAAGATGATGTGGAAGTATATGAAGGATGTGGTATGTCTGATGCGGGTAAAACATAATACTTTCAAAAGAAGCAAATTTTTAGAAAATTTGACCCTTTGAACGACGCGTAGTTACGTTGACCAGGTGTACACACTTATGACGAAACAAGCATTGTCCACTAATGCATTGAACTAAGTGTACCCCACGAGTGGAGGAATCACGAAACAAAGGCCCCATGATTTTTTATTTTCTATGTTATTAAAAAGCAAATGAAATAAAGCAAATGAAGTAAAACAATAAAAATAAAGCATGAACAAAAATAAAGCAAAACTATGTACACAGCAATTAAGAATGATGTTACTTGGAAGGAGAGTTTTGGTAGAGCGGGTCTACCAAGTCCACAGTCTGCTCGTGAGGAGAGAAATGCTCAAGGAATGGTTTGAGGCGTTGGCCATTCACCTTGAAGGAGTTCCCATTGTCCGGATTTTCAATTTCCACGGCTCCGTATGGATAGACCACCTTAACGATGAAAGGGCGATCAAGCGAGGCGGAGCTTCGAAATAGATCTGGCGGGAGAGTATACCATGATACTACGATTGGGTTCAAAGTTTTCCACAGCGATAGATTTGTCATGGAATAACTTGAGCGCTCCTTGTAGTCTGGGCTTTCATCGATTCCCTCATGATTCTTGAAGTTCATTGTTTTGCAATACTTCATTTGCTTTTACTTAGGTCGTCGAAATTAAAAGTTCGAATATTGATGGCCGGTGTTCCATCTCTAAGAGCAAATGCGGCAAGCCATAAACTAGCACATGGAGACATACGAAACGGAGTTTTAAAATGATACGATATGCCCAAAGGCATCGAAGCCCAGGTGACAATCTTTTTCGATTCGAGCTGGCCGTCTTTCTAAAATGTTTTATCTCCACATTAGCTAGCTCGACGACCACAGTGCATTGGGTGGTAAGCGAGTGGATACTTTATGGGTGACTCCATATTTCTTTATGATTTTCAAAGATCGATTGCAAAGTGGAGTCCGCCCATCACTAATAATTACTTGCAGGCGTTAACGAGAAAAAATATGTTCCTTTATAAATTTCAAAACAAGCATATGGTCATTGGTTCTCGTTAAGGTGCCTCGACCAGTAGATACGTCGTCAACGGATAATAAAATGTGAGATAGCCCTGAGAAGGGGGAAAAGGCCACAGTAAGGTCAATACCCCCGACGGTCAAGAATTTATTGATTAGAATTGGGGTAGAGCATCATGTTTCGTTTGTGACCCCTCCCTAATTCATGCGGCATTGAGCCGCCAATTTGTAAGAAATCAAAACAATCTTTAAATAAGTGGGCGATAAAACCCGGCTTGCGAGAATCTTATCAGTTTTGAGAGGCGGAGAAAATGTCCTCCACGGGCTTGAGTGGCAAGTTAAATCCTCACACACTCCATCATTGGGTACACATCTCTCATTATTTGTCTGGGCCCAGTATTTAAATAGATATGGATCATCAAAATAGTATTTGCAATATCATCGAGAATTTAACTACGTTGAGAAGTCCATTGAGTGGAATCTGGCCGGTTACTAGGTAATTCACTATGTCGACATACTATGGGTAATGAAACGAAGCGAGTTGTTCATCGGAAAATTATCACCTATCGGGTATGCCATGGGAGTTGGATGCGGAACTGTCGAGATAAGTGGTCGGCAATACATTCTCGACCCCCTTTTTATCTTTAATGGTCAAGTTGAATTCTTGACGGTAAAATCCACCCTAGTTAACCTTGGTTTATTATCTTGCTTAGAGAAAGCGAGTAACGGAAGGCTGCATAGTGCAGTGAAGATGGTCACGGGAGAGCCAACTTGATATACGAACTGAATTTTCTAGAGCGAAAACAACTGTGAGGAACTCTTTTTTCCTATGGTCGTATGGTAGCCTGTGCGAGAGTCTAGTGTCTTCTTGGCATAGTAAATGACAAAAGCCTTTTGTCTTCCACTACGTCGACCGGCCTATGGCATAATCGCACTGTCGCATGATCTCAAAGGAAGGTCCCGAATTAGGAACCGCGCTGGTGAGTCAGTGACACCGGCATGTTTTGAGCTTAGCAAAAGCGGGTATCCGCGAGTTTGTGACCATGTGAAAGGGACATCTTTAGCGAGCAAAGTACATAAGAGTAGGGCTATATGTAAAATCTTTATAAACCGATAAAAACCAGCATGGCCCCAGAATGACCTTATGTCTCTAACACACTTAGGAGTAGGGAGGTTGGAAATTAGTTCAACTTTGGCCTTATCAACTTCGATTCCATCTTTTGATACAATGTGGCCTAAAACAATTCCTTGTGTTACCATGAAGTGACATTTCTCCCAATTTAACACAAGATTTTCTCTTGTACCTCTCAAAACCTTCCATAAATTTTCTAAACAGCTCTCGAGCGAGTCACCAAAAGCGAGAAATCATCCATGAAATCTCAGTATAGTTTCTATCATGTCTTGAAAATTCCCATCATGCATAAGTTGGAAAGTTCGGGTGCATTACCTGATCAAAGGCATCTTTCCTAAAGGCGAAGGTACGAAAGGGCAGAGTGAATGTAGTTTTTCTTGATCTTCCAAAGCTATCTCAATTTGATTGTACCACAGTACCGTCGAAAACGATAAAATTCATGCCCTGCGACTCTCTCTAACATTTGATCAACAAGCGGAAGGAAAATGAATTTCCTAGTGCGCATTAAGTTTCCTATAATCCTATGCACCCTCCATCACGAGGTGACACAGTAGGAATGAGCTCAATATTTTTCATTTAAGCAAGCTCTTTGTGACTCAGGACTTCTTAAGGAACTACTTGTGTGTTGGACTAACCACTTGCTATATAATGGGTGATAACCCCACATCGAAAGTTTTAAAACTTCCCTTTTTCACACTTCTTTCATTATTAGGTTCAATCACTCTCGTGGTTGCTGAAGGTTTGACATCCTCTTCTAAAGTGAATTCTATGTGTGCGAGATCAAGGGCTAATTCCTTAATATGCACCCAATTGTCAAACCTAAAAGCGATCCTGACTAGGTTTCATCTTTCCAAAGTTGAGTTTCTTGAGTCACGTCCCAATAGGGAAGATATGATTCTTGGAAAAGTGTCACTCCCTAAGAATGCATATTTAAGATGCTATTTGGTAAGGTTTTAGCTCCAACTTAGGTGGCTTCTCCTCCAGAAGGCAATGTCTTATCCTCATTTGGCGCAAGGTTCAAATTTAAGTGCCCTGACAACTTCAAATACATCTTTGTGTTTCGATTATAAGTGGAAGCTTCGACTCCAATGGGTCATATCATCCCGATTGGTGACCGGTTGTGACTTAAGTATCATCGCTAGGCATTATCCGGTGTTTTTGTACTGCGAGTCGATCATATTAATTTCTGCATGTCTTCTTCATCCCCCGTTCCTTTGATTACATTAGAAAATGTCGGTCTAACGGTCATGTTCCCGAATGAAAGTGTCATTGAGGCCTCCCACAATGTATAATGGCATTAGCGGTTGCCAAGAATGGTCGACCAAATTAAGACTGAGTTCCTTGGTTCTACAGTGCAGTGTCGAGCACCACAAAATCGACGAGTAAAATTCATTCACTGGGATCAACATCCTTCATCATCCTCTAGGAATTTTCACCCGTTAGCTAGTCAAGGGTGATATCGTCGCTCTAATTCTCCTAACCCTAAGTCCACGATACCGAATAAGGCAACAATTAACGCTTGCCCCTAAGTCCACTAAAGCATGCCCTGAATCCTTGAATTTCACTACTATAGAAATAGTAGATTACCTGGTCTTTGTATTTCAGTTGTAAAAAGCAACCAATTAGGACGTAGATCGTTTCAATGAATGCCTCCTTGTCACACCTAGTTTTTACCAGGCACAAATCCTTCGTAATGAGCATATATGGGATTTGCTTAATGGCATCTAACAAGGGAATATTCAGTTTGACTTGTTTGAACAACTCATAAATCTCCGAATGGTTAGTCATTTTCTGGGTGCTCTCGCCAGAGGGTATGGAGCCGGAGGGATATGGCCGACTTGTCTTCCTCTCGATTGATCATCTGCCATCCAGACAGTGGACACGGTGCGCTCATTTTCAATCCTCTCTACCTAATTCACTATGAGACTCTTGTATGATTCCTTGGTTGGAATAGTTTTGTCAATTACCTTACCGGCTGGTAGCGATAAAATTTTTACAGTTGCTCAAAGGTACCATCGGAACCTAACTCCACACCGTTTTCACCTGCTGGTTTGATGGGCTGTGTTGGAAGTTTCCTTTCTCTGGTTTGGCGTTACCTATGATCGAAGTCAACTTGGTTATCCGGGATCTCACATCATTCAGAGCGCTTCCTGAGTCTCCAGGTCGTGGGATTGTCGGGTTTGTACAAACCGTAACTATATCTTCCGTGACTTCTCTTATGCGTGGAGGTCGTAAGGCCGTGAGTTTTGGATTTCGTTCGTGGATGATGACTCGATTAGAGTTTCCCCGAAATCCTTGGGGCCTTGACTCGAAACAGATAGTCGAAATTTGGAAACCTTGGCTCGATAGTATGGCCCTGTTGTCGGCGTTATGTAGTCTCTCATTTCTCCCAAATAAAATTAGGATGCTCGCCTGCCCAGATTGTAAAGTTTTAGTATGGTGGGAATTGAAAGGTTTCCTTTGTGTTAAGGGCGTTGGCTTGCTTCAATTTGAAATGGCTCCTGTCCCAGGAAGATTTGGGCAAGAGTGGCCTATGTGTGTGGTCATCTCATATAATGTGGCGGCTCCTCTACTCTAGGTCCATTTGGTACTCGAGGGCAATCGAGGCACACCAGTTACCTCATTCAATCTTTCATCTCTATTGCCTCTACTTCTTGTTAAATTGCAATTCTCGTCAGAACTCATCATTCTCTCAGGTGTGATCTCTGCCACTGGATGTGCTATGCACTTAGTTAAAGGTTTATGTTGGCCCCAAGTTCTAGCATTTCGCTATAGTGTCAAAAAGTTGAATCGCTTCCTAGCACTCTTTCATAAAATTCCTCCCGCACACATCATTGATGCATCATTATTACTTAGAGATAATCCTTGATGAAAGTATGCACAATTGTCTAACATCCAACCCATGACGAGGGGATAGCATGGAGGAGATCCTTATATCTTCCCACACCGCGGGTTCACCCGGCCGTAAGCTCGAATTGCTCTACGAGGCATCGGGTACGCGCGAGGGAAAATCTAGACTGAGGAATTCGGCTCCGCGATGTTTTCCCATGTAAAGATTGAATTAGGTGCAAGGGAATGGAACCTGATTTAAGCCCTTCTCCTTCAAAGCAAAAGGAAATAAAACCAAACAGACATGGAGGTGAACCTGGAGAGGAACACTCAGATATCCTCTCTAAATCCTCAATGAGTAAGGGTTCTCGATTCAACCCTGGTATATTGTGTAGAAGACGGATCATTTCTCGCAATTTCATCGGGAATCGATCACCCCATCGTGAAGGCGAATACAAGAATTGGTCAGGGGTCCTTTCGAGGTTGCAGAATTTCGGTGGTTCTTTCTACATCGGGCAAAGGACAGGGGAACTCTATAATCGATTGGCTGGCTGCTACCATTTCCTCCCCTCTCATTGGTGTTATTGGAAGTGTAGCATTGTCCCCATGTCAGGAGGCTCATAGAGTCCTTGTTGATTCTCGTGATTATCCATTTGAGTGTAAAATGTTATCTCGAGACACTTGGCTCTATTATGGATTCCCGTAGTTTCTAGGGGATATAATTCTCAATTAGTCGGTGTTTCTCGCTATGGTCCAAACTCCACATGCACTACACTAACTCGATCCAAGAAACACTTACTAAGATTTCTCAATTAAAAACAAAAATAAAAAGAAAAGGAGAACGCACTAATTGCAATGCAATTCGCACTTAATTTCAGCCTTCCAGATCAACTTAAGGTCGCCACTCCCGGCAACCCGCGCCAAAATGCTTCGTCCTGATTAGTGTGCCTAATTCTATTCCCAAGCGTAGGAATTATGGTCGTCTAGCATTGTAATATTGTGGAAATCCACGTCATCTCCTCGTGGAGCGGTCTACTTTGTTGATCAATGTGAGCCACCCCCACAAAAAGTAAAGGATTTAAAAGAGAATTGTAATAAGTTAGGTTGTTTAAATATCGTTGATTGCTAAATGTTTTTAAAACTAGAAAGACAATTGTTTGGATTTTTAGGTTCCACTTCATCTTTCTCGATCGTGCAAGTCCCAATTCTTATTTTTTATAAACTCATCTAGAACCATTGATAAATGGTCTTCGATGGAGGATTTATCTTTAAATGCTCTTTGAAATAGAGATCGAAAGTAATACAAACACTTGTTCTCAATTAAAACGAACCTCGCCATTCATGATCAAGCACAACGCGGTACCAAGGATATCTTGTTAACACGTTGTCAAGAATATGCACAACTAAGGATTTACAAACTTTTAAGCACAGTGGTTAATATTACACAATCCAAAGAAGATCAAAAGAGGAATCGAGGGACTTTACCTTGATCTGGGCAGTTTCCTAGGATTCCAAAGAAGAGGGTTTAGGAACTCCATAAAATTTTATATGAACAATTAAAGTCGAGAACAATTAATCATAAAAAAACAAAGACTTGAAGAAATCGGAATTAACTTAAACCGAGAATGAAGAATATGAATGCTAGACGAAAAGCGTAATAAATATTTATGTCAAAGATTACAAACTATTGAATCCAAAACTTCTAAAAGAATGGAAATCTGAAATCTGGATCTACAAGGTACCACTCAAAAAATGGAGAAAAACTCTTATTCTATCAAAACCTAAACCCTAGAAGTGAAAAGCTTAAAAAAACTAAAGAGAGAGGCCCTATTACTTGTGTCCTCCTCCTTTTATAGCCCCCTCCAATGTGATTTTCCATTTTGTTTGTCGACGGAGTACTTCTCGCACTGATGAATTCCTTGACACCCCCCGCAAGTCTCCACGCGCCAGGCCCAGAGAACTTTAAGTTCTACCCAGAACTCACTCATCGTTGATTTTCCAAGAAGTCAGACCCAGAGAACTTTTAAGTTCCCACCGTAGAACTTCACTACTGTTGATTTTCCAGCAAGTTGTACCGGTAGAACTTTAAGCTCTACCGTAGAAGGATGTCCACCGGTGCTTTCCTTGCTTTGTCGAGTCTGAGACTTCACAATTGCTCACCCACATCCACATTGCTTCATATTGGCTTTTAAGAGCATCTCAGGCCTTACGTTTTTAAAACCTCAAAGACTCGCACAAGTCTCAAAACACAAGAAATTAGAAGTACTGTTTATGCTAAATGGGGTAAATTTGTGATTTAAATGTGTTAGATTCCTATTATAATTATCACCAAATGTATTCATCAACTCCGCCTCTCGTGGTCCCCATGGTAGATTTGTTGCTTCTGGGCGGTTCAAAATGAATTAAGCTTAAATTGTTTATTAAATTAGTGAGTTAATTTCGATGTTATTGCTATGAATAACAATATGTGGTTAGTATGTGAATTTTCATTATATGCATGATTGATATTGGTGCATGTGTATTGTATGAAATGGCATAATGCATTTCATATGCACCGGTAACCTAGAACAATGTGTGTGGTTTAATGATACGAAAGAAGTTAAAATGGTCATGGAAGACTTTAAAAACAAAGATTTTCCAAAGAATTGCTCTCGAGAGTTGTCCAACGCTTCACGCCGGAGAGGCCCATGATCGAGAATTACCTGCACCACCTCAGAGGGTCGCCCAATAGATTTTATCAACCCAGATATGTTTTCAGAACAAAACTTATTGAAACAAAGGTTTTCACCCTTTTGTTTATGCATGCGTGAGGGAGTCAAATGAGAGCTCGAAGTGGGAAAGGGTACTACATTCTCATCCATTTCATGGAGATTGAGTAGGAACATATATGTGTTTACTTGAATGTTTGGTTGTCATTGTATGAGCACTAGCGGAGTAACCCATGTGAGATTACCACTACGCATTGCTCATCCTGTCGTGGGATCCCTTTCAGTACAGTGGAGTATGTTCTGGAAGATCACACTCACAGATACGCTTTGAGAAAAAAGTCGATATGTGGCTTTGATATATTTTGAAAAACATGTATTAAAATTTACTTTGATATATGTTTTGATTAAGAGCGATGTGTAACAACTCTTGAACTATTGTCATATACGGATATATTTTTGGTGAGTATCAGGTATGCTAATGTGTGGCCATTTATCATGTACGGGTCTCATGATATGAGACACACTGTGTTTTTCTCGTGTCGACGGTGGGTCACCCGACTCCCTGAGAAAATGCAAAGGCCATGCACTTTGTCCCTTTATCTCTTTGTTCTTGGAATGGAAGTCTTCTTAGTCTTGGTGGAGAAAGTAGCTTCAGAAGGTTTCTTGTCGGGCCACAAATTTGTGACTATAAGTGGGGAAGAGATGCATATCAATCATTTATTGTTTGTAGATGACACTCGGGTGACCTCGTAAGGACTCAAGGACTCGCCCATTTGAAGCTGGATTTCTTTGGTGCTTTGAGAGGCTATTTGTGGCTGAATATTGAATTTGAGAAAAGTCTGCTATGCCGCTGGGAGTGTGGAGGATCTAGCTTCTCGAAGGCAAACCCAGGAACATCCCTATAACTTATTCCAGCTCCAAGGCGGTGCAACTCCTTTCCATTTGAGATATGGGAAGAAAAGCGAGAAAGTTAGCAAACTGGATGAGACAATATATCTCAAAAGGGGGAAGATTAGCTCTTTTAAAAAGAACCCTCTCCAACTTCTTGATCTACATCATGTCTCTCTTTTGCTTACCTAAGGGTGTAAAAAATAGGTTGGACAAAATTCAAAGAGACTTTCTTTGGGGAGGAGGCACCCTTGACAAAAAGTGTCATTTGGTGAATTGGAAGACAATGTGCTATAGTAAAGAAAATGGGGGGTTGGGAGTTAGAGATCTCTCTCTGGTGAATAAAGCTCTCTTGGGAAAGTGGGTTTGGAGGTTTGCTGAGGAGGAGAACACCATTTGGAAAGATGTGATTAGACTTAAATATTTGGTGGAGGATGGTTTACTAAAACTACTAAAGGAAAGAGATTGTCTCCATAAAGCTGAACTGTGTTTTTCCATTGGGGGGAGTAGAGTTCGATTTTGGGAGAACACTTGGTGTGGGAAGAATCCCTTGTGTGATACTTTTCCTGCCTTGTTCATGTTGACTATAACAAAAGGGGTAACAGAGGCTGAAGTTTGGGATAATACAAGAGGAGATGGAGAATGGTCGCCTAGATTTAGCTGGCCATTCAATGATTAGGAGATTGGGGAAGTTAAGATCTTTTTGAATTTGATTAACAACAAAAGAACTTTTCTGGTGGAGAAGGATAGGCTTTTTTGGAAAGGTAATCCAAATGGTTCCTATTCAGTTCGTGCTAATGTCACTCTCTTGGAAGATGTTTCAGAAAGTAAATCCCCTTGGAAACCGTTATGGAATAGTTTAGTTCCTCCCAAAGTGAGCTTTTTTGCTTGGGAAGTCTGGTGGGGTAAAATTCTTACAAAGGAACATTTAAAGAAGAGGGGTTTCCAGTTGGCTAGTAGGTGCCCTTTGTGTGGAGGAGATGAAGAATATCTGAACCATCCGTTGCTTCTTTGCCCTATGATTTGGAGACTCTGGGGGGCCTCATTTATGTTCTAGGCTTTATCTAGGTTCCCCCCTATGCGGTTAAGGACCTTATTTTGGAATGACCTCACTTTCCCATAAGGAAAAAGTTAAAAAAGTTGTGGACGACAACGCCTCTTTGTCTCATCTAGTCTATATGGAAGGATAGGAATCACATGGTCTTTGAAGATTTACCTTTTTCCTACTCTAGGATAAAGAACTCTTTTATTAGCTTGTTTTCTTTTTGGGCTGGTCTCTTAGATTTGGGAGAGGATTCCTTTGTTAGAATTCTTTTGTTGATTCTCTAAGATCGTTTTTTGGGGATGGTAGGTTTTTTGTGCAGCCCTCTCTTTTTTTGTACAGGCTGGGTTTCCTCCTGTAGACTTCCTGTCTACTGTGGAGGGTCCTGGTTCTTTCTTCTTTTGTTAATAATTTTTGCTCTGTTTTTACCAATACAAAAAAAGGGATAATATAGTTTGATGTGGAAAATTCTTATTAAAATTCTGGTTCTCTACTTTGAATGACTAAAAGAGATGTTCTCTTATGACTTGCTTCCCTGAAAGGATAATATTTGTAATTCCTTATCTTTCATTACTGGAACACAGCTAATATAACAAGCAAGATGAAAGAATAAAGACTTGACACAAAAACAGTCACTACTTAAAGAAAAGCCTCAGTTTAAGCTAAATTACGGTAAGTTGCAAGTGGAACTTGTAATACTGTTAGTATCCCAAGTTAAGGCTTGAACATTGGAACCAAACTTTATTTAATTTTATTATTTTCTTGGTTGACTTCTTTAGAGAACTCATCAACTATTATTATCGTTTATGCTGAGAAATAAATTGCTTGAAGTTACAAGTTTATGAATTGGACAGAATTCAGTCATATTCCAATGAAAAACATGCAACTAAACTATTAGAACATAATACTAATAAAATATAACATCAGGTAAAGAATCACAAGTACATTATATAACAACATTAAAAATAAAATAGCATATAAACTCAAAATTTCCATTTCCTGTCCTTGTCTCTTCATCAGTTATAGACCAAATGTTTAGCTTTTGATCCTTTATTGTTATTTTCTTTCTAATTAGAGTTATTAACAAAAAAACTATGCTCAATGTTGCTTTCGTCCCTAAACTTGTAACATTTAAATAAAATTACTAATGTAATTTTTTTCCATATAATTGTTGATGTATATGTCTGACCATACTCCTTATATGTTGAAAATTGGAGCCATTGAATCAGGCCTTATTTATGTCTATATGGGGTTGACTCCCTAATGAATGATGGTTCATGGTATTTTTTTTCCCAACTTAATGATTACTGTAATTGTATACAACTTTTAGGTTTTTTTTTTAAATCTATCTGATGGATTATTTCTAGTATATGCAATCTTTGACTCATTAGAACTGGCAAGGACTCTCTTGTCGTCTGAAGTAATCTTCATGTACAATTAATTTTTTAGCCTCTTTCTCTGTTTCTATTTGGTCTATTCATGAATAATTAGGAAGTAATAGGAATGATAATTCTTTTTTTAAATATTAACATTTTACTTTTGTCTATGGAACTGTTGGGAAGTTGATACCTGGGGATAGTGACTTGAGAATTGTGAATGGAGCTTATGATAGAGATACCCGCTTTCATAGGAAAATCTTAAATGATATCAGCAAATTGAATGTGAATTATGATGATGGGTTCTCTTTGTTTTGAAGAAGACAACATGCATAAAACTAAACAAATGTCTATAAGAAATGACTAAAAATCACAGCTGTCTTACTCTTAAAAGGAATAAGAGCTTCAATAAATCAACTCTTGCATCATTACTGGCATCTCACTTGGTGAAAAAAGTAAAGTTAATTGCTTTACAAGCTTACATCCCATACAAGGAGCCATTTCAGATACAGCACCAAGAGCTTCTCAGTGATTTGAGTATTTAAATTCTGGACTAAGTACATGATGTAGGCTGCAGTTGTTATGAGGGATGAATGAAGCAATGAAGAATACATGGAAATGCCTAAATAGAGGACAAGTATGGGAGACGAACATTGTCCGAGAATTTCATATATATATATATATATATATACATAGTGCCTAAGACTAAGATCTTGTACTGTATGTCATAATATATGCAAAAATATGCCACTGTTTGGTTTATTGCAACCTTATGTTAGTGCATGTGATGTTTTAGTAAATGACCATGCTTTGTTGCCTAGTTCCTTCACTGTGCTTTAACTAATATTTGGTTCTGTAGACTTGAAATAGCATTGAATAACTTCCTAAGTCTCTGTTGTATAGCAATTGTTGAAAATTTGACTGCAAAAGTGAAGGCCTGGGAAATCGAGAAAGAAATGCCATTCTTGTATGACAAGGTGAGCAACCAGGTTGTAGTTACTGGCTCCTAAATTTACTTTATAGTAGATTCCAACCAATTAACTGTCAAATTTCAGGTACCCTTGTTACAGACCTTGGAGGAATATTTAGTGCTGAGGCAGGAAAGGGAAGAAGACAAGCGTAGATCTCGGGTACTCTTAGTGCTATTCTTCTTGATCACATTTCTGTTTAACCCCTTTATGTTAGTACATAAGTCTTGTAACCATATTGCAGCTAGTATTAGACTATATGGGAAGCTGGTATATTTTGCACCCGGTTCATAAATTTCAGATTTGTTAGATTCAAGATAATAGCATGCAAACTGCCTTTGAGCTCATTCCTGCATTATTGAGGCAGACCTAGGTTTAGATGTGGCTGGACTGCCTAGGCTTTGAATTCCAAAAACAACGTCATAGACTCTAAGCATATGTCCTCAAGCATCCTAATGTACCAGGCTTGTGTCTGGTGGTTTAGAGACCACTTCAACATTGTTATGCTTGTGCAATTGTTATGTTTTAAATCAAGAACAAGTTGGCAAATATTAGATGCTCCAGAGCCATTTATCGATGAGTCCATGCTGCATGTAAAACTGTAGGTGTTTAGTGTCTCAGTTTCATTCTAAATAGTTTCGATTGTAGAAGCATTTCAAAGATTATGAGGCAATGATCAAGAAAAAAATATTGTATAACCAAATGGCTCATTCTTTGGATTTGTGACATTGTCATTGATTGTGCAATGACAAAAGCAGTAGATTAAAAAAAGAAAAAATCATGATTCATTTTGTTTCTGCTGGTCTTAACAGGAGCAGAAAAGGTTACAAGAACAATTTGCCACAGAGCAAGAGGCTTTATTCGGTTCTAAGCCCACAACGAAAAAGCCATTGGGTCAAAGCAGCAGTGCTAACACACTGGCAGGAACACCAATTGGCCGCCGTGTGCAGACTCCTTCAGCCCGTCCTGGGGTTTCAGGGAGTAAAGAACGGAGGGATAGCGGCAAGGGAGGTACCGCAATACCTCTAAACTATGTTGCTCTTCCAAAAGGATGACTCCAACTCCAATTACGGTATAGTTGACTTAGTGTCGTCCTCTCACTGATCTTTTTAAGATTTTAGTTTTGATGATTTTGAAGGTGACCAACTATGTTGACAGCTTAATTGTGATTGACTCTGTCTTGTTAAAAAATGCATGCTCCTAGGAGTTCATTTTCTTACAGCATCTCGAGTTAGTTGGAAGATATTTGAAATTTCCTTTTTTTTTTTTTAGCCTGTAAAGCCCTTGAGAAGTCAACCAGATACCTCTCAATAAATTACCCCAAAAAAATTCTCAAACACTTTCTTTCATTTTATTTTATTTTTCTTTCCCACTTCAAAAAAGTGCTTTTCAAATGAAAATTCCCAGAACTTTAGTTCTCACTGTGAAGGTGCATTTCACACTGAAGAGACTTTAGTTTTTCTAGTTTGACAAATATGAATGGCCAGAACCTCCCAGTGAGACGTACGTCTCTTCCAGACATATTCCCCTGAAAGACAACATACATCTGTCCCTTTGACATAGATTTCGTTCCCACTTCTAGAGTGCATTTCACAAAAACATTCTATCCACTTTGTTCCCTCTTAACCTTTTGCAATTGCATTTCACATTAAGGCCTAAAAGTTGGTACCAATGGCTATTAATGGGAGCCATCTCATGGGCCCAAATCCATCAAAAGTCTACTAAACCTTAATTAAAATTTGTTTCATTTTTTCATAACTTAATAGATGAGAAAAATATGCATAAGTGTTTTTTTTAAAAGAAAAATAATTTTATTGATTCAAACTAGTAATACGTCGTTAGAAACACATGCGAATCCCTTCAAACTGTAAATGATGAAACAACACTTATGTTAATGAAATAATAAACCGGTTCAAAGTTTATAAGTTTGATAATACTTAAATGGTTAGAATGTTGATGGCTCTAAATTTGCAACATATTGACGACTATAATCTGATTTGTTATCACTATTTGATTGAATATGTTTTGTTTGTTTGAATTGACCACGTACAAATAAAAATCGGTGTGACATAGGGTACTTGGAGGGTTATGAGAAATGCAAATTAACTATCTATAATGCTCAGATCATGAAGGTAACCTATGATTCTATAAAGATCTATCCTAATAAGAGTTACATCAGATAAATGAGTTTTGATTACTATTTTTCAAGACAATAAATAAGTGACATCAATCTAAATCATGGGTAATTTTACTTTTCTAAGTTGAACTTATTCATGGTTTTCTACTGACGTACCTTTGTTTGGTTGGGCACCTTATAACTTTTAGATTGACAATTTCTTGCAAAACCCTATTGTAAAGGCCTTACAATATGAATGGATTTTACAGCAATAACTTAAATGTAGAGTGAATTCCACAAGGCCTTATTATTATTATTATTTTTTTATTTTTCTCAAAATTTTCTTTTGCAACATGATGAACACAAAGTCAAAATTCCATAGTTGATATGTCTCAAAATAATGTTTTTTTTTTAAATTCCTAAATTAATAAATGTTTTAAAATGATGTCCAAATTAGTGCGTTCTTGTCATGTCAATAAAATCATAATTAGTAATTACGGTTTTAAATTTTTTAAAATAATTAAAATGGTAGTTGGTGACTATAATTTTAGGCTTAAAGTTAAAACTATGGTTGATGACTACGGTTATAATTTTTTTTTAAACGATTAAAATCGTAGTTATTAATCATGATTTTAACTTTAAGCCTAAAACCATAATCATCAACTACGATTTTAACTATTTAAAAAAATTTAAAATCGTAATCACCAATTACGATTTTAGTGACATGACATAGATGTATTAGGTTGAACATTATTTTGAAATATAAATTACTTTGACAATTGTTTTAAAAAAAAAACATTATTTTAGGACAAAGTTCTAGTTGATGGTTATACTCTGAAATCCACATGGAATCATCATCTTTTATTTTCTCTTCCATGCTTGTGTTGTCAAAAGAGAAACATGACACAATCTAAGGGAATTTGGGTTAGAAGTAGTGTGCCTGGTCACACCCATTATCCCCATCAACCATTGCTTGCTTTTTCTTTCCTTTTCCAATTATTTTTGTTAGGGTTGCCAACCTTATTGGTAATCCAACACAATTAGCAACCAAAACCCATTAACAAAACCATTCTTATCTGCTCTCTACCCTGAATTGTTCCAATTATTAGAGTCTTTACTTAAGAGAAGAACCAAAATTAAATAAATGAAATACTTCAAAAGGGTGCTTAGGAGTCTTCAACTTGAGAGTTCTCCCTCATATAAAATTATATCAAGGAAAGTGATGGTAAAGGTTTCCTCCCCTAGGGGATGTCATGCTACTATATGGATAATAGGAGTAAGATAGTAGCTTTTTTTTTTTTTGGAGTATCATAAGATTGGGAATCTTTTTTTATATTATATAATCCTTCATCCCCCTTGGGAAAACATAATATACATGTATGAAAGCATCCCTTTTGGAGTATATCAAGATGGGGGATCTCTTTTTATTATATAACCTCTCATCTCACTTTCAAAGAGAATATCATATCTGATAGACAGAGAAGAAAGATGACACATGAAGGGGGTTTCTCTTGGAGTACCCTAAATGAGAAAATGATCAAGGATTTATTTATTAATATTTCTTTAAGAAATAGGGTGTGATTAATTTTTATAATAAAGAAAAACCCCACTTAGTTTCAATGAAGAGTCTATAATTTATGTATAATAAAAAAATTTCTAAAATATTTTTCATATCTTTAATTGGTTTTTCTTTTCTTTACTTCTTTTTTTTTTCTTTATAAAAGAACCTATTAAAAAAACTATTTTCAATACAAGATTGATTTAACATGCTTTTTGACTTATTAATTCCCAAAAATGGCTTTTTTTCCTCTAAAGGTATAATATAATTTTTAACAAATTTTGTGCGATGTGCTAAGAGAGGCTAATTGGGTAACTCCAAAAAAAAAAAAAAAAATTTCCTAACTACAAAAGGAAACTTGGGGCCCGTTTCGTACCTGTTTTCAAGAATAGTTATTCAGAACAATTTTTAAAAACATATAGAATATCATTTTGGTGTTATCTAAAAACTGTTTTTAGTTTCCAAATTCAATATTTTTTGTGTTTTTTGTGTTTTCCAGAACAAAAAAACTTGGAATCAAACGTGTTTTCTATATTTTATTAGTTCTCCTTATTTAAAAAAAAAAAAATTTAAAAACTGCAAAAAAGCTCTTGAATACTTCTTCAAGTTTTAGAGATCTCCAATGATCTCATTTCTTATAATTCATGAGAGAGAGTCCATTATTTTCCATATCTTCAAACCTTATAACAAATCTGATAAAAATATTATAGTGGAATGAAAGGTAGAAAGAACACAAACTTCAGGTATAATAAAGTCATTACAGTTATTTAAATATGGTAGTGGAAGCTGTATGAAAAGATCAAGTGGGACTTAATTCTCATTCCCCTCATTAATCCGTATCTACACTATAAACTAAACACATACATTTTTCCTCTAATTCTAATAACTTATTCGATAATTTTCTTTATCAGAAAGTTCTTCGAATATTACAAAGCTAAGCATAGGAATTAATCCACCCCACTTATTAATTAATTTATTAGGAATCAAAGGACATAAGAATTAGTGTAATATGAATAGATAAATGTCATTGATTAATGTCTCCTTCAAGTGTAACAATGGCTAGTAGGAGCAGGCAGCATTTATAAAAATAAACTTATGTGGGGAATCGATCTATCACGCTTTTGATTTTCTATAGTGATTTTCCATGCAGATTAAGCTGTGTCAAGTGGCATATATGCTGTATTCATTATCTTAAAAATGGGATTATTTAAATATGCATACATCATGGTTTATCCATTCGATGATGAATATGACCTGCACTATATAGGCCATGGTGTGTCTCCAACTTTGCCCTATTGAAGTAAAGCTTTCTTTAATGTAATTTATTTTCTTCCATAAAAAACATAATGACGAGGGACTGCACTGATTGATGAAAAGGAAGTTTTAATTTTTTAAAAATTTTTTATCTTTTATTTTTTTTAGGGAAACTTGTCTTTCAATCCATTCATTTGCGAATAATTGAAAAAAAGTATAAAGAATGCAAATATATGTTTAGAACGATTCCATAGATAATAGTTGTGTTTCAGATATGATAGTATCTTGATAAATTGTAGGTACTATTTTGACAGTATTCATTATTATGCATTTTTATATTTAGATACTATCATATTTGAAACATAATTATTTTCTATATAATCTTACTGAATCATGTATTATGCATTCCAAGTTTTCCATTTTTTTGTTTTCCTGTTTTTGTGCATTAATGTCATGTTCACAAGGATGGGGGATGGCAAGTTGAGTGGAGGTATATGCAGCCTAGAATCCTTGATGGGTGCAATTTTAATGGGGATTACGTATGGGAATATAGATGGAAACAAAGTACATATACTCGAATCCCATCTGGGGCAAGAGGGAGGGGAATATTCTATTTAAGTGGGAGTGTTTGGATACACAGAAAGTAAAGTGTATCAAGGTCTAAGTATCAAGGTTGATATATATGCTTTTCTATATCATTATATTAATATATACATTTTCTCAGAGGATAAGTACATGCATGAAAGTAACCCATATTTTCCATGCTACCAAACATATTCAATTTAAGTAAAAGGTATTCATTCCCAAAAAAAGAAAAAAGAAAAAATTATTCTCTCTCCTTTGTAATTTATTAGACTTGTATATTTTTATATACACTTGATATGGGAATATAATGAAGTGAAAGCTAGCTGAAATAGATTAGAAGACACAAAGGATTGTAGCCCCATGAATATGTATATATATTCTTCCTTGACAGTACAAGACAAGTTGGCCACTTAAGTATGCTGGAATTCAGACATCACATGAATCATGCCATATATTTTTCAGAAGGGAAATTCTCTCGAAACTACATAACTTTTGGGAACTGATCAGATATGATATGTGAGACAGTGAGAAGAATTCATTCTCCCTGATTTGGTATATTGGTATAAATTGGAAGGGTCTATGGTGGGTATATATATCTTTTCATTCTCATTAATACTTATTCCTTTTTGATGAGTAAGGCCATTGCATTTCATTCATGCTTGGATTCACATTATATTAATTCAACTTATCAAAATACTATACATTTGTATCTTGGTTTCATCACTTTATATTCGAGTCGTGTTTGATTATTTTACACCTTGATACCATTTTTCTTATTGTTTTTTGTACCCATATTCAATGATATATATTTTTAATAATTGATATTATAATGTTTTAAAAAGAATGATATTAGAAATCTAGTGGGTGTCAAATTGATGCCCTAATATTTTTCATATATATAATTAATGTACAAATAATAAATATAAATAAAATAAAATTTAATAGAAAAAATTTTACACTTTGAATTTTTTATATTTGAAAATATGTTACATTCTATTTATTAAGGAAACTATGACCATGTATTTATCAAAGTGTGGCAGAGAAAGAATTAAATTCAGAGGATATATATATAATATTAGAATCTGTCTTAGTCAAAGATTTTGTAACAATGTATATCTTTGTCTATTGGTCACTATAATATATTAATGAATTAAATAAGAAAGGTATTTAAAAGAATTTTACAAATTAAAATTTGATTAAAAAATATAGTAATCTTAAAAATGTGTAAAAAATATTTAATAAACTAATTAGGAAAATTGGAAGATTGAAGGTAATTGTTGTTTATGATTGATGAAAACAGCACAAATATTTTTATAAAGTACTTAATTTTATTGATTGTGCTATGTTTTATCATCAAACTTTTTCAAGAGTCATCACTTAATAAATTATTTTAGTTAATTTTGCTTAGTTTTTCTTTTCAATCAAAATTTTGAATGTTTTTTGTATTCTTATTTTATCTAAAGGATCTATCTAGTCCTTCATTGTATCAATATTTTTTTATTTACTACAAAAAAAAAGGAGAATCTAAATTTGTTTTATATCATTCTATTTACTTCAGCAAATGAAGTTCAATATTCCTTTCTATTAAGTTTAAGGTTAAGTCATAATTGAAATAAGTTATCTAAATTAATTAAAGCATTGGTCTATTTAATCCAAATATCCATTTGATGATAGTTAAGCATTAACAATATTCGATCAAAATCTTATAAACCATTCATGTCATTAGTCGAGAGAATATGTAGTGGGAATGGTCATGACTAACAAGATGTTTAATAAAATTGTAAACGCAATTAAAATGATGACACAGTAAAGCGTTAACTACCTTACATAGTGTAAAAAAGTTAAAATGTTGAAAACTATTGAAATATAGTGTTTTCAATCAGTATCAATGAGGGTTATCGAGTTAATAGATTAAGTAATCTAAGCCTCTTTGTGCTTAAGTCATACTTAAGCCTAATGGGAATTCTATAAATACCCAGTTTGGTGTTAAAAATTATATTGAATTTTTTTAGATAATTGGTTTCCACATAAAGAGAGTCACTCCACCTTCTCATCTTTACCCATTGAAAGTATGTTAAGGTTTTGAGTTAGTTTAGGAAACTTCCAACAACTTCATTCCTCATCTTCATCGTATGGATTTTATTTTGGATCAACCAAATCTAAGATATATTTTTCATTAGCATATTCTAAATTAAGTTTAGGAATGTAATTTTTCATTGTGCATGGGATATAGAAAAGTGTATGATAGTTAAGTATATTTCTTGGAGTCGGGAAATGAAGAAATCAAGATTTTTTTCCCCACCAAGACTGAAATGCAAAAAAGAAACAAAACTTGAATCTATGTGCTATAAAAATCACATTTTTGATCTAGATGTTTCTAGATAGATCATCCTTTAATTGATGCAAAGATCATCAAAATGTCACACAATCTTCCAATTAGTAACCATTTCATCAATCATTGACACATTTACAAAAGTGACTAGACACTTCAAGAGGAGCTAAAGAGAAGAGAAGAGGTATCTAGAAGACTACTAGTTTTAATGAGTCTTCTTTTTGTAAAACATTAATGAATATTTGATAAACTAATAAATTGTTCATTAATTGATAAATCAATAACTTTCTTAAAATAAAATCTTCTCGTGGTCTCAAAAATAATAATTTACAGGAGTTTTATTATAATTAGATCAATAAAAGATCTAGACTAGCTACTTAATCATGAATTCCTAAGCAGCCTTGAACTTTTATTAAAATGTCTTTATGTGTACATCTGTAGTCAATTCTTCATAAAGTGACTATAGAACTATAAGTGATATATAGAAAGATAATAGTTCTAATATTTGTAAAATTGACTCAAAATTCTACTAAACAGAGGTCAACTATGTGTCAATACTTTTAAAAAAATTACATTAAGATGAAAGACAGTTAAGTTTGATTTAATCAATTTCTTGAGTCGATTGTATACTTGTATGTCAAATGTATACTCTCATAAACTCAAAGATAACCAACATTTTTTGTTGATTAACCATGTCTTTCATTTACATTTTTTACTTAACCATGTCTTTCATTTACACCTTGAAAACCATGACTTCTACTTTTTGAAAATTTGTGCACAAATGTTTATATATGTACACATGCATGGCACCTCATGAATGGCATATAACAGGGAGGGGAGTGCTTATCACACATTAAGGCATTGGAATTGTTGAAAATTCACACTGCTATTAGCTGTGATTCCATACGTGGTAATCATCACTTCCTTAGATCTTACTTAATCCAGGAAAAAGAAAAAGAAAATCCTTTCCAATGTCACACCTCTCACTAGGGAAAATCTCCCCCCCACCCTCATTTTGAAGCCCATCCAACAAATGCACAAGGATTACTAAAAAAACACTTGGAATGAGATCAACATACCTTTACACCCAACTAAAACTACATATTTTTGTTGATGGGATTGCCCACTTAGCCCACTAAGAAAATCAAATTTTAATTTATTCATCAAATTATTATTATTTTTTAAAATTATGGGTATGTTTGATTACAATTTTTGAAAATAGTTTATTGTTTTGAATAATAAGGAAAAAACGGAGAATAAGTTTGAAAAACATGAAAAACGCAAAAAACATTAAATTGAAAGAACAAAAACGGTTTTCAAGAAACACCAAAATTGTGTTTTCTATATTTTGAAAAACTATTCTCAAAAACAATTTTAAAAAATAGTAACTAAATACGCCCTATGTTTCTTTGGCAACTTGACAAATGATTAATGACATCAGACTAGATTCTATTTGTTTTTCTAAGTTACCCATGTAAGATTTGGCAAATCTATGTAGGAATCAGAGGGGTGGTATGTTGTCTCTGTTATTTCCTATTCATCATGGCAAGGGAATGTGGAATCAGATGCATAAATCTGTATAGGGGTGCATTCAGATTCCAGAACATAAACAAGAAGAGATCCAAGTGGCCAAGAAACCGAAAAAAGTCAACCTCTGGGACTGTCAGTGGAATCTGCATCAGACGTCAGCAACTATGCTAAGTGTCGAATGAAAAAAAACCCAATAATTTAGATAAATTGACACAAATGACAAACCCAATTGAGAAAAAGAGATTCTGGGATTCTCTTTAATTCCACTCATTCAAAGCCTTTTAGTATAGTAAGTTACATGCATAAAGGCTATTGCCACTGCAATGCCCCATAATTGTTTCTTAATTAAGGGGAAAAAAGGAAAGACAAAAAAAAAGTGTCCACTGTGATCAGGCTTTTGAGTCTTGGTTAGCCTTCATGGGAGGTTCTGGAATTGGCATGCTAATGGCAAGAGAAGAGAGCTTCTTGGCTTCAGCTTTTTGCATTTCTATATCATTTGTTTCGATGTCGTCGATCATCGACATCCCGTTCTCCTGTCCGGCTTTTATGGCTTCTGGTATCTCCTCTTCCTGCTTCTTCTCTGCATGTTCCTTGTACTTTCCCCATAGAACTGAGTAAAGTCCAGCAACAATCAAGATGGCCCCAAGAACACTGCACCCATAATGATAAAGAAGTTTCATAATTAGTTAAAAATTCTGCAAATGAGGATTCTTTCCAAATAAGGATTCTGTAGTGGAGGGGAAGCTAGTATGGAATAAACAAGAGAATTAGCTGCAATTATACCCTCCAAGGAATATCTTTTCGGCCAGGATGAAGGAGCCCATGATTGCTACAATGATCATCATCAAAGGGCTGAAAGCAGTGGCAAAAACTGGACCTCTTGACTTCATCACCAAGCCTTGGACATAGTATGAGATGCTTGATGTCACAATACCCTACACATGGGAAAATATAACATATTATTCAGAGAAAGATACAGAGAAGTGAGAGAGAGAGAGAGAGAGGAGAGAGATAGACTTACAGCATAGGCAGCTGCAAGGAGATTCATGTCCCATCCAATTGTCCAAACAGAAGGTTTATGTTCCATAACAAAGGTGACTGCAATGGCTTGTAGAGTGCCAATAAAGCAAATAAGGCTTGTGAGAGATAACTGATGGTTCTTGTATGTCTTCAAAGCTTCAGCCTGTCAATTCATAGAACAGAATATATTAAGTTTTAACTCTCTGAAAGTACTCCTCTTTTTATCTTCTGATACCTCTGTTGTTAAACAGACTAAATTACCTGTAGAACGAAGAGAAAAGCCCAGGCCAGTGTTGCAATGATAACGAAGATCGAACCCTTGAACCAGTCTTTGTCAGAGGAAGTGGCGGCCGCGGCGGAATGGTGAGGATGGATGTGCTTAGTCCACACCATTTCCATGATGGGTCCCTTGTAGAGTGTCATCACCATTGCTCCAGCCACTGTGACAATAGTTCCAACCACCTTTGCTTGGCACCTCACTTTCTTCAAGTCTATTTTCTCCATTCTATTCATTTTCCATCAAATCAAACATGTTAAATATCCAATCAGATTATATCAAAATGATCAATCATGATGTTGATGATTATAT
The DNA here is from genome assembly GCA_016808115.1 of Tetrastigma voinierianum. Lineage (NCBI taxonomy): Eukaryota > Viridiplantae > Streptophyta > Magnoliopsida > Vitales > Vitaceae > Tetrastigma > Tetrastigma voinierianum. The sequence goes on along the minus strand of JAEQBH010000476.1, from coordinate 811,130 downwards.
ATTGAGGTTGATAAATATGGTACCGGAATATGACTGCCATGACGAATGTCATGGCAGGAAGCATGTTGCTCAATGCGCATGAGAAGGTCGGGGAAGTCAGCTTCAAACCAGCATAGTAAAAGTTCTGGTCGATTACAGGCCTATCAATCCAAACAAACTTCCTTTAACAATGCAAAAAAAAAAAAGATATGAAAAAAAAAAGATTCAGCAATTAAAGAGACTGACCCAAGAAGAGCCAAGACAAATATTTGCATGAAAACCCGGAATGTTATCCTTGGTTGCGACTTCCTGGAATAAAAAAAACATGAAAGAATCAGTACGCCTATGTTTGATTATAGTTTTTGGAAATAATGAGAATAAAGAAAACACCAAGAACATGTTTGGTTCTTATTTTTTACTGTTTTAAAAGAGAACACAAAAAACACTAAATTTAGAAAATAAGAATGGTTTTCCAAGAACACAAAAAATGGTGTTTTAAAAAACCGTCATTTTAAAAAATATGAACCAAACAAGCCATAAGTTTCGGAGAGAGAAAATCCAAGAAAATCCTTTTTCTATTTTCAGATTTTAGTTCATGTAATGTACCTTTCAAGGAAAATAGCAAAAGGAGCAATCACTGCAGTGGCAAAAGCATGCCTGTAAACCACCAGAACATAGTGGCTCATCCCCTGGTTGAGAGAAACCTTAGTGATAATATTCATCCCTGCATATCCAAATTGCAGGGAGATCATGGCAAAGTAGGGTTTGCTGGAGTGTAAGAAACCGCCACATCTCTTTAGTTCCATTTTCTTGGGAAAGAACAAGAAAAATGGAAGAGAGTGTGGGATGGGCAGGAGGGAATAAAAGGAAATGTGGGTGGATGAGGATATGGGGCTTGAGCCTAAGGAAAAGAAGGGGAAGGAGGCAATTTATAGCCAAAAAGGAGGGAACTGGGAATAGAGAGGCTGCAAAAAATGGAGAGTGGGAGGGAAGGTGAGAATTGTTCTGGTGATGGTAGTGGATTCCAAGTGGCAACAATCAAGGTTGGAAAGAGTGGGGATTTTACTCCCTTTATTTTAGTGGTAAAGGAATCAGCTATGTCACCAAATTTGTGAGTGATCATTCATCATGATATATACATATTTTGCTTTTAATTACCTTGTCACCTTCAGGGTATTTCAAATATATTCAATAATAATTATGTTGTTGGATTATAGGATGAAGAAAAATTTAAAAAGATTAAGAATATTAATATTATTCTTAGACCCCGTTTGAAATTAATGCAGGAATAAGGAATCTGAATGAAAACTCTATTTAGTTCTTTATTCAATATTTGGATTCAATGATTTCAATTGCATAAGCAGAATAAAAGTAAATATTTACTTTTAAAATTCAGAAATTTTGATTCCTTTTGTACATTCATATTTTATTATATTAATATTACCCATTGGGATCTTTATTGCTTTAACAAAAATTTTCCTATATTCAGTAAGAGATATGATAAATACTTACGTCATATTTTACATTGGATATGAAAGTTCTTTTGTAGTACATCTCATTTTGTCCTGTGTTGGGTTTGCTCTTGACCAATTCGAATCTCCTCAAAATTATTGAATGTTTATCTGATCGTTAATTTTAGGTACCCATAATATTGGTCGAGGTATTTATAATCTAAACTAAACCAGTGACAAATCTAGAAAATTAAGTCATGGACATAAATTTTTTAAGGAGGTGAATTCTAGTATTAGACAACTTGACTTGAAACTTGGGGTTAGGAGTTTGACTCCTATTATATACAATTTTTACCCAAAATTTGAGGGGGTGTGGTAGGCTCTCAAGCCCAATCTGAGAGCCAAATCCAAAAGATTGGTTTGATAGGTGAGAAAAATTCTCAAGTATAAGTATCATTCCATACTTTTGTGTGGAACCGATGTGAGATCGTATCATTCCATATTCCTTGAGAAACCGGATGTCTGTAGACGACATTCACTTTGGGTGGTTAACACTTTGGATATCATTCACTCCAGACCTACCTTTGAGGCACCGGTTAGCCATCTTCAAGGTAACCTTTTCCCAGGTAGCCCTTTCCCGTTACGTATCGGCTCTTAATAAAAACACTAATGATAGAGCCTTAAGCCCAATCGGAGAGCCCAATCCAAAAGACTGACCTGATAGATGAAAAAACCTTTTAAGCTTAAGTACCACTTCACACTCTTGTGTGGAATCGATGTGAGATCGTATCATTCCATACCCCTTAAGAAAATGGACATCTACGGACGATATTCGCTCTAGGTGACACACATACTGGATAACATTCACTCTGGACCTATCTTTAGGGCACCAGATAACTCTCTCCCGTTACGTATTAGTTCTTAATGAAAACACCAATAATATGACCTTAAGCCCAATTAGATATCCCAATCCAAAAGATCGGTCTGATATATGAGAGAACTTCTCAAACTTTAATATCACTTTATATTTTTGTGTGAAACCGATATGTGATCGTATCAAGGTGCATTTGCTCCCAGGCTCTTAGTATGTTTGCCACTAGCCTGGACATTCTATGTGCGTGCACTCAATTATATAGATATCATTTTCTTTATGTCAAGGATCCACATAGTTAAGAATGTGTAAAAAAAAAAGAAAAAAAAAGACACGAGAGAGGTCGAGGGATACGAAAGTGGAAAAATGAGGAGGCCTTGACCTTGATGGATTCATGAAAACAAGAAATTATGGGGAGAAATATATGTATGCTATCAGACTCGACATACATTACAGCTTAATTTGGGACATGACGTGTGAAGTTGCAATGAGTGGGGTCAAAAGTCATGACCCGGTTCTCCTCTACTACTTTACTATCGTCATCATTTTTATTTTTATTTTTATTTTTATTTGTATTTGTTGTCTCTTTTTCAGGGAGGGAGTTTATTTATTGTTTCTAATCATTACAAAAATATATGATAAAATTCGTAGTTGTTTCTAGCCTTACTTCTTATCTTAATTAATACATCACGGTTGGTTGACTACAGAACCTTGGAAGATATTTAACAAGGTAGTGCTTTTCTTTCAGTTTTTTTTAAAAAAAATAAAAAAATTTAAAATTTCTATTTAATTAAAAAATAATTTATTGGTATTAATAAACATGATTAAAAATTATTATCAACAATTTTAATTTAATTATGTTGACTGGTCATATCATCACGCAGTCAAAAAAAATAAATACCACTTAAACCCCTACTTAATTAAAGTTGTAATAATTTTATAGTTAATTATATTTGTAATATATGAATATGCAAATTAAAAGGCTTGTTTATATTTTAGACCATTTAGGTCTTGTTTTAATGGGCTTCTAAGAAGTCAATTTCTTTTTAAAATTTCAATAAATTCTTTTGTCTTTTTTGATTAATTTTGTTAATTCAAAAATTTTGTAATTTAAAAAAGAGTTAATATGAAAGAAAATAAATGTTATTCCTTATAAAAACTCTATTTTATTTTATATTATAAGTTTTCGATATTTAATAAAATTTTATAATACCAATATATTAAGCTTAAATTATGATTTTACCTTTAATTTCAACCTCTTATTAAGATGAAAAATAAAAATTTATCTCAAACAAACCTATTCAGTTGACATTTGAATTTAATTGAACTATATATATTTTTTCAATTGTGTTCTAGTGAAAACTATAAACGAACAAAAAAACCTTTTTTTATCAATTAAAAAAAAACCCTTTTACTAAAATCATTCCAAAAATATTTTTAGAATCAATTTAAATAATTTTTCACCATCCAAATATTTCAATAACACATTTACATTTGGATTATTAAAAAACTTTTTAATTAGTGGAACTTTAAAATTAATCATAAAACCTAAATGTGAAGTGCATTTGACATTAATTTTAGAAAACAATTTTATATTTTGAAATATTCGATTTTTTTTTTTTTTACATTTATTCACATTGTATTACAATATTATAGTATTATATTCATATGGAGGTTCGAATCTGATCCATTTCCTACACTCTACCCAACCTTTTAACTACTGAGCCAACCACTATGTCTCATTGGCTCTAACATTCAATTTAAGCATTAAGAAAAACATTAAAAACGCTTTTTAAAATTACTATCATGCTCTTAGAACTTCATTGCCAAAATGTTAAAATAATGAGTAGGAGAATTTGATAGTGGTAAATACAACAGCTATAATGGAAGCTGATGAAATGTGAAGCTCGATGTGGTGAATACAATTATTGTATGTAGTGAAACTTAGACATTAGGAAAGTTAAAAGGTGAAGTAAATAATTGGGTTTGACCACCTAATTGTGTGGTGGGAGTATGAGCCTAGGCTTTGATGAAGACCCAACACAAGACATGGTGTGTTCAATTAGCTCAAAAAAGCCTTACAACATAGGCTTTTATGCTTAGACAGTCAACAAACCAATTGTAGTGGATTTAAAAACTCTTTAACAGCACGTGAGACCAGCCTAGCTACCCAAGTTAGGCCAACCTTTTGACCAAACAAGAGGTTAATGCTACAACTTTCAATTGAGCTTTCTTTATAACGCCATGCAACATACATCTATGTGGAAATTTTTTTTTTTTTTCATTCATTGAACATATGATTTTGTTTTCCAAAATAGAGAGCTTTAAACCAAAAGAAATAAAGATAATGATAAAGGAAAGTCAATGACATAAAATAATTTCTCTCAATGAACCTTCCCTTAATTGATTTGATCAATTTTTATATTGCTTGATTCTTTCTCATTGTACATGGATAGTTTGTATATTTACTAATTGTATTTCATTTTACAATAGCATCCAATGATTCTTTGTACGTGTATATATGTACCCTTCACGACATAATGAAATACAAGCTATTTTTCTTATCCTTTATGTCTTCATGGTATCATAGCAGGTTCTGAAAATCAAATCTTGCCTTTTCTTTTCTCTATCTCCACATTTATCTCACTCTAGTCATGGCTGTTGAAAATGAACAAGTCATAATCTCAAATTCTCTAGAGCTCACAAAAGCCCTTGTTATCATCAATACTAACAATATAGTTAAACTCACCTCGACCAATTATCTATCAAGGAAGCTTCAAGTTGAAGCAATCCTTATTGGCTATGATCTCTACAAATTCATAGATGGGTGATCAAATCCTTCCCCTCCCCCCTTTATCAAGACCAACAATGTTAAATCATCAAATTTAGAACTTCAATCATGGTTTCATCAAGATAAGCTTATTTTTGGTGCACTTGTTGCGTTTCTCACCCCATCTCTCATTCCTCTCATCTCTCAATCACACATGTCAAAGGATGCGTGGGATGTCCTTGCCAACACCTATGCTAGACCATCTCGAGGGCAGATCAAACAAATTAAAGAACAAATCAAGCATGCAACAAAAGGCATCAAGACTATCTACGAATATACGCACTTCATCAAAGCTCGTGCCACTGAACTAATGTCTCTCAATAAGCCTATGGATCATGAAGATCTTTTGGAGAAGATTCTTGATGGCCTTAGAAGTGAATATCAATATGTTATTGATGCAGTTAATGGTCGTGATACTCCAATTTCCTTTGAAGAATTACATGAGAAACTAATCAACAAGGAAATAACACTTCAACAACAACATTCACTCTTTCGCGCCTCGCTACGGCTAATCCCAATGCTCCACACTAGAGGTCATGCTAATGCTTGTCCTTGGTCATCAGCGCCCTTTTCACTCAGTCTCCATACCTGTCTCTTTGACTCGAGGAGGTCGATCACCATTACTAATCTCTTCTTGGTCAACGCACGGTGTTATGTTTAAGGGCAAAGTAGCTATGCAATGCCTCTTTCGACAATCCATCTTAAAATGTCATAAAACAAACATCAACTCCTAGACTTCCATGGGAAAACCACGCTACCACTGGCAAACCATAGGCTCATGCAACTCATACCATGACATCTAATTGTCTTCTTGACAGTAGGCCTCTCATCATGTTACATCAGATTTAGGCAATCTCTCTCTTCATACTCCTTATGATGGGTTTGATGACATCATGATTGGCGATGACACAAAGCCTATCACCCACACCCGCCTCGTACCTCTCTTTAATTCCTTACCCTTTAAATTAAATTGTGTACTTTATGTTCCTTCCATGCAAAAGAACCTTATTTATGTTTCTAAATTTTGTCACCAAAATAACACCTCCATTGAGTTCTCACATTCTTCCTTTTTTGTAAAGGATCTCACCACGATGAAAACTTTCCTGCTAGGTCAAGCTAAAGACGGAGTGTACGAGTGGTCAGTTTTCCAATCATAATCATCTCAAGTAATTGCTTTCTCTAATACCAAGTCTTCCCCCATTATCTAGCATCATAGATTGGGACATTCGTCATCATCTATCTATAAGCACATTGTTTCTACTTTTGGTCTTGAATTTTCCGAGTCTTCTATTTCAACTTCAATTGTAACTCTTGTCAATACAATAAAAGTCATAAATTACCATTTTCTACTTCATCTCTTATCTCACACTCCCCCCTTAGAAATTTTCTTCTCGAATTTTTGGACCTCTCCTATATAATATTTTGATGAATTTAATTACTATGTTATTTTCGTGGATCATTTTACAAAGTATATATGATTTTATCCACTCAAACAAAACTCCAATGTTCGTGACGTTTTTGTTTGTTTCAAGGCTTTGGTTGAAAATTATTTCAAAGCAAAAATTGTCAACTATAATCTAACTAAGGGGGTGAGTTTCAAGCCCTTAAATCTTTTCTAGCACTTCATGGCATTTCCCACTTTACTACTCCTCCACATACACCCGAGCACAATGGATATTCTGAACGTCGTCATTGTCACATTGTGGAAACATGCCTTTCTCTTATTTCACATGCTTTGATGTCCTTATCCTATTGGTCTTATGCAATTAAAATGGTTGTTTACCTTATCAATCGTCTTCCCACTCCTACACTTCAACTAGTATCTCACTATGTTAAACTCTTTGGTCAACCTCCCAACTATGGTCAACTCCGAAGCTTTGGGTGTCTTTTCTATTCATGGCTTCGACCTTATGCTCTCCATAAATTAGCCCCCCGCTCTTCACCATGTGTTTTCCTTGGACACTCTACAACTCATAGTGCCTATTTGTGTCTTGAACCCACCTATGGTCGTATCTATACATAGAGACATGTTATATTTGTTGATTCCATATTTCCTTTTGAGTATCTCCATTTGTCTCTTGATCGTCCATTCTCTCAAACTATGTCCCACTTTGACGGCAACAATGACTACTAAACCCTCCCTTTCTCCCTCTATCATAGTCAGTGATGCGACGCTTTCCACCCAACATTCTGATGCCCACAACTCCACCACATCTCCAACCCCTACTTTTGATTATGCCTTTGAAAACCCAAAACTATAAACAACAATTTCAAACCCCTCATAAAGCTTAACCTTATTGCTCAACTATTCACTCCATCTGACCTTGAACCACCACTGTCACCTAAGCTCTCAAAGATCCCAAGTGTCGTTAGGCCATGTTAGCTGAGTATGATGCCTTAGTTAAGAATGGAACCAAGGAACTTGTTCCACTAGATTCTTCTTACAATCTCGTTGGTTGCAAGTGGGTGTTTTGCACTAAACGTTTATCTTATGGCTCTATTGATATGTATATAGCTTGTCTTATTGCAAAAGGTTTGCTCATCAACTTCTTGGCATGGACTATCACGAAACCTTTAGTCTGGTTGTCAAGCCCACCTTTGAACACCTCATTCTCAGTCTTGCAACAAGCCAAGGCTGGACACTTCATCACCTTGATGTTAATAATGCATTTTTGTAGGGTACACTATCCGAGGATGTCTATATGTCTCAACCTCCTGGCTTTGTTGATTGAGACTCCCCTCACTTTGTATGCAAACTCTATAAGGCCATTTATGGCCTCAAGTAGCCCCCCTGTGCTTGGTACCATGAGTTATGTCAGTACTTACTTTATGTTGGCTTTTCCAACTCTTCGACAAACACCTCTATGTTCATCTACAATGATGACGGTTGGACCATCTATCTTCTAGTCTATATTAATGATATTATCATTACTGGCAACACTGACTCAATCACTCAAGACTTCATCGCCACTATTTCTCATTGGTTCTCCATCAAGGACCTTAGTTCTTTACACTATTTCCTAAGCGTTGAGGTGTCACCTCACTAACATGGGCTCTTTTTGTAACCACGTCAATACATTCGAGATCTCTTGACCAGGACCTAAATGACTAGTGCTAATCCAGTTGCTACTTTGCTAGCCACCTCTCCTATTCTCACACTTAATGTCGGCTCAATCCTCTATGATCCTTTGGAATATCGCATTATGGTGTGACTTCTCCAGTCCTTGTCTCTTACTCGCCCTGACATTACTTATATGATCAGCAAGTTGTCTCAATTCATGCACCAGCCAACCACTAAGCAGTGGGGTGTTGTTAATGGTTGCTTCACTATCTCAAGGGTACTTTTGCCCATGGTATTTTTCTTTATTGTGACTCTCCACTCATGCTTCATGCATTCTATGATGCCGATTAGGCAGGCAACAAAGGTGATTTCACCTCTACTACAGAATATAGATTAGTTGCCACTATTATTGCCGAAGTTAGCCGGATATGTTCTTTGCTAACCGAGCTTGGTATATTTCTCCCGTAACAATTGGTAATCTATTGTGATAATGTTGGTGCGATGAACCTTTGCACTAATCCAGTATTTCACTCCCGTACAAAGTATGTTTCTCTTGATTATCACTTCATTCATGAACAAGTTCGGGGTGGACTCCTCTAGGTAGCTCACGTATCCTCCGCCAATGCACTTACTAAGCATCTTCCTCACGCTTGCTATATATATATCACTAGATAATTTTTAATTATCCTATAAATAGAAAATATTAATAAAACAAAAGATATGGACTAAGACCTTGTTTGGGTAAATAGCTTAACTAAACACTTATTTTATAAGAGCTTAGTAGATGAGAGCTTATGTCATAAGTACTGTATTCAATAAACTATTTGTGTTTGGATGCATATTTTAAAAAGCGTTTATGTATTATTTTAAGGTGTTTGGATGTATTACGACACAAACACTTATAACAACCGAGATTATTGAAAAGACCATCATAATCACTTATAAAATTGAACTGTTTGAATAAATAAGCGCTTGTCATTATTTAAAAAAAATTAAAAAAACTAAAAACTAAAGAACTTATATATATATATATATATATATATATATATATATATATATATATATATATATCATGAAACCATGATAAAAAATTTAAAATAAAGTAAATATTCACTATATACTGAAAACATTTATCATTTAAATGTAATATCGAGTATAAAAAATAGCTAATTAACCATTATCTCATTTTCACTTTTATTTCATACGCATTAAAGAAATTATAAAAACTAAAATATTATAGGTTTTTTTTCTTTATTAAAATCTTTCAAACTCTTTTTGTAAATTGGAATGTGATATACCATGAATTCATAGTTATTTAAGATGCATTGAGGCGTAAAAGCCTCTTGTGGCCTTGAGGTGCAAGACGCACTTAAGGCGCATGTTTTTTTAAGTGATGCACACTCTACCTAATATAAATAAAAATTCTATATCTCACTAATATTGTCTATAGTTTTTATCTAATAATAAAGTACAATAAAATAAAGACCATCAAACATAAAAATCAAACATCATTATTGCTTTCCATCATCACAAACATTTTTAAAACAAAATAATAAACATCATTAGTGCTTCCCATTATTACAAAAATTCTAAGTTCTAAAACAAAATAAACACTCATGGATCTGTATCAAATTCTAAATCAAGAAAATCATCATCAATAGAATTTTTTTCTATTTTTAATTATATTTCAGTTTTTTTTACATAATTTTCGGATTTTTTTCTATTTTTACACTTCTTTTCAGAAAATTTTCCCCTATTTTTACATAAATTTTCAAAAAATTTACCTTTTTTTTATGTATTTTTTTTTGGAATTTGTTTTCTATTTTTTTTTAGAAATTTTCCTATTTTTTTTATTTTAAAAATACCTCTTTTTCACACACTTTTTTTGGATTTTTTTTTCTATTTTTTCATATTTTTTTTTCCTATTTTTTGTATAATTTTTCAGAATGACAGTTTTGTCATTAAGATGATCGATTTATAGACTTTCGTATAAGTTTTTTTTTTATAAGCTTCTAAATAAAGCTTATTGAAATAAGCTAGAGTCATAAGTTATTTTTATAAGCTTTTCTAAACACTTATAATTTTTATCAAAAGTACTTATGCGAGAAGATAAACTCAAATAAGCTGTAAATAAGCTCTCTCAGACATACCCTAAGTAGGTTAAGATAGTTTTAAAAAGTATTTATATAGACTTATATAAGAAATAAAATAAAAATTTAAATCACTCTCTAACTAAAAATAATGAACATTTTATATATTTTATCAAAATAATTTAATAATATCTTTGATCATTTTATTTATTTGATTTGGTCTATAGGTTTATAAAAATTGAATTATTTTTAAAATATTTTTTGAAATTATTTTACATAAGTACATGGAAACATCTATAATTAATTGAAATTTACAAAAATATTTTTTATAAATATTTTTTTTAACAAATTGGTTTATATTGAGAGTAGTATTTTAATGTGTTTAAAAAGTCGTGTGAAATGTTTATTTTAAGAAGGTAATTAAAATTTAAAAATAATTTTAAATTGTTTAAACTCTTATAGAAATTGTATTTTGAAAAAGTTACAAAAGTAATGGTCCCAAATTATTAGAAATTTGCAACTACAATTATCATTCCTCAAAAATATTATAATTTTAGTGGTAAACTAATTATAAATTTTTTCGCATGTTAAAGTATTTCCTGCAACCAATAAAAAAGTTGTCGTAAATAATAAAGATTTTTTAGACCAACAAATGAGTAGGAGCAAATAATAGGACATTTTTGTGACTATCTTTACAATCCTTATAATATATTAAACTTTTTAGGATGAGTTATAATATTTCTTGTAAAATATATTAGTTTTCACGATCAACATAAGGTGCATCACAAATAATGCACCTTTATATGACCAACCAATGAGTGGTCATAAATCATATGGTATATTGTAACTATTTTTACCACTCATCACAAAATATTATATTTTTAGAGACACATTACAATATTTGTCATAGATTATAATTTTTTTGAGGCTAACATAAGATTCATCACAATTTATATACTCATGTACGACCAATCAATAAGTGGTCACGTATTATAAGATGTTTTACGATTAAAATTACTAGTCCTCATAAAATATCAAACTTCCTAGAACGAGTTACAGTAATTTTTATATATTATAGTATTTTTTGTGGTTAATATAAGATTTTTCAATTAGCGACCAAGTGTAAAAATTCATCAGAGAAACTTAGATTAAATGACTAATTTGGGTTAATCGTAAAAACTTTAAACCTAAAAAATCAAATTTCTTGTAGTATTTTGGATTCGTTGTAATCGTTGAGGATCTTTTTAGCATGATTGTCTAAATAATGTCATCACATTTTGTGTGTTAATAGGGGTTGGAACTCATCAATCTCTTTCATCAAATCTAACTCTGAAATCGTACTGATCAATTATCAATATTCTGGAAAATTTAGACTTATAAAATTTAGAATCCATATGCATGTCATACTATTTAATCAGTACAACTCATATATCAAGATCTTGAGTTTAAATTAGTTACATCACTTAATTACATTAGTAACTCACAGTTGATTATATGATTCAAATGAATAAATTTAATATAAAGTCAAATGTAATTGAAAATATTAAATTAATCATTTACTATTAGGTTTATTATTTGGTGGCGACACGTAATAAGTTGTTTGGGATTTTTCATAAGACAAGATGGAGTAGTGGATAGAAAGTAAAATGTCCCATTGGTTTGATGAATACATGGTGGTCATGAAGAGTTGTAAAAGGCAAAAAAAGAAAAAAAAACAACAAATAAATAGTCACGAAACATTGTTTGATTCGAAAAGCAGATCCATCGAAATTTCCATCCACATAAGCAGGAAGCATTCGTGAACCGAATTATTGAGCACTCATACGACAAGTCTATTAAATTATTATCAAATGAGTAAAATGTGTACTCTTTTACTATGTAATACAAAATAAATAAATGTAAAAAGAAAAAAAGAAAAGAAATGTTGTTATATTGGGTCTCCCTTGCAGATTCTAAGTGTGAATATAAGGGATGAAATAATCATCACATGTGTGAATATAACATTTCTCATATTTTTTATATAAATGTTATTTACTATTTTATGTATTTATGTATAGATTTTAAAATGCAGGTCATTTTTTTATGAAAAAATTTATTTTTGTCTATTTAAGGCAAAAAAAAAAAATATTATGGACTTTTTTGACAATTGTTCTTAAAAAAAGTTTTTTAAAACAAGTTTTGAAAATTATTCTATATGTTTTGCAAAATAAAAGTTTACTTAGGAAACATAAAATATATGTAATATTTTCCTTTCTAATGTTATTTTTAAATTTTTTTATACATTTATGTGATTATTTTTTAAATAACATCTAGAAAATCAGTAGTAGTAAAAAACAATTCAAAAATTTTCTATTTTAGAATATCTTAAATAAAAAATAAAAATCAATTTTTTAATCAACTATTTGTTTTCCTTATTATTTTTGGCCTAAAAAGTAGAAAATTGTTCTTAGAAACACTTGTTAAACAAATCTTAAATTTTTTAATTTGGATTTTCAATAGTTCTTTTAATCAAATAACCCTAAAGCAAAAGAAAAGAGGGATAAATTAATTTTTTTTTTATCCTTTTGAATTTAATAGTAGTACTCAACTATTTCACCATGAAGTGATGAAAAATATCTTATGTAAGAAATTAAATAATAAAAATATTATTTTCCAACTTGACATATTAAACATAGAATAGTCAAGTGTAAATCAAATTAACATTTGATGAAAAAAAGGAAAAAATAAATCATAAGAGGAGAAAATATCACTAAAGTAAAAGTATGGCACTTTGCTTACCTAATTTAGCATTTCGTGTACACCACCACTAAGACAAAACAAGTGATTAGTGAAAGTAATGAAAGTAATGTAGACATGGAAAAGGCCCATTCTACAAAAAAAAAAAAAAAAAAGAAGAAGAAGAAAGCAAGATCACAAACATGATCTTCTAACCTGTAAATAATGCAAAAGAATCTCTTCAAGAAAAACATCAACCATGCACAACAAAACAAAGCAAGCATGAAAGTGAAAAGTGAACATGCAAGTTTTATTTCACATGGGTCCTTAAACATAAAATATGCTAAAAAAAATACAAACATTAAAGAAATCCATTACATGTTTATAAAAAGTACTCAGAAAACCTAATATAAGAGTTAGGATTTAATAACATAGCACATAAACTAATGGATGTGGAATTATAGCCTAATGACACAGGATTTTGATGTTTATAACCTAGGTTTTGGGTTTAGCTCTACATGTCTATAAAGGAAAAATTATTTGTAAAAAAAATATAAAATAAAATTCAAAGGGAATATGGTTCCTGGGCCTTAGGTGGCTTCATCACTCCTTGCATATATCAAAAGAAATATGCATTCAAAGGTTTGTTTCTTTGCTTTACGAGAATGATTAAGGACATATATCATATAATCATCTTATTTGTGAATAGTGTAAAATTTTGATTTAGATAATATTTTCATTTTTTTTCAACACCCTATTGATTTTAACAATTGAATGCAGAGAATTAATCATTCGGACCTTTAAATTCATAAATGTGGATCAGACCTCTAAATAGAGAAATTCTTGAAACTTAAAAAAAAAAAAAAAAGAGTTAGACAAAAGAAGAAGCAACAACTTGGATAAAGAGAAAAGAAGTGACTTAGACAAATCATCTTTTTAGAAGTTAAATTAGATAGAGGAGGAATAAGAAAATATTAAAAAAGAAGAAGATTTTAATCAGTAATTCAACATATGTTTGAAAGATTTTGAGAGATTGATAGGGAGGACTGAGGAGAGCTCTTTAAATTGTGTCCACGTTGGCACCCAACCGATTGCCAGCGTGGCGCTGACGTGGCTAAACAAACTTTCATCCACTTCAGCTCCTTGCATTATTTGCTCGATTGTTGTAAAAATGAAGGGGTCAACAATTTTTGACAGAAATGATTATTCTTTGACCATAGACTTTTTCAATTATTAAGGCCATGGTAGGGTGTATCCTTAAAAAAACATAGAAAAACATTATGCGATATACATCTTTAAAAATAATAATAAATTAAAAAGTAGTTATGAAAAGCAGTTTTCAATTACTTTAAGTGTTTGGTTATTATTTTTAAAAACTGTTTTATATTTTAAAAAATGATAAAAACAATGAAAACATGGGAAATATATTTAATTTTCTATTTTTTATTATTTTGGAAAATATAAATAATACAAAAAATACTAAATCACGAGAGCAAGTCAGAAAATACTAAAATAGTGTTTTCTGTGTTTTTAAAAATTGTTTTAAAAAATAAGAACTAGACAAGTCTAAAATTTAAAATTTTCTTTTGAATACACTTTTTAATTTCAAAGTAGTAAACTGTTGTTGATAGGATTCGAACCTTAAATCCTTTCTTACGCCTTCTACATATTTGAAATGATGAAAGTTTTATTATTTGAGTTAGGTATAATAGCCAAAAATAAAATTTTAATTAAAAAATCAAATAGGGAAAAAACAGTCTTCCCACTACTTATCCATAAAGTTGTCAAGCATGCACTTAAGTACACGGCACAAATTTATATATATATATATATATATATATATATATATATATATATATATATATATATATATATATATATATATATATATATATATATATATATATAAGGAAATAAATTTTAGTAGTTATTCAGGAATTTTAGTAGAAATTTTATGACTTCTTTGGTTTATAAGAAATTTGAAGAAAGATGTAAGGAAATAAATTTGAGAGGAAAAAATAAAAAGAAAAAGGAAAATCAAGGAAAAGAAAAAATAGAGTTAAAATATTTAAATTATTTTCTACTTTAAACTCATTTAATTTATTTGGACTCATAAAGATAAGATTGAATAATTTAAAAATACAAAGTTTCTTTTTGATCTTAATTATATTTTATTTTCTTTAAAGTTTTTATAGAACTATCAAATTTGATAAAACCATTTTATTTAGTATTTTTTAGGAACCAAATGAATCCATAAAAACCAATTAAAGATACATAGAATTCGTTCTAAAAATGTGTTAAGAACAATTCTTTTCCATATTGTATTGAGTAAAACGTAAACATTATTTTCTATTGCAAGGAAAATATTATTTTGAGCTACATCTTGCTAACATACCTCATTCCTGTGTTTGTAATTATTTTGGTAAAAAATAAATGTCTCCATATGATGAACAAAACGAACCCTATGATTTGTGAGCAAAAGATTGACACGTCAAAGGGTAGTGGCGCACCCAAAGTGGAATGGGGGTCTAATCATCTTCAATCATCTCACATTATTAGGTCAAGTGGGACAAGATACACCAATTGCTATGGCTTCAAATATCATGTATAACACCTTGCAATCACCAAATCCACAAATAAATAAATAAATAAATATATATATACACCCTTGAGTTTTTATTCAAATGGTATAAGAATGGGAAATTTAAGTTCGAATCTTTATAAAAACATATTATTAAATAAGATTCAAAAGCTTTGTTATTGAAATCATTTAGTAACCAAACTTTTAAACAGTAGATGATGAATCAATCATGTGTATTAAATTATTTGGATTTAAATCAAAATTAAAAGGAAAATAAAGGAAGCAATTTGACATTGTGTATGGGGAATGGAAAAGTGGGGATCCTTCCTTTAGTAGGGAGAGATCTTGAGAGGGACGTCATTTGTCACGACATGTTTGACTGTGATGATCTGGTGGAAATGTGGGAGCAGAAAGAAAATGAGAAATGATTCACATATTAAAAACATTATTTGGCTTCAAAGCAAACTTAGTATTCATCCTATATAAACCAACTCTGATTAATTTCTATAAACTTTGAGTGACAACTGCTTAGCATTGAGACATTGCAGGAAGCCGGAAAGAAGAAGAAGGAAAAAGAAAAAGAAAAAAGAAGGAAGGGAAAGAAGAAAGAAAGAGAAGGAGGGGAAGAAGGGGAAAAAAAGAAAAAAAGAAAGAGAAAAGAGAAAGAAAGAAGAAGAAAGAAAAGTATTTGAGAGAATTTGAATTTAATTCAATGTTTTCAAAATAAAAATTGAAAACCAAACTTATTCTATCTTTCTTATTCTTTTTATTTTTAAAAACAAAAATTAATTTTTAAAAACCGTAACCAAACACGCCTTTTTTTCTCTCCTCCTCTTGCTTTCCTTGTTATTAGTATGGCCACAAAGGCACAGTAAGCAGAACAGAGATCAATATGCAACTCACAGAAAAAAAAAAAAAGAAATGAAAAGGGTAAGACATTTTAACTCCATAAAAGGAATTAGTCACAATCTATTAATTTGACAACCTGAAAATTTGAAATGGGATAGCTCTTAGTATGCCCATGTGAAAAAGTTTAAAGACGCTTGTATATGTTATTTGTAATGGGTGACACAAATATACGTTATTTAAAAAAAAAAAAAAAATTAGAATAAGTAAATATTTAAAATAATCAAATACAAACTAGTATATATAACCAAAATCAAACATACCACGGACTACGACATTGCTTTTTTTTTTTTTGTTGTTGTAGTTGTTAGAATAAAAATTTTAAGTTACAAGTAATTGCCTAAATTAAAACCTATTATATCTATAAAAAAATACAACAAATTCACATCACTTGCATTAAAAACATTTCATCCAAAATAACAAATTTTCATTCAAACTAACCTAATTGTATCAAAATAACAACCAATACACATCACTGCATTGCAAATATTTCATTCAAATTAACCAACTTTCATCCTAATTGCATTGAAATGACAACCAATACACAATAATTGATCATTTCATATATAGACCAAATCATATAAATATATACACAATATAATACAAATAACAATATATACAAATATAAATAAACATCAATAAGTCCCACATGATGGAGGCTTTGTCTTTCTCTTAAGACGCCTAGAATACATAGCTAGATGATCCGTAGGGGGATATGCAATCTCAAATGGATCTCATGGAGCTAAGGGAGCTGATGGCGAAATGACTCGACGTGTACGTGGAGAGTGAGGTCGCCTAGGTGGGCATGCACCCAAATCTAGAAGAAGGTCAATCATGGTCTCATAAATGGGAGGCAATGATGTAGGTGATGCCGTAGATGGTAATGTGGCCTCTAAGGCCGGAGATGTAGGTGATAATGGTGGGATGACATGTGGAGGGGAAGTCTTCGAGGGTGGTGTGGAATACGCGTGTGGTATGAAAGTATGGGAGGGTGGAGTGGAAAACTTGTGTGGTATGGAAGTCTCAAGGGTAGCGTGAAATACTCGGGTGGCATGGAGTACTCTGTCGGTGGAATGACGGCGACCCTTCCCGATGCGACATTTCACCTCACTCACCAACTCCACTAGGTCGACCACGATCTCTCCCTCTCCCTCTCATTCGACCTCAGATCGGTTTACATCCACAACTCTGTGGATGACAGCAAAATGTCCCGATGGATGATGTATGGGCGTGATACCTCCTCATCTTACATTTAGTGATCTTGGTAGTCCTCTCGATTAAGTGGTAAACTGTCTATCAGTAATAGTGAATGGGCGCGGAAGTGCAGGAAGCACGTGTACCTCATCATCTAACGTGGCGCCTTCCGACCGGTCTTTACAGTACTACTACTTGTAACTATCTTTTACTTTTACCTTTACCATTGCTTGTTCATTCTCAATATCTTGTTAAACATTTAACGAAATATATTCCATTTATACGACCATATTCCAAAACTATAAATAGAATTAGTGTTCAACATACTCTAATTTTACATTGCTTTGGCGAAACATATACAAAAATAGACAGAAAGGTCTTCGATGGGCGACAGTAGTGTGTTAGCTGATTCAGGTATTGGATTGTCGAGCTTCTAGTTCTGCTTCTCCTTGTACCCACGGATACAAACACACAGTAAACTTATGGCTTAGTGGGGAAATAATACATGTGGAATGACCTCTGTCCAGGGGTCCATCACACTTTGAACAATGCCTCTTTAACGTGTTTACATATCACATAGTTATGTTTATGAACATATCATTTATAGACTCATACACTTCTCACCATATCATCATATTTGTCCTTTGCATCTTGTTTCGTTCATAATAATCTTTGAATTTTGTTTTGGCTCGTGCTTATCCTTTGTATACGTATCATCTGCTTGTGATACTTTGTCTTCTCATATTCATGTCTGTATCATTTGCATGTTCTTGTTATTTATTTGTATTTCCCATGCACTTAAGTAACACTTGAGAAGTGGATACCGGGGCTATGGAACCGAAGGTGCTATAATCATTGTACGAGACAATGAACTATAAGGACCCAAAGGTTCTGTTATCATTGTATGAGACAGATCATCTATAAGGGCCCGTAGGCGTTGTTATCATTGTACGAACTGATGACCATCTGTGCAAGGAGCGAAAATGTAATGACCTAAACGAGGCCTTAATTAGTAATCTGCATGGTCTTTTCTCTAATAGGTATGCTCATCTTATCCCTCTGCTAGGTTACAACGAGACAATCTGTTTCTATTATTTCATTTACAATACATATGTCTTTGCTCCGAATAACTATTATCCTGTAATCGCATAAGATATTTTTCTGCTCATTTCAGCTTAAGCATCTTTATTCCGCGTATTATTTAGACATTTATCGTTTTTTCTGCCATGCTTTCATTACACATTTATCTTTTCATCCCTTAACCGGGAATAACACTACATTTAAAACACATTAACGAATGAGGCAAGAAACAATGTTTGCCCAACCCCTCTGTGGATCGCAGCTTGTAGGCGCCGAGTACATAACAGATTTTATGGTACATCGCATGCAGAGACCATTTCATTTTACTTATTAGGATCCTCTTAGTCGATGGAAGGTGTTAGAATTAGAAGAGGAACGAGCGAGGTTCAGCGAGTGCCTTTGGCGGCTTGATGCTACGCTGGCGGACGGAATGTTCAACAAACTTGGGCTCCAAATCTGCTGGCGTAGGGACATTCGCTTAGTAGTGCACTCCGCATACTAGGCGTAGGAGTGTAAATTTGAGAAAGCGAAATAGCGATTTTAGCCATTTTCATCTGAACTATTTCAGCGAAACACACCATTTGAAACAAAGCGACCATTAGCCGAAACTACGACTATGACCATCGCGTGCGAAAGGATTCAGGGGTTTCCCCTAACCCAATTTAAACAAGTATTTTAATGCAAGTTTCCAAACAATTCCAAACTAGCATCCTTACTATAGTTTCCTTACACAAATAGTTTCCTTTACCTTGAATTTCTTGAACTTCTCATTGTACATTTTTCAACAACCTCCTTCCTTACCTTCTTTTCTCTTCCCTTCTCTTCACCAGGAGTTGCTTATCAAGCAAAAACATGAGTTTATATTAAATATGTTTTGGCTTTATCAATTCGGCTTACTTTTTGCTTTGCTATTTGGTGCTTTCTTTTCCTTTTGTTTGCATTCCACTTATTCACGATCTCTTTACAACATACAATCTTCTTAGATTATGACCCTTGGGTCCTGGATTATTAAATTACTAATTTACCATAACTCTTATATTAAATTTATAGTTTTGCTTATTTTTATTTTAGCATTATTTTATTCGGAAAAATATAAATTGACTTTTATTATACAAACATATTGCAAAATTGTTAGGATATAGTCGAGTGTTACGGCCCGCGAGATATAGTAGTGATCTGCATCGGATATCTAAAAAAATAAAAACAAACCGAAAAAATATCTTCAGTTCTATGCATTAAATATTGGAAATAATTTAGAATTTAAAGACGTTTACTTACCAACAAGTGTGATGTTCCAACTGTATTATGGTATCTCATTTGATCCCTATGGAGTGGTGTTGTGCTCAAACGTAAGTGGTAATGCGCCCATACCGCTCGCCTTGGATCATGAAGTCTATAACCACCCAACATAGAGGTGATGTGGCAGTCCTCTCTGCACATATGGCCATTGGCGACGTATGGTGCATGATATGTCTCTAATCGTACTTACACGTGAAGATGTATCTGTCAGCCGTGCTTAGCTCTTGTACAGCCAGGCAAGACGAGTATCTCTGATGAAGAGTAGCGAGCGCAAGACAACTCACTGGACCGATGCCACTCTGTAGTCTCAAAGCAGATAAAGGTGACATCGTTCGTCAAATCTCTGGATTAGTAAGACATATATCAGGTAGATGAACTGAGCTCTTGGTGTATGACTCTCATAACCTGCAGATTTACCTACGATGTCGATATGACCAAAATTACTCATTATTGCGAATGTAATGAAATCGCCTATAATTAATATTGGCGCCACAGGCAGGGGTCAGTTTACTATGACACTGATTCCGAGGTGGAAATTTTGGACTCTTTTTTTGCCTCTTGATCGGCACAGCCGGCACACTGCGTTCAGCTTTGTCGCGACAGAGAATTCTTTGTCGTGATAAATGACTGTAATTAGTTCTCTTGCTCGGCTTGCCCTTCACTCACATGGCTCATGTACTTGTGCACTTGTCGTAATCGCGGCCTTGCGGCTGGTGCGAGGATTCGATTGCGGCGTCTGTCATGACGCGTTTGCCGTGTTGGCCGCGAGGCCTTCGACGCTGACCCGCCTCATCAGTGACGCGGTGCGTTGAGGCACCAGGAGTCGAGGACTGTGCGGGCCTAGTCTGACTGACCCCGAACCCTATCGCGGCACCAGGGTTCTATCGTGACATGGGGCTAAGCGATCTATAACGATAAAAGATTCTGTCACGGCCAAGAGGCGTAAACGATACATGCGACGGGCGCCAGCCTAAATCACGCCCTTATACGTGGTTGCATGGAATCTGGTCACCGGCTCACACGGCGTGTCCGCAGCGGCTTCTTTGCCACGCTGTCGCGTCGCATTTGCCGTCTTGCTAGTGCAGCTGGTGCACCACCACTGTCGCGACAGGATGGGTCGTACCAAGTGTGGCGGTAGCCCGCGCCTCCACCTCCCACTTTGATTTATACTTTTCCCTTCTGTTTCCTTTTCTAAAACACCTTGGATTCAATGTGAATTAGTGATCTTTTACATTAAGACAACAAGCACTAGGCTGCCAAAATGTATTAATCAGACAAAAACGAGTTTAATTACAACTCTCTGTTCTTTACACAATACATAAACTAGGTTTTCTACCAGGTATTTAAAATACTAAATAAAGTGATGACCTCTCCTCCTCCTGGAGTCTTGGATGAGCTTCGTACCTGTGTGCCTCCGATTGCACGAAATTTTTTCCTACAACGGGGTGAGCAATCACCTAAATGTTCAATCAATGGCACCCAAACATCCATTCACATTCCATACAAATGCAATTCTTACATGAAATGATCTTATGTCATGCATGAGATGTGACCCCTCATGCCCACAACCCGAGTCTCGACCGACTCCCTCACACTTGCAACACCAAGTGTGAAAAATCAGTCATTGGTGTTTCACCTAATGACTTGATTCATTGGATCGACCTCCAATACTCATTTGAATATTATCAAATTCCGTGTGTTTATTTATGGGCTACGTCATTTTTCGAGGTCTCACCGCAGGATCATCGTACACCTTCTGACATTTTTACGGGCTTTCACATGGTGATCGTATTTGCCGTATACATTTAGGTCTTTCACACGGGGGATACGCTGACTTGCTATACCCGACACACATGTATTTTTCTTTTTCTTTTTCGTTCCATACCACCGTGAGTCTCGAGATTTGGTTCTGTCCAGTTTTCGACTCTGCGTCACCCAAAATGGTGAATTTGACAATTCCTATGCACCCACACCTGACTCGATACGATGTGACCATGCATATGAATGCAATCATGCCATTTCATGTATAGAACATTCATGAACAATCACATTTTTCTATAATATAATTTTACATCATTCAAACCCAATCCATGTAGGTATCGATACGACATGCATTACCAACATCATTTCACAATTCATTTCGGGCGCTGGGAAAAATGATCCTGGTGGTTTTCGGGTTGTCAGCGCGGAAATCGAAGCCCATTGGTAGTCTAAAAATCAAGCATTAAGTCCCAAATCTTTGAGATTGGAATGCATGGCCATTTCCGGCCCCAAAACACTAAAACCATTTGTATGGATTTTAAACGAGAATTAAACCAAGTAGAAGGTATACACTCTTTGGAGTTTGTCGAAACTCGATTCCAATCTCTTATGACTTTTTAAGGAGGAGGCACCTCTTGCTCAGGAAAGCAAGCCAGATCCGATCGCTAGGAAAACTAGAGTGAAGGTGGAGCTTTTCTCTCCTCCTTCTTCTTCTCTCTCTTTTCTCTTTCTTTTATTTCTCTTCTCCTCTCTCCTTTTCTTCCCCCCACCGAATTGTTTGGTCCAAAGTCAAGTGGGATGTCCTCATTGCCACATGTCAACACACCATTGTCTCTTTTTGGATTTCCCTTATCCATTTATCCATACCTTTGGATTTCCAGCCTCTCAAGTGGTGACACATGTTCCACATGGGCCCTAGTTAGGCTCTTTGTTGACTTATACGCATTTGACCGTGACTCAATGTGACCGCTCAATAGTACCAAGTTCGTCATTGACTCTTGGTGCACGAAAAGCGTGAAATTTGAAGCCACCGGTCGACGGGGGTAGCTAGATTTTCTTGAGCGATTCCCATGATGAAGTCCATTTCGTCATTCGAGATCTAAAAAAATTTAAGATTTTCATACTAAAATTACCGTTTTACCATTTTTCAGAAAAAATTGAATTTTCTCGGGGTTTTACAAATATATAATTACTTTATCATGAGTCTGTCCATCCAACTAGTCTTGATATAAGGCGAGCACACCATATGGGTTATGCGTCCATGATAAAGTGCTCACCCGACTCAGCCGTAATGGATCGATCGACTCACGCTTAGAAGCTCGGCCTGAACCTCGAGCTCGGTAGTAATCCATGTTAATATACCACTCAATTGTGTCTCCATCAAGCTGCGCCACGCCATCGTCATGTAAAAGTGGTGAGGGAATTTGGAGGTGTTCTTTGGTCACCGAAATCAGGTCGACCCATGTGTAGTCTCTCCCAAGACCAAAGTAGGATAAAAAAAACATTCAATATTAGCAACATCTTAGTGATTGACTTTTATATGTGTATGGTTCTAAATATTAGCAACATACCTGTAATAATGTAATACAACCGAAAATCTCAGTAGCACCGCCGTGGCTCGCTCTAGGCGCCAACTCCGTTATGACATTAGCTATTTGCATTACCTGATTAGTGAGGTTTGAGCTAAATCTATTAGTAAGGAGGGCGAGGTGGACATGCAGACCTTTCTTGTCTTCAAATAGAAAGGATCCTAGCAATGATAGGATGGAGGCCATTGCCTTCTGCTGCAGCTAACTCATGCACCAGCATAAGTGTGGTGGGCGAATGTGATGAGACAACCGACGGTCGAGACAACATATCCTCGAAGCTCAGTCGGCGGTGGGATCACACCTAGCAACTCCCCGACTGCTTGATGACACGAGTACATGTGCCGTGGCGGTGGTCATTGAACCTGGTCGAGGATGATGGCGACATCTTGTAATGTGATCGTCATCTCCTCAATCGGTAAATGAAATGCGTGTCTCAAGACGCCATCTCTCGGCTTGATTTCGTGAGGGCCCAATCGGAGTGTAGCGTGTCAGATGCAATACATACCAAAAATTTGGATTGGATCATATCTGCATTGTGAATCGGATCTGTACCACTCGCATGAACTTTGACATGTAGTGCACCAGAAATGAAAGCTACGAAGATATCTAATAAATAAATTCATGCCCTTACATTTATAATAATTGAAACTACAACATTTTATGATGTTTATAGAAAAATGCATACACGAGTAGTGTCATTCGTGAGATCGATGTTTAAATCTATAAAACCAGAACAATATCTCTCGGATTTCATCCTGGACTATCAGTTCTATTACCAGCACCAACAAATCAATGGCAATAACAATGACGACACTAGTATATAGATACAATCTGATTATTAAGCCAGTGCAACAACAAAAAAACATACATATTTCAATCAGCAGTTCCTATTTGACAAGATTGACGATTGTGACCCGGTTGTTTGTAGAACCCACGCTGTGATAGTAGTCTTCCTACAACGTCCGTTTCGTTGCATGGCGGAACAGTTGAAACCGCGTGATGTGCATTCATTGACTCGAGAGAGCCTGATGGTTGGACCATCATAAGGAAGTCATTGATTCATCGAAGATGGGATGGAACAAGGTTGCCCGTATCATAGTAAAGTTCAGTCTTGTATTGGAACAAATGATCGAAAATCTACGGATTGAAATTGACATGCTATTATAATATGACTACAAGGAAATCCATATATAATTGTCTTACCACAAGTGCATTTATGGTTATGTTAGTTGAGGCGATGTGTTCAACCTCTGACATGAAATCGTCCATGGTTGTGATCATAAAGAATAATCTCAAAAGATCCAACTTTAACCACATGTGCCTTAATTTTAGCATTAACATATAAAGTATACTACTGATTTGATGCCAATCTATTACAACTTTGTTCCCTTCTTGCAACAAAGTAGCTATTGAGCCTAAAAAGGTCAATTGAACGATACGATTCTGGGCAGCTTTGACCTTTAAAGAACACTGTGAAAACCTTAGATATGTTTGTAGTCATCATCCCATATCTTTGACCTCCATCATGTGAAAGTGCCCATTTCTCAAAAGGGATTGCCTCCAACCATTGTTGTAGCACCCCTTTTCGGTCCGACCCAATAGGTGGCTCCGAATCGGATCCAGGATGCTCTGATTCCACTATCACTTAATCAAAATCATTTATCAAAAACACGCGGAAGTGTTACATTTCAATTGGCATAAAAGCCCTTTCAAATATGCGGAAGCATTTTTAAAGGGTAGGTGATCTTTATTACATTTATACAAAGTACGACTCTTATAAGTATATATATTAAGCCTTTTCAAAATGATTTAAATTAGATGTTAGGAGTTCAAATTGTTTTTACAAAATATCAATGTTAAAAAAATGGAGTGAATGCATATGTGAAGCATACTGCAAATTTTTCTCTATGACTCGGCTCACCAGATATATATACGTTCTATTCAATCGGTACTTGGGCATAGATAACACTACACGCTAAGCATTTTCATGCTTAATGGTTCTATACAATTTCATTCTTTTGTTCCAATTTAAATCAAATCATGCGATTTTACTAAACAAAACTTTCATATCTTTTTGGATGATCAATGTCAATACAATACATATACTTATTTCATATACAATCATTTATGGTTCATTGATCATTCCAAATATACACTTCCATATGCAATAAATCATTTATAACCAAATCATGCATTCACAATGCTCTTTTTATTTCAATTTACAATCGTGGCACTAGATTCCAATATCTTCAGCAATCTCAAAGTCAGATTGGTTATGCCTTGAACAAATTTAACCTGTGAACTTTCGATATCGGGATGCTCCAGAATCAACGGCATAGTCATTTAGGTTGCAAGCTGGGGTATAAAACACATTGTATACCAACTTTGATTCGGTCCACATTGGGCTGCGATTGGTTATTACAAAAATCAATTCGTAGACCTTATATTATTGTCGTGGGTTGCGATCGGGTGACACATGTATCCCGTTTGTTATGATCTTGCCCAATTTGACCCTTATTAGTATACCAATCTATCCTTAATGTGAAATAAACGGTTAACATTCTATTAAGGACATTCAAATCCTTTATAGCAAAATATAGTACAATATGTACATTTGTATAAACAATTCATTTTCAATACTCATGCAATTTTCATATGCAAACATTTCACAATCGATTTCCTCAAATCAATTAAAACAGATCAATATGCTTTTCTTATACATTTAGAACGAAACATTTCAAATCACTGGCGAATGAGAAGATAGAACAAACAAATCCATCTCTTTCTTTTTACTTTTTGCATTGCCCTTCAATCTTAGTCTAGGTTAGGTGATCCTCCTTCCAGCCTCTGTAAATCACACATCCTGACTTCAGTAAGCATCTTGCTATTCACAGTCGCGAATATCGCCTCATTGAAACGAAGCGAGTACAGGTACATTTTTCATTTAGTTTTATCCTTATTTGAACTTCCATTAATCATTTATTAGGGTCCTTAAACTATCGGTGTACGAATACGAGGTGCTCGGAAACAAAATTCTAAAAAATTACTTGCTGTGAACAATAGCTACGCTGCGGTGTAGCAATGCTTCGCCGTGGCGTACCCGAGGGGTGCCATTTTGGCACCTTGGCCTCGCCGCGGTGAGGGTATTTCACGCCTTGGCGTAGGAGCCCGATAATGCCCAAATTTTCCAGTTTTTGTACTTTTGCAATTTTTTCTCCAAAATCACCCCAAAATCCTAAAACAAAACATAAGAATCACTCCTAATAACATCATGATATCATCTAAACCAACCATGAGAAAAACCCATTGATGGATTAGGGTTTTTCTAACCCAAACATCAAATACAACTTTCTAGGGTTTAGGTTTATACCTTGAATCTCTTGAAACTCTTTGCCTTAGCTTCCTTCTTCCTCCTTGATCACTTAGAAACCAGAAATGGGCATGATCTCCCACCAAAGCCTTGATTTCTCCTCAACCCTAGCTTTTCTCTCTCTCTCTCTTGCTTCAAAAATGGATTTTGAGACCCTTCTTGGTCACGATTTGGTCTTAGTACCATTTCTTCATTAAGCCTTGTTTGGCTTGCTCATTAAATCCATTTTCATTTCTCATAAAGCTTACTAGTCTCCTTATTTGCACATTCACTTATCATTTGGCTAAATTAGCATTTAAAACATCATTTGACCCTTAGGTAATAATTTATAAATTTCCATTTTGCTTTTACACTTGGGTTATTTTGGTTCAATCACTTAATCACTTAGTATATCACATTCAATCATATATCATTACGGTGGCATTTAGTCATACAATCATATAACATTTAACAAATTCCCGAACAAACCCAAGTTTGGTTCTATTTATACCCGGAATATATAATATAATTATTATAAAAATTCTAGGGTATTTTTGGGGCGTTACAATCGTTGTGCTTCTAAATTAATTCTCTCAATTGTGTCCATATGCTTATTGAATTTTCTAACTTCAGTTGCTAAAGCTGCTTTGCACACCAAATTCTTTAAGGTTTTATCTTTAAATCGATTCATAAAGTTGCTTACAAGATGAGGCATCTTGAATCATATGATATGCATATGGTTCAGTCAACCAAGATGAACATGTCGATTATTGTTGCCCATAATGCACAAATGCATCGGCTATAACACGAGTCCCACATCAGTTGGAGTTACCTTGTGTCTAATACATGCTAAAAACCATCCCTAACAATCAAAATTCTCTCATTTTGGAATAACAAATTCTAGTGGAAACAACTAATTATTTATATCATAGCCCATAACAATAATTAACGTGCCTGTATACTTCCCATACAAATGTGTACCATCAATACTCAAGATGGGTCGACAATGATTGAATCCTTCAATAGATGGTGAAAAGCCAGGCCGTTAAATACGATGTTATGCATATGACTGTCAAATGTTTTCCAAGTTACAACACATCTAGGATTTGCCTACTCCAATGCCATGAAGAAACGTGGAAATTTTGCATATGACTTATGGAAGTCCCCAAATAAGATTGTAAATGTTTTATGTTTTCCAACTAATGCCTTCTTGTATGATATTTCATATCCAAATTTCTCCATAATGGTTGCTTGGATAGCAGCTACTGGCAAAGTGGATTGTGCCTTAATCATTGCCTTGATATGATCAACCAAGTTGGAGTCTAATTGATGATTGTCCCGATTCAAGCAAGCATTGACACAAGTATGTGGACCTTATACTTATTAATTGCGAAGAAAGATGTATCTTTCACAACCATAGTACGAAGCTTCTATAGTACGAAGATGCAATAACCATATACTGTTGGTGTGCTTTAATAGATGTACAATTTAATAGCATCTTGCAAGGCAGCTTTGGAACTAAAAACCTAGCCAACAACAAATTCTCCACTTGAGTTTGCAATATTATAGTCCACCCATGGAGTCTAGTCACTTGAAACAACATTACCAAAGTTTTCCACATTTTCAAACTGAGGTGATGGTGCTAAGTAATAATTAATTGTTCCCCTCTCGTCTAGGTCCTCAGGATCAAGGTCCTTAGGATATGGGTTATTTAAGACATCACAACTTGGCACATCCACATAAATATATCTCCTTGCTCATTCTCCATAAGTTGGTTAATAGTTAAGAAAGACGGAACATGTCCATCAGCTTGAACATCTCCATCTCCATCACTTTCATCATCACCATCTTCATCACCTGCTTCATCTTCACAATCTTGATCATCCTCGTTTACTTCATCTCGATTCAACGGCTGAGCACCCTGACCCACCCATTGTCCAATTCCTCAATAGTAAAATTTCCTCCAAGTAATAAATTTGTACTTGACACTGATTGATTCACTTGTGGCTTAACACGCTGCGTGATATAGTCAATTCCTCGATTCGATTGTATCGACGATTTCAACATTCGACAAAAGGTTGGAACCTATTAAGCTTTCAATATGGATACTAACAAGTGAGTACTAATTTAAACCTTTCTTTATCAATACATGTTCTTGAGTATATCATAGCTAATGACTGATCAAATGTGAGTAGCGTGCGTCAGAGAGCCTGATAACAAGCTTTGTTCTGACATATTTCACATTTGTTTGATCCTTTCCAAATTTTCCACACTATAAAAACATAGCGAGAATAGTGGAAGTCATACATTGTTACCTACAAAACAAACACCAAGTGGAGATGCCGCGTATTTACAAAAACCATGAACGAATAGGCCCTTGTGTCTATACTGGTATAATGAAAATATGTATAAAAAACATATTGGATTAGGAGATGAGCTTCATTTTAACCGGTGGCTGTCATTTATAATTTTCTTAAGGGTTTCAGCACCTTCTGTCTTTTCTAGGTGGTAGCTTGATACATGCACTTTTCCTACCCTCGGGAAAATATCTATTGAGCTCACAGATTTTGAGGATAAAGACAAAAGGGTATGAAGAATAGAAATAAGTAATAGTTTTAGAGCATCCTCCAGCGGAAAAATAGTAGCACCCGAGGAATTAGAGCGGCACCTTAACCAATTATTTAATACCAAAATATACTAAGTTTCTAAGAAATTTGAAGGAAACCAAACAGTTTGAAAAATTTCACCATATATTGAATCAAATAAAAAAAAAAATCATGTCTCAAATCACATACTTCACTCTCTTATCAAATTCATATCTATGTTCACTTAACATTAACCAAAGTTGTTCTAAATGAACCACCCAATAACTCACTACCTAGTAACTCGATAATTTTAAAATTTTGTTAATATATATGCAACAAGAAATACGAGTAAGAAATTTTATCTTCCTTATTTGTTCCAATGGCAATAAAAATCCTCCAGAGACATTTCAAGCAAGTTTCTTAAACTCCATGCTCTAGTTACTTAGGATAAAACTATAACAAGGCAAAAAATTAAGTCATACAATTTCTCTATTGCAATGCATCAAATCTATTTTTTCTGCCTATCAAATTCATATCTATGTTAACTATACTAGTAACTCAAGTTATTTTCAACTCACACTTAAACATAAGAATTCTGCCACCATATGTACAACATAAATTAAGGGTTAAATCTTTGCCTTCCAATAGAAAATAAATAAAAATTTAAAAATAAAAATAAAAATAAATCCTCAAGTGGCATCCCAAGCAAGTTGAAATCTATGCTTTATTTAGATAGAATCAAAATGCAATGAGGCAGAATATTACGTTATATAAATTCCTAGTTGCTCAATTGAATCCAAAATTTAAAAAAAAAAACATCAAATGGGGGGAGAGGAGGAGGAATGCAGGTTACTTAAATGCTATAAAAATTTAAAAAACAAAAAAACTAAAAACAAAAAAAAAACATCACAACCGATGAACTGAAGTAGGTTACTTGCTATGGAAGAGAAATGCAGTGTATTGGTCCATTGGAGCTCAAGACCAGTTGTCGGAGAGGAGAAGGAGGAGTGGAGGAAGAGAGAAAGGAAGAAACAACAAATGGGAGGAAAAGAAGAAAAACCACTAGTTTTTAAAACGATAATGCTGCAATCAGTGACTGCGGCATTGATTTAATAATGTTGCTGTCAGTTATTGCGGCATTGCGAATGTGTATACAGACTTGGATATGACACACTAATTTGAGCATTATTTTGATTTTCGACTTATTTAAGTAATTTTTTTTTAAAAAATAACATATATTTGTCTAAAATTCACAATCTATTAATTTGACAACCTCGAAATTTGAAATGGTATAGCTCTTAGTATCACCATGTAATAGGAAAAAGGTTGTCAAGGCTTTAACAAATTATCAGTCAGCGTATGGAAGTTGAGCTAGAATGACAAGTTTGTCCTTATAATATATTTAAAATTCTTTTATATTTTAAGATTTTATGTTTAGACCATACAACCATAATTGAGAGGTTTTGATGGTTTCACCATCATATTTTTCATTTATTTTTGATTAGTGAACTATTGAATGTTGTTTGGTACTCTATAAATGTGTACAGATTATAATCACATCTCTTGTTCTTTTTATTTTCTGATTGTGTGCATAATTTGGTTAAAATTTAGGACTTGATGAAAACCTCAAATATTTAACCTTATTGCACAAGTTAAACACTTTGGTTATATTACGTAATTTGTCTTCATTGGAACTCGGCAGGACCCTCCTTCTTATACCTTGCATTTTTGAACATTAAGCGCTCTATAGGTAGACATGGTGGACACACTATATACATGTGCTTCAATCAATTTTGAACAAAATTTGGGAACCAATGCTTCAACGATTAGTTAATAAGATAGGGGGGAAAATGGGGAATTATGACAAGGTGTATTGAAGTACAAAAAATAAAATAAAATAAAACCAAAGACCCAAAATCACCAAAAAAAAAAAAGTGTCTTTTGTAACAAAATATTAAAAACATGCACTTGAACAATAACCCTCTTTATCAAGACAAAAATATCCCTCATGTGTTTGAGTTTAATATAACATGTTTATAACATTAATATAATATGTATTTCATTGTTAGTATAACAATTTTTGTTAATATAATATACCTTATATTTTATAGGTGAAACAGAGATTATATTAGGTAAAAACCTCTTGCATTAAGCATAGTGGGCTTGTTGCATTTATTATTGTAAGTGATATATTCGTTAAGCTAATATCAGAGTTACTGTATCATCTTGTTAGAAGTTTATTATTCAAGTACATGTTTTTAAGTCTTTAAAAAAAAAAGTACATGTTTTGAATATTTTGTTTCAGATGACACATTTTTTTTTGGTGATTTGGGGTTCTTTAGTTCTATTTGTATTCTCTTTGGTGCTTTCCATAAGAAAACAAAGGGAAAAAAACCAAATAGGTTTTTTTTATTAGGTTTGACATAATGCACACCTTACACTTTATTTGGGGGAGGATGGGATTAATAATCAGGTTTGACCTCAAGAGTAAAGAAAATTTTCAAATGGAATTTGAGATCAGATGAGGTTGAGATCCTATTACCTACTCAATTATATTATTGTTATTCTTATTATATTTATATAAATTCTAAATATAATACATTATATCTGGTATCTTTTACAAAAATAATTCTCATTTATAAATTAAAAACACTATGTAAATGTGAGGGATGGAAAATAAGAACATGTTTGGTTACTGTTTTCGAAAAATATTTTTTGTTCTAAAAAGTGAGGAGAACATAATACGAGAGAACACGTACGGTTCTTTTTTTTTGTGTTTCAAAAACACGGGAACACAGAAAACACTAAATTTATAGAACAAAAATAAAATTCAAAGAACCCCAAAATAATGTTTGTTGTATTCTTAAAAATTGTTCTCAATAACAATTTACAAAAACAAGGATCAAGTAGACCCTAAATAACCCTATCATATCCTGCATTCATCATACTATTAATTGTAACTTGGTATATTTCACCATTACACATACAAACATTGTTTTTTGTTGTTGATCGAATAACAGTATGATAAATTTAACCTTCTTTTATGGTGTACTCTATTTTTAAGTCTTTTACTTTCATTCCACTTCATTTATACTTTTATATTCATTTAATAATAGTTGAAGCCAATGATCTGGAAGATCATGAGTCTATCACTAAATTTTGTGTATCTTTTAATGATAATAGATCTAAAAACAGATTAAGATTGTAATCTTGCTACATATGATAAGTTCAGTATTCTTTGTGTTGACATACCTGTAGAGCAATAATTTGGCTCCTTATGTTTACTTATTGGTATGTAGTGTTCTCTCTTTTTTTGTACATTGTGACAACAAGAATATTGTTCACATTGCACACAATTTCATCTTTTATAAAAGGATCAAATATATCGAGATTGATTATCACTTCACTTGTCCTTGTCTTTAGCATAATACTCTTACTTTACCATTTATTCTTTTCTTTATAAAAATTGTAGATTTGTTTATTACTCTATTTTCCAATTATATTTAACTCAAGTGATTAAGAGTTTAGGTAGCATAAGAAGAAGATGAGTCTAGGGTTCAAGTCCCAGTGGAACAAATTTATGAAGGACCAAAATAATAAGATTTAATGCAAAGTAAATAGATGTTAAAAAAAATTTATATTTTTTGTTGTGTTATTTATTACATTAAAATTATTATCCTTTTGAGAGTAAGAGTAAATTAGTCTTTTATTTACCTTTGATTATAAATTGTTTAGCTCAATTTATATTATATTATACGGTAACTAGAATTACATTTGGTTTCTATTTTTAAGTATGAATATGTTTTGGTATTATCTTAATTTTTATCTTGCTCTCTGAATTTGATGAAACACTATATTCTCACGTATTTCTTAGAACAAAAATAAATAAATAAAAACCATTAGGTTATCATTAATCTTGTTTTTAAGAACAAAAAACAATTTTGAAAACAGTAACCAAATATGCTCTAGTTTCTTAACTGCTACTGTTTATATCTTTAAATCTTAGGAAAAACCTTCCAACATGAAAGATAGGTTAGAGATCAAAAAGTTTCATCAATGAAATATTGGAATAAAAAACTAAATCATCTATACATTGACATCAACATTCCTCGATTTTTAATCAAAGAAAATAAATTAGATCTATGTGAAAAGAATTGTGAATAATAATATTATGATAAGTGCAGCTCACATGATCCATGATGATGATGATTGTGGGAGATCTTCCTATATATAATATATACTCGTAATTTCTCTTTGGTTTTTCCTGCAGCAGTGGATACTATGAAGACAGAAACAATACGTGTATATATATATATGTATATATATATATATATATCTTTCTTGCTACTATATATATATACATATATATATATATACATATATATATATATATATATATGAGATTATATACAAACTAAAATTATTTAGTAATATTCGATTTCACCATCATATAATCAGGAATTTACTATCACAGTATCTACATAATATATCATGCTTTATTATACTTTAACCATTATTTAACATTAATTCAAATCATTGTTATTTTGATGTTAAATCTATATACAGACTATTTATTCATTTTCCAACAATGCTAAATGAGCCACATATGTTATATCTTATATATAACCTTATAAGTCTCAAAATTTTCCATCATAATGCATAACCAAACAACCTTGTCCATCAATTATATTAATGCAGGATCAAAGCAATTTTTGTTACATTTATATCATTACTAAATTCATCAATGGTCACACATATCAATATAACCAATTAACATAGATCAAGCATGGATGTGTAGCCTTGAAAATTATATGCAATGTGATCTATACATGCCTATTTCCAACTGGTCCCATTTTATTAATTTGTGAGATCAAACATTACAAGTCAAAGAGGAAATAAACTGAATACTTTATTTATATAGAAATGTCTGTAAATATATAATGTGTAAAAAAAACAACAATAAACACAAACTCCCACTAAATTGTCAAATCATCTAACAATATGACACTCATATGAACAATGTTCCATGGAAGACCTTAGTGTAAGTCCATAGTAAATGGGTTTTAATCATGGGTTTAATGTCAATATCTTATAAAAGTTTGGCTGCTGGACTCTTTATTTAACAACCAAGAACTTGATGTCAATATGCTTTGAAACACAAGGAGCTCCTGTTGTGGAATATGATACTGACATTATTAAATATATCTTTAGTGGTGTTTCCCGATACTACCCCAAAATTTTGAATCTGGTAATAAATTTAGGCCATATTTACAGTTAGATGCCTCAAAACATGCTATAAACCCTACTTCCATGGTGGAAAAAGCTATAAGTGTCTGCTTGGTACTTATCTACGAATAGCTCCTTCAGCCAACATATAGATATTGCCTGAAGTGGATCTACGATTGTCTTGGCATCCCGGCTACCAATCGGAATCGAGGCTGCCTATGATCTGCAACTGATGGAGTCTCGATATGTGAGCATGTAATGTAGTTTTACTGTAAATATCGCATAGCCGATTATTTGCTTTCAATGATCCATCCACAGGTTGTAAATATCTACAACATTCCAACAATGTATGCTATATTTAGACACCATTACGAGCTTCAAACATACATTCTGGACGTAATGGTTTATTTCAAGGGTAAACTGATGCGATTAGATACATTGAGTTAACTATAACTCAGGTTATTCTTTGAAAAGAGGATAAATTGTTGGGCGTGACGATTAGCGAGTTTTTAGCTGGTGAAAACAAAACGTGGATGATCACCCAGACGCAGACGATCGGTGTGTCGTTCATAATAATGGTGGCAAGTTATATGTAAATTGATGATCTTGTTAATGTGACAAGCGTGTCGATAATAACAGCGATTAATAATCACATACAAAACAAGGAAGATAAACACTCCCACACAAACTTGTGATATTCATCCACCATATTTATCTCAAAACCAAATGAGACTATCACTTGATGAAATTTGTAGTACCACTGACGAGAAGCTTGCTTAAGTCCATAGATGAATTTCATTAGTTTGCAAATCATTTTCTTTGGGTCTCCGAACACAAATTTTTTCGGTTGCACCATATAAATTGTTTCGTCAATGTTTTCATTGAGAAACACTATTTTTACATCCATCTTATGTAACTCAAGATCAAAATACACAAAAAAATGCCATTATAGTTCTAAAAGAGTCTTTCGTTGAAACTGGAGATGAACTCTCTTTAAAATCAATGTCTTCCTTTTGAGTAAAGCCCTTAGCAACAAGACGTGCCTTATATCTCTCCACATCACCTTTCGAATCCCTCTTGGTTTTAAATATCCATTTGCAACCAATGGGTTTCGCACCTTCAAATAATGGGACAAGATCCCAAACATTGTCTTACATGGACTTGTACTCCTCATTCATGGCATCAATCCACTTTTGAGAATCAAAGCTTTGTATGGCTTGATGGAAGTTGATGGGGATCATCTTCCATCAAACTAATTTCATCCTCATGCTCTTGGAGAAAAACTACATAATCATTTGAAATAACATTTCTCCTTTCTCTTGTAGATATCCTTAGTTGCATTTGTTCTTGAGATTGTTGAGTTTGTTCTTCATGAACAATATCCTTATTTTGAATGAGGATTCGCTCATTCTGTATGGGAATCAAATCAACATTGTCTTTTTCCGAATTTGTTCCTTGATCTAAGACAGGAATAGGAACATGTCTTTGGGATCATAAAAGAATGTTGCAGTTCTTCAAAGACAATGTCTCTAACCTTATTTCTCCCATCAAACTCGACATCTTCAAAGAATGTTGCAGTTCCCTTCTCAAAAACAGTTATGACAGTGGGATCATAAAATTTGTAACCCCTAGACCTTTCAGAGTATCTTATAAAGTAGCAGCTGATGGTTCTAGAGTCTAATTCATCTTCATTGGGCATATAAGGCCTTGCCTTAGCTGGACATCCCTAAACGTGAAAATGTTTTAAACTATGTTTTTGGCCTATCCGGTGCTCTGGCACTAATTATAAAATAATTGGATTAAAAATTAAATCATCTATCCATGAACATCAACATTCATACGGTTTCTAATCCAAAGAAAATAGTCCCAAGATCTTTGTCAAAAAAAAAAAAACATTAAGAATAATATTAATAAATTGTGAAAACATACCTGGATCCATAGGTAATTGATGATTGTGGGTTCTGGATCTTCCTGTATAATATGTACATCTGAGATTTCTCTCTAGTTTCTCTCGGGATGCCAATAAAGAACTGAATAATGCGTATATATAAGGGACCATAACCTTGAAAAACTTAATTAGTAATATTCAGATTTCACTCATCATAAAATCAGGAATTTACTATCTGGTATCTACACATATATAATATATCATACTTTATTATATGTTTTAACCCATTATTTAACATTAATTAAATCACTATTATTTTAGGAAAATTTATATAATAGCACTTCATAACGTATGTGTGCCCACATATGTATATTCTTTTTTCAACATCATCGACATTAAATAGTTGCTTTATATCTTCTAAATATTCCATTTTAACAACTAAATGGTCATTTCATCAAAAGCCAACATTGATCCACTTCTTTTTCTTGTATGTTGGATCCCATATGATTCATATATGTTGTTTTCTTCAAGAAAAAAACTAATTCATGTTGTTATCGCACAATTCAGAAATGATCTTTTTTCCTTTTTATGGTCGAAGGGAGGGTGCTGAGTGACCCACTTAAAAATCAGTGGAGAGAAAAGAAATATGTTATATACACTTTAATTTACTTGCACACGTGCATGATGTTAGAAGAATCCTACTGGGATAGTTTCTTTCACTAGTTAAAAATTAAAAATAATACAAGAAAACAAAATAAAATAGAATTATAGATTTGTCCCCCTTTAAATATAATTTGTGTATATTGCTTGCTATTTTCTAATGAAATTTCCTTTAGTTTTTTATTAATTATTTAATAAAGTTTCAAAGTTCTCTAATGTGTGTTTTTAGTATTTTTATGTTTAATTTCATCCATATTGTCTGTTTTTTTACATTATTCATTTTGCATTATAACATACTAATCTATTCCTCACAAATTCATTTTCATCGGAACTCAAACCCTGGACCCTTTCTATGATCGCCTTAGCTCTTAAATAGTTAAGTTAGATCTTATTGACTTGAATTGTCTATTTAATTTATAATTAATGTCAATAATTACTTATTTTGTTGAATAACACAGAGAAAAAATTTGCTTGGAAAATATAAAAATTTTATCCTGATTGTAATTTATAATTTTTCTACTCCCCCAATCAAATTTTTTTATAGCTCACCCCATTTGAAAGACATTCATAAATATAGAAGTTTTATTTTTTTTTAATTCATTACTAGTTAAAGAAAAAAAGTTTCTTAATCATTCAAGTGGGGAAGTATTCTTTTTTTTTTTTTTTTTTTTTGAACGTGAGAAAAAGCTGGGTACCATGCATAATGTAAACCTTTTCATAGACTCAAGCAAAAGGGTCCCACTGCATTATACAATAACAAGAAAGAAGCATGAAGGACACTTCCATTACCCAACCTTGTTTGTTTCCTCCCACAATGTTGATTATTTTAGTGGAAAAAACAATGTTTTTTCCATTGTCTTC
Organism: Tetrastigma voinierianum; assembly: GCA_016808115.1. Classification (NCBI taxonomy): domain Eukaryota; kingdom Viridiplantae; phylum Streptophyta; class Magnoliopsida; order Vitales; family Vitaceae; genus Tetrastigma; species Tetrastigma voinierianum. The sequence continues at coordinate 773,154 of JAEQBH010000476.1, read as the reverse complement.
AATGGCATGCAGCTACTTTCTAGCTAAATATGTTGGCTAGATCCAAAATTGCAAAGTTTCTTTCTCCCTCTTTTTTCCTCACACATTCTATTTCGTCCAATATTACTCCTTAATTTAGAGAAAATAATTCAAACACATCCCATTAAGCAAAGTGAAAACAAAGAAGGCCACATTTTGGTAGCTTTTTCTACTCATCATGTATTGGAAAAAGCCTATACACCCTTGACCAGTTCAAAAGGCTCCTACAATTGTATTTATATGAAATCATTTCATTCAAAAGCATAAAGACTCAAAAAGTACGTGGTCAAAGATTCAATTTTTCCCTTCTCTAAAATGTGAATCTTTATGTTCAATCAATGTTAGATGATGTTTGAGCCCTTTTCTTTATAGCTTTTTCCCTGTGATTCCAAACAACTAATACTTTGTAGTAATGGGAGTGCTAAAAGGAAATGCAAATAATTATATAGAAAGGAAATCATGCAGTTGTCCTCCTTACATCTAAAGCATTCTTGGATTCAATATTATTATATATATATATAATCTTGAGAAATCTTCGGTAACAGTCTTGTACAGAAACAGTGAGATCATATATATATATAGACCAATGTTAGTGTGCAACAAGCATTTATATATAAAAGAAAAATAATAATAAAAACCAAAGGCGATTAATGAATTATTTTCTAAAGGCACCGGCATTTTTAGTTGATTGCACGTAACTCAAATGAATGGACTTGCATGTAAAGAAAGTTGGTTCGTGTAAGCAATTTTTTATATGAATGAATAAAGTGTTCGAAGATTTTTTGTGTGTGTGTGTTTAGTGTACCAGCATGCAGGGATGCATGCATGCATGCATGATTCTATCTTCAAATAGGATACTAAGCCATTCCAAGAATCGATCACAAACCATACCCACGTACATAACATACATTAACATATCAAGTAAATTGATCTATCCGGCCGATTTATGACGAGTGTTAAAAGATAAACGGAATAGATAATAAGAAATAACATATGGAAATAATGACAAACCATGAATTTACACAGAAACCCTAAATAAGAAAAACAAACCACAAACAAATGAGGAGACCCTAAATAAGGAAAAAAACCATGAACAGATGAGAAGAAATTCATTATCACAGATGTAGATACCACGAACAGATGAGAAGAAATTCATTATCATAGATGTAGATACATGATTTGAGCATTAAATATTGCAGTGATTAGAGAAAAAAAAAACCCCTAAAATGCCCAAATATTGAAAAAAAACATCATAATACTCTCAAGCTCTAAAAGTATATCATATATTTATAGACATCCCAAAACCGAATAGGCTCAAATCCAAATAAAATCAGTTATGGGTCATGGGTCCTTCATGAAAATCCCTAAAAAAAAGTCTATGATTAGTAGATTGGTCAAGTTGAATGGAATTCAAGTCACCAAACTCTAACAAACTCCACCTTGACATAAATTCCAATGTAAGGAATAAACAAACTCCAATATTCAGTAAAGAAAATCTCAATCTCTTCAGCAAAAGTCCATAAGGCAAAGATCAATAATAAACACCAATCAATTCAAGCAATGCTTGAATTTGGACATAGGGAGTGACTTAATCATTATATTTGTATATAGGCTTTTCGATCCTCATTGTTTTTCCTCTAGTGTTCATGATGAGGTTATCTTGTCACTTTGGAACATTAAATATAAAAGTAATAAGAGAAAAATCACAAAATCCTAAAATGCCTATAATAGTGAAAAAACACTTCAGAATACTTCCAATGACTCAAACTCTAAAAGTACATCATATATTTATAGGCATCAAAACTTAACAATCTCAAACCCCAATAAGATCAATAATGGATCAAGGGTCTGTTACTAAAATCCCTAAAAAAAAAATCTATGTTTCGTACCACAAAACTTTTCAGGTCAAGTTGAATAGAATTCGGGTCACCAAACTCTAACAAACTCCACCTTGACATGAATTCCAATGTAAGGAATAAACCAACTCCAATATTCAGCAAAGAAAATCTCATTACTTCAATTGACAAAATTTAATGTTTTACAACTTAATTAAATTGATTTTAAGTCAAATTATACTTACGTTGTTGATTTAAAACTTATTACTTCAATTGTTTAATAAATTAACTCAAAACTTATTATAAATCATCATATTAATATATTTATACTCATAATTTATAACTAGGGCTAGACTGAAGTCATGCTCAGTGATTAAGGGTTAGGATGGGTATAAGGAGGGTACTAAGTTCGAAGACAAAGAATAAAGAAAAAAGAAAAAAATATTTACCTATAAAAAAAAATTATAACTAAGGCTAGGGCAAAGGAGGTCAAGTAATAGTGGAAGTCGTGAAATACCAAAAGAGATCCTAGAGGAAATCAAGAAAAATGAGGGTAAAAATATAAAATAAAGTTATCTTAAGTAATTAGTTAAGGTATCGTTACTTGTTACTTAAACATCTTAAACTTTAAGCATATTATTATATTATTTGATAAAAAAAACTTAAATTAAGTTATTAAGTTGGTTACCAAACATCCATTAAGCTAAATTCTTAATTGAATGGGTACGTGTTGAAAGTTTGTAAGGATAATGGCAAAGTTTCTGGCTAAACCTACACCAATCAGGCAAGCTTAAGCAGTAAGCTTAATCAGCTGGGGGTTTTACAATACCATGTGCTTCCTTACCCACTTCAGATGATGTATAGAGTATACGCAAAGGCAATGTTTTAATTGATGTAAAAAAGAATATGCGTAACCTCAAGGCACTTCCCCTATATATATATAATAACTTACTTTGATGATCAACATGACATAGAACTTCTATCTTGATGTGGTGCAATTGGTTGTCAAAATCGTTTATTTACCTACTATTTTCACATACTTTATTGAAGAAATATAGTTTTATGAAGTAGCATAAATGAAACCTAAGAGGAGTGCCCTTTAAAATTATATATTATGGTTTTTCCCAGTCCTATGAAACCACGAAACCAAAACTAAAGGCATTGCATCCATCCCAAACATAATAGACCAAATACATCACTTTCTTGCCTAATTAAAGGATTAAATAAACATAATCACTACTTGTAAATGAGCAAGAAACTGATTTTGAGAGGATTAAATTTTTCGAAAATAGACAAGAAGAACATCTTTTTCTTTCTTACGGGGTAGGAAAACGATTAATGTTAAGAGTAATTAATATCATAATAATGGGAGTGGAATACACATAATTAACACAAAGTTTAATTCAGTACTTAGCATTTGTAAGTCATTGAGATAATTAAACAAAGACTAATAGAGAAGTCTTAGTGGCTTGAATGATTCACCCCATTATGGACTTCTTTTACGAGATTACTCCAATCAAGAGGAGTGATTTATGGACAAGATTAATTCAACTAACTTATAGCTTTTGAATGGATTATTATCATATGCGGCAGTTAAACCATTCAAAAATTAATTTGATTTGCTTTTAAGAAGTATTGATTTATTCTAATGAATCACATTGCAAAGAAACTTTGTTGCAGTTGATCTCTTGATCACCTCCATTTAATGACCCAAACAAAAGTAAGTTAAGTCATTGATAGCTAAGTGTTGTTAGTTAAAACAAGAAATTGTTTCTTATTGGTTTGAAGGGATAGCAAAATACATAGTTGGACTCCCTTGGAATTGGTTTCTTTGAGAGTGTTTGGCAAGAGCTTATTATGGAAATGGTAGTGATGCTAAAAAGCACTTTTGGTGTAAAAATGTTTTTGAGAAAAAGAAAAAGAAAATAGACATTTGATATAATTTAGAAACACTTTTTAAAATCTAGAATATCACTTATAGTTATAGTGTTTGAAAATTCCCTTCTAATGTTTATTAGAGAAACACTCTAAAGCAGATTCTCGTGAAACATTGTTAATAATTGTAAACAAACTATAAGGGTGTGTTTAGAAGTGTTTTTATTTGAAACATTTTTAGTGAAATGTTTTCTCTAAAAGTATTTTTAAGATGAATAAGTTAATTTTTCATTATTGTACATGTTTTTGAAATTTTTCGAACACCTAATTTAAAAAAAAAAAAATAAATTAGGGGGTGATTATACTTTGAGCCTAGACGCATCTTTTAAAACCATGGTTAATACAAAATATTAGAAGAAAATAGTAAATACGGTAAAGAGTGTTGCTTGAGTAAGGCTGATCCAACATAATTAGCTAGTTTGGGGTGTTGATTTGAGGTGCCAAGAAAGTAAAAATCTGCCAGAGCTTAGTTTTTCATAATTTCATTCTAACTAACCACTAAACTCATTTCTCAATTGAATGTTTTTTTATCAGTAGAGCTGAGGGGAACTAAGTCAAGAAAAATGAAATTAAATACTTTTAGGCCCAATATTTACTCCTGAAATCATACCACTAAAATCTCTTGTCATTTGTTATAAAAGGCATTATAAAAGGCATGACAACATAATAACTCAAAAAAAAAAGAAAAGATAAATTTTATGGGTTTGGATGAGTATGATGATTGATGTAATTGCATCAGAGTGTGATATAATAAATTGGTGCTGTTTATCAGTTTATCTGAAACCTTATATAACTTGGCGCGCTTGTTGTGAGACGGCTCATTTATCAGCATTATGAATATATAGAGTTTTTTTTTTTATGATGGAAGACTATGGAACAGAAAAACTTACAAAGACTATTGAAATGATAACCACAATAATCCTCATAACGAGTTCACACCATTAAAAAATCTACTAAAGAACCCTTTATCCAGCCATTTTTAGGAAAGTGAATGACAAAAGTCCGAAATGGGTAACCTCATCCAATTTTATCTATTTTTTTTTCTATCTCATCAGTCTAATGAAACCAAAGTTTGATACATGATGAACCAAACACATATCACTTTCATGCCTAATACCTAGCCTTAAAACGTAATTTACTCACGGATAACCACACTTTTTGGGGGTTTTGTTCAGAAATACAGACAGAGGCAGGTATCGTTTTCTTGTATTTTGGTTTCTATTTGGAACCCTGAAATGATAAAGAAATAAAATAAAGAAAAAATAAGAAAGAAAAAAGAACTGAAGGAAAATAAAAATAAGACACAAGCAATAAATCAATTCTATGTGTTTAATTAGACTCATTTATTTGTTTCTCTTCATTATATAAGGACTAAGAATTTAAAAATATATAAAATTTTAAAGAATTTTGATTATATTTAATTTTCTTTTATATTTTTCATGAAAAAAATTATTTTCCTTAACATTTTTTTCTTTTTATAGTATTTTCCTTGTTCCAAAAGAAGCCTAAGAAAGATAGACGATTTTTAAGAGTAACTAATATCATAATGCAAGTGGAATACACACAACTACCGAATAAGTTTCACTAAGCATTTATCATTAGGATAGTTAAACAAAGACTAATTACGTCGGATTAATTCAGCACCCTGTTAATTGTTATAGGCTTGTTTTATAGGGGGGTTATTTATATTTCAAGAATCAATGGGAGAGGCTTGTAGGTTGTTTCACTAAAACAGCTTGCATGAAAACTATTGTCATATTCGGCAAGTAATTAAGTCATTATTTGATTAGCTTGTAAGCAAGAATCACTTTGAGACCAAATGGGGTCTCTCTAACAAAGACGTCTCCCGATTCTTCTTCCTCATCCATTGGAAATTGGATTGGATGATCCACACGAAATCAAGATGACCTTTTTGCAAGCACTGCAAGAATGTTAAATGTTTGAATCAATTGCATCAGCTGATCGACAATAATTTTGTTAGTGAAGCAGGAAATAAGAAGACGTTGTTACCAACTTTATTATCTCTAGTTGAGTTGACTAAAAAAAAAGAGAGAGAAAGAGAGAGGAAGAGAGAGAGTATATCCAAGAAGATATCAGTTATTGGCTTGACAATGGAAGGAAATTTTAGCATGGAAATTGCCTTATTTTAATGGATTTGCTTCTCCCACAAATTCCCACCTAACAATCTAAAGGGTAACAACTTAGATGGTCCGGACTTGGGATTGTTATCAGTGTTATTAGTTTCAAGTCACTTGGATTATGATAGATAACATTGATCTGCTGGGTTACATTACCCCGTGATTATGGATTAAAGTCCTTTAGGAACATTAAAGTTTGATAATTAACCAGTCTCCATAGAATTAGTCGAGGTGTTCGTAAGTTGACTCGAACACCCATGATTATAAAAAAACACCCACTGTTATTAAAAAAAAAAAAAAAAAAACTAGTATACACCTTTTAATTTCTTTTTTGTTGGCACAAGAGTGATAACAATAGAGGAAATTTATGCTGGCCAGGAACTACTGCGGGATTTGCCAGATCATTAAATAGTCCGGCTTCGCTGAACTTCGTTTATTAAGTTAAACGAGCCGAGCCCGAGCACCCTCAAACTCGGCTTGTCAGCTCGTAAACATGCTCATGAATAGGCTCGTGAGTAAGCTCGTTAACCAGGCTCGTGAACCAAGCTCGTGAACAGGCTTGTGAACATGGAGAAGACTTGATGCACAACAAATTTTTCCTACAAATGAACATGATGAATATTTTAACTCTTGAACTTCAATCAAGTTAACTAAACTTTTATTGTCTTATCTTTTAATTTGATTATTCTGTGGCTGTTTGAGATGACATTTTTAAAATGGGGTTACAGCAGGCCAAACTACTCACGAGCTGCTTTCGGCGTTCGACTTTTATTTGGCTTCGCTCGAACGGTTGCTCAGGTCAAATGACGAACTGAACATCATTTTTGAGGCTCATAGGAACAGCGGCGAGCTTCGAGCACCTCAAACTACCTTTCGCCCGACTTGTAAGCAGGCTCGTGAATAAACAAGGCCTACTCCCTTTAAAAGCGGCGAGGCACGCGCCTAATGCTGGCTCAACTGGAAACTGATTACATTGCTAGGCGGCGATTGCCCAAAAAGCGATGGCGGACGATGGTATAGGGCCCGGTGGGCATATGCCCTCAGTGCAATTCAATTGAGGTCTCTCTCTCAAAATTTTAATTCAATTAGGAATGCCCCTGTCAAAATTTTAATCAAATTAGGAATGCTCCCCTAGCTAATGCCTCGGTTCAAAAAAAAAAAAACCTTTCCCCTTAAAGCTTTAATCAAAGGTCAACATTTCGTAAAAGAACACAAAGATAAATAAATCAACATAAAAATACATGAAAGGTTTTAATGTGGTTCGATCAATTATGCCTACATTCACGGATAAGAAAGGTTTGGTGTGTGCAGAGATGTAAGAGTTTGAGATATTGAGAGTTTTATAAAGTATTTTCTTGGTACTGTAAGCATCTTAGGGTTTTATGATTTTTTTATTTTTCCTAATCATTGCAATACTTTGATACTCCAATCTTGTTCTCTATTTTTTCAAGAATAGTGGAAATATTCGTTGAAATCTCTAAATAAAAATCTGTATGCTGCTATAACAGTTTATTACTCAAAAAATTTCAGTTTAACCTTCTTTGGCATATTAAACTTATGTCTTTAAAATGTTTTATTGCCAAAATAATGAACTCTAAAGCTATGAAAAAGTGATAGAGAGGGAAAAAAAGAGGAAGATGAATATTTTTTTAAGTTTTTTATTATTTATCTTTTTATATTTTATTCAAATGTTATATAAATAAATGATAAATTTACGTGTTGATCATATTTTTAATCTTATTATTGATAATAGTATTAACTTTATTATTAGAAAACAAATTTTGATTTGTTATTAAAGTTTCATATTTTATAAGTGGTTAACATTATATTTCTAGAATTCCAATAAAAAAACATTATATTTCTAGAATACTACATCGTTGTAGGCATAAGTAAATAAATGTAAAAAAAAAACATCATATTTCTTAGTTTGTATTTTTTTTAAATCTTAGCTATCATTAAAGACCCGTTTGTTTAGTAAAGCTTAAGAAATAGGACAGTGCATATCATGTACATATGTAGTACTGAATACTGGAGGGAACCAAGATATGTTAACTAAATTCAATTGGAACTATAATCAATTTTTGGTAAATAACTAACTAATTACTTCTTCAGATTCTTAGTGGTTTCTTTTTTTTTTTTTTTTTATGGTCCTATTCTATTTGTGGAAGCCTAGTTATAGACTACTGGGCCTTCAGAGGAAAATTTGAAGTTTGATTTCAGTGGAGGAGGTGACAAACTCTGTATTAGACAACATTTAAGGGGAAATCATTGGCAATTGTCTATTGAGATAGCTGTAAAATAAAATGAAAATGAAAATGATAATCCACTAATGCTAGATACTAATATTTGTGTCTAAAACAAACTAAAAAATATAATCAGAATTGTGAAGAAAACCCTCATACTGTGATCCCTTGATCGTCCTATAAACATCGTCCCAATTGTTAACTTGTTCATGGAGAGGTTTGATGTGAATCTTCACCTGCCGGCTTCTAAGTTTTCTGACTGGAACTCTAAGAAACTATTGAACATCAGATAATGCCTGTGAAGAATATACAGTATGTAAAAATACTCACAAGTTGATTATGATAACTTGATAAGGAGTGGTTATGGATTGTTTCAGTTTTCTACCTTGGGATTGTTAATGATATCTTCGTAGTTTTGCATTTCTAGATTAGTTTTAATCCCTTGAAAAGATCAAACTTCCAACCAGAAAAGTTTATGGAAAGAGAAGAAATAAGATGGGAAGCGGATGGAATGTTGATATGTAGTTTCTTAAACACTTCCATGAATTTGATAAACTTCTTATCCAGTTTATTCTTCCTCAACGCTGGGGATATGGGAGCTGAGTGCGGAGGGATTTAGCTATGCTTGTTTCTCTGGTCTCTCACTCTATTAAACTCTCTCTGCGGCTTCTCCTCTTAGGGATGATCCCTTGCCTCACGATCTTAGGGCTAAACTAGTCAATTACTGGATTCCCTCTTCTGCCTCTTTTGGTGGTTGCCCCTATGTAGCTAGCTCTCTACCACATCTTAACTTGATAACCTTAACATGTTCCTTACCTGCACCCCTCGGGTTTATCTTCGTATTACTTGGCAAAGAATCTTGCTGCCTCTCAGTCAATGGATTGGCCATTTGGCCCATTTGCACCTCCAGATTTCTCAACTGTGTTGCCTGATTATTTAGTTGGGTTGACTAATTCTGCCTAGTTGCCTTTGTTTCATTCATAAAGGTTGTATGGGAAGTAAGCATTTGAACTAGTGCTTCTTCCAAATCCATTTTTTTCTCGGCTGGAGGTTTGCTCACTTGGGGAGGTGGCATACTATTCTAATTGTTCCTCCATCCATTGTTCTGATTGTTTCGCCATCCTTAGCCCTGATTCTTGTTCTGATTCTGATAGGTGTTACCCCGTCTGACCACATTGTTGATTACGGTTAAATAACCGGCCCACATATTGTGCATGTTCTCTCATCATTTGGCCCATTTGGCGATGTGATATTGTCTTTATCCCCCACATGATTCACATATCTCCCAAGGGTTAGCTTGAATAGTGTTTACAACTAGTTGCTGCCTTTGTAAATGTTTGGTGAGTTGTGCGACATGACTTATAAAATTGCTCAGGACCTTTGTGTTTGCACCTCCCACTGCTTTCCTCGGTATCATCCTCTCCCTAGGCCATTGGTTACTATTAGTAGTCATGTCCTCTAGGATTCCATATGCTTGACCTGTAGTCTTCTTCATCAGTGCGCTCCCTATTGAGGCATCTATTACTGTTCTAGTAGAGTCACTCAGACCATTGTAAAAGGTATGGACTTGCATCCATCTAGTCAGCTTGTGATGTGGGCACCTCCTTAACAATTCATGAAATCTCTCCCAGGCCTCAGCTAGGTTCTCCCCCTCCAATTGTCTAAACGTGTTAATCTCTTGCACCAACTGTGCAATCTTTGAGGGTAGAAAAAACTTGGTCAGGAATTTTTGCACCAAATCATTCCATGAGATAATGGAATCTGGTGGTTGGCTTGTCAACTATTCTTTAGCTTTATCACCTAGTAAGAGCGGGAACAATCTCAATTTTAGTGCTTCTTCTTTCACTCCATTGTATTTGACGGTGTCGCATACTTCAATGAAGTTTGTCAAATGTGTGTTCGGGTTCTCACTTTGTAGACCATGGAACTGAATGTTAAAAGCATTTGCGGTGTTTACATTTCGGCTCAAGTGTTCACTTGAATATGTGGTCTTGAACCATGGTGAACGGCCAAGTAGGTACATGAAACAAACTCCTTTTACTTAACATAAAAGGATCATGCACATTTGTATAAACGACTACAGGCATAATTCCTACCATTATTCTCATTCTGACCCCCTTACAACTCGTTTTGCTCTTAGCCATGATCTTGCTCTTCATTGTTCTGCATGATTGCTTGATCTCTTTGATGTGCTTTTCTTTGTTCTCTACGTAATCGGTGTAAGGTTCTTTCTGGTTCAGGATCGAACGGAAGTAGTTTAACTTGACCCCGGCTTTGCATACACTCATAACCTTCATGTCCACCGCCCCGCAAGCACTTAAGACCAAAATTACAAAAACACTTGTATAACCAATAAAATGAACGAAAAAAAAAAATTCGATAATATCTAATTGCACTGGTCAATATCAACATGAAACTTTCTCGACCTTGGTGCAAAAAGATGATTGAGCTTAGGATAGGTGTATAATTCTTATAAACGTAGGCACATCTTGTAAGACCCGAGAAATTCTAATTTCTAGAAAAAGGAAAAAATCGTAATTTCGGTCAAAAATTTGAAATTTATTCTCTAGATCTTGGATGATGAAGCGGTTCTGCAGATTTGAATCGCCTCGCGAAATCTAAGCTAACCGTCAGAATTTGTCAGATTAAGAACGGTCGGAGTTAGCACGTTTTTCGAGGCATGTCAGCGTTTGGTCTTGGGTAAAACGATATTCGATGTGACAAAAGTCACATATAACACGTACTCATGTGCCATAAGTGGCATGGTAAGAAATGATGAAAATGGTGTGCAGAGATGGTGAGTGTCAGCCCGGGAAAGAAGGGACATAATGGTCATTATTCAGTTTTAAATGGCACTAAAGGAACCAAAAAGAAGCATAAGTGCCGTCTCCTACATATCAAGAAAAGCCCAGCAGGAGGGACTTCCAATGGGCATGGAGATTTGGTTTTAGAGAGAGAACATCAGACTTCTCTCTAAATTTAAGATGCATCGGACAAAGTCGAATTTTTAGGGATAAACAAGGCTGCTCTACGCATCGAGGCCTACGCTTGGGCTCTGGTTTTGAAGAGTTTTGACAAACTCCGTGAGGTAGGGGTTTCTCCCTACTTGAGTTTTATTATTTATTTAAGTACTTTGTTAATGTTTGAGTTGAATGAGGCCGTGAGGGGCCGTTTGATCGGTCCCAAATCTTGGGACCGAATTGTTATAATTTTGAAACCCAAATGAGTACATTTGTGAGTATCTGGATAGATGGGTTGTTAATTGTGCATTTATGTGTTAATGCATGCTTTGATGTGTATGAGTAGAAAATGGCCGTGAGGCAAGGATCACAAAGTGAACCTATGATTGGTGATTTGTAGGGAATAGTAGTAGGGGTTTCAGCATTCTGAGACCATTCACAAAATAATTTTTGTGAAATAATGTTTTTTGGTCGGAGTGATTCAGAGTTGAATTGCTCGTGTTTGATCATTGGCCCAAATTAGGCTAATTTTTGGTGTATGGAAATGCCCAAATTACATGCGTGATTGTGTGATTTAAATTATGTGAATATATGTGATTATATATTTGCATGTGTTATAGAATTGAAGTAGATTGACATCATGCATTCCATATGCATTGGGGCACCCCTAGGACGATAGGAGTGAGTGCATGAGGTAATTGTGATAGTTGGAGGTTGTCTAAAAATAATGAATATCGGAGGGTAGTCCAAATAAATATCAATCGTCGGAGTCGGCCCAATTGATATACATCGGAGGGTAGTCCATACATAATATCAATCGTCGGAGACGACCCAATTGATATATACATCGGAGGGTTGTCCATAAACAAATAATACTAAGGGTTCTCATACGTGGCTTAGGCAAGTGTGAGGGAGTCGGTGAGGACCGAGTACGAGATGATCGGTTAGACATTAAGTGGGATCACGCGTTTACTTGAATGTATGTTTTCATTGGAGCGATTGCATATGCATAGGTGGAGAGTAGCTGCCAGGGTGATTCCTCTGAGCGTGCTTCCTTACAATCGAGGATATTATTTTGATGCAGGGAAGTGGGAGGCGGGTTCATCATAGAGGTCATTTAGAAGAAAGCGGGAATGTCTTGGCTTTGATGGTTTATGTATTAGAATGTTTTCATTTCAATATATGTGTTGTATAAGAGTAGATCATTAACTCTTGTAACTATAGTATATAGTTAGGATGTTTATGAGTATTGGATTTATAGGCCCAAGTGGCGTTTTACTCTATGTAGTGGATTATATTGGATAGTTGGGATATATGTTGTGAGTATAATGTAGGGGCGAGAGGTCATTTTACTCGGTATAGTTGTATATGAGACCATGTGTGAGTCATTATGTATATTGGCCACGAGGTTATATCACAGGTCATTTGTATTTAGGTAGAGCTCCGTTACAAAGGGACTACGCTCGATTTTCATGATGGCGTCGGGTAACCCGACATCCACTATTATTCATGAGGTTGCGGGTAGTGACGGACCGGGAATTAGGGCGTCACGTAACGTAAGTATACCGCGTCGAGTTCTACGATAATATAGTGGCTAGTCAAGTGTCGTTCCCACGAAGAGAAGTGTGTTGAATACCGGTATCGGCTCTAGAATATTATCTGGATCTCAAACTTTAGTGAATTACTACTAATATGATGACACTTTGATTCTAAATGAGTCATTAGTTCAATTAACGAAGACTAGAGTTTTGCCTTTCCTTGCCATATTCAATGGATTATAAATACATTAGTAAAATACATTATTGGTATGTGGATATCTTGTGGGGTTAATCGTGCCTGAGATATCCTCTCGAGGTATATTCTCCTATCTACGTAATAGGGTTGATCGCATCTACCTTCGCCCCTCGACTACGAGGCCTTTAAATGGATTTAAACCACAATTGCCACACTCGGGCTGGGAGATCTCTGCTCTCAGGTCTGTTTAGTGTCCTCTGCCCGGATCTCAGGGCCTTTATCTCTGGTCTGGGATTCGGCCAAAAGCAAGTTGGTGTTGGCCAAACACCACCATGTAAGGTAATTAACGGGGAAATAGACCAGTCGATATCGGTCCCGATATATATCTTTAGATAAAGCGAATTGAAAACTAATCTATATGAATATAACAAGAATACAACAAAACTTAGAAATAAAGTTAGAACATCCTTTTTCTTATTACAATAATTTGATTTCAATCAATAGGAGTTTGAGAAAGGAAATACAACTATAAGGATTATACGATCTCTCGAATCGTCTTCTATCGTCTTCTCCATCTCGTACTCCGTTCCTCTTCGATTCTCCCTTTTCTTTTTCGTTCTTATTTTTTATATCTAAAAATTCTCGCTGGGAGAGTCCCAGCGACATCGCGACGTTGGTTGATGTAGGTTTGCCGTCCACGCGGCCTCAACGTTCTGCGGCGTTGGGAACGTCGTAGCGTTGAAACAGCTCTCCTCCAATCTCCTTCTTCAAATCTCCAACACAACTTCCAAATGTCGCATTTTTCACCTGAAATGCACAAAATCCAAGTATCAGATATATGACGATAAACGTACTTATTACTAGATGAAATGAACCGAAAAAATGATCAATAGCAATTCTGAGGTGTTTGGGCACTCATCACCAACAATAAATTCTCCGCCCAGTTTGATGGTATTATAGTTCCACCGTAGATACAGTCACTTGAAAGCGACATTAGTAAAGTTTTCCACATTTTCAAACTGGGGTGATGGTGCTAAGTAATAATTAACTGTTCCCCTCTCATCTAGGTCCTCAGGATCAAGGTCCTCAGGATCTGGGTTATTTAAGACATCACAACTTAGCACATCCATAGAAAGATATCTCCCTCGCTCATTCTCTAAAAGTTGGTTAATAGTTAAGAAAGACAGAACATGTCTATCGACGACATCTCATCTCCATCCACATGGTCACCACATACATGCACCCCATCTTCTGTGTGATTATCTTCGTTTACTTACATCTATCGGTTACAACAAGCTGACACTACTGACCCCACACCCACTTAATCGATTCCTCGACATTAAATTTATAGTGGCTTCATTTGTATAAGTACACCCGACTGATTGATTCATAGCAACCAGCATACGCACTAGCTAAATATACAATTCAATTTCCTCCATTCCAGTTGTGTCAACCAATTTCAACATTCAATACACACTATTGTCATCCCAAATTGTACAAGGTTGGAACCTATTTCCTCTTTTCAATTGATACTTACAAGTGAGTACTAATTTAAACCTTTCTTTATCAATACATGCTCTTGAGTATATCATAACTAATAACTGATCAAATGTGCAATCAATCGGTACATCCAAAGGCACAATAACAGCTTTGTTCCCCACATATTTCACATATGTTTCAATCCTTTTAAATTTTTCATTATAAAAACATATGGCGGAATAGTGAGTCACCACGTTAACCTACCAAATCAAACACAGCAAGTGGAATGCCAATATTTACAAAAACCATGAACCAAATAGGCCCTTGTGTCTATAATAGGTATAATGAAAATATGTATAAAAAACATATTGGGTTGGGAGATGAGCTTCATTTAACCCGGTGGCTAATAATTTGCAATTTTTCTTAAGGTTCATACCTTCTATACTTTTCCAAATTGGTAGCTTGATACATACTTTTCTACGCAGGAAATATCTATTAGACTCTGGGTTGAAGATAAAACAAAATGTTATGAGAAGAATAAGAAATGCATAGTTCTAGAACATGTCAAGGAAAACAGATGTGCTTTCTCGGAGTGAGAGGTAGCACCTTAACCATTGTGTAGTATTATCTCTTAACCAATTATTTAATACCAAGATATCCTAAGTTTCTAAGAAATTTGAAGGAAACCAAACATTTTGAAAATTTTCACCATATCACAGCTTGAAAAAAAAAAAATAAAAAAATCATGTCTCTCGAATCCACATACATCACTCTCTTACATCAAATTGTACCGTATTCTTTGCATTAACCATTGTTGTTCTGAAAATGAACCATAGCGTAGCTGCTACCAGATTAACGATAATTTTAAAATGTTTGTCAATATATACCTTAGGGAAATATGAAAGTAAGAAATTTTATCTTCCTTATTGTGCTAAATTTCCAATGTTAAAATAAAAATCCTCAATAGACATTTTCAAGCGTTTCTTAGCTATCTGATTCTTGGATCAAACAATAACAAGGCCAGAGAAATTATAAAATTGACTAATTTCTCTATTGCGATCATAAATCTATTTTCTTGCCTAATAATTCAATATCTATGTAATATCTTAATAACTTAAGTTATTTTCAACTCTGCAGTAAAGCATAAAGTCACATACTATGTACAACATAAATTAAGGGTCAAAATTTAAAATTAACATTTGTGTAAATAAATAAATAAATAAAAATTTAAAAATAAAAATAAAAATAAATCCTCAAGTGGCATCCCAAGCAAGTTGAAATCTATGCTTTATTTAGATAGAATCAAAATGCAATGAGGCAGAATATTATGCTATATAAATTCCTTGTTGCTCAACTGAATCCAAAATTAAAAAAAAACGGCAATAAATTAGGGGAAGGGAGGGAGAGTAGGTTGAGTGCTATAAGGGTAAAAAAAACATCTGTAGGTAGATTTAGTGGGACAGCATATGGAAAAAGGTACGGTGTATTTGGAGCTCAAAACTAGTTGTCGGGGAGAAGGAGGAGCGGAGGAAGAGAGAAAGGAAGAAACAACAAATGGGGGGAGGAGAAGAAAAACATGGTTTCAGCTTGATAATGCCAGTCAGCGACTGCGGCATTGACTTAACTGTCTTGCGGTCAATGGTGCGGTGTTTAATATATATACGATGTGGTTAAGACACACTAGTTTGAACATTATTTTGATTTTCGACTTATTTAAGTAGTACTTTCCCTTTAAGAGAGAAATAACATCATTGTCAAGCTGCAATCTATTAATTTGATAACCTCGAGGTGAAATGGACAGCTCTCTTTACGTCGCATGTAATAGGAAAAAGGTTGTCAAGACCTTCAAATTGATAATCTAATATGGAAGTTTGAGCTAGAATGACAAGTTTGTCCTTATTATATATTTAAAATTCTTTTATATTTTAAGATTTTATGTTTAGACCATACAACCATAATTGAGAGGTTTTGATGGTTTCACCATCATATTTTTCATTTATTTTGATTAGTAGATTATTGAATATTGGTGCAGTACTCTATAAATATGTAGATTATAATCACATCCCTTGTTCTTTTTATTTTCTGATTGTGTGCATAATTTGGTTAAAATTTAGGACTTGATGAAAACCTCAAATATTTCAACATTGTATGTATTTTTTTTAAAAGTTAAACACTTTGGTTACAATGTAGTAATTTGTCTTCATTGAAAATCAAACGCGGACTTCTCCTATACCTTACGGTTTTAGAAGCGTTGAGCACTCCATTATGACTCGAACAGTGACATCACCTGTATTTTTTTAAAAAGTTAAACACTATGGTTACAATGTAGTAATTTGTCTTCATTGGAACTCAAACCCGGGATCCTCCCTTCCCTATACCTTGCAAATTTTGAAACGTTGAACGCTCCACTACATAAGATAGACATGATGGACATACAATATGTATGTTATTTCAATCAATTTTGAACAAAATTTGAGATCAGTAAGCTAACCAATTTAATTAGCCAGGATGGGGAAAAAAAAAGGGGAATTATGTCAAGGTGTATTGAAGTACAAAAAATAAAATAAAATAAAACCAAAGACCCAAAATCACCAAAAAAAAAAGTGTCTTCTATAACAAAATATTAAAAACATGCACTTGAACAATAACCCTTTTTAACAAGATAGAAATATTCCTTATGTGTTTGAGTTTAATATAACATATTCATAACAT
This sequence comes from Tetrastigma voinierianum, assembly GCA_016808115.1. Lineage (NCBI taxonomy): Eukaryota > Viridiplantae > Streptophyta > Magnoliopsida > Vitales > Vitaceae > Tetrastigma > Tetrastigma voinierianum. The sequence continues at coordinate 756,100 of JAEQBH010000476.1, read as the reverse complement.
TAATATAACATGTTTACTGTGTTAATGTAACAAACTTTTTGTTTAATCTAATATACTTGCCCATGTTTTATAAAATTTGGAAAATGAAGTATATTCGGCAAAGTCTCACATTAACGCGTGAGCTGTTACATTATTCATGCTCGACATGTTATATTACAAACTAAACTATATAGAGGGAGTTATTTATGTCTTATTAAAGAGAGGTTATTGTGTATTTTAATATTTTATTTCAGATATTTATTTTTGGTGATTCAAGTTCTTTAGTTTCTTGTGTTCTCTTTGGTGCTTACCACTTGGAAAACAAGGAAAATAAACCGATGGTTTTTTTTGGCGATAGTTTGACATGGCTGCCTTACACATTTATTTGGGGAGGATAGGTTGTATCAGGTTTGACATCAAAGTCAGAAAAGGGTGCTTTGCAAAATGGAATTTGAGATCAGACGAGTTTGAGATCCTATTACCTACTCAATTATATTATTGTTATTGTTATTATATTTATATAAATTCTAAATATAATACATTATATCTAATTTAATATTTTAAAAAATAATTATAAATTTGTAAAATTAAAAACACTAATAAGTGTTAGGGATGGAAAATAAGAACATGTTTGGTTACCGTTTTGAAAAGTATTTTTATTCTAAAAAAATGGGGGAGGGAACACAAATGCGATGAACACGTAGTTATTAAAAAAAAGGAGGGGAAAAAAAGAAAAAAATTAGAAGAAAGGGGAAGGAAAAAAAGGGAAAAAGAGGAAAAAGAAAGAAGAAAAAAGAAAAATGTTTTGCAACATGAAGAACATGAAAACACAAATTTATAGAACAGAATAAAATCGAGAACCCCAAAATAGTGTTTTGTATTCTCAAGTGTTCTCAGAACATTTTAAAAACAGGGATCAAGTAGGCCTAAATAGCCTATCATCTGCATTCATCTTTTATTAATTTGTAACTTGGTATGTTTATATTACACATACAAACATTGTTTTTTGTTGTTGATCGAATAACAGTATTAGTCAATTTATTACTTCTTGCATGATGGCACTCTATTTTAAAGTCTTTTACTTTCTTCCGCTTCCATTTTAGACTTGTACATATATTCTAATAATGATTGACCAATAATCTGGAAGATCATGAGTCTAGCACTAAATTTTGTATATCTTTTAATGATAATAAGAGTAAGAAACAAATTAAGATTTCTTAATCTTCTACATAATTAAGTTCAGTATTATTTTGTGATGACATATACCTGTAGGGCAACTGTTTGGCTCTGCTAATTACTTATTGGTATGTAGTGTTCTCTCTTTTTTTGTACATTGTGACATCAAGAATATGCTGTATTTTAATTTTGTGGATTAGTATTAATCAATTATTAAGATTTGTTTATTGGATTATTAAATAATATCAATTATGTATTATTATTATATTATGTAACTGATATAGCACTTGACGAATAATACATGTACAGCATTATTGATAGTCTATGATGAAATTTGGACTATCCATGAGTACCTATTTATGAAGTCCTACTCTTTCTTACGATATGAGCCTCTCAGCTTCCCTACTCCAGGCGGCGTTAGGGTTTTCTGTTTTGGCATATCGGATAGAGAAGCGATCATCCTCTCTCTCTCTCGATTTTCAGCAATGATCCTTTTTGGAAACTATGGATCCTACTTTGGTGCAGTACATGGTTTAGTCCCAATTTGAGATATGTGGCGTGTATAGAACATACTATGTGCGTATCTACATAAAATTTTTCTATCCAGGTGGTATCGAGCCGTCGGATAGATGTATTTTGCATTTCATCTGCATGTGAACCCTAATAATTTGTGTTGGTGGGATTTACTTGTTTTATGTGAAATTTTCACTTTTAGGGAGCTGTTAATCTCACATGTGATCTCTATTTTGGATATGTTACGGAATCAAAGGTTTGAGATTATATTGTTACACGGTTATGACCCTATTTTGTTAAATTGCTAAAATAAAAAAATAAAAAAAATAAAAAAGGAGGGTTTCGAGTATACCTTGGACATAAAGTAAGAAACCCTCGTTGTTTTCATTGATCTACATTAAGGATGATATTTTGTAAATTAAACCTTAAATCATATCGTCGAAAATGGTGGAAGTAGGGAGTTCGACTAGGGTTTTAGGCGGGTCGAGGTGTTTAGGAATTGCGAGGAAACGAAACAGGAGATGAAATCAAGGGTTTAGTTCGTACTCTCCCCACGAGCCCAAATATTTTTTGGTTAAATTGATGTATTTGTGGATTATACAGGCATGTATTGATCTGTACGGCAAGCTTGTGATATTATTTTGCATAATTATGATCACTTGCTATCGTGAGCATAATTATGCAAAACGATGTAGAAATTAAATAATTTAAATTCTTTTAGAATTTTAATTGAATTCATATGAATGTTTGCACTTAAAATAATTATACCCTACCAGACATCATTGTTATTAAAGTGTAATTTGTTATTAATGCAGTGTACTATTTGTTCTAAACTTATGTCAAATTATGTTTCGAGTACCCTATAGGTATTAGAATTTTGGTGACATGAGATCATGTACATTGTATACTTATATTTCCTTTTATTGTGATTTGTAGACCTTAGGCAGGATCATGATAAATAGAAATCTGTTTAATAGGCATGTTTAATTTGTCGTATTAAGGAATCATTTTATTTATGACCGCGTAGTATGTGCTGTTATGCATATTAAATGTTTCCCTCTGCCTTTCAGAATGCCCGGTATCATTGCCTATGTTGACTTACATCGAAAGTCGAATGGGACCAATTATGAGGATTGGAAAGAGTCTCTGGATCTATATTTTGCTAGTAGTTGTGTTAAACTTTTGAATGAGACAAAGCAGTCTTTTGAATATAGGCGATATGAAGACGCGAAGTGATACCTTCTTTGTCCTAGGCATCCCGAGATTCATCGTGATAAATTAAAGGCATTCTTGGATTGTCTCAAGAGGATATATTGAAAAAGTCCTCAAGCGGTTTTAACATGCATTCTTGTTCCTCATGTGCTGCACCCATTCAAAGGGTGATCGCTCTGCAAATCTCAGTGTCTCTAGGGATGAAAAGGAGAGAAATTTGAAATGGAAAGGTCCCATATGCTTATTTGTTAGCGACTGATGTATGCTTAAGTTTGTATTTGTCTAGATGTTGCTTTTAGCTGTTAATGCTTTAGGGGAGATACTTGAGCAATCAAGGTTTGAATCATTGGAAGGCAGTGAAAAAGGTCATGAGGTACTTGCAAGGTACCAAGGACTATATGTTGACCTATAAAAGTCTGATCAACTTGAGGTCACTGGCTATTCTGATTCTGATTTTGCAGGTTGCCCAGATGACAGAAAATCTACTTCTGGTTTTATTTTTATGATGGCAGGAGGAGTTGTTTCTTGGAAAGTGTTAGCAAACACTTACGATGCCTCGAGCTATGGAGCCAGTATGTGGCTGTTAGAGGCACTTGACGTATTGTGGCTAAAGAAATTGATTTTATTTCATATTGTGAGGCATATCCGAGCCACTTGTTATATATTGTGACAATCTGTTCTTTGTACATTTCTCTCGAAACAACGAGAGTGCTACTCGCTGAAAGCTTGCTTTGATATAAAATACACATTTGTTAGAGAGAGTTCGAGTCGGACTCGGGATTGAATATCACGCTCTGAGACATATGTTGCGGATCCACCTTGAAGCACCTAGGGTTTATCAGCGTCGTGTAACTCGTATGGGTTTGGTTAAGATCTTTTTGATATTTTTGGGTTAGTGGGAGTCGAGATTTATCGTTTATTTCTTTGTAATTGTTTGAGGTATGTATTGAATGACATGTCAAGCGTATCATCATACCTAAACCGACATCCGAAATGCTTGAACATTTGTTTAAGAAATGCATATTTTGTTTATTCACTCATGGAGTTCTCTGACTACTTAATCTCTTTACATAAAATATGAGCTTGTTGATGTGTATGACATTTTTCCCTATCGGATAAGATGTTACGCACGTTGAAACTTTTATATATATATATATATATATATATATATATATATATATATATATATTATTTTTTTATTTTTATTTTATTTTATTGTGGTTGTTGCTTGTGCTTTGGTCATAATTGATATTTTATCAGCAAATTATAATGTAATCATATTCCTAATAATTGACTAATGCTATCAAGTGGGAGAATCTTTGTATTTTAATTTTTGTGGATTGTTATTAGTATTCTTAAGATTTGTTATGATTATTAAATAATATCAATTATATAAATATATTACATGTAGCGTATAACTTGACCAGTGTCGTAGCCAGTATTTGATGATACATGATGGGTGGACTATCCAAATGGTACCTATTTATGAGAGGTCCCTACGCCACGTGCGAGCCTCGACTTCCCCATCCGATAGAGATTAGGGTTTTTCTGTTTGACATATCGGATAGAGGAAGCGATCATCTCTCTCTCTACTCTCTCTACTCTCGATTTTCAATAACTTGATCTCGCTCACGGAGAAACTATGGATCCTACTTTGGTGCCAGGTACATGGTTTGAGTCCCAATTTCAGATATGTGTGTATGAACATGCTATATTGCGTATCTACATAAAATTTTTCTATCAGAATATTGTTCACATTGCACACAATTTCATCTTTTATAAAAGGATCAAATATATCGAGATTGATTATCACTTCACTTATCCTTGTCTTTTGCATAATTCTCTTACTTTACCATTTATTCTTTTCTTTATAAAAATTGCAGATTTGTTTATTACTCTATTTTCTAATTATATTTAACTCAAGTGGTTAAGAGTTTAGGCAGGAAAAGAATGAGATGAGTCTAGGGTTCAAGTCCCAATAGAACAAATTTATGAAGGACTAAAATAATAAGATTTAATGCAAAGTAAATAGATGTTAAATTTTTTTTATTTTTTTTGTTGTGTTATTTATTACATTAAAATTATTATCCTTTTGAGAGTAAGAGAAAATTAGTCTTTTTATTTTCTTTGATTGTAAATTTATTTAAACTCAATTTATATTATATTATTACAATAAAAAAACTAGGGTCTATTTGGTTTTTATTTTTGAAAACATAGAGAATATTATTTTGGTGTTATCTTAATTTTCTCCTTGCTCTCTGAATTTAGTGTTTTCTATGTTCTCTGTATTTTGTATAACAATAAATAAATAAATAAAGAAACTAAACGGGTTATCCGTATTGTCCTTGTTTTAAGAAAAAAAAAAACAGTTTTGAAAACAATAACCAAACATGCTCTACTTTCTTAACTGCTACTCTTTATATCTTTAAATCTTAGGAAAAACCTTCCAACAGGAAAGATAGGTTAGAGATCAAAAAGTTTCATCTGTAAAATAACTGGAATAAAAACTAAATCATCTATCGATGAACATCAACATTCATACAGTTTTTAATCCAAAGAAAATAGTCCCAAGATCTATGTCAAAAAAATATTATGAATAATAATATTATTGTGACGTCCCTAAACCCAGATTAACCAGGAATGCTGTGAATGTCGGGTAGCTTGGGCACCACTCAAATTGCGAGTCTCATTTATGCGAGCTACCCGAGGTACAAACCTGTCCCAACAATCAACTTATAGTCTGTTGGGCACTCATATACAATTAAATGAGTAAAAATATGTACTTAGGCCCTACATTAATACTCACAACAAACATATCCCAACCAAAATATACTACTTCGTTGAGATTGTTCATTACTCTTAAATACAAACACATATTAAAATTTATAATTCTAATACATATTTATACCAAAAACATCAAAGCCACAACCGGCTTTCTTGAAATCGACTCACAAAATGGCGAGTCTTCTCATTCTCCTATACCTGAAATAATATTCCCTCGTGAGGGTGGCAGTATTCTGATGATGGAATTACCTAAATGAGTTACTCCCCACCTAAGTGCATAATACGGCGATTAATGAAACACACTCAAGCAGTAAATCGTGATCCTACTTGAATGTTTGTGCCCATTCCCATGTCTCCAGTCCTCTTGAAGCTCCTACACTTACTAAGCCATGTATGAGAAAAATAATTAGTTTTCAAAACAAAACTTGTTGTTCTCGAAAACACACTACCGAGTTTCGGTAAAAGTATTGGACTACCCTCCGAGGCGAATGTGTTGGAGAACCTTCCTAAATAATTCATGGGCTCCTCCGACGTGTAATTGTTGGACCATCTCAACTTTTAATTATAGGAGAAAATCATCCATTGAATTCTTTTCACAACCCGTTAGTTTTCTTTTCTTTCATGTCATGCACTCACTTCTTCCTAGGTTACCCCGGTGTATATGAAATGCATTATGTCATCTCAACACAATTTATATCAATATATCAATTATGCATATATTCTCAAATTTGCACTCATACCACATGTTATTCAATTTTGATCAACCAACACCCAAATTAGCTCACTTAAGCTAATCACAATTCCATTTCCAATGACCTACACACACAATTATGTTTTATTTAATTGTGGCATCATATTAACACATTAAGTTCATGCATTAACCTAATAATTTCCTCACAACTCAAGCCATTCACTTCAAACAATTTCATGCATACAACACATGGACGTTTTGGTCAATTCAGCTGTTGGAATTTGTTTTTAAGTCCCAAAGAAAGAAAGCAACGGTGGGCTGTCTGGGTGGCCACTCACTGAACATCGGGTTCCACTTTTATTGGAACAATTCCATAACTATTTCATTAAAAACACACAATTCATAATTTAATGTAAATATTATCACACAAGTCACCCAAACAGTCCGTGGACTGTCCAACACGGGTTCTAAAAATTCCCACAATTCGGTCCCAAGTTTTGGGACCAGGATCAACAGCCACTCAGACCTCGAATCTCAGCTGTTGTATTTACAAAACACTTAAACGAGGAGTAAATCAAATGGAGAAAACCCCTACCTCCAAGATTTTGTCAAACTCCCCAGGCAGTGCCCACGTGTAGCCCTCGCAGCGTGGAGCAACTTTCCTTCTTGGCCCGAAGAAATCCAATGATCCGTCGGTAGGAATCCTAGAGAGTCTTTATCTCTCTCTCACAAAATCCTGAAACCTAAATATTTGCATCTCCATTTCTTCTCTGCATGTTTTTTGGCTTTTCAAATGTAGGAGATGACCACTATTCTCAATTTTTTCTTATTATCTCATTAAACTTTCATTTAATACCATCCATGTCCTTAAGTCTTGGATTTTTGACACTTGGCACTATCTAGGTCGTCCATTTCCATCATCTCTCTAATCTTGCAACATGTGTCACAAGAGTATATGTTATAGGTGACTTTTGTCACATCACATGTCGTTTCACATTTTAGACACTGAGTCACCTCGGCGATTCCCCATTGTCTCGGAATTGGCAGTAGTAGCTAGATTTCGCGAGAGGCGATTCTTGATAAAGAAATCCATTTCATCATCTGAGATCTAGAAAATTTTTAGATTTTTACCGAAATTACGATTTTTCCATTTTTTAGAAAATTGGAATTTTCTCGGGTCTTACAATTATGATAAGTGCGAAAACATACCTAGATCCATAGGTAATTGATGATTGTGGAATTTGGATCTTCATGTATAATATGTATAAATGAGATTTCTCTCTAGTTTCTCTCTAACGATGGGATGCATAGAAAGAACATAATAAAACATATATATATATATATATACCATAACCCTGAAAAACCTAATTAGTAATATTCCGATTTCACCCATCATATAATCGAGAATTTACTATCTAGTATCTACACGTAATATATCATACTTTATTATATGTTTTAACCCGTGGCTAACATTAACTAAATGCTTTATTATTTTAAGTAAATCTGGGCTCGTATATTATTTTCTAACAATCTTGCTTGAGCCACGTATGGTATACCTTGCCATATAGGGGTCTCCAACGGGCAGACGGCTGCGGCCGGCGTCGTATGGGCTCAGTCGGGTGTCTTTGGGCCGGATTGGTAGGTCAGCCAGTGGGCCGGCGGGCCTCCGTTGAAGGCCCATGGCCCGACCCACAGGATCCCGACCACGGGCCCCCTCTCTTCCCGGCTCGCTCCCCCCCCCGAGTAGTAGTATGGTTAAGATTGGAATTTAGCGGACAAAGAAGTGCCACGATCATATTCGAAGAACGCCTTGGTGACGTCTGAAGGAAACTTTAAATTTATCAAACATGAATGGATCCATGATAATTCCATGTCACGAGAAAATAGTGATTAAAATATTTAGATTAAATGTATATTGTATTTTTATTTTTCTTATGGTTGAAGAAATCTGATGATTAACAAATAAGTAGGTGCGGCCTGGTTGGATATACTGCTTTTCTGTATTTAAACTTCCATACATTTCCAAATGTAATAATATTAGTGAATAAAATTTTTTAAATGAAGTGTTTTTATTTTTAGATTTGTTTTTAAGCTTACTTTTTTATTTTTATTTAACTTTTGAATATAATTTGACAAAAGCCTAACTCCCAAGTGGAGAATTCGGGCTTTAGGCGGAGCCTCTTGGCGGCTTTAGGCGGGCCTGCAGGCGAGCCTACAAGCGAGCTTTGCGTGGTGAGTACTCTGGTAGATACAAAGCCATGAATCGAAGCGTGGACTAAAATCAAGCCCACGGCCCGGCCCTTCTTTAAACGGGCTTGGCTAGGAGCTTGGCTACTCGGGCTAGGTCGGGCTTTAGCGAGCTCCAGAGGTGGCCGAGCCTCGGTAGTGGGCTTTTAATTGCTACTTATATATAACCTTATAAGTCTCAAAATTTTCCATCATAACCAGACAACCTTGTCCATCAATTATATCAATGCAAGATCAAAGCAATTTTCGTTACATTTATATCAATGGTCACACATATCAATATAACCAAATGACATAGATCAAGCATGGATGTGTAGCATGGAAATTATATGCATTGTGATCTATACATGCCCATTTCCAATTGGTCCTATTTTATTCTTTTGTGAGATCAAACATTACAAGTCAAAGTGGAAATAAACTGAATACTTTATTTATGTAGAAATGTCTGTAAACATATAATGTGTCAAAAAAGAAAACAATAATAAACACAAACTCCCACTAAATTGAAAAATTGTCTAACCATATGACACTCATATGAACAATGTGCTCATGGAAGACCTTGGGTGTAAGTCCCTTAGTAAGAGGATCTACAATCATGGAGTTTATGTCAATATGCTTTATAAAAATTTGATTACTTTGGACTCTTTATTTAACAACCAAGAACTTGATGTCAATATGCTTTGACTTCAAGGAGCTCCTGTTGTTATTGGAATACCATGACCCCTCTTTGACTTATTGTATGATATATCTTTAGTGGTCTTGATACTATCGAAATGCTCTGATCGTGACAAAATTTTGCAGCCATATTTATGATTAGGTACTTACCAAGGCTTGTGCTATAAACCCTACTTCAATGGTGGAAAAATCTATAAGTGTCTGTTTGGTACTTGTCTAAGAAATAGCTCCTCCAGCCAACATATAGATATTAATTGAAGTGAATCTACGATTGTCTTGGCATCCAGCATAATCGTAATCAGAATACCCTATGATCTCCAACTGATTCGATCTCCAATATGTAAGCATGTAATCCTTAGTTTTCTTTAAATGCCGCGCCTTTATTTTGTTGCTTTCGATTAACCATCCACAGGTTTGGCAAATATCTACCCGACATTCCCAGCGATGTATGCTATATTCAGACCTGTACCAACTTAAGCATAAATTAGACTTCCTACGGTTAGTAGCATAGATACTGTTACCCTAAATTTCCAAATCTGTGTTAAGGCATTGACTAAGAATAAATTTGTCTTTTTTAGTGACAGGGGAGTCAATTGGTTTATAACTTTACATGCCAAATCTATTAAGTACCTTATCGATATAGCCCTTTTGTGATAATCCAAGAACACCTCGAGAGCGATCCCAGTGTATCTTAATCCCTAATACAAAATAGGCGTCACCAAGATCTATCATCTTAAAATTCTTTGATAGAAATCTCTTGGTTTCGTCATTATTCTGCTCGATGGTAGCAGCGTTAGCCTCATCAACACTCTATGAAACAAAGGAGATATGCCTCAGCTCGCTTATGAATACACATTCATCCACCATATTTATCGCAAACCAAACTGAGACTATCACTTATTAAATTTGTAGTAGCAGCGACGAAAGCTTACTTTCGAGTCCGTAGATGATTTCATTAGTTTAAGATGCATTTTTCTTTGGGTCTCTGGGCATTTCGGTTGCACCATATAAATTGTTTCGTCAATGTTTTCATTGAGAAACACTATTTTTACATCCATATGATGTAACTCAAGATCAAAATACACAAAAAATGCCATTATAGTTCTAAAAGAGTCTTTTGTTGAAACTAGGGAGGAACTCTCTTTAAAATCAATGCCTTCCTTTTGAGTAAAGCCCTTTGTAACAAGACGTGCCTTATATCTCTCCACATCACCTTTCGAATCCCTCTTGGTTTTAAATATCCATTTGCAACCAATGGGTTTCACACCTTCAAATAATGGGACAAGATCCCAAACATCATTATATTACATGGACTTGTACTCCTCATTCATGGCATAAATCCACTTTTGAGAATCAAAGCTTCGTATGGCTTGATGGAAGTTGATGGGATCATCTTCCATCATACTGATTTCATTCTCATGCTCTTGGAGAAAAACTACATAATAATCTGAAATAACATTTCTCCTTTCTCTTGTAGATCTCCTTAGTTGCATCTCTTCTTAAGGTTGTTGAGTTTGTTCTTCATGAACGATATCCTCATTTTGAATGAGGATTCGCTCATTCTGTATGGGAATCAAATCAACATTGTCTTGTTTCGGATTTGTTTCTTGATCAAACACATGAATAGGAACATGCACATAGTCAAGAGTAATAGAAGGAGTCGAAAAAAATTCCTCTTCTTCAAAGACAATGTCTCTAACCTTATTTCTCATATCAAACTCGACATCTTCAAAGAATGTTGCAGTTCCCTTCTTAAAAACAGTTTTGACTGTGGGATCATAAAATTTGTAACCCCTAGACCTTTCAGAGTATCTTATAAAGTAGTAACTGATGGTTATAGAGTCTAATTCATCTTCATTTGGAATATAAGGCCTTGCCTTAGCTGGACATCCCCAAACGTGAAAATGTTTTAAACTTGGTTTTCAGCCTATCCGGTGCTCTGGCACTAATTGTAAAATAACTGGATTAAAAACTAAATCATCTATCCATGAACATCAGCATTCATACGGTTTCTAATCCAAAGAAAATAGTCCCAAGATCTTTGTTAAAAAAAAACATTAAGAATAGTAATATTATAATAAGTGTGAAAACATACCCGGATCCATAGGTAATTGATGATTGTGGGTTCTGGATCTTCTTGTATAATACATACATCTGAGATTTCTCTCTGGTTTCTTTCGGGGTGCCAATAAAGAACCGAATAATGCGTATATATAAGGGACCATAACCTTGAAAAACCTAATTAGTAATATTCATATTTCACTCCTCATAAAATCAGGAATTTACTATCTGGTATCTACACATATATAATATATCATACTTTATTATATGTTTTGACTCATTATTTAACATTAATTAAATCAATATTCTTTTGGGTAAATTTATATAATAGCACTTCATAACGTATGTGTGCCCACATATGTATATTCTTTTTTCAACATCATCGACGTTAAATAGTTGCTTTATATCTTCTAAATATTCCATTTTAATAAATCAAATGGTCATTTCATCAAAAGCCAATATCATCCACTTCTTTTCTGTATGTTTAATCCTACATTCATATATGTTGTTTTCTTTAAGAGAAAAACTAATACATGTTTTTATCGCACAATTCAGACATGAATTTTTTTTTCCTTTTTATGGTTGAAGGGAGGGTGCTGAGTTACCCACTTAAAAATTAGTGGAGAGAAAAGAAATATGTATTGTACACTTTAATTTACTTGCACATGTGCATGATATTAGAAGAATCCTACTAGGATAGTTTCTTTCACTAGTGAAAAATTAATCATAATACAATTGATGGGGAAGAAAACAATATGTACAGCCTGTAGCGTTAAGCCTCGGGCGCAAGCCTGCATTCTCCACCTTACATAGCAGGAGTTAGGGCACAAACCCAACCAAGAAGCTCGGCCCACAGTGAGATCCTACCCATGCCAAAGTACACAGGCCTAGGCTTAGAGTTGAAACCACCCCGCTCAGTAACTGCCGATACAGGCAGCCTTAAACTCATGCAAAAGGAAACACTACCATGATCCACGCCCACTGATTAGGAAAAAAGAATCTTACATGATCACGGTTCCTCCATTATCCCTAATGTCATCCATGATAAGGAAAAGGAAACCTCACCCAAAGGAGATAATTGTGATCACCGTTTCAACAAGGAAAGTAACCACAATTTCCTCCTTATAAATACCCCCACCCATTCTACCACAAAAAAAAAAAAAAAAAAAAAAAAAAAAAAGGCACGCAATCATAACGCTATCAATGGGGCTGAATTCTTCCCTTCAATAAGAAAGAAGTCGACTTAGCATCGGAGACACTGGCACCCCCTCGCTAGACCATCCTTGGCAAAGGTAGGCTTGTAGGTTGTACAACACTCGCCCATAGACGGTCCAGCTGGACTGAGAAGATTCAAATTCTTGCACTGGTAGAAAAGCATAACTGGGCCTGCGCCTCGTCTCGCTGGAATGACTGCTCCTCTACAACAAAATCGACCTCGATTGATGGTATCGACCCGAAACATGAGCAGGAGTCACACCAACCCCCCTGGGACACAAGACCAATAGGGCGACCTAGATAGCCGACCACCAAGAGACGCTCTCGAAACTCTACAGGCCAATACTGATGAGGTGGAGGCACTCCGTCTCACTAACCAACGTTTGCTGAGAGACTTGGAGGAACTCACTAGACAAATGCAGCGACCGCAGGAAGAACGACAACACCATAACGCTCCTCGGGACGCTGACGGAGAAGGAGAAAGTAGCCAAGCCAAGGAGCACGATCCTTATAAACCCCTGGAGGACCGCAGAATGAGGATTCCTGAGGAACAATGTAGGCATGGACCCATCCTTATCAGTTGGAGATAGGAACGGTGTCAGGAGCAAAGGCTCCGGGACATACAACAAGAGCTCAGCCACATGAAGGAAACTATGAAAGGACAAGCTCCAGTCTCCATGGATGCCTTGGTGCAATAAACCGAATCCCTGTTCACAACTGGGGTACTACACTTCCCTCTCTCAGCAAAGTTCAGAATGCCTTAGATCGAAACGTTCGACGGAACGAAAGATCCTGTAGATCACCTCAATACCTATAAGAATTAAATGAAGCTGCACGGATACCAGGACCCTATTAGATGCAGAGCCTTCGCCATCATGCTCAAAGGCCCGACTTTAGCCTAGTTCAATATTCCCATCACTAATCTCATCCTTTTAGAGAGTTGTCCATCCTGCTCGCCTCCCACTTCATCGGAGCTTTGATTACTGTTTGCCTTGTGAAGATATAGACTAAACACTTCAAATTAACACTTCTATACAGAGCCTTACAATTTTCCAAGATTCGTGGCCAAAGTTGAATAGAGTTGTTTGAATATGAATAAAACTGATTTTAAGTTATGGAATTAATAATGGATTTAGTCTATGACATTGCAAGTGCACAGGTCATTCAAGTAGTAAAAATTGGATGTAAGTCTAGATATCATTCCCAAAAAGATTGACAAGAATTTGAAGTTCAACTACCCCAACTAATCAAGATCCATACTATTTGAAACTCTATGTGACAGTTTCTCAGCTTGACTAGAAAAATAATTGTTCGAGATATTACACCTAAAGGTAAAAGAAAGTTGAATTTAAGATAATAAAATAAATAACAAAATAAAATATAATTTGGATCGAATCAACAATGAGAAATGAACACTATCAAAGAAGTACTGAAATAGCCAATTGCACTATCATGCATTGTTATTCGCTTTTGTGCCGGATTTGATTTATTCCAAGATGCTATGACAATGCGTTGGATTTCCATAATTCATCGATTTAAAGGTCCTCGCTTTCTCTCGGCAGACAAGGGTCTAACTGCCATTTGTCCTCTGCATAATCTTAACAAGATTTGGGTATTTTTCTTTCTCAATACTTCATACCCATTTCTTGAGACTGCAGATTTCTTGCAAGATTGATGACTCATCCTTTAAATCTAGTGGATATTTCCATTCTCTTGATTAGATCTCAACTAACACAGGTTCAGAAGCTTTCCAACAAATTAAGGTGAAATCTCTGATTATTTAAATTGATAAATATTCCCTTCCAACATCAATTATGAGTGAACTGGGAATTTATCTAGTGAATTCTCAGAGCTCAATAGTTCTTCAATGGTAGTCTAACATACCCACCAAATGAATGTTCCAAACTCTCAGGATCTCCATCTATGTGTCACTCAGAGGGTCTTCTGAAAATCAGAGCATGATACATACCTTGGAAGGGTATTCGATACTACTATTGGGAACATGCCCATTCAATAACACATCAACCAAATAAATTCTTAATCCGTACTTCCTCTCTCTAATTCATGCGTAAAAGACTGTGAGCTAACAATAACCAATCTTAGTGAAGCTGTGCTTCCCACCATGCACCGCACCCATAATGAGTACTGATCCAATATCCACTAATCTAGGAATTCCTCGAAGAAATGAATTCCAAAAATTGTCTGAACTTCATTGATTCCAGGCCGTAATTAGAAAAGAGAATAAAAATTTAAATCTAGCTTCTACATTCTAAAAGATTACTGGTTCAGATCTAGAAAAAGGAAAGAAAAGAAAATAAAATAAAAGTCTATTCTACAATATACAGTGAGTCTTCCTCGTCCTCCCAGACAAATGGGTTTCTTAAAACTAAGCCGCTTTATTTAAAACTGTACGCCTATTTATAACCTTCAGAAATTAGGCCTAATTCCAAGGCTCCAGGTGGATTTCCCTAAAATAAATGGCCCAGCCCTCTGTTTAGGTCGCGACATGAAATCCTGGTCTAGCCTGTCAAGTCCGTCGTGACCTCAGGGAACTAGTCGCAACGCTCTTTCACTTTATTCTTGAAATTGTTGAGCTACGACCTGATGTTTTTTGTTGAGACTTGTTTCTTCAGTTGCAATTTGATTAGTGGTCGCGACATGGATTCTTTGTTGTGATTATGTTAGTTAACAACAAAGGAGACTTGGTTGTGACCCTTTCTTTGTTTCAGAATTGGTGTCACACCTCAATTCTATATGTCGTGATTCCGACTCTCTCTCGCTTTTTACTACATTTATGTGTCGCAACCTTGATTTGATGCCGCGACATCATTTATGTTGTCAGCCTCTTTGCTTCTTGGTCGTAGCTTCTCTTTCAAGTTGATACATCATTCAATTGTCTTGAACCTTCAAGCAGGTCGCGACTCAAAATTGTTGGTCTGCTTGTTTTCTTGTCACGACATGGACATTAGGTTGCAACCAAGTAATTTCTTTAATCACTGCAATTCCTGTTGCAACATCAAATGTATGTCGAGAACATTTTTTTCCTTCCCATCCAGTCGCAACCTCATTTCTCAGTCTCAACAGTTTCCATTCAATTTCCTATTTCTGGTCGCGACCTGACTGTTCTTCCCTTTGATGAAATATATGTCGCGACCTCAATTTTATGTCACGACATAATTGATTAGTGCTCAAAAAGTGCTATTTTGAACTCTGTTTATTTAAGGTTTTGAGCACTTTTTGTGTACTAATCAGCGTAATTAACCCAATTTGTACATTGCTGTCCTCATGATTCTACCCGACGCATTTATGGCTAATTTTGTAGTTTTTGGTGCTTGTTTTTCAAAATTGTTGAGTGGTTCCAAGCACGGCAGAATGGTGCTGAACTCAAGATTGCGTATCGGGGAGACTAAGGAAAAAAGAGGAAAATACAAGGAAATTGAGCACCATAGGAATTTTTGCAGGCTGGCGGCATTCTCAGAATTTTTGATTTCGCAAAGCTGCAACGCCTCATCTTTGCGAAATTTCGCAAAGATGTCATAAATTGCTTCTCGCCACCGGTACCGCTTCACCATTTTGCCACTGTTCATCCTGCCCTGTTGGATTCCTGCTACCCGTTTGAAGTTTTACCTTTTTGTTCCTCTTTTGATTTCTTCCCATTTTTCCCTTGTAACAGTTTAATGCTTTTATTGATTTTGGTAATTTTGCTTGTCTTAGTGGCTATATAAGCCATTTGTATACACTGTAAAAGGGGACTTTTTGTCCAGTGAATAAATTTTTGGCGCGAAGGGCTCCAGTTCTCCTGCTTTTCTTCTTCTCTCCCATTTTCTCATTTTCTCTCCCTTTCTCGGCTGCCAAACACCCTCGAGGATGACAACTCAAGGGATGGCAGCTGGCAAACCCCTTCATCCTTAGCAAGAGGAGGCCACCGGGCTTGATTTAAGGTAAACTGTTGGTCCTCTGTTTTTAACGCATGCATTTGTTGTCATTTACGTTTCTATCTCTCACACTAGGTTTAAATCAGATGCGCCCCGACACCAAGATTCGCAATCCAAGTGGATGCTTATTGCTAGATCCACTGATATTCGGTTAGTTGTCTCTTATGAGTCATTGTAGGGTAGATCAAAGAGGCAATATTTTCACTGCCGGGGATCATGAATGATAAGTAAATGCTATTTTTCAAAAGGAAAATTTTTAGGGTTTAGTTTTTAAAGCTACATGAAGATCCGGTTCGGGAAATATCATATCAATCTTCAGTAACGCGAGGAAATGAACCTCATGACCTCTCAATCACCTTAGACCTCAAACCATGAGCTAATAATGCTTCAAGGAGTTTTTTTTCTTATTTTTCATTTTATTTTCAGCCCGTAAACTACCATACTCCAATTGCTTCAGCCAAACTAAAATCTAAACCCAAATTCACCATTTCGCTCTCTCTCACCGTAAATCATTTGTGCGGAAACCCATCCCCGAGTTCAACTTTAGGAACCGCTTATACCATGAAGAGTTTTTACTACACAAAGAGGAGGAATTTAGGATAGTAAATTTTTGTTGATTCCGCACACCCATCGCGGGCACGCACCTCAATACCTCGTTTTTTGTCGGCTCTACACGACGTTTTGCGGTCACAACTCGATTTGTCACGCGACATCACTGTCGCTCATTCTTGGTTACGCCTCCCTTTCAGCGTTGTGATTTAAAATTGCTTTGTCTTTTTTCATTGTCTTTAATGCGACATGGGATTTAGGTCGCGGACCTAATCGCTTTCTTCTCCTTGTCGAATTTCAGGTTTGGCCTTAAAAGCACGCCCGCGACATCATTTCTCCCCATCTTGTTGCAACCTCATTTCTTAATCACAATAGTTTCTTCTCAATTTAGCTTCTTTCATTGGTCGTGACTTAAAAAGTTTGTCACGACTGAATGGTTGCCTTTCTGTGTTGTGACCTCATTTTTATATTGCGACACCCTTTCTGTTGTTAGCCATTTCGATCCCCCGGTCTCGCTTCTTTTTCGTGTCGGCATTTGCGGTTTTACTCAAGTAAAGGGTCCTTCTTACTTTGTTTTGCCACAGTTGAGCTCAAACTTAGTCACAAACATGTTTTAACTATTCAACTCATTTTATGTCGCGATGAATTTTGGTCGCGACCGATTGATGTCCTGAACTAATTTCTTGTTGCAATATCACTTTCCATGTTACCAACAATGTCTTCTTTTTGTGTCGTGACCTCGAAACGGTGTCGCAACATTAATGATGGCTTTTCTTATCTATGCTCCTGTCTGAATTGCTTAAATGTATGTCTCAACATGAATTCCTGGTCACGACCTCAATTGGAGTCTCCAACTTATATTTTTGTTGCAACCTTAAATTGCCTGGTATAGACCTTGTAAGCTTAGTCATAAGCCCTTCGTAGTCGCAACCTTCCTTTGGTGTCGCTACATGAAATCCTTTCTTAAAGCCCCTTTTTTAGTCTCAACAACTTCTCTTTTATCGCAACAACTTTTCATTCAATATAGTATGACTTCTGGTCGTGACCTCGATTCTCTGTCGCGATCTCACCTTGGCCATTGAACTGCTTTCACTTATGATCCTTGTTGAATTCATTTATGTTTAAATTTATGCAAAATATAAAATTTAGTAAATAGTACATATATTTCGCATAAAAACAAGTAAATTACATTGTAATAAAGACAAAAATGGATTCAAAATTCAATGAGTTTTGACTAATAAATTCCTCGAACTTAAATTTTGCTTGTCCCCAAGCAAAGAAAAGAAAGATTTGTTTATCCTCAAACAATTGAACTTTATTTTGGAGGACATTTTTCTGTTCTACAGTATAATCTTTTCTTATTCCACCCTTTGACTTGAACAAGAAGATTGGTATCATTTCAAACTTTAGTTTTCAACTGAGACAAAGGCTGCTGGTTCCTATTACAAATAACCGATGAATACGTATGAAACATTTCAATAATAGATTCACTGGTGAGTGTGTAGGTCTTTTTTCCTTTTCATCTTCTTGTCAATTAGTTAATCTTCTAGTGGATCTCTAGAAACTAGTCAAAAGTCCTATAAGCTTGTTTTTCATATTGATCTCCCCACTCACGTAGGTAAAATCAAAGTATGTCTTTAGCCTTGTAATGTTAGGCTTAGGTAATTGGGTGGACAATTGGAAATTTTAGGCTGCAAATTACCTATATTCCACTCTTCCTTTCTGTATAATGGTCTTCATCTTTCACCCTTTTACTTCCTTGTAGTGTAAATTCCCCTAAACTTGGCTTTGTACATCATCTTGGATGTTGTGGCCCCTTTGGTTGCCACTTTCAACTTATCACTTAGTTCCTTTTACTGAACTCTTTTCGTTTCTCTCTCTATTGTCAAAGAATTGGAATAGTGCAATGTTTTGTCTTCTTAGCTTTCTATCACTCTTAGAGAACTTTTGGGCTAGCAACCCCATACCAGCTGGCACTAGGTACTAGGTGCTGAAACACCCCTCTCACGGTTTTTCTAATTGTTTAAGAGAGATAGGCCACAAGACAAAACTTATTCATTTTTCAACTTCTTCTTTTTCTCTAGTTCTTCAATTTATTTTTCCTTATCCATCCTTGTAATCCAAAAGAAATATATTCCCCCAAACTTGTTCCTTTCTGCATAGTAAACATTCTTATTCTGAAAACTGAGTAATTTAGGGTTCTTTGCTGAAGGATTATTGTAAGGGAGGGATTTCAGGTTTCTAATTGCTGCTATTTGAAGAAATTAGGCATTTTGGCTCAAAGCATGGAACTAGAGTGTATGCCTTCGCATATAATGAGGGTAGGTTTGAAAAGGTTCAAACTTCCAAAGATGACCTCTATAACTTCTAGTTAGTTGTTTTTACCTAGGATTTTGCCTTGACCAATAATCTAACAAGTTCTAGGACCTTGTACCCTTGATTGTGAATCATCCCAGAAGATGTTCCTAATCCCTCTCAAAGTTTTAAGAATTTTCGACCATGTGCATTGTTTTCCAAGATTTGTACTGACTTATCATTACATACAACTTGATCATCTTATTTGTCTCTTTTTTTCAATTGTGGC
This sequence comes from Tetrastigma voinierianum, assembly GCA_016808115.1. NCBI lineage: Eukaryota > Viridiplantae > Streptophyta > Magnoliopsida > Vitales > Vitaceae > Tetrastigma > Tetrastigma voinierianum. The sequence continues at coordinate 736,479 of JAEQBH010000476.1, read as the reverse complement.
TACTTTTCCAAATTCTGCAATTTAAACATGATTCAAACTAAAACTGCAACTTCTTATTTCATTTCACTAGAGTCTACTCTTATTTCTCTTGTAGTGTTGTTCTGGATTTAAACATTGGTCATTGTGTCATTGTACAAATAAGGCTTGAATACATAGGTCATTTCTTGCAGACAAAATATGATTGACACAAACAACACAATTCACTTAATCAGATCCATGCATCCAAAACAAATCACTATTTCAGCAATCAGATTCCAATCAAGCATTTCAACAATGTATAAGTTCTAGTTGCAACATTATTGAAAGTAACAAACCAAATCATCCAATTAACAAAACAATTCACAAGACACTTTTTAATGAACTTTTCTGAACTATATTAATGATGTTGAATAAATACTATGGGAAAAAAAATATATAATTGTGTTATCTCACTCCTCCCTTCTCTTATCAGATTTTTTGGTATGATGTTTGGAGGATCTAAGTCAAAGCTTGCTAAACATGGGGAAAATTTGGAGAAGGTTATGTCTGGTCTTTTCTTTTATGAGGGTGTGGGTTCTACCTTGTAAGTGGAGATTAAATCAATTGTTAAATTCACAAGACTGATCAACGTGTCTTGTTTCAAGCCCATTCGATTTAGTGTTCTTTCCAGCTCAGAGATACAACCCAAAGATGTTCATACCTCATGCTCAAATCTAAACCTCATGCCGATTTTCTTTCTATAAACATCATTATCTTCCAATTTTTTATCTCTATCCTTCATTAACTTCCTAAACTCCTTAAATTGCTCCTTTATACAGGTATTAGCTACTTGAATCTTCTTTAGCATGTTAGCCTCCATCTCGCCTTCTTTTCCTCATATAATGGTAAGTACTTCTTCATCTCTTCTAAACCTAGTTTCATTGTGAGAAGGCTTCCAAACTGCCTTCATCTTTTCTCCTTGTTCTTCCTCTCTCTCCTTTTCATCTCTTCTCCATTCTTCCTCTCTCTCCGTCTTAGAGTCTGCCCAAATAATTGTTCTTCTCCTGAATTCACTCTTCTAAGAACCCTTCTCCTCGAATTGTCATTGCTTTTTCCCATTTATGTTCCTCTTCTTCAGATCTTTCTCTTCATCGTCCTCGCATTTGCATGATTCTGTTCTCTCTCCTCTTCTCGAGCTCGCTTGCTTAGGGAACACTCTCTGTCACATTTGTAGAATGCCTGGCCTATTCTCGAAATGCATTTCTTCCTCTTATGTCATTTAGTATTCCCGAATGGTTTCCATTTCCCATCGCTATCTCTCCTCACAGGCCTCGTCTCTACTTCCACCATCCCTTTGCCTTTGCTCGGGGCCCTTGTCATCCCTTCCAAAGAAGGGTCGAGAGGAGATACCTTGTGGTAGGCTCTTCTTCATCCCATGATCTTCTCACCCCAAAGTTGAAGATATTTATTAGTTTACCGATTATTGTCAGCGAGGGATTATCCTCTTTTGTCTGCTAAGTGGTATCCTCCTCTCTAATTGACCCCTCAATAACCCCAAATATTCACTCAGCCCTCTCGAAAGGGCATATAGAATGATTGCCTCCTGTTCTCCTCACGTATTAGAGATGTTTAGCTGGGAGGATTATTGAAGATAAAGGAAGTAGAACTAAACTCTTAGCTTCCTCAAATGAGGAACTTCCGATGGTGGTACTGTGTTCTTTCCTTCGTGGGCTTCCCAATTTCCCTCGTTTCAAAGCAATGAGGTCTTTATAATCTTCTCATGATTTGTAGTTTGCCACTTTCTTAAATTTGGAACCAAGTGTTGAGTTCCTTTTAATTTGAAATATCCTATTGATTCTTTTATGCCCAAAAGGGACCCAGACTCCTCGCGCACGAAAAACTCGTGTCTTCTTTCTCATCTCCCACCATGTCTGCGAGAGAATCTCTCGACCTGCAGCTGCAGAATCCAGCGCCCTAGGTGCACAGAAGCCTCCCAACCCTTTCATTATTTTAAAATGAGAGATTAGGTTCCCAAAACCCTCGTTGACTCTAAGCCCCGCCACCCAAAGACCTTAGTCCATATATCCCACTTCCGCAGACAAAAGCTCCTATCTCTTCCCGCTTCCTTCTTCGCCTTGTTCGCTACCTCCGTCTTTACGGCCCTTTCTTCCTCAACTAGTCCCTCTATTTCCGGTTGGTTTTCTGGTTCTGCATTCGTCATAGTCTCGGACTGAGGTTCCAGATGAACCTCCTCCACTCCTTGGCAATGTTCCCTCATGAGCTCATTCATTGTCTCCTCAAGTAAGATCCGTAATGTGTGGATTTGCCATTTTCATCATGGGCAGAATTTGAATTGGGCATTGATTTAGGTTTTGGTAGTCGAAGAGAGAAGGAGAATGGAAAGCCGGGTGAAGATGTAATCGATCGAAAGCCTCCCGGACAAATTCATCGCTATTCGCTTTTAGTCTTTATGATGGATGGGCTAATGTCATCATTGTCTATGGAATGTTGCGACATAATGCCTCATGCAGCAACACTAATTTCCCTAACACTTCTTAATTTCCCATTTAAAAAGCCAAGTGACGCCCAAATTAGAAGGGCTTAAACCTCAATTTATTGCATTTAGATACACTCGTTGCGACTACTTAGGCTCATCGCAACCCCGGCGTCATGACTAATAAATTGAAGTCGCGACTCCATTCTTTCTCTCCTCCTTCTTTTTTCATTTCTTTTTTCCTCGGTCGCGACTCTAAATCTCTCAATGTCGCGACATTGTGCCTTATCTCACTTTAAAATCTCCACATTATCTTATGCTTCATGTAATTCGAGATTAATGTCAGGATCTTCTTCGTCTTCATATGCATCTTAAAGCCCGAGTCACAACACTAATTTCTAATACACATTGTCACGATTCCGAAATTGGTCGCGTGACTAATAAATTGACGTCATAATCTTGGGAAATTTCTTATCTCTTGTTTTCAATTAAACTAGTCACGACCTCAAAAGCATGTCGCAACCCGATAATTTTCTCGGTCTTCAGGAATGCTTCTTCAATTCATTCAAGACCTAATCAACACAAACCTAATTCAACAAACAAAAACAATCAACCTTCAGCATTCAAATATGCAACAAATCAACTCATGAAGGCACCATATCTAACATTGAATTTTAAATTCAATTCCTCTTAAACTTCATTCATGCATTCTATTAAAGACAAGCTTGTGGAATCGAATTTATTCCCCTCAGGGTCTCAGGTGGTGCCTATCAAGTACCTTATAAATACAGACTCCATCTCTGTTCATGCCCTTACTGACCTGTAAGCACAAAGCAATAAAAAACATAAATAATATTTAACTGTAAACAAAAGCTTAGCTAGAAAACTTAAAATATACTAATAAAACTTAGAAATAAATTGTGATATGGGTTGCCTCCCACAAAGCTGCTCAGTTTTGAGTCCTCAGCTGGATTTGCTGCTATGAAGTTCTTGTTTCAGCAATTTTCTTCCACTTAGAACTGGAAATCAATCATATTTCTTCCAAGATATTGCTTTAATCGTTTGGCCTATTCACTTCAAACTCTCTCCACACGTTTTTAATGTCACTGCCCCAAAGGTTGTAATTCCCACTACTGTATAAGGTCCACTCCATTTTATTTCAGTTTCCTTGGAAAAAGCTTTAGTCTGGAGTTAAATAACAGGACCTGATCTCCTGCCTTAAATTCCCTCCTCAAAATTTTTTGACCATGCCATTTCTTTGTCTTATCCTTATAAATTCTGGCATTATCATAAGCTTCATTTCTCAACTCTTCCAATTCATTCAAGTGGAGTAGTCTTTCTTCCTTAGCAACTTTGAATTCAAAATTCAACTTCTTAATGGACCACATAGCTTTGTATTCCAATTCAAGAGGTAGGTGACAAGGTTTACCAAAGACAATTCTGTATGGGGACATTCCAGTGGGAGTTTTATATGCAGTCTTGTAGGCCCACAATGCATCATCAAGCTTTAAAGACCAATCTCTTATGCTGGAACTCAGTCTTTTCAAGAATTTTCTTTGTCTCCCTATTGGAAATTTCAGCTTGCCCATTTGTTTGAGGATGATAAGCCAAAATCTCATTATTATGTGTTTGATTCTATACTCTGTTCGCGAGTTTCTCAAACACCTTGTTTTGCAAATGGTGCCCCTCCATCACTAATACTACCAGTCCCTCCGGTGTCCTAAATCCACTCAAGATATTTCTTGTAAGAATCCCACAAACTGTATTAGCATCATTCTTGTACAAGTTGTTGTTTCCACTCCATTTACACATAATCCACAGCTAGGAGTATGTATATATTTCCAAAAAAAAGATGGAAAAAGCCCTATGAAGCTCTATTCCCATACATCAAATAATTGCATACCAGATACTATGTGTGGCATTTCATGCATTTTGGTCGATATTTCTCCACCTTGCACCTCCGCTGATCACAAAGTTTCACCCATTCAAAACAATCTTTGAAAATAGTAGGCCAATAAAAACCTGATTGGAGAATTTTGTGGGCTATTTTGTATCCTGTAAAGTGTCCTCCATAAGGTGATGTATGACATTCTTGTAAAATTTTGCCCTGTTCACTTTCTAGTACAAACCTTCTGATGATCATATCAACTCCTCTTTTGAATAATAGTGGGTCATCCTAGATGTAAAACCTGCTATCAGTCCTCAATTTCTTCCTCTGCTGGTAGTTGAATTCTGGTGGCATCACTCCACAAGCTAGAAAGTTCACAGTATCAGCATACTGCTGCACTAATGACAACTAATAATCGTCATTTTAAATTTTCTCAAGTACTTCCATTTCTTCTTCTTTCACAAGAGTCTAACTCGACAAGTGATCAAACTATCACATTGTCACAACCTTTCTTATCCTTGATCTCCAGATCAAATTCATGTAGTAACAACACCCATATGATCAATCTTGGCTTAGCTTCTTTCTTGGCCATCAAATATTTGATTGCAGCATGATCAGTATGGATGATTACAGGACCCTGTATATATGGTCTCGAACTTTCACATGCAAATACCATAGCCAAAGATCTCCTTTCTCTAATAGTTGAGTAATTTCTCGAGCTTCATTGAAGGCCTTGTTGACATTATATGGCTCCTAAATACTTTGTCGCCTTCTCGTCCTAATAATACATCTCCCATTGCATAGTCACTGTCATTGTACATAATCTTGAATTCTTTGTTCCAGTCTGGTTTGGCCATGATAGGAGCTTCAACTAATCTGGATTTGATCTCCTCAAATGAATATCAAGTGTGACTCATCAAAATTAAACTTGGCATCCTTTTCCGTAATCTACATATTGGTCTTGCTATTTTTGAGAAGTCTTTAATAAATCTTCTATGTAAATGCCCTGACTGTCTGCAAGAAAGTCCCACCCTCAGATCCTGTTTCAAAAGGGTGAAGAAACTATATAACAAACCTTCTGTCCACTTTCGCCCTCAACAGAGAAATTCTATGCCCAAGTACAATGCCTTATGTCACCATGAAATGGCATTTTCCCAATTCAAAGCTAGGTTCTTGTCATGACACCTGGGAAGTACTGTCCCCAAATTCTGCAGGCAATGTTCAAAACTGGATCCATAAATTATGAAGTCATCCATGAATATCTCCATAACCTCATCTGCTAAATCTGAGAACATTGACATCATACATCTTTGGAAAGTAGCAGGAGCATTGCATAACCCAAATGGAATTCTTCTAAAAGCAAAGTACCATAAGGGCATGTGAAAGTAGTTTTCTCTTGGTCCTCCGTGCAATAGCACTCGTTATATGAAGTATCCATCAAGAAAATGAAGTGAGGATGTCCCCGCTTAATCAGCCCAACATCCGATCAATGAAAGGCAAGGGAAAATGATCTTCCTCGGGCTGCAAAGATTCAATTTTCTCGTAATCTATACACACCTCCATCCTCACACGCTCTCAGAGGAATCAGCTTCATTCTCATTTTTATCACAAATGAATCCACTCTTCTTAGAACCACATATGAACTCGGGCTCACCTGCTGGGCTGCTTGATATTACAATAAATCTCGTGATTTAGCCATTTTAGTACTTCATTTCTTACAACATCTTTCATCACAAGGTTCAGCCTCCTTTGGTGTTCAACTGATGTTTTTGCATCATCATTCAGGATTTTGTGCATGTAAATGGTATGATCGATGCCTTGTAGAGATCTGTCACTTGACTGCATATGTCTGTATCTTTTAGAATTCAAAGAACCTTTGTTCTTCATTTTCAGTCAATTCAATTGATATGATAACTAGTTTCCCCTTTTCTGGTTCTAAGAAAGCATATTTCAGATGACTAGGCAATTCTTTGAAAATTAACCCTTTTGCATTAGTCTCTTGTTTAGTGACTTTCTTTTCCCGGCTGCTTGAATTTTCTTGACTATTTTCATTCAAACTCAAGATCAAGTTTCATATTTTGTAACCGAATGCAAAGAATTCATAATCACACTCAAGATACCTGAAATTCATCTCATTTCATCGATACGTCAAGGTTACAATCGAGATCAAGTCAAAACCGATAGACTAATCGCATTTACGACATTACAATTCTTGCATCAACATCGACATAGTCAACTTTTTGTCAAGATTGAAGTGCACTGCTTCATTTCCCACCCCCGTGGTCACCACCTCAGACATCAATCAAGGCAGCTCCAGTTGCTAAGAAGGGTCTTCCTAACAACAGAGGGACCTAATTGTCTTCTTCCATTTTCATAACCACAAAGTCCATAGGGAAGATAAATTTCCCTACCTTGACTAGCACATCTTCAAGAACACCTTCTGGTTTAGCCATGGATCTATCAACCATCCGTATGTAACTCAAGGTTGGGTAAGTTCCCCCCAAACTCACTCTATACCATCGATAGCATCAAGTTGATGCCGGCTCGAGTCACATAAGGCCAACTCAAATTTCCCTATTGAGTGCGGAATGCGGTTTCGCCTGTCCTTCATTTTTTGCCGTAGACTTCTTCTCAAAAAAATCGCACTCACAAGTAAGTAGCTAATTTTACTATTCCTTCCTTAGCAATCTTCTTTTTCCTGTTCAATATATCTTTCAAATTTTTTGCATAATTGGGAATTTGAGTCAATGCCTCTACAAAAGGAATATTGATTTCTATCTTCTTGAAAATTTCCAAGAATTTAGAAATTGCTCCTTCGTCTACTCTCTCGAATCCTCTCGTGGAAACGGGACTACGGTGGTGGCTTTAACCTCTCCTTCGATTTCGCTATTGCTTTTCTCAGCTGCCTGGGCTTGCACCTCGCTTCTCTCTGCTTCTATAGTCCTCTCTCGCTATGCTCTTTCCATGATCTCTCCAAATGGTTTTCTCTTCTTTTCGATTATCTTCTCTCTTCCGTCATTGCTATCTACTTCCCTACCACTCATCCGGACTCCGCCATACAATTTTGATTTTCTGGTGTCAACAGGGAATGCATTCTGTTCTCGTTCTCGTGCTAGTCAAGGCCACTTTTCTGCCCAACCTGTTTCAAAGTTCTTTTAGGGAAGCATCGTGTTTGATTGAAAATTTTGGTGGAGTTGGATTTAAGAGCTTCCAACTTTAAAATTTCTATTCATGGGTGTGGAAGGGGCTTTTGTTATCCTCATGAATCGCTAGCAAAGATCTCCTCAAAACAGACTGGGTCCTCTTATGACCTTTGATATTCATTTCTTTTGCTCTCCCATCGCTTCGTTGTCGCTGAACCTTGTGACGATACTCGTTGGAAATTCTTTGCCTCGTTTTGGCCTTATGATGCTCCTCCACCATATGAGAAGTTCTCATGGTTCCTCGGTGCTAGATTGTAATGTGTGGGCAACTTGGGATTTAGCTTGAAATGATAGCTTCTCTATTCATTCAGGTAATTGGCCTCCTCAACTGCATAAGGATCTTCATTAACCCGATCTCAGCACTTCCCGATTCCACTTCTACCGCTCCAACTTCATGGGCGTAATGCGCTTTTTATCTTGTGTATCCATCCCTGCATAATAGCATCTAACTCGCTCGGCAATCATCTTGTTAAGCTCTACATTCTACTCCCCTCTTGCTTTGTCGTATTCTCTTGTAAATTCGGGATGTGGAGCTTTCATGTTGCATTCTGCCAGGGTCCGCTTACTCAAATCCCTTTCTCCCTTCTTGCACTTTTTCCTCTTAAATTACCTATAGCAAGAAGCATCTATGATACTCTTTAGAATTAATACTATTTAGAGAGTGATGTACACATCCATTTGTGTCTTCAGAGATCTATTCCATGCATAGAACATATCTTCTCAAGAACCTTTTCAGACTTTCCCATGCAAGATACAAGCTTCATCCCTCTCCTTGTCGAACACTATGATTTCCTTCTTCTTTCGCCTGTGAGGATGGAGGAAAAATCTGCTTAGAATGCTTCCACCAACTCTTCCTCCTATGGGACAACTTAAGCTTACATGGTAAATGATTCATACCATGTGGCTGCAATATCTCTTAAGGAAAAGGGGAAGAGGTGTAGCTTTATCACCTCTGGTCTCACACCATTCAACTTAACTGTGTTTGTCATCTTGAGGAATCTGCCAAGGTGTTCATTAGGATCTTCAGTGGGATGGCCAGTAAACTGATTCTGTCGAACCATGGTGGTCAATGCTAGTTTTAGCTCAAAGTTGTTGGCCTCTATAGCTGATGAGTGCAAAACTCATCTATGTTTTGAGTTCATTTCACATGCTATTTTGTGCATTTTATATCCAGGAGTTCATGTAAAACTACAAATTTCTCTAAATTTGGTTTTGTAGGATTATTGATGAAAAGCAAGTGATTTGGCAAGAAAATGAGCAATTTATTTCAAAAGAAGAGTAAAAAACCAAGAGTCTCATATCGCACCACTGAAAGATGAATTTTTCTGTACCAGATGAAATATCAAATGGTTCAAATTCATCTAGGGTTGCATTCTACATTCAAAAAGCTTTCCAACGAGTACTCACACGCCCAACCGAAGTTAAAACGGTTGTGCTATGGTCCCGGCGTTATTGAGAAGAAAAATGTGCTGCTTTAGGAGAAAGTATGTAATGACCGAAGCATGTCATAATCAGAAGTATGTCGCGGCATGTCGCACTGTGAAGCGTGTCGCGATCAGTAGCGCTTATGTCGCTAAGTATGTCGCGACAGAAACAGTCGCGATTAGTAAAACCCAGGTCGCGAATTAAATGTCGCAGAAACTTGAAAAGGCCTAAAATTGAGTTTTTGACCTAATTTCGTTTCATTTCAATTTAGGACCATATATATACTAGTTTTTAGGTAAAAAGGCAAGCTAGGAAGATTGAGAGCCTCTCATAGTTCTCTCTAGACATTTCATTTTTCAGTTTTCTTCTACTGTATTTACCTTTTAGATTCGAGAGTAATTTTAGTTCTTTATTTTATTTCTATTGAAGATATTTTCTGCCGTATATCGTAGAGTTCGCATTTCACTAATGTTCAGACAGTGATTGCTAAAATTGATTTTTCTCTCTCATGGGTTTTCCTCTAAACTCATCATTTTCTGAAGTGGCGCATATTTTTATTTTTAATGTATCTTAGAGTAGTTTAGAGCGTATTTTTATTTCTATTGAAGAGATTTCTTGTCAGACTTATATTCAATTTATTTACTGTTGAGGTAAGATTTAAGCTCAAATATGGTTTTTCTCTTCTCTTGATTTCTTCATTTTCTTACTTTTTTGTTTGATTAGTGATGATTGAAATCATTAATGGAACATTAAACACCTAGGTTGGGATTAATTGTTGAACATTCAGATTAGCAAGGTTATTTTGTGGCTCAATACTGAATTTATATAATTCGAGACTGCTTCATATAATGAATTGCTCGAATATTAGTAGCTTATACCCAAAAAGAGTCGTATCTTTACCTCGATTTCCCAGGAGGCCCTCCGAGTGACACATGTAGATGGAGATTCCCGAGAGTAAAGAGCGGTAACTTAGTATGTTAGACTAATATCTTGGAACTAATGAACTCGAAAAATTACTTTGATAGATCACTAATTTACTCATGGTGTGAGTGGATTAATTAGATGATGTATCAATTTGAAGGATCGTGAGGGTTCCCTTAGTCTCATGAAAGGATCTTGATCCCGTTAGCAAAGATCTAATCAAGGAGATAGAAAATTTTATTAGATTTGAAGGGATGAGATACCAATTATATCGGGAGGCTGGGCCTGCATTATCCTGCTTATGGGGGCAAGAATTCTTCACCCCGAGGAAATGCTGTGAAGTATTGAAAAGAAACAATCAAATCTTTAAAGAGTGCCACCTTACAAGTAGCTATTTAGACCCATTTGTCCCCGAAAAGGAATATGGTGTGTTGGGATAGTGAAATGTATGGTGTATGGAGAAACCAAGCTATACTACATTGCTCTCGACAAATCCAAGCATTTAACTCACAAATGTTGCACTTTCAAGGAAATGCAACAAACCGTTTTGTAAATAATTATCCCCATCCCTAGTGACTCTCTTCTGCCATACCTTTTTTAGAATTATGAAGTTGTTTATTTGGTAGATTTTAGGATTAGTTTAAATCAGTTTTTGTTTCAATTAAATTGATTTTATTCCACATCCTACTCGCGCCTAAATAAAGGAAGAGCCCCTTGTAATCGGGTGATCAAATCCACCAGAGAGAACTCCAACTCGTGGTACGATATCCGACCCTAGAGTCCACTTTATTACTTGTATGACCCGTGCACTTGCGGAAAGGGGCTGAGGTTGCATTACTTTTCATTTCCCGCTGAGTATACTTACTTTTGTTTCAAATCAGTTTTTTAGTATTTACCACATTCACTCCCTTGGCCATATTTTCCCATATACATCAATTTGGTCAATCTCAACAAGTTTTTGGCGCCGTTGCCGGGGATTAAATAATAGTCCTTGGTAATAACGTCATAAATTTGTATATGTTCTTCGTCTTAACAGTTTTACGCCACACGGATTAGATAATAGTCCTTGGTAATAACGCCATAAATTTGTATATGTTCTTTTTGTCTTAACAGTTTTTGATGCCGCTGTCGGGGATTAGATAATAGTCCTTGGTAATAACGCTTATACCTGTATATGTTCTTGGTCTTAATAATAAAGTGTGTTCTTTTGATCACAGTATTTTGTTGATGATGTGCCTCCGTAAATCCTCTTATCAGATTCTCGAATTGGAGGCCTTTTGTCATTGCTTTCTTGTTCAACTGTCACTAATTCCTTTCATCTCGCTATGGCTGCTTTTTTCGCTTTACTTACTCTCCTAAGCCTCTAGTGTTCTTCTTTTCCAATTAGACCTACGGTAGCTGCATTTGATTCGACTTCCGTGCATTAATTAACCTCTCAAAATGGAGACATATTGAGATTAATTGGAAAATGCTGGTATCACAAATCATATATCCTTTAAGCTCTTCTATAAGATCGTGAGTTTATACCCACCGCTATCGAAATCGTTTTTTGTGCATTTTTTATAAAATAAAGAAAATGTCCAAATTAGCACTTCTCTCTTTTTGGTTTAATATTGATTTATTCAAATCCTTTCAATCCCCAAAGAATAAATACGGCATAAAACTTGTTTGTCTGTGAAGATATAGACTAAACCACTCAAATTAACACTTATACAGAGCCCATAATTTCAAAGATTCATGTCAAAGGAAGAGAGTTGTTTGAATATGAACAAAACTGATTTTATGTTTTGGAATTAATAATGGATTTGGGCTTCTTATGACACTGCAAAGGTAATGTGTCATTCAAGAGTAAAATCGATGTAAGTCCATATATCATTCCAACAGAGATTAACAAGAATTTGAAGTTCAACTACCCCAACTAATCAAGATCCATACTATTTGAAACTCTATGTGACAGTTTCTCAACTTGACTAGAAAAATAATTGTTCTAGAGATTACACCTAAAGGTAAAAGAAAGTTGAATTTATGATAATAAAACAAATAACAAAATAAAATATACTGGACTGAATCATTTCTCAGTGAGAAATGAACACTATCAAAGAAGTACTGTGAAACAACCAATTTTTGCACCATCATGCATTGTTACTCTGTTTTGTGCTGGATTTGTAGTTGTTCAAGATGTCTAACAATGTGGTTGGATTTCTCCATAATTCATTAACTAGAGGTCCCTGCTTCTCTCGAAGACAAGGGTCTAACCAGTTACTTGTGCCCTCACAGACAATCTTAACAAGTTCATACATTTCATGAGGCTGCAATTTCGCACACTTCCCTAGCAAAGGTTGTGCAGATTTATACAAAACAGTTGATGGCTCATGCAAATCTAATTGGAAATTTCCATTCCATGATTTGAGGTGTAGCTAACACCGGGTTTTAGAATTTCCAGCGATTAAGGTGAAATCACTTATTGTTAAATTTAGTAAATATTCCTTTAGCCTTGATTATGTAGTGATTGAGATTTATCAGTGGAACTCTGAGCTGATAGTTCTTGATATTAGTCTGCCTGCCTGAAATGAATGTTTCAGAACTCTCACAGAATCTCCATCTACGTGTCACTGAGAGGGTCTTAAGTAGAAGCGAGGATACATACCTTGGGAGGTATTAAATCTACATTGAGAGCAGGCCCATTCAATAACACATCAACCAAATAAATTCCGATCAAGATAATTCTCTCTCTAATTATGCAGAAAGACTGTAAGACAACAATAATCAATCTATTAATTTATATTTAAATTCACAGAATCAGTCTACAATGGAGTATTAATCGAACATCCACTATAGCTGAATTCCACTGAAAGCAGAATTCAAAATTTTCTGAACTTCACATTGATTCCAGTGAATTTGGAAAGAGATAAAATTTGAATCCATTCTACATTCTAACTTCTTGTTTAAAATCAGGAAAAGGAAAATAAAACAAAAGAAAAAGTCTAATTCTCATTATACAGTGGTGCTTCCTCATCCTCTGAGCAAATGGGTTTAGAAAAAGCGTTTGCTTTACTAAAGCGTGTGCTTTATTCCTGCTTGTTGAGAATTTAAGTTCACGATTCGAGGCTCAGGTGGATTACTAAAAATAAATGGCATAGCCCTCTGTTAGGTCATTGACCCTAGAGCGATCACGAACCATGATCACAATTACGGTCGGCTGTCAGAAATATCGTGACACCGAGGCGTGCCGCGTTCTTTCACTTTTTTTTGCAAATTTATTGTTCACGACACGATGTTTTGTTTGACTGATATTCTTAGTTAATTTGATTAGTGGTCCACGACATGAATTCTTTGTCATGATTATGTTAGTTAACGGTGCAGACTCGTTTGCTGGCCCTTTTTCTTGTTTTGAGGTGGTGGCATAACTTCAGTCGATCATCCGAACTTTGACTCTCTCACCTTATTCACTGTTTTGTCTGACCTCGATTTGATGTTTATTGTGTTTTACGTTGTCGACCTCTTTGCTTCTTGATTTGCGACTCTTTTAGGTTCTGACGTATTCAGTTGTCTTAGACGCTGAGTTCGACGAAATTGTTGAGTCGCTTGCGTTTCTTATGTGACGTGGGGCGTTCAGTTCACGGCCAAGGAAGTTTCTTCAATGCGCAGTTCACCTTCCTTGACCTCCGTGTATGCGACCGGCTCCAGCCCCATCGGTCTAACCCTCAACTCACCAGGTCTCAATGGTTTCCATTCGTTTGCCTATTTCACGGTGTGACCTGACGTTTCCACCCCGATGAAATATATGCGACCTCAATTTGTATCATTTACCAAACATAATTTGTTTGTCTCTTGCATTTTTGGCATGACCTCGATTTCTTTGTTGTAGTATCATTCACATTGTTAGCATCATTTCTTGGTCACGAAGCCATGCCCTTCATAAATTAAAATTGTTTGTCACTGCCTGTCCTTGTGTGACCTAATGTTTCTTCCTCTTATGAGGTTATGTGGGCGCCGCGTATCATCACGACTATGTTCATACCCATCTATCGCCTGTTCTGCCGTCTAACAGTTCTTTACCAATTAAACATTGATGCGTGACTTAAAAGTTTAATCGCGATTGAATGATTTTCATGTTCGCGACATCCATTTTATATTGCGACACCCCGCTACTGACATTAGCCATTTTGATCACGTTGACTTCACGTTTTGGTTGCGACGAAAGTGTATCGCGATGATGTTCTTCTTGCTGGTTTTTTGTCCGCGATTGGCACGAACTTAATTGACGTGTTTTAAGCTGTTCAGTCATTTTATGTGGCGACATGAATTCTTAATTAGCGACCTCGATTCGATGTCCTCGACTCACATTTTGTTGTAACATCAGATTTTACGTACCACCAACAATGTCTTCTTTACGTGCCAAGTGACTCAAGCGATTATTCGACATTAATGAGGTGGCTTTCTTATCATGTAATCTGGGGTTTCTTAAATGTATATGGCATATGAATTCGTGCGTACGATTAGGTCTCGATTCGTTTGGTATAGTAGGTGTTGATCAGCAAATTTCGCCTTCAGGATTTCTACTACGCCATGCATTCTTTAAATTATGGTAATCTAAGTCGAACCACAGAGATGGGTTTCTTCGTGCTGAGAGAAGAGTTATAGTGCATTGAAAATGGTGTTTCTCATTGGTTATAAGGTTTACGGAAAACAATGTGTGTGAATGATTGAAGGCGAAATAGCGGTGTAAAAAGTTAAAGAAATGGCAGTCTGAATTGCAGAGCTTGGGTTCAGTTAACCGACATGTCCGACATAACCCTGTCTTTATCCCTGTCGGGGAGCATGACATATAGTCATTTCCCGAACTGGATCTTCATTTAACTTTAAAATCTAAACCCTAAGTGTTTTCCTTGAAAGATGGCATTTGATTAGGCATAAATGTCCCTAAAAGAAGGCAAACATATCTAAAAACACTACCCTACAATAACTATCAGAGACAATTCAATCGAGCCTCTGGATCTAGTGAAAGTATCCATCGAACTCCAAAAGCTTGCCAAATACATTTAGGGAGAGCATGTTTAAGAGATTTTTAACCTAAGATCAGGTTATAATGAAGCATTCCTGATTTGTCATCATCACAGGTGTTTCATTACCAAGAAAGTGCAAGAAAGTGAAGGGAGAAGAAGAGAAAATCACCAAAAGCAAAGGGGGGGAAGCTTCGTGCCAACCTGACTGATTGATTGAGTGAAAAGTTGATTTGATTACAAGCATGGTTGAGCTTATAGGTGCTCAGAATAAGGAAATTACAATAATGTTTAAAAGAACCAAATTTACATGAGGGCAAACTTGTATAAAACCACCAAAAAGGTGGGTCAAAAGCATTCAATGTGCACTGGTGAGTTAAGGTTTCGCAGTTATAAAAATTACAACTCCAAGGAATTTCGTGAGGGTTGCGAAATTTCGCAGAACCTCGTGAAATTTGCATTTACAAATTCGTAACCCCCAAAATTTCAACGCTTCCTCCATTCTTCAATAAATTGTTCAATTCTCCGATTTGATCACATCTTCAATTTGGCCAGTTCATCGTGAGCTGAGTCAAATTGAAGAAAATAAGGCATTCGAATTAAAACTACTAAAATAGCTGGCAAATGTGATCAAGAGTAAAAGTTCCAAATCCCAATGTATCAATCGGAAGAGTCAAGTAGATTAGTACACAAAAAGCGCATAAAACCCCGCTATAAATAAGGTTTACTTATCAGACTATTTAGTACTAATTCACTCCCCCAACCGAGACATTGCTAGCCCCTTAGCAATGATAGAAAGAAGGAAGATCATGCAGGATATGTTTTTGCAAAAATGGACTGTCTGTTTAAAAAGTATGTGCAAATAATGCCCAACCTTCAGTATGACAAATTGGGACTCTGTATAAAGACCAGCTTGGGAGAACAAATGCCATATAGGAACAAGTTTTAGGGCAACATTTATTCCAAGGAAATCAACCTGAATTTCCACCAAAAATCTATGTTTTAGGTGATCAATTTGCACCAATGTCGCTTGCCACCTCCCCCAACCAACCATCGCCAAAACCTTACATGTCGAACATCCTAAATAGATCTCGCTCTACACTTATTTCATAATTTCTAATATATTGGTAGGGCAAATGTTTGAAAATCTCAATCCTCACCAAGTCCTGTGGTAATCTGGATCCACCGACTAATTCCAACCAACTACAAGGCTCTAGGCATCAAGTTACAAGGATCTTTCGACCACAAACTCTTATAGGTTTCAATTCCACTTCGAATGATTTCGAGAACTAACACCTACAACTCGCAACTCCACCATTCACCCATGTAGCTAGCACTAAGTCCGTTGACTCCCCAACCGGGCTTGGTTTAGGGCACTGTAGTTTTAAAGGTTTTCACATAGACCCTGACCGTGCTCGGTTTCAAGGCAAAGCGACGCTGGCTTTTATTTGTTCTTTTCTTTTTTTTCTTTTTTCTTTGGCTTTTCTTTTTCTCTTGGAAGACTCCATTAGCCTTCTTTTCTTAAGGAACTCTAATCTATTATAGTCACAATGATGCTAAGGTCTAGCTTTGTAAAGTAAAAGGGGAATATAAATTTCAAATTTACTCGATGAAAACTAATGTGAATCAGGGAAGTGGACAGAGAATTAGAAGACAGGGGTAATTACTGTGGTCTTCTAACTAACTAAAACCTAATCATGCATGGAACCATTCTAAGATTTGCATCATACGCTGCTTCAACTCTTTTCAATTTACAAAGGCAAACCACAATAATATAAAGGTAAAATGAGATGCAAAAGTGTAGAAAATAGATTTGTATTATATATATCAAGGTGAATTTACAAAATTTTCGACTTTTGCAAAGAGAAGTAAACAGCAAGCCTCTTCATAAACAAAAATGGGCTTTGCTGGGTGATGAGTGCCTAAAACACTCATGCCATACCCGCGTTTGTCTTATTGGCTTAGCTTTATTTTATAGTTAATTAAGTATTTCTATAGCCTGACATTTGATTTTTGTATTGTGTGTGAACTGCAGGTGGAACGGGAGTTTCGGAAGCATTTTGGAGCAGAGGGTAGAAGTACATAGTCGTTTGAACGCCGCGACGCCCAACGTCGCGTAATTCCCAACGCCGCGACGCCGGGTCAACAAGAATAAAAGTCAACAAGGAACGTCGCGATTGGCACCCCAACGTCGCTGACAACGCCATCACAACAGCTTTGTTCCTCCGTCACAAAGCAAATGGGGACCAGAATTCGAGGCATGGGGGATCGTACGAACGAGGGCACGGAAATCAGAGCAACAACAACCTAGATCTTGAAGAAGAAACCTGCTTTTGTATTCTCTTCTTTTCGGATTAAAGTGCTGATGTTTTATAGATTAAATATTTGTGTACTCACATTCAGTATGTTCTATATCCATATCTAGGGTGTTGTTGAACCCTGTCACGATTGCATGGATTAAAGATTCGTAATTTATATTATTCAGTTGTTTCAGACCGTTAAGATCTCCGTCTATATCCTAGATTTATCTGTTACTGGTGATTGCCCCGTCAACATCACATGAATGTGTCGGATATCCGAGATTCTGCAGATGAGGATGCCTGTGGATCTGACATAGCCCTCGGTCAATTCGATAAATAGAGATATTCCGATCCCGAGGGTGGCGATTAAGGTTAGAACATTTGCCGCCGGAAAGTATCGAGTCGTAGATACACTCACTCTACTAGCGAGACAGTGGATACACTTCTCGGCAGTGCACATCTCGTAGCACGATCACCTGGCCATCAACAAGTTATAAATCAATCGAATAGTAATCTCTAGAAATAATCCACCAAAAAGTGGCAAGGGAGACATAGCCCTACCCATAAATACGTAATCACAAGAACGATTAGTTTAGTTTTAAATCCAGGCATCGTGAACCTGTCACTTAAAGCCACATCCGCATAATATCTCAAAGGCCAGTCTCGTATTCAACACATTTATCCTCGTGGATCGACATCCGTAATTCTAGGTACACTATATTACTTGAGGCGACACAAGGTACTTCATACACATAAAGGCATATATACACATCACGCTGGGCCTATCACCGGCACGTGGTACAAATAAAACTACAATCGTGTATGAACACTTCCAATACTAATCGTTCCTGCAACAAACGAGAAAGTTAGTGGAGGAAGTGGTACCTTCTCAATCGGTGGTGGCTGGAGAAGGATCATCTCGCCTGACAGCCGAGGTGTCAGCTGCGAAGCGAGCCATACTGCCGGGTACCGCTAATACATCTAAGGGAAGCCGCAGTGGTCAGCCGTGGTGAGCCGATATCGCTTAGTGGGAATATCTGAGGCTCAGAGCCGGCCCGCAGACAAAGCAGGGAGGCCTGGTGAAGCTCAGAAGGTATAAGGTCGGCCTGATCTGCGGCACGGCAAAATTTCGCATGGCCATCTCTGTAGCAAGTCCGTGGAAGCCGCAAATGAAGCTGTAGTGGATGAGAATGTGCGGACCGTTTCCATGAGAGCCGTGAAGTCCCCAGGAGAGAGTAATGCATCGCGGTCGTATGAGGTGCTCGACTCCATCTATATCCGACCGAGCAACAAGTACTGGACCAAGTCTCCTGAAGGGCAGTAGGCACGGAGCCCGAGGTACGATGCCGAGCTGAAGAGACCGGAGGGGGTACTGAGAAGTCAGGCCGGAGGGCCCCCAATGTGCTCAATCAGAGGGGACAGGTCCCCTCGAGGACCATTACAACCGCCCCATCCGTCTGATCTCGCGAGGGAAGCACGGGAATGCCTGAGGCCTACCGCCATCGATCAATAGGCAGGGTGGCCTCACAACGCGACGACGCCCAATCGAGGCTCCTCGACCGGGAACCCACGTGCCCAAGCACCCGACAGAAGTCAAGGAAACAAGAGGCAGGGACTCGCAAGTGACCGGCTGGACTCTATCCTCGAAATGAAATAAGGATGTCATAACGCCTCCGTCAGTCGAACCGCATCCCTCCGAAATGCGATATAACACCCCTAAGATAGGGCTCCTCTCCTCCTCGTACAATATGTCATGGGTTACAGTTAGACCAAAATGTGGCCCATCGCAGTATATCGCGGAAGGTGCCGCTTGAATAATATCAACCCACTAGTAGCGTCCATAGAGAGAAGCCGGACCATCTCCCTTGTCGAAGGATGGGGCCACTGTCTATAACTGGCCGCATTGGCGAGGACCACTGGTAGATGGAGAGCAGTGCCGTGGATGTCTGAGGTCCGGGCATCCGGTCTGCACACACAGAGAAAATGAAGAGCGCCAGTCATTCCCACGCCCGATGTCATCAGATGATAGAACCCCTATGGACTACCCGAGGATAAAAAGTGTCAATACGCGTAATATCCAATCCGATTGGAACATAAATGCAGCGGAATTTAAAATTTTTATCCCTTAACCCACCAAGGATCACATAAGCTTATAAAACTCCAAGGAAGGGTAAACGAAATCCTACTCTCTTGTAGATCGAGTCATTAAGCCTTCAAAGTCATGGCCTTTGGTTTATTCGGATCTTCAAAGGTGTCGCTTTATGAAAAGCTGACTCACTTACAAGTATCCACACACTCCAACAAATAATGAACGATCTTGTTGAATGCTAGTTTAGGTTCGTCTTCCTTTCAAAACGAAATTAGAGTTTTTTCTTTCTTTCTCTGTTTTGGTTGTTCTTGGGAAAGTAAAAGACGCTTACTACAAAAATATATATGTCTCTATATATATATATATATATCTATAGTTAGTTCCATTAGGTTTTAGTCAAACGAATTTTATATTATTATATATTTAAAACTCTTTTAAATAATAACAATTTAAATTCACATCCAAAAAAAAAAACCCTTTACATATTATTTCCTTATCCAATAAGAAAATATAACAAAATAATTATTTGTTATAATTTAAATCACGAATTTAAACTTTCTCAAAATTAAATTCGAATTTAAATAACAACTAATTAGTATTACTGTAATTTCCAAAATTAACTTCATCATTTTTTAAATTACTACAGAGTGAAACCATAACCGCATATTCTGCTCTAATGTGCGACTCCATAGGTCAATTAACATCATGCAGGCCCAAATCACATTTTTTTGATCCTGGCTGTCATAAGTGGCCCTAGCAAGACATTGCGGACTACCCGTTAAATGAAAGCCCATGATCTCGAGACAACCCTAATATAGCTAATGACATAACTCATTCCCCATGATTCTATAGAATATACATGGACAAAGTCAACCTTATATCGCTCTATCTTTTGATTATCAAACCCACTAGATCGACTAAACAAAAGGACATTGATCTCCATCAATTGACGGAGCATCGACCATGCATTTCGGCCTCAATTATCGAGGGGGACTCCAGATATCTCTCTTATACAAGAGGGACAAATTCCATCTTAATCGCTCATATCTCACTACATAATTCTTATTATGTTCAAGTATAACCTTTATAGTCATCCGATTAAAGACAACGTTTGATTATATCAAAACACAATATTCTTATGTTGAGAACTATAGCGATCTCAGGCAAAAGGATTTAATGATTACAACTATTAGAGATTAATCCTATGACTTTGATCCATGTATTAATCCTGCATTCGGTCTGTTCAATATTTGTTTTCAAATAAATAGATATAAATTTGATTTATATCTCACATATATCATCCATGAATATCACCTCAACTTATACTCATCTTTTAATTATCAGTATATTCTATAACAATAACCGGACATTTACATTTGAATAATTAATAATATTATTCAAGGACATTATATACAATAAACATGCAAATCATCATAATAATTAATTCTCATAAATAGTCAAAATACCATGTCCATACAATAGGCCTAGAGCACTATTACTAACAAAAAGAACTGACGCGGCATCATGAATGGCTCCAGATGGTATCAAGACGAGGAATACGGAATCCTGAGGCCTGGGTCCGCGGAGGTCGCCTGGAGATCGTAGTACACCTCCCCATGGAAATCTCTCCCCCTGCAGCTAACATTCCCCGGGATGGGGTCGTTGGGGAAGTAAGGCCGCCTGATGATGGATGCCGGAGATAAGTCTGGGGCTCCGGCAATACCCTAATAAGGTGGAGAAGGTGGCGCCCTAGATCCGGGCATGACTCCCTGCCCCAAGTCCGTCCTTGGTCGGTGGATCGGGCTGGCCTGGGATGCGAAGGAGCGGGTAGAGTGGGCCCAACTGCATGATATCTCCCAGGGGCAATACGCAGGAGGAAACCTCGCATCACCAGCGCCACTCAGACACACTGGGGCTAGGAAGCAAAGGTAACAGAGGGGCGCACAATGGCACACAGTAAGGCGCTGCTGCGCCGATAGAGGCGTATGGCGGCAGCAAAGGGGCCTGATGTGGAGGTCCCGACAGGGGAGTAAACTCGCGCACCGCTGTCCCGAAGAGTGAGTCTCTTCATTCCCGCCATCCCTGCCTGAGAAAGAACTCGAGAGGAGATGGGCTTTTTCAAAACCGGATGGTTGAAGTGAAATGAAAATGGTGCAACTAAGGTTTAAATAGAAGTGAGGGGTAGGAAGACAAATCAATTAATGGCCTAATGACCATTAAACTGAATACCCAAAAGATTATAACATTTAATCAAGTGGAGCGTGAAATGCAGGGTCACAGAAAACGAAGAGTCACAGGGAGGGGAAGATGAATGAAGGTCTGTGCTGCGAATTTTCAGTTACGAAATTTTCACAACCTCGAGAAACTCGTGCAAATTTTACTCCCTCGTACCGTACACCTACAACAACACAAGACCAAATATTATGAGTAGTTAAGCTTAAAAAATAAGAAAATTCACAAAATTTAGAAATTAAAGGTTGTTAATGAAAATCCTAATTTAAAAATTGAAGTAAAACAAAACAAAAATCTAATTAAAATTTGGAGTGGTTTCCAAGTTCCTGTAGGAACCACTCCATGTGATGCTGATAAGAGGTCTCATGGGGGGTCAAGGATGAGAAGCTCCTCCATGTCAAGTAGCCGAGGCGTGGCCGCGCTTGAGTTCAGCCGCTTCCCGTTGTTAAGCATTATGCTCTCGTGGTGTCAGGGTATGATAGATGCAGAGTTAGTACTGACGCAATGAACCTTCATCAACCGCTTGTTCTCTATTAATTTTCTTGCGCTTTATGAACACTGTGGTTTTCACCAGCTACTTAGTAGACTTCTTCTCTCGCTTTCGCTTCCTTATCCTTTTCATTGCTTATCCTTGTTACTTAAGTGAAAATGCTGATTCCAAAGTCATGTTGTCGAAGGTGAGCCATAACCCCATTCCTAAGCAGCTTGATTATAACATTAGCCGTGGGCCAAAATGGCCTCCAAGTATGATGGGCACTTGGTGAGTGCTTCTACCATCGCTCAGACAAGCAACCACAAAATCTACCTGACAATAGAAATTTCGCCATTCCTCGGTATTTTCTAATTGATCGATCCGCTAAGGATAGGTGATGCTGGTTTACTAGCTCCCCCAAACCCAATCGCTTGTACATTGGTATGGCAAGAGGTTGACACTAAATTCCACTGCTGTGAGTGCTCATTTCCATGCTGTGTCCCTCCAATGTCAACAGATGCTTTGATCCGATTCTGTATTTCAACAAGGTTTTGCAATCGGATGATAGAGTTGACTTGTTCAAGAAGGGAAGGCCTCTTATTAATGCCCAACCCTTTCGATCGCACAAGTCCTTTAGAAATTTGGCATAGGTCGAACTCATTCATCATGATTGCAAGAGATGTTCACTTCACCTACTCCTCAGACTTCCAGATGCCTTCTCGCTTATAGACTTTTTTTTTTGCCTCTCGCTTGTGAAATGTGAATGCTTTCTTCACTAATCCTCGGCTGATGACTATGTGTTCAATTCCTCTTCCTGCTTCTCTCGGTTTTTCCCGCAAATTGGCATCGGGTCGCCACTTTACCACTTTAAAGTGATAATGACATGAACTTCATCCGCTCTTTGCGGTGCTCACGAAAGCTTAGTCTGGCACTCTAGACAGTGGTGGTCCAGAGGGTAGAACTCTTTCTCTGGGCACTCGAGGCTGACGGACTGCTACATGGATGATCGCATGGTATCAATTTTTCGATTTGAAGCCAGGAAGCCCATCACCTCTTTCATCTGTTGAGCTTTAATTTTCTATTCTTGGTTAATTGAGCATTGATAGTTTTCGTTCCTCTACAAAATTCCCATCGCTTGCTCACCATGATATTGTCTAATGTGATAGTTATACTTTGTCGCTAGAGTGGAACCATATCATATTAATGGGACAGATGTCTCTAGGGGAACATATAAGTAGGAGTGTTTAGTTTCCAGCTAGGTTTGGGTGGTTCTTTCCACAATTATATAAAGACGATATCAAGCATCGCCAGGCCTATTTGGCCTACAACAATGGTTTCCTTGATGACCTGGAAGATCGACAATTGAAACGTACTGGCTAGCATAAATAAGTCAGCCATCGTCTGACCTCCTAGTGATTTCTCTGCTCAAGTTCTTCCATCATTCTGTTTAGGGTGGACAACTTAGCTTTTAGTTCCACATCCTCTGTCAGTGAATAAATGCCTCCCCAAGCTTACCGTTGGCTCATTCCTACCCCTGTTCGCTCATCCCATCCTCGAGGTTTCAAATGCACGTAGCTCAAAAAGTCCATACCATCAGATTTTTGTTAAGGAAGTCCCCTCCACATGGTCCTTAAGAGTTTGCCATGGCAGGACATTCCATCGTAGAAATGGTTCACAAGCATCCATGTATCAAAGCCATGTGAGGGCATGCACTGATGGTTTCCAAGATACCTTTCCCAAAGACTCCATAAAATCTTTCACCGTCATGAGCCGAAAGGTGTATCTTCCTCTTCAGATTGTTATTCCAGGGTAATCAAGAACTTTTCAAAAATTATGCCTCACAATTTTTGAACGCTTTTGATGGTTCTTAGCCTTAATGAAGTTAGTTTCAAATTTTGGCTTTATCCCTTGAGGGTCAAAGGGAAAGCCTCAGCTCGAGCAGTCCATATCAAATGCACCTTCCTTGGAAAGTCAAACTTCCTCAAAAATCCCGAATGTGTGTGTGTATGGATTTTCGTTTTCCATACCATGAAAAGTCGGGAGCAGGGGCACCACATAAGGTCTCACTGCCACATCCTCGTGAGGGGTGGCGATGCATGAGGGTGCACCTACCCAGGGTGAATGTGATCCTCATCGACCAGAGGCACTGGGTCTCCTCGATGAACCCCGTCGGGCTCACGTCATCCCATCCCACTCCAGATGCAGGCTAACTTCACGCCCTTGTTCAATCGGGCACTCAATCTTCCACTGCTCAGAGTGTTTCATTCCATCGCATGTCTGACATTAACACACCACAAACAAGAAACCAACAAAACAAGACTAACAAAAAGGTTACGGTTAGGCTAAAAAATCAAACAGGGGGTATGGGGCCCCACATTGTTGAAGTGTTCAAACTCCTCAGAAGAAATTTTCAATTTCCCCGCAGCTAACCCACATGGGGAAAATGGTAAGATAAAAAGAAATGAGATTACACTCAAAATCAGGATGTGAATCACAAGTTCAACGCCTTCTTCACTAGTAAGCACCATCCCCTGAACTATGCGCCATTTGATTCGGGTCACGCTATAGTTCTGAATCAACAAAATTTATAAACTAGATTCCACTAACACTAGCAAAGCCATCGGCAAAGATGGGCCCTAGGGTCTAAATCACAGCAAGAAGTAAAATCGGCTTCAGCCCATTTTTCGGCGATTTATCAGTTTTCGATTGGGTTGGAAACGATTTTGGGAAGGAAAATCTGAAGAAAATCGAGAAAATCGATTTTTCGATAAAAACCGATTTTCTCCGATAAAACCACTTTTTCGTAAAAACCGATTTTCCCGAAATCTCTCGATTTTCGTCTAAAATACATGAAAATGCTCAAGGGCTTGAACCCACCCAAAATGCCCAAATTGGCACCCTAACTAATTAAGCCATTAAGATCACTTATTATATATAATGCAAACTTTTTATATTATCTTATTATTTATTTGTTCACCTTATAATATTTTATTTACTTTATTTTACATTATAACTTATAATATTTTAAATCAAATATTAATTTGAAAAGGAAAGAAATAAAATAATATCATTTAAAATTTAAAATTATAATATATAATATTTGAATCTCCTCATTATTCACAAAATATTTATAATAATAACAAAAACACAAATAATATTTGAAGTTATATGATTCAATATATTGTAATTACTAATTAGTATTGTCAACTGTATTTATTTAACCCACTGAATGAAGATGAGAACTGCTTCTATGAATCATAATTAAAGAGAAAATTAATAACCACATTTTTGTGGGTAAATATCCCAACTAAAGATTTATCATATTCTAATATTTCCATGATTTTCCTGAAACCACTTACACTATAACTGTTTACCTAGTGATTTATCCTTTAACATAGTGATATTTTTCTTCAGGCAGAAGAGTTACATGGCATTGAAATGGTATTTGTTGATTTATGTGTTTATGTCAATGTGTAATTATCAACACTAAAATGAATCATGTAAAAGTAAGAGATAAACTTAAACCCAGCCACCATTATATTCAAGAACTCCATATAATCCTCTTATTTGATCCTGATGTTGTATGAGCATATATACTATTTCTTCTAACCACTTATTTAATCTGCAATTAAACCTCAATGTTTTCCTTTCTGAAACATGAAAATGATTAGTATAATGTCCCACAGGAAAAAAAAGAGATTCAAAGACAATTCTACACAATGGTTAGGAGGTTCAACTGAGTTTCAAAGGATCTAGTGAAAGTATCCACTGAATGCGCTGCCAAATACACATTAGGGAGAGCATGCTCAAGAGATTTTAATCCTATAGAGAAGCAGGGCATAAATACCCTTAAATACATACATGAAGAGCATGAGAACATGCACTGCCTAAAACAACACCCAATGGCCTCTCCCCTTCAAGGATCAGGTTTACGAGCATCCCTTGATTTGTCATCAAGGGTGTTCGCTACCAAGAAAGCCGCAAGAAAGCGATATAAGGAAGAGAAAATCACCAAAAGTGTAGGGAGGAAGTCAGGCCTACCTAATCGATTGATTAAGTGAAAGTTGATTTGATTACAAGCATGGCGATTTATATAGGTGCTCGTAATAAGGAAATTACAATAATGTTTAAAGAACCAAATTTACATGAGGGCAACTTATATAAAAACCACCAAAAGGTGGGTCAAAAAGAGTCAACAACATGTGAGCAAAGGTTCATAGGGTTATAAAATCTACAACGCGAAATTTTACTGTGCCATGAAATTTGCAAGCTTGCCAATCTTGCAACCCCCAAAAATTTCAACAGCTTGTCTCTCCTTCAGCCAAACTTAGTCTCGAATTTTCCGATTTGACTTATATATTCGACCCGACTCAGTTCATCGTGTTTGAGTCAAATTGAAGAAAATAGAAGGTATCTGACGGTAAAACTACTAAAATAGCTACAAATGTGATCGTAGGCAAAGCCGGGACCCCAATGTAATTGAGTTATTAGCAGATTAGGTACACAAAAAGCACATAAAACCCGCATAAACAAGGCTTCATTGCACTATTCGTACTAATCAGCCTCCTACTTATATTTTGTCGCAACCTTAAATTCCGTTCTTAGTATGTAATTCCTGTGTTTAGTCATCGTACTCTTCGTAGTCGCTACCTCACCCTCGTTGCAACTAGAGTTGTCTTCCTTTGGTGTCGCGACATGAAATCCTTCCAAGCCTCCCTTTTTCCTACCCCAACAACTTCGGTCACAATGTCTTTCATTTAGTATGCATGATTCCCTGGTCGCTAATTCGACTGTCGCACCTCACCTTACAATATTGAACCCCGCTTTCACTTCGATCCTTGTCGAATTTCTTTCATTTATTCTCAGAATTTATGCAAAATATAAATTTGGTAAATAGTACATATTTCGCATAAAAACAAGCAAATTACATTGTAATAAAGATCGCAAAATGGGACTAAAAATTTATCGAGTTTTGACTCATCAAATTAGGTGCAAACAAGCCATCATTTGTCGACCATAGCAAAGCCCACAGAGAACCTCAAGTCCTATGGCCCAGAGGTTTAATCGCAGTCGCGAGGTAGACATCCTGCATTAGGAAGTTTGCCACCACCGCTTTCATCACCGAGTTGGGTGTACAGTCGAAAGACCTTATGTTTTCCATCTCAAAAAACCCTCAAGTAAGCATGGCCGAGGTGCTTACTAAAGTAGATAAATACATCAACGGCGAGGAAGCCCTTCTATCTAAGCGGGAAAACTCTTCCGTGTAGAAGGAGAAAAGCCGGGGAGAGAAAAAGCAAGAACGAAGCCCCAGGAGACGAGGAGACAGGGATAGATCCCCACGAAGGGATAGAGAGAACAGAGAACGATCTCCAAAGAGATGAGGCAACGTCAGTGGGACCGTCAGCCCACCTCACCAGAAATAAGAAAGAACGAGCATCCACCCCTAAATTCACCCCCTCGACAAACCCCCTGTCACGTGTCCCACGTGAGACGAAGCATGAAAGTTTTTAAGGTGGTCGTCTCTGCATGAAGACAAACTCAAATAAGAGGAATCAACCTAAAATGTGGAATTTCATAGACTGGGCGGACACCTAAATGTATTGATTGTGATCCAACTACAAAGGAAATTGAATACCTGATTCGACGTGGACATCTTAGCCGTAGACACTGGAAGTATAAGCAGTATCCAAACTCCCTCGGCTAGACACCACCATAACTCTTTCGGACTCCTACATGGAAGGCTGCCAGCATCCTCACGACGACTCCTTAGTAATAAGGGCCGTCATAGCCAACAAATGCATAATGTGGTCATGGTCGACAAACTAAGCCTCAACCGACATCAATCTCGTGGCGCCTCTATAAATGGGCATCGAAGGAGAAACTAGAACCCACACGCCCACCGCTGGGATTCTGGGAGAAAGAGTGGCACCTGTAGTGGTCAATACAACTGCTCACTGAGATCCTCTGTGCCACATGAATCCACGAGGTTCCCCATAGTGACACCCGTCGCCCCATAACATTCTATCGGGTAGGCTCCGCCTTTCGTAACGGCAATCCCTTCCGCCTATCATATGGTTATCAAATTCCCCACTACGAATGGGGTAGGAATGGTTTGAGGAAATCAGCGCATAGCCAAGGAGTGCTACTCGGCATCAATGAAGCAAAAAGTGTAGCTCGACATAAGAGATGAGGTAGGCATCCGACCTACGTCCTCAAAAGAACTAGAATCGATACTACTCGACAACCAAATGTAACACTGTCACATCGGATCCGTGATTGGCCAAAGACAACAGGACCTCCTGTCCACTTCTTAAAAATAGAATATAAGCATTCACCGAAGCGGAGGATATTGAGAATTGACTCGTTAATAATCACACACAAGCCGAACATCGCCCCTCCTTCAAACCTATCAAACAAAAAGAAGCGAGTTTACCTGCAAAGGCGTATATCAATGAAGAGGTCAACAAACTCCTCCAGGCCAAAGCTATCTGAGAAGTAGAATACCCTGACTGGTTGGCTAACGTAGTCCTCGTCAAAAAGGAAAACGGAAAATGGCGGCTCTACATTGACTTCACCGATGTCAATAGAGCCTGTCCTAAAGAC
This sequence comes from Tetrastigma voinierianum, assembly GCA_016808115.1. Classification (NCBI taxonomy): domain Eukaryota; kingdom Viridiplantae; phylum Streptophyta; class Magnoliopsida; order Vitales; family Vitaceae; genus Tetrastigma; species Tetrastigma voinierianum. Next base: position 707,891 of record JAEQBH010000476.1, on the reverse strand, counting down.
AGCTTTCCCCTACCTCGGATCGGCCTTATAGTGGATGCCACAGCTGACCATGAGCTTCTCACTTCACGGACGCCGATATAACCGCATCGTAATGGACCCTAGCATTACAGAATACCCCATTTCCATGATGCCAAGGTGGCAATTTGATCGTTACCAGTGATTTCGGGTCAAGAACACTAGGGCCACTTATCGCAGGCCAGTGAACAAAATGCTCGTAAGCACATATCGAGCGCCTATGGAGGTATATATGATGGCATGTCGGTGAAGTCGCTAAGGCCGAGCCCACGTGAGCCACCTATCGAAGCCATTCCAAGTCCCACAACTATAACATGAAGCTAAATCCAACCAAATGCGCCTTCGAGTCTCACGCGAAAATTCTGGTTTCAGTCACAACCGGTGGAATAAAGGCAAATCCGTAGTATAAGATAAAAGTCGCTGTATTACGCAACCGCCTTCGAACACCAAAGAAATTCAACGTTTAACTAGGAGAATAGCTGCTCTAAGTTGCTTTGTATCTAGATCCGTATGGACAAGTGTCAAATAATTTTTTCTGTGTTTTGAAAAGGCTTTCCACTGTACTTCCAATGAAGTGTAAGAGGCTGCTCGACACTAAAGATCATCTAGCCCTCCCGTCCCGGGTGATAGCTCCTCTGGGGAGAACTCTTACCCTTATTTGGTCTTTAGATTTCTTAACTATTCGCTGTCGAGAGCGAGATAGAATACAACAGTAGGTCTATTACTGCAGTCGAACTCTGAGGGGAGCGGAGGAAAGGTATCCAAAGATGGAGAAATTAATCCTAGTGTTGGTAACCATGGCCAAAAGGCTTCGACCATATTTCCAGGCTCACACCATTGAAATCCCAACAAAACACCCAATGAAATAGATATTGCACAAGCCAGAAACCTCGAGAAGACTGATGCAAACGCCATAGCCTGAGCCTCGATGATCAGATTACAAGCCAAGATTGCCATCAAAGGGGCGTGTTTGGTAGATTTCACTGTGGGAATTCACTCCTCAAATGCCCCTAAGCACCCTGCACCAACTACCAATTGTTGTTCGACCCACCATCCCGAGGTCAACTCGTATCGGGCCGCCAATCTCAAGGAAGCCATATGGTCCGATTCTAACCTCCTGCACGGGATTGACATGGAACACGTGCGACTTCATATTCGCATTTCGTTTCACAACCAGGCCAAGCACTGTCGCCATAGTCGCTTGACCTTGCCTACCTATGCTGTCGATCAATCGAGATACGCAGTGATTCCCAATCGCGGTGAAACATATAAGACTCCTAATAAGTCGTGGGTGAAATGATCTTGTACTCAAAAGGTCCGAACCCGCTAGCAAAGTTTATACTATACCCAGTCGTATGTCCCATATGTGGAATATCACGGCAGATGCCAACAAAGCTAGCAACAACAATTCATGTGAGGATCTACTGATCGATACCGAACATCGAGCACTTCCCAACCCTAAGGAATGCCGACGATGAAGAAGTGTCCTCAGAATTTCAGAGTCGAAATGATGGACCCCATTCGACTACTCGGGTGGACTAAATGACAGCCAAGAGATCCAAAGAGGCCCAGCTCCAGGATGAGGTCGGCTAAGTTCACCATTCATCGGGGGACCCTTTATAAATGAGGCTTCTCTACACCCTTTCTTAAATGAGTAGGAAAGGAAGACTCCAACTATGTGCTCAGAGAGGTGCCTGAAGGCATTTATGGCAACCATATTGGAGCCAAGACCTTGGCAGCAAAGACCCTAAGACAGGGGTATTATTATCCTACAATGCTCAAAGACGCCACTGAGTCAAGAAAATATGCAAGACCGCTAAGAGCATGCCCGCATTTTCACCTCCTTCAAGTCGTTGACCTCAATCACAAGCCTCCTTGGCCTTTAACAATGGGGGCTTGGATACTAGGCCCCTACCTATCAAAGGCCAATGCAAGTTTATTGTTGTAGGAGTGATCATTTCACTGCAACATATCGTTTCATTCCGCGAAAATCACCGAGTAGAAGGTACTGTGAACTTTGTTCATGCTCCATACCTGCGTGCCCTAATCCCCAAAGCCCCAGTATCCCGATAATGGAAATAGGTTTGACAATCCTAAGTTCATAGATTGCGGCCGAGCCCCAGATTAAGAATTACTACTTTATCCCCAGCCATCCGCAGCCCTACTGATGCGTAAGTCACTATAAGGACTCTCAAGGCAACGCTAAGACTAAATTGAAAATCTAAAGGAAGATAGGTAAATACCTCCCGAGGCACAGGCATACGTAACCACGCACAAATCAGCAACACAAGAAACCCCGGGTTGCCGAACATTCGACGCGTGAGGCTCGCCGAGGTCGGGTTAAAGTCACTAAGAGTCAGCTTGAGAATGCCGAACACAACGAGGAGATCTTTCGCCCGAACCTTGACTCCCTCCTAGAAGAAAAATGAGCAGGCGTTCTAAGGCGCCAGACTATCGCAGAAGACAAAGAAAATATTATGACCGATGGGTCAAGCCCAGGAGTTTTAAGCCCGTCGACCTGGTTCTAAAGAAACTCCTACCAACAAGGAAAGACCCCACACATGGGAAGCTAGGGCCAAACTGGGAAGGACCTTATGTGATATCGTGAATAGTCCGACCTGGTAACTACGAACTTCAGACATAAGAGGGAAAAACCCTGCCACACTCTTGGAACGCTGAGCACCTCAAGCAATTCTACCAATAGACCTCGGATTGTAGCTTTTAATAAGAAATTCACAGTTTTACTATAATAACATTCTTTATGTTCATTTTAAGCCTGAGTAATATTCTCGCAAATCGTCAAAGAAAAAAACAAACATCAGACAAGTATACACGCTTCCAAAAGACTGGACTTTTATTTCAAATATCTCATAAAATTACCATTAGCGAAGACGCTCTCATATCTCGTAAAAATTTATAACGAAAGCCTTTCTTACATCAACCGTTTCATCTCGTGGCTCATGATCAAGCACCTCTAGCCAAGGTAAAAACTACAAGAAAGGGAAAGAGAAAAGGAAGGAGAAGGAGAAAGAGAAAAGGAAGAGTGCATGAGAAAAGAGGGGAGAAAGGTATACCCGAGGAAGTTTTGACTTAAAAATATTCCCTCCAAGCGCATCGCCTCCGAATATGTTCCCTGGGCCCGGGGCTCCACTGAAATGGCCGTGGACGGCACAACACAACTCCCACAAGGGCGAACTGGCAAAACCACAACTCCTATAAAATGGTAGAACGTCAAACCAAACGCCCGCGATCACCAGCGGACTCAAGTGCGACGATCAAACCCCTCGGGCTTCATCACGTACAAACTCCGCACCTGTCAAGAGAGGTAGAAGATCGGGAGCAGAGTATGACACGCACTGCTGAAGAGAGACAATATTTACAAAGAAACTGACGCAGGCCATGTAGCCTATTCTGATTATCCATGATTCGCATTACAACCGCGCACGCCCATAGATCAAGATTAAAACCGCTGCCGCGCTTACCCTAGGAGGAAGACGAAGAGTCGTGTAGCTCGATCAGAGCCGAGGAGCTCGGGGACACAAAAGAGCCATGTAGCTTCTACTCAAAAGAGCCTTGTGTACCGCTGAAGGGAGCCACGTAGCTCAATTTCAACTAGCCTCAGCCGCTTCAAAGGAGCCATGTAGCTCCGCTTCGAAAGAGCCTTGTAGCCTGGGCCAAAAGAGCCTTAGAATTGGCTTAAACGAGCCTTGCACTGGGCCCAAAAGAGACTTAGGGAAGCTCTGGGGCCAAAGAGCCTTGTAATAGTTTCAGGTTGTGGCCATACAAATTTCTGCCTTAAAGAATCGGGATGAATGATTAGTGCTCAAAAGTGCTATTTTGAGCCCCGTTTATTTAAGGTTTGGTTAATTTTGTGTACTAATCAAGTGTACTAACCTAATTTGCACATTAGGTCCCCTTATTCTACTCGATCACATTTGTGGCTAATTTTGTAGTTTTTGCAAGCTATTGGTGCCAAAATCATTGGCCATCCAAACACAGCACTAAGTCAAACTCAACACAGTGCATCAAAACCGTAAGGAAAGAGGAGCAGAAAAATGTAAGAAAATGGAGCATAGCAAAAAATTTTGGCAGATTGTGGTCGCCGACCAAAAGACATATACAAAATTTATGACACGACACAAAGGACTATCATGCCTAATCCCCAAATAGTCAATGCCATGAAACTTTTCAGAGCCATATATTTATTTACAATTATATTGATTAAAAACGGTTTCAAGATCGGATAAATTTCTTCTTGGTTTTGATCCATGATTCCAAGTGCAATGTGTCAACAAGTAATAAAGGGATTTTAGTCCGTATATCGATCCTACGTAGATCTCAAGAATTTTCAATCAACTACCGCGGATCGCTTCTCAAGCTCTATACTATTCGACTAAGATATAATTAACCACTTAAAAGCCTTTAAATAATGAAAATTAAAAAGAATTGAATTAATAACAAAATGAATTGAACCTAAATACAAAATAAATAAATTTAGATTGAATAAATTTATCTCGCAAAGGGCCTAATGAAAATAAAGCTATCGTGGAAACATCAATTCTCCGCATTGCAATCGTAATTTTGCTTCATGAACAAATGCATTTAAAACTAGTCCAAGGGGAGTATGAAAGTGCAAACTGATCTCTAACCTGACCGTTCATTATCTAACCTTGACTGGTTTCTTCAAGACAAGGTTAGATAACTACTTAACTGGGCCGCCTCGTTCTCGGGTATTTTTCTTTTTCAATACTTCATACTCCATTACCCGGGATCAGAAACCTCAGCTCCTAACTTATAGTCATTGCAATGTATTTACACTATATCGGGCTTTTCCTCAAAATTAGAATGTACCATTCTCTTCTTGATTAGATCCTGCTAACACAGGATTGAATTCACCATTCAAATCGGCGAATCGCATGTTTAAATTGGATAAATCGTTCAACCCATTCTCGTCCCAAGTGAAAAGAGGATTATCAATTTAATCACACGTGAGCAATATTAAATCACCAATAGTTGTGTTCGCATACCGTCCACGAATTGCTCATTACCTCGAATGCCTTCCCCGTGTCACTTCAGAGGGCCTCCCGAAATCCTGCAGCCTCGAGAAAACTGCTTGAAGGGCAGTATTAATCGACATCAGATCAATTCCACAAATAAATAAACTAAGTAGATTTACAAACTTAAGTTCATCATCTAGATGAATAAAATTCCTGCGTGAAAGATACTGATGATAGAGTCATTTCAATGGAAGTCGGGTTTCTTAAACTATCGATTACACCATACAATGTCACGATCAAGAAACCACTGTACTAGGAAACTCAGTCAAATCCAAAATTTGTCTCGGAATTCAAATAACTAAACAAAGTAATTTAAGAATATAATTGCATTCAAGAAACTTTAATAATAACGCTCGTATCCAAATTCTAAAAAACAAAATACGAACTAATCTAAAATAAAAACAAAGAAAGAAAAGAAAATTAAAATACGTGGAGCCTTCTCAAAGAACCCGATTCCTCTTCTAAGTCGCCAAGAGCGTCTTTCCAAAGAGCGCGCCTATGATATTTATATGGTTCTCAAGTCACTCACTGACAGAACTTTTTTGACTTCGCTTAACCCACCCAATAGTTGTCGATGTCGCACATTTCTTTGTCGGGCAGATTTCGTTGTCTCGCCTCTTTGTCAGGCTCTTGTTTGGTCGCGACATGTCTTTGGTGAAACCATGCCGCGTATTAAATTACTCTTGTCGCGAATTTCTTTTCAATCGATGTCGCTGATAGCCATCGACGTCACACCTCACCTCTTTGTATTTCGATGTCAAGGACAGCTTCATCGTCGGTTGCGACCTCTCGGGTCTTTTTGGCAGCCGAATAGTCATGACTTTCTTTTATGATGTCACACCTCTCGTTCCTTTGCTTCTCGTTTGTTATGATCTGATTAATGATCGCACTCTGTCCCTAGAATTGATGTCACGACAACTGTGTGTGTTGTCGCTGACCTTCTTTTCTTATTAAATGTTGTCGCGACTACGAGTGATGTCGCAACTTCTTCTTTCAATGGTGTCACGACAGCCTTGATCTTGTCGCGACCTTCTCTTTTAGCAACCGATGTCACACTATTTGAATGATGTCGCGACCTTCTTCTTTAGATGATGATGTTCACCTTTAGTTTCTGGGTGTCGATCTCGACCGTCGATTCAGCGTTAATGTCGCCGATCATCCGTCACTAAACAGTGTCTACCACCTGTTTATCTTCAGAGCAACTTTTGGTGTCAGCGACCATTGTCCAATCAGATCGGCCACCCTATCGCGATCAATGATGTCGCGACATCATGTCTTCTTTCTTCATCACTCCCGGTTGTCACTTTTGAGCTTTCACCCGTGCCGCTTGCCTTCACCACGCCTCACGGCGACTACTTTGTATTTGCAACCTAATATGTATTTGATTGGTCAGAAAGGTTTAATGACATCAAATCTCTTTAATCCTTTTCGTTTCTCCGTCGTAATTTTCTTCACCATTACATCGCATCAAGCCAGCCCACACTTCGCTTCCTTTGATCGCACTCGCTTCTTTGAATTCCCGTCGTACAGCTAGCTTATGGCATTCTATTCTCGCATTACAATCACCTCTTAGAATAAAATAACCGTAAAATGGACTAAAATAGATTCATTTAAGTCATCGGGACAGTGAATTTTCGCAATCAAAATTTCGCAGGTTATGAAATTTCACAACCCGCGACTTGTGTTAACTGTTTCATCCTCGCTTACAATCGTTTCACATTTTTAGCCATTGCTCTCTCGCCATTTCTTTCTTTTGTCTTTGGTTTTCTTCCCTTTTTGCCCCCATTGTAATAGTGTTTGCTATGTTATTTTTGTAATTTTGTAAAGGGGGTTTGGCTATAAAAGCCCCAAGACTAGACACTGTTAATGATCTCTATTTTCCTTCCCTTTCTTCCACTTTCTCGGCTGCCAAACACCCCTTAAGGATGACAACTCAAGGGATGGTTGGCTAGAAACCATTTTCTTTAAGGGAAGGTCATGCAGGATTTGAAGGCGTATCAGGTTCCATGGTTTACGTAGGTACACATCAAGTGCTTTGTATTTCCTTAATCAGAGGGTTTAAATCTTTGATCCACCTGAATGGTTATTACTTGATAATTCAGCCTACTGGATGCTTAATGTTGATCCATCAAGGTTGTTAGGTTATCATTTATGATCCCTTGTAAGGTGAGCGCTCAAGGAGAGTCGTTTTTCACCGGGCTAAGACCACTGATGTCGTGAGTACCATTTTTTCAAAGGATAGTTATTAAGGGTTAGGTTTTATAGCTAATGAAGATCCGGTTCGGGAGATGACTATAGGTCATCCTCCCAACACGTGAAAGCAACTGAAACCCTCGCTGCCCTGGGGAATCCAAACCCCAAAGGACCCAATATTTCAAGGTTCTATTTACATTTTAACTTATTTTTATTTTCGCTTTTAACCCTCAAACCTCACGGTTTTTACTAAACCCCATATCCATGGAAACACCAATTTCAATCAACTCGTGACTCATTTAGCATGAAGAAAACCCATCCCCGAGTCTCGACCCTAGAATGGGCTATACCCAAAGAGCTTACAAATGCCAAAGAATCCTAGATAGCCAAATTTCGTTGATTCCGGGCACACCTACTATGGTATAATGAATCAAACATCCCAAGTCTAAGGAGCCATGTAGCCTAGTTTCAAAAGAGCCTTTGTAGCCTGGGCTCAAGGAGCCATGTGGCCTGGCTTTCAAACAAGCCTCATAGCCTCGCCTAAAAGAGCCTTATAGCTCGCTTTTGAAAGAGCCTCAGAGCCTCGCTTCGGGCACACGGCCTGGTTCTTTAAGAACCTGACAGCCCAGGGCGCTGGTAGCCATGAGACATAGGCTCACTTCAAAGAGCCTTGTAGCAGTTTCGAAGGAGCCACGTAGATTAGTTTCAAGCAAGCCTTGTGCCACCCAAAAGAGCCTCAGAGCTCCGCTCAAGGATCCATGTAGCCTGGGCCGCAGATCAGGCCAGCTAAAGGTGCCATACAACTCGGTTCTTAAAGAATCTGATAGCTTAGAAGGTCAAGTAGTCAAGGAGCCATGTAGCTCAGTTTCAAAAGAGCCTTGTAGCTCGGGCTAAGGAGCCACGAGTCTGACCCTGCGGGCCTCGCAGCCTCAATCCCAAAAGAGCCTTTAGCTCGCTCAAGGAGCCACGCACCCGCTCTCAAATAAGCCTTGCAGCTCTGTCCCAAAAGAGACTTGTAGATCAATTTTGAAGGAGCCACGTAACTCAGTTTCAAATGAGTCTTGCAGCTCGGTTCCAAAAGAGCCTTATAACTCAGTTTCAAAGGGGCCATACAGCTCGGTTCTTAAAGAACTTGGATGTACTTAGAAGGCAGCCAAAGAGCCATGTAGCTCGCTTCAAAAGGGTCATAGCCTAAGTTTCTCAAAGGCCATGCCTAATTCTTAAGAACCTAATGTACTCTGTAAGGCCCAACAAATCCAGGAGCCATGAGCCCACACGGAGCACGCAGTCTCACCCAATCAAGGGCAACATAACTCAATAAGAGCCTGGCCATTTAAAGATTGGATGACTAGGAAACCTCTTAAACAACAGTGTAAAAAAAAACTAAACCACAGCGTAAAAAAGATCTGATACCCATAGAACAACAAACCGATGTCGGGCCATATGTATGTTCGAGGTTTAAACCCGCACTAGCCAAAAAATGAGCAAAGATTATGGCCAAAGGCCTAGATGTCAGGGTGGGAGCTACAAGCACACCAATAGATGTGAGCCTCCAGTTTCGTGCTCATTGGGAGGCAGCCCCGCCAGCGAGGGGGAAGAGCCACCCACGGAATCCCAACTTCACCGTGGAAGTGAACTAAGTCGGGAGTACGGTAGAGAACACCGTGATCTCGCTCCCTCTCATCAGAACTTGAAGATTGAAGTCCAAACCCCGAAAAGCCTCGTTACTCGCCTGAAAGATATTTCATCCCGAGGCCTGCATAAGGTGTGTCTCGTCCCTACCCCGCTATTACTCCATCCCTTTGGCTGATCATAGCCTCCCGCCTCTGGAGGTCCCCACGTAACGTGTTGCACTCCTCGGCTAAGCGCTCCACGGAGCTCTTAGCTTCAGAAGCCTCTCAGCGAGCCCGATCCAATGCCTCTGCCAAAACATAGCTTCCTATGGCCGGAACTTTCCCTAACCATCCACTCTATCCTCGACAAACCTTAGGTCTCTATGGCCTTCTTTTCTTGTCTTCTCGCCCTCTACTCACACAAGGTGTGCTTCAAATCGATTTATACCCCAAACATCATCGCCATTAGATCCGGAGCCGCAAATTCGCCCCTCTCTCGGGTCGCGAGGCGACCTTAGCTTCAGAGATGCTCGCGCCTAGTAAAGCTCGACCGAACTAGCCCTCCTCACAGTCCTTTGCGTAAGTAGTCAGTTACTAAGGAACAAGACTGGAATAGTAGATAACATTAACACAACAACAAGACGAATAAAAGGAGGCGTCGATACTGAGACTCATCCTCGAGGGACAGTGGTCGAGCCTCAACATACTGTGGCTTCCACTTTCGAGATCGTGAGCCCGAAGGATAAATGGAAACAACGCGGTGAGCCCGTATTGGTGAGCAGTGAGTCCCTACCCCCTCGCCTGTGCTTCGCCATCTCCTACATCTCCCGTGTCGGTAAGGGGAAGGCGAGGCTTTGCACCCATACCTAGGATAAAGATAGGAAGGACTTTAAAGAAGCCCTACAGCCCTTCTCGAAGAACCCTCGTCTCACAGCTGGAGGACGAGCGACGCTGCGCACTCCGACACCCTGGCCAAAAGAGGACAACGTCGCCCCTCACCCGAACTCGCGCGCGAGCGGATCGTGACACTCCCAACTTCTGACTCCACCCCGAGCGAGGCTACTCCTGGGGAGGATCCTAAGCTCAAGGGCTTTATGCTCCTCCTCTTCTTCGCTAGCAACTCGACACGGGCCTGAAGTTCTCCCCGAGTCGGCTTTATAACAAGAGGCCCCCCAGTAGAAGTTTCCATAGCAGGGGGAGGAGGAGATATCGAACAAGGGGAACAAGAAGGGCTCACACTTGAAGAGTCGAGGAATGTCCGTCTGACCACCTGACACGCCGAGGGCGATACCTGCCCAACTGATGCTTACTCCCCGTCCCTCACGAGTAAGGTCGATCTGACACTTAAAGGCAACACAACCAAACCAAAGTCAAGAACATGACATGACCTCTAAAAAAGTTGACCCCTATTAGCATAGACAGAAAACTTACGCAGTTCTCAAGGGCCCATACCACCGTCTAATTCCTAGCGCATCGCCTCGACGGCAGGGTTGTATTCCCAATGTCGACCCTCGATAAAGAAATAGCTCTCTTTCCTATGCTTATGGGAAGAAGGGAGGTCGAAATGACAAACCGGGCAAGGTTCCGCTTGGAATATACAAAGCAAGCCTTCCGAGCCCTTCACTCGAAGAAACTAAAGAGCCAGAAGCCATACTAGGACCCCGAGGCCCTTATCCCTGAAAAAAAATAGAAGATCGACTAAGACGCCCCAAAAATTAGGAGAGAGCTAGGACGGGCATACATTGAAATGTTGTAGGATGTTTTTGATGAAAGGGTGTAAAGGGAAGCAGAGGTCGTTCTCAAAGGCCGCCTCAAAGAAGCAAACCATCTTGGGAACCGGAACAACATAAGACATAAGAAGATCAGAACACCAGATTCGGACACCGGAAGGAGGTCCATAACGGGTAGTGAAAGTTTTAGCAAACGAAGGCTCAACCCAACTAGGGCCCATGGCATCTACGCATCTCACTCAGAACCCTCGATATTCTGGGAGCTACAGGATACTCCATCTCACTAATCTTCCTCCTTGCCCCCTTGCCCTGGGAGGAAGAGTAACCCATTGAAGCACCCCGACAACCACACGCAGACTACCGAGCCTTAACCAGTCCCGCCGACCTCGTAATCCCACTGCCTTCCCTCTATGCGCAGCTTATAACAAGAAGACCTTAAGAAGCGCACATGATGTTTTCACAGAGAGAAAGAACGCAATTAACGATGAAAGGCGGTAGACCCCAACCCAACACACCCTAAATTCAAACAAGTGGCAGGTGGATAAAGAAGAAGAAAGGCGCACCGAACTAAGAAAGAAAGCGGAGAAAACGGCCCCTTGGGAGATAGGATGACAGAAAGTACCACAAGCAGTTCTAAGAGCTTATCAAAGACGCTTCCAAACCCGCAAAAGAAGTGGAAAAGGGCGATACAAGGAATGTTTCCAAAGATATGAGAAGCAACAGTCGAAACAGGCGCGAAAAACGAAAGAGCGCCATCATTATCACAAGACGTCGACCGGCCTGACAAAGCCCGCATCAAACCATCCCCATTAACCACGTAGCCGCAACCGATCCAAGAAAACAAGTCAGCCCTTGCCTGCTTTGCTGCCCAAGGGCCGGGGGCCATCGACGGGTAGAAAACAAATATGTGACACAAAGGCAGCGCAGCTCGCGTAGCCTGCACTTCCACCTTATGAAGGAGTCAGCACAAACTCAACCAAGAAGCTCGGCCCACAGTGAGATCCTACCCATGCCAAAGTACACGGGCCCAGGTAATCAAGTGATATAGGCGGCTTAGAAACTTATGCAAAAGGGAAAACGCCCAGTCTCCATGATCCACTACCCACCTGATTAGAAGTTAAAGTTAATCTTACATGATCAAGGCCCTCCATTATCCCCAACAAATACCCACGATATTGTTTTAAACCTCACCCAGCTGAGTAGATACCCCGTGACACTCCGTCTAACAAGGAAAGTAACCACAATTTCTCCTTATAAATACCAACCCATTCTACCAAAAAAAAGTACGCAATCATAACTCTATCAATAGTTGAATTCTTCCCTTTCAATAAGAAATAAGCTGACTTAGGCATCAAAGAGCCGACATACGCACTCCCTCCGGACCATCATTGCAAGGCAGCTGTGCTTGTACAATCCATTCTGGCCAGACCATCCCAACACTCCAAGAAGATCCAAATTCTGACCTGCGAGGAAAAGCACCATCAACAATAAAACAAAATAAAATAGAATTATAGATTTGCCCCCCTTAAAATATAATTTGTGTATGTTGCTTGCTATTTTCTAATGAAATTTCCTTTAATTTTTTATTATTTATTTAATAAAGTTTCAAAGTTCTCTAATGTGTGTTTTTATAATTTTATGTTTAATTTCATCCAAGTTGTCTGTCTTTTTACATCTATTCATTTTGTATTACAACATACTAATCTATTCCTCACAAATTCATTTCCATCGGGACTCAAACCCTAGACCATTTCTATGCCCACCTTAACTCTTAAACACTTAAGTTAGGTCTTATTGACTTGAATTGTCTATTTAATTTATAATTAATGTCAATAATTACTTATTTTGTTGAATAACACAAAGAAAAAATTTGCTTGGCAAATATAAAAATTTATCCTGATTGTAATTTATAATTTTTCTACTCCCCCAGTCAAAAAATTTTATAGTTCACCCCATTTGAAAGACATTCATAAATATAGAAGTTTTTATTTATTTTTAATTCATTACTATTTAAAGAAAGAAAGAGAAAAAAAAAGTCTCTTAATCATTCTAGTGGGGAAGTATTCTTTTTTTTTTTTTTTTTTTTTTTTTTTTGAACGTGAGAAAAAGTTGGGTAGCATGCATAATGTAAACCCTTTCATAGACTCAAGGAAAAGGGTCCCACTGCATTATATAATAACAAGAAAGAAGCATGAAGGACACTTCCATTACCCAACCTTGTTTGTTTCCTCCACAATAAAAGTTGATTATTTTAGTGGAAAAAACAATGTTTTTTCCATTGTCTTCTATGGCATGCAGCTACTTGCTAGCTAAATATGTTGGCTAGATCCAAAATTGCAAGGCTTCTTTCTCCCTCTTTTTTCATCACACATTCTATTTCATCCAATATTACTCCTTAATTTAGAGAAAATAATTCAAACACATCCCATTAAGCAAAGTGAAAACAAAGAAGGCCACATTTTGGTAGCCTTTTCTACTCATCATGTACTGGAAAAAGCCCATACACCCTTGACCAGTTCAAAAGGCTCCTACAATTGTATTTATATGAAATCATTTCATTCAAAAGCATAAATACTCAAAAAGTACTTGGTCAAAGATTCAATTTTTCCATTCTCTAAAATGTGAATCTTTATGTTCAATCAGTGTTAGATGATGTTTGAGCACTTTTCTTTATAGCTTTTTCCCTGTGATCCAAACAACTAATACTTTGTAGTAAGGGGAGTGCTAAAAGGAAATGCAAATCATTAAATAAAAAGGAAATCATGCAGTTGTCCTCCTTACAACTAAAGCATTCTTGGATTCAATATTATTATTATTATTATTATTATTATTATATATATATATATATATATATATATATATATATATATATATATATATATATATATATATCTCTATATAGCCATATATATATAATCTTGAGAAATCTTCAGTAACAGTCTTGTACAAAACAGTGAGATCCATATATAGACCAATGTTAGTGGCAATAGCATTTATATATAAAAGAAAATAATAATAAAAACCAAAGGCGATTAATGAATTATTTTCTAAAGGCACCGGCAAACGATTTGAGTGCACAACTCAAATGAATGGACTTGCATGTAAAGAAAGTTGGTTCATGTAAGCAATTTTTTATATGAATGATTAAAGTGTTCGAAGATTTTTTTTGTGTGTGTTTAGTGTACCAGCATGCAGGGATGCATGCATGCATGATTCTATCTTCAAATAGGATACTACGGCATTCCAAGAATCGATCACAAACCATACCCACGTACATAACATACATTAACATATCAAGTAAAATGATATATCCGGCCGATTTATGACGAGTGTTAAAAGATAAACGGGAATAGATAATAAGAAAATAACATATGGAAATAAAGTCACACCATGAATTTATGCGGAAACCCTAAATAAGGGAAAAAAACCACAAACAAATGAGACCCTAAATAAGGAAAAAAAAACCACGAATAGATGAGAAGAAATTCACTATCACAGATGTAGATACCACGAACAAATGAGAAGAAATTCATTATCATAGATGTAGATACATGATTTGAGCATTAAATATTGCAGCGATTAGAGAAAAAAAAACCCTAAAATGCCCAAATATTGAAAAAAACATTATTGATGATGTTTTTTTCAACCGGAATTGGGCTTGAGCATGCTGGATTTGCTAGGTCGATCCGCTGTCTTGAGACGTTGGGCTCCTCTGCAAAAACAAGAAACAAAAAGGATCGGCGAGGTCTCGCCCGTTGCCTCTCCGATGCCTAAGTCAGTTCTTTCTGGGGGAAGAGAAGATCAACTGCTTAGGGAATGAATTTTCTGTGTGTAAGTCTGTGTACCTTTCACTTATGGGGTGGCCTGGTATTTATAATGGATGATCATGATAACTTTCCTAATTGGATTATGATACTGAATAGTATGTTTCCTAGTTTGATGATGACACTAAATAGTATGTTTCCTAATTGGAGGATGATACAATATTTCTCTCATTGGATAGGAGATTTTCTTTCATATAAGTAAGAAAGCCAATTAATAAGGGATAATTGAGGGAGTGATAATTGGGGAATATCTTCTGCTGCAGTTGGTGGAGGTGGGTGTTTTCCACTATCTGAATTCCCTTGAAGTGCCATTTCAAAGGGCAAGTTGAGCCATCGTTTTGGGCCTGCTTTTGAGGGATACCATTAAGAGCCTATTCTTGGCGTTAGAAAGGCCCATTTTAGTCGACCTTTGGAGGCTTGCATCTTGGGTGCAACGTGCCCATTATTTCAAACCACATCAGTTAACCCCCTCCCCCCAGCCCCCGCACACAGTTGAGCGGGCGTAAGAAAGAAATTTGTATCGCCTCTTGGATCAGGCTGATACCCACGTGGCTACTCAAGAAGGGTTTGATTAGGGCTTTGCCGCCTTCCCACGTCTTGTGATGTGACGGTGTCTTGATTTCCGCGTTTATTTTGGCTGTGGCTCTTGGCTTCCTTAAAAATGTCCCCTGACTGTTTGCACTTTGTTCCTCTATTCTCGAAGCTTTTTTGCCTCTGCAAATTGGTGCTTCCTTTTTCCTTGTTTTATTGTCCGACTAGTGTTCAGGACTACTTTCGGTGGTCCACACGATACCTGCCCAAGACGGTCCCTAGTCTCTTGTTTACGTTCTCGGTACGTCTTCTCTTCTTCTTCGTCTTTTTGGTTTCGAAGTCTTGCTAGGTTCTAGGGCGTGCCCAGTTGTGGCTCTGCATTTCCTTTGATTTCTCGTTCTTCCTTGCTTAACCCTGCGTACCTCCATGGGTCCTGGTCGCTCCTTTGTTCTGCGCATAGGGAGTAATCCTGCCGAGGCATCTAGTTGGTCGATTTGGCGGGGTACGATAATTTGTTTGTAGTGGTTCCGCAGACTGCCGAGAGGAGCGTCCTTTCCCTTGGATAAGGGTAAGGGCAAACTTAACGAAATTCGGCTCCCCAATGGCTCTGAGTATTTGAAATTTCTTGTCCAATATTTGAGGCCATGGGCCTGTTACATTGAACTAGTATGAGAGATCTTTGCGACTGATATGGCCCCAGTTTGGGGTTAGGTTGATGCCCGACGTGTTAGCCTACATTGAAGTGCCTAAAATGGTATGCTTTTTTGAGGTGGCGTTCGAGAACGGCCTCTGCTTTCCTTGCATCTCTTTAAAAAGTCTGCTGACATTTGATGTTTGCCCTTCTCGGCTTTCCCCGGCCACGGGGTGTTACGGGTGGGGTTGTTAGTCGTTTTAAAGGGACAAAGGTTTGGGTGTTCCGGTGTGCCCTGCTTTTGGAGCTTCTTTAGTGTAAAGGAGGCGCGAACTTTCTTTATATCCAGCGCTCTAGCGCTAAGTTGATCATTTCGGACCTTCCCTCCTCGCATAAGTTCTGGAAGGAACGTTATTTCTTGTTAGTGGCCATCATTTGGAGTACAATCCCTTTGATCGAGAGGACACCCTCGGCGTTTCTACCGTCTGGACTACCCCCGAGAACCTTCGTGAGCTCTCCTTTGTCTTGATTTGTTTTGGTCTTCAGTGGTCATAGGATATTTCTAACATTGCTTTGGTCGTGTGGCCTTTAGGTGCTCGGCCAGTCCTGATCCCAGGGACGAGGAGGTGAAGCGGCGGCGAGGTGCGCTGCGAAGGCTTATTAGAGCTCATCAGTCGGATGTTCTGGGTCGTCAGGTGCGGTTGCCAGGCTTCCTTTGCGAGGTCTTACTCCCCTGCCGGGTCGTAGGCGTTTAGTCCCCAGATCTTCCTCGTCGATACGTTTTGAGCCCCGCACCTCGAGAAGCTGCTTTAGGAGAGCTCAGATCTCGCTAGAGGTCTTTGGTGTGAAAGAAGAAGAGGAGTGTGAAGCGAAAACCTCAGGAGGCTCGCGGTTTGCTCTCCTACTCGGGGCCAAGACCACTGGAGCAGGGACTGTCACTTGCCTTCGTCGCCTTCGAGTGGTGACTCTTGAAGGGCAAATGAATCTACTTGGAAGTTCTCGCTTATCTCGGTCTGGGTTCACGTCGGGGCACCGCTCCTCTATCGTTTGGGTGAGTGACCAGAATCGCGATCACTCTACGAGGTTGCGGATGAGGACTCTTTTCTTTCTGCTGCGAGCTCACGAGAACAGCTCTCCGTCTGCGATTGAGCCTCGGGAGGGTGGGCGCCCTGCCCGTCGAGGAGGCTCTGGCTCTTCTTCTTCAGGGAACCGCCTCTGTACGTCGAAGTGCTTTCGTCGATCTTTTTCTTTATTGTTTCAATTCGGGTAGCTGAATCCCTGTCTTTTTTTTTTTTAGGTGGCTACTTGTCACAGGCAGCGGGAGGGCCGGCGCTAAGGAGACTCTGCCGGCGACGGCGGGTCTTGAGGCCCAGTCGCTTCCCACGACCTCAGGGAGAGGCCCAGTCAGGCTCGGATAAAGGGGCTGGGCGAGAACTTGTGAAGCAGTCTGACTGACACGCTTGGTGGTGAGCGCCAGGCGGGGATAAAGGGGCCGGGAAGGATGAAAGGTTGCGAGCGAGTTGTGGCGGCCCCGAGGCTGCGAGAATTTGTCATAGGTGATATGTGAAATTTAAAATGGTGGCCTTCAGACGGAGCCCACCAAAAAGAAGCTAAACGGGTAACTTTGGAATGCGACGGAAGAGCTTGCGGGCGCCGGATGGACCTTGAGGGCGGGAGGCTTTGCTTGATGAGGGCGAAGTGATGCGCTAAGCTGAGACGGGCATGTACCCAGTGGGCCTCAGTGGCTTGCCTTTCAACGTCGGGCTTCCCAGGAAGCACGGACACCGAGTTGACATCAGCTCTTTGATGAGGAGGTTGAAGGATCACCTTGGCGAGGTTGGCGCGGTGCGGTGTTTCACGGTGTGCTCCATGCTAGTGATTCTCAGTCTCAGGAGTAGCTCTTCTCGCCGCTGTTGGGGCTTCGCGCGCGACTCTTCCAGCCGTAGTCGGGCGTGATGTTTAGGCTCTCCCCTTTTTCTTTTTTTTTTTTTTTTTTGGCGCATCCTGGCGCGAAGCCTGGGTTTTTGTATTGCTTCTGACTTTGACTATTTGTTGATATACCACGATTCATTGATTAATTTCTTCGCTCCTTTCCTTGTTTCGTTGATTTGAATTGCCTGGTTTTCAAGCCGCGAGGTTCTCCTAGAGTGGTTTCACTCTACAGTGGCTACTGAGCTCTTATTGCAGCTCCAAGTGCGGCTGGCACTGAGTAGTTCTGCTCTGACTGAACCTCTTGGGCTCCTAAACTACTTAGCTCAAGTGACTACATAGCCTTTTTAGTGATTCTGGCTCTGCGGCCAGTGCTGGGCTCTGAGCTACTTAGCTCCTGGCTCATGGCTGTTGAGATATTACGCTCTATGACCCAGGCCTCTTTTAGATGTAGGCTACTTGGCTCCATAGGCTATGGCTGTTTGGTGTTGCGCTCTGTGAACTAAATCTTGGGCTCCCCCAGGCTACTTGGCTCCGTGGTTACACATGGCACATTTTAGCACATTGCGGCTCTGTGACCCGAGCTCTGGGCTCCCCAGTACCAGCTCCCGTCTGTTTATCTTTGTTTGGCTGATTGATTCTGGCCAGCCTCTTGGGTTCTTGGCTATAGCTCCGTGCTTCATGGCCTTTTTAAGCGGTTACGCTCTGCTGACCAAATTCTTTGGGCTCTGACTGCACTTGTCAGATGGTACATGGCTGTTGAGTTGTTCGCTCTGAGCCAGCTCACCAGGCTCTGAGCTGCTGGCTCACATATTGGCCACTTGGCCTTTTGAGGCAGTTCGCTCTGCAGGCTAGTACTTGGGCTCCTGGCTGCCAACTCAGATGCATTCCATGGCACATTTGGCTGTTACGCTCTGTGACCTTGAAATTCTTGCCCAGACTCTTGAGCTACTTGACCCATGGGTTACATGGCTTTTGACTTCATGCCTTCTCTTGGAAGGCGTGTAGCTTTAATCTCGGGTATGAGGTGGAGCAGTTGGGAGCCGAGCTCCGCCTCCTATAAATAGAGACCCTACGTGATGGTGCTCAGCAGGCCTTCTTCTTCTCTTTTTAGGCGTAATTGGAATCCGCACATGATGAAGCGTCAAGGTTTGGTCATCATTGCAGGAGGTCTTCCACAGAGATGGAAGTAAATGACGTTTTGGTTGATGGTCTTGCTTGTAAGTTGTGTTTTTCTAGTTTCTCATTATGGGAGGTATCTTGTTCCTGCTCGTCCATTAGGGAGGCATTATCTGAAGGGCGTGTGCTGAAAAACTTTTAGTCTAGCTCTCTCAGTTTTTATCCATTTTTTCTTCTCTTCTTTCCTTTCTCCTTTTCCTTCTCCTTTTCCTTACTCCTTTTCCTTTTCTTTTTCCTTTTCCTTTTCTTTACGTTCGCACTCTCTCTTCTTCTCTTTCCGCACCACTTTCTTGAGATTTTTTATTTTTTTTTGGGTTTTTGTCTTGGCTGAGGTGTAGTCGATCTTGAAGAAACGATTTTAAGCAGTGAGGTTTTTAGTCTGAGGTGGTCTGTAATTCTCTGAGGTAGCTCTGACTACCTTGTGTGAAATTTTGTATTAATTTGTAGTTATTTTGAATAAGAACAATCTTTGTGAATTATGTGCTTCTTTCCCTGACCTTTGAGTTTGACCTTTATCGACATAACTTATTGTTTGTATGTTGCGAGAAGGCTCGGCCGGCCCATTTGAAGGTAAAATAGTCCGCGACCCTGATGATAAATTTGCCTTGACCCCTTCCAATGGGTGAAGTTTTGATATGTCTAGCCCCCATTTGACGAGGGCTTGTGACTATCGTTGGGTTCCCGGATGGGAGGTGAGATATCTTGGCATGCTCCTAACAAACCTTGCATTTCCTAGCCCAGGTTCAGTGCGTGTCTTTGGGCATTATGGGCACATTAGTACCCCTGCCTTAGTGTTTTCACCTTGAGGTCGAGCTCAGATGTGGGGTTGCACATATGCCCTCATGTACTTCCACGAGTATGTGGTGGCGTCATTGCACCCTCTGGCAAAATGGGCGCGAAGCCTCGTTTATAGGGTTCCTCGCGGTGAATCTTGGGCCTGCGATTACGAGTTTGGATGCCTCCTCACAGGTCGGCAGCGATTTACCATCTATAAATAATCGGATGAGATCCGTCCGGCTCGGCTCGGACATCACAACGGAGACTTCTCCATTTTCGATGCTTGCTAAGGGTTAGAAAGTTATCGATATGTATCGATCGCGAGGTCTTCTTAATGAGCTATCGTGCGACTTTCAGGCACAGTCAGGAAGCTGCCGAAGAGATTATGTGATCTGCTTGTGTGTTTGGCCCCGAACTCGTCAGAACTGCCCGAGCATCTCGTACCTTTTGAGATCTTAGGATCGTCTTCGCTCACGGCCTCGTAGGAATACACTGCATTTTACCACCCGGTTGAGGTCATTTGCTCGCTCTAAGTGATCACCTTCCATGAGTGGCGGTTTTGAGATCAGTATAAGTAGCCTCATATTCGACCTTGTTGGAGGCTGAAGGCATGAGCTTGAGGCGTACTCATATCTATCTGTTTGGAGGTCGAGGACCGATCCACACTGCCACTTCGCTGGGCGTTAAGCGGCCCGGGTTGATGGGTCGAGGCTCGGATGAGTCGGTGCAGTTGGGTAGCCTCGTAATCTATGCTGGAGTGGGTACATGATGAAATCTGCGAATCGCCCTTTTACTCTTGTCCTTGGTTTTATCGTGATGTCGAATTAGCCTTCAGGCTACATAGCCCCACTTCATCGACCTTCCGAGAGGTTTTACGGTTTATGCGATATTTGCTTCGTGGATATTGGTTTGGGACTTGGCGGTGTAGGCAGAGTAAGTTCGGAGTTTCTTAGATATGGTTACCAATGCGAGGATCAGCTTTTCCATCTTTGGGTACCTTTCTTCTACCCCTCCAGCTCGGGCTGATAGTAGGTGGTTTCCTTTTCAGTCCAGTTTCTTACCGGGCGGCTAGTTGCAAAGTCTGCTGACCCAGTAGGGTGAGGTTCTCCTTCGGAAGGGCTTACGAATGGAGGGAGGCTCGGAGTGGGTTTTAAGCATCATAGACGCCTCCTGACAGTAATGCGTGGGCCCTTTTTCAGAACCTGAAAGAAAGGTAGACATTTGTCGCTGTCCCTAGATACAAAGCGGCTCAGCGCATCTATTCTCCTGGTCAGGCGTTGAATGTCTTTAACGTTTGATGGAGGCAGCATATCAAGCACGACCTTTATCTTATCTGGGTTT
Organism: Tetrastigma voinierianum; assembly: GCA_016808115.1. Lineage (NCBI taxonomy): Eukaryota > Viridiplantae > Streptophyta > Magnoliopsida > Vitales > Vitaceae > Tetrastigma > Tetrastigma voinierianum. The sequence continues at coordinate 687,071 of JAEQBH010000476.1, read as the reverse complement.
GCCTCTATTCCTTGGTTGTTGACTATGAAGCCTAAGAACTTCCCGGCAGAGACTCCGAAAGCGCATTTGGCTGGGTTTAGCTTCATATTATAGCTTCTCAGGACTTAGAACGCCTCGGCTAAATGGGTTATATGGAACTCGGCTTTTATCGATTTTATCAGCATGTCGTTTATATATACCTCCATGAATGTCCCAATTTGTTTCTGGAACATCCTGTTCACCAGCCTTTGGTAGGTGGCTCCTGCATTCTTTAGCCCGAAGGGCATTACTCGATAACAAAATGTTCCCCGACGAGTGACAAATGAGGTCTTGTCTTGGTGTAGGGGTCAATGATCTAGTTGTAACGAGAAGGCATCCATGGCATCCAGAAGCCGAGGAGTTCGTGATCGGGCCGTAGCTGCCTACCATGAGATCATCCAGGCAAGGGGAAAGCCATCCCTCGGGCGGCCCTGTTGAGGTCTCAGAAATCGATAAAGCCACCACTTCGCCACATGACGAGAACAATGTTAGCCAACCATTCCGGGTACTCTACTTCTCCGATTACAGGCCGTGGAGTGGAGCCACTGACCTCTTCATCGATCACCCCGTCTTTCCTAGGCAAAACTCCTTCTTTTCTCGACCAAGCATGTAGAGGGATTGACATTTAACTTGTGGGTGATCACTGCCAGGTCGACCCCACCCATGTCTTCCAATTTCCAGCGAATCTCCATGTTCCTCGCTTTAAAATGGATGAGGGCTTCGCCTTTATGCTAACTCGCTGATCTTATGTAGATCGCAGGTGTTCGCCGATCGAGCCACACTGTGCTCTAATTCTTCTAGCGCGTTGCGTCGGGCTGTTACCTGCCTTGCATGTCGAGCTTCATCCGTAAATGTTGCTGACCGTGATTTCGCCATCGATGCCGAGTAACATTCTCGGCTATGCGCCGGTTTCCTCTCTGGGGCCATTCCTACTCCATTTGGTACCGGGAATTTGATAACCATGTGATAAGTGGAAAGAACGGCCCTTATGGCATTGAGAGAGGCCTAATGAAGATGTTGTGCCTTACTCCAGGCTTTACTACAGGAATCTCACCGTTGTCGTGGGGTTCGCATGTGGGTCTCCTGTAGAGCACTAACTCCGCACTCTGGTCCCAATGGCACTTCTTCGAAAAATCCGCGGTGAGTACATTGATTAGCTCTAGTTTCTCCCTTCCAATGCCCATCTTGTCGAAAGTGGACACAAAGATGATATCGATTGAGCTTCCGTTGTCGACGAGGACCTTGTGGATCGTTGTATTAGCTACTATGGCTTTTATCACAAGGTGTCGTCACGGGATGTCGACAAATTTTCCATGTCGGTCTGAAAAGGTTGGCGGTAGTATCCGACCGAGGAAGCTTGGATACTATTTGTACTTATATGTTTTCCCTGATCTGATGCTGCGTAAGTGGGCCTTCCTGGCTGAGTTGGACTCTCCGCCTCCCGCAAACCCTCCGGAGATTACATGGATTTCTCCTAAAGGCGATGTCGAACTCCGGTCGGGCCGACGAGGTGGTGGTGGCCGACTTCGCCCCACCCTTCTAGTGGCCAATGACGGCCGAGGTGTCCGCTGCCTGATCAAGTATTCAATCTCCTTTTTTAGCTAGATGTAGTCATCCGTTGCGTCCATGGTCCTCGCGAACCACAAGATTTCGGTGTCGCCCCTTCTCGCAGGTCTCGACCATTTCCGATGGCCACCTCAGAACCTTCATGTTGCACCTCGCATAGGACCTCGCGACACTAAGGTCAGTCGAGGGGTGTATCATTGAGGTGAATACCCCACAAGCTGCAGCTCAGCCGAGGGTGGTCCCCTACGACTCCCGCTGCCCCTCGTCTCAGCCTGGGACCGCCCTCTCGCTCTACTCCTCGGGATCCGGTCCCTCGTCCCCGCCTGCCTCTTGAGGCTTCGCTCTCTTTTTGTCGCCCTACCCTTTTCCTTTTAAGTGTATATTTCTTTTGCTCGAGAAGCAGGCTTCTTCGCCGTCGATATACTTCTCTATTTGCAGTGACTCCTACGATGCCGGTCTCGAGGGTTCTTCGAGATGCAGATGAACACAGTCTGACCACCCCCCGTACCCAATGAAAGCAATAACGACGAACTTCTCGTTGAGGATATCCACCTTTAGCAACTCTGTGTTAAACCTTTGAACATATGACCTCAAGCTTTCTTGAGAGCTCTGTTTTATGGTCAGAAGATGATAACTCGGCTTCCTATACGTCCTTGCTCCGATAAAGTAGGAGACGAATGCGATGGAGAGTTCTGTGAACGATGAGACGGAGGACGGTGGGAGTTTATTAAACCAAGCCAATGCTGGGCCCTTTAGTGTGATAGCGAAGGCTCTGCATCGTACGGGGTCCTAATATCCATGTAGTTCCATTTGATTTTTGTACGTATTGAAGTGGTCTATGGGGTCTTTGTTCCATTAAACGTTCGGGACTGGGCGTACTCGAACTTTACCTAAGGGGGAAGTAAAGACCCCGAGGTGAATGGGGATTCGGGCTTGTCAGTACTGCATGTCCATGGAGACTAGAGTTCTGCCTTTACCGCTACCTTCATGTGGCTGATTTCTTTTTCGCGCATGTCCCCGAACCTTTGCTCCCACTACCTCTCCTCGAAGGTCACGATTCCCTTCCTGGGCCAGGAGGATCATGCCCTCAGGTGGCTACTTTCCCTTCTTATCCGCTCTCGACGGTGGTCGCAGGTGTTGTTCTCCTTCGGGTAAATGTGGTTTTGGGTTTTGCTCCGCCCGTCAGGTCTCCCGGGGCGTCAGATTCCGCCCTCGGGTGTGAGTTATTCTAACTCTTTCAAAGAATTTTGGTCAGTGATGTGAGCGCTCCACCCTCGTCCGTGCCGTCCAAGACAGCTTCTAACGCACCGGAGGCTCACGTCCACGCCGTCGCTAGTCTTGCATCCTTGAGGACGGGCGTTGCCCTCGCCAGAAACCGAAAGCTGATACTCATCAAATACCGAGGTCGCCGATTTGTAAAGGAACTATCGCTCCTACGCACAACGCCAAACCGATGATGTTTTTCAACCGCACTGGCCGAGCCATAGATTTGCCAGTCGATCCGTTGCTCCTGACGCGTTGACCTCCGCAAAAAACAAGAAACAAAGGATCGACGAGGCTCGCCCATTGCCACACCCGATGCCTAAGTCAGTTCTTTCCGGGGAAAGAGAAGATCAACTCGCAGGAATGAATTCGTGGCAGAAGTCTCGCGCACCTTCACTCTGCGCCCGGCATTTATAAATTGACGATCATGACAACTTTCCTAATTGCATTATGATATCGAATAAGATGTTTCCTAGTCGAGGATGATACACATTATTTCTCACCGGTAGAGATTTTCTTTCTTATCGTGAAACCAATTAATAAGGGATAATTGAGTGGTGATAATCGGGGGAATATCTTTACTTTCCCGATTTGTGGAGATTAGGTGTTTTCCCTAATGATTCTTTCGACCGCCACCCTTTTAAAGGCTAGTTGGGCCCTCGTTGGGCCTGCTGAGGGATACCATTAAGTGGCCTATTAAGCAAGACTCGCCTATTTTTACTCCGACGTTTTCTGCTTGCATCTTGGGAAGCCCACAAGACCCATTATTTCAAACCCTATCAATTATAATACTCTCAAACTCTAAAAGTATATCATATATTTATAGACATCCCAAAACCGAACAGGCTCAAACCCAAATAAAATCAGTTATGGGTCATGGGCCCTTCATGAAAATCCCTAAAAAAAATCTATGATTCGTAGATTGGTCAAGTTGAATGGAATTCGAGTCACAAAACTCTAACAAACTCCACCTTGACATGAATGCCAATGTAAGGAATAAACAAAGTCCAATATTGAGTAAAGAAAATCTCAATCTCTTCAACAAAAGTCCATAAGGCAAGATCAATAATAACACCAATCAATCTCAAGCGATGCTCAATTCTGACACATAGGAGTGACTTAACTGGTTATATTTGTATATAGGCCGCATCCTCGTGCTTTTCCTCTAGTGTTCATGATGAGGTTATCTTGTCACTTTGGAGCATTAAATATAAAAGTAATAAGAGAAAAATCACAAAATCCTAAAATGTCTATAATAGTGAAAAAAAAAATCATAATACTTCCAATGACTCAAACTCTAAAAGTACATCATATATTTTTAGGCATCAAAATTTAACAATCTCAAACCCCAATAAGATCAATAATGGGTCATGGGTCCGTTACTAAAATTCCTAAAAAAAAAAATCTATGATTCATACCACAAAACTTTTCGGGTCAAGTTGAATGAAATTCGGGTCACCAAACTCTAACAAACTCTACCTTGACATGAATTCCAATGTAAGGAATAAACCAACTCCAATATTCAACAAAGAAAATCTCAACCTCTTCCGCAAAAGCCTATAAGGCAATGATCAACTAAAAACACCAACCAAATTCAAATAATGCTTGAACTTGGACATAGGGAGTGACTTAAGCATCATATTTGTAGATAGGCTTTTCAATCCTTATTTTGTTTTGCCTTTAGTGTCCATGATGACGTTATCTTGTCAAACCCTAGCAATGCATCATTCAAATCCATCCGAGCAAGAACAACACCCATATTTTTACCATAACAAAAATTTTGTGTTTTGATCCAACATTGAAATATCTTACTTCATTGTTTCCATTATGAATTGATATCAAACTTGATGCTCTAATACTACTTTGTTAAAGAAAAACATGAATATGCAAAAAGAAAATAAAATATAGAAACAATGAAACGCCCAGAATTTATGTGGAAACACTAAACTAGAAAAAAAAAAAAAAAAAGCACTGGCAAAGGAGGAGAAATCAATGGCGGAGCCAGAATTTATAATCAGGAGGGCACAAATTAACTAAAGAAGGGCAGTAGCTTAGTTGTTTCATTCTTCAACCATTTTAGGGGGGTGGGGGTTGCATTTGCCAAAAAAAATTCAGGAGGGCATATGCCCCTCTTGGGCACTACTTGGCTCCGCTAGATACATGTTTGGAGTATTAGAATATTCACCAATGCCTAAAACCCAAATAAGATCAACAATGAGTCATGAACCCTTTGCTAAAATACCTAAAAAATTCCATGTTCTTGTACCATGAAACTTTTTTGGTCACTAAACTCTAAAAAAGAGGAACCAAACTAGCACTTCGGCAGGACTAAGGAACTTGTTTTAGTATGCTGTGTAAACTTATTTTTAAGTGATTTCTGTGGTTTGTGTACTGTGACAATTAACCCGTAACATTACAGGATCTTAAGATTTCATGATATTCACATTTATGATATTCACATTTATGCAAAATAAATGTTTGTTGTAACTAACCTGGATCCATAATGACAATGAGTCTTCAAGCAAAATATTATTTATTTCTAATTCTTTGCCCTTCTTTTCCTTCTCTGGCTTTCAGTTCGTGATGGTAAAATTTTCTCGAGAGAGACTTTTATGGGCAGGGAGAGGACCCTTATTAAATGGATTAATTTAAAATTCAAAATTTTAAATCCTACCGTCTATCAAGCCGTACACCTTAAACCAATGAATTGAGTGATTTATAATATTAAATCTAATATTAATACACGTCAACTAAGAATACCGAAACATTCTTACATTCTCCCACTCGACCATGTGATAATGCGCATTACTTTCATTCATTCATCGGCTTCATCATAAAATCATACTAAAGAATAAGAACTAATAAAAGAGTCATGCATAAGTTGCACGTCATTATACGACATAGTTCCTTCCATGCACCACTATACTAATTCTCTTCTTTCTGCAACCATTATTCATAAGTGAGATATATTTCGAGGTCCAAATGTTATTATCTCCATTCAAAGTAAGTCCTGTTTACCAATCATCATCAAAATTATGTATACACATAAGGTATAAACAGGAAAAATTCATAAACTTGTACTTTAATGAGCTCAAGTGTCAATATACATTAATACTGAATCAGTGATCATAAATAATTAGACATGAGGCCCATTCTTTCAACATGACCGCAAATGTTGCAAGAACCCTCATTAAAGGATCAACAATCATAAGATTGGTGCTGATGTGTTCTATTGACACTCTTTGTTTCTGAACCTCTTCTTTAACAGCAAAGAATTTCAATTCCATATGCTTAACACCTTTGGAATACTTATCATTCTTACTAAAGAAGACTGCTGCAGAATTGTCACAAAAAATTTTCAACGGTCTGGCTATACTGTCAACAATCCCAAGCCCTGAAATAAAGTTCCGCAGCCATTTATCTTGAACCATGGCCTCAAAGCAAGCCACAAATTCAAATTTTTCCATGGTGGATGTAGCAATCACCGATCAAGCTTTACACTATTCCAAGAGATGACCCCTCCAGCTAAAAGATACAGATAGCCACAAGTGGACTTTCGTGTGTCTACATAGCCAGCATAATCCGAGTTTCAATATCCAATTACTTCAAGATGATCAGACCTCCTATAAGTAAGCATGTATTCTTTTGTTCCTTGCAAATATCTGTAACCTTCTTTTGCATCTTTCAATGATCTAACCTGTAGATTACCCGTATCTCCCCAACATTCCCACCGCAAAGCTATATCCGGTCTCAGACAACCAGCATACATTAGACTCCCAACAACAGATGCATACGGAATTGCCTCCATTCGTTTTCGCTCCAAATCATTCTATGGACATTGCATGAGACTAAATTTGTCTCCTTTTCGAATTGGAACGAGAGAGGCAAAGCAATTCTGCATTCTGAATCTCTCTAAAACTTTATTTATATAGGATTTTTTGAGGACAAACCTAACATTCTTGTGATCCATTACTTTAATATCTTTATTCCAATCACATACGTCGCCTCGCCCCATACCTTCATTCTCAAAGTTATTGAGAGAAACCTTTTTCAAGCTTCATATAAGAGATAAGATCGTTAGTTGCTATAAGATCATCAACATATAGAATCAGAAATATAAACTTACTCCCACTGACTTTCAGATATATACATCGATCAACAGTGTTTTCTTAAACTCAAAGAAACAATAGTATCATCAACTTAAGATACCATCACGGGAAGTTTGCTTAAATCCATATATTGATCTTTTCGCCATTAATAACCATATGTTCCTTTCCTTTTTCTATAAAACCCATTGGTTGATCCATATAAACTTCTTCATTTAGATTTCCATGTAAAAAGGCAGCTTTCACATCCATTTGATGTAACTCTAAATCGTAATGAGCTACTAAAGCCATGATAATTCTAAATGAATCTTTTTTAGAGACAGGTGAAAAGGTCTCCTTATAGTTAAGGCCATCTTTCTGAGTAAACCCTTTGGCAACTAACTGCCCCTTGTAATGCTCTAAATTACCACGAGATCACGCTTGGTCTTAAAGACCCATTTTGCAACCAACCTATCATGACCTTCGGGTAATTCAACAAGATCCCGACTTCATTCCTCGTACCATAGACTTTAACTCATCTTCAGGTTTCTAACCATTTATCGTAATTAACATCATTCATGGCTTGTGAAAAATGTCACCGGGTCATTTTCAATTCCTAAGTCACTTTTCCACTCGTGTAGGTATACCACGTAATCATTAAGAATAGCTGATCTCTTTTCTCTTTGAGATCTCCTTAATGCTATTGGTTGTGATTCATCTACTCCAAGTTCATTAATCACAATTTCATTATGAGTAATGGGATCATTAATTTGCCCTTCATGTTGTTCATCAGGGTTATTAATCGGTTCAATAACTTGAGGAATAATTGGAGGAAGAATAGCTTGATTAGGGATACAAGTTAAAGGAATCAGACTTCATTTCTTATCCACTTTCTAGGGTGTTTTCTCCCACTTACTTCATCATTCTCAATGAACCTAGCATTCCTGCATTCTATAATCCTTGTAATATGGTTAGCAATAAAATCTAAACCCTTTCGACTTTCTCGGGATAACCAATGAAATAACCATCGATTGTTCTTGCATCCAAGCTGTGTGGATTATAATATCTAATTTCGCCGGAAATCCCAAACATGTAGGTGTTTTATACTAGGTTTCCTTCCGTCCATAGTTCAAAAGATGCTTTTCGAATCGTTTACTAGGAACCCTATTTTTGTAAAATACATGGCGCCTTTAGAGCATAAGTCCACAATGAAATAGGTAAAGATGCATTACTTACCATACTCCTTAACCATATCTAACAAGGTTATATTATTTTCTGATAATAACTATTTTATGCTCGTGGTGTACCCGGCATCAGGTATCGTGCACATATACCACGCTTTTTTAGAAATCTAGCAAATGGACTTGGTGTTGTCCTTTCCATCATAACTTCCATAATATTCACCAATTTACCTGACATTCCACAATTTTCACATTTTTAATCCAATTGCCTTCAACTTCTATTAATGAAAATTCTAAGGCATTTACACTCGAGATTTTCAAGGCGTAGCAAATGTATAACTACAACGTGAAAAAATCATCAATAAAAGTTATAAAATATTTTCTTATTAAAGAATCACATCAAAAGGTCCACATATATCGTGTATTATTTCAAGAAGCCGGTGCTTCAGGGCTCCTTTCTCTTTGCAGATCTTGTTTGTTTACCTTAATACAACTATACACATACACTTAGATCAGTAAAATCCAAGTTTGGAAGGATTTCATTCTTTACTAATCTTTCCATTCGTTCTTTGGAAATATGTCCCAATTGTTTATGCCACAAGTAAGAAGACTGTTCATTAGCTAAACCACGTTTAGTACCAACATTATGATGCGTATCATAAGAGTTTCAGCATATAGATTTCAAGAGTTACTTTATATAATCCATCACATAATGTACCACCACCAATCATACATGTGTTTTTGTACAAACTGAAACAACCACTACCAAATTTAAATACATATCCAGCTTTATCAAGTTTGGAAAGTGAAACTAAATTTCTAGATCTACTAGGTACATAAAAGGTCTCCAATAAGTCCAAATGATGTCCACTGTCAAGAATAAGACGATAAGTCCCAACAGCTTTCACTAGAGCTTTCATTCGGTTGCCCATTAGGACAAATTTCTCATTTGGTCATGTGGTTTGGATTGAAAGGAATCCCTGCATTATATTAGAAACATGAGTTGTATATCCAGAATCAAGCCACCAAGTGTTATTAGGAACTTCAACCAAATATGATTCAAAACATACATAAGCATTATGTTTACCTTTCTTTTCGAACCAAGCCTTACGTCTGGGACAATCCTTTTGGAAATGCCCAGTCTTCTTACAAAAGTGGCATCTATCAACTTTAGGCCCCTTCTTATGAATCTAGCAGGTCTTTCTGAACTTCTTTAGTGGCCCTTTTCCTTTATTTTCATGTTTTTCTTTCCACTTCCTGATTGCTATTATATAATTAATGTAGGAATTCCTCGTTTTAAGTTCTGTCTCTTCTCGAACTAACATACTATGCAAGCTTCATGCACATTCCACTTGTCCTTCATGGTATTATAGTTCATTTGGAAGGGACCATACTCACTTGGTAAGGAGTTCAAAATGAACTGCACAAGAAAACTTTCATCCACCTCCATTCCTACTTACTCTGCCTCCTCACGACAAATTAGTCATCTCAATTACATGTTCATGCATAGTACGAAACCATCAAATTTCATGGTGGTTAAAGTACTATTATCGTCCCAAAGAAGAGACTTATCAGTCGTTTGGGGAGCGCCTTCCACAAACTTTAACATTTATTTAGCATTATCGCTTAGGTGGAGGATCGCCTTAATGTTGTTTGCTATGCTCATTCGCATGTACATCAAACTCAATATGTTTGACCTTTCCCATGTTTTATAATGATTCTTTTCTTTAGCAGTGCTCAAAACAGTAATATCTGCTGGCTTTTCGACTCGGAGTGTCAAATCTAGATCCATTACCCCAAGGTAAAAATGGATTTGTTCACTCCATTCAGAAAAATTAAGACCATTAAAAACTGGAACATACAAGAAATGCGAGTAATAAGCATTGTTATCAAGTAAGAAATATCATAACATTACTGTTCGATCTTGATATTAACATGCTTACTAGACTAAGAAACATATCAGAAATATAATAAATCATATATTGATGTTCACTCTTGGGCAATCCATCAATATACTACATACAACATAATGATGCTAAGAAATTTATCTTAATTAAAGATAAATGCAGAGTTGGGGATGTATCTACTATCTTTTGGATATATAAACACAACATAATCATTTATTGTATTCATATTACCAACATTCATGTTCATAAGTTATTAGAACAATCAATCAACTCAAGTGATCCTAACTGCTCTAACAATGAATCACAATCATTCATAAAATTATTCATATCACATCATTTATAGCATCCATTATGAGAACAATTGTCATTTCTAAATAAATAAACATCATAAATAAATAAATAAACATTCAAATTGGAAATTATAACACTTATGGATTGACCACTTTGGTGACTAACAAACCCTGATTACAAATTTGTAATTAATTTATTTATTTACTTATGTATTAAAATAAAATTTTCCTTCAAATATTTCACATAAAAGGTTACATGCATAAAATATTGCATAAAATGATACAGCATGTATTGTAGCCTGATGGTTTTAAAACCCTTTTATTTAATCATGAGAGATACCATTATCGTGGTCTAAACTTTTTTTGTTAAAATTTTTTGTTTTTATTAAACAAATTCAAACCTCTTGTTTCCAAGTCAGCATTGATTATTCATAACAAAATTTTGATAAAAAAACCAAATTGGGATATAACAAAATCTCGTATAAAGGATAATAATATCACTCTTGGAAGGATAATTATTAATACCAACCTGAGAGTGGTTCAAAATGAAACGTCAAGATAATTATAATAATTAAAAAAAATTACTATAAACACTATAATATACCAAGGCACCAGATCTTACATTTCTGGTAGAGTAATCCTTTTTTTTTTTTTTTTAAGATAATCTTCATAAAAACACTATAATTCCAATCTCAAATTTAAAAAATAGATAATTCCATAAAAACACTATAATTTGAATTTCAATAAATTCAAGAAATTTAAACAAAAGGGAAGGAGATCTACTTTTAAAGGAACAATAATGGATTCAAATCATAAAAATAATATTTTGAAAACAAATAAAGCCCTCATAGTTACTTATCTTATTTAAACTCAGAAAATCATGAAACTCAAACCTTTCGTCCGATACCAAATGTAAATTTATTTTTAAAGTGATTTCTAGGTTTGTGTAAAAGATTAACAAAGAATCTGTAATATTGTTGTGATCTTAAGATTTCAAGTGATATTCACATTTATGATATTCAATACTTATGCAAATGAATGTTTGTTGCAATCTAACTCCGATCCATAATGATGAACTTTAGCCTCAAGCAAATATTATCTATTTTTATCCCTTTACCCTTCTCTTCCTTCTCCGCTTTCTACCGTGATGGTGAAATTTTCGAGAGAGACTTTATGGGCGTGGAGAGGACCCTTATTAAATGGATTAATTTAAAATTCAAATTTTAAACCCTTTTACTGCTCACTGCTGCAGCCACCTCTTTAAACCAATGAATTGAGTGATTTATAATATTAAATCTAATATTATCACACAAGTCAACTAAGAATAATTGAAAACATTCTTACATGCTGCAATGCTTAAAACTCACTCAATTGCCGACTCTTGCTCTTAATACCTTAATCAATTACATTTAATTGTCTTTTACGTTTATTTCGTAGATTTTCTGAATAACAAAAGGGGTATGTGATAAAACTTAATGTTTTACAACTTAATTAAATTGATTTTAAGTCAAATTATACTTACGTTGTTGATTTAAAACTTATTACTTCAATTGTTTAACAAATTGACTCAAAACTTATTACAAATCATCATATTAATATATTTATACTCATAATTTATAACTAGGGTTAGACTGAGGTCATGCTCCGTGATTAAGGGTACGGATGGGTATAAGAAGGGTACTAGGTTCAAAGACAAAGAATAAAGAAAAAAGAAAAAAATATTTACCTACTAAAAAAAATTATAACTAAAGCTAAGGCAAAGGAGGTCAAGTAATAATGGAATTCGTGAGATACCAAATGAGATCCTAGAGGAAATCAAGAAAAATGAGGGTAAAAATATAAAATAAAGTTATCTTAAGTAATTAGTTAAGGAATCGTTTTTACTTAATTGTTACTTAAACAACTTAAACTTTAAGCATATTATTATATTATTTGATAAAAAAACTTAAATTAAGTTGTTAAGTTGATTACCAAACATCCATTAAGCTAAATTCTTAATTGAATGGGTAAGTGTTGAAAATTTGTAAGGATAATGGCAAAGTTGCTGGCTAAACCTACACCAATCAGGCAAGCTTAAGCAGTAAGCTTAATCAGCTGGGGGTTTTACAATACCATGTGCTTCTTAACCCACTTCAGATGATGTATAGAGTATACGCAAAGGCAATGTTTAATTTAATTGATGTAAAAAAAGAATATGCACATCAACCTCCAAGGCACTTCCCCCTATATATATATAATAACTTACTTTGATAGTCCATATATGAAGCATAAGAACTTCTATCTTGATGTGGTGCAATTGGTTGTCAAAATCTACGTTCATTTACCTACTATTTTCACATACTTTATTGAAGAGAAATATAGTTTTTATGAAGTAATAGCAAATGAAACCTAAGAGGAGTGCCACAAAATTATATATTATGGTTTTTCCCAGTCCTATGAAACCACGAAACCAAGACTAAAGGCATTGCATCCATCCCAAACATAATAGACCAAATACATCACTTTCTTGCCTAATTGAAGGATTAAATAAACATAATCACTACTTGTAAATGGGCAAGAAACTGATTTTGAGAGGTTTAAATTTTTCGAAAATAGACAAGAAGAACATCGTTTTCTTTCTTATGGGGTAGGAAAACGATTAATGTTAAGAGTAATTAATATCATAATAATGAGAGTGGAATACACATAATTAGCACATAAGTTTAATTCAGTACTTAGCATTTGTAAGTCATTGAGATAATTAAACAAAGGCTAATACAGAAGTCCTAGTGGCTTGAATGATTCACCCCATTATGGGCTTCTTTTACGGGATTACTCCAATCAAGAGGAGTGATTTATGGACAAGATTGATTCAACTAACTAATAACTTTTGAATGGATTATTATCATATGCGGCAGTTAAACTATTGGAAAATTAATTTGATTTGCTTTTAAGAAGTATTGATTTGATACCAAATGAATCATTGCAGGAAACTTTTGTTGCAGTTGATCTTTCTTGATCCTTATCCATTTAACGACCCAAACAAAAGTAAGTTAAGTCATTGATAGCTAAGTGTTGTTATTTAAAACAAGAAATTGTTTCTTATTGGTTTGAAGGGATAGCAAAATACGTAGTTGGACTCCCTTGGAATTGGTTTCTTTGAGGGAATGTTTGTAGGAACTGCTATTTTGGAAATGGTAGTGATGCTAAAAAGCACTTTTGGTGTAAAAAATGTTTTTGAAAAAAAGAAAAAGAAAATAGACATTTGATATAATTTAGAAACACTTTTTAAAATCTAGAATATCACTTATAGTTATAGTGTTTGAAAATTCACTTCTAATGTTTATTAGAGAAACACTTTAAAGCTGATTCTCGTGAAAAATGTTAATAATTATAAACAAACTATAAGGTTGTGTTTAGAAGTGTTTTTATTTGAAACATTTTTAGTCAAATGTTTTCTCTAAAAGTATTTTTAAGATGAATAAGTTAATATTTCATTATTGTACATGTTTTTAAAATTTTTCAAACACCTAATTTAAAAAAATAAATAAATTAGGGGGTGATTATACTTTAAATCTAGGCGCATCTTTTAAAACCATGGGTTAATACAAAATATTAGAAAGAAAAATAGATGAAATGTGATAAAAAGAGTGTTGGTTGAGTAAAATGAATCCAACGTAATTAGTGGTTGGGAGATTGTTGATTTGAGAATTTAGCTAGAAAATAAAAATCTACCAAGAGCTTAGTTTCATAAATTTCATTCACTAACTTCCTAAACTCATTTCTCAATTGAATGTTTTTTATCGTGGGGCTGAGGGGGAACTAAGTCAAAGAAAAAATGTATACAAATACTTTTGGCCCAATATTTACTCCTGAAATCTATACCACTAAAATCTCTTGTCCGTTTGTAATTATAAAAGGCATGACAACATAACTCCAAAAAAAAAAAAAAAGATAAATTTTATGGGGTTTGGATGAAGTACACTGGTGTTAGTGTCATAATTATATCAAATTGTACAAGTATAATAAATGGGTCACATATTGCTCAATTTGTTTAACATGCATGTATAACTTGTTTACTTAATTGTGCAGAAATGACTCATTTATCACTTGTTATGAATATATAAAGAGTTTTTTTTTATGATGGAAGACTATGGAACAGGAAAACTTACAAAGATAATTGAAATGATAACCACAATAATCCTCATAACGAGTTCAAACCATTAAAAAATCTACTAAAGAACCCTTTATACAGCCATTTCTAGGAAAGTGAATGACAAAAGTCCGAAATGGGTAACCTCATCCAATTTTATCTTTTTTTCTATCTCATCCCAATCCTAATGAAACCAAAGTTTAGTCTATGATGAACCAAACACATATCACTTTCATGCCTAATACTAGCCTTAAACGTAATTTCTCACGGATAACCACCTTTTGAGAGGTTTTAATTTCAGAAATATGGACGAGGCAGACATCGTTTTCTTGCACTTTAAGGTTCTATTTGGAACCATGAAGATATTAAGAAAATAAAATATAAAAAAAAAATTGAAGAAAAATAAAAAATAAGTTTAAACTTAATAAATCAATTCTATGTGTTTAATTAAACTCATTTATTTGTTCATCTTCATTATATAAAGACTAAGAAATTTAAAAATATATAAAATTTTAAAGAATTTCGATTATATTTTATTTTATTTTATATTTTTCATAAAAAAATTATTATTTTTTTAAAAGATAGACGATTTTTAAGAGTAACTAATATCATAATGCAAGTGGAATACACAACACTACCAAATAAGTTTTACTAAGCATTTATCATTAGGATAGTTAAACAAAGACTAATTACGTCAGATTAATTCAGTACCCTGTTAATTGTTATAGGCTTGTTTTATAGGGGGGTTATTTATATTTCAAGAATCAATGGAAGAGCCTTGTGGGATTTGATTTCAGCTAAAGTAGCTTTTGCATGAAAACTATTGTCATATTCGGCAAGTAATTAAGTCATTATTTGATTAGCTTGTAAGCAAGAACCACTTTGAGACCAAATGGGGTCTCTCTAACAAAGACCTCTCCCGATTCTTCTTCCTCATCCATTGGAATTTGGATTGGATGATCCACACGAAATCAAGATGACGTACTGCAGACTGCAAAGTGTTAATGTTTGAATCAGTACGTCAACTGATCCACAACCATGTTTTTTAGTTGACGAGAGAGTAAGAGAAGATGTTGTTATCAACTTTATTATCTCAAATGGAGTCGATCAGCAATGCCATTTATATATAAGGAGAGAGAGGCATGTCCAAAGATAACACAATATCACGCCCAAAGGAAATTAAAGGAAACACCTAATAATGATTTGTATTCTGTTTCTATACCAATCTAGATATTCGGATCAGATTTATCCATTCAATATATCTGTCCTTCTGTGAATACTGATGAGATAATCCATCATCATCCTTTATCTGTTACACAATGATCACCGTTCTTTAAAATATCATGATTTATCGATCGTTAATTTTGAAAAATACGCAAAGATTAATCTATGTTCAAAACACCAACAATGATTTTATAAACACCCATCACTATTAAAAAACTAGTATAACGATAAATACAAGTTTTTGTTGTACAAGAGTGACAGCAGTGCCCAAAAACAGTAGCGGACGCGGCATAGGACCAGTGGGCATATGCCTCCTCAAAATTTTAATTCAATTTGGAATGTCTCTCTCAAAATTTTAATTCAATTAGGAATGCCCCCGTCAAAATTTTAATCCAATTAGGAATGCTGCCCTAGCTAATGCCTCGGTTTAAAAAAAGAAAAACCTTTCCCCTTAAAACTTTAATCAAAGGTCAACATTTCATAAAAGAACATAAAAATAAATAAATCAACATAAAAATATATGAAAAGTTTTAACTTGGTTAGATCAATTCATGCCATATCTGATTTAATAGATTTTATATACAGATATGTATGATGGTAGATCTTAAGTGGTTTTATGATTTTTTTTTTATTTTTTTTAATCATCAGAAGACTTTACTTCCACCTGCTTCTCTATTTTTCAAGCACAAAGAAAATATTCGCAAAATCTTCAAATAAAATCATAATATATATATAACAGTTTTGTTGACTCAAAAAAATTTCCAATTTAACCTTCTTATGGCATGTTAAACTTATATATTTTAAAGTATTTTGGTATAAAATAATAAGAGAAAACTCTAAAAGCTATGTGAAAAAGTGATAAGAGAGGGAAAAAAAAGAAAAAGAGGAAGATGAATATTTTTTTAAGTTTTTTATTATTTATCTTTTTATATTTTATTCAAATAATATATAAATAATAGATAAACATGTTGATCATATTAATCTGGCTATTGATAATGTTTAATCTTATTATTAACAAAATTTGATTTGCTATTAAAGTTTCATATTTTATATGGTTAACATTATATTTCTAGAATTCCAATAAAAAAACATTATATTTCTAGAATACTACATCGTTGTAGGCATAAGTAAATAAATGTAAAAAAAAAAACATCATATTTCTTAGTTTATATAATATATTTTTAAATCTGTAACTATCCAAGGCGTTTGTTTAGTAAGAAAATAGGGAGAAAATGCATATGCATGTACATATGCATTTTGAATACTTTGGAGGGGGAACCAAAGATATACAACTAAATTTAATTGAACTATAATCACTTTTGCAACAACTAACTAATTACTTCTTCAGATTCTTAGTGGGTTCTTTTTTTTTTTTATGGTCCTATTCTATTTGTGGAAGCTCAGTTATAGACTACTGGACCTTCAGAGGAAAATTTGAAGTTTGATTTCAGTGGAGCAGGTAACAAACTCTGTATTAGACAACATTTAAGGGGAAATCATTGGCAATTGGCTATTGAGAAAACTGTAAAATAAAATGAAAATGAAAATGATAATCCACTAATGCTAGATACTAATATTTGTGTCTAAAACAAACTAAAAATATATCGGGAAATCTTGTGAAGAAAAACCTCATATCAGATCCCTTTGATCGTCCGATAAACATCGTCCCAATTGTTAACTTGTTCATGGAGAGGTTTGATGTGAATCTTCACCTGCCGGCTTCTAAGTTTTCTGACTGGAACTCTAAGAAACTCTTGAACATCAGATAATGCCTGTGAAGAATATACAGTATGTGTATTACCAGTGTTGATTATGATAACTTGATAAGGAGTAGTTATGGATTGTTTCAGTGTTCTACCTTGGGATTGTTAATGATATCTTCGTAGTATAAAATCATACGGCGGCTGCTATTGAAGATTTCTAAAGACTTTGTCATGGTATGTTCAGCATTGGTGAGGTCCACCATCAAGCTGCTGACATTGATGGTAGGCTTAAATTGTGCCAGCAAATCTGCCTGCAGAAAGGAGTTCAAAGAGGGTTGTATAAATAATTTATGAAATTGTGTAAGCATATATGAAGAAATCGATTGAACATGTAGAGTGTTAGAATTATGGTTTTTAGAATAAATTTTGCATTTCTATATTAGTTTTAATCCCTTGAAAAGATCAAACTTCCAACCAGAAAAGTTTATGGAAAGAGAAGAAATAAGATGGGAAGCGGATGAAGAAATAGATCGACTAAATGGAGAAGAGCAGTCATAAACTCAGAATTCCAAATGATGCTTAGAGACATAATTCTCAATCCAGATCTCTTAACTCAAAAGACGATACTACAGCCTCTTTTATACTCTAAAAACTGTTAAAAATACTTGACCTAGCCATTAAAATAAACCACTACTAATCATCACTCAGAACATGTCGAACAGAGGAAAAAGAAAAGGAAAAAAATACGTATCTATTAATACTAAAAACCTCTCCAGTGTGCTAAAATAGTGAGAACAGCACTGTCATTACGTCCTTTGATTTGGGACCCAAAATGATGCTGTTCACTAATGATGCACATGGGTTTTGCAGCTACTTTAGATTCAATGGTCTGCGACAATCTTATGAACCTTTTTCCTTGTATGTACTGGGTGTCATTCATATATGTGTGTGTGTGTGTGTAAGAGAGAGAGAGAGAGAGAAAGAGAGAGAGAGAAACGGACCTGTTCCCTTGTATGCACATGAGACATGTGGGTTCCATTGATCAGCTTTGCATCTTTATCATAAGCATTGGCCAGCAAGGATACAAGCCTTCTTAAAAGATTTCTCCGGAAGAGATATATAACCGACACCCCCTTCTGGTTAAAATAATCAGCAATTTGCCTGTGATAAACCATTACAGCCTGAAAAGAATGGCAAGTAACAGAACTTGTTAAGGATACCATAACGGAAACTTATCCTAAAACTGAAAATAAACTAATTACAAGCATTCTCCGATCAAGCTACAATATTGTAAATGTAGTTACAAAATTGATGAATGAGGATGTGGAAAAAAAATTGCAGTGAAAAAGGAGATGAGATCACTATATATCACACAATGGACTTTAGATAAGAACCAAGGAAAAACCTAAAACAAAGGTTGTAAGAAATTAGGTATCAGACAACACCTTAAAAATAACATGAAAATTTATAAAAGCACAAATAGATATACAGACAAACATATAAAGCCATGTATATCAATACCATTTAACAAGGAGTTTGACACACACTCCTACATTTTCATTGATAATGCATAAAGATTCAGGTGAATGGTATGTGTTTAAGGCATGATATTCATATTGAACCCAAATCCTACAAGCTTAAGCTTTTATGAGAGTTGGTCGTTTAACATGATATATCAAAGCCTGGTTTGGCAGCAGGTTGTGGGTTTAAGTCACCTCTTTGCAATTTATTCCCCATTTGTTGATTTGAAAGTCCATGAAAGACTCTATTTGGTTTGTTTGACTCTCCATGTGCAGGTATGGGGCTGCATGCGAGGGAGGTGTTAAAGGCATGATATTCATATTTAACCCAAATCCTACAAGCTTAATCTTTTAGGAGAGTTGTTCATTTAATAGTATGCAAAGTAAGGCTTTTATCTGATTTCATCTGCAGATAGAACATATATGCTTCGCATAAAAAGGACAGGTTGTTTGTGATCTAGGGCCTTTCTTAGTTTATCCTTTTGCTGCATTTATTTTTGTTTCGCACCTGTTCTTCTTGTATTGCCTCTGTCTACCTAGGTCACCATTCCTCTTTTTAATAATTTCTAACAACTTTAAGTTCACACACAGGAAAAAAATTTGGCGATTTCTCAAGATTCCTTACATGCACAGAGACATGATATCTCAAGCAGAACTTAACATGAAAAATGTTATTTACTTGATATGTCTGTTAGATATGAAGTTGATACAACTTTTAAATACATTATTTTCATAATGAAGGATATGAAAATGAACAAAGACATTTGTACGAAATTTTTTATACTGTATTTCACTTCCAGCTCTTAGAATTAAAAGTTAAATAATAAAGCAATTTCTGACACTCAAAATGCATTTTTGGAAGAAAGGCAGATTTTATATGTGTTGTCAGGTAATAAGGTAGGCTACTGGTGGTTGAGAAGTTACGATCTATATATCATCTTAGATACAAACACACACAAAATTGAGAGTCAAATTATTTACTGAGATAGTGCAGGAACAGCAATGGCTTTCCTGCATAGTGAACAAGCATCGCAGATACCATTTGCAAGATAGATACAGAGAAAACATAGAGTCAAAATTGAGAGCCAGATCAATTACTGATATTATGTTTGGATGGCAATATTGGTATGGAATAGCTCAGAAGATGTCATTTCAGACATGGGACGAAGAAAACAAAGGAACTTGGTTATGATGGAGCACAGTTGATGTGTTTCTGCAAAACTTAGCTTTGATGGGGAGATCTCTTGGATTTTAGCTTGTTTTAACAAGAAGCCTTGAGGAAAAGAAAGGGTTTGGATTTTGACATTTTCTAACAAGAAGCAAAGAGGAGATGAAAGGGTTCATCCCTTAAAAGTCAGCGTGAACGGTAATGGAAGGTTAATCAAGCTATCAGACCATGCGGCAGACTGATCACTCAAGTCCATAGCAGTACTGGAGGACACTAAATAATGGTTTGGATGTCTCAAGAATGTCATTTTATCCCTGTTGAGAATAAGAGGATATTCTTAGGATATTCTCTTATTTATTCCCTTCCTTTCTTGTACAATATTTTCCTTCCTTTTTGTACTTTATTTATTTCCTTTTTATGTCTCCTTGATGTATTTAAGTAGGTAGGATTGTAATCGTTTCTTTTTATCAATCCAATGTTAAAAAACACTATTTTCTCTCATTTCACACGATATCGTGAGCTACAAGGCCTGGTTAAGCGTTTTGCCATGGTTCAAACTCGCAACCCATCTAATGCATCGTGACGTGATCCGCCAACTCACCTCCATCTCTCGAATCCACACATCGACTACTCCTGGGCTGCTCGGAAAATCTCCGCGACTACTCCTTCTCCGACCGATGACCCCACCACTAGGTGCGCCGAGACCTTACCTGTCGAGAGGAACCCCGACATGAACCAGTGATCCACACGCTGATCTTCTCTTCAACGAACTCCTCCACGTGCCAGCGCGTGGGCGCATGATTCATTTTCCGACAACGCGCTTCCACTCCACACTGCACTCGCCGCACCGACAAGGCCTCCTATGCCCTCGCCTGCCCTTCCATTCGACACCTCAGAAGCTGTGAGTTTTAATGCCTTGTCCTCGACAGCATCGGCATTATGCTTCTGTTGCACCATCTCCAATCATTAGTCACTGTGTCGTGATTCTCAACACCTGGATAGACCCTGTGGTCACTCTTGGTAACCTTTTTTTGTTGATTCAGAAGTTTATTTGATTGTTTTCTCCTCTATGGTTGTCAAAGGGAGCTCTTCCATTTGACACCTATAGTTGTGAGTTTTATGTTTTTTTGTCCACGACAACCTTGGCATTATGCTCCTGTTGCGCCATCTCTAGTCATTAGTCACCGTGTTGTGATTCTCAGCACCTGGATAAACCTTATGGTCACTCTTGGTAACCTTTTTTTGTTCATTCAGAAGTTCATTTGATTGTTTTCTCCTCTATGGCTATCAAAGTGAGCTCATCTCCACCTTCGAAAGTTATTCTTACGCCCAACGAGTATAAGGAGGACATCCATCGCACTCAAGCAACCAAATCTGCATGCATTTCGTCTGATGTCCAAACTGGTAATGCCTCTTCTTGCCTTTCACATTTATCTGGACCCTGGATTCTTGATTTTGGAGCCTCTAATCATATTTCTAGTAATAAGAATCTTTTTTCTTCCCTTACTATTACATCACCTTTACCTATGATTACTTTAGGTAATGGATCACAAACCATTGCTAAAGGAATCGCTTGGCAAGTCCTCTTCCTTCCATACCCCTTAATTCTATCCTTTATGTTCCTGATTCTCCTTTTAATCTACTTTCTATCAGTAAGTTGACTTGTGACCTTAATTGTTTGATTATTTTTTCTAATAATTCTGTCACATTGCAGGACTAGAGTACAAGGAGGCCGATTGGCATAAGACGTGAGTTTCAGGGCCTCTTTCATTTCAGCTCGCCTTCATCTTCCACTGCTTGCACTTCCATGGAGACTCCTCTCCTTATGCATAGTCACCTTAGTCATCCGAATATTTCCAATTTTCGGGTAATGGTTCCTCGTTTTTCTAGTATGTACTCAATTGAGTGTGAGTCATGTCAGCTTGGGAAACATACTCGTGTCCCATTCCCCAAGCACCTAGAACAACAGAAAATAGTCTTCTTTCAGCTTGTCCACACTGATAGTTTGGGTCCTTCCCGGATTGAGTCTACCTTAGTCTGCAATTTGTCACTTTATAGATGATGATTATCATCAGATTGCCATTTTTTAATAAAAAATCGAGCTGCTATTCTCTATTTTCCAAGTCATACCAAGTTCGAACTCAATTTAATACTTCAATTCGTATCCTACGAAGTAATAATGCCAAGGAATATCTTTCTAGACCATTCTCCTCCTTTATGTCCTCATATGGGATTCTTCATCAGTCCTCTTGTGCTTAAACTCCTCAACATAATGGAGTGGTTGAGCACAAGAACCGCCATTTAGTTGAAACCGCTCACTTCTACTCCATCATGCGCTTTCAACGCTCGTGACGCTTATCTTAGCTTCGCTGTTATTTAATTAACTGTGATACCATCATCCGCCTTACATGATAAAATTCTCATTCCATTATTTCCTTTTTCCAAACCAACCTCTCTTCTCGCTTCCCTTTGTTGTCACATTTATTTTCATTCAGTACTCTTACTCCCGGGATAAGATAAGTTTTCAAATTTGAAGCCAATGTGTTATATGTTCTCCAAGTGATTATTCTCACTTTCAATGAGGTTAACGCTGGTTACTCTTCCGACACACATCGGCTACTTTGTCTCCGCGATGTCACCTTTTTGAGAACTCTCTATGTTCCCTACCACCCACCTCTCGCCTGATGTCATATCTCTACCCCTGTCCTGGCCCTAACACCCTCATTTGTACTCACTACTCCACCTCGACCATCAAGTGTGTTTATACTTCGCTCAGACTAACATCGGTATTCTAGTTTACTCATCTCCTATGGCACCCTCCCCACGACAAACACTTAGTCGTCTCTCAAGCGATCCCATTGTCGCTCGTAAAGGTACTCATTCCTTGAAACTCAACCTGGTCTTATAATTTCCCGACTTATCATCTCTTATCTTCACTATATTCTCGTTTCGGTTTCCACCTGTCTTCCTCGTTTCTCTTCCTAAAACTATGCATGAGACACTCTCTCATCCAGGCTGGAAACAGGCAATGGTTGAAGAAATGGTTGCTCGCATCTCTACCAAAGACATGCGACCTACCACCCACCACGCCAAGCCTCCATCATTGTCAAGCCATGATATCGCAAGACGGCCCGTATTAATGAAACGACCGTCTTAAGCGTTCATTTAGTCATTAAGGTAAGATACTCGCATATATACCCGACTACTATGACACTTTTTATCCTATTGCCAAGATGGCTTCCATTCATCTTCTCTTCTCTATGGCTTCTATGAGATCTTGACCCCTATATTAGTTGGACATCAAGAATGCATTTCTCCATGGCGATCTTGTCGAGGAGGTATATATGGAGCAACCACCTAGCTTTGTTGCTCAGGGGGAGTTTGGTTTGGTATGCAGGCTATGTCGTTTCTTATATGGCCTAAAGCAGTCCCCTCGAGCCTGGTCTAGCCACTTTAGCTCTGTGGTATAGGAGTTCGGTATGACTCGGAGTATATCAGACCACTTTATCTTCTATTATCATACATCGTCTGGACAATGCATCTATCTAATCATTTATGACAAATATCGTTATAACAAGAATGACGTGATGGTATTCGAAACTTAAACAAAGATTCTTCACCCTTTCGTAATAAAAGACTTAGGGAAACTCAAGTACTTTCTGGGGATTGAGATAGTTCAATTTAAGTCCGATGTGGTTATGTCTCAAACGAAACATGTCTTGGATATATTGGAAGAAACGGGTATGCTAGACTATAAACCTGTAGACACTCCTATGGATCCAAATGTCAAGCTTGTACCTAGACAGGGGGAGCCTCTACGAGATCCAGGGAGATATCGCTGAATCCAGCGGGGAGACCTAACTACTCTACCATCACCTAACCGAATGATTTCTTCCCTCACAGTGGGCTAGTCGGGCCTTTACAAATACCATGTGATAGTCACTACAATACTGTCATCCGTATCCTCCGTTATATCAAAGGAACACTGGGTTAGGGGGTATTATATAAAAACAGAGGTCACACCTGTGTCATCGGATATCAGGATGCGTGATCGCGTGCCTCGCCTCGCCAGACATACACTCCACTCTCGTGATATCAGGTATTTACTGAGGCAACTTAATATCCCGGAAGAGTAAGAAACAAGATAAGGTGGCCAAGTCTAGTACCGGGCCGAGTATCGAGCTAGCGACTTTGACAACTCAGGAACTCATATGGCTTCAAAACAATTTCTTCAAGAGGTTTCCAAGATTTGTAATGACGACAAATGACGCTTGTGTGTGATAACCAAGCGACTCTACACATTGTTTCCAACCCGCTCATGAGATCAAACATATCAATGATTGTCACTATTCGAGAGAAGATTGTCTCAGATGCATTTACTACTAGCCATTAACTCGAGCGGCACTAACTAACAAATATTTTCTACTCAACTCTTTGATCCAAGGATTCGCACATTCAGAACAACCTTAACAAGATACGACCTATATGCTCAAGCTTGAACGGGAGTGTTGAGAATCAAAGGATATTCTTGGAATATTCTCTAGTTTATTCCCTTCCTTTCTTGTACGATATTTTCCTTCCTTTTTATACTTTATTTATTTCCTTTTTATGTCTCTCTAATGTATATAAGTAGGTAGGACTTGCACTGTTATTTTTATCAATTCAATAAAGAAAAGCACTCTTTTCTTCTGTCATTTCACAATCCCTTCTTAGTTGACAATGAGAAATGAAAGATTACCATGGTGAAAGTTATAGAAAATTGAAGAAACAAGGGACCTCCATGGAAAAGAATCATTGTTCTTGTACCTACGTTGGATGGCAAAAGAAGACAAAGAGGTAGACATCAGGACCTAGAACAAAGGTGGGCATGGAATTAGCTTGTTTAGGAATGGAATTTCAGGGGATGGGCAAATGGTAACCACAACTGTGCCAGAGAAGAAGAAGTAGAAGAAGAATTTGCTCCAATGCAGGAGGTGATCTTCGTTGAATCTCTAGTAGATGCCATGTTTCTGAGCAAGATGGGAGAAGTGAGGCTGCACAAAGGCAATAGGGCATGCCAAGTTGGTGACCACAATGGTCAAATGAAGCCCCTCTTTTTTCTTTCCTACAAGATCAGCTAGAGTTTCACGGATTGCCCTTCCATCTATGGTCCAAAAAGGGATTATCAAAGCAGGGCCTACACTTTGTGAAAAGATGCTATAGATACATACATATATATATATATATATATATGTATATATAAAGAGAGAGAGAGAGAGAGAGAGAGAGAGTGAAAAGATCCTGGATATTTAACCCTTGGACTATAAAGCTCCCTAACCTCTATGTGGTGATATCCTTTTTGATATCTTTCTTTACTGTTTCCCTTCCCTTTGGCAAAAGTTTCCTTTACAAAGAAATGTAGTCTCCAAATTCAGCAGGAAACCAGCTGGGTGCATCCCTTTCTGTTTATGTCCTAAAAAGGACCAGATCTCTATGCTCAACAGACACAGAAGCATTTGGGAGCTTTGAACAAAGAAGAGTCAACAAGTTTATTCAGAAAGTACTTGAATAGAAAGCCTCATATTTGGCCCATAAGAAAACAGACAGGAACAGAACAATAGCCTTCTCACATTTATCACAAACAGCAAGTAAGATAACAAGCAATCAGAAGTTCATCCAACCTGGTTTAGCATCCACTTGAACCCAACTGCAGCCACACACTCATTTTTTGCAGCACTACTGACCCACTCTAAGTTATAGACAGTATCTAAAGTTCTTTGAATTGTTTCCATATTTTGTCTTCTTGTCTTCAAGGAAAAAACCTCCCCATTTGAACTAATGTTGGGATGACTGTTTAATAATGTTTCAAACCACCCACTTCCTGATCTCTGCATGGACAAAATAACAAAGAACCTAACTGGGGTACATTCACATTCCTCCCTGATAAAATGATTTTTGTGGGTTAGGCATAATAATTGAATATGGAAGTAACAATGCAAACAAGAATGAAAACCGACCTGCCATAAGTCTTGGGCTGTGGAAAATGTACATAAACTTGTTCTTCTGGTGGAATGTCATTGACAGCACAAGTTCTCTTGGTCCTTGTGAAGGAAATTTTTGTCGGTTTTGATGGCATAGTTATCTGCGTGAGAGATACACCGCATATATATACTCCAAATGACATGATGAAAAACAAAAGAACCAACCAAAACGCATATGGTAATTTCTTTGATGCCTTGGATGAAAATATAATCTGCAAAAAGGATCAACTAGACAACTACAGTAAGCAAATCCAATATGTTAAGAAAATAATCAGAATGTTATTAGGTTGGCTTTTTTATAACAATCCAAACATATATATATAAATATAAATATATATATATATATATATATATATATATATATATATTTTAAAAGATGAATAGTCAGGCTAGCAGCCATACCTCCTTGTGCATTATTATGTTCTTCATGCAAGCATATATGGATAGTGATAAAAGGCATCATTTCATTGAACTTGCTCCGTCGTCTCACCGAGAACACCCACTTTGATCCTTCTCAGAAATATCATCAGTAATACCTGCAAAATGCACTGTGAAATATTATTCTTTTTTTATGGGTAAATACAAAAAATACATTAATAACAAAAATAATGGACACCCAAAGGCTGCCTGAAAGTATACAGAAGGTATACAAAGAGTATCCAAAGAGATGTATATGAGAGCAAAAAGAAAAAGAACACAAACCACCCACCAACCCTCAGCTATACCCACCAAACCTCATTTACAGCCCAAACGAGTCAAAAAATCCAGCAATGAATTAGGATTATCCTCAATGTACAGATTTGACCAAGACCAAAGATTACAAAGAAAAGAGGATTTCATTCTATGAACCAACAAGGCCTCATTATCAAACACATTATGTTTCTTTCACGTCAAATAGTCCAAAAAAGGCAAAGATGGGCAGCCATCCACACTTTTTTACATCTTTTGCTCAAAAAGGAACAATGCCAAGAGAGTAGGGAAAACCAACTAACACCAACAATGTCTAGAATGACGTCCCACAGCATCCTTGCCTTTGAGCAATGCACTAAGAGATGCTCAACTGTTTCCTCCTCTTCTCCACAAAGGAAACATCTATTGGCTAATGCACTTCCCCTTCGTAATTGTGAACTATTAATCTTTCTTTACAATTTATTAATACTTTGTCCCTTCCAGAAACTAAGATCAAAGGGATTGCAATAGAAACCAAACAAGAAGAAGAAGGCAACCATGAGAAATGGAATACCTTATTACCACACCAACTTGGATGTAAGAAGTGATGAAATATAGATAATCAAGGGAAAATGTATTGGAATTAAAACTAGAGTTAGTAAATTCGGTGCCTCCAGTAATCAAATGCACCTCCTTGCTTCCATTCATATTGGACTAGAATTTTCCTCACTTGTCTTAGGTTTAGGTTCAGTTTCATTTTTTTCGACCTTATTGGAATTAAATCTGCTCCTATTTGACTTTAAAGCATTATTGCTAGAATTTAACACTCAATTTTATAGGCATATTCTTAGGATGTGTCTTACTTGGAATTGTACATAAAGGTAGAATACTATACCAACAAGTGTCAATTTAATGCATGAACGAAAGCATGCTTCATACTGAGTTCAGAGCCCAACGTAACTTGACTGATGCTCTCTGATAAATATAAATCACTCTGAGAAGTGCCATTACCATCAAACTTGACACCACCAACTTAGTAAACTAGTAAGGAGGAGGAAAAAATAAAAAATAAAATTGCTGAGGGTTAGCCACCTTTAAACAATCTGAGACCAACCAAAAAAGCTATGAGGCAAGACTATTTCAAAGCAGATCCAAAGCACTCAAGATCCCCAAATCCTCTTGTTCTTGTTCCAATGCACTAAAACAAGCATAAAGGAGCCACCCCCAAACTTTTCAGGGTGTCTTACCCACAAAACTTCCACGGTAGTTGAACAATGACTCATTCACTGCCTTCAAATCACCCAAGAAATCCCAAACAAAAACAACAATAAAAACCAAACAAAAAATGCCACAAATTGAAGACCTTCCCCCAATGAATGAGAAGGTGGATAGAAAATTCCCCCCTGAACTTATGTAGGCCAACCAACTAATCATGGACCCACACTGGTTAGTCATCAAAATTTGTCTCAACACTGCCCCAATAAAATGTTCAAAAGAAAAAATAAATGGTACCTTCAAAACCGCCTTCGCAGGAAACCAACAGGACCACCCAAAGATAATGATTTACATAAGGATTTAGAGAATCTTTGGTAGTATTTATATTTAATGTGTTTCTAGTGGAAGTATTTCGAAGATGATCACTTTTGCAATACTTTTCCAAAAAGCACTAGAAGTGATTTTCTAACATTTGAAAATGTTTTCTGAATTTTTTCAGAAGCCTCTTGTTTTTCTGAAAATTTTTAGTTATATTATAGGTGCCAAATGAACTCCTAATTAATAAAAGCTCATTTACACAGCTCTGGACCACACTGCTCAATATCCACCTCTACATCACAATTGAATTGCATAAGGCACAGCTCAACCATCTATAAAATCCAATCATAAAAAATCCTTATTGAACAAAGATTCCAGTGACCAAGCAGCCCTCATTAACCCACAACCACAAGTATATCGTTCTTCCAGGAAGAGCCACCCCTTCCACAGCTTCTCAGAAGCCAAAGCTCCCTTTCCTTCCTAGAGCCTTGGCATTCCCACAAAACTAAAGTAAAACAGCCCATATCCACAGATGGTTCCTTCTAACCTGCAAATCTCCATTTTCCACAACCACTTTCCCAACATAGCATAGCTCAGTAATTAGGATTCACTGAGTTGAGTTGAGCATTCCCATATATGACTTAAACCCCTCAGGATTATCTTTCAGAGAAAGTTGTGTATACATTGGCTTGTACTCCCCCATATACAAATCCCTCCCACTTCCAGATCAACAACTAATTCCTTCTCAAGAGGAAAAAAGACCAAAAAAAAAACCAACAACAACTACTACCACAACAAAGGAGGAATCCTCCTCTTAGTGGTAAATTTCCCAGTATTTTCTATTTGGTTCCCCAGAAATACTTAGAAAAAAGGACAGAAAAATAGAAAACCCTAAAACCAGGAAAATGCGGCATCATACATTTACAAAGCTCCTCAATTTTTTTCTCAAAAAACGAAAAAAAAAAAAAACAAATCAAAACTGCTAGAATCTAAAAAGCAAAACAAAAACCCGGAAACATACTCTTATAAGTATCGTGCATAAAAACAAAACAAAACAAAAACAAAAACAAAAACAAAGGTCAAAGGGGAATTTGAAGCTTACTTAGCAGAGCTGAAGCTAGAAGCAGGCATTTGAGAAACCCTACTTCTCTATCCTATATACCATTACCCAGCAGCAAATTCAGAAGACTGTTTCCTGTCATACGGTGAAATCTACAAGAAGAGGAAAGCAAATTTTGACTGAAGCTTCTATAATTGCTAAAGAAAGTCTCCTATTGTTTATAGAGCTCTACTGGACTCTTCTAATCCTGCAGTTAGTTGAAATTGTTGAATAATTTTGATTTTTTAATTCCTAAAAGAAAGTAATAAATAAATATTCCGAAATTGAATAAATTAGATAAAGAGAGAAAATATATTTTAAATATAAATATTTCTGTTTTTAAAATATCTTCCTTTTTTCCTTTCCAAAAAAAAAAATCTTCCCTTTTTACTTTTTTCATTTTTTGAAATGGTCTTCCTTTTTTACTTTTATTTATTTAAATTGCATGGTCTTCCATATAACCCGTCCCACATATCACTTGACTTAGGCCTCAATAATAAAATAAAATAAAAATCTATTTAAAAAATTAAAATTTCCTTCCTTAATTTGTAAATAAAATTAATTTTTTTAAAGATAAAATATATATTTATTATTTTATCTTGTAACTTTTTTTTTCTTTTCATACTGAAAAATGGATTGGTATTTGGGATTAGATACGTAGAATATGGAATAAAATATTTAATTAAAAATATTGAAATAATATGCAAAGTTAGTTGTTGAATGAGGTGTAAAGAATTGTTGACTGATAATAATTTTATCGTTATTTTCTTTTCTTTTTATTTTAAAAAGTATGGAGGTCAGTCATTGTATCTATTTTCTAAAATAAGAGTGTTATAAAAAGTAAGTAAAATATTATCTTTTAAATATTAAAAAAAATAAAATGTTATCTTATAGCTGTGCTTCTCTCTCTTTTTTTTCTCGTATTTTTCTCTTATATATTATTTTTTGATCCTTTATTTAATATCTCATCATTTTTTATTTTATTGTTTAATAAAATAGTTTTTCCATGAAGATTTAAGTTTTTTTTATTATCGTTGTTTTATCGATATTTACTTATCATCGTTTATCGATATTTTTACTGGACATTCGATTCGCCTTATTACTTACGTAAGATCATTGCTTTTTCAAGCATGACGCTTTATTCAGATGAAGACGATTCAAACAGATAAAACATATTTGATTAATCGAATATATCAAATTATGGTATCAATATATTGAATAATTGAGTTACAGATATTATACTCACTATTTTATCAAATTTATAGGTTTTATGTCTATTTATTATGCTATTAATATGTATATTATTAAATATAATTTGAATTAATAATATTATATTTCCTTCCAAAAAAAAATATTTTTAATTATTTTACATGGTGATGTTATTAAAGATCAAGCCTCCCCTTTAGGATTACTATTCAAGATAATGCCCAAAAAAGACCTTAAATATCTAATATATATTTTTGTCAGCTCTTTGGTATTTTACTTATTTTCTAATGATTGCTTTAAATATATTAAATGTATAAAAAAGTTAAAATTCAAACGTTACATTTAAATATATGTAAAAAATATTTCAATTTTCTATCGGGCATTTCTTATACAAAGAATAATCATCCAAGAGCAAGGATTATGTAAAAGTAAGGTTTGAATTTCTTCTTAAAATCCAATAAAAATAATAATAATTATATATTATATTTGTGGTGTTATGATCTATGTGTAGGATATGTTCCAATCTAGTGCATCCAATCCAGGGAGATGACCGAATCCAAGAAGGATCACGTGATTTGCATGAGTTATGGAGCGTGGGGAATATCAATATTAATATTAATTTGGCCCCTATCAGTCTTAGCTATAACTATTTATAATTATAATCTAAAATTAATATTAATTTCACTAACTAAAAATATTTTTTTAAAAATTATAAATATCAATAGTATTATTTTAAGAGAAAAATTATTTAATTGATTTAATTTATAAAAATATAAAATCAAAATCGTTAAAACCATAAATGATGGCGCCATTATAATATTTAGTTTCATAAGATAACAAAACCATCCAAAACCATACATTCATACTTCCGTTTACACATCATATTACTATCATGACTATAATACACATACGACTCGAATGATGATATCGATAACTATCGATTTGATTTATTATCTGATCATATATAATTCGTCGCTACATATTACTATCGCGATTAAAATATACGACTTAAGTTCTATAACACAATTAACGATCATCGATGAATTTCTACGTGATATACATAAAATACTTTACCGTTTCGAATCGCCTAAATATAAACAACGCCAGACCACGATAACGAAACCAAACCGTCAGACATAACGATACAATCACCGTCGTATCAAGACAATCGATAATTATACGCGGTAACAAAGTTTGTATTTAATTAAATCACGAAAAAACAAATAAACCTAGATTTGTATGGAATAACCATATTATTAAGAAAAAAATGAAATAAGGTGTAAAGGGATGATTTCAAACAAAAAATGACCAAAAAATCATCTCTCCTTAATTAAAGAGAAAATAATAGTAAAAAAAAAGTTGAGAGAAAATAAGGCTAAAGTTTAGATGATATCAATAATATTTATTTTGAATTTGAATTTGGTCCCTTTGAAAAAACATTGTGTTAGTCCAATGTTTTGAATTCTTTAATTGAATAAAACACTTTTATTAAAAATACTTGGGCTATGTTTAGTTCGAGGAAGTATTAAGGAAATGAAAAAAATACTATGAAAAATCATTTTTCCAAGTTTGGATAAGATGGAAGTATGAGGGAAAAAAAAAATAAAGTGAGATAGTTTCAGGCATGATACTTTCGCATATACTTTCGATGAATAAATATATTTTAGATTATATAAACTATGCATTAACCAAATCCAATATTATTGAATTACACTTTTAAAACCAGGCACGGGAACCTATTTTAATGTTATATAATGTATAATAGAGTTTACATACTTCATTCCATCGATGTGTTCATCATTGTGTGTAGACTTGTTCTTTAAAGAGAAACATAAATTAAAGGGACAAATTCATAAAAAAAAAAAAAGTGCAAAGATAAACTCTTGTAAAAGTAACCTTAAAAATGTCACATTTTTTATAAAAATGTCTTTAAAATATAAAGATAAATTCTCTATATCATAACTACAGCTCATATGGGCATTTTATCTAAACTCTGCTTTATAATTATATTTCCTTTTCACACCTCCAACCTAATATGTCATCGCTCCAACAAAAACAATGCAAGTATGAAGGGTGAATATCGTCGTTTCACTCGGGGCATTCCGCTTCACTTTGCTTTTACCCTTTTTCTTTTGGTCCTAGATATATGTGTTTTCGAGTCACATACTATAACAATATACATATTAGTGATATCTTAACCCTGGTATAGGGATAGTGAATGGACTTCGTTTTTGACAATAATTGATAAAAGTGTAATTGTGAAGCAACATTTTGGATAGACCAAAATTGATGAAGCGAAGCCTTCCCTACCACTACCTAACCAATCATTCCTTTTTTCCAATCAAAACTCACTCAATTGACAACTCCTTTGTCTTTCAAACCCTAATTATATTCAACTTGACCTAACCCTTATCCCTTACCTAATTTACATCTTTGCATCAAAGACATGATAGGGAGCAATGTTCTAACTTGGACGACATCTCATTTCTTCTTGGTTCCTTCTTCTCTTTCTTCCATAACTTGAGCTCGAAGAAGGAAGAGATATGAGGGTCCTATGGAGAATGCTAGGGACATTTTTGTTATGTCTCGACATAAAGACTGTATTAGATAATGAGTACATTCACGAGCACTAGCTTCCAAGCTTGAGGGAGTATTGA
This sequence comes from Tetrastigma voinierianum, assembly GCA_016808115.1. NCBI lineage: Eukaryota > Viridiplantae > Streptophyta > Magnoliopsida > Vitales > Vitaceae > Tetrastigma > Tetrastigma voinierianum. Next base: position 653,830 of record JAEQBH010000476.1, on the reverse strand, counting down.
AGTAAGTTATCCCACTTTATTTGAAACCGACCTTTCTCATGTTTTTCTTCGAAAAATAACTCATTTTGATGTAGATATCCATTATCTTGAGTTTAATGTCAAAATAATTCATTTTTCAAAAAAAATTACATGGGTTGTCCTCTTTTTTAAAACAATCATCAAACTAGTTTTCCACATGTTTTCAAAACTGCATTCACCAAATACGGTTTTAGAAATTACCTTAAAATCGCATTTACCAATTGACATTTTAAAGTTAATTTTTTAAAACTGTAGTTGGTAAATGAGGTTTTAAGGTAATTTTTAAAACCACATTTGGTAAATGCAGTTTTGAAAACATATGGAAGATTAGTTTAGTGATTATTTTGAAAAGAAGACTATTCATGTAAACTCCATTATCATTCTAAATAGATAAATTGAATTAAAGGGGACAAATCCAAAAATATTTACAAAAATGACTTATGCAAAAGTAATTTTGAAAATATCATCATTTCAAACAAAAATGCTCATGTATGTGTAAAGATAAATGTATGACCTGATAACTACATTCCTTAAGGGCATTTTGTCCTATTTCCCACATTATAACTGTAAACCTTAATCATTTTATAACAAGTTTAGGGTATAATATATGTTAAATTTGAAATTTTTCAAAATTTATACTGTTAAGTGTTAAAATGATAACAACCTAGAAATTAAATTCAAGAATCAAGGGTAAAAGGGTAAATTGTAAAATAAAGACCCAAAGGGCATAAGACAAGAAGTTTATATGCCAAAATAGAATAATGAGATAATTTGAAGTGCAAATGAAGAGAGATGAAGGGCTTTTGAGCAAAAAATGAGAAAAAACTAACTAAAATGCAGGCCAAACAAGGTCTTAGACCAAAATTAGGGATAAGACCAAATGGTCTATTGAATGAGCATTTGCTCATGTGGAGAAAAGAGAGAGAGTGAGAGAGAGACACGGTTGTTGAAGGGAGAAGTCATCTTTAGGTTTTATTTGTTCAAGCAAAGAGAAGGAAGGAATGAGAGGGGGAAAAGTAAGTTTGAAGAAAAGATTAAGGTAAGGAACTTATCTTAACTTCTTTGAGCATTTCATTTGGATTTCATCAAACCCTAACTTGTATAAGTGTGAATTTAATTGTTTTAGTTTAGTTTGTGGTTTTTTTGAAGTTATTTGAGCTTTATTTGGCCCCTAATCGGCGAATGCTCAGATAAAGGAAATATCGGGGTTTTGGGGGGAGATGTCGCCAAAATTTTTCCAAACCCATGTTTTGGCTTCTCGTCATAACTCGCATCACTCATCCAAATTGAGTGATTCAAATTTACAGCAGAAACTAGACTCTAGGAGAACAAATCTCGAAATAAGGCGCATCTAAATCTGATCCCATCGACTCCAGAAAATTCGTTAAAGTGAAGCGCTGTTTGTAGGAAATATTTCGGTGTAAAGTATTTGAAGTAAATAAATAAAAGAAGGGTTGATATATGAAATATGAACATATAAACAGTAATACAAACATGTAAATGACTAGTTTGATATCTCTAACTTAGATAAAAACCTAATAAGTCTGATTTCCTGCATATATTCCAACGTGGATAGATAAGTAGACATTGCCTATGAGGGATTACAAGTTATAAGTTAGTCACGTTTCGGCCATTACAACGGTCCCGCTTCAGTCACATATCATTGTGCATAGGCTATCGTCTCATACGCTGATGATACCTTCGGGCATATACTACCCCATTTTGGCCATACAAGACAGAATGATAGGTCATCAAGCCAGACAAAGGATGATACCGCGGTATATATAGTTATCTCCCATATCAATGTCTCTGGAATATACAGGCATAAAAAAAAATGATACAAGATGATGTAAGATAATATGAAACATGACACATGAAAAAGGCATGAAATATGCAAATGATACGAAAGATGCATATGATATGTAAAAGAAGTATATGTTTATAAGCTATTGTATATGTTATCGAGCCCCAACTGCTTATAGTTAGCACGGTGTGTTTCATCCGTAGGCATCAAGAGGACATTCACGATTCCTGATCCGCTGTGGCCAACACAAGAATAAGCCCACCCTAAGTAGGTTTTGGATTTGTTTTGTATATGTAAATGTATATTAGGAATAGTGAAATTGTATAAGAACAAGTAAACGACTCCTGGAGTATATGTACAAAATATTATGAACACCACTTCTGATTGTTTTATATGTATATGTTATATGTTTTATTTCTTATGAAAATATATATAAATCAATCCATCAAACATTTAAAACAGTTAAAGAGTCCCGGGGCCTTCGTAGAGTCCCCCACCTTTCGCCAGGCAGGGGCAGGCTGGCACAAATTAGTGGTATCAGCCTAGGTTTAGGCGCCTACAGAGTATAGGATAGAAAAGCATGTCTAGTAATATGTCGCCTAATGTGGATGTCCTTAGATCCGAGGTTTCTATAAATAGATCATCCTTCGAATCTTACCAAGAAGTAAATAAGAGTGTTAACTCCCGAGGATCGTGGGTTATCACTGAGCTCCTCCAGCAATGCCCCGCTTGCCAAATTTAACCCTAACGAGGATATCTGTGACATGGCTCGCATTGGAAAGATTGAAAGCTCCAAAAGCCCCGATAAACATGGTAAGAAGACATCGGGCTGAGGAATTCCACGGGACAAACATGGAAGAGTCCGATAAAACGGAATTATGGTTAGAAAAGCTATAAAGAATATTGGAGGAAGTTAGATGCCCTCCCGATCAGAAAGTATCATGTGTAGTCTCACTATTGCAGAGTGAGGCATATGATTGGTGGAAGCTAGTGTTGAGGAGTCCAAGGATTCCAAATCCTATGCCATGGGAATTTTCGTCAAGAGTTCGTGAGCTAAATATGTTTCTGATATGTACCAGGAAACTAAGTGGAAACAATTCCTAAATTTGAAGCAAAGGAACTTATCAGTGGCTGAATATGAGAAAGAATTTAGCCATCTCAATAAGTATGCACCGGAGTTAGTTCTCACCGAGGCATTTCGGTGTAGACAGTTCGAAGATGGACTACATGAGTCCATAAAAAGGAACTTATCAGTGGCTGAATATGAGAAAGAATTTAGCTATCTCAATAAATATGCACTGAAGTCAGTTCTCATCGAGGCATTTTGGTGTAGACAGTTCGAAGATGGACTACATGAGTCCATAAAAAGATATCTGGCGCCTATCACAATATTTCAGTAAGTAAATTTCTACTAGTTAGTGCAGGCGATAATGAAAGTAGAGATTTGAAGCAAGTAGTAAAGAAAGGTTTCAGAAGAAGAAGTTTTCTAGAGGAGCTTCTTCCTCTCAGGTAAAAGAGAAAGAGATAGAGAGTCCCAAGTTGAGTCAATATGGCCCATTACAAGAGGTAGAAGACAGAGGCATGGGCGGTACCGAAGGTTCTCGTGTAGGTGTTTCAATCGACAAGGAGAAGTCCCGTAGTGCCCCCATCACATAAAGGCTCAGGTTTCAGGTAGATTATCGATAGATGATGTTTCAGATGTGGAAGCACTGAACACTTGATACTGAATTGTCCCCGAGATTCAAGGGATAATAGGAGTTTGCAAGGTAGTGGCATAGTAGGGAGATTCAAGCACCACCTTCGACTTAGTGGATCGAGGTGTAGGCCGAGGTGGCCCACTCCAAGATAGGACGGAGGTACAAAGACGAGACAAAGGATCGCCCTATGCCTACAACCTCCCGAAGATGAGCTTATGCTATGAAGGCTCGTGGAAGATTAGGATGCTCCCAAGTGATTGGTCGGTATTTTCTTTTATGATATTGAGATGCACGCTTTGATAGACCCCGGCTCTACTCATTCGAGACCAGACTTAACATGTGTTTGATAAATGTCATCAAGTAGAGCACTACCATATGATATGCTTGTTACTAGTCCCCCGGGGCATAAAGTATCAAAGTCAACTATGTATAAGAACCTGTCACCTTAATGACTCATGATAGAGAGTTTTCTGCTGATCTACTTGCTTTGCCATTTCATGAGTTTGATTTGATTTAAGGAATGGATTGGTTATCCAAACACCGGGCTATAGTTGATTGTGATAAGAAAACAGTAAGGCTTAAATGTTCTTGTGACGCCCCTAATCCCAAGGGTCCCGTTGACAACCCGTCAACCTGCGGAAACCTGTAGATATCGGGTGCCCCAATATCACACTCACATGTTTCATATATCGAGACCCATTCCTGCATATTTAATTCACAATATACAAAAATTATATGATGTAATTATAATCACAATTTCCTCCATACCTTTGACACCAAAAGGTACATGTCGGGTATCGTCGAATATAATACAAGAAAAAACAAACAAAACAAAGCCGGTCCGACTCATCCCATATGTGGTCCCATATGTTAGTCAGCCGCAATGGACTCCATAATTAAAGGAGGATCCCACGACGGCGAGCAAGCCCGTGAGTGATAATCTCCCATGCTGGGTCGCTTCCCACCTAAGTGCTCATGCAGTGACCAAACACACACACATTCAAGTAAAAATATGCACATTCCTACTCGAATGTCTACATGTCATGGATGAAAATGTGACTCACCCTATCCTATGTCCCGAGTCCTCACCGACTCCCTCACACAATGCCTAACTCTATGTGTGACAACAGTCATTTTCCATGACATCCAATGACCATTTCTTTGACTCATTACATTTTATATTCATATTTTCTTAATACGCAGTAATTATGAGCCTTTTGCAGGTAGTGGATTCTGTAAACAGACCACCCGTTTCTTCCACAAGCCCACATTTTCGACAAGCCATCGCCAAGTGATCATGTCTAACCTAAATAAATTGGCCCACTCCTTTGGGGAATATATCCCAACTTGCTGATACCCAGTGCATATTGTCTTTTACTATTTTCATATTCCGTGCAACTCATTTGGATGTTGTCCTATTAACCGAGCCCACCCAATTCGACAACAAACGCAGTGTTGATTAATAACCATGTACCCACGACACACCATCGAACACCAAACACAATGTCGATCTCTACCATGCACTCACACCCATGTCATGCGATGTTCTAGTGCATATGCAATGCAATTATGCCACTACAATTCTCATGTTTCATGTATGATGTATATTACATGAACCATTCTTATCAGTTGTACTTCATATCAACTACCATGCAAACCTATATTGCAAGCATATAAGTTCCATAAATTTCATGCCAATATATATATAAATATCGTATTAAACATATTAGCATTCATCAATCCATGACTAAACAATAATGTCATACAACCTTCCTTAGGCTAATTCATGGTAATTCCTACCCATCACAAAGCCTACAACATGCCATGCAATGGTCATGTTAAAACCCGGATATTCACTTCAACACAATCGAGCAACCTGCACACTTGGTGTAAAACATAGATTTCAGCAAGGTTGTGTTTAACCACTATCCTCCACAGGTACATGGCTGGAATCTTGACTCAATGGGCTTTCCATAGAGTCTAATAACACCCAAAACAAAGTTCGGACGAAGAAGTTATGGCCATCCGAAGTTGGAGGCCACACATGAATAGCCCACCCTAGCCCTGGAAAAAACATAGATTTTAGTAGAGTTATGATCACCCACTATCTTCCATAGGAACATGGCTGGAAACTTGACTCAATGAGCTTTCCATAAAGTCTAAGAACCCTGAAAAGGAATTCAGACGATAGTTATATTTCGTCCAGCCGAGGCCTCATACACCCTAAATTTACTGACTTCTCTCTAGCCTGGCCAACCCCTAGCCGACTAACTCTTAAATTCACCAGCTCCTAGATGATCGACTTCCCATCCCGGTCAGCTCCTAGCTGGTTGACTCCTAGCCACAGGCTCTCAGTCACGACCTCCTAGCCTGGCCACCCTAGCCGGCTTAACCCTCAAATCTGGATGTTCCTCTAACTAAATTCCTTTCCACTTAAACTATTCAAGGTAAACGGAACATAACTTGAGCTAACATCAAGTTCACTGATTTGGCTACAATTTACCTTAAGGACTCATTACCAAATTCCCTTTATTTTCCACCCGAAAACCAGTCTTAAAGTCCGACTAATGCATATGATCAAAATAGGGTAACTTCCCATGGTTCAAAATGCAACCAAACATTCCCCTTGGGGCAAGACACCACCACACAACCCTTAGGGTAGAAAATAACCAAAGTAGGAGAAGACCTACCTCTCAAAGTTTGTCGAAACTCTCGTTTCTGGTCTCTACTTGTAGCTCTTGCTGCGAGGAAGGATTTTCCTTCTTGCTTCGCCGAAAACCGATGATCTGATCGTATGAAAATCTAGAAAGAAAGTTGATTCTCTCTCTTGACTTTCTTCTTCTCTCCCTTTTCCCTTCCCTTTTTTCCCTCTTCCTACCGAATTGTTTGGTCTAAAGTCAAGTGGAATGTCCTCTCTTGCCACGTGTCATCCCCTTATTGGCTCTCTTGGATTACCCTTATCACCTTATCCATCTACCTTGGATTTCTCTCCAATCATGTGTTGCCATTATTGTCTCTTATGTGGGTCCCATCAGCTCTTTATTTGACATACCCTACACTTGGACACGCAAAATTTATGACCACTCATCACGCCAAGTGTCCCGTGACTACCCTCACGTCTTCAAAACGTGAAATTCCAATTGTCTCGAAATTCAACGAAGTTCGACGTGGTAGCTAGATTTCGCAAGACGATTCCTATGGTGAAGTCCATTTCATCATCCAAGATCTATAAAAATTTCAGATTTTCCCATTGAAATTACTGTTTTACCCTTTTCTCAAAAAATTTAATTTTCTCGGGTTTTACAGTTCTGATATGTCAGAGGTTATAGCACATGGTATCCAATCTGGAGTCGTTTCAAATGTAATTTCAGTTATGCAAGCTCAACGATGGCTAAGGAAAGGTTGTGAAGCCTTTTTAGCTTTGGTGCTTGACTCTAAAAGAGGTCAAGTAGATGTGGAAGATTGCAGTAGTAAAGCAATTTTCTGATGTGTTTCCCGAGAAATTACCAAGAATACCACGAAGAGAGTAGATCTCTCTATTGAGTTGTACATGGAGTGACTCCATTTTTCTAGGACACCCACAGCATGTTCGACTAAACTAAAGAGTTGAAGACTAAACCATGTTTATTGAATGAGGTTTCATCGACCTAGCGTTTCACTATGATGCCCAGCAGGTTCTATTTGTCAAAAGAAAGATGACAGCACTCTCGGATGTGCATTGATTATCGGCAAATAAACAAGGTAGCGAGTGAAGAATAAATATCCATTGAGAATGAAGATTTTTGATCGTTGAAGGAGCAGCGTCTTTTGAAGATAAATTGTGATCGGGATATTATCAACTTTAGGTGAAAGATGTTGATGTTCCTAAAATAGCCTTCAGAACCCGATATGGTCATTATGAGTTTTTAGTAATGCCATTTGGGTTGACTAATGCACCAGCTACATTCATGGACTTGATGAATAGGGTATTTCAACCTTATTTGGACCACTTTGTAGTGGTACTCATTGATGACATCCTGGTGTATTCTAAAGATGCACAGGAACATGAACAGCATTTAAGGACAGTGTTACAGATTTTGAGAGAGAAATAATTGTTTGCAAAGTTGAGAAAATGTGATTTTTGGCTTAAGGAAGTGCCATTCCTAGTCCATATTGTATATGTAGAGGGTATTAGAGTTGATCCTGCAAAGATTGAAGCAGCTGTGAGTTGGAAACCGCCTCGAAATATAACCAAGGTGAGGAGTTTCTTCGGTTAAGTAGGATACTATCGACGGTTTGTAAATGGATTTTCCGTCATAGCATCTTCGCTTACAAAGTTACTCCGGAAAGGGGTAAAGTTTGAGTGGGATGACAAGTGTTAGTCAAGTTTTAAACAGTTAAAGAAAATACTAGTTGAAGCACCGATGTTGACTAAGCCTACTTCGGGTAGAGAATATGCCATGCATAGTGATACGTCAAAAATTGGTTTAGGATGTGTATTGATGCAAGATGGAAAAGTGGCGGCATATGCCTCAAGACAGTTGAAACCACATGAGCAGAATTATCCCACACATGATTTTGAGTTAGCAGTGGTAATGTTCGCTTTGAAAATATGGCGACACTATTTATATGGTGAAAAATGTATAATCTTTACAGATCATAAGAGTCTTAAGAATTTGTTAACTCCAAAAGAATTAAACTTGAGGCAACGTCGATGGCTAGAGTTGTTTAAGGACTATGATTACATAATTGATTACCACCCAAGAAAAGCTAATGTGGTGGCTGATGCTTTGAGTAGAAAAATGATTTCCGCTCAGTCCCTGAATCATTGTGATTGGAGATTTGAATCTGATGGAGCCTTGTTGGCTCAACTGAGAGTTATTCCTGATTTGAAAATGATGATAAGAGATGCTCAGAAGAATGATGTATACAAGAATTAGTATAGTTAGTCGAAATGGGCGGCCGGCTATTTTATAGATGAAAATGGAGGTTTGTTTTTCGGGAAGCGATTATGTGTCTTAGAATGACATGGAATTGAAAAGAAATTGATGTATAGAAAACCCACTTAATCACAGTATTTGCCATCCCTAGAGGTAACAAGATGTAGGGATTTGAAGCATTATTGGTGGTGAGGATGAAAAAGGATGTGACAGAGTGTGTCTAAATGTCTTACTTGTCAGCAAGTAAAGGCTGAACATCAAGTACCATTTGGTTTGTTAAATCCTCTTCCAATTCCCTAATGGAAGTGGGACAACATTACTATGAACTTTGTATGCAGTTTCCTCGCAGAAAAGAAACATGATTACATTTGGAGTGGTGGAATGATTGACAAAGTCTACTCACTGCTTATGAGTCCGACTTGACTATTCCATGGATCGGTTAGCAGAACTGTATGTGAATGAAATTGTCAGGTTACATGGTATTTCGATATCTATAGTGTCTGACCACGATCCATGGTTTACTTTAAGGTTTTGGAAGGAATTACTGTCAACCTTAGGTACTAGGCTGAATTTTAGTACAACTTTCCATCCATAAACAGATGGACAGTCAAAGAGAGTGATTCAAGTGTTAGAAGACATGCTTCGAGGTTGTGCACTAGATTTTTCGGTTTTTGGGATAAGTATATTCCTCTTATGGAAGAAGCTTTGGAAAAGTGCTGGCCAAATCTGTAAATCTTGGACGAATTGGACCGATAAATATTTAATGGTCTGTATAGTGAAAGCAGAGAAAAAGAAGGTTCAGGTTATTCAGCAAAGGTTAGAGGCTACTAGTGATCGACAAAATGTATATTCGATTTTGAGAGGAAAAAGATATTGAATAATATAGTCGGAGATAAAGAAGTATTTTTTGAAAGTATCTGCTGGAGAGATTCTACGGTTTGGCAGAAGAAATTGAGTCACAGATTTTGTCAGACATATGAGGAAATACGAAAAGGTATTTTTGTTGCTTATCAGTTGGCACTCCTCACAGAGTTGGCCAGCTTACATGATGTTTTCACGTGTCCATGTTAATGGAAATCTGAGATCGGATGAATCGCGTATTCACTTTTAATAAAGTTGCAGTGCTGATTTCTCTACTATGATTCAGAGAGTCAGCTATATTAGCTCGAGAAGTGAAGCAGGTTGCGAGAGTCGTGTTACCATTAAGTGAAAGTGCTGCAGCGGCACCTGGCGGGGAGGAAGCTGCGTGGGGCGAGCTATAGGGGGCCTGATGCCTGTGTGGGTTCAGTGACCAATTTGGACAGATTTACCTAAGGGTGGGTAGGGAATTGTAATACCCTGAAATATACCCTAATCATTTTATAACAAGTTTAAGGTATAATATATGTTAAATTTGAAATTTTCCGAAATTTATACTATTAAGTGTAGAAAATGTGCTGCTGATTAGTTAAGAATCAAGGGTAAAAGGGTAACCTAAAGGGCATAAGACAAGAAGTTTATATGCCAAAATAGAATAATGAGATAATTTGAAGTGCAAATGAAGAGAGATGAAGGGCTTTGAGCAAAAATGGGAAAACTACCTTAAAATGCAAGGCCAAACAAGGCCTTAGACCAAATAATTGTGATAAGACCAAAATGGTCTCGTTGAATGAGAATTCGTCTCATGTGGAGAAGAAAAGAGAGAGACATGGTTGTTGGGGCTGGGAGAAGCCATCTTGGGTTTTAGCTTGTTCAAGGTAGAATGAAGGAACAGAGGGGAGGAAAAGTGTCAGCAAGATTAAGGTTAGGAATTCATCCTAACTTCTTTGAGCATTTCGTTTGGGTTTCATCAAACCCTAACTTGGATAAGTGTGAATTTAATTTTTTTTAGTTCAGTTTGTGGTTGTTTGAGTTGGTTGTGGTCCTTAATTGAGAAATGTTTGTATAAAGGAAATGTTGGAGTTTTAGGGGAGATGCTGTCAAATTTTTTCCAAAACTCATGTTTTTGTCTTGGCCATAACATGGCCATCACTCATCCAAATTGAGTGAATCAAATTTCTAAGTAAACTAGACTTCTAGAAACAAATCTCCTTGAAATAAGTGTATTCAAATTTGGACCTCATTAGACCCAGAAATTTTGTTAAAGTGAAGCGCTGTTCGTAGGAAATATTTCGGTGTAAAGTATTTGAAGTGAATAAATAAAAGAAGGGTTGATATATGAAATATGAACAAATACAAATATGTAAATGACTAATTTGATATCTCTAACTCGAATAAAAACCTAATAAGCTTGATTTTCGTATATATTTCAGCGGACAAGTAGGTGGCTGCCCATGAGGATTACAAGTTATAAGTTGGGCCTGCTGGTTATTAAAGCGCCCTGCTTTGGGTCATTACAGTGGCCCCGTTTGGGTCACAAAATATAGGCATAGGTCACTGTCTCGTACAGTGAAGATACCTTCGGGTATATACGACCCCATTTGGGTCATACATTACAGGCATAGGTCACTGTTTTGTATAGTGATGATACCTTCGGGTATATATAGTTATCTCCCGTATCCACGTCTCTGGAATGTATAGCATAAAAAAAATGGTACAAGATGATATAAGATAATAAGAAACATGACACATGAAAAAAGCATGAAATATGCATATGATATGTAAAAGAAATATATGTTTATAAGCTATTGTATATGTTATATGTTTCCCACTAAGCTATAAGCTTAGCACGGGTGTTTCATCAATACAGGTATTGAAGAGGACATTCACGACATTTCGCATTTGCTAAGGCCAACACAGCAATAGAAGCCCACTCTAAATAGGTTTTGGATTTGTTTTTGTATATGTAAATGTAGAGTTTTGTAATAGTGAAATTGTATAAGAACAAGTAAATGAGACTCGGATATATGTACAGAATATTATGAACACCACTACGGTGGTTTTTTTATATGTGTATGTTATAAGTTTTATTTCTTTATGGAAATATATATAAATTGGGCCCACCAATGATAAAAAAACAAGTTAAAGAGTCTCAGTCTCGTGCCACGTCCCCACTTTTCGCCTAGGCGGGGGTAGAGGCACGACAATAACTATATTCATGTGAAAAATGTGTAACACCCCAAATTATACCCTAATAGTTTTATGGCATGTTTCAGCAAATGGAAGTCAACAGTTTAAAATTTTTGAAGTTATGTAAAAATGATATAATCGAATTTTTAAAGAAATACAAAGGATAAGTGGTAACAATCAACTATGACTTAAAGGGCATTAAGCTAGAAGATTGTATGCTATTGTAGGAATTTTGATAATTAGATGTGTAAATGAAATAACCATGGAGGACTAAAATGCAAAAGATGGAAAATTAGAGCTAAATGCTTTTTTTCCAAACATGGCCTCATAACAAGTGGAGATAAGACCAAAGATTTGTCTCTATAAATCATTTTTTTCCCATTTTGGCTTTGGGAGTTAGGGCATTCAAGTGGTAGTGTGAAGGAGACTAAATTGGTTGCTCAATCCATTTCCATGCTCTCCATGTGCAAGTAAAGAGAAGAAAGTAGAAGAAAGGAAGAAGCAGTAAAGAAAGAAGAGAAAGAGAGAAGAGAGGAAGAGAAGGTTTCAAGAAAATTAAGGTTAGGAAACTACCTTAATTTATCCCTCTTTGTTTTGTTGTTTTTGTTGGTTTGAGTTAGGTTTAAAGTTAGTTTTTATTGTTATTTGGTTGTGGTTCTCAATTGAGGAATTTTAGTATAAAGGAAACGTTAGGGTTTTAGGGGAAATGCTGTCAAAAATTTCTCCAAAACCCTAAGTGAATTATTTCCACATAACTTGGTAAGAGTACCCATTTAGGAAATTCTAGTTGGAAAGGAAACTTAAGACATGTGACTGCATTTTCCAAGAAGAGCCTAAAGTATTCAAATGACTTTAAGACCCTCGAATTTTGGTTTAAAGACCGGTTACTGGTTCTGTTTTGAAAATAGAGTAGTCCCGGTTATTTAGGACATATCTAGAGTTCTGGTACTCCAAATTGGATGATATCAATTAAAGAAGAACCCTTAACACTGTAGCTTCAAATAAGTAGAAGGAACCAGTGTCAAACTATGGAGTTAAGATCTCTGAAATCGGGTCTCACAGTCGGGTACCAATGTAACCTAGGAAAACAGAGACCAGTTTGGCATTAAAATGCCATAACTTGAGTGTGGATGATTTAAATGGAGTGATTCTAATTTCTGAGTAAAAATAGATTCATAGAGGAATAAAGTGCATAAGGAAATATGTTGAGATTTCAAACTCATTGTACCCAAAAATTAAGGGAAGTCGGACCCTGTTATGAGATGGCCAAGGTCTACTGGACGCCTAACTAGAATAGAATCTAGAAGGAAGGCATCGGGGTAAGATACCTCGTTCCAGTGACCACCGCACGGAAGTATACAGCGGCCTACAATCTGATGAAGGAGGCACGCCTCATGGGTAAAACTGTTGGCCTGTAGTCGACCAACTCTGTGTGCGATAGAGCCGGTAAGGCGACATACCACTGCAGTAGTATCAAAATCGTCAACCTGAGGCCAAGTTCACTGGCGTCCGCGCCGCCGGGAGGATAAGAGATGGTAGAGCTCGATGCACCAATGTCGAACTCGACTTAGCGCATCAGAGATGCGCGAATTCAGAAATGCGTGTCTTCGCAAGAACACTCTTAGACAAGTGTGTGACTGCTCAAAGAGCGTGACAAGTGGAGCCACCCATGTTGGAGAATGGTGGCCCCAAGGCTGGATCCCTAGTGAGAAGTTAAGTCGATGTCACGTGACAGCAGAATGACCTTCCGCAGACTCCGGCTCAACAAGAGCTTCTCATGATCGACGGGCGATTCGAAAAGACTCATATCAACCCTCACCCTTTGGCGTCCCTTGCGCACATGTGCAGGGTCAATCTTAGTCTCCGACACCATGGGACGTTTACCCTGGGCTCTTGCAGATGCAGACTCATGTTTGGGTGCCATAGCGAGTATAATCTGAAAAAACAAGTTCTAGGTCAATGAATGATAAAGGGAGAAGCATGAGGGTTCTAAGAGACATTCTAAGAGGACCCTAAAGAGGAGACCTAAAGAGCTATCCGAACTTTAGATATGAACAGGACATTGGAACAGACAATGTGAACCAGTACAGATTGCTAGACCACTGCAAAAACATATGATTTTCAAAACAGGGTAAGGCCCAAACACTTTAATCTCAAAACAACACAAGGATGTCCCAAAAGCAGTCCACCTCTACAATAGAGGCCCGGAACAGTATATAGACCCGGGACCCAAAACTAGCCTATTATTCACTACCCAAGAACAGTATTTGAAACTAAAACTATCAGTGGTGAATGAGCCGAATATCCAGTACCCCAAAACTACCCTAAAAATGGTTCTAGCCTGAGCCTAACACACTGTTTCCTAACCAAGACCAAATCAGTACCAAAATATGGTCCAAACTGAGCCTAAACTGAAATTACCAATAGCCCAATACTAGCAATTTGCAAAAGGGTAGTCCCAAGACAATAGAGCAGTGTAAATAGGGTATATACCCAATCTAATATCCAAGAACAGCTTCTAAACCGAGCAAACACAGTATACCTGATGAAAAACCAGGAAAACCCAAACCAATAGAGACAACCCAAAACAGTGGATCAAGGTGAAAAGCCCCAAATAAGACATACCCCCCAGGCAAACTAAGCCAAGTTGTACCCACATGGAAATGAGTAGAGTAAAACATGAAAAAAGTTTGAAAACATACCAAATAGAAGGTGAATAAGCTTGTGTAGTAGAAACAGGGAGGACCTAAGCCCTAGCCGCGAAGAATCGAACCATGGATGGCCAAGGATTGAAAACTTACTGACTAAAATCGAAGATCTAAGGGAGAGAACGCGTTTCTAGGATTTTTGCAGAGAAAATTGAGGGTTTTGGGAGGGAGAAGGGTGTTTGGAATTAGAAGAGGCGCGCAAAATGGGGTTTTAAAGCCTCATCTGCCGAACAACCGGTCGACCAATCGAAACCGGTCAAGTTAAACCGGTCGACCTTTTGGTCAATTTTTACGGGTTTTTTGAATTTTCAACATAAGCTCCCCCTTAGATATTTAGGTGATCTCCCTGTAAATTTTAGTGGTTTTAACTCAAAATTATAAGGTGATTACTCTTAATTGCATTCGAAAGTTAATCAATTGTTCCTCGTTAAGGGGTTTTGTTAAAATATCCGCAAGTTGATCCTCGGTTCGCACAAATTCAAGATTAATGTTCCCTTTTTTGTGCATGATTATAAAGAAAATGATGTCTAATCTCTATATGCTTGGTCCTAGAGTGTTGCACGAGATTCTTTGAAATGCTAATGGCACTTGTGTTATCACACTTTATGGGAACATGAGAGAATGTCAAACCATAGTATAACTAAGTGTTTGTTTCATCCAAAGCACTTGTGCACATCCTAATTTGGCAGCAATGTCCTCGGCTAGCCTAACAATGCAAACCAAATTTGTTTCTTAAGGTGCCAAGACACAAGTGAGTGACCCTAAAAAGTGGATAGATGGTTCTTTAATAGTGCTTTTCATCAATTTTGCAACCACCAAAATCCGCATCCAAATAGCATATTAATTCAAAGTTATCACTCTTTGGATACCAAAGACCAATATCAATAGTGCCTTTCAAGTACCTAAAAATTCTTTTAACCGCATTCAAATGAGATTCTTTAGGACATGCTTGAAATCTAGCACATAAGCATACACTATACATGATATCTAGTCTACTAGCGCTATATAACAAGGAACCAATCATGCCTCTAGGTTTTGTTTTTCCGTCAATTTGAAGTACCTGTCTCATCCATGTCAAGCTTAATGGATGAGCCCGTAGGTGTGCCTTTTGTCTTCACATCTTCCAAATTGTATTTCTTGAGGAGGTCTCTTACGTACTTAGCTTGATTTATGAAGGTGTCATCCTTAAGTTGTTTGATTTGAAGACCAAGGAAGAAGTTTAGCTCTCCTATCATACTCATCTCAAATTCACTATGCATAGACTTAGCAAACTCTTCACAAAGTGAACCATTAGTAGCACCAAAGATAATATCATCAATATAGATTTAAACAATAAGCATGTCTTTATCCTTTGACTTAATGAAGAGAGTTGTATCGATTTTCCCCATTTTGAAACCACTAGATATAAGAAATTTTCTTAGCCTTTCATACCCAGCTCTAGGTGCTTATTTCAAGCCATTAAGTGCCTTTTTGAGTTTGAAAACATGGTTAGGGAAATTAAAGCTTTCAAACCTGGGTGGTTGTTCAACAAACACTTTCTCATTTATGAAACCAATTAAAAAAGCACTTTTCACATCCATTTGATATAAAATGAAATTTTTGTAACAAGCAAAAGCAAGCAACATTCTTATGGTTTCTAATCTAGCTACGGGAGCAAAGGTCTCTTCATAATCAATTCCTTCTAGTTGATTATATCCTTGGGCCACTAATCTTGCTTTATTTCTAATGATTATGTCATTTTCATCCATTTTGTTCCTTAGTATACCTCACTTAGTAAATTAAATAACACTTTGATTGTTAGGTCTTGGTACTAACTCCCAAACTTCGTTTCTTTCAAATTGATTTAGTTCTTCTTGTATGGCTATTACCCAATTTTCATCTACTATAGCATCATTTAATTTATTGGGTTCAATTTGGGAGATAAAAGCAATATTGTTGCAAATATTTCTAAGAAAGGATCTAGTTCTTACCCCATTGGATGGATTACCTATAATTTGATCTTATGGATGATTTGTGACAAATTTCCATTACTTTGGTAGTTCTTGACTAAATTCTCCTTGCTCAAGTTGAGGGGGTGGAGGAAGGGCCATGGGAGATTCTCCTTCTTTCTTTGATTTACTCTCCTCTTCTTGTTGATGATCTCCATCTTCAATTTGCAATCTTCCCATGGAGAGGTCCAAGCCTACATCATCATCAATATTTTCTCTTCTTTCTAGAGAGTCGTTAGATTCATCAAATACTACATGGATGGATTTTTCTATTACCACGGTCTTCTTGTTGAAAACCCTATAAGCTTTACTAGATAAAGAGTAACCATGAAAAAATCCAAAATTAGATTTTGCATCAAATTTTCCAAGGTTGTCCTGAAGCTTAAGTATGAAGCATTTACTTCCAAACACTTTGAAATGGCTAATGTTAGGTTTCTTATTTTTCCAAAGTTCATACGGAGTTTTGTCCAAAGATGGTCTTATCAAGACTCTATTCAATATATAACACGAAGTGTTGACCACTTCGGCCCAAAAATAGGTTGGTAAATTGTTTTCGTGAAGGATGGCTCTTGTCATATCTTGCAAGGTTCTATTTTTCTTTTCAACAAACCCATTTTGTTAAGGAGTTCTAGGAGCTGAAAAATTATGTTCAATTACATGCTCATCACGAAAGCCTTCAAACTCAACATTTTCAAATTCCCTTCCATGGTCACTTCTTATACAAGAGATCATAAAACCTTTTTCATTCTGAATTTTTCTACAAAGCTTTGAAAATTCATGGAAGGTATCATTTTTGTAAGCTAAAAACAAGACCCATGTTTACCTAAAGAAGTCATCCACAATTACGAATGCATATGATTTACCTTCAAGACTTGTAGTTCTTGAGGGACTAAATAAATCCATATGGAGAAGCTCTAGAGGTCTTGATGTAGAAATGAAATTTTTGTTTTTAAATGATGCTTTTATTTGCTTTCCCATTTGACATGCTTCACAAACTTTATCTTTTTCAAAAGAGATTTTGGGAAGGCCTCTAACAAGTTCATTTTTGTTAAATTGTGTAATGAGATTCATGTTCACATGTCCCAATCTCCTATGCCACAACCAACTCTCATCATGCATGCTAGAAAAACATCTATTATGGCTTTCATATTTTGAAATATCAATTGTATAAACATTTTCATTTCTATGGCCATGAAGATGATTTCATCATTTTGAGAGTCCTTGATGATGCAATGAGAGGATTCAAAAATCACTTTAAAACCTTTGTCATAAAGTTGACTAATGCTCAAAAGGTTCCCATCAACAAGCAACACATTTTCAATAAGAGAAGAAGAGTTGTTACCTATAGAACATGTCCAATGATTCTACATTTTCCATTGTCTCCAAAAGTCACGTACCCTTCTTTTCTTCTTGTGAGGAAGGCGAACTTTGACTCATCTCCGGTCATGTGCCTTGAATAACTACTATCCAAGAACCATTTTTCCTTCCTTGATCCCTACAAGAGAAAATCAAGGAGCTTTACGTACCTAAATCTTTTTGGGTCCTTGGTGGTTAGTTACCTTTGATTTTTCAATCCAAGTCCTTTTTTACTTAGAGCTTGAGGCCTTTTTGGATCCATTTCTAAGAGGACAAGTACTACTTATGTGTCCTCCTATACCACAAAAATCGCAAATCGTTCAAGGACTTTCACTTGTGGATTCTTTGACAAAATAGTTTTTAATATATTTTTCATTCTTTGAACATTTGTATCCTAGCCCCCTTTTATCAAAAACACATTTTTGGTTAGCTAAGATCATGTCAAATGCCTTTTGTCCATGAGAATTTTGAGTGAGGAGACTAACACCATTCTTTTAAGTAGCTCCTCCTTTCCTTCTCAAGAGAAATTTGAAGCTTCACTTTGAAAATTTCCTTTATTTCATCGTCTTTTGAAGCTCAAAAAGCTTTTTCTTAAGAGAGGTGTTCTTTTCATCAAGTTTATCGATGGCTTTAAGTAAATCATCATATTCAAATATAAAATCCTCGTTTTCATCAAAGTTAGAATATACTTCATCTTTGTCTTCAAAAGCCATGAAGCACATGTTGGCAACTTCATTCTAGTCTTCATCATCGGATGAGTCTTCACTTTGACTTCATGTTGCTACCATAGCTCTTATCTTTTCTCTCTTAGCTTTATAGAGAGGACAATCATACTTTACATGTCCCGGCTTTTTGCACTTGTAGCAAATCACTTCTTTTGCTCCTTCTCTATTTTCTTTTTCTTCTTTTGAAGGACTTTCCTTTATGTAGTTGCTTCTTTTATTGTAGGTCTTCCTACCATATTTATTCTTCATCATTTGTTTTTGCACTCACTTTGTGATGAGGGTAATATCATCTTCCATGTTGTTGATTTTTGTTTAATCAACAACTTTCCTTTCTTGAGCTTTTAGTGCAATGCTTTTCTTTTTGCCTTATTCCTTTTGCATTTCTTTCTCTTGTCTTGCAATTTTCATTTCATAGGTCAGTTACATTTATAAGTCTTTTCAAGAGGTAGTTCCTTCAAATTTTTTGCTTCCTCAATAGCTTCCGTTTTAGAGTTCCATTTAGGAGGTAGGCATCTTAGAATTTTAGATACTTTGTCTTGTTCACTTACCCTTTTTCCCAAGCCTTTAAGACCGTTTATAATATCCGTAAACCTAGTAAACATCTCAAAGAATAGATTCAGAAGACCCTCTTTCTCATCCGACCCATTGGGTGAGTCCAACCGATCTCGATGCCTGCTACCACTAAAGTGTAACACCCTTTTTTTTTTTCAAAAGTGTCGCGACCCGAATCCCCAGCCCTACTTGAATGGCGGATTCGAATCGGGGCCCGGTTTACTCCGACCGTTTTCATTTATCTTATCAAAAACATTTTTATTTATGTCATTTCATTTTAGAGTTTTCAATTACGCAGAAGCATTTCATTTACCATAGGCACAAGGCCTTTTTAAATATTGTGGAAATGGTTGCAAACAATAAACCCATAAACATTTACATTTATACAAACTCATTTACATTAAAGGCATTCTATGCCCCTTCAAAAAGGAGTACAAAACAATGTTTCTGAGTTTAACTCGTTTGATTACAAAATATCAATGTTCAAGAAGAATGGTATGTATATGACGGGGTATATACTTATACGCCGCAACTTTCTAGACTCCCATGCCTTTGTTCTCGGCCTTTCCGTTTCACCATACCGCACATAGTTGTGGAACTACACGCCTAAGCATTTTCATGCTTAAAGGGTTCTATAATAGACATTCACAACATGCCTTTATCCAATCATGCTTGTTACTCTATTTCAATGGTCAATGCATAAACAATACATATTCTTATACATTTATACACACTTTTATTTACAAACATGCATTTTCAATGCAACAATTCCTTCACAATTCAATTCATGAGATTTAAGCATATACTCTTAAAGATGTATTTGGTCAAAGTTTGTTATGTCACCTTGACTATTCAATTTATTTTCATGACGGATTCCGCTTGATGAATCCCGTCTTGTGTATCATCTCAGAATGCTAGCTTACCCATTTAAGCATCTGCTCACCATCATGACGGATGCCGACAAGGCATCCCATCACGAGGTGGAGTCATTTCTAACAATGTCATATCATCACGACGGATGCCAATCGGGCCAAGATCCCACTGGGTTTCGAGATTTAGCAATATAATTTTTCTATCATGGCGGGATGCCGATTTAAGGCATCCCGCCAAGTGGCATTAATGATTCACTTTGATTCGCTATGTCACAAGATGACAATATCGGGTTTAATCCAAAATAAATGCACACAAGCAAATATTTGACAATTCATCCCAATTTCTCTATTTCAAAACATTATGTGATTTCATATTACCTTTCAATTGACGTATGCATATTCCATACAATCATTTCACATTTACATAGTAAACTATTAATACACTTGAAGTAAGGATAGAGGTTCAGTGAACAAACCAAATTACCGATCCTATGTCTTTTTCGATACCAGTCCTAGGTCAGGTTGTCATCTTCACCCTTACCTAGTCAAATACAAATTCTCCACTCTTAGTGGTTAAACAAATAATCATGCTAAACGAATATCACAGAGGCAGTGAGGTACGGTACGTTTTCTCTCTCGTATACTCTTATATGAACCCCCATTAAACCTTTATTAGGGTCCCTAAACAATTGGTGTACGAATACGAGACTTAAGAGTGTAAGGGTTACGAAAACAGGGTTGTTGGAAGCTCCGGTACCAGCACCCCCTTGTTCGGTACAGGTACCAATCCCTCTTTGGTGAATGGGTACCGATACCCCAACTTTTCGTACCGGTACCAATTCCCCTTTGTACTATGGGTACCGGTACCCACTTTTGGTACTGGTACCAATGTGTGGGTTTTACCCAGAAATGGCAGATTTTGCCATTTCTCACCCATTTTTCTTCAATAAACCTCCTCAAATCCATCCTACATCAAAACCCACCATGGAATCCACCCAAAACAACTCTAAAAGTGGTTTAGCACCAATAAAAACCCCTTTTTCTTAAGTTAGGTGACGAGCTCTAATGAGTGTGTAAAAGTTACGTAAAAGTGTAGGCCCATACACTCAAGTATACACATCGAGTTCACGTAGTATAGTGGCTCATCAAGTATCGTTCCCACGAAGAGAAGCGTGTTGAATACTGGTTTAGCGTCCTAGACATTATTTGGGTCACGTCTTATAGTGAATTATGATTAACTTAACTAATCTAAGGAAAACCTAATATCAAAATATTGATTTAAAGTAATGATGTGAAAACTAGGGTTTTTTTGTCACCTACCACACCTGATGGATTTTAACCTAGATAATATATTTATTTAATATTTCATATGATTTATGTTAGCAGGTTGATTGTGCCTACAAGAGATTCTCTCTCGAGATATATCTGCCTATCTCGCCAGTGGGGTGTATTGCATCTCTACTACGATCCCTTGACTCTGAGATGCATAAATGTGCAAACCCTAATGCTACACTTGGAACCCGGGATATCTCTATTTCCCGATTGACCAAGTGTTGCTTTACCCATGTCCCTATGAGTCATCTTCTCTCGATTTCAAACTCCTAGCAATAGCATGCCAAAATTAGCCAAATGATAACATGCAATTAAATTCAGGAGTAAAGTAATCTTACAACTTCATACCAATATTAAATAAACCACAATTAATACATTAATCCATAATGGTGTGACTAGGGTTGACAAAACCCTAGAAAGAAAAGTTAGTTCATAATGATATTTATTACAGACTGAAAGATTTTTAACATCAAACGAATCAGGAAAAGAAATATAGAAGAAACCATCTTCGCGATCTCTCGAAATCCGCCTCTGTCAATCTTCCTGTATCCGTATGTCCTTCTCTTCTGTCTGCCTCTGAATCCCCCTTCATTCCTCGAAAATGCCTCCCTTGTATATCTCGGGACACGGGCCCATAATTGGCCCAGAATTCCAGGCCATTTAATGCTCCCAATTTTAAAGAAAACCTCGCTACGCCGCGGTGAAGGGGTCCTACGCCGCAAACGCTCCCGAGGCCACCGGACCCTTCCCCGGTTCGGCTGTTTCGCAGAACCTCCACGCCGTCGTGAAGGACTACGCCAGCCGTGAAGTGCTTCTGGCCACCGTTGCACCGAGGCCACTCGGCTTCCTTCTCATTTTATTCTCCCGCTCTCTGGGTCTTTCCTTCGCTTTATTTAGCTTCCTTTTTGCTTCTTAAATCTTCGTGTCCTACAAAACATTACAATATGGAGGATTAGCGCAATATTAGTGAATATGAATGTGAATCATGTAATTGAGTTATAAAATCACATAGAAATCTTATAGAAACGCATGCATAATTCACATCGATCAACACCCCCAAACTTAGTTTCTTGCTTGTCCCCAAGCAAGAACAGACTCTAAACAAGGCACTCAAGAATAAAGCGTAACTAACACTGATGATATGGGTCCAATACACATGATACCAAGAAAAAGGGTCAACATGTCCTACCTTAGATCCATGGACTACCCAGTTTGTTCAACCTCAAGAATCCGTGACCGAAGTCGCCTCACGACTAAGCAAGTCAACCCCCTTTTTAATGTTCAATAACCTTTCCCAAGGAGTCTATAGTGCGGTTAAAGTGTGATCTCTAATGCATAACCTGAATTTCGCACCCCCAAACTTGACCCTAACTTCTGCCTATTTGGAATAGGCTTAACACGCATGAGCAGAACACACTCATTTATTCACTCAACTAATCCTGGGTGGAATAACCTAAGATAAAATCAGCAGCACTAGTGACAAGAAGTTTTAGGTGAGGGTTCCTATAGCGAGGATCCATTGGTGACTCCCCACCAGTTGGTTAAGGGCACTGGGCATTCAGTTCCCCTCGAACTTTACCCCAAACACTCAACCAAACCTCGAGGTGCTAAACTGTGGAAATCATTCATCCTCTGTCCCATGTAGCGGGCAGTGAAGTCAATGGCTCCCGGCCAGTTGGCTCAGGGCATTAGGCTTTGAAAGGCCCCTTGGACTGTGCCCGGAATTCTGATTGGATGATCCACTTATACCAAACCAAAAGCTTATTTTTGACATTTTTTTTTTTTTTTACTTATTTGGGGCTCAAAGGCAATCCTCTTTTTCTAAGGTGTTCCATCACTTAGGTGTTTAAACTTTCCAAGGTTCGTAGAACTCTTGTATGCTGAGTCCGGAGTCTAGGCATACCCTGAAGATCACGTGTGTGTGTGCGATAGCTTACTTTAGGAAATGATTTCTTGAAATTTAAAAGAGGTGGCCAGACATGGTCATTCTCATCTCTTTACAATGCAGTCCCGATCGTCAAATGACCTTGGAGTTTCTTATTTACTCTAAACACAGTCATTCTGCGATCACTATGACTTCCCTTTAAGTAATCATGGCCAAGACTAAGCTGAGAAAAATTAATACCAAATCCGGAAACTACCATATCATAATAGTACCAAATGCAAACATAACTAGTACATAATAAACAAATCTCGGTCTTTAAACATGCTGAAAAAAAATAAAACTAACAAAAATTAGACTTAAAACATGCAGAAAAATAAAAACTAAGCCAACCCATACACCCAATAATTCAACAACATACAACCCTAAACTTAACCGACAAAGGTCCTCAATGATAGAGTGGAAATATGAAATCGAGATACGTCCCAAAGAATCACTATGGTGGCGATGGTGGTGGCGGTGGTGGTGGCGGTGGCGGAGTGTGAAAAGAGAGGAGCTGAGTCAACTGTTGCATGATTTGGTCCTGGTTGGAGCAAATGATGGCCATCTCGACCTTGATGGCATCCATATCCCGACCGGGCAACACTTGCCCCGAGACTCATCCCACAATAGCGCCAGCGTGTGGGCGAGCGCATAACTGGTATGCCAGTGGACTCGAGTCGAACCCAGGGGACCTCGTGGTGGGTCAGTCGTCCCGTGGTCACCCTTACTAGGGGCAAATTGCTAGCATCATCAAGCCGGCTTCCTCTTCCGACCTGTGGCCCCAATCTCGCCTTAGGCAATGGTAGGCTGGGTAGGCACTGGCCGCACTTGCTCCTGAGTCCAAATGGACCTTGGCCGCTTGGCATAACTGAGTAATAAGCGAGGTAATCAAAATTCCTGCATCGCCTCTTAGGTCGACTTAATCAACCCCCTCTCGATGACGAACCCGATATAGAACTTGAAGCCCTAGGTCATGGCGTAGAGAAGGATCATCTTGTCCTTTGTGACTATGCTAAGGTGCAAGGTAGGCTTGATTTTTACACACAAAAAATTGTATAAGGCCTTAGCCACCGGCGTGAGGGAATGCATCTGAAAATTGGTAAAGTCTCCCGTCGATGGCTGGCGTTTCCACACGCCCTGGCCCTTGGTGAGCTCTTACATCAAGTGTTCATAATCTGTGTCTGCAAATAAGGCCCTATATTCAACACTGTCGTCATCAAGCTGGCGTGAACTTTGATGGCTTTAGCACTAAATCACCCACTACCTCTGCAGGCTAAAAAATGAAGTAGGCCACTCGAATGGCATATTATAGTAATTCCTCGCACATCAGGATACTGGGACAGGTGCACGTAGTGTCCGCCAAACACTCGCCTGATGATGAAGTTGAAGAACGATTAGAGGTTGGAAAACCTCGCCGACAAACGAGCAGCCAACAGGACTCATGGTAGATTCGCCTACCCCCGAAATTAACCCGTGCTGATCCTCCCAGGGGGCAAGGCCGCCAAGGTGGTGGAGCCGACTTCGTTTATTTGCCGAGATCAACTTCCGTGGAGCCATTAGGGTAGATCTAAGTTAGGGTTTCAGCAAACAAGAAATGAGAGTGAGAGCGGAAAGGGCAGCCAAGAATTTGTGTAGGGGGGAAAATGAAGAGCCTGTGGGGTTTTTAAAAGAAATCAAAATTTTTGTTCGCTATGCAATGCGCAGGCTCCCACGCTGAAGATAGCCATGCAAGCACAGAGATCTACGCTTGCACAGACCGAAAGTTGAAAGATACACAAAGGGGCGTAGGTCTCACGCCCACAACGAACTGCAGCGGAGAAAAGAAAGTTTTTTTTTCTTTTTTCCACACAATGGGCGTAGATTACGCCACAAGATACCCGTTTGGAAAATTTTTGGGAAACACGAATTTGGCTCTCTCAAACTATAATGAACATGTAGACCCTTTAGTTATAGTGCTTACACCCTTCGGCAACCCTGAAAAACTCACAAAAACATTAAAACACACAAAAGTAAAGATTCCAAAAGCGAAAAATGTACCGAAGAGCAATTAAAA
The DNA here is from genome assembly GCA_016808115.1 of Tetrastigma voinierianum. NCBI lineage: Eukaryota > Viridiplantae > Streptophyta > Magnoliopsida > Vitales > Vitaceae > Tetrastigma > Tetrastigma voinierianum. The sequence goes on along the minus strand of JAEQBH010000476.1, from coordinate 628,834 downwards.
AGATCGAAAATAATGCAAGTTCAAAGAAGAAGGGGATCTCACAATACTTAGGTTGCCTCCCAAGAAGCACTATGTTTAATGTCGTTAGCTCAACATTCCTGCAACATACAACACTTAGACCGAAAAAACAACTGAACTGCTAGTGACCTTCCACACCCTTACTGTCCTACTTTAGGTGTGCTTAGAATGGTGGCCTGTCTTCCTGTATGGAATTCTCCTCTAAAATACGGTTTCAATCTCTGGGCATTGACTTTGAATTGTCCCTTCTCTTGATGCATTATTTCAACCCCTCGATAAGGAAATACTTAAACCACTTTGGAACGTATCTGACCATTTTGACTTCAACTTCACAGCAATAGTTTCACTTAGAATTGAACAACAAGACTTGGCCGACTCCTCGAACACTCAAACTCTTCCTACAATATGTTTGTAATGCCAAGCTATCGTCTTTTCCTTAGACATTTGAGCATTCATGTTTCCACTACAATCACTGACCACCTAAGCAAGATCTACTTCTCTCCGACTACTTTACTACATCCATATCATACCTAGTCGCTCTAGTATGCTCTATGTTCCAATTCCACCAGTTAAGTGGCATAAAGCTTTCCATAACCATCAATGGCGACATACCCAATGAGAGGTTTTAAATGTTGTCCCGTATGCCCAAAGTGCATCATCAATCTTCTTCGACCGCCTTCAAATATCGACCGGCTTTCTCCAGATGGACTTTATCTCTAGCTTGACACCTCCGCTGCTCCATTTGCCCTGTGGTGAGCACAGTGATGCTGTCAAGACACCATAAAGGCTTTTGCAGCACCTCATCACCGCCTTGTTGTAGAAACAGTACCTCCACCATAATCAATGGAGCCAACTAAATATGGGTCATAAGGAACTTGGCTACCATACTGGCATCATTAGTGCGTATCGATATTGCTTCTACCCATTTGGAGACGTAATCCAATGCAAGGAGAATATACAAGTTACTAAATGAAATAGGAATGGACTCCATGAATCCATCCCCACAAATCAACAACTAAACCTCTAGAATCAGGTGCATGGCGGAACATCCTGCTTCGGAAATGCTCCTATTCTTTTGCATTTATCATGCAGGTAGATACAACCGCATATCCTTAAAACAAGCTAGGCCGGTAGAAACCTGATTGAAGTACCTTTGCCGCTATCCTCTGGCCTTCAAAGTGCCCCCCACATGATAATGTGTGGTAGTGATTCAGAATACTGCCTATTTCGTCTTCTGGCACACATCGCCTTATCACTTGATCCAAGACAATGCTTGTATAAAAGAAGTCTTTCCCGCAGTAGCTTCAAGTGTGCAAAGAACCTCTTCTTTCGCTGGTAGCCAAAATAATGAGGATTACCTTTGATACGCTGGCACTACATAGTCGGCAAACCGAACAGGTTTGTGTCTTCAATTACAGAGTTGCTCATCCGAAATTATCATCACACAGACCTCACCTTCTGTGTTCTTCCAACCGTGACGATGGTCCGCCATTAGAATTTGCTCCCTTCGTGCCTTTTATCTCAGGCTGAATTCTCTTGCAATAGAGTACCACCAGAGCTAGTCTGGCTTCGCATCCTTTAGTCATTAGGTACGGATGGAATGAGTGGTTCACAAAATTATTACCTTATATTACAATCATAGGTTCAATTTGTTTCAAAAAGATAAATGCCAATAATTTTTCTGTAAAAGGCTCAACCCGGGCATCATTCAAAGTCCGGCTAAAGATAATGATAACCCTCAAATATCCTTCTCTTTTCTACCTCAAAGACCAAGCCCGATCCCATAGTCACTAGCGCCGCACATTAGCTCAAACTGGAGTCCCTAACTGGGTGCTACAAACTATAGGGGCCGATACCAATCTATCCTTCAGAATCGAAAATGCTTGTACACACAAGCCATCAAAACTAAATGCGTCCCTTGAACTATCAAACTGGACAAGGGCTTTGCAATCCAAGAGAACTCTTTTATGAACCGCCTATAGAACCCTGCGGTGTCCTAAAGCTTCTATGCCCTTACCCATGATGCAGAGTAGTTTCTCTGTTGTTTCATTCTTTACTGGTCCACTCATCTTCTGGCAGTAAATCCAAAGTGGTCATACTATACCTTCCTATACCATAAAGTGGCACTTCTCCCAATTCAGTACAAGATTGGTTTCCTCACATCTAATCAACACCGACCTCAGGTTTCCCCAATACTGAAAAGTCATCCATGAACACCTCAATTATCTTTTCAACCATATATGAGAATATGGCCATCATATATCACTGAATGTGCCTGTGTATTACGACATACCTCAGAAGGTATTCTTCCAGATGCGAATGTACCATAAGGGCAAGTGAATGTCATCTTCTCCTGATCCTTTATGGCTATAGCGATCTGATTGTAACTGGAATACCTATCCAAGAAACAGTAGTATTCATGCCCTGCTAGCCTATCTAACATCTGATCCAGAAACGGCAAGGGAAAATGGTGGCTGCAAATTTTATTCAATTCCCTAGAGTTGATGCACCTCCAACTTGTGACTGCTCTAGAAGGCAACAATGTATTATTCTCTCGCCTTTATCACTATTGTTCCTCCCTTTAGGCACCACCTGCATTCTGACTCACCCATGCAATCGGCCGTGAATAAGATATATAACCCCGGCAACTAGCCACTTCCTGCATTCCCACGGACTACTTTTCATGGTCGGGATTCCGCCTCCTCAGCTTCCACCAAGGCTTATGACCACTTTCAGCGCACTGCAGATGCACATAGAGGCAACTCTTTAACCTGGCCAGAGATCAACCAAGCGCACTATGGATCTCTGAAAATTTAACAAATTATCTTCTTCTACCGCCATCGTGACGAAATAATCACCGCACAGAGGCGCCCTAAGATAAGTATACCTCAAATGGTCGGGTAGTGGCTTTTACTCCATCTTAGGTGGTTGTTCAAGGACGGCACCGGGGCGCTTGAGCATTGCCAGTGGCTTTATAGCATTTCCTTCATTAGCTAGAAGAAGTCCATCCATTCTCATACTCTTTCGCCTCTTCCTCCCAGCCTTCCGATTCACTCCCGTACTCAAGCTAGTCTCCAGAAGGGTCAATGAGACCACTGCTAGACACTATAGCTCCTACTGCCTCTACTATGAAGCATGTATCACTCTCACCTGTGTCTTACAAATTCAAACACATTGAACTTGACCTCATCATCCTGCACTCTCAATTTAAACTCTCCCCTCTGCACATCAATCATTGCCCTACCAGTGGCTAGAAATGGTCTACCCAATATTATGGGTATTTCTTTATCTTCTTCCATATCCAAATGATGAACCACTGGAAGCATGAACTTATCTACCTACTCAGACGCCTTCTATCACCCCTGGATGTTTTAGTGACCTATATGTTAATTGGAGTGTAACTGTAATTGGGCGAGCTTCACCTAATCCCAGGTGTCTGAATATGGATAAAGGCATGAGGTTAATATTTAGCCCTAAGTCACGCGCTCTCTCAGCATGGAGTTCCCGATGGTAATAAGGGATAGTAAACTCGCTTCGGGGTCTTTCAGCTTTTCAGGGCAGTTTCTCCGGTTGACGGCACTACATTCCTTGGTGAGATTCTTTATTTCGAAGTCCAACAGTCTTCTTTTCTTCGACAGTATATCCTTTATGAATTTGACATAACTGGGCATCTGTTCTAACGCATCAGCAAATGGAATGTTGATGTGAAGTTTCTTGAACACTTTCATAAACTTTATGAATTGCTTGTCCAGTTTATTCTTTTCGGGGAGTTGATGCAAAGTAAAGCGATAGTTTTTCGGTGGTAATTTGGTCGATCTTTGGCCTTAGTTTCTTCTTCCACAAACTTTTTCTCTTGAAATTTGCTCCCTTTTACGTCTTGTCATTCTAAGCGTGGATTACTTCCTCGGAGTTTCTACCTCTCTTATCCTTTGGTGGCGCTAGAGTATTCTTCAATTCTCTCTGCTTCTCGATCTTGTGACTTTTACATGTTCATTAGCTAGTCTCGAGTTCACCTCGGAGTTACTAGGTAATGATCTGTGCTGCCTCTCATTCAACAATGTCGCAATTTGGACTATTTGCATCTCCAGGTTTCTGAGTTGGGCTCCTTGATTCACGGGTGGGTGGATGATTTCTGATGCTTTGATCTTGGTTTTGGAATGTGGCCTTCTTCTACCGTTCATTAAATGTCGCATTGAAGTCATCGTGTAATTCAGCTTCTTCGAATCTACTTTCTTCTACGGTGGTGGTTTTGCTTGCTTGAAGTAGTGGCATATTATTACGATTGTTTCTCACGGCTCGGATCTGAAGTGTTGATTAATTCGTTCTTTGTCATGTACTCACCCAAAACACATCTTCTTGATAACACACATTCACGAAAACCCGATTACCGTACTTGTAAAAATAACAAAAATAAGAAAAAAATTGAAGTATTATCTATGCCCCACTTCTCTGTGTCAATTAAACCTTTCCCGGCGTGGTGCCCAGCAGTGGCCCAGAAAGCGCGGTGTATAAAATGTACGCTGTGTCTTGCTGAAGTACACTTGTGTCGCCTCAGTATTATAGTGTACTGATCTGCAAATGCTCGATCCACGAGGGAAAGATGAAAATTGTCTGAAGTGCTTTTTGAAATGATATACGAATAAATGATTCTAAGAGAATTTGTATCGCAGTAACTAAGCTATTGGTTTTGGTGAATTGATAATGTAGAACTGGGTTAAATCTCCCCCTGTCACATTCGATGGATTATTCTCCACAAAGATATTTGTTATTAGATTGTTTGCCAACATATCGATGGCGAGGTGATCTTGCCTACGAGATATCCTCTCTCGGTATATTAAGCCTATTTAAGTGAATAGAATGCGAGTATATCTCTATCTCATTTCGGTGACCGAGAGGAAATGCTTAATGTTGAAACCAAAACCACCTTGGGTTCGAATATCCCATTACGAATCATTTAAGGCTCACTACCAGTCCACAGGCCACCCTCATCTCTCGAATCTACTCGGATCTTCGGTGTAAGTATGTTAATATTGACCCAGATATTATCATATAATAATTAACATGCAGTATAAATGGATGTGATAAATTAACATGATTGATTAACTTGTAGAAAGGTTAAATTCCTAATCATTATGCATGACGGGGTTTGATAACAATATTTAGAAATGAGTTTAGAACATCATGAAGAAAACGAATATGTAATGTGAAGAACATCTCATGTGATCCAAAAAATAATCAAAACCGTAATGGAAAAATAATCAGAAGTCGAGGATCCTTGATGCGTATTCTGCGGGTTCTCAATTCGTATCTCTGTATACGTTCTTGATACCCCCAATCGAGCCCCCTCGCATTTAATAGTGAGATCTGAGATTTTTGAAATTTGACGTCGTGACGTGGTGGCGGTCGCGACGTGGTGGCTAGTTGATTAACCCCACGTGTTGGTGACTTGGTGGCGTCGCGGCGATGGAAGGCGTGTCCCTTGACGTGGCGGTGGCTTCCTTGCGTACTCCACTCATTTCTCCAAAATGAAAGCTTCCAGAAGTTATTTATTTTACTTTCATCATGCACGTATTCCAAGCAAAAACTAAATAAGGAATCACTTAAATTATATAAATAATGCCAAAATCAACATGAAAATGCACAAGATTGGCCCAGTATAATGCGAGTGTTTAAGCACTCATCACACCCCAAACTTAATTTCTTGCTTGCCCTCGAAAGCAGAAGGCAGGCTCTAAACGGGACACACGCTGGAAGCAATATGCGGCTCTGGCTAAGACGGTAATACCATCTTTGAAAAATAGGGGATCGAATTTGGTGATTCACATACCTTGTTTGCTCGATGTTCAATGAAGGCATCTGAGATACTTGACTTTCGGTGACCGATTGAGGTATGTGAAAGCCTGACGTGCATCCACTCATGAGTGTTGATAGTAGTTCCCAGACCTATGTGCCCTATGGTGGGTGACCCCTCGAATATGCAGTTAAGATGCCCCCCAAACTTAAGTTGACCCACCTATTAGGAAGAATCGAACTAGGCAGGGATGAGAACGCGCTGATTATTCAATATCTACATATCTAGAATTTCCTGTACGAAAACAAAATGGAGAGACTGAGTGCCAGAAGTTTTAGCCCGAGTGTTCTGTAGCGGGGATCCATTGGTGACTCCCAACCTATTGGTTAAGGGCACCGAGGCATTAAGTTCCCTTCAAACTTCACCCCGAGACACTCAACCAAACTCGATGGCCCTGAGTTTGCGTGAATAGTCCATCTTACATCCCCATGTAACGGGCAATGAAGTCAATGACTCCGACGATTGGCTCTCGGGGCGTAGGCTTTGATAGGCCCCTCGGTATGCCGGAAGGATTAGATTGGATGATCCAGCTTATTCTTATGCATATGCCTATTTTTATTTCTTTTTCTTTTTCTCATGTTTTTGTATTTTTCTCTTTTGGTTGGGCTGATGGCAATCCTCTTTTTGTTTAGGTGTCCATTACTCAAATGGTTCGAATCTCCACCCCAGGTTGATCGAGCTTTAGTAGTTGGTTCGGTACTTATGCATGCTACGTCGTCACTAGTGTGTGAGTGTGATAGAGTTTTGAGAGTGGTTTCTTGACTACCGGGATTGGTTCCAGCCTTTTTCACCTATTCCATCTAATTCACAGGAGCATCAGACAAATGTATGCATCTGAACAAATCTATAGTGAACTCAATACAAATACGATCCTCGATTTTCAACATGGCACATTGGGACCTAATTACTACATTATGCATATTGAATATCCTAAAACAACAAACAACTAACAGCTGACTCTGCTTATAAACAAAATAATAGTACCTGATAACTCAAACAAATACTAACACTACCTATTTGCATGCAATACTAAAAACAAACACAACCCCAATCACGAACAACTAACAATCACTATAAACTACTAAAAAAACTAAAACAAGCATAAAATAAAGCGTGATAAACAAAACATAGTATCAGAGACAAAATACACCCAAACAAAAGTCCCATTCCCCATTGGTAAAATAAAAAACATAGAGGGTAAAGGACTCCCTGTAGATGTTAGCTGCGGTGCCAGCGGTGGCGGTGGGCACAGTGGAAGATTTAGGATTTGCTTGTGGCTAGCTGCGCCAACTCTTCTCTTTGTAGAATGATGCTTTGATTGGCGGAAGCTGTCACTGTCATCGGCCGCCTTGAGCGCCTCATGTCACGAGTGCCGAGGACTCGGTGCTCTGGTCTCATCCCGGGAATCGTCAAGCAGCTCGGTGGTGAAGCACGGGTCCTGATATCGGAGGAAGGACTAGGAGGACGGTGCTTTGAAATTTCTTGGGGTGGAGGTGGTGGAGGAGGTGAACGAGGGGCCCGACGATGTCATCTGGGTGTCTGATCCATATGACCCGAATGTCCCGGAAGCTAGATCCTCGTCTGAGGGCTCATGTCGATCATAGACCCCACAGGTTCGCGGGACACGGAGTGTGTCGCTTGGCCAGATATGGTCTTAATTGGGTGAAGCAGGGCCTCGTTGGTGTCGAGGGCACCGACGCCTGGCCGAATCGAGAAAAAGGGTGCGGTTCATCTTTGCATCCGGTTATGGGGATGGCATCCTCGATAGCTTTGCCCGGCAATCAATGGTATATCACCGTAAGATAGCGTAGTTGAAGCGAGGAGCGTAGGCGATCCACCTCACGTCGTCGTCGATTGCATAAGGCGAAGTGATAAAAGTGCCACACCTTAGGAATGTGAGCCCAGTGCTTGGCCTTGAAATTTCTTGCGTGGCGAGGCTGTTGATCATGCTCGCACGACCTTTAATTGACACTCGGATGACCTCGTGGTAGTGGTGCTCGCGGTGATCAAAGGGCCGGTGGGATATGCTCGAGGCCATAGCGTGGCTATTGATCGACTGGCCGAGTCGACCAATGCACCCTCGCACCCTGACCTTTTGAGGGCGGTGGGAGCGAGGGGTTGGCGTAGAATTCGAACTACGCTCATGGCGGTTTTTGGCGGGTTGGCCTGGCTGCTGACCTTGGCCTCGATAGTTTTGCTAAAATCGTCGGGAGTGGTGAAACCCCTTCTCCTTAATGAAGAGGATCGGTTTTTGAATTATGCTAAAGCCGTCCATGGCGTCGGTACAAACGAGGCATCGAATGTGGGATCGAGGCCTCGGCTTGGGCCTTCCGCAGCGGGCAACTTTTTGCTTGGTTTGCGGTTTTTATCCTAGAGACAAACCAAATAACAAACACACAATATACCACGACAAAAATTAACTAAAACACTACCTAAAGACTATTCAAAGACTAAAGGGCTCAAAACCACAATGAATCTAGTTAACTTGAAATGACACAAGACCTCTAGGCTACAAAACACATAAAGAAACACGAAAGCGACTATACCCAGCTAGAATCGGACACACGGTGGTGGAAAGCCACTATGGTCCCAGCCGGCGATGTGGGTGATACTACGATTAATTCGAGCAAAGGGAGATCTCTATCGGTCCGGTGAACTCGGCGCGTGCGAGAGGAGGCTAGGGTTTCGGGAAGAAGATGTGATTGCGGTGAAGGCGTGGCGCATTCTTGTTTAAACCGGTCTCGCGTCGCGTCGCGGGGTGCGTGACGTGTGAAAAACTTCGTTGTGGCGTATGACGTGCGAGAACAGCGTCGCGACGTGCGGCTATCAAATAGTGTCCCGCGGCGCGTGGGATTCAACGTCGCGGCGTGTGACGAAGTGACCAAATGGCGTCGCGGCGTGTAAAATGGCGTCGCGGCGTGAGAAGTCCGCGTCGCGGCGTGAAAGAATCCGCGTCGGCGTGGCGGGGGGCGCCCACAATTTGGCGTCGCGGCGTGTATAAGTGGCGTCGCGACGCGGGCGAAGTCCGTCGCGGCGGTGATCACCGTGGCGGCGTGGCCAAACCTTCTGATTTGGCGTGGCGGCGTGTATAAAATGGCGTCCACGCGTCAGCGACGTGAAATCCCACGTCGCGGCGTGTGAAGTCATTAAAATGGCGTTCGCGTAAAATACGTCGCGGCGTGACGAGAGAAGGTGCTCCCGAAATTTTCGATACATTATGCAGCCCACTTTTTTCGAGAACTCTCCACGTGCGAACTTCATTCCGGTCATTGAACATATTTGTAAGACACGCACCACGCTTGGGGGTCACTGCAATTAAACCAACAAACAAAACATTGATCATGAACCTGACTAGAAACAAAGTCTTGAAAATAACTTATAGAACTTAAAACTACAGAATTTGAAACACTTGGGTTGCCTCCCGAAGCGCTATGTTTAATGTCGTTAGCTCGACGACCACAGATCTCGGTGTGCGATATTCTTAGAAAGAAAGTGGGAAATTTTCTGCGTCTCCTTTTAGTGTGCACCCCCGTATTCGGTGGACGAAATACTCTTACATTCATGTACTTGCCCTCTCGGTGTCTTCCACGTGCGATAATAGGCTTTCTGGAAGTTATTAGCCTTGTCTTGCAAAATCTCGTATGTGAAGTTCTGAGATATCTTCATTTGGATCGTCGTCGGATGCTTCATGAGGTACGGAATACGCTGGAAAGAATGATCTCTTCTCCTTGGACTCTCAATTTGAGTTCACCTTCTTGCATTGATTTGAGCTTTCCATGGCCGGGAAGGTAAATTATAATTAAGGGCTGAGTCGTCTTCCTCCATGTATGCAGAATGACGAAGTGCAACTGGGCTTAATTTGACTTTTACTAGGACATTTTTCGATTATATACCAGGGATGTTGATAAGACTGTCTGCCAGTTGCAAGCGATTGTGGTTGATTTGGCTCCCGACTTTAGCCTTTTGAAACATCGGCGGCATCAAGTGGTGCTGGCCCCGAATCACCTGAGCTTTCAGGATACTTGGTTCCTATAGAGGAAGCGGTATAATGGCTGCCAGGATCTTGAAGTTTTGGGGGGAGTTTCTTTTGCAGGATGGCTCTGCATTCCTCAGTTAAGGCAATGGTCCATACTCTTCAATTTCTTCTTACTTACTTGAATCTTTCATAATTCACATAACCATGGCATATTCTCTAAATGCTTCCAAAAAATGGTATATTAATGGCCACGGAGTTTCTTGAAGATGTCGAAACTTTCGCGCTTCGATTACCTTTCTTGACCTCACGAGGTGAGTTGGTATAGCGGGTTCTTATTTTGTTTGTTTCTGGTTTCTTCCTGCTTTTATTATCATGCGCCCTCACATCTCGTGGTTGCTCATTTTAAATGCGGTCGGTCGGGATACTTTGGTCTTAACTCCTTAATTTTCAATTCTCTTTGCATTCAGGCTGTGACTCAGAAACCTCGACTCTTTTCCACTCCTTAGGTGATGTGGCCTTATGATACTCTTTTCCTTCTCCTCTAGGGTTTACCTCGAGTGGCAAGCGATGATCCATTGCTATGCAGTTGGCCATTTGCCCCATTTGAATCTCTAAATTTCTCAAATGTGCTAAAACGATTGTTCGATTGGGTTACTTTGTTCTTGCATATTCATGTAGTCATTCATGAGCGCGGAATCACGAAGTTAACATCACGTGCTAGAGCTTGCTCTAAATCCGGCTTCTTTTCAGGGTGGTTCATTGGCTGGTTTGATGGCATATTACGATTGTTCTCCATCATACCCTTATTACATTGTCGGATTCAGTTAGTACGCCACCGCAGCGCTGATTTTGATTACGATGGTTATTTGCCCCATACGGTCCTTCAGCATTTGTGATTGATTGATTAAATCTGCGACACGTCTTGGGCTTGCTCCCTTTGTAGGGTTTCTGTGACATTCTACACTACTATCTTGTCTCGAATTCACCTGACTCATTGGAGTGAGTGCGTATAACATGTCTTTGTTCCTACTTTGCCTATTGCCGTATTTAGTCATTTGACCACATGATTTACAGTTATTGAGAGCTGCATTGTCATGCCGCCACCGTGTTTGCGGTGTAGCCTTCCTCTGAGCCAGATTGGTGTTAGTTCTGACCATCTTCGATATCTGCATCACGCACAGTCGTGGTTTTCTTCATCAGCTGATCCTCCGGTGAGAGGCATCTATCATTGTTCGGGTTGTATTTCTCGAGACCATTGTAGAAGGTGTGGACTTAAATCCATCTGGTTGAGTGGTCGTGTGAGGACACTTCCACATAATTCATGGAACTGTCCATGCCTGCCGGGTTTCTCCCCACTCTAATTAATGCAGAGCGTGTTGATCTCTTGCTGGTATGCGATCTTGAAAGTGGAAGAACTTGGTCGAAAACTTTTGTACCAGTGGTTCCATGTAGTAATGGAATCTGGTGGCTATTTAGTTGCTTGATGTTTGGCCTCTATCCCAGTGAGGTGGGAATAAGCAGCCGCGATCTTAGGGCTTCTTCGGTGACCGGGTGTATTTGGTGGTGTGCGAGCTTCGAGGAAGTTAGTCGAATGCATGTTCGGGTTCTCATGGGTAATCCGTGGAACAATATGTTCACGAAGCATTTGTGCATGGTGACTTCAATTCAAAATTTGTTTGCTTAGATTGGCGGCGTCGATTCTTTATCCCGAACAAGCATTGGAGGTAGAAACGAACTCATCTAATAGCATGTCTGGATCGTCCGGTGTATGGGTGGCACAAACGATTTCTGGTCCGGCTTCTACGGCAGTTTCCGGTTGTTTCCTTAAAATCTTGTTCTTGAGTGTTTTCCATGACTATTGGAGTTCTACTGCATTGCGTTCTGTTCTCGGCGTAATCGTGAAGTGCTACGGCTCGGATCTACACAGTGTTGATTGGTCGGTTTCTTGTCGCATGTACTCACTAAAACATGCTGCGTGCTTACACGATAACAAAACCCGATTACAGTACTTGTAAAAATAACAAAATAAAGAAAATTCAAGATATTATCATATGCTTACTTCTCTATATCAAGTCAAGAAACCTTTCCCCGACAGCGGCGCCAAAAACGCGGTAAACGCGGTGTATAAAATGCGCTTTATGTGCGCGAAGTGCCGCAGCGATAAGCCCTCCCAGTAATATAGTGTACTAGTGTGCGATATCGATCCACGGGGAAAGATGAATTGACCTACGAAGTGCTTTTTAGACAATATCGAATAAATGATTCTAAGAGAAATTTGTACTATATTTGTAACTAGTTTATTGGTTTTGGTGAATTGATAATGTAGGAGCCTGAGGTTAAATCTCCCCTGTCACATTCGATGGATTATTCTCCTAAAGATATTTGTTATTCCGATTGTTTATAACATATCAATGGCGGAGTGATCTTGCCTACGAGATATCCTCTCTCGAGGTATATTCACTTTATTTACGTGAATAGAATCAGTATATCTCATCTCATTTCGGTGATGAGAAATGTAATGTTCAACCCAAAACCACCTTCGAGGTTCGAATATCTCTATTACGAGATCGAATTTCAAGGCTCTTCTACGAGATCCTGAATACCCTCATCTCTAGAATCTCGGATCTTCGGTGTAAGTATGTATTTAATAGTGGCGGATATTATCATAATTAACATGCGGTATAGAGCGGATGTGATAAATTAACAACAATTGATTAACATGAAGGTTAAATTCTAATCATTATGCAGCGACGGGGTTTGATGTAACCACAGAAATGAGTTTAGAACATCATGAAAGAAAGAAGCAAAATATGTAATGTGAAGAACATCCTCATGTGATCCAAAAAATAATCAAAACAATAATGAAAAACCAATACAAAAGTCGAGGAGATCCTTGAGTACGTGTTGCGAGGTTCTCCGGTCAGTATCTCTGGCGCCGTTATTGTGCCGAAATCCGAGCCTCGCGTTTAATGATGAGATCGCAGTTTTTGAGCTGGCGTCGGCGTGGTGGCGTCGCGGCGTGGTGGTGATTGATTAATCCCACGTCGTGACTTGGTAGCGTCGCGGCGTGCGATGACTTCCTTCACGAGCTCCTCATTTCTCGAAAATGGCTTCGAAGTTGTTCTTTTCGCCTCATCATGCGTATTCCAAGAACAAACTGAAATAAGGAATCTAACACTAAAATTATATAAATAATGCCAAATCAACATGAAAATGCAAGGCCGGCGAGTATAATGCGAGTGTTTTAGCGCTCATCGAGATACCAATTGAAAGTTCACTAGGACTTGTAACCTAACCAAGAGGGGTTGAATTGGTTTTCTCGAAATTTTACAACTGTCAATAATAAATCTTCCAGTTTAATCTGATATGGTAAATAAAGATAGGGATAGGGAAAACAAACACCAGATTTATAGTGGTTCGGCACACTCTTACCTACGTCCACTTCTCCCCAACCTTCAACCAGTGAGGGTTCCACTAGTGACAAGCTCTAACCTAAGCTTTTTTTTTTTACACTTGGATTATGGTTCCAATGGGCTCTTCACAAATCCTTCAAGTTCTACACACTTGAAATTTTCTAACTTAGATGCTGAGAGACACTCGAGCTCTCAGATATATGAAATACAACTCAAGCTTGGATGAACACAAGTGTGCCTCTAGAACTCACCACAAATGTAATGAATGCACTCACAATCTCGGTTTGAGAAATGATTCACAAGGGAAATGATGATTAAGAGGATATTCAACAAGTGTCTTACGCCTGCATTAGTCCCAGCTTTATTTATAGAGTTGGAATCTATTTAAAAATTTGCCAGCGGTCGGCCAGATTTTCTATATAATGGCAGTTTTATAGCAATTGAAATATAGCAGATTGAAACGGATCGACCGATTCGACCAGCCGTCGGCGGATTTCCATGACGGAATGAAGCCGATTCATAGAAAGCGGTTGGCCAGTTTATTTCTACCAACAATGGATAGCTCTTTGCATCCAATCGATCCGACCAACGATCGGCGGTTTAGTCTACAAAAGGATTGCTCACGCATCTAAGCGGTGACCAAGCGGGTTAACAATGCGGTGGCCGATTGATGCAAAACCGGTTTACCTTTTTTAGATGTTCAATTTGATGTGTTTTTGATTTCTAAACCTTAGATAAACATTGAAGCTTACTTTAGGATTATAAAGTCTAAGGTTTTATGCTCAAACTCAAGTTTTCAAAATATATGCAATTTTGGTTTTGAAAACAGAGTTTATGAGTGAATGCATGTGAATGATAGTTATCTCTAAAGTACACTACTACATTCATCTTTACATAGATTCCTAAGTTTACAAGGTCTTCATGGTATGCTTGAACTTGGAATCCCGGTTTCTTCTTGAGCTTGATTCTTAATTCAAATCTTGGATAAATGATGTAGTCTTTAAGTTCATAATTGCATGTAATCTGTCATTTGTCTTAAGTAAACCATTAGTAACTTAATACCTTGATATGTTATCATCAAAACCTCAATTTGAGATACCCTTGGGCCAACAAAGGCATATGACTGGTGGAAATTGGTGTTGAAAAGTCCGAAGATTCCAGATCTCATGCCTTGGGATTTCTTTGTCCAAGAGTTCAGGGCAAAGTACGTTACAGATATGTATAGGGAGACTGAGTGGAAGCAGTTCCTAAATTTGAAGCAAAATCTCAGTAGGTATGCACTTGAGTCAGTCCTCACCGAAGCATTTCGGTGTAGGCAATTTGAAGATAGACTGAATAAGTTCATAAAGAGGTATTTAACACTTGATACTTCTCTCCAACAAGTGAATTTTTATCAGTTGGTGCAGGCAGAAATGAAAGTGGAGTGTCACGAGGCAAGCGACGGAGAGAAGATTTGAGAGAAGATGAAGCTTTAGGGCTTCTTCCTCCTCGGGTAAAGAGCGAAGAGTCGAAGCTAGGAGTTAGTACATAGTTATACCACAAGGGGAAGAAGACAAGGAAATACAGTAGTACCTAGTACTATTAGAGGTGCTTCAACAGGACTAGGAGAAACTCCAGAGTGCCCTCATTGCCATCGACGACATTTGGGAGTTTGTAGATTGTTAACATGAGGGTGCTTTAGATGTGGTAGCACTGAACATTTTATGGAAAATTGTCCCAAAGAGTCAGGGACAATAGTAATCCTCAGAGTAACAGTAGAGGGAGGTCCGCGGCACCATCATCGACTCAAGATAGAGGGGGCTAGAGCCGGCGCAAGGCGAGGTACGAGTGTCGAGGCGGTGGGTCAATCTATGGCTTGGCGCGACACGAGCATATCTTTATGAAGGCTCGTGGGGACGGGAAGGTACGAAGTAATTCTTTAGTATAATTTCTCTTTATGGTATTGAAATGTACATTAATAGACATATATCACTCATTCCATATGTATGCATTACGCATGTGTTCGATGGGTGACAATGAGTGGAGTAAGCTACCATATGATATGCATGTAAACAATCCTTTGAGGCCTGATGTCAGTAATGAATAGGGTGTCTGAGTGCCCCATAGTTATCCGGAGATATAAAATTTCGATTGATTTGATTACTCTGCTTTAGAAATTTGATTTGATTCTAGGTATGGGTAATTTATCTAGCATAAAAGTTATACTAGATTATGAAAAGAAGACAGTAGTGTTGAGATGCTCTGACCAGTCAGAGGTGATAGTATAGGGCATTAGATCTAGCGCAATGTCCTATGTGATCTCAGCTATGCAGGCTAGGAGATTTATGAGGAAAGGATGTGAGACATATTTGGCCTTGATACTTGACACTAAAAGAGGTCAAGTAGATGTGGAAAAGATTCCAATAGTAAGGGAATTTCGAGATGTATTCCCTTAAGAGTTACCTGGCATTCCACCTGAGAGGGAGGTGGACTTGTCCATAGATATTGTACTAGGAACAACCCCGATTTCTAGGGCACCTTACTAGATGGCTCCTTCTGAATTAAAAGAGTTGAGGCTGTAGTTACAGGAGCTATTTGATAAAAGGTTTATTAGACCCAGTGTTTCTCCTTGGGGTGCACCTGTTTTATTTGTGAAGAAAAATGATGGCACATTATGAATGTGCATTGATTATAGACAGATCAATAAAGTAATAGTGAAGAACAAGTCCCCATTGCCTAGAATATAAGATTTATTTGATCAGTTGAACGGAGCAGGTATCTTTTCTAAGATAGATTTGCGATGCCCAGGTACTACGATTGAGTAAAGATGTTGTTGCCTGCGAAAACGTCAGACTACGATATGGTCATTACGAGGATTTTTAAGTAATGCCTTTAAGTTTAACGAATGCACGGCGGCATTTATGAATTTGATGAGCGAGGTGTTTACGACCACTTAAGATCATTTTATGGTGGTGTTTATTGATGATATATTGGTGTATTCCAAGAATGAGAAAGAGCATGAACAGCATCTGAGGATAGTTCTACAGACTTTGAGAGAAAAGCAGTTGTATGCCTGTTGACCATTTTCTTTATATAGATCAAATTTCTGCTACTATTACCAGAGGACTATTATCTAATCCTCAGTAAAGACATCAAAAACTTGTTGACCAAAATAGAACATGTATGCTCATAATAAAAATAATTTGTCATTAAATTCATTGAAGATTTAGTTTGGTTAAAATGCTGTAAGTGCACAGGTCATACAAGTAATAAAAGTGGACCTATAAGTCTGGATATCATTCCCACAGAGATAAAAAAGAATTTACAGTTCAACTACCCTAACTACTCAAGTTCCACACTATTTGAACTCCCGTTTTATATAATTTTCAGTATCCTAACTAGAATTCTACAGTTTAAATCTCTACATTTATAATAAAAGGAAAATTTACAATCCTAGACTTAACTAGACTGAACCAGATTATTGCTGGAAGTAGACACTGGGATTTCACTATTGTGAAATTATCAATTCCTGCAACATAATCTAATACTATTCTTTCATGAATTGGAATCTGAAAATGTCAAAGGCAAAAAAGGTAGTATGGTTGGATTTCTCCCTTAATATACATTTCTTTGTTTAGAAAGTCATGTTCATTTATGAAACATGTATCTAACTTGATACTTATGTCCAGTTTTCTCTATAAGATTTGGGTATTTTTATTTTCCAATTCTTCGTACCCATGTCTTATGACTACAGATTTCTTACTTCCTAAGATAGGGCCATTTTCCAGATCTCTACAAGATGAATGATGTCTCATCCTTGAGATCTTAAAGAGTTTTCTTTTTCCTTGATTAGATTCTCAACTAACACAGGATCAAGATCATTCCTCAAGACCAAGGAGAAATCTCTAATTGATTAAAGTGATAAATCCTTCAACTAATTCTCAAACCATGAGTAAATTTATGATTTATCTAAGTAATCTTTTAGAACTCATTAGTTCTTCAATAATAGTCTAGCATACCCCTAAGTAATGCATCCATGCTCTCAGGAATCTCCAACTCTATGTCACTCAGAGGGCCTCCTGGAAATTAGAGCTAGATAATAATCCTTAATTGGGTATAAGTTACTAATGTTGGGAACAATTCACTTCATGAACAACATCATTCAAATGAATTCGAAATTCTCAATCCAAGAAATCTCCTTCTAATTATGCAGGAAAGACCATAACTAACATCAAATATTTCCCAGCGAAAGTTGGGTTTCCAGAAAACTGAAGTCAAGATGGAGTGGTCCATACACAGTGGTAGCAAGTACACCATTTGGAGTAGTAACATTGAAAGCGAATCTGGAATGAATTGAGTGCTTGATCGAAGATTAAAGCATTATCTTGGAGGAAGCATGAAGGAAGCAGATCCAGATTTGGAACAGAGATAAGGAAATTACTGAAACTAAAGACACTTTGCAGCCTGTGTCTAGCTAAGGACATTAAACTGAGCAGGTTCTTGGGAGGCAACCCAAGCAAAGTCTTTATTTCTTTGTTGTTAACTTAGAGTGCTTATTGATTACTTTTATGATTTGGAAGTTTTACCTTAGATTGTGTTAGTAAGTTTGTTACGAAATTTTATCATTTGCTAAAAATGTTTTTAATGATAGACGGGAAAGATGGCCCC
This sequence comes from Tetrastigma voinierianum, assembly GCA_016808115.1. Taxonomy (NCBI): domain Eukaryota; kingdom Viridiplantae; phylum Streptophyta; class Magnoliopsida; order Vitales; family Vitaceae; genus Tetrastigma; species Tetrastigma voinierianum. The sequence continues at coordinate 610,929 of JAEQBH010000476.1, read as the reverse complement.
AGAATCAGCAATTATTGTAAAGCCTGCTTGCCTCAGCCAGATTGTGCAAAATTAGCTAAAGGAGTATTTCTATCTCTACATTTATTATAGATATGATACAAGGTTAAAGTTTAAAGAAATCTTGATGATTTTAGAGCAATAGTTTAGACAACTTTCAAGTGTTAGTCTTAAAATACTTTGATTGAATATTTTGATGCTAATGATTGTTGTTCATCATTGAATTAAATGAAATTTTGTTGCTATAAATGTTCTCACAAGCCTGAATTGCATCATTGAATTGTGAGGGATTAGTTGAATTGGAAGGTGGTTTAAACTTGTAGACATTTGAGGAATCAAATCTTTGCCAGCGACATTTGAAAATTCGATGTGACATCACTTCTTTACAACAGATGAAAACGTAAACGACTACTGGTTATGTTGCAACAAACTTTTGAGCGCAATGTTATGACAAAGAATAATAAGTAACATACTTCCTTTATGTCGCAACATAAATAATTTGGGACTCAAATTGAAAAAGCAATTTAATGTCGTGACACAAAGAATAAATGTTGCGACACAATCTCAAATTGAATGATTGAAAAGAATGTCGCGACATACTTTTCTGTGTATAGATGCATATTGTTGTCGCGATAAGATTTCTCATGTCGCGACAGAATTGTAGCCTGTAGATCTGATTAGTGCTCAAAAAGTGCTATTTTGAATCCTGTTTATTACAGGTTTTGAGCACTTTTTATGTACTAATTAGCGTAAGTAACGATTTACACATTAAGGTCCTGTTATTCTCTTGATCGCATTTTGTAGCTAATTTTGCTTAGTTTTGCAAGATAATCGGGCAAAAATTATGGTCGATTCAAACGAAGAACAGAGTTAGACTCATCGTTGCGGATCAAATCCCGGAAGGAAAGAAGAATGAAAGTGAAGAAAATGGAGCCTTCACAATTTGCATCCTCACAATTGTTGTTCATGTCTCCGGCCCGGCCTTTATTCACCCCTCCGGCCTTTGTTCACCTCCTTTTGACGCTTTTATGTTTTTGTTATGTTTTTCGTTTCTTCCCATTTTATCCCTTATATTAGCTTTTGGTTTTGGCTTCTTTTGTAATTTCGCTTGGCTCTGAGCGTATATAAGCCTCAGTCAAGCCCTGTATCACTCGATCAATTCGGCAATAAATTTTTTGGGATAAGCTTTCAGCTCTCCCGCGTTTTTCATTTTCTGCTTCTTTTTCTCCCCTTTTCTCCCACTTTCTGGGCAACCAAACACCCTCGGAGGATGACAACTCAGAGGATGAGTGGCTAAACCCCCTTCATCCTTGAAGATGAAGGCTACTGGAGGAGGGTTTCTGAGGGTTTCTCACAGTTTCAACGCAAGTGATTGTTGTCGTTTTTGTGTTTCCTCTCAACCCTAGGTTCAAATCCCTTTGATGCATCTTGAATGACTTGTACTTGGCAATCTTTTAGGGTTCAGTGGATGCTTATTGCTAGATCCACTAAGATTCATTAGTTGCCATTTATTAGTCATTGTAGGATAGGTCAAGGAGATAGGTTTCACTAACTAAGGCCATTAACGTTCAATAAATGCCATCTTTCAAAAGGGAAATTTATTAGGGTTCAGTTTTTATAGCCACATGAAGATCCGGTTTGGGAAATGACTATAGGTCATCCTCAGCGCGAGGAAATAGACGAGAATCAGCCGGTGACTTTTGAACCCAAATCCAGCGATGCAGCTTCAAGGATACTTCTTTTACATTTTATTTTATTTAAAAATTTCATTTTTCAAACATTACCCTCCTTGTTTTTATCACCACCTTAAAATCAGACAAATTCACCATTTTGGCCCTTCACTTATAAATCATTTGTCTTGAAGAAAACCCATCACAAAAGTTCGACCTAGAGCCTTTATCTTTTGTAGTAGCTTTGCTACGCGATGAGAACCTAGGTTATAAATATTGTTGATTCTAAGTACACCTACTGTGGCATGAATCAAATGACGCCATGGCCGGGGATGGTGCCTAATTGCAAATGATGATGTACTAAACACTTGTGATCCTCATCACAAGTACTAGTGAATTTCTTTTGTATTCCACAGTCATTTTTTTTAGTTTCATTTCACTATGTAAAAAAAAAAAAAAAAATTGTTGCAGGATTGTTTTTTGTGTAGTCTTGTGTTGCCCTGTTTTTGCTGCAGGAATCCACGTTCCAGTGGGCTTGAACTACAATCAAATGGAACACCTAGGGGGAGAATAGTATAGTGAGTACCTTGTGGAGAGAAACCCTAGAGCATACATGTCCGCGAGGATGAACCTTCCATGTGAGGTCGTGACCAGCGTAAGAGAGGAATCCTAATACATATAGGTCCGTGAGGTATGAAACCAATGGATGGTGCACCCCTACCTTGATGTTTCCCCAACTAATGCATTATTTGACAATACTTACAACCCTAGTTGGGGGAACCACACAAACTCCACATGGGAACCAAGACCTCCACAGTATGCATCTCCTCCACATCCACAGTATGCCTCTTCGTCTCAGCCTCAACCACCACAGCCAATCTCCCCAGTTGAGCAAGCAATTCTAGACCTTACCAAGCTAGTGGATGACTTTGTGGAAGAGCAGAAGACATTCAATCTTGATTAAGCCAAAGAATTCTATGCTATTGGAGAACTCACTGGACCGAAATTAGATGGGCTTAAAAAGTGGAATTAATCGTAATTGACAACTGCGGACATCAATTTCAAGGCTTGCCCCCGACAACATGTTCATCGAGAGGGAGAATCTGGAGGAAGAGTGTATTTTAGGTGAACATGCTCAAATGCAACCTCAGGGGGAATTGATCTTTGGAACCATTAGAGCTCTTGAGGAGCTGTGAGACGGGGAGGAGTAGGAAGGGCAAGGAAGAGCACAGGCTTACCACCACCCAATCCAGCCAGTGGATCCAGTGCCACTAAACCCAAAAAACAACCAGCTGCAGTCCATCACACTACACACATCACATACACAACACAAACACATACGTGAGCCATCCATTTAATTCAAAAACCCTCGAAATTAGTGGCCCTTGGTATAGCCTTTGCCACTACATCAAAGAACCTGAAACAGTTGCCCACATTGCATGGCCTGGCGGATGGTTAGTGTTGGTTGGTTGGAGCACGAACCTTGGCATCTCTAAGCTCCAAGCCAGTTCAGCTGACCGGTAATGAATTGGTTTGGGGAACATAGTCTCCCCAGCTTTTGTTTTCATCTTTTCTTATTTTACTTTATTTTATTTTATTTTATTTTGATTTCATTAATGTTTCTTTTAGATTTTCTCTAATTTTTAGTTAATTTTTTGTTTTTTAGATTAATTTTCATTTTTACGTAATTTTTCTTAACTTTTATTTATTTTGCAATTTGGCGAAATTTTGCAGGAGGTGGCCTAGAAATTTAGCAACCTTGCGAATTCAGCGAGGTTACTGTATTCTGCTTGAAATTTACTTAACTTTGCAATTGTTTTTTTATCTGTGTGACACTAGCCACTCTTTTGTCTTTTTTGTGATAAATAAATAAATAAACTATATATATATATATATATATATATATATATATATATATATATATATATATATATATATATATATATATATATATATATTTATTAAAATTTTTGGTCTTTGAAAATAAATAAAAAAATTAATTTTATTTTATTTATTTTATTTTATTTTTATTATTCAAAAAAATCTTTTATATTTATATATATATATATATATATATATATATATATATATATATATATATATATATATATATATATATATATATATATATATATATATATATATATATAAAATTTGCCGATTGCGAAATTTGGCAACATCTTTGCCTACACTGTTGCGCTCATAGCTTTATCATCACAGAACTGTTTTAGGCATTTTGAATGCGGTTGAGCTTAGAAGTGTAGAATCTAGGAAATCTAACAGAAAGAACACTTTTGAAATTTTTATGAAGTGAAATTTTCAAAATGCTCCCAACCTGTCACTTTTTTCTCTTTTGCTTATTCCTAACTTGTTCATTTGAAGCCCCAGCGGAGTGAATAAGGTGTCGATGGAAGGCTTGTGAAGTCTCTATCCAAACAACGAGTACATTTCATCAAGGAGGTAGCACTTTCCTAACTTTCAATCCGAGCCCGTTCAGGACAATGAGACATTTGGTTGGGGGAGAGTTAGCGAGTGGCTTTTGCATTTATGTTTTTGCTACTATTTTGAGCAAAGCCCGTTTGTGATATTCGGTGAGCTGGCTGGATTCCTTTTATTGAAGGTGTTATCTTATCTGGCTTATTTTTCAAAAATTGCACCCCATTTTTTTGTGTTTGCCTAGCTTGTAGTTTGAAAAATTTGAAACTTTGTCGATTCTATTGATGTTAAGATTGGTTCCATGCTAATTAGTGGATGATTAGTTGAATTCTTGCTGATTTTGACCTTTTTCTTCCACCTTTAGCTAACCACACACAGTGCACATCAGGTTTCTTCATAACCTGAAAAACTGCCTAGCCTCCTAAGCCTTGCAATAACCTACCCTAGTTTCGTTGACCACCTTTAATAGGTTAAAGACCCCCATGAATAAAAGGCCAATGTGTCTTCCAAAATAAAAAGAAAAGAAAAAGAAAAAGAAAAAAAAGAGAAAAATTGGCCTTTGCCCTGGCTTAGACACGGTCAGAAATTATATATTGAAAACACTTCGGCTTAGATGCCTAAGCAGTGGTTGGGAGCCACCTACTTAGTTCTCGCTACACGGGTGGATGGGTAGAGTTTAGCAAGTTGGCCAGGTCTTTTGAGTTCGAGAAATCATTCGAATTCAGAATTGAAACACGAAGAGTTATTGGTCGAAAGATCCTCGTGACTTGGTGCCCTAAGCCTTAATTGGTTAAGTCATGGTGTAGATCCCCATTACATGGACTTTGGTGGTCGATTCCTCGACATTGCATCCTACAACACAAAAGAGTTGTGGAATAAGAGCGGGTCTGATCTATTTAAGTGCAGTTAGCATCTTCCAGGTTGTGGCGTAGCTAAGTTGGGGGAGAGTGCGGTTGGCGGTTTATTGTTGAGGCGATCAAAGCGAACACTTAGATTTTGGTGGAAGTTTCTGGTTGATTCAGAGATGGGCTCTTGATGCTCAATTTTGTATGGCATTCATTCTCGAGACCAGTTATTAGGCAAGGCTTTGGCGGTGCTACTTAGGGTTAGGCATTTTCATTCACTACGCCTTTTTGAAATATAATTTTTGTAGGCGTAATTTTATTTTTGTTGTTTTTTGAATGCACTTTCTTTCTTTCCTTCTTTCATTGCTAAGGGACTAGCAATGTGTAGGTTAAGTGTGATTAGTGCTTTCAAAAAAGTGCTATTTTGAACCACATTTTGTGGGTTTTGAAACTTTTATGTCTTAATCCAGCGTAATTAACGATTCTGGCATTAAGGTCACTGTATTCTCTGTTAACATTTGTGGCTAATTTGTAGTTTTGCAAGATAATCGGGCGAAATTATGAAGTCGGTGGATTCAAACACGAAGAACGCAGTTTGAACTCCTTCGTTGAGATCGGATCCGGAAGGAAGAAGAAGCGAAAAGTCGAGAAAAATGCAGATAACATGAATTCGTCCCTCACGAGCCTTTGTTCATGTCTCAGGCCCGGTACTTATTCACCCCTCGAGTCACTGTTCACCGCTTTTGGCGGCTTTTATGTTTTTGTTATGTTTTTCGTTTCTTCCCATTTTTATCGCCCATATTAAGCTTTTGGTTTGGCTTCTTTTGCCAATTTGGCTTGGGCTACGGCGTATATAAGCCTCGGTCGAGCCACCGTATCACTCAATCGGTCGTGATAAATTTTTGGGAGAAGCTTTCCAACTCTCAGCGTTTTCATTCACCTTCTTTTTCTCACATTTCTCTCACTTTACGGCGACCAAACACCCTCGGAGGATGACAACTCGAAAGGATGAGTGGGCTAAACCCCTTCATTGAAGGCGAAGGCTCTTGGAGGAGGTTCCAAGGTTACGAGGGTTTCTCACAATTTATTGTGAGGTGATTGTTGTCGTTTTGTGTTTCTCTCAACCTAGGTTCAAATCATCGATGCATCTTGAATGACTTTATTACTTAGCGATCTTTTGCAGTTCGGTGGATGCTTATTGCTAGATCCTTTGAGATTCATTAGTTGTTATTTATTAGTCCTTTGTGGATGGGTCGAGGAGATAGGTTTCAGCGGTAGGGCCGTTAGCGTTGATAAATGCCCAAATAACCCAAAGGGAAATTTATTAGGGTTCGGTTTTATAGCCACATGAAGTCGTGCGATAGTATATGCGGTCATCCTCCTCAATGCGAGGAAATGGACTCGAGAACCCCTCAGTGACTTTTCGAACCCAAATCCAACAGCCTAACGCTTCAAGGATACTTCTTTTACATTTTAGTTTATTTAAATTTCATTTTTCCAAACCATACCCCTCACTGTTTTTTTCACCACCTTAAAATCCAAACCAAATTCACCATTTTGGCCTTCACTGTAAATCATTTGTGCAAAGAAAACCCATCCCTGAGTTCGACCCTGAGCCCTTTATCTTTGCAGTAGCTTTGCTGCGCGGTAGAACTAGGTTATAAATATTGTTGATTCTAGAAAGTACACTGCTTTGTGGCGTAGACTCGAGATCCTTTAAGTTTGTTACCTTATGAATGTTTTGAGAATAAGAAATTTTGAGTACAAATTTTAATTTGAAAAGTCACAAGATAAATTCTGATTAAGATAAAGGTTATTGTTGACCTAGCCATTATTGTCGCGACAAGCGAAGAGAGAAACATTCATTTATTGAATCATTAAGCGAGTTTTGAAGCGAAAGGCCTCTTTCTTTCAATTACCTCCATCATTCATACTCTCACACAAATCCTTTCTTCCTCTCTTCGAAATCTCAAAACCCTAGACTTGAAGAACCTAAACCTCAAATCCAGGCTCGAAATGGCAGGAACCCAAGCTTCAGTCCCCCAAATCTTAGTGAGATGATGGGGGAAGGAATATGCGCGACGGTAGAGCGGAGGTTCATGCGGAACCTCAAGCGAAACAACCCGGTTGCAAAACCCCGGAAGTGCGAGGAGAATAGAAGCCCAGGAGCTCAGAAACGGCGAAAGAAGAACCTAGCAAATCAGAGATGAGCAAAATTAAGAGTCAGAAGACGACAATGCATTCATCTCAAATAAAGCTTACTCTTTCTGGAAGGAAAATTTGAGCGACAAAGGATTTATAGGAGAGAGGGGTTTTGGAAAGTTCTTCTCACCCTTTGTTGAGACAATCAAGAAAAGGGGCTAGAGTTTGTTCTACATGCACAAATCACTTGGGTTTGCTGCAGTAGTCAGGGAATTTTACGCTAACATAGCAAAGATGAAAGAAGATTCTGTGGGCCATCATCTCCCCTTAGAACTGGAATACAAAGCTATGTGGGCCATCAAGAAATTGACTTGTGACTTTCAAGCTGCAAAGGAAAAGAGATTACTCCAAATGAATGAACTGGAAGAGCTAAGAAATGAAACTTATGACAATGCCAGGAATCTGAAGAAAGACGGCGGTGTAGTATGGTCGAAAGGTCTTGGGAGAGAATTCAAGGCGAGGAGGAACAAGTTCTCTTATACAACTCGAATAAAGTTATTCCTCGAGCCCAGAACCAAAATTGAGTGGTCCTTTACGGTCAGTGGCAAGTACACCCTTTGGGATGATAACATTGAGGCCCGAGATGCGGAGGTGAATTCAAGGTAAGCAGTCGGGCGAATGCGCACGCCTGAGCCACCAGGTTTCTTTGCTTGATGAGTTAAAATTTTCGCCAACATGGCAAAGATGAAAGAAGATTATGTGTGTAACACCCCGAAATACACCCTAGTCGTTTTTAAACATAATTAGGGTATATTATAAGTGCATTTTGAAAATTTTCGCAATTATTATTTTGCTAAATGAAAATTCGAAACACAGAATTTATGCAAGATCTGAGGCAAATTTAGATTTGTGAAATAAGGACCTAAGGGTCGAATGAAAATGAGCTTAAATGCTAGTGATTTAAATGTTAAGTGGTATGTTAAATGGGGTGATATTAGGAAACTTAAAATGCGAAAATGAGAAATGAGACCTAAGTGTAGAAGGCTGAGCATGGCCTTACACTTAAATGGTTCTAAGACGAATGTTGGGGCTAGAAGCTCATTTTGGTGCAAATCTCGTTTTGGGAGAGAAAGAGAGGAGAAAAGGGGAGAAGAGCTAGGGCTTGAAGAAGATCAAGTTTTGGTTAGGTTTCTTCCCATTTTCTTGCTCCTTTGTGATCAAACAACTTAGAAGTGAAGATCTGAAGAGGCTAAGGTAAGAAAACAAAACCCTAACTTTCCCTTTTTGTGATTTTTGATTTTGGGAAGAAGCTAGCAGGAAAAAGAGGTTTTAATTAGTCCTAACCATTATTGGAGTGGTTTGGTGGGGATTATGGTGGATATGAAATCGTGAGTTTAGATGAAGTTATTTGAGTTTTGTGGGTGAGAAATGGCAAAATCTTGCCATTTCTTGGCGGGAATTTCTTCACGTGGTACCCGATGCAGTGAGGTGCAGGCACCCATGGGGCGAAGACGAGAAATGAGTGCCGTGCCCGAATTTCACGGGAAAAGGGTTGAATGTAGGTGCCTTGATCAAAGTAATGCCAGGGTGCGCCTGCTCTAACGCCACGATTTTGTACCTTTGCATTATTAAGCCCGGATTCGGCATTGCAACGATAGTATAGGAACCCTAATAAAATGACTAATAGGGGTTCAAATAAGAATGAACCTAAGTGAAAAATGTATCATTACCTCCTCAGTGGCGAATTTGATTTTAGCAAACTTAGTGCCACTGATGATATAGTAAGTTCTAGAAATGCATATAATTGTAAAGGCGCTGGTGGATATTGAATGACCGGCATCTACACATTTTTGTAGGCGGGCACGTATAGTACTTTGGTACACTTTGATTAGTGCGACGACACTCTCTGACCGTAACGATACGTTCCCAGTGCCAGTGCTTCTCTTATCGATCTTGACGGCTCTCGATCGTGCTTATTTAGCGTTCCGTACTTGGTACTCTCTGTTCGTCAGGCGACACTCTCTATCGGTCTTGACACTCTGCTATTAACTACGGCACCTCGGTACTATCTGTACATGGTCACTTATTGTGTTATGTCCTACTCATTTCGTATTAAGTGCAAGTAGTGACGACCATATGATAAGAGTGCGAATAACAGGAATAGGTAAAGTAATATTACATTGTTACGCTCCCGAATGTACCTACGGGTACCTCTGTATAAGTATAAGCTCTGTAGTACCTATAGGTCCCTCGGTACAAGTATAAGCTCTATAACTCCAACGGGATATCTGAACAAGTATAAGTCTGTTATAAGTACAAGTATGTGTATAAGTTTGTTATATGAATTCATGAAAAATTATGATATCTGTTACTATTATATGCTTACTGTAAATGAGTATTTGTGCATGTGTATACATATAAGTCAAATGTTTTCCACTAAGCGTTAAGCTTACCACGGGTTTTAATCCGTGTAGGTATAGAAAGGAGGGACATCATGATCTTTCTCGATACATTGAGGTCGGCATATGAGAGTCCGTCGCTTGTAGGTTTTGCGCTCGATTATGTAAATGTAAATGTATGGTTTGTATGGGTATATGTAAATGGGACTCGGAATTTGTATGTATTGACCTTTTGTAAAACACCACTCGATTGGTAGTTTTATTTTGTATCTTTGTATATGATATTTTGATTCAATTATAAGACAGGACCACCAATGTGAAAAGCGGGTAAAGAGTCGATATAGTCTAGCGCCCCTTCATCACTTCAGCCGAGGGGTTGGGGTGTGACATTGTGTGTCGAGGTGTGTATGGGTTCTAATGGGCTATGAAAGGATCAATGAGGTGCTCCAAATCAAAGATCCTAAAAATGGATCTAAGTACAAGAAACTGCTTAAAGAGCCAAACCATGAGAAGATTGTAAAATTCTTGACGGTCGGAAAGGGAAATGGAGCTCAACAAAGAAGAACCCCACGAATCAGTGTGACTCCTCACAAAAGCTAAGGTATGGTTTTATTTCGTATACATCAGCTCCTTACCACCAAGCATTTGAGCCTGATAAAAAGAGTGAAGTATCATCTTGTATGCCGCCACGAAGGGATCTGATTTGATGTTGGGAAGATAATTGAATCATCTGTCGGGGCACCGGGAAAAATGTGAAAGAGATTAATCCCCGTCCATCAATAATCCAGAGCTCATCTTGGCAAGAGTTCATGGGGTATGGCGAAGAAACACCTTGAGTTTCTCCTTTGACCTTGAAGGGATAGCAAAGGCCCAAGAACAAAAGAGAAAGGAAATGGAGATTCTTGAAGTGGCAGGCTTTGATGAAAATGAAGAGTGGGGATGGGACAAATCCCGAGAGAAGGCAATTGTATGAGGAGGAGATGCGAGAGCAGGAAAAACCCACGATCATTCATTCACCTCCTAATGTAAGGGAGACTTTTTCTGAACCAGCAGAGTGCTCCAAGAGAAATCAAGGAAATGCTGAAATTAAGAAGATGTTGGTGTCAATGAAGAAAGAAATGGTGGAGAAAGAGAAAAGGTGGGAGGCTTGACAACGGAAAATCGAGAAGGAGGAATTTGCAGGCTAATTCGAAAGAGAACATGATGGGAACTAATGCTAAAACAAAGAGATGAGGAATGGAAAGAGGAAATAAAAAGGAGAGAAAGAGCACTAATGCAAAGGCTGGATTCAAAAATAAATACCTTCTACAATGAATAGCTAAAAAGGGATGAAGATGTGCTGATCTTTTTTAGAAGAGAGGAAGATGGAAGCCGACATCTTTGCGAAGGCCTGAGGGTTCAAATATCTTTACAAAGAACAGTTCAAGGAATTTGGAAAGATCATAGAGAAGAGAGACAAGGAGCTAGAGATGGATAACAACTACAGACAGAAATTGTGGAATGATAGTTTGGACCAGGTGAATTCAAATTTAGCGAACATACATAATGTGATCAACGAACTTGCGGAAGGATGCATGAACAATGCGGCTCAGGCAAGGTCCATTTAGTGCATACGGTGGAACATACAAATAGTCACGCCTCTTTCGGAGAAGATCCACAGTAAAAGAAAAGCCAAGCATCTCCATTCTCGAGTTCCTCCATCTTTAGAGTTACCTTTAACCTTGGGCCTCGAGCAGAAAAAATCCCAAATCCTCTGAAGAAAGAAGATAAACTCACGGCACTCTATTTCCTCTCAAAAACTAAATCCATAATCTGTTCCTCATCCTCTTTGTATTGAAGCCCATTCCTGCGAATAAAATAAAAATTTTAGCAAAAATTGTGTTCTTTTGTGTTTTGGTTTTTGATTGATGTATTTTAATTAATTGTCTTTGCTTCATTGTTTGCCATTTGCTTGGTTGAATAAAGAAGAAATCAACTACCTGGATAATATTGTTTATTTGTTGCAGCATGTTTGGGGGAAATGACTTGAGAACAGTTGTGGTTGTGTTGAATTGTTGTGAGCTAAATGCATAATCAAAATGAACTTTTTTACTTGATTAAAATAACACAACAACAAAAATTCAAATCGATAATATTAAATAAGATATTTATTGATGAATACAAATACCTAGATTGAAAAAGGAAGTTATGGTTTAAACTTTCAGATGATTGGAATGATGGAATTTGGAAGATGTTATCGATGACTTGATAATAGAACCTTTTCATACTCACAGATTAATTGTTAAGTTTGGTTTAAGGAAAAGACTCATTTTAATAATAAATGCCTTGATTATAATTTTTAAACTCATGTTTTCCCTGTTACCTATAAGTGTATGACTATATCTGAAATTTAAAACATTTATATATATTATCTTATAATACGAAAGACTACATTGCAATTAGTAAATAGTCTTATATTATCTTATAATATAAAAAGACTACGTTGTTAATTAAGCCGTAGTCTTATATTATCTTATAATATAAAAAGACTACGTTTTTAATGAAGTCGTAGTCTTATATTATCTTATAATATAAAAGACTACAGTCTTATTTAAGACGTAGTCTAATATAAAACTAAAAATTTATTTATTTTTTCTCTCCTAATTAAGAATGTAGTCTTTTATCATTTTCCTAAAAAAATTTATCCTTTTTCTTAAAAAAAACCCCTCTCTTTTAAGAACCTCTCTTATCACCTTATCTGTACGTTTGAATAGAAAAAAAAAATTATTTATTTTTTCTCTCCTAACTAAGAATGTAGTCTTTTATCCTTTTCCTAAAAATTTTTATCCTTTTTCTTAAAAAAATCCTCTCTTTTAAGAAACCCTCTCTTATCACCTTATCTAGCCACGTTTGAAGAGAAAAAAATTATTTATTTTCTCTCCACAATTAGAATGTAGTCTTTAATCCTTTCTAAGAGTATCTTTCTTAAAAAAACCCTCTCTTTTAAGAAACCCTCTCTCATCACCTTATCTAGCCATGTTTGAAGAGGATCACAGCTGTTTGATCAGGTGTGAGAGAGACGGTTCATTTTCCATAAAAAAAAAAAAACCTTATTCTCTCTTAACGTTCTCTCTTCTCCCTCTTACTTCATCTTCCATTCTCAGCCGCATTTGAAGAGGATCCACGGGTGTTCAGGTGCAAGACTCAGACGGATCCGATGGTGCTTTCACTCGACCAGGGAAAACGCCGCGTGAGGGGCTTCGTTGGTCTTCGTCCATGTGGGATTCCCAGGAACGTGAAGACGTGAAGAGGACATGAATCCAAGGAAAACGCTTGGCAAGACGTGAAGAGGACGACGTGAAGCAGACAGGCACCATGGGAAGAAGGTGAAGATGCTGCTTTATCTCTCCCTCTCTTCTCAATCTCTTTCGTTTCATCCCGCTCTCTCTCTCTCTCTCTCTCTCCTCTCTCTCTAATTCCACATGGGATTCCAGGTGAAGACGTGAAGCCAGAAAAACGCTCGGCCAGGACAAGTGAACGCTTGGAAGTCCATGGGAAGGGAGACGCCACAGGAAGAAGGTGAAGATGCGCTTTATCTCACCCTTTCTTCTCGATCTCTTTTGTTTCATCTCAATCTCTCTCTCTCTCTCTCTCTCTCTCTCTCTCTCTCTCTCTCTCTCTCTCTCTCTCTCTCTCTCTCTCGCTCTCTCTCTTTCTAATTCCACGTGGGATTCCCAGGAACGTGAAGATGTGAAGCCAGGGAAAACACTCGGCCAGGACATGAAGAGCACGACGTGAAGCGGACGCTTGGAAGTCCATAGGAAGGGAGACACCACGAGAAAGAAAGGTGAAGTCAGACACTGCTCTCTCCGCTCTTCTCGATCTCTTTCGTTTCATCTCTCTCTCTCTCTCTCTCTCTTTTGCCTTTCTTTTTCCTCCCTCTCAGTGGCTCGAATCCTCTCCCAAACTTTTTCGGAGGGCTCCTCCTTGCACCACACAACGGGCCTTGTCAATTGGGCGACCCGGTAGGGGCGAAACAACACGTAGTGGTGGACCGAGAAAACGAGGCAAGCGAAATTTGAATCTGAAGACCACAGCGCAGCATGGGCGCACGTCAAAGGATGCCATCTACAGCCCCTTACGATTCATACAAGATCTCATCAATAATTTAAATTCAAATGCATAATTTAAAGTCAAATAAAAATGATGATATATTACAAGCTTTATATTACAAAATGTCATGCAAATTTAAAGTGCCACCACATATCTCATTTTTGATACAAATAATTATGCTTTATCCATATCTCATATTTGTTTGGCATTTAATAAATTTCTTTTTATTTTTTAAATATATTATAGTTATTTATATTTGAAAAAATGTATCTTTAGTCATGACTCATATAATATATAATAAAAACAATATGGTAAGCTCAGACTCAAATAAATGTATTATTTAATTTAATAAGATATTTTGTGATTAATAAAATATAGTTTAAAAAAAAATATAGGATTGGTTTTTAATTCTCTAAATAAAAATATAGTTTAAATAAAAATATGGTAAGCTGCACTTTGTACATGTTTTACTCTTGCACACTTTCACTACACTTTATTTTTGTGTTCTTACATATAAATATATAAATTGCCTTCCACTCCACTTTGTTCATGTTCTTACTCACCTTGAAAAATTACTTTTAGGCTGTCAGATCTTGGATCATTCTTGGTAGATCTAGGTTGATCTAGTAAGGAATTTGTCTTTCTCCTTTAACTTCTATTTCCATTTTAGGGACATAGATGATGGATTCACCAGACATGGAAAGTAAGTCAAAAGAAATTGATGACAAAGCAAAGAAAGTTGAACCAATGTAAGTTATTATTTATCTTTTTAATTTACTTGTCATCTTTCAATTTTTTTTACTTGTATATGGTTTGATAAATTTAATTAGTTTGTTAGATAAAATCATTTATGTTTATTGATTTAATTAACTAGTTACTAGTATTTTTTGAATTTAAATAGATTAGATAATCTTAATTTTCTAGCGATAAACGTACAAAAGATCGCAAGGATGGTATCGACTTTTGAATTATGTTAAAAAAATTTAGATGACCTTAGTTTTCTCACAATGTCCTGCATAAAATGTTAGAATATGAAAGTTCATGATATCCACGAGTGGTTAAAGATCATCTTTTTGTAATGAGCTTATCGGCTTCAGTTATGACATATGGACATGGCATGGAGAAAACATATGTAATGTTGAGGAAGATAAGTGTACCTTAGATGCTGAAGAATGTTGTCTTCAATACAATGATGATATCAATGCTATGGAAATGGTTGAATCAACCAGAGATCTATTTGAATGTAATCCAGATAAATTCGTTGACTTGTTAGATGATGTCGAGCGCCCTTTATACACTGGTTGTAGTGGGTTCACTAAGCTTTCTGTTTTGGTACAATTATACAACTTTAAAACAAAATATGGGTGGAGCGATGCAAGTTTCAATGAGCTATTAAGCTTTTGGGGTGATGTGCTTCCAAAAGGAAATTTGATGCCAACATCAATATATGAAGCAAAAAAGACATTGTGCGCCTTAGGAATGCAATATGAAAGATACACGCATGTCCAAATGATTGCATTTTGTATAGAAATGCAAACAAGGATGTTGATGTATGTCAGGTATTTACGAATCAAGATGGAAAAAATTCCTAAAAGAGGATCGATAATCCAAAAGTAGGCATGCGGCAAAAGAGAAAGTTGTGTGGTATTTTTGATACCGGGTTTAAGAAGAATGTATGGTGTTTTCGTCAAATATCGAAAGATTTGATATGGCATTCTAGTGAAAGAGAAGTTGACAATTACATTCGACATCCAACAGATGCAGCATCATGGAAATTAATAGACCACAAATGGCCTAATTTCGCATGTGAGCCACGAAATCTCTGTTTGGCACTTGCAGCAGATGGGATAAATCCACAGCTCATAAGTAGTCGTCACGATTACATGGCTTGTTGTGCCCAATACCTCTGATCTCCACCATGGTTGTGTATGAAGCAAAAATTCATGATGTTAACCTTATTAATATCAGGTCTTAAGCAGCCGGGAAATGATATTGACATCTTCTTACAACCACTTAATGATGATTTAAAAATGCTATGGGATGTCGGTGTTGAAGTTTACGATGCATACTTGCAAGAGGTATTCACCTTAAAGGTCGTATTACTTTGGATGATAAATGATTTTCCCGCGTATGGAAATTTGAGTGGTTGCAGTGTTAAGGGTTATTTGGCTTGCCCAATTTGTGCTGAAAATATACAGAGTGTATACTTGAAACATAGTCGAAAAAATGTGTACCAAGGTCATAGGAGATTTTTGCGCAGAAATCATCCATATAGAAGAGAAAAAAAGGCGTTTAATGGTTGTCAAGAGTTTGACGTTGAGCCTAAACCTTTAACTGGAACATAAATTTTACAAAAGATCAGAAATATTAATTATGTGTATGGGAAAAAACAAGCAAATATAGAGCAAGTTGAGAATTCAAAAAAGAAGGACAAGGTTCGAGAGGCAAAGTTTAAAGTTGCATGGAAAAGAAGGTCAATATTTTTTTATCTTGAATATTGGGAGTTTCTTCATGTACGTCATGTCTTAGATGTGATGCATATTGAGAAAAACGTATGTGAGAGCATCGTGGGAACCCTTCTTGATATACCTGGAAAGTCAAAGGACGGACTAAGCAGTCGTTTAGATCTAGTAAATCTGGGAATTAGAAGTGAGTTACAACCAATAGTGGATGAGAAAAGGACATATTTGCCTACTGCAAGTTACACACTTTCTAGGGCTGAGAAAATCCAAATTTTGCAGGAATGTTATCTTCACTTAAAAGTTCTAGATGGATCTTTAACTTAGAAATTGTGTTTCTATGGAAGAATTGAAGCTTTATGGCCTAAAATCTCACTTGGCTACCACACTTTGATCCAACAAATTCTTCCATTGACATTAAGGATTGTTGAATAAGAACATGAGATCCTGACTAGACTAAGTTTGTTCTTCAATGCGCTACTTGTGAAGTTGTGGATACTTGCGATCTCGGTTTGCTCTGAAGAACTTGTGAAGACATTATGTACGATGGAAAGAATTATCTCCTTCATTTTTGACATAATGGTTCATTTTAACAATACACCTTGTCACGCAAAGTCGATTATGTGGACCAGTCTATTTAGATGGATTAATCCTTTTGAAGATTCATGAAGAACTTAAAAGGATATGTATGCAATCCTTGATAGGCAGGAAGAGTTGCATTCTTGGAATGTAGAATATTGTTCGATACTTGTCAAATATAGGCGATTGGGATCCATCAATGAGAAATGAGTGTGATGGTCAAGAAAGTATTGGAAAATCACTTTCTAGTTCTCATGTATTTAGAGGCGTCTCGAAGAGTTAGAAATGACACATCTTTATGTGTTGGAAAATACAGCAGTTGAAGCCTATATAGAGTAAGTCAGACCCATCATGTTATTTGAGTCTAAATTCATAAATGTTCTTATTGTTAAAGTATGTGGTCATAATTGAATAAGTTTTTAACATACGGGTAACACATGGAAGAGTGGCTTGACTAATCGGATAAAACAAAGAGACAAAGTGAAGTCCCGGGATGAGTAATAGAGCACGTTCATAAATTGGTTGCATGAAAAGGTATATGACTATGTTCTGTAGCATCTTATAGGAGAGTCATCATTTGTTTATACTTAACTATTATTTTATTTGTTAAATCTTAAAAATGAATGTAGGTTGCATTTGAATTAAGGAATCCGATGGCTCTCTCATTTTACGTCTGTTTGAGAGTGGATATCTCATGGACCCAGCCCAGTGATAAGATATGATGGATATCTTATAAATGGAGTTCAATTCCACACCTAAAACGTGATAGTACGGATGTGTTCGAGGAATAGTGGTGTCACCTTACTTGCTAAAACAATACCAAAGTATGCACAGCTTGAAGGATAAGAATCCGATAATTTCAAACATGTCCTTTTATGGGGTTCTTCAAGATATATGGGAACTTGATTATATTGAATTTAAGGTGGTAGTTTTTAAGTGTCAATGGGTTGAGAGCTCTAGTGGAGTTAAAGAAGACGAAGATGGATGCACATTGGTTGATCTTACCAAAATCGGACATAAGTCATATTCTTTTATTTTGTCTACTCATGCCCAGCAAGTATTTTATGTAGAAGATGGAAATGATCCAGCTTGGTCGATTGTAGTTCCAAACTCAAGGCACATGTTTAATGGTTATTCAAATGATGATGAGTTAGGTGATACGGTCTTAGAACATTGTGTTATCATATCATTGCCTGATATACAGTCTTTTGATATTATGGATGATTCTCAACTGCACTTGTAATCGGGATGATGGTGAGGTGCTTGGATTGCCCAGGTGGCATGGGAGAGAGAGAGGAGAGGAGAGAGGAGTAATAGGGACAATCGTATATTCGTTTGTTTGTTATTTTATTATATTTATTTTTATATATTATGGTTTGTTAAAATAATTATAATTTACTCTTATTGTGTCTGAGGGTTGACTGCGAATGAAGAACCTCGTCAGCCTTCGAGAGAAAGGTCAAAGAAAAAGGGGTCCAATAACTATGCCTAAAGTAGTAAAAGCTAGGTCTCATGGAGAAGTAAAGGAGGTGACTTACAATAGAAGAGGATAATCTTTAGGAGAGGTTAATACGGAAATGCAAAGTTATCTAGGGTATTAATCGAGAACCCTTGTACTTTATTAATTCGAAAATTGACTTTCAGTTCCTAAAGAACTGAAAAACAAAATTTGGATTCAAATAAAGGTGAGTTTTTTCTTACTTTTTTTAATTGAATTTTTATTTCATTAGTATGCTCTTATGTATTTCTATGATTTTGTAGAAAACTTATAATGTGCCAGTTGAAGGAAAGAAGCATTTGTCATGCAGCATGCAAAAATAGAGACAATTTAGGTTCAAGTTAAGGACAAAATTCTTGAATCCATTGGAGGATAGGCGACCCTTGTTTGACAACCCTCCTAAGAACTATCCATTCATAAAAAAAAAATGCTTGGAATGCCTTTGTCAGTTGATATAGTTCTCCAGAATTTCAGGAATGGAGTCGATTGCAAAGTAAAAGAGCAAAAAACAATGAGTATCGACATCATTCATCTAGGCATGGATTTGTTAATGTGGAAGAAAAGATAGTAAGTGTTGAATATTTAGTTCTACATCGTTGAGAAATTATTAGCTAATTTTTTATTAAAATATTTGTTGTCTTATAATTATAGAAAAAAGAGATGGGAATCAATGAAGACATTGGACAAAGTGTTGTATGGAAAACATTTATTCAAAAGGTGATGGTTAGATAGTGAAGTCATCGAAGTCATATAGAAAATTGTAAGTAAATATGTTATTGTTAATTTAACTAGCTAATTATAGATTCTTTTATAACTGTGGTGTTTTATCTATCTAGGGATAGATATACAATGAAGAGTGAAAGATGGATCAATACAAAAATCGGGACAAAAAGATATACTAGGAATGGCATTGGGAAATCTCGAACATAGTGGTCGAGTAAGGGGTGTTGGAGGCATGGTTACACCTACAACCTATTTCAATATTCGAAAGAAGCTAAAAAGCAGCGAACTCTTACAGCATTTGTTAGAAGAACAAAAATTTGAACCAACAACAAGAAGATCTTGAGGAAGAAAATCATTACTTGATCAGCTACGTCAACTTCATGAAGAAAATACAAAGTTGAGAGAAATTCCTAAAATTGTTGTAAGTGTTTATTATGTTTCAGACAAAGGTTGCTGATGGTCGGTTAAAAAACTGCATCCAAATAAAACTATTGCTGCTTCTGATAAACAAAATGATGCAAATATAGAATTAGTTTCCATTGAATAAAGAAACATGCAAAAGGTATGTTAATATTTACTTATATTTGTAGCATTTTATTTAATTCTTAGTACTTATATTTTCTAATGTTATTGCTTTGAAGGAAAAATCATGCAAATTGATAGTAGAATCTATTGATAATATAATTGGATATGGTACAATGATTGAGAATGTAGCACCAAACTCTGTTGTACATGGAGTTCCTTTGGGTATTCATAATTATCGTGTATCTATTAATGTTTGTTTTGATGATGATGCTCTCCTTTCAGCCAACAGTGGTGATAGTGATCTGTGAAAGATAAAGATTTTGTTGGTTCTCACGTTGCATGGCCTCGATCATTAGTTATTGATGATCGAGTCAAGGTATCTTAAACCTTTTTAACTTATCTATAAATTTATGATTAATTTATAATGATAGACTATTTGTTATGTAACATATGTGAATTGAATTTCATTATTATGAATAGGCTAAGATTGTTTCGCAAAAGTTACAGTTAGAAAACAAAGAAAAGGGTCCATGGAGTTTGTCATATTTAAATAATTACATTGCCAAAAAGAAGTTTAGGAATCTGAATGCAATAATTGTGGTATTGGATGTTGGTGTCTTTGATTATGAACGAGTCTGTTATATTATTCGAGAAGATATCGATAACTTTTGCTCAATGGAGAAGATTACTTCTAGTTGTATTGTGTTATATATGAGGTAATAAGATATTTTTATATTTTTTGCATTTCATATGCAATTACCATATGTTACAAGTTTCTAATAAAAACTGTAGAATTGAATAAATTGATTTGTGTAGCTATTTGTACAAGCCAGGCTCAAAGAAATCAAAGCCCCTTTCCTGACATGTATGGCTTCATGAATACTAGACAAATCTACGTACTCTAGATCGAGGTGGAGCGATCGGTTGATGCTAAAAAGATTAGAGCATTGTTATGGATCAATTATTTCTAGCTCATATAACTGCAGGTAAAGTAGTTTTTTAATGAAAAATGATATTTTGATATTAAGTTGTTGATTATGACACCCCCCAAGTAGGAAGTCAGTTGACTACTGCGTCGACATGGAATACTTTCGTGAATGTGTTGACAGACATTTTTCACGAAAATCGGGCAAGTCTCCTTTTGTCTGGGAGCTCTACCCGAAATAAAACTTGTATATAATCATCCCTGACATTAATATCATGAGTACAAAACGACCGCTTGGGCTGATACAACACTACTCATCAATATATATATATATATATATCGACTATATCGATAGTTTCAGTTCGGTGTTTTGCTCTTATACAACATATATTAAAATTAAAAAAAATTATAATACATGTAGAACCGTAACCACATTCGGGCTTCTTACAAGAACTAGTCTCTAGAGACTGACGAGTCTCTACATACGCTCCTTGTACACAGCAAAATAGTATCCCTCGACGAGGTGAGCTAATAATGCTCGGTAGTGGAATACTTTAAGTGGGCTACTGCTCCCACCCCCAAGTGCATATGCAATGCTCCAAAATAAACACACATTTAAGCGAATGCATGAGTCCTGCTTGAATGTCTAGCGATCATCTCATACCAGGGTCCTCAGGCTCCTCACCTCGCCTAAGCCTCATTATGAGAATTATTATTATTGTTGTGGACAACCCTCCGTGTGTATATCAATTGGTAAGTCTCCCAGGCTTGATTGATGTTTTTATATGAATGGAGTGCCTTCGATTGGTAGTTCGGAGTAGTTGATATTTTTTTATGTGTGGACTACCCTCAGATAATTATTATTTTAGATGACCATCAGAAGCGAATTCTCTCTGAAGTAAATGCAAGTAAGCTCCGGCTCACATCGTCTGCAGGATGTACAGGTGCATAATACAATACATGATGTCAATTTCATTACAGTCTATCACACATGCAAATATATAATCATGCACATATTTACATAAATTTAAATCACACAATCATGTCATGTAATTTCATATTTCATATACCAAAAATTAGCTCGCTTGGGCTAATTATCAAACACGAACAATTAGACTTGATATTTCGACCCGAGCATGTTATTTACAAAAATTATTTTAAGTGAATACTATTCTCGTGGTGATAAAACCAGGTTTCTTGTTCACGAAGCCTTTATCAATCATCGGTTCACTTTGTGAACCCGAATTTCACGGCCATTTCCGGCCTCATACACATCAATGCATCATTTGTTTCACAAATTTCATAATTAACCAACCAAACAGCCCATAAAACTGTTACGGGCTGCTCCATGGCTCCCAAAAATTTCAATAATTCGGTCCCAAGTTTTGGGACCCGATCAGCAACCGTTGACTCAAATGCGGCAAAGCGTTGTAAAGCGACCCAAATAAAGTGGCAAAACCAGTAGGGAGCGCACCTGAGATTTGTCGAGCTCGCCGAGATAGATGCCGGCGATGGCGTCTCGCGTATGGCGAACTTCTTGCTGGCTGGGTGGAATTTAAACCGGTCGGATTTTCCAGAAAGTTAGAGAGAAGCTTGATACTCTCTCTCTAAAAACAAAATGAATTCGGCTACTGGTTCTTTTCCCCCTCCTTTTCACGTTTTCTCACCTTTTTAATTTGAGAAGAAGAGTACTATTCATTTTTAGATGCTATTATCCCATTACTTGATTTTAAAAATCTGCGATAATGTGGCCCATTTAGGTTTGGCGTTAGACGTATCTCGGCCGTCGTTTTAAGCCGTTTCTCTGCTGTCTGCTTATAGCGCATTGGTATGTGATATATGTGGCTTTCGATGCAAGTAAGAAAATCGTTTCTGTGTGGCTTATCACGCCGAAAAAATGTGCCAACTCAGGCGTCTGAGTCGATGGTCGGCCAGTGCTAGCTAGATTTCATGAGACGATTCAAACGGTGAAATCGTTTTTCATCGAGATGCAGAGAATAAATTTTGGATTTTTTGATGAAGTGCGATTTTTCTTTTGCTTTAAATTTGAAATTTCGGGTCTTATTGATTATTGTTATGTTTATGAGGATCAAGCCAGTCCTTTGTGGTTATTGACCCTTATGGGGACAAAATATATTTTTTTGATTCTATTGGACGTTCAGTGGGAAAAGAATTGAAAGGTGTTACATTATCGTAAGTATTTATTTTTCTTTTAATTTTATAGTAATTTATGAACTTCATATCATTTGAGTCTCACACTATTATTATACTTTATTAAATTAGTACTCAAATATACAATGCTAAAGCTGACAAGATTGCAAGAAAAAAACTTATTTGAGAAATTCTAATGGAGTATATTAGGTTGCATTCTTTTTAATAATTCATAAAATTAGTTCTTATTTGTTTGAATCTTATAAAAACTTTTAAATTCATTTTTCAGGTGTTGAATGTGGCTATTATGTCATCATGTATATGAAGGAGATCATTAAAAATCATATCATTTCAACCGATGAAAATGTAGGTTATTATTGCGTACGTGATTCATATAAGTAGTACTTTTTATGGTTTTAGATTTTTATATCATGTTATTTAGTGCTCTTTTTCTGAGTAACTTATGTATATATGCAGTTTGGTGAGAATAAAACTTATAAACAAGGAGAGATCGACATTATGCGTAGAGAATGGGTTGAGTACTTGCAAGGCTTCATTTAAAGAAATGTTATGGATCTTTGTTTATAAAACAATATTGGATATTTGTATGACCGTATTGGATATTTCAATTCAATATTTTTGGTATTTTTTGAATCAAAGTATATGTTTGTATGACAGATTTCGATATTATACTACATTTTGAAAATGTAGCTCAAATGTTCATAATAGACTATGTTTTTCAATAAAAAGTAATCTTTTTGTACATTTGTAGATAGCAAAAACATGAAGTTAAAGTAGTTTAACTAATACGCCTAAAACGTAGTCTTTGCAACATAATAAACGAGTTAAAAGTCAAAAAAATGTAGTTAAAAGTAGTTTAACTACGTTTAAAAACGTAGTCTTTTGTTCATAATAGACGTAGTTAAATGTTGAAAAACGTAGTCTTTTGTACAGTTATATACTACATTTTCTGATAAAAACATAGTCTAAATATATTTAAAGACTACGTTTTTTTTACTTTTAACTACATCTAAAAACATAGTCTAAACTTGGGACTTTTAACTACACTCACACTTTTAACTGTACTCACCTAGACTACAGTTTAGAAAACGTAGTCTAGATATAAAAGACTACGTTTTTTAGACGTAGTCTAATTAAAAAATTGTTGTAGTGTTGAGACCTTTGTTGTAAACAGTAAGGTTAGTAAAAATCCTGAAAAACAATGCACATGGTTAAAGTGAGTCCTTAACAAATTGTGAAAAATTAGGGACGTCTTCTGGGTTCATTCACAATCAAATAGTCCAAGGTCCTAGAACTTGTTAGATTATTAGTCAAGGCGAAATCCTAGGTAATACCACTAATAGGAAGTGATACAGCCATCCTCAAAGACGTCTTTCAAGCCTACCCTCATAATATGCACAAGCATACACTTTAGTTCCAGAATTGAGCCAAATTGCCTAATTTCTTCATTGAAACAGCAATTAGAACCTCAATTACTTCCTTTATTCTAATCCTACTGTAAAGAACCCTTTATTACCCAGATTTTAGGAAAAGAACTTCAAAATGCAGAAAAGGACAAGATTGGGGGAATATTATTTAGTTTTGAAAGGAAAAACAAGAATAAAGAATGAAAGAAAGAAAAGAACAAATGAAGGAAAGGAAAGGAATGCAAAGAAGAAGTCATGGAGTGTGAATTGTTAAATTGGAATAAGTTTTGTCTTGTGGCCTTCCTCTCTTGAACAATTAAGTTCATAAGGGTGTTTCAACACCTAGTACCCTAATGTCAACTGGTATGGGAGCTGCTAACCCAAAGTTCTCTAAGAGTGGTAGAAAGCCTAAAAAGACAAAACATTGCACTATTCCTAAAAATCTTTGGCAAGTGAAAAGAAAAACAAAAAGGGCTTCTATCTAAAGGGACTGACTTTATTAGAATGATAGTAGCAAATAACATTATCAAGATGAGAGTATGCAGTATGGACATCAAGACCAAGTTTGGGGGAAAATTTCTTTTCTGATATTAGTAAGAAAAGAAAGGGATGAAGGATAGAGACAAAGATGCAAAAAGTGAAGGTTGGAATCCGGGTAATTTTTAGCCTAAATTCTCCAATTAACCACCCAATAACCCAAGCCAAACTTTACAAGCCTAAAAGACCTAATTGATCTTGAAGATTGTATTTGCCTAGACTAATATGAAAAACAAGCATATGGGACTTAAAATGATATACAATAACTATCGACCTCGTAAGATTAGTTATCAACCAAGGAGAAAGGTGTCAAGACTCATCACACACTCATTGATCAGGATGAATTGACTGAATTGTTTACATATCAGAAATCATTAGTTTTGTTTTGTGATAGAAATTGAAAATTTTTCGTAAGTCTGAATTGAAAACTAAATTTGAAACCAGTTGTAACTAACTAGTTTCAATTTAGGAGGCCGGCTTAAAAGGATCATAGTGGTAAAAGTCAAAATGTCCCTAAAATAGCCGAATCTGTTTGAGGACAAACAAAATTTTCTTTTCTTTGCTTAGGACAAGCAAAAACTCTTAAGTTTGGGATGGATGAGTCTTAACCATATTTAACTATTAAGCATTTTGCAGAGCTGTGACTGCGACGTTAAATTACGATTTATTCACCAACTTTGTGTTTTGCGTGCGACCAAAAGAGAAAATCCAGCAATAAGAAGAGAAAAAGAGTAATTGCAGCATTCTATGTCGCGACAGAGTTTTGTGTGTCGCGACAAGCGTCCAAGCGAGTGGCTAAGGAAGAATGTCACGACAGTATTTCTTCTATTGCAACACGAAGGGCTAAGTATAGAAGAAGAGCAATGTCGCAACAAAAGACAAGCAGGTTATGCATGCGGTTCCCTGTCAGGATATTCTTCCTTAGCCACTCGCTGATGCTTGTCACGACATAAAACTCTATGGCTATAGAATGTCGCAGAATTGCTCTTTTTTCTTTCTTTATTGTTGGATTTTTCATTTTTGAATTAAAACCTACAAACACAAAGTTGGTGAATAATCCATAATTTGACATTAAAACAGATCTAAATATACTAAAAATAAGCCATAAAAATGGATTAAAAATAGATGAGTTTAAGACTCATCAATGCCAAGCTGAGTAAATGTGATTTTTGGCTAAATGAAGTTTTCTTCCTAGGCCACATTGTCTCTGCTGAAGGAATTAAAGTTGATCCAACTAAGATTGAAGCTATTGGGAACTAGAAGCCACCCCAAAATGTGACAGAAGTGAGGAGTTTTATGGGGTTAACCGGATATTATAGAAGATTTGTGAATGGCTATTCTATCATAGCATCTCCACTCACCAAATTGCTCAGAAAAGATGTGAAGTTTGAGTAGACTGACAAGTGCCAAGCTAGCTTTGCGCAGTTAAAGCAATTGCTAATTGAAGCTCCAGTGTTGACACAACCGACCCAGGGTAAAGAGTATACCTTGTACAGTGATGCTTCAAGGATAGGTATGAGATGTGTGCTAATGCAAGATAGTAAAGTTGTGGCCTATGCATCTAGGCAATTGAAGCTTCATGAGCAGAATTATCCTACTCATGACCTAGAGTTGGCTGCGGTAGTGTTTGCTTTGAAAATATGGCGTAGACCCTCAATTTTGTCCCTCAACACTTGCATTTATCCTTTCGGTGTCACACTCACCCATCGGTCTCATATGGCACCGTTAGGGTCCTTTTAGGCTTAGTCGATCTTCGAGCCTCGGGTGGGCTTGTATGTGGTACATTGAGTGCGTATAGTTATCAACATCGTACATAAGAAGCAAGGCC
Source organism: Tetrastigma voinierianum (assembly GCA_016808115.1). Lineage (NCBI taxonomy): Eukaryota > Viridiplantae > Streptophyta > Magnoliopsida > Vitales > Vitaceae > Tetrastigma > Tetrastigma voinierianum. The sequence goes on along the minus strand of JAEQBH010000476.1, from coordinate 584,696 downwards.
TCCCCGAGGTTTTAACTCAATCGGAGTTTATTGGAGTATGTCGAATGAAGAGCACTTGGGCTTGTTTCGATCATATCTCCCTCATCCGAACTCGGAATCTTGCACCATTTTTTTTATGGACTCCTTGTTCTCCAACGAATATTCTATCAAAATTTCAGAATTTTTCCCAATCGGCTCAACTAGTCCTCAAAGTTTCAGTTTAGGTAGAATTCATTGAAGCATGTCTATTTTCGGAGCACTTGGGCTTGTTTCGATCTATCTCCCTCATCTAAACTAGAAATCATGCACCATTTCTTTTGTTAGATTCCCTACTCATCAGCACCTTTCGACAAAATTCGAGAATTTTTATCAACCAAATTGACCAGCTTTGGGAACCCATTTTATTCTGCTCAAGGATTTCAATTAAAGTTCATTATTGGAGCACGTTCTAATTCGGAGCACCCGAGCTTTTTTTGGTCATATCTCTCTCATCTAAACTCATAATCATACTCCATTTTTTTTATTGGATTCCTTGTTCTTCAAGGAACATTCTGTCAAATTTTCAAAATTTTTCTCAACCAGCTCCACCGATTGGCATCCGGTTCCAACTGTTCTTCGAGTCAACTTGTATGGAGCATTGATTTTGGTGGTTTTAGAGCCCAAATCCTCGTTGGTTCGGGCCCATAAGCTCCAGACGCTCCTAGTAACATTTAGGCCCAAGCATGGGTTATTTACAAGGTTTGCAAACTCCACCTTTGAGTCCATTTTGACTTCGTGGTTGGCAACCGAAGTTAATGTGGCCGGGGCTTCTAACCTCGTGGAATAGAGGAGTGTTTATGGAGTCAGAAGTCTCGAGACTGATTGGGGAGTCTCGGATCGAAGGTGTGCAAAATGGAGTGAGCTTAGATGCTTATGAAGGATAAATACAAGCAAAAAAACGTAAGGAGGAAGGGGACAAGCAAAAAGAAGCCAAGAGGAAAAAACGGAGAGAATAAAAGAAAGGAAAGATGAGGAAAGAGAAAAAGATGAGAGATTCTCTAGATCCGGGTGGGAGTGGTCTCTCTCATTTTGAAGGGGATTTCTTAAAGTTTTGAGGGACCGATACCCGGTTTTTTGAGGCGGTAAAAGAGCATAGAACAGGGAGTAGTCGTAATCCTATAGGTATGAACATTGCATGTTTCTCCTGCTTCTTTTGCACTTGTCTTTACCTTGATGTTTCGTGTACTCGCTTTAGGGAACTAGGCATCAAGCCAGCTGCCATCACTCATTCAGAGTCAGAATATTCTTTACTCTATAAGGAATGTTCTGAAAAATTTTGAGAACTGCTCTCAACCGGCTCAACCGGTTGGGGAACCGGATCAGCTGGTTCATTAGGTTCTGTTTTCAGGAATAACAGATAGGGCACTATGCATAGTTTAGGTCAGTTTTCACTCATTCGGAGTCATAATTGTACACCTTTTATTTTCTTAGATTTCTTACTATGTAAGAAAAGTTCTGACAAATTTTGAGAACTGTTCTCAATCGATTGGAGAACCGGATCAGCCAGTTCATTAGGTTATATTTTCAGGAACAATAGTTAGGGTACTAGGCATTGTTTGGGCCGGGCTTCACCATCTGTAGTTAGAATTATGTACATCGTTATTTTTTGTTGTATTCTTACTATGTAAGGAATATTCTGAAAAATTTTTGAGAATCCTTCAATCGCACCACCAGTTAGGAACTGGATCACCCGACCATTAGGTTCCGCTTTTCAGAACAACAATTGTGGCACTGCATTGCTCGGGTCATTTCTACCATTCAAAGTTAGAATTGTACACCGTTTATTTTTTTTTTTTGGATTCTTTACTCTATAAGAAATTTTCTGAAAATTTTTGAGAACTATTCTCAACCAGCTCAACTAGTTGGGGAACTAGATCATCCGGTTCATTAGGTTCTGTTTTCAGGAATAACAGTTAGGGCACTATGGATTGTTTGGGTCAGTTCTCACTCATTTGGAGTTGGAATTGCACACTGTTTATTTTTGTGGATTCCTTACTTTGTAAGGAATGTTCTAAAAAATTTTGAGAACTATTTTGAACCGGCTTGATCAGTTGGGGAACCGGATCATCCAGTTCATTAGGTTCTGTTTTTAGGACCAGCAGTTAGGGTACTCTGCATTATTTGTGTTAGTTCTCACTCATCCGGAGTTGCAATCATACACCGTTACTTTTTTTGGGTTCCTTACTCTGTGAGGAATGTTCTAACAAAATTTGATATTTTTTTCTCAATCGGATTGACCAGTTGGGAAATTGAATCATCCAGTTCGTCGGGTTTTTTTTTTTTTAGGGATAACATGATTTTAGTTTAATTGGAGCCCATAACCTTTGTGAGTCAAGCCCATTCACTCCATATCAATGTACAACTATGTTTAGGGTCTAAAATGGGGTTTAGTTCAAGTTAATGTGGTCCCATTTTGGATTCATAAGAGTTAGGGTCAATACGGGTCAAAGGGTGGTTAGTTAAGCACTAGTAGTCTAGTGTTTTATCGAGCCCGACATTTTCGAGATGAATAGGGACATGTTTTATTGTTGCAATAAGTGTCAGAAAGCATCACGAGTGGCGATGCATGTGTATGGTTTCTCCTGGCTTCTTTTGCTTTTAATATTTAATTTTGAAAAATTATTTTTGCCTAAAATGTGCGACTAACCTTCCCCTGCAACGCATGGCTAGGGACAGTAGGTACGTGCTTGGGCTTTGGTATTTGCATTTATATGCGTACATGGTGTTTGAACTTTGATGTTTATGGTGCATTTGAGCTTGTTGGCTGACCTCTTATGCAGCGCTTGGCTAGGGACTACAGGTATGCACCCATTGTTTTGTTTGGTCGAGTAATTATGTATGTTAGATATTGAGTAGGTTGGTGTGATTCAGGTCATTTGTTTAGCCTGAGTGATTAATTGATCTTTGACCCATTTGATCCCATGTACCCAATTCATTATTAGAGACCGAGTTCTGGGCTTAGAAAGGTGCTACCTCGCATAGGGTACCTTCCTAGTAGATAACCTGATCCTCGAACCTAGAAATCTAGTTTTTGTGGACCGCTTTTTCTTGATTTGAGTCAATGAGGGGTTTTTGTTCTTACTTCATTTTCCCCATTTTTTAAAAAATAAAAATAAAAAAGTAAGTGGCGACTCCAAACAAAACCGTTCCTCACTCGGGACGGATTTTCCAAAGCTCGAAAATCAACTTACTTTTTTCTATTAATAGCGAGTTGCGCTAGCACGTGGATCGGGTAGGGTCCACAATGGCGACAATACTTATATGGGGAAAAGTGTAGAATTTACACAAACCATAAGAGTCTCAAGTACTTGCTGACTCAGAAATAGTTGAATTTGAGGCAACGGAGATGGTTAGAGTTGTTTAAAAACTATGACTGCATAATTGATTACCATCCCGAGAAAGCCAATGTAGTGGCTAATGCCTTAAGCAGAAAGACAGTGACAACTTTGTCACTTCAACACAGTGATTGGAGAATAACAGCTGATGGAACTTTACTGTTTCAATTAAGAGCTCAACTTGCTCTTAAGCAGATGATTATATATGCTCAAAAGAATGATAAAGAGTTGCAGGTAAAGATTTTGTTGATCAAAGATGGAGTCGAGAGTGAGTTTTTGGTAAAAGGGGATGGGAGCTTGTATTTCAGAGATAGATTATGTGTGCCAGCTAACAGTGAGCTGAAGAAAGAGTTGTTATATGAAGCTCATAACTCAGTATTTACCATGCATCCTATTGGTGGAAAGGTATGAAAAGAGATGTAATGGATTATGTGTCTAAGTTTTTGATGTGGCAGTAAGTCAAAGCTGAACACCAGGTACCATCAGGCCTGTTGAATCCCATTCCAATTCCTCTGACGTGTTTGACATGTCTAAGTGTCTAAGTGTTTGATGTAATGGATTATGTGTTTAAGTATTTGACGTATCAGTTGACGTGTTTTTTCGAATGTATTACTAATATGAATCAATAAATTTATCTCTTTTAAAAAAAAATCTTGAATTTGATTTTGGAATAAAATTGATGTTCAATAATTTTTTTAAAAATTTTTTTTGTTTGAAAAGAGATAAATTTATTGATTTATGTTAACAATACATTAAAATAAACACATAATCAAAAGTGTTAAAACATGATACATCATGTTAATAAAAAAAACAAAAGCCTTCATTAAAAATGCATTAGGCCTACATTTTTTATAATAAAAAAATGCTTAAGAAGCCAATCGTCAATATGACAAAACACATTGCACTATGTCGATAATAATACCATCACAAAAAAACAAAGAAAAGTGGAGAAAAACTCAATCATTGTGAAAGAAACATTTTTATTAAAAAAAAAAAATCCAAATATATGGAAACAATAATATAAGTGATTTCTAATAAAGAATTATTAAAAAAATCACACATCATCTCTTACCAAAGGACTTAAAGGGTTTTAAAGATCTTCAAAGAATTGAAGAAAATAAAGATCTAAAGCTATTTTCGGTATTTAAATAAGCTTACCAGAAAGATTCCAACAAATGGAAGATCTAAAGCTATATATCCTAAATATATTCTAATTTTACCATTTCTCTTCCTTAATAATAACATCACGTATCCTTCATTCATTTATATCACTCCATACACTATAAATTTGATTTAAAAATATAAATAAATATTTAATTAAAATTTAAAATAAAAATAAATATTCAATTAAAATAAAATGGCACTATAAATATTTAATTAAATCAATAAATATAAATATAAATATTTAATTAATAAATTTTGTAGTTGAAAATTTTTTTGGTTACAAATATTAATTAATTTTAAAAATTTGTACTTTTATAAAAATAACAAAAATAATAATTGTTAAATATGTATAAAAATAAATTATTTCGAGATTAATAGAAAAATCAGATCCGATATAGTTTTTATTTTTATTTTATATATATGAATAGACTTTTTTTGAAAATATTCCTTTTTAGGTTACAATTAGATATTTATGTATAAAATCAATCGATGAATATAGCTTAAGGTGAATTTTAAAATCGTATTACCAAATACGATTTTAATAAGAAAATTTAAAATCGTAATTAGTAAAAACAGTTTTAAGGTAAAATTTAAAATAATGAATGCGGTTTTAAAATTTTATTTTAAAACATTCATCAAATATGATTTTAAAAATTTACCTTAAAACTATATTTGATAAGATTTATCTTAAAACCATATTCACAATGACGATTTTATATATGACTGTTTACTTAGAAGAAAAAATACTAGATTGATGAATATTTTCAAAACAAATGTATTCATGTACTTTTTTTTCAAAATAAAAATTATTTTACTTTAAACTCTAAAATTAAGATACAAACAAATGGAAGAAAAAAAGGCATTTTTTTTTTCTCTTAAATTGAACATTGTTCCACATTTTAAAGGATTGTCGGAAGGTAATTTCTTTAAAAAAAATATTTTTATGTTCCACTTTTTTTTTTAGGGCTCCTTCACCTTCTTCTCCTCGCTTCGTTCCAGCCCACACTCCGGTCACCCTGCCGGATCGTCTCGTTGTTGCCGACTTACTGTACGAGTACGGTCGACTCGCGACTGGTACCCTTCCCTCCGTCACTCCCACAAGTCCAAGATTCACCGGTATTTTTTGTTCTTTCACAGAGGAATTTTTTGTTTTTCTGAAAAGATTTGATTTTTTTCATGTGATGAGAAGAAATGGATCAAATTATTTGCTAAATCATATTGTTTCATAACTTTTTGACCGAATCGAATGATCATAAACCCAGAAATCTCGACCGAGTCGTTCGATTTGAGTGATTCATTAACCGAATCGTGCCGACCACAGTCGCCATTCCGATCTTCACGCCCCCTTCTCGCCGGCGACAACACTGCCGGAACCATTTCGGCCATAAAACCCTTTCTTCCTTCTAGATTCGCTCTTTTTGAAGAACTGATCGGTAGTCCGATTTACCGGTCTGGTGTTCAAATTGGTTTTGTGATCTGTTCAATAGAAAAAGGTTTTAACTGAACCTGAACGGGAAAGGCTACCTGTCGATGGTCGGACAGACAGATCCGCTCCGATTTTCGACCATTTTTTATTTTTGTGTCTTCAACGGATTGATTTTGCTGATAAATATTTTCCAGTTTTTGGTTCAGTTTTTTACATTGCCTCCAACGGATATAAAACGAGGGTAGGAATGGTTTTTCCTCCGTTTTGCTGATGAAAAGTTTGCTCCCGGTTTTGCTCTACTGCTGGAGCTGGTTTTTTTCCCAAAAGCATCTATTTTTAGCTTTTGCTCCCTGTTTTGCTTCACTGCTGTTGCTCTTAGAAGAGGTTATATCAAATTTCTCGTTATTTATTTATTTTTTTAAATAATTTAAAATTTCTGAAAAAACACTTCAGAAATATTCCAAAATTCCCCGCACTTAATTTCCGATACCTTAACAAAAAAAATCTCAGTCTTTCATTCTCCACCGCCATTACTTACTCCATCCCTCCTCTGGTCCATCATTCTTTTGAGAGACGCTTCACCCTCATTTGACATCATTGCTTTGCTCGAAGGAAGTTCTCTGTTCTTTTTAAAAATTTTTAATGTCTGATTAGCTTGAAATGAGATGATTAGGGTTTGGGTTTTGGGATTGCTCGATTAGGAAGAAAGGATTGGATAATTAAATGGTTTCATTGAATCTCAGCTTCTAGTTCCTTTTTTCTTTTTAAATGTTTGATTAGCTAGAAATAAAAAAGGCTAGGGTTTGGGTTTTGTGATTGTTTAGTTAGGAGGAAAGCACTGCAAAATGAAATGGATTCGTTAACTCTCATTTCCCAATGCTTGTCTTTCTAAAACTCTCTTTCTTGTTCTTATACACTTATGCAATTGTTCTGTTTATAGTTTCTAAAACTTGGATTATGGATTACACCTTGCATATAATAAGCTCGAAGTGGTCTTCACGTCTTTGATAAGTGGAGCAGAAGATTTTGGTGGTTTGATATGGAAACAAAATGAAAAGAATGAGTGCAAAATTTATGTGGAGTTATTTGTATTTGTAAGTTAAATGGAAAGCTGTTTTAGGTTATGAAGTTCTCCCAAATTTTTTTTGTTACAATGGCTATGCTTGTTTAGGGTAATTCTCATAAGGACTCCTTATTTGTCAACTTGCAATATAGAAGCATATTTTTATGTTGTTACATGGAGTTCTTACCGCATAAACTCTTTGCCACTTGCTGGATTTTATCTACTGGTATTGTTGGTGTTTTATTTTATTTTTATTTTTTTTATGGGTAAATGTTTTTTCTTTTTTTTTTCACCACATTGTGACTCGAACCTGGACCTCCCATAACCCCATCCCCATCCCTTTACCACTTGACCTAGACTTCATGGGCTTGTATCATTGGTGTTTTTTCTTAGTTGGAGGCCTATGTGAAATCCAATTTGTAAAGTTTCAGCCTTTTGCTGGTTTGATTATCATATTGTCAATTGCAAGTAAAGATTCTATACTTAGATTCTATCTAGTTTGACTTAATATATGTCTTTCAAAATTGCTGAAAACCATGTCTGTGAAGGATTAACGTATTTTGGAACTTAGAATCAGAAGATTTATTTATTTGTTTCTCCCCCATGGTCACCAGCACAAACAACAATTTTTAGGCTCCTTGTTCCAAATAACTCCAGCTTACTGATGCAGGGGCTCCCTGCTGCCGCAACGACCATAATTCCCCCACCCCTTCTCTCTCTCTCTGTCGGTCAAATTTGGAAATTTCTATGTTATTCAAATTGAAATGCATTTCTTTTATATGTTTAGTTATATAATTATATAACATAAAGTGCTATAAACAGATGGAGGGCAGTCTTGCTGATGAACTCTATTCAGAAGCCTTGCAGTTATCAAGTGCAACATTAGATCATGGGTCAACTACCAATCCAAAGCAGGACAAATTATGCAGTATAAATTTCAGTCTGACTTTTTTGTTTCCCAATTAGATTATGAATTTACTCAGAAACCTTTAATGGGGTTTCTGATATAAATTGGAATATTGCATGTTTCAGCATCAATTGGAAAATTTTCTGAATGAATTACAAAATCCTTGTAACTGTGCTTATCATTTTGAATGGCTTCTATCCTTGAGAGCTGATCTTTTGGATACTTTCCAAGCAAACTGAGTTAATATGTTGTTAAAGATAGTGATGGGGATGACCTGTGGCATGAAGATGCATCATTATGGGATGGTTCTGATGAAGATTTGGGCAAAGCATCTGACTTGGACAGGGAGTGGCAGAGGCGGCGTGATCAATTTCATACGGTATCCTTACCTGTTCAAGTTGATTGGTTGTTTATTTATTCATGCTGTTGAATGATCTTCTTTAGGTGAGAAGCTATATTACCATCCTTTTTGGAATTTTTAGATTGGATATCGCGATGGCCTCATAGCGGGTAAAGAAGCCTCTGCTCAAGAGGGATTTAACATTGGCTTTAAGGAATCAGTGTTTGTTGGATACAACTTGGGTCTTGTCAGAGGTGTCACCAGGTAATGATCTTCACACCATGTTCCCAACTCTTTCATCATTTCTATGTTCTTTAGTGCTTATTTGGTTTTGGGTTTTTGTTTGGCAACCTGGACAAAGTAAAGTGCTCTGACTTGCCTCCCAGATGACTTGAAAGAGAAGTTAGTCCCAATGCAAGAAACAAGAGACAAATTCCAGTGCTTGTACGAAACTGCTCATGCCCTTTCAACAGATGATGCACTCAAGTTGTTCCATGATAGTATCCTAAAAAACAAACCAGTTGAACAGAATGGGAATGCTGAGTCTAGTTCCAATGTAGCAGACGACATTCAAGATCGATGTTCAGACGTCAATTTTCTGGAAAACCACTTTGAAGAGCTTCAATCACTTCTTGGTGAGTCTCCAACAGTCAAAGTGCATTTACCAATAGACCCGTAGATTATGAAAAAATAGATCTTCAGCAGAATTTATTTATTATTCAGAAATAAACTATTTTGCGTTGTAAAATTTTATTTAAAAGGGAAAAAAGTTCTGCCATTGTTGGAATTGTGATGTGTATATTGTATAAGCTTCTGATCCTGATTGAGATTTTCTTGCCACTCTTTCATACATAATAATAGTATATGATGGAACTCAAATATAAACAGATGGTAATCTTATCAACAGTAAAAACAAAAATTTGATAATGCTGTTTTCATTTGTTCAGAGCTTGATTCATAACTGTTAACTACTTTGAAATAAGCTGTCCATGGTTAGAGCCAGGTATATCTTTAAAGTGTTTTTAGGTTTAAGCATTTTTTAAATTAAAAACGGTGTATGATGATATTTTTTAAAAAAATTAGAAATGTTTTCTTAAAAAATTTAGAAAAATATTCATGAAGTGTTTATTTCACAATTTTTTTTAAATATTCATAAAATGTCACAAAATTCTTTTCTTAAAATGTCAAATTTTTGTAAATATATATTTTTAGTTTTTTTTAAATATTATAAATGCTTATATATTTTTTAATAAAATTTTTGGTTTATTATAACATTTTATTTTTATAATAAATGCATCTTTATAATTTATTAATATATTTTTGAAACATAATTTATTTAGTATTGGTATTGGTTGTGTTGTCTTAGTATTAAATGCTTTGCCATCACGCGCATGACTTTATTTGCCAAAGGACCAAACTTAAAAGATATACGACGCATAATAAATAAAAATTACGCTGCATCACCGAGCTATACGATTCTAATCACAATATTAATATTAAATATGGTTCAACTATAAAATGTATAGACTTTGAGTCGATTCATTATGTTATTAATTTTGATGTTGTTTCATTTTTCATGATTTTTAGCATTTTTTATTTTATGTTTCCATCAATGTATTGCTAATTTGAATCAATTAAATTTTTTTTTTTCTCTTCAAAAAAAATAAAAATATTATTGAGCAAATATAGCCTTATTTTCTCTCAACTTTTTATCTACTAGCTATTTTTTTAAACAATGAGTGATTTTTTAGTAATTCTTTACTTAAAATCACAATTCTACATCTCCTTCCTTCTTTTCTTTCTCAACGGAGTAGTTATTTCACATCGATTTAGGTTTTTATTTGCGATTTAGTTGTCACCTTTGTGCATGTATGATAGTCGCTAGTCTTCGTGTTTGCGCACATGGTCGCTGACGCTACGACAATAAGGCTGCTCCTAAGATAACGCTTTTGCCACTATTTTGGTGTAGCGTATATTTGTATTTGAGAGATTCAAAGTAAAGAAAATATATACGATTGTATGAGAATAAATCAAATCACCATTATTAAAGAATAAAGATTATAAATACAATACTAATATTAAACGTAGCTCAATTATCAAACGTGATGTATTTCGTCGATTCACAGGGCTATTAACTCTGACGCTATTTCATTATTTATGGTTTTTTAATATTGACATATTGCTTTATCGATGATTGTCGCTTAAATAAATAACAATGAAATTATTTTTCTCTTAAAAAAAAATAAAATAATAATAATAATAATAATATTATTATTATTATTATAAAAAAAGTGAAATAAGCAAGAAAATTTTTTTTTTGACAAAAAGGAAGAACTCCTTACATCACAGATTCACACATTGGATAAGGTGGATAGTTCCTTAATAGCATGATTATGAGTTCCTCTTAATTTCATAAACGCGTTTTAAAGTCTTAGGGCCCATTTTCGTTGATAACAAATATTTAAAATTAGGTGTTCAATGAAATTCAAAAGATATAAAAAAAAAAAATTATAGTATTAAAAAAAAGTCTTTTATAGTGTTTTCTAAAGTAGAAATATTGGGTAACAAAGTGAATCTCATTAAACTTTATATCAAGAGACAAGAACCTAACAGGCTAACATGTTAATGGTTTGTTTATTTATTTATAATTTTTATGTCGTTTTGTTCTTCCCATTCCCAAAGACTTGGGCCTAAAACCGTGAGGCCCATTACTCAGGGCGCATTTTTCTTGACTCATAAAGGCCTGTTTAGCAGGCAGATACTGCAGATGGTCTCTGCGCTGGAAATGGCTCAATTCTGCTGCGCCTGTTCTTCACAATCTTCTCCTCTCACTTTCATCCCCAAATCCTCTTTCAATTTCCGCTCATTTACATGCTCTACTACTCGATTTCTCTCTATTGGCACCTCCTCTCGTCGCCCTCTTTCTCTCACCGCCAATCTCGCTTCTGTTCATTCTGCCGAAGCTTCCGGCGTTGACAGCCGTGGTAAGAAGCTCTTGCTTGAAGTCAAAGACCTGACGGCTGTGATTTCCGAATCCAAGCAGCAAATACTCAATGGAGTAAACCTCCTCGTCTGCGAAGGTGAGGTCCGTATCCTGACTGAACATTTCTTTCCTGTGTTTGATTGCTGAGAAAAGCCTGGAAAAAATAAAATAAATTGAACGGTGGTATTTTTTGTTACTAATTTCAACACAGCAATGGCTGATGTTCTAAGTTCTGAAGTATTGTATTCACGGAGAGAAATAACCATCAAATGGGTTCAGTTTGTGGAAGGATATTTAGAAAGCTTGGAGCGAATTTTCTAAATTTGTGAATTTCAGGTACGGAATGGGTGGAAGGTACTTTTATGGACTATCTATAGTGTGGGGAGTAGGCTTTGGAGCCGGGTTATTTCAATATTTATACATCAAGAAGCATTAAGTGGATGGTGATTTAGGGTGGAATGGAGTATTGTCTTCCACTTTTTAGGGGCTTTCAAGATTCAATTTTGAAGTTGGTACTGATTTCTTTGAGGAGCTTTTGCATCGTGAACGTAAGATGGGAGATATAAATGTGATTAGATGGATGGGAACTATAGAGGAGCTTTTTGGTTAAATCGTTTTACAAATTTTGAAGAGGCAAACAACTCAAAGTGGCACATTCCCTAGGAAGGAGGTTTAAGGCACTCAGGCTCCACTGGAACTGGCTTTGTTTTCACTGTTGGCAACTGAGAAAAGAATTAAATTTATGCAACTAAGGACGGGAGACTGAATTGGTTTTGTGTGGATGGTTGGTGAAACAACTAATTGTATCATTCATCGAGGTACTGTTGGTGAATTATGGGCATTCAGTTTCACTTTATATGAAGTGTGTCTTGGTAGTACCTTGATCAGTGCAGGGTTTTGTTTTCAAGTTGGCATGGGCATTTTGGGTGTGAGAGATGACAAAGATAAAGTGGATGAGGTCTTTCTGTCTCCATTGTTTCTCTGGTAGTGTGCTTGGAATGCCAAAAAAAAAAAAAACTTTCCAGTAATAGTAATTATCAATTTTAAAATTAAATCTTCTTTAGGTATTTATTTTGCGAGTGTTATTAGTGCTCCAGTTGCTAATGTTGTTCAACTTGATTGGTCTTCAGTGGAACAAACAGGCTTGAATAGCAATGAGAGGAGATTTATATGGGTTAACGAAGAGGCATTTATTTTTCTTTTTAGTCCATTCTAGTTGGGTAGGTCTTCTTGTATTTTGGTGGAGTTGAGCCATGCTTAAACAATTTTATAACTTTGGGGAGGACTCCTCATACTTTGCAAGTACTTTTATCCACTTCAAATACAACACTGTTTCTGAAACAAAGAAAAAGGAAGAAAACTGGTGCTCAAGTTACCTCATTAATCATTACCATTGGAGGTTTATTTATCATAAAGTGTTGGAGGGTTGAGTGCTGTGAGAATTTCCTAGCAGGAGTTCTTAATGCCTGATGATGGGCAATTGCACTTGTTGGCCACAAAAATGTATGTCATTTGCACGGTGCACCTATTACTTTATTGAAGTTAGAGGTAATTCTGCTTAATAAGTGGATATTGCTTGTCTTTTTCTCATTAAAGTTCATTGTTTCATGATGTTTTAGCTTAGCTATTATGTTGCTTTTAGGTTTTTATTCATTCATTTATTTTGACATCAGGAAGGTATTAATCATGTAAAAGTTTCATGTATTTTTTATGTTTTTGTGTAATGTGGCTTAAATTCTCTATATCTGCCAGGTCCATGCAGTCATGGGGAAGAATGGTTCTGGGAAGAGCACATTTTCAAAGGTTGGTGGTTTCTTTTGTACATGAAAGTGTGTTGTACTATTAGACCAAATATATTAGCCTCATATGTTCTATCGGGATATTGATTATTCTGTGATTTTATACCTGCTTATAAGGTCACAAGTTGTGATGCTTGAAATGCAGACCCAATATTAAGTGACATAAGAGTTACCTTCTTAAAAGTCATCTTTTTATGAAATATTTTATCTAAAGTCAAGCTATAGTGTCTTCTTTCTTTGTTTTTCAATATCAAACCTACTCGTGTTCTGAGATTCAAGGTATGGTGTGAAGAATAGTATCTATGGGTGGTTAACAATGTATGGTGATAGATAAATAAAAGTACTTTAAAAACCTTTGCTCCTCCTAGTGAATCTTTGAGCTGAAAAATGAAGTTGATAAACTAATAAAGACCAGAAATACTATTGAAAAATTAACTTTTTGTATTTAAGTGAAAATTAAAAATTACACAATACACTACTACATATATATACAAGATGAGTAAGGGCAAAAATGCAAAGGACAAATTTACAATATCTAAAACCATTTTTCTAAAAAACCTAAATTAAAGAGTTAAAAACACAAATAACTTCTAAAATTTGACTAATAATTATAATGAGATTCTTTATCAGTTAAAAAATTTATTTCCTTTTATGTAGACTATTTAACCTTGATTGATTAATCATCCACACAACCTAGCTTTATTCAACAGCTGGTGTCAACTTACACAATGCCTAATCACAAATTGAAGCCATGGCAATTTCATAGATGATGTCAGGTTTGGTAAGAGAAACCTTTTTAGGATGGCATGCTTCATGTTGTTGGTAAAAAGGAGAACAAAGTGTGGAGGATTATCCCACTATTTCTTGACAGAAAATCTCAGTGAGGCTTTATTATTATTGTAGGTTCTTGTTGGCCATCCAGATTATGAAGTTACAGGGGGAACTGTGGAGTTTAAAGGGGAGAACTTGCTTGAGATGGATCCAGAGGAAAGATCTCTTGCTGGGCTTTTTATGAGCTTCCAGTCCCCAATAGAGATCCCAGGTGTAAGCAATATTGACTTCCTGAATATGGCATACAATGCTCGAAGAAGAAAACTTGGCCTTCCAGAGCTTGGACCAATTGAGGTATATAACTGTTCAGAGCATCTCTGTCCTCTCTATTGTGCCTTCAAGGCAACCTTTTAGTTTCCTTCTGTACTAAGTGGGAAAATGAGTACTATGTTTTTATTATGAAAATAGTACTGCATAGGTTGTTTATGTTTGTGACATGAATAACACTGGGAATTGTATCATGATTGCATTACCACATTACCAGGCTACACCAATGAGATGAGTCTGAACTCATTTGACTAACCTGGGAGATATGAGGAGCTATAGACTCTGGTTATGATCATTTGTTCTTATTTTATCTGTTTGAGGTGATGGCCTCCTGTCTTCTTACTCTTGTTTTACCATTTTTTGGAGAAGCCTCCTGTTGTCATGATGTGGTATAAGATCAATGATCAAGGAGGCTTTGGTGATTGGACTGATAAATTTCTATTGATAAGTAAACCAGCAAAAAGATTTGATTGGACTGATAAATATGGAACCTATTTATTTATGCATTTGGGATTTTCATGCTGTTATACTGAAAATATCCTGATCAACTCTTTATGTTTCCTGTAATGAACTGGTAAAATTTCTTTCTTGGCAGGGTTTTATTTGTTTATTATTATTTGCTTGTTTTCTTTCGTGAATTGAACCAAAATACTTATCCATCCCAACTCCTAACCACCTGAATCACTGACATTTGGGTAAAGATGCGGGGACCTATTTTGTTTCTGAACCACTGACTTCATCATGTCCTTGCAGTTTTATGGCTACATATCTCCTAAGCTTGACATTGTGAACATGAAGACAAGCTTTCTAAATAGGAATGTTAATGAAGGATTTAGCGGTGGTGAAAGGAAGCGCAACGAAATCTTGCAACTTGCAGTATGTATCCAATTTTTAAAAGTTCTTGTCATTGTGGTATATTAATCTAGAAGTGATACTCTCTTTGTTGTTGGTACACTGTGCACTAGAACTTCTTTGCATGGAGTGGAGAGCAAGAATGGTTGTCCTTGTCTTCATATGGATGTGGCATGCATTTTGGTTTAACTCCGATGGCCAACTTTCCCCGTATGTCATCGAAGTTTGTACCCGTGTGATGTAATTTTGTACAAGCTTGTTTGACTAGAAGTAGCATTTTAATTTTTGCCGTTACTTTTGGGAAGAAGAAGAATGGGCCACATTAAACTAATATATTTGGCATTTGAAGGAAATTAAAAAATTATTCTGACTTAAAGACAAGATGAGCTACAAGGAGACAAATACACCTTCCTGAACATTTATCAAGATGAGTGCAGTTTGTTTGTTTATTTTAATTCAATTTTTGTAAATATAAACTCAATCTGCAAGGAAACTTAGTTATTGAAAATACAAAATCCACCTTCTTGAACCTCAAGATGAGATAGCTATTGAAATAACTACAAGTTTTTTCTTTTCCCTTTTTCCTGAAGGAAATATTTTTTATATCTATTTTCCATTGATGTAATTTTGCGATTTTTCTTGGATCATACAAAAAAGAATCAAACTATTATGAGGCTCTTACCATGAAAATGTTATCGTACAAAAATGAGCTAAATTAGTTATTGAACTCTTACTGTTATAATGTCAATGTGGCCTTCTTTGGAAAGAATGTGTATGGGGTTTTTATCTCCTTCAAAGTGCTTATCTCTTTGTTTTTTATTTTTTTCATTCAGCTCAATATTTATTTTTGAATGAGTTTAATTCGGCCTGCGGGCGAGTTTGAAGTCTTTGGATGGATTTCCATAACTCTCTTGGATCATTGTTGCTCCATTTTTCTGCTATTGTAGTGCATTAGAACTGGTAATGTCCAAAATACATACACACAAATATGTATTTATGCATGTATATATATTTACTTATTTCATATAGACTAGTTGTAAGCACTTCAAAAGCTTTTGTTACATACAGTATTATTGTTTCTGTTAAACTTATCCTTTCGCCTGATATGAATTTGGTTTTAAAATTGCAGGTCCTGGGGGCAGACTTGGCTATATTAGATGAAATTGATTCTGGTTTAGATGTTGATGCACTCAAAGATGTGGCAAAAGCAGTGAATGGCCTTTTCACCCCGACAAACTCTGTTTTGATCATCACTCATTATCTTCGACTTTTGGAATATATAAAGCCCACATATATACATATCATGGTAAGTTTGTGATATGTTATGAAGGAATGCATCATGAATATATGTGTATGGAAAAACCACAACTCTGTTCATTTTTGTGTGACACATGAAGCGTTCTTATTCAATAGATTCATGTATTGAAAATCGTATATATTATGTCATGAAATGAAGTGGTTTTAGTATGTACATATTTGTGATGATTTTTTCCATTTGCCTGCTTCTGCAGCTGTTGGATTTGTATGTTAAATTCCATAGAAAGTAATGGAACATTTCCATTTTGGTTGGCAGTCCGAAAATAAAAAAGCACTTTTTTTTTCTCCCAAAGAAAATTTTTTCATGGGAAGTTCAGTCAGTGCATTGGAGTTCAAAACCTTCAGTAGGGTTAAATCCTCAAAATACTACAATATAACATCTGGGCCAGGGTCTTGTGGTACAAAGTTGTCACTTAGTGTTAACCTCACAATGCCAAAGCTTCTGTTCTAGCGCTTTCTCATTCGTTTTCATTTTTTAAGTATTTCTGCTTGTAGGTGCACCCTTGATATTTATAGTAGAAGAAAATAAATAACAAAATGGAGAAAATGAGATAAGAAGAGAATTGATAGAAACCTTAAAATCTCACTAAGGCCTACTAGCAGTCTTACCTAGAAGAAAACCAATGAAGTCTCACTATTAAGAATTGTAATATTTGCAAAGAAAATGATATCCAATCATTTTTTTACATCAATCAATCTTATTTGTAAGCTTCTATAAGAAAACCAAAGTGTAAAGATTTTCATAACCTATTATGACTCTAATTCTAATTTGATTCCAACTACTAATCATGATTTGATTTCAACTATTAATCATAATTTGACTGAAACTATTAATCCTAATTTGACTCTAATTGCGACTAATACAAATTCCTTTTCTTGATGTGTATTTTAAAGATTCATCCTCACACTTCTTTGTGCCCATGGTCTCATAGGAGGGTGGGAAAATTGTGAAGACAGGAGACATCTCAATGGCCAAAGTTCTTGAGCAGGAGGGGTATAAAGCAATTTCCAAGGCCTAACTGTAAGCTGGCAGATGGTGCTATTTCTTTGTTGAAGAAGTTCTTGTTCTGTTTGGTTCCAAGTAAAATACTTCTCTCTGTTGCAGCTAGTGAAATTCTGTTTTGTTGTTGCTTAATGTATTTGTTTTTGGGTCCTTAAAATGGAACTGCTTGAGTGTTTGTGGGGATAAAATATCTGAAATTGGGCTTCTAATAACTCCAGTTTGAATATTGAAGGAGAGCCCTCAACCTTGAGTGTATGCCTGTGCTATGAGAAGATGAAGCCTTTTTCTTTAAATGGTTTGAGAATTCAGATAATTAAGGATTGAAAGTTTGATCACTAAATTATTAGTTTTAAAAACATCAAATGCTGAATTTCTGGAAGTGAGAAATGCATCAGTAACAGTCAATGTTCCTAAAAATTTAAGCTGATGGGATTTTTTTGAAAAAAATTGTAAGTGTACTAGGATTCTAATGACCTATTGTAACTCTAATTCTAATTTTAATTTGATTCCAACTACTAATCCTAATTTAACTCCAAACCACTAATCCTAATTTAGTTCCAAGTAACAGTAATTCAGCTCTTATTGCTACAAATACAATTTCTTTTCTTAGAGATTTGTCCTCAACAAAATTTATTATAGGGAAATGTTGTAATCTTTATCAGGAGCATAGTTGTAAAAGGCGCTCTTAGGCTCAAGGCACAACCTCTCCCTAGTTATAGCGTCTTGCCTTCCAAGACATGGGCCTTACTGAAGATGCATGCCTTATAAACTATAACTTCTTTTTAAAACTTTTTTATCCTTGAAATTTCTAATTATATATTAAAATTTATATAATCTCACTATTTTTTTCATTGAAATTTTCTTTAAATATTAGAAATCTTTAATTTTTTATTAATATTATCATACTTTGAATCATGTTTTATAAAATTGATGTGCATTCCCAGTCACATTTCACTTCATAAAAGCCCAAGCCTTAGGTGCGCCTTGCGCCTTTTAAAACTATGATCAGGAGCATTAAAGAGCGTTAGCCTTGAGGGAGAACAGTCACCTAGATTAGTTGGGGAGAAAAACTTCAATCTCTGTGCTTCCAGAATGTTGATGGGATAAACTAAGTTCTTTTGGTCCTTGAGGCTTGAGCCAAGATGCAAAAGAGTGGATAAAAAGCCTGAGGCTAGCTAGAACAGATTCAAAGAGACTTTCTATGGGGCAGAGGTAACATGGATAAAAAGCCTCACCTTGTCAAGTGGTCTATGGTTTGTGCAAACAAAAGGAATGGAGGCTTAGGACTATTCTCAATAGGGCCCTTTTGTGTAAGTGGATTTGGCATTTCGCAAATGAAAAGAATGCCCTATGGAGGAATGTCATCTGCTGGAAGTTTGGGGAGGACCGAGGAGGCTAGGTCTCTTGCTTTTAGGAGGTGCTTATGGGACAAGCGTCTGGAAGGAGATTAGAAAGGAAGGGGATATATTCTTTCCTCATATCGTTCAAATGGTAGAAGGTTACGCCTCCGAAGTTGACGCTTGCGCGAGAGGAGGCCTTGTGATTCTTTCCCTCCTCACGCATGCTGGCTACCAACATGAGGCATTGGCAGGGATCCGGGACTCCATCTGTGGAGGAAGGAGGATGGATCCCTCATGTATTAGATCTTTCAATATTGGAATCGATGAGATCCTTTGTCTTCTCAATATCATTCAAGGAAAGCAAATTATTGAGAGCCAAGAGGATTTGATGTTTTGCAAGGAGACAAAAGATGGGAATATTTCGGTGAAGCTTCTCTTCAAGGCTCTAGATCAGTTTGAAAATGTTGTGTTCCCTCATAAGTTCATTCTGAATTCGGGTTCCTACTAGCCGGTTTTCTTTCGTTTAGTTCTCTCAAGAAAGTTTTAACCCTTAACCATTTAAAGAAGAAGGGAAGGGCCTTAGCTAATAGATGTTTTCTTTCGGGGAATGAGGAGGAGATGGCTAATCATTTGTTAATTAATTGTCCACTGACCAGAGTTATTTGGGAACTCCTCTTAGCTATTGTTGGTGTAAAATGGGTGTTCCCATTGTTCGTTAGAGAGACCCTCCTCTCTTAGGAAGACTCTTTTGTGGGGAAGAAGCGTAAAAAAGCTTGGATTGCAGCCCCCCTCAACATTTTCTGGTCCATTTGGTGTGAAAGGAACTACATTGCTTTTGAAAACAAAGACTTCTTATCTCAAAGGATGAAAGCCTCCTTCATTTGCAATCTCTTGGCCTTACTAAATGTGTACATTGTCAAAGGTCTGCCATCCTTGGTTGGATTTTTGACTTGGCTAGGATGTAGTTGAGGGTTGGTGGGTATAGTCTTTTGTGGGCTGGTGGGTTTTTGTCTTGCCTTTTTTTTTTTCTTTCTTTATCTTTGTCCCTTGGTGGGACCCTCTTGTATACCATTGTATACTTGTAGGCCCTTTGGGTGCTCATTTGATGAATATATTTGCTTTTACTCATCAAAAAAAAAAAAAAAAAAAAAGAGGAAAAAGGATCTATCATGAAAATGGGAAAATGGTTCTTTCACAAATGGACAATGCTCATAGATAGAAGAGGAAATTCTGTTAGCAATTTGAGGGTGGATTACATATGTTTGATTAAGATGCATGATATTGTTTGGGGGTTCCAAGTTGCTTTTGTTAAGGTTTAGTCTCCTAATCCATTTAGGATTCTTTTCCTTCTCTCTTTAGTCTCCTAATTAGACTCTAACTCTTTTTTCTTTTTCCATAACACTAGAAAGATAAATACGTACGCTTTCCTCCTCTTGTAAATTAATGAGAATCAATGTATCTTAATATCTCTCAACACATGGTATCGCAGCCATAAAAGAGTTTGAGAATACTAGTGGCTAGGTTTCACTGCCAAGCCACTCCGGAGAATCCATCCAAAGACCGTGTCACAACCGGCCAGACATAATCTTCATTGCTTCTCACTTAGGTTAAACCATCAACGGAGAACCTTGCCGCCGACAACTTTCACCGGTGAGATTTTCCGACTAATTCTCCTTTCTCTCCTACCAAAGAGCTACCACCTCAACAGAGCGCCCTCCGATCTACCTTCCGGTGAAATCCACGTCGGAAAATAGCATCACATGCGCCCACACGCGCCCATACCCTCCGATCTCCAGTCCGGCGCGTGAATTCACGCGTCGGCGTGTTTTTACATGCGCCTCCTCCAGCAGGTGCGTCTGCCGCCGACAAGCCTTCCATCCACTCCATGCACCTCGCTGCCGCTTAAAATCCGCTCTTTTTCGGGCTTTTTCTCTGTGCCCTATTATCGCCCACTTGTCGCCAGTCTCCTCCGGTTCAGTGCTCTTTCCGGAGTCTACACATTTTCGTGACTCGGGAGTTGATTCCTACCAATTTTCATCTTTACGGTCAAAGACTTCTATGGTTGAAAAAGGTCGACTTTTGTTCTTTCAGATTCTGACCTACATTCTGTTCTTAGACAACTACGTGACGTGAAAATTACCATCATGGGTAGACTCGAACCTTCGTTTATGGTAACGGATTGAGTAATTATCTACTATCATGGACACAAGTATTCCCCAAGATAAACGTGACTAATGGAAAAACCAATGCTTTACTTGCATTATTCTCTCGCCAATTCATTACGCAAGACTCTATATAACATCAGCCTATAAAACTTACTACACTTAATCGTAAAGAAATTGTACACTAACGAGTATTCGGTCTACCGGTACATCCCCATCGCCAATTTGAAATGTACTCCTGTGAGGATATATCTTCTTACGGGTGGATGAATGTTTGCCCTTAAGGACGAACTTTATCTCTATTTCTTACTAAAGTCTACTAATACCGAGACTTCCCCGTCCAAGATGGATCGAAATCTTCTTTATGATCATTCTTTTACTTAACCTCGGGCAAAATTTTGAGAACATCCGGAACAGATAATTACCTGAGCAGCTTATTCCGCATTTTGATGAGGCTCTTGCTCTACATTACCACACCTCCACCGCCACTCAATCCATGCGATCAGATTACACCTGACACCACTTCCCTCTGCACGGTTTCAGTCTCTTTCGAGGTGATTCCAGGTGGACGGTAGCAACCGAGGTAGAGGACAACGCCCCTAATGCACATACTCGCCCATAGCTCGGGACACAGTCTCGCGATCGATGCCACCGCTTACATGGCCGACCTCCTCCCACCGCTCACTCCGCCCGCCCCTCTCGATCATCTCGCATGTTCAGTTCCGTCTACTTCGAGCTCATCCACACTCGGGGGGTCATTCTACGCCTGAAGGAATATGAGGAGTACCTTGTCACACTCAAGGCCCAAATCTTCTCCATTGCTTCAAGGTCTAGACCGCAGAATGTCTCCGCCATTTACACATTCATCGCAGACCTCGATCCTTGAAACTGGAGCCTCTGATCATATCTCTGGTAATAAAAACTTTTTTTCTTCTCTTACCTTTCCGTCTCCTTTACCTACAATTACTTTAGCTAATGGTTCTCAAACCATAGCTAAAGGCATTGGCTTGGTTTGTCCCCTCCCTTCCTTGCCCCTTACTCAGACTATATGTTCCTAATTTTCCTTTTAATCTTATTTCCATTAGTAAGTTGACTCGTGATCTTTATTGTGTACTTACTTTTTCCCACAACTCAGAATCTTGGCAGATCGGCGCACGGAAGACGACACATCGGACATGAGTCAGCAAGACTCTTTTCACCCGCCCGCCTCATTGTTCCATCGCTTGCACCCACGGAAGCTCCTCCCTCCTTCATACCGCCTCCTGGTCATCCAAGCCTTCCAAGCTCTGCCGTCTCATTTTCTAGTTTATCTCGCTTTAGTGTGAGTCCTTCACTGGGAAACATACTCGTGTCCTGCCCCAAAGCCTTTGGGATCCTGACAAAGTCTCCGAGCTTCGCTCACACCCGATACTCAGGGTCCTTCCTTGCTTCACTTACTTTAGGATTTCGTTACTTTGTTACTTTATAGATGATTATTCCTCGAGCATACTTTATTATTTTTAATGAAAACCTCGAGTTGAGTTATTTATCTTTCAAAATTTCATGTCAAATTTGCACTCATTCAATACTTCTATTCGATTCTAAGAAGTGATAATGCAATAGAATATTTCTCTACGCCATTCTCTTCTTTTATGTCTTCCCATGGGATTCTTCACCAATCATCTTGTGCTTACACACCTCAACAGAATGGAGTGGCTGAGCTTAAGAATCGTCATTTAGTTGAGACAACTCGCACTCTCCTCCATCATAAGGTTCCTCAACGTTTCTAAGGGATGCTATCTTAGCTGCTTGTTATTTGATTAATCGTATGCCCTCCTCCTCGCTTTGCACATGATCGTATCCTCATTCTATCTTACTACCTACCTAACCCCTTTATCTCCTTCTCGGTCTTCGTCAGACTGCTTTGCTCATATTCTCACCCCGGGCAAGAACTCTTCCGCCAAAAAGCCACGAAGTGTCTTCGGGCTATTCTCACCTTCAGAGGGGTTATCGTTGTTATTCTCCCGATACTAATCGCTACTTTATCTCTTCTGATGTCACCTTCTTTGAAGATTCCTCCTTCTCCTCTGCAGTGCGTCCTTCTGCTCCAGATGTCTTATCTATTCCTCTTGTTTTACCCTCTCCCGACTTCCCTTCCCCACCTCCAGATGTCGTGACTCAACCGCTTCAGGTCTATACTCTCTGTCCTCGTCCTCCTACAAGGCCTCGTGTTGACTCATCTCTTATGCCGCAGTCATCTCCTGTTCCGATTCCGCAACCATCTGATGATCTACCTATTGCCATTTGGAAAGGTACCCGCTCTACTTCTAACCCACATCCTGTTTATAATTTTCTTAGCTTTCATCGTTTATCTTTACTTCATTTACTTTGTTTCCACCTTGTCTTCTGTCTCTACCCCTAAAAGCACTAGTGAGGCTCTCTCTCATCCGGGCTGGAAACAGGCAATGGCTGAGGAAATGGATGCTCTTTACTCCAATGACACGTGGGAACTTGTCGCTCTTCCTCCTGGCAAGTCTCCTGTCGGTTGTCGTTGGGTTTATACTGCGGAAGGTGTGGGACTCCATGGTCGATTGATCGGCTTAAGGCCCGTTTGGTTGCAAAGGGGTACACTCAGCAATATGGCTTAGACTATTATGATACATTTTCTCCAGTGGCCAAGATTGCTTCTATTCGCTTGTTTTTCTATGGTCAAGCATGCTGGCTTCATGGCCTCTTTTTCACTGATATCAAGAATGCCTTCATGGTGATCTCACGAGGAGGTTTATATGGAGCAACCACCGGTTTTGTTGCTCGTGGGAGCCCGGGTTTGGTATGCAAATTACTGCTCTTATATGGTCTCAAACAATCTCCTGAGTTTGGCTTAGCCGGTTTAGCCTCAAATGGCTCAGAGTTCGCATGATTCGCCACAGAATTACTTCGCTTTTTTATCATCATTCATTTACTGGAAAGTGTATTTACTTGATTGCTTATGGATGATATATTGTCATTACGTGCATCGACTCCTGTGATGGTATTCAGAACTCAAACAACACCTTCAGCCCACTTTCGACAAAAAGCACTGGGGAAATCAAGTATTTTCAGTATCGAGGTAACTCAAATTCAATTCGAGTGGTTATTTCTAGGAAGTATACCTGGATATATTGATGAATAATCGGGTATGTTGGGATCAGAAACTGTGAGACACCCATGATTCAACGTCAAACTCGTACTGTCAGGAGCTTCTACGCAGATCCAGTGGAGATATCGACGACTTGTAGGTAAACCCACCATCTTACCAGGCCCACCCTGGTCTCACATCCCCGCTTCTTGTGAGCGAAGAAGGGGCCTTCCTACAATCACCTTGTGATAGCCATTAGGATGTCAGATTGTGATTCGTTGGAACACCGTGTCAAGGGGTGTTTGTATGAGGAACAGAGGTCATACCCAAAAGTTGTCGATGCTTGATGCAGATCGCGACTCATCCTACGATGTATCGCTTCACATCAAGGCATTGTGTGTCTGGCTGAGGTAACTTTAATATCCCCAAGAGTAAGAAACAAGATGTAGTAGCCAGATCCAGTGCTGGAGCCGAGTACCGAGCTATGGCCTTAGCAACATGTGAACTCATATGGTTGAAGCATCTTCTTCAAGAGCTAAGATTTGGGAAGGATGAACAAATAAAACTTATATGTGATAATCAAGCCGCCTTGCATATTTCATCTAACCCGGTTTCACATGAGAGACCAAACAGACTGGTTAATGTTAAATTTTACCAGAGAAAAGATTGCACCGGGATGCATGACTACTAGTTTTGTCAACTCTAATGACCAACTAGCAGATATCTTCACTAAGTCTCTTAGAGGTCCGAGGATAAAGTATATATGTGACAAGCTTGGTGCTTTTGACCTATATGCTCCAACTTGAGGGGGATTGTTAAGGTTTAGTCTCCTAATCCATTTAGGATTCTTTTCCTTCTCTTTTTAGTCTCCTAATTGATTCCCAGCTCCTTCCTTTTCCATAACACCAGAGTATAAATATGTATGTTTCCTCCTTTTGTAAATTAATGAGAATCAATGTATTCCTTTTCTCTCAACAGCTTTCAACATCTTTAATTAGTTGCCTAAGTTAGTAGGTCAAGTATGAATAAAATTAATTTCAGAACTATTAATGAGGCAGATGCAGATGACCTTTGAAAATAATTTTGAGGAGATGGTGGTTTAAGCAGCAGTGTAAGATCTTGGTGGATTTGGAATTTTGGCTCTAATGGGTTGTTAAAGGCATTTCGACAAAATGATTGAGTGGTGGTTCAAGGGATATTGGGGTTTTGAGGGAATTTCATGTGCTAGGGTAATTTAGGAGAAGTTTGAATCAATATTTAAATTGTTAGTGTCCAAAAAGGGTAGGGTATAGTGGTAAAAGATATTTTGCAGCATGAATTAGCTTTTAACGAAGGTTCACCCAATGGACTCTGGAAGGTGGCTGCAAAATATTATATAGAATTTTGAAATGCTTCTGTGCCGTGTAGACAAACTTCGGATGATTTCTAATGAAACAATTGATTTTAGGCTGTAGACCTTGATAACCGGGTTGAGCTGCAAACTGAATATTGCAAGCAAGTTAATGATGAGAATGGGCTTCAGGCTTAAATTTGTTTATTTGATTAAAGTGCATATATCTATCATTTGAGGTTTTCTGTTCTAGTTAATGGGACACCTATTAAACTCCTCCTGCATATACATTCTATACCTGTTTTTGCTTTTCTTGTTGAGCCCTTTGTATACCCCCCTGTATACCTTGGGGCTTAGCCCTTTTTTGTTTATATATTTGCCCAGTTTATGTATCAAAAAAAAAAAAAAGCCTTGGAATTAGTAGGGAAAATGGCAAACTAATCCGCATGGGTGCATGATCAAATGTGGCATATAGCCTAAGGGTGATGGAAAGGGGATACCTTTTCCACTTTATTTTTTTCAGTAATCCTTATATGCTCCCCATGAATTAGGTGTGTCTTGTCAGTAGACTTATAATCATCAGTTTGTTTATTTAACAGATCATAAATTAGTGTAATATAATAATCATTGCCATATTTACTATTTTTGTCGCGCAAGGTATCAGCTATTTATGTTTACTGTTCAGTAAATGTAGCATTTGAATTTATCCAAGCTGAACCTACTCCTCTGTGCAAGTCTCAACATGTGCCCCCTCAAGGCTTTGTCTAAAACTATATTGTGCTACACCTTTACAAAGCTAGAATTTTCAGTTTTTAATCCTTGATATAGTGAAAATCAACTATGAATAACTCCAAATACCCAGAAGCTTCCCATTAATCCCTTAATCTCAATGCTAGTATTTAAGAAAAAGGGCATCGTGCCCTGATTTCACTGCAAAGATTACCATTTAAAACATTGTGTTTGATTCTTTTGTCCTATTCTTGCAGATTTTCTTCAAGTGGGGGTATTCTGAGAAGGCAGCAGGTTTTTTCTCAACTTGCAATAAAACGTAATTTTCTATGTATCTGTCTATATTATTCTTTTGTATTCTAAGATTACTTGATTCATCTTGTGCGAGAAAAAAAAGAGACTTCTTTTTTTGAGAATGATAAGGTATGCGTTTGCAGTTAATTGAGTGATGGAATTGTACTTTTGTGATTTGTGGGGGTGCAGGTTTAACTTAATTTGACACTTACAATGAGCATCCATGTGCTTTGGGTTTGGCCTTTTACTTTAATTTAAGGCTGTTTTTCTTAAGGTGGGTTAGCAAATATAATATATATTGACCCAAACCCTAAGGGTCAGCCCAGTTGGTCCAACCTTGTGTTTGCTCCTCAATGGTCTTCAATTCGAGTCTTCCGACGGCATCCATCATCATCAGAATAACACATGAGCCATTTTAAAAGGCGATTCTTGGTAGGTATTGTAAAACCACTCTTTTATTCTGCATTTTATATTGTGACCTATGTTATTCCTTTTCTAGTTCATATCAAATAAACCAAGAAACCATCTCATGTCTATTTGGAAGCTTGGTTATTGTTTTGTATGAGTTTTTTTTTTTTGTTTTTTTTTCCTGGATTCTAAATCAACTTCTTTATTTGTACCAAATGTGCTGCATTTGATATGATTTTAAGGTATAGTGAAGTGTCCATGTGCTTCATTATCAATTTCCTACTGAAATCTAGGCATAATTTTAAGAGTTCTAATAACTTGTCAAGATTTATGCTTTATTGAAAAAATTGCACCTTGTAGACTTTATTTTTCCTTTTTAAACATTTTCAAGCTGCACCTTGAAGACTTTGAGCCTGTTCGGTTACAATTGTAGAAAATTGTTTGGAAATCACATTTGGTTCTTTTTTTTTTTCTTTTTTTGTTATGATAAAAGACACCGAACACAGAAAACATAACATCAAATGAAGAAAACACTAAAATGTTCTTTGTGTTCTCAAATAGGCCCTTTACTTTTACTTCTTAAGCATTTTCATTTTAAAATTTTTTATTTAATGTTTCTCTTAGTTGTAGGAATCTTAAATTTTTATATCGATTTAAGATATTAAATCATATTTTAAAGTTAAAATTTTGATGAAAAGAAAAATAAAAAATAAATAAATAAAGTAATCCAATGCAACCTTATGTTCGTAGTCGTTAATACTTATTTGAGTATTTAGTTAAACTTATCGTTGACTTGACTTGAGTAAATTCCATATGAAATTCTATTAAATTAGTTTGGAAACTGAATAAAAGATAGTGCGTAATGTCGTTATTATGGACAATGGGTAATTCAGTTTTAATATAATAAGTTTTGTATTCGCTTTAATTCGGTTTTCAAATTAATTTAATAATTTCTTTTTTCAAAAAAATTATTTCCATCCAAAACTCAAATGCCATGACGTTTCGGAACAGTTGTGGGGAATTTAAAATATATTCTGAAGTCTTATTGACTTTTAAACATATCATGCTTTTATTTTAATCACTACTTTTTTTTTATTTTATTTTAAAATAAGAGCATGAAAAATACAAGATGTGTTTCACACTTTCTATACAGACTGTCCCACACCAAATTCGCATAATTTAAAGGCGACTTGGTCCAAAACATTATCAAAATTAAAATTCAGTTATAATTGTTTTGGTGTGCTTTGCATGACCTTTAAAAACAAAGGAAGTAATGGTTATCATGTAATTAGCTTTACGGTTTTTTTTTTTTTTTTTTGAAAATCACATTTTAAAATTATTTTATAAGCTATTATTATTATTTGGTGTTGGTAAAGAAAATTTAAATTTACGGGTAGGTTCATGATATGGATTCCCCAATAATATATATATTTTTTAATTTTTAAAAGTCCTAGTTTATTTAAGAAATATATGAGGCACAGTAAAATGGGAAATGCTTTTAAAAAATAATAAAAAATAACTTACTAATCGTGTCTTGTTTAAGTGGTAGAGCTTTGAGTTTCAATAGTAATAATTTCCTACTTTGAAACTAAAATGTATTCAAGAATAAAAAATAAAAAATCACTTTGTGTGTTTTCACAATAAATGCTTTATACGTTATTCTCCTATAAATACTTTTAGAAAAGATACATTTATTGAAAACATTTCAAATAAATTATTGCAAAACCAGCTCTTAGTTCAACAATGAATTACTATAAAATTAAATAAAAATGAAACTCTAAGTGGTTTTAAAGATGATTTATTAATATGTTTTTAAACATTTTAAAATTATTTTTACTATTTTACAAGGTAATATGTAGTATTTCGATATCGAGGTGATTTTTTATTTAGAAAATCAGATGATGTTATTATTCCATCACTGGAGAAAGGTGTTGGTTGCAACATCTCTTTAGTATAGCATCAATAAACTCAGGAAAAAAATGAATCTTAAAATTAATTTTTTTAACAAAATAATTTAGATGATTTACATTTTATTTTAGATTTACAATCAATCAATTAATAAAATAGAAATACACGATTGTTACATTAAAAACTTAAGCTTTTACTATTTGGGTTCAATAGAAACCACTATTAAATTTTAAGAAATTATCTAAGTACTTAAGTTTATATCCGAAGGTACTTCTATCCTTTTTAAAAACACTTCCAAAGATACCCAAAACAAAATCACCAAAAGTACTTCTATACTTTTTAAAAACATTTCCAAAGATACCCAAAACAAGCTCACGTGAAGCCTTTTTTATTTTTTATTTTTTATTTTTTGCCCTATGTTTTTGCTTTTTAAGGACAGAGTTCACTTTGTCAACAATCTCAACAAAAATTGAGGGGAAATGAACAAGAAAGAAAATAGAGAAGAAGAAAAATAGAAGAAAAGAAAAAGTGAAGTATGATAACAAATAGAGTTAAAGTTAATAATATTTTTATTTTTTACTGCAGCATCATTTTATTTATTTATTTCATCAACATAAAAAAGATTGAATAATTTAAAAATATATAAGTTTTCAATTAATTTTAATTATATTTTATTTTCTTTGAATTTGTTAATATTAGAACCAAATATAAGAAAATAATTTTCTTTAATACTTTTTCATAAACCAAACACAGCTTCAAAAAATCAATAAATAAAAAAAAGTTTGATAGGTTTATATTTTTAACTTTTACCATCAAATTTTAAAAAGAAAGTAGCTAACAAAAAATAGACCTTTTAATTTTAATTTTATTTTACACTTAGGCTAAGTGTTTCAGTATTTATTTTTTAATATCATTGTAATTTTTTACCATGTATACAAATTACTTGCAACGGCTTATTTTTTGGTAGAAAGTTGCTTTTAGTATGATATTTGAGTTTCATAGAAAATGATTTAACTTATAATACTTGCTGCTCCACAAAACAAGTCAATTTAACAATGAGTAGTTTAGATATTTGTGGCATCTATTATGAAAGAGACTTTCATATTATTAAGGGAGTTGAGGTATATATATATACCTAAATAAAGACAAAGAAGTAAAAGCATAAATCCAATAAAAGGAAACCCTAAAATACTCTAATACATTCCCTCAAGATGGTGTGCCAGAACCAGAAATAACACAAATCTTGTTACATAGGTAAAAGAGGCGAGACTGAGACAGATTTGCAAGCCTATCAATTAGGGGTCACACCAACTGGCATACGAACAACACGCAACTTGATGATCAATCCAGTCATGAACAAAGTGATAATTAATCACAGGGTGTTTCATGCGAATGAAATAATAAGTGACACCTGTCATTCGAGAATGTGTGGCTGCAAACTCGCGACTAGGTAGGAAGTTCCGACAACGATTTCACCATCGCACCCGGCATGGAAGAACGAGTGATAGTGAGTTGCTTTGTAGAACTCTAAGAAATTGGATTAGCACCAAGGAAAATAATAAAAGCCACCGTGGAGGTACGGTCATCTGGCTACCAGCCCAGTCCACATCAGAGGAACCATGAAATGTTAGAGCAGTGTCGACAAGAAGCCGGATACCAAGGGATCTCATGCCATTAAGATAACGAAGTAGACGTTTGACTACTCCCTAATGGTGTTCGGATGACGCATGCATTAATTGTGAGAGTTTATTCATGGCAAAGGAAATATTCACACTAATTCATCCGAGATGTCAATGCCACTAACCACCTTACTTGGCATATGGCATCGACTGCCGCAAGACCATCTTTAATACAGAGAAGTACGCCCACGTAAGCGGTGTGTAGAGACAGGTTTGGAGCCTAGCATGTTATGTTTGCTTAGAAGATCAATAACATACTTTTGTTGAGATAGTAGAAGACTTGTAGGAGTGGCCAAAACTTAAACTCCATAGAATAAAGATAGCACCCCAAGATCCTTTGTGGAGAATTTAGAGTCAAGTTGTTTAATAATAGTATTGACAAGTGAGGGGTCACTACCTGTAATAATCAAATCATCAACACAAACTAGGAAATAGAGGAGCGCATTACTGCACGAGTAAACAAAGAGGGACGAGTCAGCACGGGATGTGACAAAGCCGAGAGAGAGTAAGAAGGTGCGGAGCTCCTGGTACCAAGCTCATGGAGCTTGTTTAAGACCACAAATGGCCTTATGTATCCAACAAACATGATGCGGATAATCAGCGTTGCACATACCTTACGGTTGCGCCATATAAACCTCCTTCGTGAGATGCCCATTGAGAAAGACATTATTTAATCAAGTTGGCGAAGTCCCCACTTACGATTAAGGACAATGCTAAGCATAGTAAGGACGGTGATGAGATTTATCATGAGACTAAAAGTCTTGTGAAAGTCAATGCCCGACTATTGGTGAAATCATTTAACAATAAGGCGAGTTTTATACTGTGCAATTGAGCCGTTGAGATTTTGTTTGATGTGAAAAACCCATTTGTCGCTCTAATTTCCTATATTCCCCGGGCCCCTGTCTCGGGGAACCAGCCCAAGTACCGCCCGACGAGAGCATCATATTCTTCCTCGTGATCGTCAACCCACTCTGGGATCTCGAGAGGTCACGGCTGCAAGGTTCAAAGGATAGTTGAAATTATGGTGGTGGGAGTGCGCCATATTTCGGGTTAGGCTTGAGGACAGTACTTTAGAGCGGGACGGTGGCTGGGATGATGGTTTAGCGGGGGAGAGGGAATAGGTACGGGGTTGGGAGGATGATGAGGTGAGGGTGGGGAGGGTGCCGAACCCAACAGGCCAGCAGAAGGAGACGACTATTGGAATGGTGTTGACGGGGTTGGGGATGCAGTCGACTGTGAGTGACTGTGGGGTGATGGGGAATAATCTCAAGAGGTTCGAGGAGGCCGACGGTATGGAGGGTGTGAGATGTAGGTCGGTTAGAGAATGCAGAGGTGATGTGGATGACGATCGCGACAACTGGGTGAGGCTTCGCTGAACGGGTGGGTGAGATGTACCATGAGACCGGTGGGTGATAGGGATGATCTCAGTAATTCGGGTGAGGGTGATGGTATGGGTAGGTGAGATGTAGTTCGACGGGAGGATGGGTGTGGGGGGGATGAGGTCGGTGGTGCTGGATAGTCGCTCAAGGTGAACGAAGAAGCGGGGAGGGCATAGTCTGTGTCTACGACCGGTGTGGTGGAGGTAGGGGGAGACGCGAATGGGAAAACATTTTCCACAAACTTGACATGAGGGGACACAAAGATTTTTTTGAGGGTAGTGTCAAAATAGAGAAAGACACTTTGAGTGAGGGAGTAACCGAGAAAGACACAAGGACTAGATTTGGGATCAAGTTTATGAGAAGAATAGGAACGTAACCAAGGAAAACATAAACAATTGAAGACAAGAAGTTTAGATGGGTCAGGAGCTTTGTAGAACAACTTTTCAAAAGAGGAACCAAGGGAAAGACCAACTTTAGGCATTCTATTTATTAAATAGACAACCATAGCAAAGGCATACGACCAGAGGGTGAGGGGGAAGGACGCTTGATGCAGGAAAGTGAGACCCGTTTCGACAATATGTCGATGCCGATGTTCAGAATACCCATTATGTTCAGGAGTATGGGGAGGTGTAGTGAGATGAGTTATACCATGGGTCGTGAGAAAGGACCAAAGGGCTAAATATCTGCTCCCATTATCTATGTAAAGTGTTTTAATGGTGGTAGTAAAATAGTTTTCAACAAGTTGCTTGGACAAAGGTTGAATGAACATCCGATTTTCGACATAACAGGTCAAGCCATATGTACTTTGTGTAATGATCAACAAAAATAACACACTAGTGAAAACCATCAGAAGATGAAACGGGTGAGGTACAAACATTAGAGAAAATGACATCAAGAGGAGAGGAAGAGGTAATGCTTGATTGAGCAAAAGGTAACTTGTGACTTTTATTAATATTGCAGGAGGTACAAGAAAAGGAACAGAAATGGTCATCGAGAAAGGAAATATTTAAAACACGTAGAAATTTGCGAAAAATATATAAGGACGGATGACCAAGATGACTATGCCACATGGAAATAGCAGAAAACGAGGACTGAACTGAAGAAGGCAGAACTAAGGCGGAAGACCAAAAGGGAGATGGACTTCGGCCAGTAATAGACACCGCCTCTAAGCTGCTTGCGAACCAGAGTGACCCTTGAGTGACGATCGATCCTGCACTTGAAAGAAAGAGTAAAAAATAGGACATTAATAGGGTTATCGACACAAAGGGCAGGGATCGAAATAAGGTTCTTAGAGATGGCAAGCACATGTAACACATTGCTAAATAATAAGGGGGTAGGTAGAGAAGGAAGGGTGAAAGAGCCAATGTTAGCAATAGATAAACTCGTACCATTACTAATAATAACATTGTCAGAGGTGGTGTATGACTTATGAAGGGCTAAGGTAACAAGATCCGTGGTCACGTGGTGAAAGACTCTCGAATTAATGACCTAACTCAAGAATACCACTAGGGTAATGGATTGCAAAGCAGGGGCATAGGGTGGTAAGGTCGGGCAGGTCAAGCCTTCATGGAGGAATGGCTGTGCGCCTGAGGTGACACCTGAACTAAAATTCAGCATAATGCTCGATTATACCACAAATTTGACAACTCCCGAGGTAGCAACTTTGCCTGAGTTGTTGCGACAAAGCTGGATGCTGCGGAGACAATGGAGGAGGAGCTAGTCAGTATTGCCCGATCTAGGTGGCAAGTAGAGAGCCCAGGACTATTGAGACCGGTTATGGGTCCGTCCGCCACGATTGTTCAATCGACAATGTGATGAAGGGCTAGTCGAAGTAACTAAGGCAGAGGTTGGAGTGGAGGCGGGGGGTGCGGAAGGAACCAAAATCTTCATTTAGGCCTCGTAACTAAGTAGTTGCTCAAACAAATCCTCAAAAGTAACTAGAGTATCATGAGCTTGTAAGGCATGGGATATGTGAGAGTAGGCCGAGCTAAGGTCGTTCAAATCACGGATGGAGAGCTCATCAAAGTCAATAGAGACATTCATAAGGGCAAGAGAGTCAATATTGTGTTTGACATCTTGCATATAGTCGGTAATAGTCTGATTGCCTTGCTGAGGACTGACAAGATTCTAGCGATGGGTCATGATCCGCCCATGTGAATGAGGGACATATGTCTTTTTGAGAGTAGTCCAAGCCACATGAGATGTGGCGGAGGTAGAGAAGAACACACACTAGAGGGAGCAAAGGCGGACCTAAATTGCATTTGAGAAGCACCGTCTTGTCTCGAGCTAGAGAATATGATATAGGATCGGGGGAGGGAGGCGCACATCGAGCAGAAAGCATTACTCAAGAACATGACTTCGAGCCGCTGACGGCCAAGTAAATCATACCAAATAGGAGATGTGAACTGAGCCGCCACGCAGAATAATTCATATCGTGAATTTTAATTTGCCCGATCATCGACATTGAAAACAATTAAATTCACACTTAACTCATCCCGTTTCATAATTTCTGACGACGAGGAGGCAATTTGACGACAACAAGTGAAGAGGGGCTAGGGTTGGTGGTTTGTTTTGTTGTTGCTTGGCATTAATACCAGTATATATATATTATGAAATAAACTTTCATATTATTGAGAGTTGAGGTATATATGTATATCTAAAAAAGGATAAAATAGTAAAAACATAAATCCAATAAAAGGAAACCCTAAAATACTCTAATAGCATCATATGAAATATTACATATACATTTTGTTGGGTAGCCTTTTGTTATAAAATCTATTCATGGCAACAAAAAAACATTATTAGAATAAGAACCAGGGTAAAGTATTTCTAAAAATAAAAACATTATAAGTAAATATTTTTAGTAATTTTTTAGATTTTTAAAATTATTTTTAGATTTTGCTAAATATCTAGGGCATATTATACAACTTTTTTTTTAAATAACATTTAATTTTTAGAATAAAAAAAAATACTTTCAATTATTCTCCAATCGTTTTCATATATTTTTTAAGTATTTTTAAATATAATTATACAAATATATAAAATGATAAAAAATGAATTACTAGATATAGAAATTACTTTCAAAATATATTTAAAAATATTTTAAGTTTTTAAAATAAACTTTATTTATTTTTTACTTTAATTGACTTGACATTATATCGCCATGATTTATATATTTAGTTTCCCCTTGAGGTGGATGTTGAACTATATGGACCAAGTGGGAGAATGTTAGAATGGTCCATATATTTAAAGTTTTAAATTTAAAATTTGAATCTCCCACATTTTCAAAACACCTCTTCCTCAACCCTTGCACCTTTAGAGACCACGATAGCCTCGAGTCTCCATAAAGAAGCAGGGTACGCATTTTTGGTCCCTAAGCCTACTCAAATATATAGAGAAAATTCAGCATCCAATTTTTTTGAGAAGGGTTTAGAAGAACCAAAAGTGATTTCATTTTGGTGCTTCAGATTCAACTTTTTCAGTTTCCAATTTCCAATTTTCCTCTGTTTTTATCAATGGTTGGAGGTATGTTCTAACATCTCACTTCCGCATATGATCTAATCGTATTCTATTTTGTTTGACATGATCAGATTGTTTGATTATTTGATTTTACATTTGGTATCAGAGCACTATGACTCCTCTCGCCTTGTTTAAAATTCCTTTTATTAGAACATTTTTGTCAAGAACCTACTTAATGAAAGTCAGTATAAGACTTTTAGATGAAAATTCATATATGAAACCATTATCATTTAGATTTCTTATTTTTTAGTGTTTAAACGTGTATGAAGTTTGTGTTTAAACAGTGCCTTTTTCGGTGCCTTCAAAATTAGAATTTTGAATATATTTATTCAAGATGGTTTTTACATCTATTAATGTAAATAAAAGGGTAAGAAATCTTTAGAAAATATGTTTATGGGAAAACATTTCCTTTCCCTTTTAAATATGGCTTCTGGACCAACAAATAAAAAAATAAAAAAAATAAACGAGTTTTTTCTAGGTAGAAAACGATTTCCAAAGGTTGAAGATGACTTGAATTATGGGCTAATTTTGAGCCCTATGCTATGTATTTCCTGCAAGCCTCAAGGCTTTAATGTGGATTGGGTTGGGCATGGGCCTTATTAAGATTAAAAAAAAAAAAAAAAGGGTGACACAATGGTTTCCATGGGTTTCGAACCCATCATATATAATTAAAAGCAGTCAACCACTAGGCTTAATGGTTGGTTGATAAATCTATATATATTCAGAGATTTTTGTCCAGTTTGATTTAAAGGACTATTCTGCAGTATTTGGTTGCAGGGATAGAAATTCCCCTATCCCTTGGTATGTTTGGCCGTAGGGATTGCCATTGAATTCTAAATTCATAAAATTTGTGTCTAAAGGGATTTGAACCTAAGATCTTATAATCTTAAGATAAGTCCTCTACCACCAGACTAAGCATGAAGTTGTTATTACTTTTACATTGGTTTTCTTTATAGAGATTGATGGCTATTAGCAAATTTTATGAAAATGTGTTGCCAGCTCGAATTAAACACAAGTATTTGGACTTAATCGACACACACTCTACTAATTAACTACATGTCTGATTGATATTAGATGTCAACTACAACTGATTTTATGTTTAAAATATAGGAATTAAATTTCCTATATATTAAATTTATTGTGATTATTTGTATGTGTATAGTTTTACATACAAAATTAATTGAATGATAATCTTATTGTTTAAATTACTTAAAGTTTTTGCAATAATGTTCAGTGATCGATATAATTTTTAATTAATTAGAGAATAGCCACAACATCCTTAATTAGTTAAAATTATATATTAAGTTTTAAGGTCACATTTGATTACATTAATTGTAATTAATCATATGGACGTATAAATCTCATCCCACATGAATTTTTATTATATTTTGTATGGTTAATTAGGATAAGATATCAAATTATATTTTCTAATTTTCCCACAGGGATTAGGAAAAAGAACATGATTTGATAGTTTTTGATGATGCTTTTTCAACCGGAACTGGGTTTGAGCGTGCTGGATTTGTCACTGTCCGTTGGCTCAGGCGCCGACTCCTCTCGCAAAACAAGAAAATGGTAAAAAGGATCTGGGGCTCGTTGCTCCTTCGATGCCTGCCGGCTTCTTTCCGGGAAAGAGAATATCAACCGCTTTAGGAAGGAAGTTTCGTGCATGTCTGGGCGACCTTTCACTTGCGGGATGGTCCGTATTTATACGGATGATCACGATAGCTTTTCCTAATTGGATTATGATACCGACAAGATGCTTCCTAATGGGATGATGACACTGACAAGATGTTTCCAATGAGGATGATACAATATTCCTCTCACTAGGTAGAAGATTTTCTTTCCTTTATCAGAACCGATTAATAAGGGATAATTGAGGGTGATAATCGGGAAATCTTACTTTCCGATCAGGAAAGATTGGGTGCTTTCCCTAATACGATTCCTCGGGCCGCACCCTTTAAAGGGTGAGTCAGTCTCTGCTTAGCCCCGCTCTTTAAGGGATACCCATTAAGGGCCTATTAAGTTAGTACTGGGCCTATTTTAACCCGATGTTCGCTTGTCTTGGGCCTCAAGGCGCCATTATTTCAAACTCCCATCAAGCTGCCCCACCTTTGACTAAGCTTTCAAGGCAGTAAGTGGTCGACGCTTCGGTCGACCGATACCCACGTGGCTACTCAAGAAGGGTTTGATTAGGGCTTTTCCGTTGTCCCACGTCTTGTGATATGACGGCTTATCGATTTTTGCGTTTATTTCGGTTGTGGATCTTGGCTTCCTTAAAAACGTCCCCTGACCGTTTGCACTTTGTTCCCCTGTTTATTAAGCTTTTTTGCCTTTGCAAATTGGTGCTTCCTTTTTCCTTATTCTCTTGTCTAATTAGTGTTCAGGACTACTTTCGGTGGTCCCTGATATCTTGCTTGGGGCCGTGTCCTCGCCTTGCTTTGGTCTCAGACGCCTTCTCTTCTCCTCCGTCTTTTGGTTTCAAGTCTTGCTAGGTCTCTAAGGCGTACTTAAGTAGGGTTCTCAGATTTCCTTTGATTTCTCTTTTTTCCTTGCTTAACCCTGCGTACCTCCATGGGTCTTGGTCGTCCTTTGTTCGGGCATAAAGGAGTAATCCCGAGGCGTCCAGTGTCAGGCCTGACCGACTGGGGTACGACAATTTGGCTGTGGTGGTTCACCGGGTTACCCTGGCGTGCTGACCACCTACATTGTTGAAGTGCCTAAAATGGTGTGCTTTTTTGAGGTGGCGTTCGAGAACGGCCTCCGCTTTCCCTTACATCCTTTTATAAAAAGGGTCCCGC
The DNA here is from genome assembly GCA_016808115.1 of Tetrastigma voinierianum. NCBI lineage: Eukaryota > Viridiplantae > Streptophyta > Magnoliopsida > Vitales > Vitaceae > Tetrastigma > Tetrastigma voinierianum. Next base: position 546,748 of record JAEQBH010000476.1, on the reverse strand, counting down.
AAAGATTTCAATGTCGTCTTCTTAGCTTCCCAACTTCCTGCACCCGTGGGGTTGTTAGTCGTTTTTAGGGACAAAGGCTTGGGTGTTCCCAATATTGCCCTGCTTTTAGACTTTTTCAAAGGTAAAGGAGGTCACCAAAGCTTCTTTCTTTATATCTCCAACAAGACTAAGTTGATCATTTCGACCTTCCTCTCGCACAAGTTCCGAAGGAACGCTATTACGGCCGGGCCATCGGGAGTACAATCCCTTGATCAGAGGACACCCTTGGCGTTTCGCGGTCCGACTGAACCCAGAACCTCTCGCCTGTGAGCCTCTTCTTCGCCTTGATTTGCTTGCCCGGGGCGGTCACAAGATATTTCTAACATTGCTTTGGTAGTGTGGCCTTTAGGTGCTCGACCCGATCTTAGTCCTGAGGACAAGGAGGTGAATTGGAAGCTGGTGAAGTGTGCCCCACGAGCTTATTCCGAGCTCATCAGGTCGGATATTCCTGGGTCGTCCGGTGCGAGGCCTGCCCGACTTCCTTCCGAGTCCTCCTTCTCCGTCATGAAGCGGCCCATTCCTAAATCTTCTCACCATCCGCTTCGAGCCCTCACTCGGCCTACACAAGGAGAGTCCCAATCTCGCCCTGGAGGTGCTGGCAAAGAAGAAGAGGAGCGTGAAACGGAAACCTCCGAGCTCGTCAGAGGGTTGCCCTCCTGCTCGGGGCAAGACCCTAAAGGTAGGGACCTATCCCTCGCCTTCGTCCGCCGTTGGGGCTGGTGACTCTTCGGGAGGGGCGAATGAGCCCCCCTTGTAGGTTCTCCCATCTCACCGAGTCCCACGTCATGTGGGCACCCCTATCCCTTCCATGGGGAAGGTTTACGAGGTGATAGGGAATCGCGATCGCTTTGAGGCTGCAAGGGATGAGGACTCGTTGCTTTCTCATGCGGAGCTCGCCGTCGGGGTTGTTTCCTCCATCTTGCAAGACTCGACCTTCAGGGAGGGGTGGGGCGCCCGCCTGGGCCAAGGAGGCCTGCTCTTCTTCTTCAGTGAATCGCCTATACGCTCCGTTCATCGACCTTTTTCTTTTATTGTTTTAGTTCGGTAGCTAACTCCCTTCTTTTCCTTTAGGGTGGCTACTTATGCGAAGGGTCGGCAAGGAGGGCTAGTTTACTGAGGGCTCGCCACATGACGTGTCTTGTAAGGCTAAGGTTGTTTCTCACCTCCGAGCTTGGTCTTCAGCTTAGATATGGAGTTGACTGAGGAGCTTATGAAGCACAGGTCTGACCTGAAGCACGCTTCAGCGGCGAGGGCGCGGGCCGAGGATAAAGAAAAGGAGGCCCGGAAGGATGCGAAGGTTGCCGAAGACGAGTTGCGGCTGGCCAGAGAGGAGTTGCAGGCCGTCATGGGTGACCTATGGGCCAAGATGGTGGTCTTTGAGCGGGCCCGCTAAGAAGCTCCCCAGAGGTGGTAATTATGCGGAATGCCCGACGAGGAGCTCGCAGCTTTTGATGGACTCATGAGGCGCGAGGCTTCGCCAACCAAAGGGGCGAAGTGATAGCTGAGCTCAAAGACAAGGCATGTACCCAATGGGCCTCCGGATGGCTTGCCTTTCAACGTCAGCTTCCCCAGCTTTCCTGCATCCGAGTTCAACATCGACCTTCCGACGAGGAGGTTGGAAGGATCCGCTCCGAGGCCGAGGTCGATGGCTGTGCCGAGGTGTCTCAGGGCCCCGATTGTGCTCCCCACCCGGGCGTATTCTCGTTCTCCGGGCTATTCTTCTCGCTTCGCTTGTCAGCTCCGACTTCCTCCACTGGGCAGTCGGCCCAACGCCGAGGCTCTTTTTTTTTTTTTTTTTTGGCATCTTTTGGCGCGGAGCCTGGGTTTTTGTATTGCTTCTGATTTTGACTATTTGTTGATATACCATGATTCATTGATTAATTCCTTCGCTCCTTTCCCTGCTTGGTTGATTTGAATCACTTGGTTTTCTAGCCGCGAGGTCATCCTAAAGTAGCTATGTTCCGCAACTGAGTCAGTTGGCTTCGAAACGCATGGCCCGCGGCTACCGCCTTCGAAATGCTAAGCTTGCAAATCGAGCTACCGGGTCTCTCGAGCTATATGGCTTCATGGCTACTTGGCATTTTTGAGTTGTTAGGCTCTACAAACTAAGCTACTGGGCTTCTGAGCTACATGGCCCCGTGGCTACTTGGCCTTTTTGAACTGTTAGGCTCTGCGAATTGAGCTACTAGGCTCCTGAGCTACATGGCTCCGTGGCTACTTGGCCTTTTTGAGTTGTTACGCTCTGGATCCTGAGCTACATGGCTCCGTGGCTACTTGGCCTTTTTGACTTCCTTCTCTTGGAAAGGCGCGTGTAGCTTTAATATGGATTTATGGAGAATCGAACGATTGCGCGATTTCCGAGCGCCCGACTTTTATAAATAAGTGACCCTTTGTGATTTGTATGCTACACTTCAAACCTTCTTCCTTTTTCAGGCGTAATTGGAATCCGCGCATGATGAAGCGTCAAGGTTTGGTCATCATTACAGGAGGTCTGTCTGGAGATCGTGAGCTGATGTTTGGTTCCGATGGTCTACTGCTTGTAGGAGTTGTGTTTTTCCCTAGTTCCTCCCTCATGAGTTTACGTTGCTCCTAGCCATGTCCAATGATTAACTATGCTAGGAACGATTCGAGGGGCTGTACCAAAAAACTCTTTAGTACCGCTCTCTCCGTTTTTTTTCTTTCTTTTTCTTTCTCTTTCTTTCCTTTCTCCTTTTCCTTCTCCTTTTCCTTTTTCTTTTCCTTTTTCTTTTCCTTCTCGTTCGCACTCTCTCTTCTTCTCTTTCCCTTTCCTTTTCTTTATTTTTTTTTTTTGGGTTTTTTGTCTTGACGGGGTGTAGGCCGATGTGAAGAACGATTTTCTCTTGACTGTGATTTTTGAGATGCAAAGGGTGATTTTGTAATTCTTTGAGGTGGCTGCAACTTCTATGTAGTGAAATTTTGTATTCAGCTGAAGTTCCTTTTGAATAAAGAACAATCTTTGTGAATTATGTGCTTCTTCCCCCCGGCCCCTTCGAGCTGAGCTTTTATCATTGTAACTTATTGTTTGGTCTACCATAACATCAAACGACTTAAAAAATGGAAATAGAGTGTTATTTGAAATTAGGATGGTGAACTTATTACTGGGACTACGCTCCGGTCCACTATTAGAATCAAGTAAGATGTTCAAGGCTCATGATGTGGTTTTCATTCCGCTTGAGCTCATAATCACGCCTGGATATGCGGTGATATGATGTAGGGCCCTTCCCACCAGGGTCCCAACTTCTCATGAGGTCCTTCTGTCGCGGTTTTTCTTAACTAGGTCACCGGGCTTGTAACTCCCCGCCTAACCCTTGGTCATAATACTCGTCATCTTCCCGTGATAGTCTCTCCATACGCCCGCAGACTTGCTCGCTTTTCTTCTACGAGATCCGTGCTTGAAGCCAAGAGCCTCCTCCTTCTTGTGTTCGACGTTTATGGGTTCAAACCTCCTGAGATTTTAGTCCGATTTCGACCGGGTCTATCGGCCTGCCAAAGGCTGGGAGCGAATCTTACTTCGAGTCATGATCACAAGGTAGCTCTACGCCCATAACACCTCGGGAGGTAATTCTACCCATTTTCTTTAGCCCTCTAGCTGTTTTAGTAGCTTCGCTAGAGTCCTTTATGTTGACCTCGGCTTGTCCATTGAACTCCGTGGATGAGCCGGGGACGAGCAGGTTCTCGATTTCAGCTCTACGCAGAAATCCTTAAACTAGATTGCTTAATTGTTTCCCATTATCGGCTACGAGGGACCTCGGGATCCCTAAACCCGCATATTGGCAAACGCTTTCAAGGTGTTGCGATCTCCGCCTCCGTGACGTTGCTAAGGGTCTCATTTCCCGCCATTTGCAAAATAGTCCACTTCACCACAATGATAAATCTCCATCGCCCCTTCTAATGGGTAGAGGTCCCACATGTTCAAATTTCATTGTTGGAAAGGCCAGGGGCTTGTGACTGTTGTTAGCGGTTCAGATGGGAGATGAGATATCTTGGCATGCTCCCGACAAGCCTTGCATTTTCTAACCAGCCACAGCCTTTCGATATCAGGCTAATAGGCAATTTTTACCTTAGTATTTTTCCATCAAGGTCCGAGTCTACGTGGCTGCCACATATACCCCTCGTGTATTTCCCCTCGAGTATGTAGTTGGCGGCCTTTCCTTTCCTAATGACTTAAGACGAAGGCAGAAGCCTTGTTTATGCTGGTTCCCCATGAACTATGGAACCTGCACATCTCACTTTAAGCTTGATGCCTCCTTTGTCATGCTGGGCAATTTACCATCTACCACAATCCCATGGGTCCATCCAGCTCTGGCTCTCCCTCTCGACGATCACAGGAATACCCCACACGACGCCATTGCGGGCCTGGTAGCTCGACAGCGCTGCCCCGCCCCAGTCTCTCAGAGGTCAGCCGCGGCTTAACGCATCAACTCCGGGAATTCCTCCGATCTGCACATGCTCGACTTGAACTCGCACTAATTCTCGAAGTGCTCTAGTTTTTTTAGATATAGGATCATCTTCTCACCGCCTCAGAGGAGTCTTCTATCCTGCTTTACCACCAAATGAGTCATTGGCCACCTCTAGCTGATCCTCCGCTCTGCGATGGGCGAGGTCAGTCCAACAGGACCGCCCCATATCTCTGTACCGCTATCGGGAGGCCCTTGGTCGAACCCAGGCGACTCCATGTCTATCCCGCTTAGAGGTCGATCGGCCCCGCACCGCTCGTTAGCGCCCGCCGACGGACAATTTGCATGGGGAGGTCGAGCGCTGGTAGCCTCTATATTCGTGTGGCCGAAATAATTTCGCTGATGAAATCGCCAAGATCTGCCTCTTTATCGCGCCTCGTTTGTACTGATGTCACCCGCCAGCCATAAATTTCCACTTTATCGCCAGAGGTTTCGTTTATGCAGATTGTTTCATCGGATATCGCCGACTGACGGAAGAAGCCAGCAGGTCGGAGTTTTCTGATGTGGTTACCAATGCCAGATCAACTTTTTCCATCTTAGGTACCTCTCTCTCTGCCTCCCCTCGCAGCATGGCTACAATAGTAGATCGTCACGTGACCTTGTCTCGTTCTCTTACCAGCAAAGACTAGCTGCAAAGTCCGAAACGACTGTGTGAGGGTGAGGAGTTCCTCCTTCGGGAAGGGCTACCAGAATCTGGGAGAGCCTGCAGGTTTTGATCATCGTGAACGCTCCCCGCCGCAATGCCACCCCACCGGCGCCTTTTTCGTAACCCGAAAGAAGGTCGACATTTATCACCGTCCTAAGATACAAAGCGCCAACAAGAACTATTCTCCCCGTTAGTGTTGAATGTCTTTTAATGCTCACGGAGGCCGTATATCAAGCACCTAATTTTATCTTGAACTGGTTTGCCTCTATTTCTGGGCTATTGACTATAAAACCTAAGAACTTCTCATGAGACTCCAAAAAGCGCATTCGGGCCGGGTTTAGCTTCATATTATAGCTCAGATCTGAACGCCGCTAAATGGGTTATGGAGCTCGCTTTTATCGACGGCAGAAGATGTCGCTTATATATACCTCCATGAATGTCCCAATTTATTTCGAACATCCCGCTCACCACCGTAGGTGGCTCTCGTGATTCTTTAGCCGCCCGGAAGGGCATCGGGTATTACCGATAATGCGATAAGTTCTCGATCGGGTGACAAAATGAGGTGTATTCTTCGTCGCCGGGGGTCCATACCGATCCGTCAGGAGCCGAGAAGGCGCCCATGGAGCCGAGGAGTTCATGACCTGGGTCAGAAGGCCTACTATGAGATCAACTGGAGGCGGGGAAGCCATCCTTCGGGGCGCATCTTGTCGATGTCTCCGTGGAAATCGGCGCAAATCCGCCTACTGGCCATTTTCTTTTTTGACGAGAACAACGTTGGCCAACCATTCCGGGTACTTTACTTCTCTGATTGCTTGTAAGCCGAGTGAGCTTACTCACCTCTTCTACATTGATCGCCTTGCCTTTCCTGGCAAAACTCCTTCTTTTGCTTGACTCCGCTTTCATGTGAGGTGGATTAAGGCGAATCTCAGGTGATCACCGCTGCTGACTTACGCATGTCTTCCCGTTTCCAAGCGAATACCTCCATGTTCGCTTTAGAAAATGGACGAGAGCCTCGATGCCTTTCCGCTAACTGATCCTATGTGCACGAGGTGTTCGCCGACGTCTGAGTCGCATGTGCTCGAATTCTTCTCGAGGGCGAGGGTCGGGTGGTTACCCCTGTCTCGCATGTCGCAGCGCCTGCCCCGTAAATGCTGTCCAATCCCGTCCGTAAAATGTTGTCGATCGATTTTACTTCATTGATGCCGAGTAACATTCCCTACAGTGACCGTTTCTGACCATTCCTAATTACCTGCATGTGATAAGCGGAAGGAACGACCCTTATGGCATTGAGAGAGGGCCTACCCAATAACATATTGTAGGCTAACAGGGCGTCTACTATGAGGAATCTCACTGTTGCGGCCCGCCACGGGGTCTCTGTGGTGAGTACTCAATCGTACGATCCTACAGCGATTTTCCCCCCTAAAATCCGCGTAGGTAGCGCATCGCTCTAGTTTCTCCTTTCCACGCCCATTTTTGGTCGAAAGCGGATGCGAAGATGATATCGGGCTGAGCTTCCGCTTATCGACGCAGGACTCGCGGGATCGCTTTATTAGCTACTATGGCTTTTATCATGCTTAGTCGTCACTGATGTCGACAACCTTCCCGTCGGGTTCCAAGAAGTTATGGTAGTATCCAAATGAGGAAGCTTGATACCGCTTGTACGCCTAAGGTTCCCTCATCCGACGCGCAAGTGGGCCTTCCCGGCCGAGTCGACTCTCCGCCTCTCCCACAAACCCTCCGAAGATTACATGATTTCTCCCATGGGCGGCCGATGGCCGAATCGTCAATACGAGGTGGTGGTGGCCGGACTCGCCTCCCGCCTTCCGGGGCCACGACAACCGAGGTGTCCTAGTCGGATCACGATTCAATCTCCTTGTATGGATGCGCCATCTTGTTCCTCCGGTCCATGGTCCCTGCGGGAACTCACAATATTTGGTGTCGTCTTCACGGTCCGACTTCATCCGGATGGCCACCCCAGAACCTTTCATGTCAGACTTCAAGGTGAGGACCTTGCGACACAAAGGTCGGCCGGGAGGTGAGCATTGTCGAGGTGAATACCACCAATGTAGCTCAGCCGAGGTGGTCCCCACGATCCCCGACGCTCCTTCGCCTCGGTTTCAGACCGCCTTCGCTTATGTCTTCTCGGGGATCTATCCCCTGTCACGGCCTCAGTGGCTTCGCTCTTCTTTTGTCGCTAGCCTACTCTTTCCTTTCAGTAGAAGAACTTCTTTGCTTGGACAGGAGGGCTTCTTCTTCGCCGATATACTGTTACGAGGACTTCTACCATGTCAGTTCGAGGGTTCTTTGAGATGGAGAACATTAGATCCTTCGACTGCACCCCCAACCCTGCAATGAAAGCAGTAACGGCGAACTTCTCGTTGAGGGTATCCACCTTCAGCGACTCCGTGTTAAACCTTTGACATATGACCTCAGGCTTTCTTGAGAGCTCTGTTTTATGGTCAGAAGATGATAACTCGGCTTCCTCAGACGCCCTGTCTGATAAAGTGGGAGACGAATGCGATGGAGATTTCGTGAACGATGAGACTAAGACGGCTGGAGTTTCAATCCGTGCCAATGCTAGGCCCTTTAGTGATAATCAAGGCTTTACATCAGATCGGTCCTCGATACCCATGTAGTTCCATCCGATTTTCAGACGACGGTGTGTCGCATGGGTCTTTTCTGGGTCTTCATTTAACGCCCTGCATCTCCTCAAGGACATTCTGAACTTTGCCTGAAAAGAGAGTTGCAAGACCGCGGGCGTTGAATGAAGATTGGCTCATTGCACTGTATGGGCCCATGAGACCTGCTGTCACCTTTTACCGCCACTCTATGTGGTCATTTCTTACTGATGTCCATGAACCTTGCTCCCACGACCTCTCTCCTTGTTGTAATCCTCTCCTGGGTCAGAGGATCATGCTCCCGGTGTGGTTAGTTTCCTTTCTCTATCCTTCTCGACGAGGGTCAAGGTGTCGCCTTCCCAACAAGGTTTTGGTTTCTGGCCCGTCGGCCCCCTCGGGGGTGTCGTATTTTCCGGTGTGAGTTGTTCCAACTCTTCAAGAAGTGTTGGTCAGACGCGGAACGCTCCACCTCGCCTCAGGTTGCCTCGCACTGCTCTAACAAGCTCTCCGAGGTCTCATTTATCCATGCCGCCTAGCCGGCTCAGATCTCGAGGATTGGCGCGCTTCGTTTTCGTGGTTCGGTGCTGATACCATCACCGCCGAGAGATCAACTTTATTTGTAAAGGAACCGTTCCCCGACGGGCCTAAACCGAGCAATGCTTTTTCAACCGGACCAGTTAGAGCGTGCCGGATTTGCTCGACCGCCAGCCGCTCCGGCGCCGACTCTCTCGCAAAACAAGAAACATAAAAGGATCGACGATCGAACTGGGCCTCGCCTGCCTCCTCCTATGTCTAAGGCTCTTTCCCATGTAAGATCAACCGCTAGGAATGAAGTTTTGGCATAAGTCTCGCACCTTCTACTTCTACGGGTGGCCCGGTATTTATAATGGATGATCACGACAATTTTCCTAATCGATTGCGATACCGACAATAAGATGTTTCTAGCTCGATGATGACATCAATATTTGTTTTCTAGTTTGAGGATGATATAATATTCCTCTCACTGAGTAGAAGATTTTCTTTCCTTATAAGAACCGATTAATAAGGGTGATAATCGGGAAATATCTTACTTTTCCGATCGTGAGATTATGTGTTTTCCCTAACACGGATTCCTCGGGGTCGCTTAGCCTTTAATGAAGTAGTTGGGCCCTCGTTTTGGGCCTACCTTTGAGGGATACCATTAAGGGCCTATTGATAGTACTGAGCCTATTTTTAATCCCAACGTTTGGGCTTGTGTCCTTGGGCCTGCGCGCCCATTATTTCAAACCCCATCAGTTTTATCATAAGATTTTTTAAGTCTAAATGAATAAGACTTTAGCCACAAGCAAGTTTTATGTCACTAGATTTATGATTTAAAAGCATGATTTACATTGGTAAAACATGATATTGTATTTTGCTTCAATCCTTGATTAATAAGATGAGAGCTAAAAATATCAAGAATATTCAACCTCGCGAACATTTCTAATTTTAAGTGCGATATTCCGAACTAAGGCAGCTGGAGAACTATAGCGTATGGAAGAGAATTTCACATTTGGATTGATGTATCATCGATCGCGCTATAAGGAAAGACGAACCTGATCCTATTATCGAAACCAAAGACTATTGTAGTTATTTTGGTTTTATGATAAGTGAGAGGTCCACCACCTCTCTCCGTGATGTTCATAAAGACCAAGATATTTGCTGGTATTCGTGGTTCTGTTAAACAAATTGATAAAGTCAAACCACTTCTAAAAGCCATCGAGGAGCAATTTGTAACTTCTGACAAAGCTCTTGCTAGTACCTTAATTATGCAATTTTCATCCACCAAGCTCACTGTGATAAGAGGAGTGTGTGATCATCATGTGCACTCAGGGATATACGCTCGACAAAAAGAGTCATTAGAACTTACCATGTCGACACTTTCCTTGTTCATTATATATTGAACACTCTCGCCTCTAATAATATAATCCTTCAAAATCTCTCTTACAACTCACAAGGATAAATGGTCAATTAATGAATCTGACTATGTGTGCAAGACGAGGGAAGGTTAATGATGGAAGAGGGTAAAAGGCTAATCAACACTTTTGTAAAGTTAAAAAGAAATGATCGCTTAAAAGAAGAAATATTCCTATTCAATCAAGCATAAAGAAGGAGTTAAAGTGTTTTTTCTATAAGAAGAAGGGACATATGAAAAAGGACTACTCAAAATTTAAGGTCTGGCTTGATAAGAAAGGTACTCGATTTTATTTTGTCTGTTATGAATATAATATGGTTAATGTTAATCATAACACATGGTGGATTGATTATGGTTCTACAATCTATGTTTCAAATACCTTACAGGGTATGCAAACCTAAGGAAGCCAAAGTGGGAAGGGAACACCACCCATTAAGGCAAGAAGACGAAGTTCACTGGGTGGAAGCTTATCAAGACTTAGCCTTGTATTACAGCAAACATTTTAGAATTGAAAGACATTTGCGTTCCAAGTTTCTCTAGGAATTTAATTTCAATTTCAAGACTTATAATTTTGGGGATTTTCCTTTAACTTTACGGATTCAGTTTTAGTTTATCTTAATAAATCCAGTTATCAGGTTATGGTGCATCGTTTAATCCATTTTCCATATTCAATTACACACAATGATGTTACTTATAATTCTATGCATGTTACCATTGGATTAAAGAGATGTGTTATGAATGAGAACTTCTATGTTATGGCATAGAGATTGATACATTCCATTTAAAGAATGAAGAAATTCGGGTTAATGATAGTGGTACTTAGTACTGCTTTTTTGTTGATTTTGAGACTCAGGTGAATTCTGCATTTCAAGGGCAAGCAAACCAACAAGTCTAAAAGGGGTGCAAAGAGGAGCACAAACCTATTAGAGATTATACATAGTGACATTTGTTATCCTGACATGGATGCAAATGGTCTGAAATACTTTATCACCTTCATAGATGATTATTCATGATACATGTATCTCTACTTACTTCGTTCCAAAGATGAAGCTTTAGACGCCTTTAAAGTTTTTAAGGCTGAAGTAGAGAATCAATGTGGAAAACATATTAAGATCGTGAGATCAGATAGAGGTGGAGAGTACTATGGTAAATACACAGAATGGACAAGCTCCTGGTGCATTTGTGAAGTTTCTTCAAGAAACGAGATTGTCAGCCTAACATTATGCTCAGTTCTCCTAACTCGAATGGTGTGGCGTGAAAGAAAGAAACCGAACTTCAATTCGGATACTTCAGAAGCGAGATGGCGAGTAATACAAAACTATCTCAATACTTGTGGTCTGAAGCTCTAAAGACGACAATGTATATATTAAATCGAGTTCCAACCAAAGTTGTCCCTAAGACGCCTTTTGAGTCATTCAAAGGTTGGAAACCGAGTTTGCGACATGTACGCGTTTGGGGATGCCCGTCTGAAGTGAGAATTTATAACCCACAAGAAAAGAAGCTAGACCCAAGGACTATTAGTGGGTATTTCATTGGATATGTTGAAAGGTCTAAGGGGTATAGATTTTATTGTCCATCCCACAAAGACTAGGATTTGCGGGAATCAAGAATGCGAAATTTCTTGAGGAATGACTTGATCACCCGAGTGATTAGTTTCAGTGACATTGTTTATGAGAAGGATCATTATGAAGGTCAACCCTCCTGTTCAAGTGATATATTGATTGGTCATTCACCCTAAGTACAACCGAAAGTGTGAGACAACCATTTCTAAGTTCCACATATTACCGGGAGCATTGATCTTGTAGATCAAGTCGCAATGGAGAAATTCTAGAAATTGTTGAACAACCAATCGAAAGGCAACAGTCGACCAACAAATTCTTTCAAGAGAATGATGAAGCAACATTAAGAAGATCACAAGAGTTAGGAAATCAGCACCCTCAATGATTATATATATATAGTGTATTTAACTGGACTATAACATCGAGCCTAAATGATCCGTAAACGCTTTCACAAGCCATATGAGTTCTGTATAACCTAACTCATGGTACAAAGGCCATGAAAGAAGAAATGAACCTATGACACTAACCCAGTTTGGGATCTTTAAGTTGCCTAACGTAAAGCCGCTGGATGTAAATGGCATTTAAGACAAAAAGGACTACCTGGGCAACATTGAGAGACATAAGGCAAGACTCTGCTAAAGGATTCACCTGCGGGAAGGAATCACCACACGAGACCTTTTCTCCGTATTCAGAAAGATTCTCTTCAAACAATCATGACATTGGTTGCCCATTTTGACTTTGATTTACATCAAACATGCGAAATGTCATTCTCAATGGTAATTTAGAGGAAGAGGTTTACATGAAACAACCCGAAGGATTCTCCTAGCTTAAGGTGAGCATTTAGTTTGTAAGCTTAAGAAATCCATGATTAAAAGCGCCCCGCTCAATGGTATTTGAAATTCCATGAAGTCATTACTCTATCTTGCTTAAAGAAAATATCATGGATCAATGTATATACCAGAAGGTAAGTGGGAGTAAGATTTGTTTTCTTGTGTTATATGTGGATGATATTATGCTTGCAATTAATGATAAGGGTTTGTTATATGAGGTGAAACAATCTCTCAAAGAACTTTGATATGAAGGATATAGGTGAGGCATCTTATGTCATTGGCATTAAGATCCATAGGAAAAGATCTCGAGTCATTTTGGGTTTGTCTCAAGAGACCTATATCAATAAAGTATTAGAGAGATTTAACATGAAAAATTGTTCATCGAGTGTAGCACCCATTTTGAAGGGTGACATATTTGATTTGATTCAGTGCCGTAAAAATGATTTCGAATGGGAACACATGAAGAACATTCCATATGCTTCAGCTATTGGAAGCCTAATGTATGCTCAAGTCTGTACCAGACCTGACATTGCATTTGCCGTTGAGTATTAGATATCGTGAGTAATCCAGTCCTCACCACTCGGGAGAGCTGCAAAGAAGGTGATGAGATACCTTAAAGATACAAAGGATTACATGATTAATGATCGCACTGTATTAGTTCGATGTGATCGGGTAACCCGCTTCGTGACCTTTATCGGCCGTGTTGATTCTTGTAAATCATTCCGGTTATATTTTCAAGCTAATGATGGAGCCAGATTCGATAATGGCAGACTTTTGATAGCCACTTCTACTATGGAAGCGAGCCAGATCTTGCTTCGAGGCTACCAATGGTGTATGGTTAACGAAGCCTCATATCTCAGCTTAGAATTGCGGATTCTATATCTAGGATCAGTTGTACCGCGGATAACTTAGTCATGATTTATACAAGAACAACAAGAGCTGGAAGTCGAAGTAAGTATATCGACATTAAATACTTAACCATAAGAGAACGCAGCAAAGAAGATAAAGCTACACAACACATTAAGACTGACATGGTTGCCGATCGCTTAACTAAAGGCATGCCACCTAAGTATTTTAAGGATCATGTATTACAAATGGGACTTGCCCTTCCATGTAATTTTATCAGATCGCATATTCATTATTTTAATGAAACTCTTATTCGGCCTTATATTTCTTATATGGTTTTGTACATTTCCAAATATTATTATTTTTAGAAATATCATCAAAGTTTGGACCTTGGAATGTTTATATAGTTTATTCATTAAGTTTAAGGGTTTGTGTTGAGGAACTTGATATATTGTAATACATGAAAGATACTACTCACTATAAGATGACTTATCACCATGATTTATATATTTAGTTTCCCTTTGTGGTGGGTGTTGAACTATATGGACCAAGTGGGAGAATGTTAGAATGGTCCATATATTTAAAGTTTTAAATTTAAAATTTGAATCTCCCACATTTTCGTAAACACCTCTTCTCCTCAACCCTCGCATTCATCTCTCGGTGAAACCAATCGACGGTCCGAGCTCCATGTTAAGAGGTATTGCACATTTTTTTTGGTTTCTGCTCACTCAACATGTAGTACCACTATCCAATTTTTTGAGAAGGGTTTAGAAGAACCAAAAGCGCATTTCCATTGCACCCGCTCAACTTTTCAGCTTCAGTTTCCAAGCCTCCTGCTTTCTTATCAATGGCCTGGCGCATGTTCTAACATCTTACTTTCACATATGATCCGATCGTATTCTACTTTGTCTTCGACATGACGCATTGATTGATTACTTCTGAATTTCTATGTCATCATTTACATTTACTTAACGATTCAAGATTTGTGTTTCTATCGATATATTATTAATTTAAATAAAAAAATGATGAATTCACATGTCCTCGAAGCTCGGCTCAAGTGCTGAAGGGATAAGAAGGGGTTATTGGAGATTCCTTACTCGAATCTTTATGTGTTAATGTTATATTATAATCAGTAATATGTAAATAATTAAAGTAAAAAAAAAAAAAACAATCAAACAATGAATTCACATGGAATAAATAAAGCCAGAGAATGCGAGAAATTAAATGGAGAAGTATTTGCTGCTTTAATATGATTTTCTCGGTATAATTGTAGGAATTTCGCTCATGAATTAACTATCAATTGGCGTTCATTAGAACTATAGAAAGATCAATCATATTATTGTCATATCATTAATTACTTATTGTATGAAAATTGTTTTAGAAACCATTTTTTTTTAATTTAAAAAACATATATACTTAATAAACTCATTTTTTGAGACGTTGTTTGGAAAATAAGTTGAATTTATTACTATTATCAATGTTTTAAAATCGGACGGGCGGATCAACCTGGTTACTCGCTCACGGTTTCACTGACGGACTTCATGACGAACCGCTGGTCAACCGGTGAACGTAATAAATATATTATTTTATATTTTAAAATATATAATAATAAGATTTCAAGATATTATTTATTACTTTTATATAAATAAAGTATTTTAAATTTTATTTTAAAAAATATGTATAATGTTGATATATGAAAATATGTTTAAAATGAAAGAAAACTTATTTATATAAATATATACTTAATTAAGAGTAATATATAATTTTTGTTATCTAAAATAATCACAATGACAATACAAGAAGAGAAAGCCTGGCTCCTCAGAACTTCCCCTTCCCATATTCAAACTACGAAATTCCCGCATTATTTAATCGAATTTTTTAAGCATAAACTTTTAACCCTACAGCTTTCTAATCCCAAACAATGTATTCGATATAAAAGTTTGATCAAAACGAGGGATGCCATTTTAACTTTAAAATGGTTTTAGGCGAACCGGTCTAAGCCACTGGTACTGTCTGCTCATCCTGCTCCACCGGGATCCGACCGTCTGGCCGGGGCTGGCCAGTTTGCCCACCGCAAAACGATTTTTCGATCGAATCCAGACCGATTTTCAGAAATTTCTACCGACGGCCTGATCACGACCGGCCGATCCGAAACCTGCTTTTCTCAAAACATCGACTATTATCACTGGGCACATTATTATTATTATTTTGATTGAGAGGTCACTTTATTCATTGCAAGTCTAAAAGGAGTAGATTACAAATGAATAAAAGAGGAGACCTTCTCTTTCAAAAAAAAAAAAAAAGAAAAAAAAAAAAAGAGGAGACCTTCATTCATCAAGATCAGACATGGGAATAGTCGCTTTCATGACGCAATGAATGACTTGGTCCATGGGCTATTGAGCAGCCATTATTTATTATTATTATTATTATTTTAAGAAAATTAAAAAAAAAAACTTCAACTTTGAAAGTTTTTTAGGTATTAAATATTTTTAACCCTAAACTTTGATTTTAATTATAAATGAATGTCAGATTCGGATATGGATTTGGGTTGATCAAGACTCTATTTGTAATTAAAATTAAAATTCATGATTAAAAACAGCTATTTTGAGTTCAAGGTTTTTATTTTTATAATAATATTACATATTAGTCGTTGTCAAGTTGGGGGAGGGAGGGTGGGGACAAATTAAAGTTAGTATCAAAGGGCAACTTTTTTTTTTTTTTAAATTTAAAAAAAGAAAATTATCCAAATTAATTTCCTGAAGCTCTGTGATCAGTTCACGCCGCATTCTATACCTTAATATAGAAGTTGATGTTTCATTTTTTTTTTCCACATTATTTACATTTCTTGTCAATATCGATTGATAATAAGATTATCATTTTTTTTATAAACGAGTCTATTTTTTCTTTTTTTTTTATAGTTAAACACTTTATATATAATATAGTAAATTATTTTTACTGGGACTCAAATCCGAAACCCTTCCTTTTTTTATATCCTACCTTTTTAAACGTTTAGTACTTTATTATATGAGCTACAAATGAGTCTTCTTCTAAGATCATTAATATGTAAACAGAAATGAAAACACATATCAATTTTGAATACTTAGTCTGAAATCCATTCTATTACCATCCCTAATTAATCATCTATCATAAAACCCATGCATTAAAATATACTCACATCAATTTGATTTGATTATCGTCCAAAGGCATGGAGTGTGTAACACATTAAAGTTATTCAACAAATTCTGCCTTGTCAATTTCTACAAAGACAACCCAAAAAGTGAGACACAAGGTGAAACATGATGAAAAAGTAGAAGAAAATTTGAACACACCTCCTCAAATATCTATGCATTATGATTGGAAGTGGAAACAAAATTTGTACAGTATTTTTCTTCAACAATGACTTATAATGGATAAAATGCATTTTGCCATTACATATATCTTTGAAAAAAAATATTTTTATGAAAAATAAGGATAATATTTTTGTCAAAATTGATAAAAGGTTAAATTTCTAAAATTCAGGACTTATTTATTTACTTTTTTGTTTTGTTTTGGGAAATAAGAAGAACAAGAAAAATCAGATAACTTGTTTGATTTGTTTAAAAAAAAAAAAACACGAACGTAAAACATTAAATTCAACGAGAAAGAACAATTTTCTATTTGTTTTTTAAAAGCTATTATCTTCAAAAAAATATGAACCAAAGATGTCCTTGGTTTGAATTCTGGTCAGAATTAATCCACGTAGTCAACAAACAATAGTTGATAAATATGTACTAATGAAAATGACTCCATTATATCACATATATATTTCATTCATGATAGGTATATGACTTATCATTATTGAAGCCTAACGGGCTTGATACTCGTTCGTCTAAGTGATTTGTTTTTTTTTTGAAAAAAAACAAATCACTTACATCGCTTGATCCAAACATGTCTAACATTTCATATTTGCATGTTTAGTTAAGCCATTTTAATTTTTAAGTGGACATGACAAATCCCTATGCTCATCCAGTTTTATTTTTTATTATATTAAAATATAATTTTATGGAATGAAGTGGGACTAAACAAAACCCTAACCCCTTCTTGCCCCATTAAAAACCTATAAGTCTATAACCATAACTTCATACCTATCTGATTAGGGACTAGGCGGGATCCAAAAAAAATCTGCCTAAATGTCATCTCAATTCAATGGTTGCAAAATAGACTCTAGGGTTGGTGATAACAAGAACAATAATTATATTTAGAAATATTTGTTGAAAAGTCATGTAAATTTGTGAATCCACCGTCTCCTATTTCTTGAAAAATAACCTATTTTAGATAAAATGTAGTTACATTATCTGTTATTTTTGTAAAAAAAATAAGAAGGATATTTTTATTAATATAAGACGGGTTAGATTTCAAAATTTAATCAAATCACCCTTCTATTTATTTACGTTTTTTGGTGTGGTAAAGTTGTGTGAAAAAATCCAATTAATTCTTCATATAAGAGCATCTCCAAAAGAGTTCTATTTTTTACTCTCTCTCTATATATAACTCTTATTTTTTACTCTCTCTCTATATATATACATGTGAGAGAGTAGATTTCGAGTAAAATCATGCCTCCAAAATTCTTTATTTCGATATCTAAAATAGATATGAATACAAGATCTCCATGATTTAGACATTCACTTTCATATTTCTAAATATGTTAATGCATTTTGCACCTACATCTTAATAAACACTATTCTCCTATTATTTTATTATACTATTATTCTATCATTATTTTATTATCATAATAATAAAATAATTATTTTAATTATATTTTATAAATATATTTTTTATTTTTGACATACTTATATTTATTATTTATTATTTTATTAATATTGAATTACTTTTCATATATAATATTGTAAAATGATTTTAATATATTGATTTTGTAGTATTAATTTATTTTTAATAATTTAATTTTTTTTCTTAAAATAATTTAATTTTCTTATTAAATTTTTTTTTGACAATGATATAAATAAATTTTTATTATTTTCATTTATATTGAAAATAAAGATTGTTGGTTGAAGTTGGATATAATAAAACATTAAGATTTTAATTAATTAATGTAATAATTTCTTAGAAAAAGCAAATTCATATCAAGAATAAAAAAAAGAACATAGAAATTATATCACATGATGTTTTGCACATCATTTACTTAAACTAATACATTAACTACAAGAAACATTGTTACTATATCTTTCCCATAAATGCTCAATTAATGTATTTCGAAATGCATAATGAACTTCCTTATCTTTAATTCACTTACGCAGCAATAAATCAAGAAATTGCTCTGCTTATCTACTAATGTATCAACTTTCTAACTAAAATCACATTCAAATTAACAATGCTCCCATGAGTGTCATATTCATCTTCTATAATCATATTATGCATTATTATGCACGCTAATATAATATCATGAAGTATTTGTTTCTTCCAATAACGTATCGGTCCTTTGATAATTGCAAATTTTGATTTGAGAACACTAAATGCTCTTTCTACATATTTTTGGCATGCTTCTTGCATCATTGCAAAATATTGCCTCCTGGGACCTTGTGGATTAGAAATGCTTTGAACTAGAATTGACCATTTATAATATATACTATCGGACAAGTAGTAGTCAATATCATAATTAGTCCCTGCTAGAATAAGAGAATGCAAGTGTGGAGGGAGTTATACCTTGAGCTGGTTAGCAACAAATTAGATTGACCTGAAGGCATTAATATTACTTACAACCTCGATAACTACATATATCACATCTGATAGATTATAAGAGGCCACGCTCAGAATGATAGATGGGTGGCTATGAGCCAATATTGTCTAGCCTATGCTAGCCAATTATTCCATTCCCAATGTACAATCAAGGCTTCCAAGATACCGGAAAACCACGCTCTTCACTTTTTTAATAATAACTCAATATCATTTGCATTGGGAGATCTCAAATATACATTACCAAAAATCTCAACAATTGCATGACAAAATCTTTTCATACAAAGAATTGTAGTGGACTTACCAATCCTTACATATTCGTTAGTGGAATCTGCTGATGCTCTATATGCCACAACTAAAAATCAGAATCTCTTGCAAGTAGATAATCCATGTCTACCAATGCAAAAAAAACTTTTGTAAGAAAAATTATTATCTTCGACGCATCAACATACTGTAAGAATATCTTTATATGATTCAAAACGCCACGGGGGCCAAGTCTTCCCTATATAAGGATTTGTGGAGAAGTAGTCATTCCATAGTCGAACATGTCCTGCTTCCCTTCCATGATTGATGGCTATATGACCAAGAATGGAGCCTCTATGCAGTGGTTGTTCATCTTCATCGATGCAAGAGGCTATGAGAGAATTGTTGGACAAGTACAAATGCATCAATAATGCATGTTCCTCATCCCACTCTCTAATTTCCTCTTCCTAATCTCTTATCTCCTCTTCATACTCAAGAGAATGTGGTGAATGCTCATCTCTAGTATTTGATGAACTACCTCTAAAATTCATCCTTTCAAATTAACAACCAAGGAAGCTTGATTAGAAGTGAAAGTTTGTGAAATGGATAAGTAGGTTTAAATACTCATCCAATTGCTTGGTCTTATTATTGATAGGTTCAATCAAACTTACACATGGTGTAAGTTTTACCATTTGCTTGGTCTTGTCCATCTTACACATTGAGTACTTGAAGTTGTCATTAGTAACTTCTAAATCAAAACTTTTACAAATAGTAGATTTCATCTTACACATTTTATTCTTTTGTCATTGATAGGTTCAATCAAACTTACACATTGTGTAAGTTTTACCATTTGCTTGGTCTTATCCATCTTACAAATTGAGTACTTGAAGTTGTCATTGTGTAAGTTTAACCATTTAATACTTTAACCATTGATAAGTATGACTATGTGTGATCTATAAATTGTAGGTTGCATAACATCTTTCAAGAGCACAACTCCTTTTCAAAATCTTCACTCTTTCATCAAGATCACACCTCCTTTTCAAAATCTCTACTCTTTTAAGACCACAATTCTTTCTTCTCAAAATATCTACTCTTTCATTAACAATGTTCTTTAGTCAAGTCGTGGTAGCTGTGGAAAAGCCTCTTCACAATGGAAGAAGATCAATATTATGGTGAATTCCATGGTCGAGGCTCTCAAGATCCTATTTATGGGATAAACAAAAAAAAAAGATAAATTATGGGAGTGTATTTATGAAGTTTTTGACCATAACAAGCCTAATAGTGGTCGAACATCGAAGTCTCTTTCATGTCGTATGTCATGCATTATGAAAGGCTATCAACAAATTTTGTGGATGTGTGAGGCAAGTCGAAAATTTGAATCAAAGTGGTGCCTTCGAAATAGATATTGTAAGTAGATACAATACTCATTTTATAAAAAAAATGAATATTTATTCTAACTTCTATCATTTGCATCATTTTTTTTTTTTTTTGACATTTTGTAGTAAAACAATGCTAGAGTCTTATTTGCACAAGACTTGGATGAAAAAAGAGGATTCTTGTTTGATCATGTTTGGCCTATACTTAAAAATGCAGAGAAGTGGGTAAATGTCTTACCCAAACAACGACAACAACCAAAAGCCTTTCAAGGGTCTCATGGAGAGATTCCTACACCTAAATTCCTCACGCACACCCTTATCCAGGGTCCCGCTGAACCCGTCAACTCCGTAAACTTGTAGATATCGGGTGCTCCAATATCACACTCACATATCTCATATATCAAGACCCATTTATGTATAATTTTCTTACAAATAACCAATTTCTTATAATATTTCACAAGAGTTTGATGTATAACTCTTTTACACTTTTACATGCCAAAATATATTAAAACTAGATTATTATAATATATTTTATAAAAATTGCTTCTCAAGGCCACAACTCCGTCTCTTCAGACTCACGCCTGCTATGCTGTTCTCATGTACCTGTGCAAGTGGGGTCCCATGATCTGGTGAGCAGTCTAAAGAGTGACACTCCCAAGTATTTATTCCCACCTAAGTCGCTTCATACAGCCGATCAAACACACACACACATTCAAGTAAAAATATGCGCATTCCTACTGGAACGCGCCTACACGCTTTACTACGTAGAATGCACCACCTGTCCCATGTCACGAGTCCCTCACCGACCAGCCATACAATGCCTAAACCTATGTGTGAACAACCGTCATTTTCCATGACATCCACGATCATTTTTCGACTCATTACATTTTATATTCATATTTTCATTTACAATTTACCAGCACAGAGAATGATTCCTTTGCCAGCCGCACCACCGCCCACAAGCCCGTACATCTGACTAAGCCACCACCTGATCATGTCTAACCACAATTAGTCTCTCACCTGGGGGAATTTATCCCAACTTTCTAACACCCAAAGGTATATCGCCTTTAATACTATTTTCAGATTGCAACTCATTTGGAAGTTGTCCCAATAACTGAGCCCACCCAATCCAACACCAAACGCAATGTTGATTAATAACCGTGTACCCACTACACACCATCGAACATGAAACATAGTGTCGATCTCTACCATGCACTCACACCTATAAAGCATGATGTTCTAGCCGCATATGCAATGTACCATGCCACCGCACTTTCATGTTACATGTATGATGCAATTAACTACATGAATCATTCCTTACGCTGTACTTCACGCCAATTACTGCTAAATATATATAGCAAGTATATAAGTTCTATATATATATATATATATATATATATATATATATATATATATATATATATATATATATATATATATATATATATATATATATCAGACAAACATATTAGTATTTATCAATCCATGACAAACAATAATGCCCATACAACCTTCCTCTTAGGGCTAACTCATGGTACCCTACCTAACACAATAGCCTATAACATGCCATGCAGTGGTCATGTCAAAACCCGGCTATGTACACCAACACAACCAAGCAACCTGCACACTTGGTGCAAAACATAGATTTTAGCAAGGTTGTGTTTAACCACTATCCTCCACAGGAATATGGATGGAATCTTGACTCAATAGGCTTTCCATAGAGTCCAAGAACACCGAAACTGGTCTGACTAAGAAGTTATGGTCGGGTCCAAATCGAGGCTGGTCTCACATGAACAAATAGCCTCTAAATGTGGCCGCTGTTCCTAGAAAAACATAGATTTCAGAGGTTGTGTTCACCCACCATCCTCCACAGAAAATGTATTAGAATCTTGACTGATGGGATTTACAGAGTCCAAGAACACTCTTAAACTAGCTGATGAGTTAGTTACGGCCGTCCGACTTAGAGGTCTCACATGAATAGCTGCCTAGCCGGCCAAATCTAACCGAACACTGTGGCCACTCGAAAAACACATTTAGCAAGTTATGTTCGCCCACTATCCTCTATAGGCATATGGCTAGAATCTTGACTCAATAGGCTTTCCATAGAGTCCAAGAACACCCAAAACAAAGTTCGGACAAAGAAGTTACGGTCGTCCGAAGTTGAATAGCCAGCCCTAGCCGGCCAGCCATAACCGGCCATCAGCCTTGGAAAAACATAGATTTTAGTAGAGTTATGTTCACCCACTGTTCTCCATAGGCATATGGATGGAATCTTGACTTAATGGGCTTTCCATAGAGCCCAAGAACACCTAGAACTGAGAGTTCTAACAAGAAGGTGACCCCAAGTCGAGGCTTCACATGAACCAAAATTTGGCCGACCTCAGCCGGTAAATACGACTCTAACCTACCCGACAATGGGTCGAATTTAACTATAGCCTCTCTCTACGACCCTAGCCGGCCAACCTTTCCACTTAGACTGTTCAGGGTAAAAGGACCATAACTTGGGTTATAGATGTGACGCCCCAATCCAAGCATCACCTGTCAACGAGGGTGTCATTTTTCCTATTTACTATAAACTTATAAACTGTTCGCTCATTCATATAACGTTAAACATTTAACTTGTAATATATTATATGTTGAAATAGATTACAAAATATATACAAGCTCCATATATGTTTGGTTAACATTTACAATATTTACATTACTTCTACAAAGGAAACAAAATACATATACATTGTAACTGTAAATTTCTATTCTTCAAGTACCTAGTGACGTGTTGACTTTGACGCGATGCTGGATTGGTCTCCGTCTCCGGCTTCTGTACCTACACTGATGAAATAACCCATGCTGCTTATAGCTTAGTGGAATAATACTGGGATGACCCCTAATAAGGATCATCTCACTTTATTACATATACTTATGACAAATATATTTATACTCTTATCCATTTCTCATATCTACTTTTCATAACATGTTTCATTTGTTATCATATTTCCTATACTTTTTCGTATGTCATCTTACACTTTACTCTATCGTTTTAACCATATACTATCACATAGCAAGTATGTTTCTCATATCATGTCATATATCATATAAGACCCCATTTGCGTATACTAATCATTTCGCTTTTATGTTTCACGCTCGCATAAACCTTATGGGGCTTGGCTAATTTAAACTATGTATCCTGGCTGTAATATCACCGCACGGCATGTACTGACCCTGTTAATCAGATAACCCAAACGGGGCCTCAATATCTCGTAAATCAGATGTCAGAAGAATCAGATTCCTATAGGCATGCCTATCTATCCAACTACCCAAACATGTTGCACAATCGCTTATTATATTTTCTTAACAATCTTTCATATTAAAAAAGATATCTCATATGCATGAACAACTATTGATATCATGTATATTTAAGGAGATATTCATTATCAAATACCTTATAAGATTTAACTGTAATTTTTTCATATAACAAAATTATACTCAGATTCTCTTTAACTTATAACACGTGTTATCATGATCATATTATTACGACGCATTATTTCATATAACAATACAATTATATAACCTTATACAATTTCGCCTATAACCAATTCTCGCCTGGTGCTCTAGGTAAATTCTCAAGTCCATTTTCGACTACAATTGTTGACCTTGTAAACGGGATTGTTAGAGAAAGTGATATTCTAACTTAATATACCCCTATGTCTTAAGTTTTTTATGGTTCAAACATCATGTCATTTGGACTTTTAATTTTGAAGATATACTCTAAACATTTCGAACTGCTCCTAGACAATTTCTAAGAACAAAATACTAATGGCCTTATATTCGAAAAATTTTCCTGAATATTAAAGACATAATTTGACCATACTTTCTTCGTGAAAGTTATTCTCCAAATGTCTAGTTTGTACAAAAAATTTGACTAACCTCATTTGCACCAAGATAACAAGTTATGATTTAAACAACTGGAATTACCCAGCCTGCGAATCGTTTTGAGATAGACTGCGACCGACCGTTTCCTTACTCACGAATTTTATGCATTCCAACTGTGGCCTAAATTTGACATACTTGGTTTCAAGCAATATCATATCCTAAAAATTCTAGCCAATTTTAAATTAATCACTCAATTTGACGAAATGATACTCAACTCTATTAAGATAAATACTTAAATCGTTTTGAAACTAAATCAGACGAATTGACCAAACAGCTTCACTGGACGAATTTTCACGCCTGATATCCAAATTTGTGGCACATCTATCATAGAAGATTTGTTATTCTGTGGTTATACATCTAAAATTAATCAATTAATTTGGATTTGAAGAATTTTACAAGTTTATAGCTTAAAACAAAAACACGATTAAAAAAACTGACAAGATCTCCCAAACCCAACATTTTCTATATAAATTTTTCTTCCATCGGCGACCACAAACTGCCCAAACAACCATTCCAAACAAAGATTCTACACAAAAATAGGTATTCCAAACCCCCAAACAAGTATCCATACAAAAATTCATACCAAAGTTCCTAACAAGTTCCATACAAAATCATAGCAATCCATATGATCTTCTTTTCTCCTTCCTTCTTCCTTCTCTTCTCTCATCTTCTTCTTCTTATCCTTCTCTTCTCTTTTCCCTTCCATTTTTTGCCCTATCCTCAAAGACCAAAAGATATTTTTGGCTTTAAGATAAGGCCATGTTTGGCCTTATCTCATTTTCGAATTCTTTTCCCATTTTTGTAATGCAGAGGTCCTTCATCTTCATTTTATTTGCAATTCCACTTATTCAAATTTACTTTAGTGATAATGTTTATTCTTACGTTATTTAAGGCTCCACTGGACAATTTACCCATTTACCTCGACTTCAATTAATTCTGCGATTTTGCTTATTTTATTTTTAAGATTATTTTATTTCGAAAATATACATTTACTTTTATTATACTCTTAAACACGTTATAAACTCCACATAGCTAATTTGAGACAAGTTAACATAAAAATTCACTGGGAAATTCAAAGCTAATATCAAGCTTCACTGACACACATGATAATTTAATTAAAAGACTCACTACCAAATTCCCTTCTTTATTTCCCACCCAAACCGGGCCCTAATAAAACCCTAGAAAATTACAAATTTTCAAAATTGTGAACGACACACACACAATAATCGCTAAAAATTATTCGCAAATTAAAATTATCTAGATCTCTGATGATGAAACGAAATGCGCTGCTAAATTTGTCTGACAAATCTAGTGACCTAAAATTTCACAATTCGAGATGTAATCAGTATTTTTACGAGCTTCGATAAGTCTCCACGATTCAAAGGATAGTATTTTTACAAAAATCTCTGGCGGAAATTGTTGTTAAGTTCATGTGAAATAAACGAATCAAAATAATAAATTATTTCGGGATGAAAACAGACCCGAATGAGAGATTGACAAATGACAAATTGAAAAAAGGAGCAGCAAAAGTTAAGAAAAAACAAAAACAAAACAAAAAACAGCAGACAAAGTGCATCGGGACGGAGAGATTTTTTCTTTTTTCTCTTCGCTTTTTCTTAAGATCTACTAAAATTGATTGTAGGGTTTTTATCTAGCAAAAGGCCATAAAGTCGATCGACGACGCAGTTTCACGCACGCGCATCAAAATCTTCAGCCATTAAACTTCATAATGTATAATTCTTCTACTTAGGTTATTTCTAGCCTAAAGCATCATTAATGGCTTCGGATTTGCTTAAAGGTCGGAATTTCATTCCAAAATTTGTGTAATGAGTGTATAATTCTTAGAATTTTCCTGATCGCTTTTCATTAGCTAGCTGAATTGATCAAGTTTGATAGTTCTGTGGTTGAACTTTTCGGGATTGCTTTAACACCGGCTCACTTCAAGACTGCCACGTCTGGTTACCTTCTGTACACCCAGATAGATTTTCAATATTTTCGGCAAATTCAAGACCGGGTCGAGGTTCGCCTTGATCCTGACCGACATGTCTTCAGTTTTATGGTGTGTTTTGATATCACAAGAACGCCGATTTAACTGTGAAGGGATCAAGAGCGCCCGCTGTATATGAGTCCCAATTTGGCATGTTATTACCGAAAAAATAAATAATATGCTGTTGTATGTAAAATTCATGTTAGTATGTGCTTACGTGATGTATTAATATGAAAAATTGTAATAAATGGAAATTATATGTATGAAATATAATTATTCGGAATTTATAAATGTTTAATGTAGCTCTTATCAGGTATCGTGAAGATTTGACATCGCACGAATCGCATTTATTTGCATTTACATGCATCACACATCACAACAGCCTAGCGTGCAGACAGACTATTATTCCACCATTCTCACAATGTGTGGTGAGCCTGCAATGAGACAACGTCCTAAAAAATTGAGACCCACTACAGTGAAACAATAATAATAATAAATCACGTGTTTAGGCGGCAAGATAGACAAGATCCCTAAGGTTAAAAAGACCCAAATTTTATTCTTGGTCAAACATATGTATTTAGCGATGAAAGTTCGCGAAAGTGTCGGAAACACAAATTTTATTCTTGGTCAGACATATGTATTAAGCGATGAAAGTTCACTTAAAAAATGGTTTTTAAGGGCGTCATGGGGTTCCTCGCGCAAGTGAGACTCCTCGAAAATTCAAGCAGAACCCAACAAACACACCTGGATTTGATAAATTTAAGTGTTTTATTTTTATATTTTAAATTTAAATATGAATGAATGGATCCCAATAAAGAGACAGATATTGTGGATATGGATAGATGTATCCTCGGTGGGATCATTACTTCGTTGAGACCCTGATGGTTACGATTATATCGTTATACAACAGATGTCGGTGAGAGGCCTCCCAACGAAAGCGATACTCCTCGCCCGATTTTTTTTAAAATATGAACTCGGGAGCAACGGACACAGGAACGATCACGCGAAATCCAATGTGACCCGCTATGGGTTGTTAACGATCCCCATTTAAAAAGGCCACAACTAAAGTCCCGACTAATGCCAGATGATCGGGGTCAGACAGCTTCTGCTTATTCAAAATTTGAACCAAACATTCCCGTACAAAGACACCACCACACAACCCCCATAAAAAATAACCAAAGAGAGTAAGACCTACCTCTCGGGGCTTGTCAAAACTCCCCGCTTTCTACCTCCATTCGCAGCCTCGTCGCGATGGCGATCTCCTCCCTCTGTCACAAAACCGGTTAACCCGATCATGCAGGAAAATCTGCAGAGAAGGCAGAATTTCACTTTCTTCTTCCTTTCACTTTTCTTTCTTTCTCTACCGAATTGTTTGGTTTAAAGTCGCTCGAGAAAGACTTTTTGGCCACATGTCAATACCCCATTAGCTCATCTGATCCCCATCACCCCATTCATCTACCTCGATTTCTCCATTCACGCGCTACCACACGCCTCTCACGGCTCCACTACTGTTTCGACTTATTCTCCACTGACGCAAGACACCGCGAGTCAATTCAACACACGCCAGTTGTCCCGTATTAATTCGATGTCTTAAAACGCGACTCGATCGTCACGGACCGACAAAATTCAACATTAGTTAGATTATAAGACGTATTTAACTACTGAACTGTTTCACATTCGGAATCTGGGGAAAATTTTGCATTTCTTCCAATCAAATTACTGCTTAATTTTTCGTAAAATCAATTTTCCTGGATTTACATCGGAGACATCATATTCAGTTGATCTTAATGCAAATGATGATCAAGTTCATGTTGACATGCAAACTAATTCTTCATCTTATATTCCGATGGGAAGAAAGAAAGAAAAAACAAGAAAAATGTTAGATGATGAGAAGACTCATCTCCTTGCCAAATGTATTTATAAATAACGAATTATCAAATATTCGTTATAAGAGACGAACGGTTTGTCGTAAATGGCCAAGGAATCGGTAAAACATTACCAATCAAGACGCTATGTTTTTAAAACGAACGTAACAAATAATGAAATAGAACGTGAGCACGCTAAAGTTAAATTATTAAAAAAATTCGACTCTATTTCTGACTCATTTGAATACGAACATTTCACGAAAAAGAGATTATTGAAAACGACGGTAAATCCAAAAAGTGGACTGGCTGGTCCTAGTGATGGTAATTTTAATAATTGTAATGAATATGATGATGGAAATTATGGAGGTGATTTACCACCTTATTAATTTTTATATTGTATCTTTATCATTTGGTTAATATAGCTTTTATTAATGTTGTTTTATTTTCTAATATAATATGATGCTTTATAATATAATATTTATTAGTTTAAAATGCCTTTTTTAGGTTTTTAATATATTTTTATTTATTATAATTTTATTTATTTAATATAATTTTATATTTATATTTAAATATAAATAAAATTATTTATTATATTATATTCTTAAAATATTCTAATTTTAAAAAATAAATGTTTGAAGAATGAATAGTGATTTAGATTTGAAAATAGATATTGGTTTTTGGAGTTGAGTTTCTAAAATATGGGTTGTTAGAGAAGATGTCAATTTAGAGTGAAAAATAGAGATTTTCTTTGAAGAATAAATAGTGATTTAGAGTTAAAAATAAAAATTATTTTTTAGAATTGAGTAAATATGGGCTCTTAAAAAAAATTTGCCAATTTAGAATGAAAAATAAAGATTTTTTTTTTTGGAGATGCTGTAAAAGATAGAAAGAGATAGACGGAGAGAGAGAAAAGTTTTGGTCAAGCAGCCCCCAAAAGGAGAAAAAGCTAGTCTCCCCCATTTTTCTAATCGTGTCGACACCGCTTCTCTAATCGTGTCGACACCGCTTTTCTAAATTAATCTTTTTTAATTTTCTCCATCTTTTCTCTACGGTAGCTTTGAAGCTTCCTCTTTCTCACCTTTCTCACTCTATATAATCCCCATTCCACTCTTCTCTGACTCTTCAACACGCACACATTCATAAACCCTCTCTCTCTCTCCCTTCCTCTCTCAATATAATCATGGTCTGTGAGAAAAAGCTGGTTGATGAAGTCTCAGGATGGCTGAGGATTTTCGACGACGGTTCTGTTGATCGCACCTGGACTGGACCTCCCGAGGTTAGCTTCATGGCAGAGTCGGTGCCTCCCCATGAAGATTTCCTGGACGGCGTCGCCACCCGCGACGTGGTTGCCGACCCTACCTCCGGCCTTAAAGTACGGATATACATGCCAGAGAGGACCGCCGCTTCCGCCGGCGATAAGCTTCCGGTTGTCATCCACTTCCACGGCGGAGGCTTCTGCATCAGCCAACCGGACTGGTACATGTATTACAGCCCGTACGCCAAGCTAGCGGCCTCCGCCGGAGTCATCGTCTTCTCCGTCTACCTCCGCCTCGCCCCGGAGCACCGCCTCCCGGCCGCCTGCGACGACGGCTACGCCTCCCTCCTCTGGCTCCGGTCACTCGCCAGGGGCGACTCCCACGAGGAGTGGCTCAACTCCCGGGCGGACTTCACGAGGGTGTTCCTCATCGGCGACAGCTCCGGCGGGAACATCGTCCACCAAGTCGCCTCCCGGGCGGGAGACGCCGACCTGACTCCGGTGAAAGTCGCTGGAGCAATCCCCATACATCCCGGCTTCGTGAGAGTGGCGAGAAGCAAGTCGGAGCTAGAGAATCCGGAGTCGCCGTTCCTGACTCTGGACATGGTGGACAAGTTCCTGGGATTTGCATTACCGAAGGGAAGCAACAAGGAGCACCCAATAACTTGTCCCATGGGAGAGGCGGCGCCGCCACTACAGGGGCTGAGACTGCCGCCGGTGCTGCTGTGCGTGGCGGAGAAGGACCTGATTTTGGACACAGAAATGGAGTACTATGAGGCAATGAAGAGAAGCGGGAAAGAGGTAGAATTGATGGAGAGCAGTGGAATGGGGCACAGTTTCTACCTCAACAAGATTGCAGTGAAAATGGATCCCCACACTGCCCAACAAACTGATAAGCTTTTTGCTGCTATTGCTGATTTTATTCATAAACACTAGCGTTATAATTGATCTGAATCTCTCTATTCTCCAATTAGATTGGCAGAGAGAGTACTATTCGAATGTATGAAAATATGTATGTGATGTTTATGCATGGTTGTCATAATTGTCTTTTGACAAGTCAAAGGATATTGTTGTTTTTTTTTTCATTTCAAACTTCCTGTCTCTTTTCCGTTTAACTTCACTCATTTTTAATCCATTATAATTTATATAACGGTAACCATCGTTTGTTTGAGTCCAATACAAGACTAATAAATATTCGTTGATTGAAGTAACCAGGCGGACTTTAGAAAAGAGTGATGTCTCGAAATAATATTTTATCAAAAAAATATTAAATATATATTTTAAAATAATGCTTAAATAAACAAGTATTTATCAATTGATGGCTGTGATTTTAAATTTTTTAAAATAATTAAAATCTAAAAATATTTAAAACCCTTGTTATCAATTACAATTTGTCTTATGATGCTTTGATATTATTTTGAAATATGTATTATTTTTGAATTTTTTTTCAAGAAAGAAAACATTATTTTGGGACAAAGGTGAATGGAAAATCTGTCTTTCCGTGGCTATAAGTATGAATTTGAGTGATTTGACATATATTTATATATAAAAAAAAAACAGAATCCCAAAAGGGGTATGTATTGGGAAGGAGGCCATCGTGTTCAAACTTCAAATCTAGGTCCTGTTTGGTAGTTCAACTACCATATTCATTGCTTTTTTAAAAGCATGCAACATAATGGCGTGGACGACTTTTTAGTATTAACAGACATTAAATACTTATAAATTTGTGAATTTACCATCTTTTATATATGTTTTTTCTTAAAAAATAAAAATGTCCTTCCCTATTTCATATATTTTTATTATCTATTAAAATAAAGATTTTTTTTAAAAAAAAATAAGGACATTTATATCAAAATCAGAAAAAAAAAAATTGATGATATGTAAAATTTCAAAAATTAGATTTTTTAAAAGTCATTTAATCAAATCACCATATATATATATATGTATATATATATATATATATATATATATATATTAAAAAATAAAAATATATTAAGAAATCTAATTTTTTATATTTATTTATAATAAAAAGTTTTAACGAAACTCAAATATAAATAAAATTAATTGAAAACTAGCTTACTTTTACATTATTTAGTCTTATATTGATAATGAATTAAAATATTAAAAAATAAATGTAAGTAGCAAATAATAATAAAATGTTGACTTTAACTCTGTTTCTATCTTCCTTTTATTTTTTCTTTCCTACTACTTTTTCTTTTTATTTCCTTTCTATTGCATTCTTCCTTAAATTCCCCGGGAACTAAACATAATCTATGAAAAAATAAATAAATAAATTATTTAATTATATATATATATATATATATATATATATATATATATAAATTAATTAATAGTTTAAATATTATACTAAAAACACGAAAGAAAATTAATTAATAATTTATTCATTTACAAATTGTAATCTTTATATCAAGGAGATACGATAAAAATAAATTTAAAATATTATACTGAAACGATATATTATTTTTTCAATATTTTTTAGTAATTTGCTTTCTCTTTTATTATCATTCTTTAAGTTTTATTTTTTGAAAACCCAATATAACCTTTATCCCTATTTCCTTTCCTTTCCTTTTTATTTTATCATGAATTTTCTGGCTGGTAAGATAATTGAAATGACATAAATCCATCTTATGGTAAAATTTAGATAATATAAATAACATAAATCCATCTATATGGCTTGACTAATAATAAAGTGAAAATTATATACCTTTCAAATCAACTAATCTTTTTAAAAACACAAATTTAGACCAGCAACTACCAATATAGGGACAAAATATTAAAAGAGATGCAGTTGGTAAGTGTGGTTCATAAGGTTGGCCTACTTAATTAAAACCTAGTTCATAGAGTTCAACTATATCGCACTTATATCTTCATTTTAAGATAAAAATAAAGGTTTTATATTGTTGTCTCTTGGATTCTCAAAGTTCATGAATCATCGGGGCATGAACCTAATAGGAAGAACCTGCAAAACAAATACGGACCACTGACGCGGTCAATCGATCTGCATACTCTAAGCTTGGCGGCTTAATCGAACGCTTTCACAAATAATTCTATGGACGATATTTTCACATACATTTTTTCTGGGCCATACTTCCCTTATTTACGGTTATGATAATGATCCACCAATAGTCGCTGACGGTTGAATTGAAGTGAAATGTGACATTACTTTCATATTAATCGTTTTTCCTTTCGTAAATCCGTTGTCCAGCCTTCCACCTCAAAGATCGGCTGATCATCTTAGTAATTCGTTTGTACGCTATTATGAAAGATATATTATTCAATTATCACAATCAACCCGGAATCATCGTCGACCATCTCACGCATATGGGGCTTCTGTTGAGGAGGACATGGATGCCCACAGGCCGGACTCTAAGCCCGGATCCATGTTCATGTAAGGATGTTTGGACCTCTTTTAGGCTTTGATCCATTTGGACCTTCACATAGAAATGCTGGGTCAAAACCCATGATACCCACATATATTAGGTGAAAAAAAGGCTTTTCACATGCTAATTACAAAATAATAACAAAAAAAATAAGGTAACGAAAGTAACAATTATACTTCCAAAAATATATAAAATATTAGTTATTTTTATATTTTATATTTTATAAAATTGAGTTCATATTTGATATATTTTTCTCCCTGAAAAAGTTTATACATTTTCTTGGTTGATATTGAATTCTGGACAAATTAAATTACTAACGGTTTGACTAATAGTAATGTTTTTATCTAAATGCAAATTTCTTAAATTTTGATATTTTATTTTCTGTGAAGCAGCTTATTCTCATATCTAATGTACAATTTTTTAATTTAAAAGTTGTTACATGTTTAAAATCTAATTAGAAAGAGTTCTTTATCTGAAAAAACATACCAAATTGAAATGTGAACCTTAGATTAAAGGATTGTGGGAGTTTAGGATATATTTGATGATTTTTTTTCGAAATTCTAAGGGAATTGTTCTTAAGAAATATTTTCAATTCCTTTTAGAAATAGAACTTCATTTGGTAATTAAAAATTAAAAATTCGTATATAATTTCAAACTAGAATTATTTTATTTAATTTTTTTTATACCTATTCATTTTATATCACATAATATTTTGTTCTTAAAAGAATTGAGCCTGACGTACCTCTCCCCCTTTATCACTATAGCCGGCCTCAAGGCCTTGTTTAGTTTTAAAAGAATAATTGAATCCAAAAAATGGAGGTGTAATTTAGAGTTTTAGATTAAAATAATTTGTTTGAAAAAAAAATTATTAAATTAGTTTGAAAAACAAAATTATTAAACAACTGCATTACGACACTATATTTATCTTTAATTTGATTTCTAAATTAATTACAAAAAAATTTTAAATAAAATATTTTGGTCTACAACTCTGTAATTTACTTTTTCCATTTCCATGTATAATTTTTAAGCATGCCCTTGTGTATTAATATTTAACTTTTATGACTTGTTTGAGAACATCCTGGAAATAAATGTAGTCTTGACCAATAATAATAAAAGATACCCTAATTTTGGGGCCAAGAGTTTTGGTTGTCACTACTCACTTGTCATCACAGGAGTAGTGTTCTTGATTTGGGTCATGAGTTGTTGAATTAAACAACATTGAACTATTGAACATTAATCATAGTTGTAGACTTGTCGTGAAAGACAAGGCCCATGACTCATGACAGAAAGCAATATATGGGAGAGGAGGAAAGTGAGTGACGATCGATGGATGGATGAGTTGAACCTATTTGAGTATAGAAATTTGCAGGTTGCTTCCTTTTGGTCAAAATCAAAGTAAACAAATTGAAACTGTATATTTATAGAGTTGTAGGTCAAAATGAACCGACTTTTGAAAAAAAGACAAAAAACTTTTAAGCATATGTTCAATCGAACCCCTGTATGACACATGACAGAGGGTTTCACAGCTACTGACCACGGTTTCATTTTTGAATTAAAATTATAATTATTCATTAAGGGTTTAATTTTATATTAAAGCTATAATTATTAATTATGATTTCATTTTTGAACAAAAATCATAAATTGGTAACTACGGTTTCTGGGTAATTTTGATAATGAGTTTGACCGGTTGCCCATTTCGGTAAAAATGTTTTTTAAATGGTCATTTTGACCCCAAAGGACTGTGTTTTCCGACTAGCTAAGAAGTTTCACAAGAGAAGACTTCCCAAAGGGTTGGGTCCATGCTCTTCTGGTTATGATCAAGCCTATTTTCCATGAGCTTTCTTTATTCTCCTGTCCTTTCCAAAGACCATATAGTAGTTAATTTCATAAAATATTCTTTTCTCTCTCTCTCTCTCTCTCATCTCATAAGCTATGAGATGGAACTTTCCGAAAATAATAAAGAAATAATTTTTTTTTATAAATATAGTTTAAAAATAATTTTAAATATAATATAGTTTTCTAAACTAGTAAGACAATTTAGAAAATATATTTTTGGGTTAAAAATTTTCTAAAAATTTGAAAATTGAAAATGTCTTTTAAAGAGAATTTCACTTAAATTTAAAATTTTAAAATTATGTAAAATATATCTTCAAAAGCATATTTTTACACATTGGGGACGTTTTCAAAATTATAAAAGACGTTTTTCAAAAGACATTTTTGGGACAACATTTCAATCATTTGGAAATGGCTCTTATTAAACACTTTTAAAATTAAAACTAAAAGTCGATTCAAGAGACACTTTAGCTTAATTTCAAAATTTTAAAATTATGTAGTTCAAGTTTTCGTTAGTTATAATTTCAAAGGTTTATTCAAAACTTTCAAAATTATAAGTTGCACTTCAAAAACACTTAGCATAACATTTGTTAGACACTTTTGCTTTCAGCTTTAAAAAAGCTGCTTTTCAAGAGACACTTTTATCTTAAATTCAAGTATTTTGAAAATCTCTCTTTAAAAGACACTTTTGGTGTAAAATTTTCAAATATTTTGAAAGTGTTTCTTGGAAAGTGTCTTTCCAAAAGACACATTCTAAAAACTACATTACACATAGGAATATTTCTAAACCTATATTATTTGAGGATTTTTTTTATTTTTTTTACACTAAATATCTAAAAAAAACCCCTATAAGCTATAAGAGGGAACTTTCCAAAAAATAATAAAGAAATAATTTTTTTTTTTAAATATAGTTTGAAAAATAATCTTAAATATAATGTAGTTTTTTCTAAATAATTAAGACAATTTAGAAAATCTCTTTTCAAGAAAATTTTTCTAAGAATTCGAAAAACTGAAAATGTCTTCTGAATAGACACTTTTAGCTTAAATTTAAAATTTTAAATTATAAAAGTGCCGCACACTTTTTAGTGTTAGTTCAAACTTTCAAAATTATAAATATATTTTCAAAAGACATTTTTAGAATAACATTTTAATAATTTAGAAAGTGTCTCTTGAAGAGATACTTTCAGCTTAAATTCAAAAATTTTAAATTATCGAACGCCTAAAAGACACTAAGATTTGATCTGTAACCAAATTACGATCATTGCCTTTTAAAAGACACTTTAAGATAACATTTCAACAATTTAAAAGTTTTTCAAGAGATACTTTCAAAAATTAAAACTCGAAAATGTCTCTTAAAAGAAACTTCCAAATTTTAAATTCAAAATTTTTAAATTATAGAGTGTTTCTTCAAAAGACACTTTTGTATTCATTTAGAATCTCAAAATTACGGCGCCGCTCTTTCAAACACATTTTAGCATAACATTCTCAACACCCTGTAAACATTCACAGACATTTTCTGTGTTCGAAACCCGAAGCTCGACTTTCAAAGGCACATTTTGTCTTAAATTAAAAAAATTTAAAATTATAGAAAATGTCTCTTCAAAAGAGAATTTTAGTGTTAATTCAAAACTTTTAAAATTATAAAAGCGTTTTTTCAAAAGACACTTTTAATATAACATTTGAAGAGACACTTTTCATTTTTTGAGTTTTTAAAGTCAAGATATTCAAGCAGTATACTAATCTTAAATTCAAATTTTTTGAAAGTCTCTCTTCAAAAGATACTTTTGGTGTAAAATTTTCAAATTTTTTGAAAGTATTTCTTGAAAAGACATTTTGGAAAGCTGCCTTCCAAAGACACACTTTCATATAGGTAACTATTGTTATATTTAGACATTTCTAAACCCAGGATATTTGAGGAATTTTTAAATTTTTTTTTACACTAAATGTCTAAAAAGCCCTTATAAGAGCGTAAGGGGGCTATGAGTCATGATAGCAAGAGATTAGTAGTAGGAAAATTCGGGCTTTTTAGACATTTAATGTAAAAAAACATAAGAAATTCCTCAAATAATATAGGTTTAGAAATATTCCTAAATGTAATTTAGTTTTTGCCACGTGGAAGGTGTTTTTCAAAAAATTGGAAAATTTTATACTAAAAGTGTCTTTTGAAGAAACACTTTCAAAAAATTTTGAATTTAAGTTGAAAATGTCTCTTTTGAAAACGAAAAATGTCTCTTGAAGAGACACTTTTTAAAAACTCAAAACGAAAGTACGTTCTCAAAAAACACTTGCCTGAATGTTATAATTAAAAAACATTTCCCTTCTGTGAGCACACCTTCATAATTTTGAAAACACTGGTAAAGTGTCTTCGAATGTATTAATTTTCTATAATTTGAAATTTTGAATTTAAACTAAAGTGTCTCTGGTGTTAAAACAATTTTTAAATTATCAACAAGTATACTAAAAGTATATTCTTGAAAAGATACTTTTATAATTTTGAAAAATTTTGAATTAACACCGGAAAGCCTCAGTTAAAACACTTGTATAATTTTAAATTTTAATCTAAGCTAAAAGCTGCCTTCTTCAATAGCCACCTTTCGCTTTTTCAAATTTTTAAAGTCGTCTTCGAAAAACACTTTCTAAATTATCAAACGTTATACTAAGCTGCCTTTTAAAAAGCGTACATTCATAATTTCTCAAGCTTAACACATTGAAAGTGTATTTTGAGTTTAGAAATTGTCTATTAAAGAGATACTTTATAAATTGTTGAAATGTTATACTAAAAGTGTCTTTTAAAAAGGTACATTCATAATTTTGAAAGTTTTGAATCACATTGAAAGTGTATTTTGAGTTTAGAAATTGTCTATTAAAGAGATACTTTATAAATTGTTGAAATGTTATACTAAAAGTGTATTTTAAAAAGATACATTTATAATTTTGAATCAACATTGAAAATATATTTTGAAGAGATAATTTTTATAATTTTAAAAATTTTGAATTTAAGTTAAAAGATATACTTTCTAAATTATTGAAATGTTATACTAAAAGTGTCTTTTGAAAAGATACCTTTATAATTTTGAACGTTTTGAATTACTACTAAAAGTATATTTTGAAGGTATATTTTCTATACTTTTTAAAAAATTGAATTTAAGTTAAAAGTGTTTACACTTCCAGCTTTTTCAAATTTTAGAAATGCATTTTGTTAAATATTTTCTAAATTATCTTAACAAGGAAAAATCACTACATTTAGGATTATTTTTTAAACTATTATTTTTTAATTTTTTTATTATTTTTTGGAAAGTTCCGGGAAAATTCTGGGCTTGCTATGGATAATGATTCCAAGAAGATTGCTGAGGCAGTTTGATTTTGTAATAGGATTAATTTCCACTAACTCTCATTTCTTTTTGTTTTTAATTATCTTCTTTTTTCTTCTTTAAGAGTACTATAGTGTGGCTGTGTAGACCTCAAATTTGAATTAGGTTCAGTTTTATCATTTTATTTTATTATTTTATGTTATTTTATTTGATTTGAGTTTATTTCGGAAGAAAAGAAAAAGGAAGAAAAAAAAAAGGCTTTTTTAAAGGGGAGAGAAAAAGACGAGGGGTGGGGGAATTTTTTACTAAAGAGGGGAGAGGAAACATCCGCGAGGGGATATCGAAGACTTCGGTGCCGAACAAAAACTCATGGGAAACAAACAATGCTAGAGGGATGGTTGTAATTGTTCATCAGTGGAGAACAAGATGGTGTTGGTGGTGATGTGTGAAGGGAAGCTGAAGGTATTGGTTGTGTGTTAAAGAGGATGCACACGATGGTATGTTTGCTATTTCTATTGTCATTCTCCATTTTTTCCCATGTGTATTACTTCATCATACCACATGAATATAATCACATCACATAAATTTTTACTTTCCTATTTCTATTTCATGTTTTCCCATGTATACACGACTGTATGTTTCTTTTTTTTTTTTTTTTGATCCGAAGGGGGGTTAAAAACCGAGGGAGCAAAGCTAAGAATTACAACGAATTCTTTTGGGCCAGCATATGCCCATCATATCCTATCCAGTAGATGCTGGTCTAAAAGAGGGGTGACTTTCCCATGAATGGAAGGGGCACCCAAATATTTACCAAGATTTGTAGTAAGAGGGATGCCCGACATGGCAGAGATTTTGTCTGCCTCATTCAGGTCCACTGCATGAGAGAAACAGATGGCTGACTTTTAGGTATTCACTTTCTGATCTGACATGGATCAAATCATCTGTAAAGAAAAATGAGAGAGTTGAGGCCCGGTTCGAGATAGTTGGATTGGTTTCCACCGATCTGAAACGACTGCTTGGTTGATAACATGTCCTAATCTTTCCATGCAGAGTACGAAGATATAAAGCGAAATTGCATCTCCCTGCCTGTTCCCTCTAGTTGGTCTGAAACTGTCCAGTTTCCTCCCATTCCAGAGAATTGACATTGTTTCAGGGAGTTTGAACCATTCAATACAATGCATAATATTTCTAATCCAATCTCCAGGGAGTTTGAACCATTCCAGGGTTTCACGAATGAAAGACCAGGAGATGCGGTCATATGCTTTTTCGAGGTCGATTTTAATGGTCATCAAACCCTTGCCTATGTTTCTTTTCCTCATTGAGTGCAACACCTCCTGGTATATAATAATGTTATCCACAATCTGCCGTCCCGGGACAAAACTACTTTGGGTCGGAGCCACGACACTCGACATTATTTCCTTCAGCTTGTTGGTCACAATTTTGGTAATAATTTTATACCCCATGTTGCAAAGATTGATTAGACGTAGATGAAAGAGATATTCGGGATATTGAACCTTAGGTATGAGGGTCAATAGAGTTCCATTGACTCCCGTCGAAAGAATACCTGAAACGAAGAAATCAATGGCGAAGTTGCATACTATGTCACTTATAGGTAAGGATCAAAATATCGATAAAATAATAATATATTCAGAATAGATTTTTACTTTAAATATAAAAATATCTAAGAAATATCACGGATACTTTTATAAAAATATCGGTTCGATTAAAATTTTTCATATTTTAATTATATAAATTACGATAAATTTATCATATCTTACCTAAAATATATTAAAATCAAATGAATTAAGAATTATTAAATTAAATATGTTATATTTAATATATTATTATGTTAAAGAGATATTATTTATTTGTTTTCGTTGTTATTATAAATACATGCAGATAATTTATATATTCAAAATATTGTATATTATAATTTTAAATTTTTAAATGATATTATTTTATTTATTTTTCTTTCAAATTAATATTTGATATAAAAATATTATGTTATAATGTAAAATAAAAATAAAATAAAATATTATAATTAGATGCAAGAATTACGAACAAATAACACAGTTATAATATAAAAAGCCAGACTATAATAAGGTAATCACTGGGCTTGAAGTGAGGCTGTTGGTACTTCCACGCATTCCATTTTTTTTTTTTTCAGAATTTTCATTTTTACAGCCAAGGAGGGAAAAATCGGAGAAATTTGGTATAATCGGATAGCTAATATTTCAGCTGAAATTTCAAAAATTTTGTTCCTTGCCTACAGGAGCCTTGAAAGGAGCCATATCAAAAGTTGCTCTTTTAATTTCATCCGGAGTGAAGGGTTGCTTTAGTTTCTGGAACTGCTCTTGTGATATGCACTGGAAGTTTCCTCCTGGGTTATTTTCGGGGCGACTAAGCACTTCCTCCTGGAAGATGTTTTTGTAGAACCCATGTGCCATTTGCTCAAGCTGATTCTGGTCGGTTATCCAGTCTCCCATGGTGGATCTGAGGGCTCTGATTATGTTCCTACGCTTGCGTACAAGTGTAGAAGCAGGGTAAAACTTTGTGTTCCGATCTCCCGACACTATCCAATCCTCACGTGACTGTTGATACTACAAGAGTCCCTCCTGTTTTAGAATATCATCCATCTCCTATTGCAGCGGTTGTAAGGTTTTATAAGATTCTGAAATGGTGCAATCCTTATTAAAAGTTTAAACTTTGAAACTTTAAAATTTGAAAGTTTAAAATGGTAACCTTTAGTGAGACGATTGTCGTTTGATAGGAGAACTACTATATAAAGGGGTCCTCTCTTACTGTTCTATCCCAAAAGAAATTCAATCATTCCTTGAGAATTCCATCATTTCGAGAGAGCAAAGTAAAGGAAAGCAAAAAGTTATACGGGTTGGTTCTTTGTGGTCCAGTTTCAAGCTTTTAGAAAATCAATGGCGGGAGGTATGTAAGATCTTATTTCGTTTCATGTTTCCATATTAGAAATGTTGGATTATGGGTATGGGTCGCCCAAGTGGGCTTGACCCGACTCGTAATCCAAGGGATGTGTCTCTTGAAAAGTGATCTCATGTTCTTATAAATACAGGAACCTGAGACACCTTACGGGGTTGGTGAAAAATTAAACTATAACACTCCTTTGATATGTAAGACTCTTACATTCAAAACCATTCTAAAAACTACAGAGATATCGAGGCATGCCTGTGATTGTGAAACCCAAAAATAGATTCCTAAAAGTGATATAATTCTCGCCTGATTGAAGACACCGAGTTCTATGCTTTAACAATAAGTATACTTTTGTTTCCGCTGCAAACCTATGATATCTTACATTGGTATCAGAGCCTGTATGGTGCTCTTTGTGTGTCAGTTTAAAAAAACAAAGAGAAACGAACATAAATTTTTTGTGTCTTTTTATTTATGCAAATTTAGTATGGATGGAAAGATCTTGTCGAGACCTTTCCAACACATTTGTTTTTGTAATTTTTGGAGCTCTGGTTGATTTATTACGATTTCTCGAAGTTTTCTTGAAAAATGGATTTTTCTGAATTTTCCTACGACAGGTCGATGGCGACCGCCGGAAGCCGTCGCGACAAACATGGATGAATAAAATGTCTAGGACATTGACATGGAGAGAATATTTTGAGAGAAAACATCCAATCCAACCCATTGATGATTGAGTTGGAAAAGGATTAGAACATTTTTAACATGTAATAGATATATGTTTTTGTGGGATATTAGGTTGAGAATTGAGTATGTCTCTCCTAATAAAATCATTGGCGCAAGTTTAAATTTAATAGTATCAACCGAGTTATGTTAAGAGAGATTGATTGGTCTCGGTATGATAACTTTTGTTTCTCTGATAAGACTAAGTTTTATTGTTTAATTTAGAACTTTAAGTACATGTTATGGGTCACCAGATCAGGAGTTGTGCTAAGTCATTTTTTCTATTTAGTTGAAATGGTCAGTTATCAAGCATAGTTGTTGATTTGAACTAGGGGGACAAATCAATGACAAAACTATGATGTTTGGCATTGTAAGATTTAGTACCTGAAGAACAGATTACGTTTGAGACAATCACGTGAGCTGATGGTCGAGCCCGAGCATGGAACGATCGCTTCAACACAAAGCGAGATATGGAAGCATATCAAGCCTATAAGAACAAGGATAGAGTTGCTCGTGATTTTGATGCCGAGTAGCACAAAGGATACGATGCCGCGCTTCAAAATTATCGCTTCACCATGGCCATTCGGATGTCACAAGATACACTCTGGTACTTCAACCACTAGGTTGTGTCGGCTAACTCTAAAATTTGACGCTTACAAGAAGCAGTCGAATCATACCATGAGGCAATACCTCACTGTCATGTCAAACATGATAAGTGAGCTAAAAGGTGGTGGCCATGAGTTAACTGATGAACAACAGGTCCAAGTTGTAATCCGCTCTCTTCCACATGCTTGGGAGCATCTCAGGATAAACTTTACCCATAACAATAATATCAAAACTTTTGATGATGTCGCACAACATGTAGAGTTAGAGGAGGATCGTCTTCTCGCTAATAAGTCTAGTGGATAAAGAGAGTGATTGAATCCAACAAGGTCGATCTTTCTCAAGACAGACGGAAGAAATGGAAAGGCAAAGGTTTCAAGCCTAGGAAGGGAGGAAACAAGACTAACGTAAGTGGAAATAAGTGCAAGCGCGGAAAACGTGTAGGAAAGCAAAACAGAACATGAATTGCTTCAACTATGGAAAGCCTGGTCACTTTGCTCGTGATTGCACTGAGCCAAAGGTAATATATGACCAAATTCATTTCCACAATGCATTTGTTAGTAGTTGCTTAATGTCGATCGAGACTGCCTTTATCGACTATGACTTAGCGCCATCGACCATAGGGATTGCAATGCATATGTGGATTTCCATTGAATTTTGAAGGGAAGTAGGAGCATTTACATGGGAAATAACACACGCCGACGTGCTCGGAATTGGCACTGCAAATTGTTGATGCGTATACACACTCTCTATCTCCATGATGTGCTGCATTTAAGTTCATCGGAATCTTGTTTCTATTGTAGTTTTGGTTAAGCTTGGTTCTAAAATTGTATTTGAACAAGATTATGTTAAGGTATTACTAGACAACATAGTTTATGGGTATGGATTTCTGTCAGCCGGGTTTATTTAATTAGATACTATTTCAATCAATAAAACCACATATGTTTTTGTCATTGGAAATTCAAGTAGTAGTTCTTCTGTGAATGATATTAAATGGCATGCCAGGTTGGGACACATAGGGCAGGACCGTCTAAAGAGATTAGCTAAAGCTAGTCTTTTGGGATCTATGGATAAGATAAATTTTTCGGTATGTAAGCAATGCCTGGTAGGAAAGGTAACGAGATTGCCTTTTGGTAAAGCCAAGAGAGCATGTTTTCCTTTAGAGCTTATTCACTCCGACATTTATGGCCCAATGAATG
The DNA here is from genome assembly GCA_016808115.1 of Tetrastigma voinierianum. NCBI lineage: Eukaryota > Viridiplantae > Streptophyta > Magnoliopsida > Vitales > Vitaceae > Tetrastigma > Tetrastigma voinierianum. The sequence goes on along the minus strand of JAEQBH010000476.1, from coordinate 503,409 downwards.
TGAGGGCAATACATGGAGCTCAAAACTTCATCACTTTTATAGATGATTTCACTCTATTCGGTCACGTTCATTTGATCTCCCATAGATATGAAGTATTAGATTGCTTCAAAAGATATAGTACATTGGTTGAGAATCAATTAAACACAAAAATCAAATCTTTACGAACCGATAGAGGACATGAATATCTATCTGACCTATTTAAAATATATTGTGATGAAAGGGGCATAGGACCCTTTTGGACATGGTAAGGTCAATGATGGCGCAAGCAAAGTTGCCAATCTCCTTTTAGGGGGATACACTAATGAATGCATCCTACATTCTAAATAGAGTTTCATCTAAGTATGTTCCTTCCACTCCGTATGAAGTATGGAAAGGTGCGACGCCTGATTTGAACGTTATGCAGGGTGTGCGGCTTATGTTCATAATGTTTCTCATGAATATGGGAAGCTTGGTCCTAAGGGGAAGAAATGTATCTTCATAAGATACTCAGAGTCCTCCAAAGGATATATATCTTCTGTGGGAAGATATAAATGGAAGTGTAACAAAAATTGAGTCACGAGATGTCGTATTCTTGGAAGATGACTTTCCGGGACAAGGTGAGATAGATAGGGATGAGTTTTCTATGAAATGGAAGATCCTGTGGTCGGTGAGGGTGTAAGAATCGTTGATTCAACACTTACAGGACAAGACAACATAGAAAGTCTAACCCCACTTGAAGCGAGTGGGAGTGACAATTTTCTAGATCATGTTCCTATGGAGCAAGATCATGAACAATCTTAACCTCGACGTAGTAATCGTGAGAGAATTCTCCATCATCGCTTTGAGATTGAGGGGGAAGCTTTCATGATTGCTCATGATGAAGAAGAGCCCAAAACAATACAACAAGCTCTTTCCGGTCCTACAGCTAAGGAGTGGTTTGAAGCTATGAAAGAGGAAATGAATTCAATGGACTCAAACCAAGTCTGAGATTTGGTTGATTTACCGCTAAGTCGTAAGACCATTGGGAACAAGCGGGTTCTAAATATTAAACACAAGGCAGATGGGTCAATTGACAAATATAAGGCTCGATTAGTAGTTAAGGGCTACACATAACAAGAGGGAATTGACTATGAAGAGACCTTCTCGCCTGTGGTAAGGTTCTCATCAATTCGCCTCATTCTAGCCATTGTAAGTGGTGAACTGGATTCAGAATTGAGCACCAAATGGACGTTAAGACTACTTTCCTTAATGGAGAGCTCGATGAAGAAATCCATATCGATCAACCTTTAGGGTTCGAGCTCAAAGGACATGAGTGCAAAGTTTGCAAGTTCAAAAGATCCATCTATGGTCTTACAAGCCTCAAGACAATGGAACCTCAAATTTCATCAAGTCATGTTGAAATATGGTTTTACAATGATGGAAGAGGATCATTGTGTGTATATTAAACGTTCAAATAACCACCTCATTATTCTATCCTTATATGTCGCTGACATATTAATAGCTGGAAATGATAAACAATTGATAGATGTGACCAAGGAGTGGTTATCATCAAATTTCAAAATGAAAGACATGGAGGAGGCTAGCTATGTACTTGGTGTTAAGATCCTAAGGGATCGCTCAAAATGCCTCCTAGGTTTATCTCAAGAGACGTATATAAAGAAAATGTTGCAGCGTTACCATATGCATGATTGCAAGCCTATGGACACCCCTATTGAGAGAAATTTGAGCCTTAGTCTTGATATGTGTCCTAAGTCTCTTGAAGAGAAAGAACAAATGTCCAAAGTACCTTACTCCAATGCTATCGGAAGTCTAATGTATGCAATGATGTGCAAACGTCCAAACATATGCTATGCTGTTGGGTTAGCAAGAAGATTTCAATCTAATCCATGCATAAAACACTGGATGGCAGTAAAGAGAATTTTGAGATATCTAAAAGGAACAATAGATTATGTGCTGTGCTACTAAGGGAGAGATTTACGATTGATTGGTTATATGGATGCTGAATAGGGAGGCGATCCTAATCAACACAAATCAACATCTGGATATGCGTTCTTACTAAATGATTGTGCAATATCATGGGGTAGCAAGAAACAGTCTTGTATAGCCTTATCAACGATGGAAGTAGAATATGTAGCTTGCTCCTTGGCAATATAGGAAGCAATTTGGTTGAGAAGATTTTTACAAGACATAGGGGTTGTTAAAACAACTTTTGAGCTTGTGACAGCATGGCTTCATTGGCTTATGCTAAGGATCTGAAATATCATGGGAAGACCAAACATATCCATATTAGATATCATTTCGTCAAAGATATGATCATGCAAAATGAAGTGGTTCTGAAACACATTCCTACCAATGAAATGGTAGCTGATGAGTATCTTAAATACTCATTTTATCCCTATGCTTTAGTTATTTTTTCTAGTGTTTTTATGTTAAATAAGTGCCCTAATGCTCTAAAAGTTCATACTTATAATCAGGTCATTCATTTGGTAGAATTGTGCAAAATTGGTGGAAAAACTGCTACAGAAGCAGCTACTGTATTTTAACGTTTTCAGATATCATATGAGCTCCAATTGAAGCAAACTTTATATTTATGGATTCTAAATTTCAAGAGCTTTCCAGGGATACCAAGAACACCAAAATTGGAGTTCGAACAAAGAAGTTATGCAAGTTCCAAGCCTTGAAGAAAATCAGCAAACATTGCAGCACCTTCAGCAGGAGAGGCTACTGAATTTTTACGTTTTCAGACATCATATGAGCTTCTATTACATCAATCCATATATGGATGGATTCTAAACTTCAAGAGCTTTCCAACGGTACCAAGAACACCTAAATCGGAGTCCGGATGACAAAGTTAAGTGGCCTACGGTTGAGAAAACAGAGGGATCGCAGCAAAGGCGACGCTAACAGAGCATCCTGACGTCGCGATGTTGCTGTACTCCACGCCGCGACGTTCGGGCTGGTTTTTGGGTGGATTGTTAGCCCATTTTGAGCCCATAATGAGGGTTTTAAAGCTCAAACGCGTAGGAATCGAAAAAAGGAGGAGGATTGGTGACATATTTTGGAGCTTTTTGAAGGGAGAAGTTCTCTCTTAGGTGAAACACCCTGGCCAAGCACACATTTCGCGGGAAAAGCTTGAAGAAGGAGATTGAAGAAAATGAGATGACGCCGCCACTCAAATCGCTATTCTCATCCTCTTCTTGTTTCTCTCTTTGATGCTTTCTTGACTTAGAGATGTTCTAGATTTATTTCTAGGGTTTTGTCATAGCCTTGCTACTTTCGAATGGATTAATGGTTAATTACGATTTCATTCATTATATGGATTGATTTTATCTCGACTTGCTCTATCTCTGTATTTTATTTACATGGTAGTGTTTGTCAACATTGGCGTGTTTTTGCTGGGAGTCTGAGATCGAGAGATGATGACCCTGTGGATAGAATAGAGCAACACTTGGTCAATCTACGAATGGGGAGATATCACTTGCCCAAGTGTGGCATTTAGGGTTTAAACATTTAAGCGTTTCAGAGTCCAAGGTTGAGGCAGAGATGCAATACACCCTACTGGCGAGATAGGAAAATATATCTCGACAGAGAATATCTTGTAGGCACGACAACCCAACGAATCAATTAATATAACAATGAATATTATATTTAGGGCATAAAATTCATCGAGTGTGGAAGGTGAAGGCAAAACCCTAGTTTTCATAATTAATTGATTTGACAAATAATATAGGATTAGTTTTTCTTTTTATTAATCGGAATTCATTACGATTTTAGGTTCAGATAATATTTAAAGCGTAAAGTCAGTACTCAGCACACTTCTCCCTGTGGATCGATATCCGTACTTAGGTACACTATATTACTTGAGGCGACACGTGCACTTGCGCATATAGGTGTACACATTTTACACATCACGCCTTCTACTATCAAGTTTTTTGGCGCCGTTGTGGTGAAGTTTAGTGTCATATTGACAACAACGCACTAGATATTACTTTGGATCAATTTTTTTTTATTTAATACATTTATTTTTATTTTTATTTTTTTTTATTTTACCCATTTTACATCCGTGCTTGTTACTTGGTCTCTACTGTTTGTTTGTGGTTTCAGGAGGATAATCTGCATGCAAACGAAGATAGGGTCAAGGCGAACTAGTTCCTTTTGATCCTGAGCTAGAGAGAACCGTAAACAGACTACTTAGAGAGCAAAGAGAAGCACAAGTTTCAATCATAATGGATCCGATCATCGAGTTGACAAATACATTGGCTCTCCTTAATCAACAACTAGGAATGAGGCAAATGGCCAATGAGTATCATCAAAGAGTGACAAATTAAGTGAGGAACCCACATATGCACCAGACTCAAGTTCAGTATGGAGTACCCCATATTGGAACAATTATAATCCTGGTTGGCAACATTGCCCTAGTGATTAGTACCCAAATAGTGCAATATTGAGCCTTGTTTATCATAGGTTTTATACACTTTTTGTGTACTAATCAACTTCAATAACCCAATTGTTGCATTAGGGTCCCGGTTTTGCTACTGATTACATTTTGTAGCTGTTTGAGTAGTTTTGCAGGTTAAATGTCTCACAATTCCTCAATTTGACTTGAACACATTGAGCCTGAGCTGAATTCGAAGACTCATGATTAACTCAGAGGAATTTCAGAGCAAATTTATTGAAGATTGAAGGAGCAATCTAGCGGAATTTTGGGGGTTGCAAAATTTGGCAACTTGCAAATTTCGCACGCTGCTAAATTTCGCACCTTGCGAAATTTTCGCAGTTACCAAACGCCCTCACTCTGTGACTCCACCTCTCATGACCGCTTGATCCGTGTTTAATACAAGTTTGCCCTATGTAATTTTGATTCTTAGGCACACTCTTGTAATTTCCTCTTTACTGAGCCTATATGGCTCAACCATGCTTGTAAGAAAGACATCAAATTAATTCAATCAATCGCAAAGCACTAAGCTTCCTCCCGTCGTTGGTAATTTTCTCTTCTTCTCCCTTCACTTTTTTTCATTTTCTTGGTTTCCAAACACCCCTTGATGATGACAAATCAAGGGATGCTTGGCTAATCTCCCTTGATCCTTGAAGGGGAAGGCCACTGGATGTTGTTTTTAGGTTTAGCTGCATGTCTCATGTTTTTCATGTTTGTATTTTAGGTATTTGTGCTCGCATTTCACTGAGGTTAAAATCTCTGCCATGCTCCCTTTAATGTGTATTCGCAAGCTTCGGTTTAATGGATACTTTCATTAGATCCATTGAGGCTCATTAGTTGTCTCATATTAGTTGTCAGTGGGGTAGGGTTTTGAGATGTGTTTTCTACTTGGTTAGGGACATTTTTGTTTTAATAAAATGCTATCTCTCAACAAGGTGTTTAATAGTGGTTTAGGTTTTAAAGCTAAAGTTAAGATCCGGCTCGAAGCGACTTATATGTCATGCTCCCAAATGTGAGGATATAAATTCAAGACATGTTGGTTAACCTAGAACACTAAGCTCAATGGCCCAAGACTTCAAGGATTTCTCTTTTAAGTTTTACTTCAGTTATTTTAGCTTGCAACCATTCACACACACTGTTTTCCACACACCCTTTTAATCCAAAGAGAAAACACCATTTTCAATGCATTGTAACCCCTCTCTCATGAAGAAAACCCATCCCTGTGTTCGATCCTAGAGCCCTTTATCTTACTTGTTAGCTTTGCTATCGATAGTAGGAATCCTAGGTTATAAATTTTGTTGATTAGAACACACCTACCTAAATTTGAAACAGAAGCCCAATTCGTCGCCGTTGCAGGATGGTGCCTAATTGAGATAGAAAAGTAGTGAACTGTGATTCACATCACAAGTTTTGGTGCTAACTCTCATTTCTTTATTTTATTCATTTTTCCATACTTTGGAGTTCCTTTGTAGGGAATTTGAGAATTTTCCGCTACTTGAAGTGAAAACTCCTGTGTTATTTGTTAATATTGTTTTGATTTTGTCTAACCAATAACCTTTTTGTAGCATTGTTTTGTTGGTTTCTTGCTTGTGGTGTGATCATAGCAGTTTATGCAGTGGGACAGAAACACTGCAGGCATATTGGAGAGGCTAGGTGCTTCAATTGAAGAAGGTTGTGAAGTTAGCCTACACCCCAATCAAATGGAGACCCCACACGAGGAGCAATTAGACGACAGGGGTTCACCGAGAACCAATGCATATAGATCGATGAGGGATTTGTCAGTCCTCAAGGGTGAGTGCACCTTCATGCATAATACCCCCTACAGAGGATGTGGTAGTGAGACCCTATTTGGTGCCCCTGCTCCCAGCCTTTCATGGTATGGAAAACGAAAATCCATACACGCATATTCGGGATTTCGAGGAGGTTTGCATTACGTTCAAAGAAGGTGCATTCGACATGGACTTGCTCAAGTTGAAAGCCTTCCCTTTGACCCTCAAGGATAAAGCCAAAATTTGGCTTAACTCACTAAGGCCAAGGACCATCAGGAACTAGGGTGGCTGCGACGAGAATTCTGAAGAGGTGTAGGTGCTCATGGACCAGCGACGAAGGAAGATCTATACCTTTGCAGCTCATGACAGTGAGAGATTTTATCAGTGCTGGGAAAGGTATCTTGAGATCATCAGTGCATGCCCTTATCATGGCTTTGATACATGGATGTTGGTGAACCATTTCTCTGATGGGATGTCCCCTTCCATGAAACGCTCCCTGGAAACCATGTGTGGGAGGGGACTTTTCTTAAGCGAAAATCTGATGAAGCCAATTAGGACTTTTGAACTGTGGCGAAACTTCCAAGGATGGGATGAGTAGAACCCGAGGGAGGTGAAAGGATGAAACCCAGCGACAAACTAGAGGAGGCATTTATGCCTTTGCCGGAAGGAAGTGGAACTAAAAGCTATTTGTCCACTATGAAGGATGGAAGAAGCTGGAGGCCCCGAGGAGAAACCACCGGGAGGTGCGGGCGAGTGGTGAGCAACTATGCCTGGCTTGACCGTGCTTTAGTGCCAATCACCCAGGTCATCAAGGGGAGCATTGCCCAATTTCCCCCTCAGTAAGGGATTTAATGGTTGAAAATGCTAGTGTTGTGGGCCAAAATAGGCCACCAAATGATGCCTAGTATGGTAATACTTATAACCTAAGCTGAAGAACCACTAATTTGGCACAGGCTTTAGCCACTTGTATATGTCCCAGGGAGCACATCGAGAAGCCCCTTAACAATATGGATCCACTTCTCAACAGCAACCACCAACTTCTTCACCTGTGGAGCAAGCTATCATGAATTTGAGCAAGGTGGTAGGGAATTTTGTGGAGGAGCAGAAAACTATCAATGCTCAGATAAACCAAAGAATAGAAAAGGTGGGGAAATCTCCGTTAATGAAAAGAGTTGAAGGGCTTCCTGAAAGCCTAAATAAAAATTAAATCTACCATGCGATCACATCCATTAGTGCTGAACAACCCGTGAGGAGTGCGAGAGGGGAGAAAGGGAGAGTTCCCATCCCGATTCTTTGCCCGATCAAGGGAGTACATGATTAAACTTCCTCAGCGAGCCTACCTTTAAAAATGGATGAAGTCCAAGCCATTGTACTTTGGGAGTGGTAGGGATTGAGCGACCGGTGTCGAAGCACGTAGGAAAAACCGGAAACGAGGAGAAAGGGAACTTTGAACACATAATCCTCAAAGACGATGAAAGGAAGCATGCCCCCACTTCCCAGGCGAGAGGCTGAAAGAAGGCTCTTAAGCAGAAGGCATCCTTGAAGTCTTGAGAGGCGGTGAGTGAACATCCGAGTTGTGATATGATCAAAACGAGGTTCCAACTTGTATAATTCCTAAAGGACTTGTGCCTTGTCAAGGTTGGGCATTAATAAGAAGGCCTTTCGACTTAACAGTCAACTCTATCATCAGTCTGAAAACCTTGTTGTCTGAGATCAGGGGATCCCCACGCCATCTCTAAGTCGACATTGGAGGGACACATAGACAAGAACCTTGCTGGATTTGGGAGCCGGTGTCAGCCTAACGCCATACTCAATGTACAAGCGGTTAGGTTTGGGAATTTGAAACACCAAGCCACCACTCTATCCTTAAGCGGTCAGATAGTGAAAATGCAGAGGGGATAGTTGAGGATGTATTGGTGAAGGTAAATAATTTCTATTATTCGATTGGATTTTGTGGTTCTTGATCTGGAACCAATAGCGAGAGAGCACTCACCAAGTGCCCATTATACTTGGGAGACCATTTTTAGCCACAGCTAATGCTATAATCAACTGCCGGAATGGGGTTATGCAGCTTACCTTTGGCAACATGACTTTGGAGCTAAACATTTTTCATCTGAGTAATAGGGATAAGCCAGTTGAGGACAAGGAACTGAAGTCGGAAGAAGTCTGCCAGAGTGGCACAAGTGAAGGGAGAGCCAACAATCATAAACTGCAAAAAGAATTAATTGAGAACCAAGAAGCAGTTGATGAAGGGTCCACTGCATCATCAGTCAGCCTCCCTGCATCTTTCCTGCCACCAGCACCACCAGACAGCATAATGCCTGACAATAAGGAGCAGAAGTTGGATTCAACTGCAGTACACCTCACTGCAAGCTTGGAGGAGCCTCTCCTCCTTGATCCCCCTTGAAGCCTCTTATCAGCATTACAGGGAGTGGTTCCTGCAGGAACTTAGAAACCACTCCAAATTTTAGTTAGATTTATGTTTTGTTTGATTTCAATTTTTAGTTTAGGCTTATCATTAAAGGAAATACAATTGCGAAGTTTGTAAATTTTCTTATTTTAAACAATTTCTTATAATTTTTAGTCTTGTTTTATTACAGTGTTCCGGGGAAATTAAATTTTACTTGAGAGTTTTAAATTTTGTGCCACAAAATTTTCCCACGTAACTAAAAATTTATTGCGGGGATCTGTTCCTTGAGGGATCTGAGGAATTTTTAGCAGTGTTGTTCATCTTCTCTTCCCTCTCCTGCAACTCTTTGTTTCACTGCAACTCTCAGTTACATTGCTTTGAGTGAATTTTTCTAATCTTTTGAGCCATCCCGAATTAATGGTCATAAAGCCATTAATTCAGCCATGCCCACCTACCCACTATCACTTTACTCAAACACAGTTCCGTTCATTTTCGCACCCTGATCCTCCGGTTTCAGAAAATTCAACTCCTTCTTCTCACCAGCATCTTTTTCGGGTTCGAATGGCAAAAGCAGGAAGACTCACTTTTAGAAGATTAGCATGAGGGCATCTCCCTCTGTGTGAAGCCCTCTTACCTATTTCTTGCACTTGGTCCACTCTTTGCAGCATGCGATGGCGGCTTCCCTCCCTCACCGCGGCCCCTCGGGCCGCAGTGAGCGCTGAGCCACTGAGCCTCTTTGTCACTTCTGTTCACTCGCGGCACCTGTTTGGTGATCAGGGATTCCTCCTCATGGCCCTTGGGAGAGATATCATACTCAGTCGGCCACACGGCTCATCGCGCCCGGACGGCCGGAGGGCCCACAAGCAAGGCCGGGACATGAGGCCGAGTCATGAGTGAATCTAGGGACCGCCTCGCTCATGGTGTTGCTGGGACTGGAACGTCCCTGGGGTCATCGTGGTGACACCACTTCCCTCTGACAATCCAGGGAATGTTAGCTGGGGATAAAGATTTTCCATAGGGAGTTATCTCTTATGATCTCGGCCTTTATTTGTGGACCAGGAATGAGATTCCATGCTCCTCATGCGGCGATACCATTTGGAGCGGCTATGGTGCCGTCCCGATCTTCTTATCTGAGATTAGGCGTCGTGAGTTCTATCACACGATGACATCCGTGAAAGTGAGCCCGGCTGCTGCTGCATTTCTTTATTGGCGGCGGGCGAGGGGATACGCCGGGCCTGGAGTATCACGGCGACCCTCCATGCACTAGTGGTCTGCGTCGCGGCTGGTTATGAGCGATGGCCTAATCGCCGACCCCGAGGAGATGGTGGGCTCCTCCCATGGATCTTGCGGGTGGAGTCGGTATTATCTGACCTTGCTCCCCGCGTATGCTTCCCAATAGACCACGTTCGAGGTCACAATATGTTTCCACTTCAGCATCTGATCTGGAGGGTATCTTAGAGTCTTGTATCGTATTTGAAGGATTACGAGTTCGGCCGAGGCTTCGATTATGACCTCGTTATTCCATTTCGAGGATAGAGGGTGCGGGATGCCTTAGGCGGGTCCACTGCCTATGCTATTTCCTGCGTCTATTATGTGTGGGTCAGCCACAGGCATGTCGGGGTTCCCGGCGGGGCCTCGTATGGGCGTCGACGGTTGTGAGACCATCCTTCTGGATTGAGCGATGGCGGGGCCCGGGGCCCGGCTCCACCTTGCCCCTCCCTCCGGGGTTGGATGAGGCCAGACCGGATGATGATGGATCCTCGTCGAGACTTATCCCTATAAATTTGTTTGCTTTGGGGGGCTGGGCGGTTTCACGATATCCCTACGGTACATTCGGCTCACTTGGTGACTCCTCCGGTAGCTCCCAGCTTTGGTACCGGGCCACCTCCGTGCCTCTGCCTCTCCACGGACTTGACCATGCCGAGTTCGGTCGATGGGGCTGACACCTCTTGACCTCGCGCCTCTTACCCTCTCTGCGGGGGACTTCCCGGCTCTTATGGAATGGTCGCTTTGTTCTGACCCTAGGCTTCTTTGACCCAGGCCGCTCTGGTGAGGATGACTGCCTTGGGCTTATCTTCGGGATCGGGCCGGCCATCATGGGATGAAGAGAGCCACATGGGCCTCCCTGCTGGCTCTCTGAGGACCACACTCCGACTTGATTGTCCCCCTCGAGGCGGATCGACACCTCACCGCAGGCCGGCTTCTGGATGTAATGCAATTCATGACGGCCTTGACCACTTCACCTGACACCTCCTCGGCTGCTCATGAGAGGATGAAGCCTTCTCAGATAATACCCAATTGGGAGTACCACTTCCTCGCTAACTTTTCTTGTTCGTTGTTGAGGCGTTAAGTACAGAGTGATGTTTGTCTCTTTGATGTTAGTTTACTTATATACTTCATGCCCGTGAGAAACCCTTTTGTGTTTATATGGAGGCTTCTTCATTTCTTTGAAAATTAGAAAATTTTGTAAATTCACCTTGATATATATATATATATATATATATATATATCTATATATATATATATATATATATATATATATATATATATAACCTAATCTATTTTCTATACTTTAAATCTCTATTTGACCTATATGGTTGTGAACTTGCTTTCACAGCAAATTAAAGAATTGGAAAGCAATATAATACCAAATGCTAGAATGGTTCCATGCATGATGAGTTTTTGGTCAGTTGATGACCCTGGTAAGTCTCCCATGTCTTCCACGGTCTACAAACCACACCACGATTCACATTAGTTTTCTCTTGAGGTTAAAGAAGCTGCTTTCTGCTTTTACTTTACAAAGCGACTTTAGCTTAGTTGGCGTTCTTAATATAGAGTTCCTTATGTTTAAAGGCGATGTGTCTTCAAGAAAAGGAAAATAAAAAAGAAAAAATAGTTAAATAAGTCGCGACACTTGCCTTAAAGCAGTGCGGTCAGGGGTATATGGCGAAAGCCTTTAAAGCACAGTGCCCACTAAGCCCGACTAATTGGGAGTCACTTGAGCTTAGTGCTCGTATACGGTGGATAGGTGGAGTTTTAGCGAGGTTGGTCTTGGATTACCAAAATCATTCGAGTCCAGGGGTGAAACACATGGGTTTATGGTTAAAGATCCTTTTGACGGTTCCTGAAACCTTAGTTGGTTAAGTCATCGATTGGATCCTGCTGGTTTTTGGTGAAGTCGAATTTTCAGCATTGCACCACAATACATTAAAATTATGAAATAAGTGAAGCTGAATCTGTTGGATTACAGTCGGCATGTCTGGGTTTGGCGGTTTGGTTGGGAGATGGTTGCGACTTGTTAAGTTCAAACTAATCATTCAAAAACACTTGAAGTTTGGTGGAAGTCGATCACGATTCCTTGGAATTGATGTTGTACTGAAACTTATTCCTGTATGGAATTTGTTCTCCCAACATGGTTCTTATCTGAGTCCATTCATCATACTAAGTTAGACCCTTGAATTGCATATACACGCAGGCAATTGTTTATTTTGGCAGAAACACATTCTGTGATCTACGCTGTTATCATTGCTAGGACTGACAATATCTCGATTAAGGAGTGATTAGTACCCAAATGGTGCAATATTGAGACTTGTTTATCTATGGGTTTATACTTTTTGTGTACTAATCAACTTGATCCTTGATTGTTGCATTAAGTCTGGTTTTGCTACGATTACATTTGTAAGTGTTTGATAGTTTTACGGTTAAATGTCTCACAGATTCCTCAGATTTGACTTGAACACAGGCCTGAGCGATTGGGCTCAACGGTCTTCGGAGGAATTTGGGCAGATTTGTTAAAGATTGAGCTTGATCTAAGCGATTTTGGGGGGTTTGCAGGTGCGGCTTCCATGATTGTTAACAGGTCTGAATTTTCTTTTTGAAGATTTTAAATGGAATTACCGGACCTCTTTGTGACTCACCTCATGGCTGCTTTTGATCTGGTGGTTTAAGCCTAGGTTGCCACCCTATATAATTTTGATTCTTTGCTGATTTTTGCCATTGTTTCTCTTCTTGGTACATATAAGCACCCGGCCAGTGCTTGCAAGAAAGACATTGAAATCATTGTTGATCGATTGACGAAACACCTACTAACATTGTTGATTTTCTCTTCTTCTCCCTTCACTTTCTTTCATTTTCTTGATTTAAACACCCTTGATGATGACAAATCAAGGGGATGCTTGGCTAATCTCTGATCCTTGAAGGGGAAGGCTCTGGATGTTGTTTTAGGTTTGCCCATGTCTCATGTTTTTCTGTTTGTATTTTGGGAGTGTTGTGCCACATTTGCTGAGGTTAAAATCTCTTCGCATGCTCCCTTTAATGTGTTGGCAAGCTGCTTGGTTCAATGGATACTTCATTAGATCCACATTAGGCCTCGGTCAGGGTATCTCTAAGTAGTTATTGGCTGGGTAGGGTTTTTTGAGATGTGTTTTTCTATAATAGGGACATTTGCTGTGAAATGCTATCTCTCAGAGTAAGCTCTATTGAGTTTAGGTTTTTAAAGCTAAGTCCAGGTTCGAGGAAGTGACTATCTGTCGTAGCACCTAAATGCGAGGGATAGACCAGCATGTTGGTTAACTGAGACCCTTCAAGCTCAGTGACTGGGCTACAAGGTTTCCTATTTTAATTTTTGCCAGGTTATTTTGAGCACAACCATTCACACACTGTTTTCCCCACCCCATGCAGCAATCGAGGGAGAAAAGCTTTCATTTCAATGCACATGGCCCCCTCTCTCATGAGAGAAAACCCTATCACGTGTTCGATCCTAGAGCACTTATGCTGTGATAGCTTTGCTACATGGAAGGAATCCACAGATTATCATTTTGTTGTTGATTCAGAACACTTTCACAGTTTGAGAAGCAGGAATGCACCTAACACCTCATGGAATCTAAGCTATAACACTCTTTGATACAGTTCAAAGATCGAAGCCTGAAGAAGCATGGATGAATTAGAGAACTCCCATTTGCATTACCATAGCCTGACCTGACTTTCCAAGATCAATGAAACGAAATGGACTACTCTCGAGTTGGGTTGCCTCGGTTTTTCTTTCAAATGAGATAGAATCTTGCTTTATCCATGAGACAATGACAATGTTAGAGAGGCAGCATTGGTTAAATGAAAAAGGAGTTCTAAAACTGCTGAATGACTGCAACATCACCAAGTTCATTCATGGAATTGACAGCGATAATATTGAATTCAACATACACCATTCGATAGCTTGAAAGAGAGATGACTCAATGAAAATGGCCCTTCTGGTACTCAACTTACATTTGAGAAGAACAACCTAAAAGAAAAGGGAATATAATGTTATAGAAGAACTAATTGTAAAGTATATGAATGATTCAAGAATAAGCTCACGATGTCATTTGAGAGAATGACATGAGAGTTAGCATCTACTCTTGGGGTGAGTCTGAGAAGAAGAAACACAGGCTACATTGAAGAAATCTGAAATTGCTGAAGGCAGAAGCTTCAAAAAGTGGAGGATGATGATGCAGAAACTGAGAAACGTTGAAAAGGGAGGAAAAGAAATTAAACTTCTCTCCAGATATGAAAGAGTAAAAGTTGTAGAAGACTTATGGGAGATGACTTTGGTGAGGATGCATGAAGAATTGAAAAATGAGAAGACGATCCCAACTTCTGAGGTGGATGAGTACATCATTCACTTGAACAATAATTGAGAGAACCATTTATGCGCAAAATTAAAAAAATAGAAAATCAAAAAAATAATAAGATTGTGGAAGACTATATTACTTTCGAGTTCTTGATTGACACAACTATCTCCTCTTAGAAGGATGGAGGCAAGCACCTGTATCCAGAGTAGTTGGTGGAAGTCTAGCTGGACTAGAAAAAGCGGGCGACTCCTTGGGGAGTAGCCCGAGCTTAAAGTTTTCTTTATTTTTCTATTTATTAGTTAGTTTTTTGAGCTGTTTTTTTAATAAATTTTAGGTGGTGCTTGATTTTGTTTTTGTGTTTTAGTTTTTTAATTTCAAGTTTTTTAAGAATCAAATCTGGTTTTGGAAGCTAAAGGTTGAAAGCTTGAAGTTAAATAGTGTTGAGCGCTTAAAGGAGAACCAAGAGGAAACCATATTGACATCCCCTTCATTTGGACTTAAAGTCTAACCCCTCTTAACACCTCTTGCCTGAGCGAGGCCATATTCATTGGAGCAACTTCAGGAAGACTTGATCAACCTTAGGGAGTACTCATTATCCAAGTACTTGCTTTTTGTTTCACATTGGGGACAATGTTCATTTCTAAAGTTTGGGGGTGAATTCAAGGGACTAATTTATAGCAAATTTTTTTTTTCAAATCAACTTTTGTATCTCGCACATTTTGGTTAGTTGTTTGGTTGGTAGTTACATGCTTTTCATTCTTTATTTTATTTATATTGTGTTTGTCTCATATGAGTGAGTTTGATGCCTTGTTGGCTAGTAGAAGTCCATTTTGAACACAACGCTATTCAAAATACCAAGTGTAAGGAATAGGATATAGGTTTTTAAATGATGCGGGAATTTGCTGTACTTTGGTATGGGTGACTTAAGCTTAGTCACCTCCATTGTGCTACAAGAAGCTATTTCTCAAGGGAATCTATCACACACACTTTTGAATTCCTTGTATGCTGGTCCGGACCCTTTGCCTTGAACCCGGCTAACCTTGGGGGATTAGGCCACCTAAGTGATGGGACACCTAATCAAAGAGGATTGCCATGGCCCAACTAAAAAAATATATATATATAAAAACAAAGAAAAAGTAGAAAAAAGAAAGATAAAAAGTAAAAGAAACGAAAAATGTCAAAAATAAGTATGTGAATAAGAATAAAGCGGGATCATCCAATCGACATCAGGGCGCAGTCTGAAGGGCCTTTCAAAGCCCCCTAATGCCTAAGCCCAGTAGCGAGTCATTGACTTCATTGCCCGATACATGGGACGAGAAGATGTGGTCTTCCTGACTTAAGACCTTTAGGTTTGGTTGAGTATTGAGTGAAGTTTGAAGGGAATTTAATGCACAGTGCCCTTAACCAGGCGGTGAGGAGTCACCAATGGATCCCTTTCACAAGAACACTCATCTAAAACTTCTTAGCACTAAATTCTCCTTCCTTTTAGGTATTTAGGAAATTTTTTAGGTATTTTGAGTGAAGAAAAAAGGTGGTTGCTTATCCTTTCTTAGTTAGCTTCTTCCCTTAGAGTGATTGAGCTTAAGTTTGGGGTGCTAGGACCTTACTATACACTGAAGATCATGCTATCACCTACACTCCAGTTTCGGAAGGTACTGGACTTGGGGGTTGATTTGCTTTGCTCGCATGCTTTGCTTTGCCTTATATTCCTTAGGAAGTTTAAAAGTTTAAGGATCCTAAATTTTTGGTTGAAAAGGAAAATATTGCTAAATTGTGTTCATAGTGATTCTTTACATTTGGATTCATGTATCATACTCATCTCATTATTTTTAGTTCATGCTCGTTTTTCAATTTTTGTTTTGTTTTGGTACAGATTCTTGCTTGGGGACAAACAAAATTTAAGTTTGGGGTGTGATGAGTATCTTAAATACTTCTATATTATCCCTATGCTTTGTAGTTATTTTCTAGTGTTTTTATGTTAAATAAGTGCCCCTGTGCTCTAAAGTTCATGTACTTATAATCAGGTGCATCCATTTGGTAGAATTGTGCAAAATTGGTGGAAAAACTGCTACAGAAGCAGCTACTATATTTTAACGTTTTTAGATACCATATGAGCTCCAATTGAAGCAAACTTTATATGTATGGATTCTAAATTTCAAGATCTTTCCAGGGATACCAAGAACTTGCAAATTTAGTTGAACAAAAGTTATGCAAGTTCAAACCTTGAAGAAAATCAGCAAACATTGCAGCACCTTCAGCAGGAGAGGCTACTGAATTTTGACGTTTTCAGACATCATATGAGCTTATATTGAATCAAGCCATATATGGATGGATTCTACACTTCAAGAGCTTTCCAACGGTACCAAGAACACATAAATCGGAGTTCGGATGACAAATTTATGGCCTTATGAAGTTGGAGTAAAAACAGGGGACTGCAGCAACGTCGTGACGTTGAGAACCAACGTCACGACGTTGCAGAAACAGAGCATCCCGACGTCGCAACATTGCTGCCTGACGTCGACACATTAAAGGTTGGTTTGGGTGGATTATTGTATTTGGGCTTCCCGCATAATGGAGGGTTTTAAAGCTCAAATGTGAGGAATCGAAAAGGAGGAGGATTGGTGACAGATTTTGGAGCTTATTGAAGGGGAGAAGCCCTCTCTTAGGGTGAAAACACCCTATGACACACATCTTGAAGGGGAAAAGCTTGAAAAAGAAGGAGATTGAAGAAAATGAGATGACGCTTTCACTCAAAATCGTTTATTCTCATCCTCTCTTTTAACATTCTCTCTTTTGATGCTTTTCTTTGACTAGAATGTTCTAATTTATTTCTAAGGTTTTTGTTGTAATCTTGCTACTTTCGAATGGATTAATGGTTAATTACGATTTCATTCATTATATGGATTGATTTTATCTCGACTTGCTCTATCTCTGTATTTTATTTACATGGTAGTGTTAGTCAACATTGGCGTGTTTTGCTTGGATGCGAGATCGAGATGATATTTGAGGATATGAATAGAAACCTTGACACTTGGTCAATCAGTGAATAGAAATATCACGGTTCCAAGTGTGTGGCATTAGGGGTTTAAACTTGGCGTTTGGGAGTCCAAGGTTGAGGCGGAGATGCAATACACCTCCTGGCCGAGATAAGGCCAATATATCTCGAGAGAGAATATCTTGTAAACACGATCTTGAAGTAGAAGCTAAATCAATTAATATCTTGAATGAATATTATATTTAGGTTAAAATTCATCGAGTGCTGGCGGTGAAGAGCCAAAACCTAGTTTTTCATACTTAATTGATTTAGCAGTAATAGGATTAGTTTTTCTTTTTTATTAATCGAGATTCATTACGATTTTAGTTGAATATTATTTAAAGCGTAAAGCGGTACTGAGCGCACTTCTCCCCGTGGATCGATGTCATGCCAGGCACCTTATATTGCCAGGCGATCACGTGCACTTGCGCACATAGGCGTACACATTTTACACATCACGCTTTCGGCTTATCAGTAGCAAACCCATTTACTAAACCAATAGCCAGGGATGCATTTGTGAAGCATGTGAGATCCCTAGGCTTATGTAGGATGTGATTTAATGGAACAAAACACTTGTGATCTTCTTTATTACTGCAAGATAAAGGCATTTCACATGGTTAAACGGTTTTTGTTGTTTTGTGAATATGTTGAAAATGCCGCTTAGCACAATTCAAATAATGTATGTCGATAGACTTGATTGACTTCCTCACATGAGTAATCGCCTCTAGCGCTGTGGGAGCAAGTAGAGATGAGACCATAATTTAGAGGATTGAGGCGTAGTGGGAGTGATTTTGGTCACTTATTATCCTTGTTAAGGTCACCTTGATGAGAATAGGCGGGATTCTTTGTTTCGTACATGGATGCTTAACCCACCATTCATGTTTGTTACTAGAGGAAGTGAGAGTGGACATTTGTTTAACATCATGGAATGTGAAAATAAAAGTTTCAGATTTAGTAACCTTTTGGAGCGTAAGACTAAGACTCATATGGTGTTATTTCTTTTACAATTAAGAGCAAGACATACACCATTTCATCCTTTATAAAGCTCCACCGTAACATACATTTGGTTGCATGTCTTTAGACGACAAACTAGGAACGAAATAGATCCACAGCTTCTTTGCTATATGAATTACAAATCCTATATAGTTTCATCTTTCCTTACCCTTTAAGACTTTTGATTATATCGTGATGCAATGGAGTTGATATTGAAACTATATCTTGGGATGTATCCGTAGTTATGGAAAGATTTGGCTTAACGGAGCATTCCTAGAAAAGTGAGTTAACTCAAATCTGATTAGTATGAAATGAAAAAGTATTCTTTAACATACCCGTTTGCTTATATTACTTTAATTGAAGTTATTTAAACGATAAAGCTTGAAATAACTTAGACTATTGAAATATTGTAGAGAGATCTAAGTGTGGATTCTCCCAGGGTTGAATCATACTTGATCATGTGTATTATAAAAAGATGCTTAGGGTAAATAAGCTTGCCGTCTTACCCTTATGAGGGTTGATGTCTCCTATGGCTAGGATAGGTTTACATGACTGGAGCTCCCACCATCGATGTGTAGTCCTTTGATCCGTTCACTGCGTATGATTTATTCTACCATTTGAATTATTAGGATGATGTTCATGATGGAGTCAAGCCTAACATGTTTGAGTTAGAGGAATGTGTTGGGTTATGGGTAGCAGGTGCGAATAGGCTGACTCGACCAGCAACCCAAGAGACACATCCAGGGATGTGTATATAAGTGCTCACCAAGTTCCTATAAATATAGGAACTGTGTGCCGCTTGCAGATTGTCAGATTGATTTACCTGTCTGACATGATCTCTCTGCATGTCTCACGTCAGCTGAGACCCGTACATGTCTCAGCTTGGCTCGATAATGCACATCCTCTATACAGTGTCATTTTCTTTCTAATGGTTGCCCTGTTCTGTTAATTACAATTATACAAAACTGGGTCTCTTGCCCGTAATTTTACAAAATCTGAGAAGGCTGTTTGGCCATTTCTTAACTCTAGGCCAGAATGCATCCACTCCCCAAGTCGTCTTGATTTTTTGAAATAGTATTTCTCAATAGGTGAAACTGATGATTTCTGTGTTGAATTTCTGCAGATTACTCCCCACCTAAGTGCAATGCAACAGCACATCAGCCTTCAACATTACTAATACTATCGCATATATATGTATAAAATTAATTCATAAAATATGTTGTGATTGCAACATGTATAAGATTAGCTCCCACATGGGCTAAAAGGCACAAATCCAGCGGGTTCATCTTGGAGTCGCCCACAAAATCACAATCAACATGTTATTTGCACCATAAGCGATAACAAAACATCACTACAATCACACCAAACGGTCGGTGAATTTGTCGAACCATTCAGTTGTCCTCGGGTCCAGTCTTTTGGGCCAGAATCACGGCCATTAGAGGGCCTCAACAAATCCCTATCTATTACATAACCCTTAAACAAAAAGTAAAGTAAGTAGGAGAAAAACCCCTACATTTCACAGATTTGTCGAAACTCCCAAAGCTGAGTACCATGGTAGTCCTTCTAGTGGGCGCTTTGCACTTCTTGCCTCGTCTGAGCTCGCCGATCTAGTCGCCGAGAAATTCTAGAAGGTAGAGCTTCTCTCTCTAAAAATCCCTCTCCCTCTGCTGGGTTTATTCCTCTTCCCCCCCCACCTCTCTTCCTCTCCCAATCCGTTTGAGTTAGATTGGAGACCGAGACGAAGTCTTCTCGATACCCGCAGTGATGTCAAATTCTGATGGTTTGAGAGGGATTACACCTTGTATCTTATCCGACCACTTGAGATTTCCCTCTAATGGCATGATGCCAAGTGTCACATGTGAGCCCCACTTAGGCTCCATGTTTGACTCTCCCATAGCTTGACGGCCTCTTAGGCCACTCATAAAGTGCGAGTGTCACTTCCTCCTCTACGTGCCTTAAGCGGTAAATTAAACATCTTGGTCGGCGAAATTAATGGTCGGCCCGAAATTCGCGAGATCGACCAAGGTCGACGTGGTGCTAGATTTCGCGAGGCGATTCCAACGGTAACTCGTTTCATTGCTCAGGATATAGAAAAATTTCAGATTTTGAGCGAAATTACCATTTTATCCTTCCTTAGGAAATCTGGATTTTCCGGGGTCTCACAGAACCGGAGACACCTTATGGGGTTGTGAATAAAAGGTTGGAAACTATATCATCTCCCTGATAGAGAAGACCTCTCACATTTGAAAAATCATTCTAAACACTATAGAGATATTGAAAGGGTGTTCGTACTATGAAAAACTCATAATAGATTCTGAAAAGTGATATGATTTTCACCTGATGCATTGAAGACACCGAGTTCTATGCTTCAATAAGTAAGTATAGTTTTATTTCCGATGCAAACCTATGATATCTTACAAGAAACATGTTTAGGATGACGTATATGCAACTATCATTTGGTATCAAAGCATGATTGAACCTCTACCATGGATATTTATTCTGCAAGTTTTACGTTCTTAAAAAAAAATTGTAAGTCTGAGATCTATTTTTCAAAGTGCGGATCTTTTGGTTTTTTGGCTTTTAATCGTTTTAGAATCATTAAATCACACCTTTCTTTGGATTTTTAATGTGTTTTCTGATTCTATAACAACAAAGCATGCTAAAATTCATGTTTTTATGTTTCGTATGGAGGTCCTGCAAATGATCTGAAAGAAATGACCTTTTAAAAAATAAAAAATAAATAGTGACTGCGGGTCTATATAAATGTTTTATTCTTGGTCTTTAACAATGTGCTTGACTTCTTTGGAAAGCCCTTTAAGGGTTTGGTCTTAAGGTTTTGGCCTGGTTTTGAATCAGGCCACTTTTAATTGGTTTAAAAGATTAAAAATGTGTTATTTATGAGATTTGAACCTACGACAAAAGTTTTAATTGAGAATGACTCTTCCACCAAGCCAACTAAGCTTACGTGTTAAAGTGTTTATATGTTTAATTCTTATACGCTTCCGTATTCATTATGTGTTTAAGCACTATTTATTAGTTGCTCAAATCGTGTTTACTAATAAAATTTACAGATTTTAAGGCTTTCTCAAAATTTGATATTGTAACGCCCCGAAAATACCCTAGATTTTTATAATACTTTTATTATATATTACACAGGTATAAATTGAGCAAAACTTGTATTTTTAGGAAAATTGAATGAGTCTGACAAGTTCACTTGAAATATAAATTTAGTGAGCAGGAGGTGTATGAGAACAAGTCTAGACCAACCTCATTCATGAAATAGGACGTAGATAAGAAAATCATTAAGTGTAGAGATGGGCCTGATACAAAATAAATAAGTTACAATTGCAAAATTAAAGAGATGAGGGCTAATTTACCATTAATGAAAGTTGATATTATAATAATGGGAAAGCAAAGCGAAATCATATTTTGGTCTCCCAACTAGGAGTTCACGTAGGAAGAAGGAGAGAGCGAAGGGAAAGGAGAGGAAGAGAGGAGAAAGAAGGAGGAGGAGGAGAGAGGAATCAAGGTATGCATATGTCTTAGGATCGTTAAGTCTTCTTTTGGATTCTAGGGCTTTGGTATGGGATTGGTATCTTTTTGGTTTAGGTTGTGTCTGAAGATCCACCTGAACCTTTTAGAATTTTGGGGTTATGAGGAGTAAAGCTGGTGGTGGAAAATAACCATGGAATCATCACATTTAGTGGTTTCTCGTAGTGGACCTTAGGTAGTGTTCTTGGATTTTTCACCCTAAGGGTTTTGTGTTTGCAGGTTCCAAAGCACAATTCAAATGTTGTGGAGTTGTTTTGGATGGTTTTCTGTAGTGTTTCTTGAGGTGTTACATGAATTATATTGAGTTGCACGGAATGAATTGGCATCAAAGTGGGGAAAAATAAAATCTGGGCAAAATTTTGAAATTAATACCAATTTGTATGATTAGTATACCCAGGCACCCCCAACCAAAGTCTTAGTACACATTCGAGTGTGTGGTACACACCTATTCATTTTCTATTTTGACCGGTTTTTATGTTTTTAGCCATACTTTCCTGTTTTCTTGTCAGGTTGAGTGATTCAAGTGGCTGCATAAAATGGGCTTCAAGAAGGGCAAAATTAAAAGAATAGATCGCCAAATTCCCAGATCTTAAGTGACCTAAAAATTCCACTCAAAGTCAAGGACCTGTGTGAAACCAAATTCTGTGGTTCAAGCTTTGAACATAGAGCCAGTCGGGTTGTTTGGATGGCAGATTGGGTGTCGTTGGGTGATTCAGTTGGAATGAACCCTTAGCACCTTAGATTACAAGTAATTTAGACCTGGGAGTCAAACATGGAGTTAAGACCCTGGAAAATGAGCAATACAAACTGTCTGATTTGTAATCGGTAGAGGTGATTAAGTTGGCATGAAAATGCGTAACTTTTGATTAAGATGAAATAAGATTGAAATGAGTTGAAATTCCTATTAAAGTAGACTCATAGAGGAATAACAATGAGTCTAAGTCAAAAAAGCATTATAGTACCTCAGCCTCAATAAAAAGCAAAACTGCTGCAGTAAATCATCGTTTAAATTATGGATTATTTGTAAATCATAAAGATTGAATAATTACCACATTTTGACTAGGTGGGGACAGAGCCGACAGAAGCTGACCTAGGATTGATATGAAGGAAATAGTAGATAATTGGTTTGTTCTCAGAACTCATCTTCAATTCAATACATTTTTGGTAGTTCCAATTAATATGAATGGTACATGAATCAGTACATGAATAGGTATATGTGATATAATTCGTAAGTGAGTATCTTTGAAGGATAATAGAGAGACTACGGAAATGTGAGTAGAAGGCGAATGATGAAGCAGTTATTGCGATAGTGATAAGGGCGATTCGTGGCGAGAATAAAGTATAAGTGAATTGAATGTGATATAGATTAACCAGCGGATGCACCAGTGAAGCGTCCGTCCGCGACGCCAGAAGGCGTATCGATGTCGTGGCGGGATCGTTAATCGGCATCCGTCGCGTTAAACATGGCGTTGATATCTTGCCGACGAGGTTGCGCGTTGACATCAAATCGCGATGGCGTATGGCATTTAATTGATGACCGCGTGTCAGGATACGCGGCGACGCGTGTCTGACGCCATGAAGCGGGAGGCGAATAAGTGATACCGCGTGTCGGGATGCGCAACGGCATCCGTCGCTGATGGGAATAGAATTGTAAATGTATAAGTACGGCGCGAATGATAATAGTGGGGACTCATCAAGCGGAATCAGCTGAAATTGTGAATCGAATAAGTCAGTACAGAAGCCTTAACATTGAGAGTGCAGTAGATCGTGCCGTTTATGAATATGTAAGATCTCATGAAATGGTTACATTAAGAAACATGGTATATGTTGATATATATTAGGCATAGTTTAATGATAAATGTGCAGTTAAATTGAATATTGGAATCATTGTATAGAACCACCTAAGCATGAAAATGCTTAGCGTAGTGAATTTTAACTATCACGCGGTGCTCAATTAAACAAGAAGAGGCGAGATCGCATGAGTCATAAAGTGGCGTATAAATTAGCACTCGAAATAATTTTAAATATCATCTTTTGAGCAAGTGTTGTTTTTTGTAAATAAAGGGATAAGCTACTGACTTGTTTTGTGTATCATCTTGAAAAGGGCATAGAATGCTTTTTCTTTGTAAATGTATCTTGTTAATGTTTAGCATTGACCTGCGAATTGCTTTGAAATTATGGCGATTATGGGCACTTGAAAGTGAAACGCTTCATGACTAAATGAATTAATAACATGTTTTGATAAGATAGTAGCGTCAGATCGCGCGGGCTGGGTTTAGGATCCGCATTGAATTCGAGGCGGGATTGGTCGCGACATTTTGAAAAAGAATTTGTGCCTCTGAAGCCAAGTATCTGTCATGGCGTCCACCAGGGTGTGGTTGGGACTATGCTGGTCGGATGCGGCTCGGGGTCGTTACAGATATTATACATTAAAGCAGGTTTGAAGTGCCTAGGATTTAAACAGCCTAAATACTTATAAAATATCCCAAATGATCAATATAATTTTTGGTCAATTAAGGGACTAGCCCACAACATATTTAAATTCATTAAAATTATTTATTAAGATTAGGATCATAAAGAATGAGGACATAAACTTTGTAATTAATTATACTTAATATAATAAAATTTTATCCCTTAGGAAATTTTGTTATGTTATATAAATAAGTGGAGACAGACTCTTGGATTATTTCATAATCTACCCATAAGAAATTATGGTGGTACATAGTAGTTTATCTTTAAGGATAGAAATTCAAACTATATAGTGGTTTGAGAACCTTAGAACATTAAGTGCGAATTACTTGTATTTGGGCTATGTGTCTAGGAAAGTCTTGTGAAAGGGTGATGAGGCACCGAGGCTGAGTGGTTAGTAAGAGGGACTGGATTTGCTGGAACCCTCCACTTACAGGGACTTCTTGGCTATCATACCAAGTATGTAGCCTCGCTCCCTTTCTGGAGTTCTTATTCACCGTGAAATTAAATAATTTTGATTTCTATCATAAGAGTTAAAGAGAAATAATAAAGATTTTACCCACAAGTAATCTTTACATTAAATTAGATATAGTTTAGTGTGTGTTTGTCAGTAACACATGCGAGTTAGTATCTCAACCTCAAATCTAACATAAGATTTTGGATTTTATAGTATCTAAACTTACTAAATTACCTTGATATACTGCTACCAGACATTCGAACTTAGGAACGACAACCCCACCAAAATATGGAAGAAGGTTCTCTTGGGCAAGGGATTATATGGACATCAGGTGCATATATGACTAGCGAGAAGTGAATGGAAGAAAGCATACTTGCTAAAGTTACGCTATTTGAGATATGGGAGAGATCCAATTCGTCACTTTAGAGATGGTATTAGGGGTTTTGTTGAGGTAATACGATGAGTCCAAATTTTACTCAAAAACCGTTGGGGAGCAGTGATCACTTTAGAGAAGCTTTCAACGGTACCCTAATGAAGTTCTGCTTCATTATTCCATCTGAAGCATTAGGGGTGTCGTGTTTATCATCTGAATGAGGACATCAGCGACTTAACTTAAGAAGAACTGGGATAGATATATTTAGGTGTACGATGAGTGTAAAACCTCATGCCATATCAGCGTCCTTACTACGTTTTAAGTTATATTTTATATATTAATAAGTGCATTATTGCGTCATCATTTTTGGATCTTACGTGTGCATTCACGGAGTGAATATGGTGATTTTGAAGCTTTATAAATCACGAAGAAGAAGTGGAAACCCCAGTAACAACGTTGCGGCGTCTGGCATCAGCATGTCGTGTGTCTCCAGTCCCATGAAAGAAAAAGTCAAAACTGCAACGTCGCGGCGTTCACGGCGTTCTGGCAAGTCGAGTATTCCGATTACCAGCGGAATTACTCAACCGGGAGACCCTAATTTTTTTGGATTATTGAAGGTGTGTTGAGACAAAGGGAAGTAGAGCGAAGAAAGCGCGTGACACAGAGGTCGAAAAGACTCTGCATTTTTGTATTCCTCTTCTCAAAATTATTAATGATTTATAGAAACGTGCTTGTATTAAAATTCCATTATGTTAAAATTATTTTAGGGTTTTGTTGAACCACCTTGTGTATGGATTAAGGTTTAAATCTATTATTTAAATTTATTTATGATTTATGATTTGCTCTTGTATCTATGGTGTATTTTCATAGGTGATGCTCATAGCCAGCATGAACATGATCTTCTTCCGAATTATCCAGAGATCAAGAGATAAGGACTCCTAGGGATATGTGTAGAGCAACCCTTTGTTAAATCGGTGAAGAGAGATATCCCGATTCCGAGTGTGGCGATTAGGGTTTGAGCATTTAAACGTTTGAGTATAGAGATTCGGAGCGGAGAGATGCAACCTTCTTTGGAGAGATGGCGGATATACCTTGAAAGGAACATCTCGTGGGCAGATCACTGCTGCCATCAAGAATTATTAATAGACGGAATAGTAATTCCCCTCTGGAAGCAATCCCATCAAAATGTGGGAGGAAGCGAAACCACCAGTTTTCACAAAAGTGATTCTGAAAATTAATTAGATTTTAGTTTTAATTTGATACACGCGTAAAGTGAGACATTCTGTTAAAAGTTTAAGTCCAGATAATATCATAGGGCCAATTCCAGTAGTCAATGCACTTCTCCCTATGGATCGATATCCGTACTTAGGTACACTGTATTACTTGATAAGACGCGTGCACTTGCGCACATAAGCGCTTTACTGGTTATACAAATCTGCATCCACCTTTTGACCTACTCGAGTTTTGGCGTCGTTGGCGAGGAGAAGTTTTAGGTATTGATATTGACAATAGCGCGATTAAATATTACTGCGGAATTTAATTTAAATTTTTTATTTTTATTTTGGCTATATATAAGTGCTTGTAATATAGTGCATGTTTGTGCGTGTATTGACTATAGTGAGGTATATCTTTGACGAGTCAAGTTGAACTACCTCTGTTTGATCCTAAACTAGAAAGAACCTTACACCGTTTATGCAAAGAACTAAGAGAAGCATAACAAAGAAATCTGTAACCATGCGAGCCATATTAATGAAGGGCCGTTCGGGTTGTTAAGAACAAAAGCAGTCGTAGGGGGCCGCGATGGGAATAATGGTGAATCATGTGCCTAGTGGTTTACATCGGATGATCCGTTTGTATTTGCTAGAAGAGTTCGCCTTACACCTACATTGTGGTGCATCACAAAGGGACCACCCATTCGAACCGTGGCCCGGGCTGGCGATGACCTTCTGAGGATGCTTGAGAGGGCATTATAACCACGGATTGCCAGTGGGAATCTGAATATGCAACTTGACTTCATGAAGTATGTGACACAATCAAGTAACATGGGGTGATTGAAGGAAAAACTTGAGGTGAGATTGTTATCACTCTCACTAGTGATGATAAAGCTAGCTAGTTGACAAGTCAGCCATGAGTTCAGCTGCTTCATGGAGCGATTTAGTGCAAAAAGTTAAGACAAGGATCTTCGACTGCGAGAATTACCTGACTAGTCTTGAGGATCAAATGCCCAGGCAGTATTTGGAGGGGGAGAGAACTTGGCCGAGAAGCATGGGAGGAGATTTCATGAACTTCACTAAGGAGGTGTCACACCATAGGCGAAGTATATGGATGCAAGTCCATGTACATAACGGTCTGAGGTCTTGATTTGAAAAATTGATGATCTATATTGGAGTGCGTCTAATGAAGAAACTAAGGACCGACATATGGGAATCTTAGATGATCTTCTGCTTCACTTTAACACCCAATCAGTGGCCTAGGGATAGGATTACAATGGTAAAGGTTGTGGGAGGTCACCGGATAAAGCGAGGTTCTTAGCGTCCCCAGTTTACTCATATCGGCACGCAGCTCACTAAGCAGCCAAGTCACCGTAAATTCGGGTTTAGACTACGGCTATAGGAGTTATGCAGTTATGTGGAGGAGGAACATGAGTAGTCACGAGGAAATATCGGTTGGGGGCAATAAGCAGGTGACATGCGTGTGTGTCGGGTTTAATCAACCACAGCAGCCCGGGAAGTCGATATGGGGTAAGCAGTGTCAGTGAGAATCGGGCGGTGGCATAAAAATTAAACGATCGAGGAATTATGGATGGAGGGAACCGATCGAGACAACATACCACCACGAGTGGTGACGCCACGAGAAAAGAATGGACTGGAACAAACCCTTGCTCAAATATTTACTTCTCATACAGCCGCTATAGATGGACAAAGGGAAAATGCACTCTCAGAAAATACAGGCACCAGGTTGAACCAATTGAAGCAACATAGTTGAGAAACTACCGCGGAACTATCAAATGGGACGGAAATGGCTAATATACTTGGGAGGGCAACAAGGTTCCTTACCAAGGGTCGGAGAAAAACCACTAGGGTGATGGTAGGGAACATGTTAAGGCTATCACGTTAAGAAGTGGTAGAGAGATAGCTGATTAGTACCCAAAAGTCTTATTTTGAACCACATTTAAGAATGAGTTTTGGTGTTTTTCCTTTAATCATATCATTATACCCAGTGAAGTGTTTAAGTCTTCTTGTATCACTTATCTGATTTAGAGGTTTTTGAATTTGTTTTGGGTTTGCGTGCTTTGGGAGTTCGATGCTCCGAGACATATGATGAATCTGTGTTGAAGGTGGAAATTTGATTATCGGCCATCAAACCAGGGCGAAATCAAAGAAAGAATGAAGAAGCAGAGTAGAAAAATCAATGCGATAGAGGGGCCAGAGGCAATGCGGTGAAGATCGTGATTCCGGGGAATTTTATTAAGATTGCGAAAAATTTAGTGGGTTATAATTCATGACCTTAGCGAAAATTTACTTAATCTTGAGAATTACACCAATTTTCATTAGACATTAAAAATTTGTTCGCTAGACCTGTTCTAAGCGAAATTTTATTCCTTACTCACATAAATTTAAGCTAGCGAAATTTAAGTAACTAAGCGAAATCACCCTTTGCTCTAAGCGAAATTTCATATTTTATTCTCTCTTGGTGTTGCTGGCTAGCGAGGCTCACCATTAATAGCCAATTTAATACCTAGCTAAATTTTTGAGCCTTAGGGAAATTCCATTTGCCTTGTCATGCTTTAATTAATGCAGCGGAAGCTTCAATTTTTTGGTGTATTACTCTCTTGTCCCTAAAATTAGCCAAATTGTTTGGCTTTGTGGTATTTTCATACATTGGGTGAATACATATATAAAAGCCCCTACCCTCCCATTTTGTAAACCTAGTGACAAATTAAGGAGGGAACAATTTTTGTAAGTTTTGATTTTATGTAAATATCTTTCGTAGCTTTAGTTAGGGTTTACTTTTCTCTGTATCTACTCCTCTTACTTGGCCTGTGGCTGCCCCGAGCTTACCCTCTTGAGGATGACAACTCAAGAGATGCTTGGCTAAACCTCTTTGAAGAGAAAGGAAGCTAGCTTGGTGGTGGGGCATATGCGGTTGTCCTCTTGTGGTAAAAGCTGCAGTGCGTGTTTATGGCGCATCTTCTCAAAATAAGGTTAAATAGCATTAATGTTATTGATTTGGCCAATACTTACCATGCTTTAGGATAAGTGCATACTTATTGCTAGTTGTCGTGGTTTTAGATGGTCTTTCTGACTCGAGATGATATTTAATGTTAGGGTTTGAGCGTAAGGGGCCACTTAGATGCATGTTACTGTGTTAACTCAAATAAGTGGTTTTTCTGGGTTAGGTTGCTAGTTAAACATAGATAGGTTGTGGCCCAGACTATA
Organism: Tetrastigma voinierianum; assembly: GCA_016808115.1. NCBI lineage: Eukaryota > Viridiplantae > Streptophyta > Magnoliopsida > Vitales > Vitaceae > Tetrastigma > Tetrastigma voinierianum. Next base: position 473,893 of record JAEQBH010000476.1, on the reverse strand, counting down.
GGTTGCTTGTCATAGCAGAGGATAAAGCAGGGACCTTGTTTGCCACAGTTACGAGTTAGTATTTAAATCTTGAAAGATTACTTTTCAAACTTTGTTTCAGTTTTTACAATTTCTCGCGGTTAAACTACGCCCCAGCACAAGAACAAGAGCAAAAATCCAAAAAGTCGAAATAGAAAGCCTTACCTTCTTGCACTTATGCAAGTCATTCTTGGATGAAAACCCATCCACAGGTGTTGACCACTGAGGCCTTATCTCTGCGGTAGCTTGACTCGGCGTAGTGAACTGGAATTGTATATAAATTTTGTTGATTTTAGCTCGACCCTCTTTGTGTAGCGCGAATCGTAATGCTTCTACGAGGGCCACCACCGGTGAAAATAGAGAAGAAGGAGGCGGAGTAGTGGAATAGCAGTTGACTGGAAGATCGGAAATTTGGGGAGCGATGCACTAAGAGGAGAAGCCAGTAGAGACACTTGATGAGAATAAAGAAATTGAGAAACGGTGGCCTCATTGACCCGATGCACTAATACCATATCCCGGTTGAGGCGGAATAAGCCAGATAGAAGTTTCTTAAATTCATGGAAGTATTTAAGAGCGCATATCAACGTCCATTTGCAGATGTGTTAGAAATATGCCTAGCTACGTCAAATTCATGAAAGATATACTTTCCAGGAAAGAAGGTTATCAGAATTTGAGACAGTGAATCTTACTAAAGAGTATGATATTATATGAGGAAATTACATAATTTGAAGGATCTAGAGCGATTTACAATTCCGTAAGATAGGGGAACTCGATCTTTGAGAGAGCCACATGTGATTTGGGAGCGATGTGTCTCATGCCTTTTATCCATCATTCAGACTATTTGGGTTTAGGTGGAGAAACTAAACCTACTCTGATCACATTACCCAGGCCCCGGTAGATAGATCATTAAACATCCTCGGGAGTGATAGAGAGGGGATGTGCTAGTAAAAGGTAAATAAGTTTATCTTCTGACCGACTTCGTAGTGTTAGACATGGAAGATAAGAGATACCCATCATCTTGGCGGAGACCATTCTGAAAATGGATGGGTTATGATTGATGTACGAGAAGGAGAGAGTTGGAAACTAAGAGTGCGAGGATGATGAAGTCGATTTAGCGTATTTAATGCGGTGAGGCATCCGGCGGAGAGTGATCGTGCTTAGCGATAAGTGTGAGGCTATAGTGCCTAGCCGGGGTGGATAAGTGACATATACGAGTCTAATAGCAATGCAAAATGCTAAGGAAGATCCCAAGTGAAGAGTAGAAAGAGTATGTGAAGTGGATGGACTCTTTCTAGCCCGAACAAGAGGAGTATTATTACCTTGGCTAGTTGGGAGAGAACACCCAGGCTTAGTCTGCGTCGGTCTGACGACCACGATTAAACGAAACCCTCCTCACTTGAGGTATGCGTATCTAGGGGAATCCTCAACCCTACTAGTTATCATATCATCATCTTTGACAGCAGTGGAAGAAGAGAAGCTTTTGAGGGTGCCGTGATCCTGAGAATCTTGTCGGGTGGTCTCTAGGCTGATTTAAAGGGATCCGCCCCTCGCGTGTATGCCGGATCTATTGGAGGATGAGCCCTGAGCCATCGATGTAGAAGCTCAAAGGAGAACTAAACGACAATGAAGGAGGTGGTAAAGGAAGAGGTGTGGCCAGAGTGGTTGGATCTGCGAGAGTGATTTACCACAATCGATGGTTCATGGGTAAGCGGGTATTTCAAGTTATCCACAAAAAAAAAGGGAGAGGGACCGCGATGATGGATGAGAGTAACGCACTACTGCCTTCTCGAATAGTGACAGGGTGGAGGATTTGCATAGGCTACCAGAAAAGATAATTTCCCACTTCCATTCTTGGATTAGATGCTAGACCGGTTGGCAGGGCATGAGTATTACTGTTTCTTAGATGGGTATTCGAGTTATAATTAGATCATATCGCAGAGAAGACAAAGAAACAGCATTCCGCGTCTGCGTGTATGTTCACACGTTTGCTTTTAGGCGAATGCCTTTTGGGCAATGTAAACCACCGAGCATGTTTTAGTGTTGCATGATGGCCATATTCTCAGACATGGTCGAGAGAACTATTGAAGTATTCATGGATGATTTCTTTATGCTAGGGAAATCTTTTGATAATTTCCTGGAGAACCTGAGACATGCACTGATAAGATGTGAGGAAACCAACCTTGTACGGAACTGGGAGAAGTGTCACTTCATGGTGAAGGAAGGGCATTATATTGGGGCACTGGATATCAGAAAGAGGAATCAAGGTAGATAGAGCCAAGGTTGAGACAATAGAGAAGCTACTACCCCCATCTTTAGTGAAAGGAATAAGGAGCTTTCTAGGCCATGCAAGTTTATACAGGAGATTTATAAAGGATTTCTCCAAAATAGCTAAGCCCCTATCGAATTTGCTTGTTCAAGGAGCACCCTTCGAGTTTGATGATCAGTGTCTGCAAGTGTTCTTGTTTCTCAAACAAAAATTGGTGTCGCGATTTATCAGAGTAGCACCGACCGAATCTTCTGCTTCAACTCATGTGATGCGAGCGAATACGTGACCTGGCAAAAGGTTAGGGTCAAAAAGGAAAGAACTTTTGAGGTTAACTATTATGCGAGTCGGACATTGAATGATAACTCAATTATGCAACAACTGAAAAGAACTTCTAGTTATTATGTTTACGCTGATGTCTGATCGCATTTAATTGGTAATGTGGTCATAGTGCACACCAACCATTCAGCCATAAAGTACCTGATGACCAAGAAGGACGCTAAACCGAGACTGATAAGGTGGGTGTTACTACTCCAAGAGTTCGACCTGGAAATTAAAGATAAGAAAGGAACTGAAAATCTAGTAGTCGACCAACTTTCACGATTGGAAGGGCCGAGTAAATAAATTCAGATCAATGATGATTTCTCTGACGAACAGCTCTTGGCAATTGAAGACAAAAAGCCAGTACCATGGTTTGTGGATTTGGTGAACTACTTGGTAGCAAAAGTGCTTCCTCCAGAATTTCGTTATTAGCAAAAGAAGAGATTTTTTGCACAGTTGAAGCACTACTACTGGAGGAACTCCATCCTCAGATAAGCACTGCTACCGACTAAATGATAAGAAGATGTCTTAGAATAGAAATAGAAATGACTGCTTCATTGTCACACGCTAGCATGTAAGGGGGACACTTTGGGGGAAATAGGATAGCTGCAAAGGTGATTCAATCAAGATTCATTGGCCTACCTTATTCATGATGTACACCACTTTCAGGTCAACTCGTGACAAAATGCCAAAAGAATGGAAGTATTATCAAAACGGGATGAGCCACCTTTGCAACCCATTTTAGAGGTAGAGCTGTTTGATATATGAGGGATGGATTTCATGGGTCATTTTCCTTTATCTTTCAGCAACCTATACATCCTCTTGGTCGTAGATTACATTTCTAAATGGGTGGAGGCCATACCTACCCGAACTAATGATGCCAAAGTGATAGCAAACTTTCTCCGTAGTCATATTTTCACCCGGTTCGGAACTCCAAGGGCATTTATCACAGATGGGGAACACACTTCTGTAAAAAACTCATTGACAAAGTGTTATAGAAAAATATGGTTCCCAAAGATCGACTGCACTTTCATACCACCTACGCATCTAATGGCCAAGAAAAAGTGTCGAACAGAGAAATCAAGTCTATCTTAGAGAAAACAGTCAATAGCTCGAAGAAAGATTGGGCGAAAAAGATAGATGATGCACTCTGGGCATATAGAATAGCTTTCAAGACACCATTGGGAATGTCACCATTCAGGCTAGTGTTCGGGAAAGCATGCCACTTGTCGGTGGAATTGGAGCATAAAGCATACTTGGCAACTAGGCAGTTGAATATGGATAGTAAGATGGCCGGTGAGAAACGCATGTTGCAGCTTAGTGAATTAGAGGAGTTCCACAATGAGGCATACGAGAACGCAAAGATATATAAGGAAAAGACAAAAGCCTTGCACGACAAACATATCCCAAGGAAAGAGTTTGAGGCGTGTCAACGGGTCCTCTTATTTAACTCTCGACTCAAACTTTTCCTAGGGAAATTAAAGTCACGGTGGTCGGGACCATTTACTGTGACTCGGGTTTTCCCACATGGAGGAGCGGATATTATGCACCCAAAGAAAGGAACCTTTAAAGTTAACACACAACGGTTGAAGCCATATACTTGGGGGCGCAGTTTCATGCGAGCAAGGTGTCATTCATCCGGAGCACACCATAAATAGTGTCGTAGGGAGTCTTGCAGTCACGGGATCTCGGGAGCATTGAGATTCAGGGAAGTCGAGCTAACGACATTAAACAAAACGCTACTTGGAAGGAAACCCAAGCTTTTTAATATTTTTTTCTTTCCAGAGCGTAGTTATAGTGTTTTTAGTTTTTGGCATGTTTTTCATTTACTTTGATGTAATCAAGAAATTTTCTTTTGTTTACCTTGTTTTAGGACTGAGATAGTAGTGTTGATGAGTTGAAGCTCTGTTCAAGAGTACAAACGGGGTTGGAACTTCTATTTAGGGGTTTCTCATACTTAGAAAGTTTTGCAAAATTTTTTGAAATTTGACCCTCTCTGTCACGTCGAGACATTGGATCACAATGTCACGACGTCCCAACGTTGCGACTTCCCAACTTCTTAACGTCCCAACGTTGCGACGTCTCAACGTCCCAACGTTGCGACGTCTCAACGTCGCAACATTGAAAGAAGCTAAAAACCCAAGCCTGTAGTCACCTGACTTTGGATCTGACGCTGCGATGTTGGCGGACATATTTTGGACCCTTCACGTGCGTCCGCGACATTGGCCTCAACGTCGTGACGTTAGATTTCAACACGCACGGGAACTTCACGACATTGGATTTCAACATTCTCGGGAACGTCGTGACGTTGGATTTCAACGTCGCAATGTTGGCTTAAAGGACTCTCAGGAACATTGCGACGTTGGATCCCAACGTCGCGATGTTGACACTTCCACATTCTGGAACGTCACGACGTTGGATCCTAATGTCGCGACGTTGGACCCGAACGTCGTGACGTTTTCTCCTGTTTTTATGAACATAAGTGTCATTCTTCTTTTTTCGTAAAAATTGGAAAAGCTTTGCTTTGTTTTAAGAATTCACTAGAACATGACTAGGCCATCATTGATCTGCCTGAACCCTCATGACCCTACGGCCAGATCCTTAGAGCCCCGTCACTAGTGCCCCACCTTAGTTTGGAGCCTTACTTCCGGGTTTAGTTCTGCAGGTGAGTGAAGGCTCAGATTCACTTTGTAGTAAGTAGTTTTTGTTCTTTGTGTCTCATTTAGGGCTTATGAAGGCACCTTAGGAGTGGTTAGGGATAATGGAAATCCTAGGATAGATTCATAATGCCCATCTCCAAAGTGCACACTAGGTGCTCGACAATTTGCCTAAGAGAGTTGTTGGGTAGCCTCACTTGGACAGATTGGTCCAATTGTATCCCACAGGTGTTAGTAGGTCTAGAGGCCAAAGGAAATTGAGAAAAAAAACGCCCATAGCTCAGCCCCTGACCTGCTAAGATTGCCCAGTCTGATCAAAGCAAAAGATGACCTTGAGAGGTCAAGCAAGTGAGGAGCTTATGTATAGTTACGATCATGAAAAATTTGTCAATGAAAGCACGATCCAGAAGTTCAGCCTCATCTTCAAAAATAGGTTGTTCATTAAGGATAAGGGTTTCCTACCTAGATGACTTCTTCCTTAACGATTGATAAGAGAAAGGGATGACCGGGCCTTGTGTCGACCTCCCAGCCCGAGTTACCCATGGTGTGGTACGAGAATTTTACGCCAATCTCTCCTCCCATGTATTGAAAAAGGCTCGGGTGAGTGGGGTGTTGGTAGACTTCAATGTGAAGTCTATCCTTTGTGCTATAACCTAGAGCCGGTTAACCACAGGGCCTTTGATTGGCTCCATGGCTTAACCCCCAGCTACACAGGTCTTGGGATATTGACTGATGTTTGAGTGAGTGGTGGAAACTCAGCGGTGAAGGGAATGCCTGCACTTTAGGCCAAACATTTGGCCTACGTTTAATAGACCAAACACATATACAAATTTATGACACTTTATTACCAAAAGGCTATTATCCCAATCCCGGCAGCAGCGCCGTAAAACTTGTTAATGAGCCAACACATATCTGAATTTACTTGCCTAATACGAAGAATTATTGTCTAATCCGTGACGGCGCCATAAAACTTATGGGTGGAGCCAACCTCTAGAAATAATCATTTCATCTTAGTCTTGGCACAGCCTCTTGCAAGTGCAGAGGTCGACAAGTAATAAATTGGATTTAAGTCAGATGCTCGATCCCACGAGAGATCTCGAAGTGGATCAACTACCGATTACTCGAGCTGCATACTATTTGAATTTATAAAATGATATTGGAATCGACTTAAGAAGCTATAAATTATACTAACTGCAGTAAAGTAAATGAGCAATCAAATAAAGCGAATATAAAGAATAAAGAATAAAGAATAGTTAAAACAAATAGAAGCGAATAATTATCTTTGAGAGGACGCCAAGTAGTAATGCTGTGTGAAGTATCAATTCCTGTAGTTAAGACTGATAAAACTTCTTGAATATTTCAGATTTTAAAATCTGTCCAAGGCGTTAGCAGTAAAGCTGGATCTCTCCACACTCCACATTTCATTATCTAATTTTTCCTGATTCTTTCGAAGACAGGGAATGAGATAACTACTTTTAAAAAGGACTTCCACTAAATAAAGGGTTTTCTTTTGCAAGACTTTACTACCCATTTTATGAATTTGTAAACCTTAGCAACTCCCAAGTTATCGATTAACAAGGATCTTTAGCTTCCGGGATGCTCTTCCTCAAGAATTAGAATGGCTGTCCTCTCCCATAGTTGACTATTCATAAGGATCAAATTACTCATGTCAATTGAGGTGAACTCTACCTTGTTTAATTGATAACTCATTGACTCTTGCTCGATTTCAAGTGAGAAGAGATTTATCAGTAAACTTGCAAAGCTCATTAGATCTCAAATAAGCGAGGTTAATATCATACCTTCAAGCAATTGTTCATAACTCTTGGTATTTGCCTTCTACCTTCATCACTGGAAGAAACATCTTGAAATCTGAGTGCAATGAAAGCAAATCTTATAGCAGGTATAAAGCGTGGCTGGTCAAAAAGCAGTAAACCCAACACTATTAAATTCATAAACTGAAATTCAAGAGCTGCTGGAAACGCGACTACAGGAAAGATAATTTCTGACTATAGCATTCACTTAATGGAAGCTGGATTCCTTAATTACTGAATTACACCCAGCCGAAGCATTCCCTGCGATCATAAAATCTTCCTGACGAGCTGAAATTCGAATTCCGGAAATTGTCACGAACTTCAAAAGATTCCGAGGTAGTAATTTGAAAGAGCGGAATTACGCATTCGACTTACGCTCAAAACATAATATCAATTCGAAAAATAAAAAGAAAACTAGAGCGATAAATCTAATCTAATCTACAACTATCGACATTGAAAAGAAAGAAAAGAAAGAAAAGCTAAAGAAAAATAAACAAAATGAGCCTTGGTACCGGACACTCACCGTGCATTATTAGCATGACTACCTTAATGAAATTTGGGTAGCTGCGTATTTATAGGGTTTCTGGTTGTTTCGTCGTGCGATTTTGTGGATTTCTAAATTAAGGTTGGCCCGTGTTGATGTGAGAGTGCGGCTTCACTCCCTTGTCGCGACATCATCATGCTCGACATCGATCTCGCGTCAGCGACATCAAACGAAATCTTTGCGACCTTTAACTTGTGCTCCTGATGTCGCGACATCAATCCCTTGTCGCGACATCACTTCATGCCCTTGCAGGTTTCAAGCGATGATTCGATGTAAGTGGCCGCCGATCTACGCGTCGCGGCCTCGGCTTATGCTTTTCTGAAGTTCAATTGGTCTCTCGATGCCATTGCGACACCAATTATCTTATCAGCGACCTCATTTCCGTCTTACGCGGCATTCAAGCTGTCTTCGGATGCCGACATCAATCTCTTGTCGCGACATCGGCAGGATCTGCGGGTTTCAAGCGGTTTCTCATGATGTGGCGACATCGATATGTTGTCGTGACATCAATTGATTCTTGCCATGCTTGATCTTATGCAGCCACTTGTATCTTTCCAGCGATTTACTCTTGATAGCCGCGACGCTCGATCTCTTATGTGACATCAGCTTATAGCTCTGCGAGTTCTCTCACTTGAGGAACGTTCCTGATGTCAGCGACATCAATCGCAGCCGACATCGCCGTGCACTCCGCAGTCACCATTTGACCGTTCCACGATGTCGCGACGTCGTATCTTGTCAGCGATCTCACTTCATGGCTCTGCAGCTTTTGGCTGGTCGCCGTGAGTGTCGCGACATCGATCTCTTGTATCGCGACATCACAGCTTTAGTCTCTGGAGCGCCGGCAGGGTTCCCGATGTGACATCGATCTCGGCGTCGCTGACAACGGGTTCAATTCTTTCTGACTTTCAGGCGGCGAAGTCTGTCGCGACCTCGATCTCTTGTCTCGACATCAGCTTATGTTTTTGGAGGCCTCGCGGAGTTGCTTTGGTCTTACTTCAATTCGGTCCTTTGACCAGCGACAACATCTTGATTCTGCGCTGTTTCATCCTTCCCGAACATGTCATGGCAGCAGTCGATTCTCGTGTCCACGACCTCCATCCCTTGTCGCGACATTATCTCTTATCTTTCTGCTCAATCCTCAGCTACCTATCTTGTGATCCACATGTGACACATCAAATTTCCTTCATTCACAATCTTAGCAATATACATCCTTTAATTTGTGTAATAGCTGCGGCATTAGTTAACGGTTGCTTTCATTTACGCACGCTATTTTGCATTTTACTCATGGGGTCTGCGCATTTTTCCTTTGCATTTCTTCTTTCTTTTATACTTCACACAAATAACAAATTTGGTGAGTTTCTTCATATTTACGCATCTTAATTATTCCTTTTATATAAAACTCAACGAGAAAAATGGACTAAAAATAGATGACTTTTAAGCTCCTTGAACTCCCCCAGGCAAAGTTGCCCAATACTCAGTAAGAAAAAAGAATTTATTTATCTATCTTAATAAATAAGAAAATTTTAAGGACATTTTCTGTTTTGTTCGGTAGTGGCATTCAATTTAATTAATCTGAGGTATGCATTATTTTACGTACATCCCCAGCGAGTCAGTTCAAAGTTCAGTCCTACTCACCTGCTATACCAAAACTAAATTTGTTGAAATTGTTTCCAAACAACGTACTCATTGGATCCTGTTGAATAATAGATTATTTTCCTTTCTCATTTTCATCTTGAGTCATTGCTCTAAAGTCCTTCACAATTTTGATTGTTTCTATTCTTCCAAATTCCATAGGCTTGTTTTCATATTGATCTCCGCTAATGTAGGTGATTTCGACCTTGAGATCAATCGGAGTCTTTTGGGCTTATATTGTTAGGCCTGGGTAATGGGTAGGATGGAAGGAATTTTTAGGTTAAGATTACCCTGAACCCTTTCTCTCCTCTTCTGCCCTTCCTCCCTTGTAGTTCCTCTACTAAACTCCCCTAAACTTCATGTTTGAGACATCTCTTTGATTTCTTCAATTCAGAATTGTATGCCCCTTATTTCTCACTTGTAATTCCACTGGGGAAATTTCCTTTGTTTGTCACCAGTCAGGGATAGTGCAATGTTTTAACTTTTTAGGCTTTCTAACACTCTTAGCGAACTTTGGGTTAGTAGCTCCCATACCAGATGACATTAGGATACTAGGTGTTGAAACACCCCTAAGAACTTAATTGTTCAAGAGAGTTAGGCCTGAATAAAACTTATCACATAAGCTTTCTTTTCTATTACATTTTACGCTCTTTGCCTTTTCTACTTTTCACAATTTCCCTTTTTGAGTTCCTCAAAAACATATACTCCCGAGCCGATTCTTTCTTCCTCTTTGAATCCACTAGGTAATCATAGGTTCTTCTTGAAAAGTTGATTCAAAGAGAGTGGGTTGGGGTTTCCATTGGTTATTTATGAATAATAAGCTTGTGGCTCAATTTAAGAACTAGATTATCTCACGTGACATATGAGTAGGGATAGCTAAAAATGGCTCGAACTATCGAATGGCTGCGTCATCTTTTGTCGATTTGTATCACCCTAGGATTTAGCCTCGACCCAGTAATCTAACCAAGTGCAGAATTTGGTTTGAGCGGAGTTAGTGACTAACCATAGGGAGTACCTTGACTCATTTTGTTGTTGAGTATTTAAATTAAGGTGATATTCAACAGTTCCTTGACTTATTTATTTCATACTAAACTTCGAATATGTTTTGTTCATACATTGTATTACCTTTCTCCAATTATGGACTTATCGAGTTAAGACTTATTAACTTTTGCTTACTTGTGTTTTAATCAATGTATTCATTGACCCTTATTCTATTTTAGATCTATTCTAATCCTTGCTTCATTCAATTTAGCTCTATTCTGCACATCTCGCGGTTTTTATTAAGAACTAAGTTTCTACTTTAATTTCCTAATCAGCTAACCACAAAGCATACCTGACATTGAATCAAATAGAGGTGATAAAAATACATGCGCTCTTTCATTCATTTAAAATTTCATTTTATTTTGATTGATTTGCCATGATTGGATTACACGAGTATGGGATAAGGATGGTAATGAAAGTTAGAGCGGGGAGAAGGTTTATTTTTCTTTTGAAATAGCCGGAGGCGAGATGTTGGGAGGGATCTAGGTCTAATGTACCTAAATGGGCTGGGAATTGAGGAATTTTCATTTCTCTTAACTCCCTTTCTCTTCTTGGTTTTATTCTCCATTTGTTCTTCAATGAAAATCTCATTAGAAGTCAACCTTTTGTTCAACTCATCCTGCCTCTTTCCCGAGCCATTAAATTGTATTCTCCATTTCAGTCGCAACCCTCAGGAATTTGGCAAGACCCCATTGTCGGGTCTAAGTTTTCGGCCGTTCTTTTTGCTGTAGGATTATGTATCTTTTTGCTTCTTGTCTATATCATCCAATCTATTCTCGAAATCTTTCTGTAGAGACTTGTATAAAAACTTGAATCCTTTGATTTGCTCCCCAAATTTGCTTCCTGCTCTGTATCTCTTTTCTTTTATCGGTTTTAGTAATTTGAGAATCACGCTCGAGCTGGTTGTTGTTATAAACTTCATAGGCGAGTTTGAGTTTAACGACAGTTGTGATCTCTTTCCTTCATTTCTTTCTTAAACTCTTCCCCTTGCTGCTTCCATTTTTCCATCACATTTCCTCTTTTACGTTCGGCTCTTCTCCCCCACTTTGCTGTTCTCTTATTTGTGCTCACCTCATGCTCTTTTTCTTTTCTATTTATCTCTTTACCTCCATTCTTTGGTCTCTTATTCTCAAATCTTTTTCATAAATGCTTTTCTCTGAATTCCTATTGTAGTTTCATCCTTCTCTCTTTCATCCTATTCTCTTCATGGCATTGAGCTTCCAATATCGACGTTCTCTTGTGCTCCTTGGGCTTTCTCCATGTTGGAAGTTTACGTTACGCGGGAGGAGAAGCGGCTAAGGGATGGAAGTCTATTGAAATTTGCAGCCGTCACCGCCTTCATTGTGCAAACATGTAATCCTGCATTGTTGTCGGGTGAGTTCTCGGGTGCTATGCTCCTTGATCGGTAACCTCTGGGGTCTCCTTCGTTTAGTTCTTGACAGGTTTCATCTCTGTTCCTCCACCCGACACTCCCCTTTTCTTCTGGTTTCTTGGTCCCTTGCTAACTCCTGTCAGAAGGAGTGGTGAAGCTCTGGGTACTTCTTCTTCTGATTCCCAAGAATTCCTTCACCCATTCAAGCATAGAGCGTGATTGTTCTTTGGGTGAGGAATCAGAGACACCTCTTTGTTCCCTTCATGATACCTCATGATAGAATTCCTCTATGACCACTCCCTATATTGATCTTGTACCCTTTTAGTATTGCATACGACCACGAGCTTCTTCCTCCCTTTGTGCACACATGTTTGTAGGAACCAAAGCGAGAAGCTAGGAAATAAACCATACCTTAGCCTCTTGATGAGGCTTCCTGCGTCCTTTGTTCTTTGCCTTCCTTCTTCTTGGTTTTTAAGCGCACTTTTCTGCAGATTAGTGAGCTTCTTAGCCAATCTTTCAAACTACGGGTTTCAACGGGTTTCTTGAATTTGGAACCATGTTTGTGCCTTTGCCATGCCCGTAGGCCTGTTGATAGCCTTGGCCGTATGAACCGGACTCCTCCCAACAAAAGCGGCTCCATCCTTCCTTCCCTACCATATTTGAATAAAACTCTCTTACCCGATCTTGCCTGCCACGATTTTGGTGTGCGCGGGAGACTCTCCCATCCTCTACGCTCCTCTCATGTCTCAGCAGAAGAATAGCAGGGTTTTTGAATCTCCTCTCTGCAACAAACCCCTTGTTAGCATAATACTTCTTCCACTGGGAATAAGCTTCGTCTGAGACGAAATCTTCTACTTCTTCTTCTTCTCTCCTCTTTCCCTTTCCCTTTTCTGCTCTTTCTTGAGAAGTTGCTGGAGCTTCGGGTGTTTCGATGGCACCTCTCACCTTGTTCTTCTGACAGATCTCATCAATTGTTCTCCTTGGCGAGTTTCTTCTTCTGATTGTTCATGTTCCCTCACAATCTCGTCTAGGTTAGGGACTAGGGTGGGAATTTCAACCATTGGAAACGAGAGAAAAACTAGGAAGGTTTGGAGCAGCTACTGCTGGGATTTTTCGAGGTTGAGATTCGGAAGGAAGGCAGAGGTCGAATAGTTATGTGGGTTGGAGTAGATGAGAAAGTTTCCAGCAGTTGCAATTCAATCAATGTTTGGGCTAATTAATGCTTGATTAAGACATGTCGCGACGATTCAGCCTCTTTTTATTTGAGATCATTAAATTTGGCTTTTTAGTGAGTAGTTGGCACTTGTCGCGCATGTCGCGACATACTACAGAATCGATAATACAAGATTTTCTAGAATTGTTTGATGTCACGACATCCTTTCTATTGAGGCTTAATTGTTGTCGCGACTTCACGATGGTGTCGACATGTACCTTCTTCATGATACTCACGAGTTGCAGCACACCCCAGAGCAGTCACGACATCAATGTTTTGTCGCGACATCACTATGTCGCGACATAACCTTTCCCCAATAAGCACCACAAACAACCCTTAACTTCCGATGATCTCGAAAACTTTTTTTTCTCTTTATTGTTCCTAACCTTTTGACAATTCTTGAGGCATCTCAAGCTAAGATTTAACAAGCAATTCGAATTATATCTGGTGGGTTAGGGATTAAGTTACTCCTTTTCTCATGTGGTGCCTTTTAACAGCTAGCTGGAATTGTTCAGTGATTGCCTTGCCATTCGTGTCTTTGAACTGCGAGGAAGCTTCTTTGAAAAGTGTAAATAAAATCTAATTAAACTTCAATTGATTTAAGCAAATTAAATCTATCCCTTATATAGAACAAATCGACCTAATTTAAGCGACTAAAGAAAAATAATTAAAAACTTAAAACAGTGTGCTTTTGGTTGCCTCCCATTACTTTACTTTCAGTTTTGAGTCCTTAAATTTGGACTTCTTTGTTGTGGTACTTCTTCTTTTCCTCGGGAACCGTTGGAGTTCTTTCATTCCCTCACCCTGTTTTGTTGTGCTAACCTCTGTCCATTGACCTTGAATTCTTCCGTTATCGGTCTTCGGTGTCCTTTGCTCCAAATGTAGTACTTGACACCAGCGTATGGCCCACTCAATTGGATTTTAATTTCCACTGAAGCAATTTGATCCCCAGGAATTAAGCGGCCCGGAGACTGTTCCTATTCTGAACTCTTTCCTCAAAATTCATTTGATCATACCTGTTTCTTTGTCTTGTCTTTATCTCATTCCCCAGCATTGTCATAAGCTTCATTTCTCGATTCTTGAATTGAAACTGATTGGAGCAATCTTTCTTCCCTTACGACGCTAAATCGAGTTTAACTTCTTGATGTTATTGCCTTGTATTCTAATTCAAGAGGTAGATAATGCACTCAGTTTCCCCGAAAAACAACCTCATCTGGGGTTCGATGGGGAGTTTTGTATGCGATCTGTAAGCCCCGAAGTGCATCGTCAAGTTTAGGAGAGAGATTCAATCCTTTCTGCTTGAGCTCAGTTTTTCAAGAATTCTTTTGTGATCTCCTGATGCTGAAATTTACCTTGTCCGTTAATTACGGGGATATTCTTCCATCATTCACTTCTTGATCACATTACACTGCTCATGAGTTTGCAAATATTTTGTTTGTAAATTGGTTCCATCACTAATGATAGTTACGGGTGTTCCAAATGCCTTTCGAATATTCTTTTGCAGAAACTTCATGCTTGTATTAGCATCATTCCTAGAACCAAACCCTTTGACTGATTCCACCCGTTTAGAAGCGTAATCTTCTTAGCGATATGTATAGGTTTCCAATGATGGTGGGAAAGGTCATCAAATCTATTCCCCATACGTCGAATTTGTATCACCATAATACCTTTTAGGGGCATTTCATTCCTGCTGCGTATTTCCAATCCTTTGGCATCTATCACCTGATTTCACCCACTCAGCACAATCTCTACGAGAAGATAGTGGGCTGATAAAATCTGATTGGAGTATCTTGTGAAATTTGTTCTTTCTCGGAAAAATGTCCCCCGTATGGTGATGCATGGCAAATGTTGCCTTGTTCACTTTCCGCACACATCTTCTTATTATCATGTTTCAGCATTCCTTTGAATAATAGTGGGTCATCCCAATATAATACCTGTCGCGGCCTAGTTTCCTCTTCTATTGGTAGCTGAATTCTGAAGGCATTATCTACGTCGTATAATTCACACATCAAGACAACATAGAAGTTGGAAGGAAACCTTAAACAATTGCTCATCCGGAAGCTCTCTGCAATATCACATTTTCTTCATCATCGCTTTTCTATTCTTGACAAGTGATCAGCTATCACATTGTCACATCCATTTTATCCTTGATTTCCAAATCAAACTCCCCGCACAAGAAGCACTCCACCTTATCAATTCGCTTAGCTTCCTTTTCGACATTAAGCATCATCACAAGATGATCGTTGTGAATTACCACATGGGATCCTAAATGCATTGCTTAAATTTTTCACAAGCAAATACTATGGCTAGCAGCATCTCCTTTTCGGGCTTGTTGAGTAGTTCTCTTGTGCTTTCTATTGAAGGTCTTACTAGCGTAGTATATGGCCCCGAATACTTTTCTTGCCCCCAACACAATCCCATAGCAAAATCATCGTATCACACATTATTTCAAACTCGATCCCATTCCTCAAAAGTAAACATTATAGGTGCTTGTACTTAATCCGATCTTGATTTCATCAAAAGCATCCTTGCGTATCATCAAAATTTAACTCAGATCTTTTCCAAGAATCGATAAGTGGTCCGGCTATTTTTGAAAAGTCTTCATGAATCTCCGTAAAATCCAAAGACGCCCCCCAAGAAGCTTTACCTTTTATCGTAGTAGGTGGTGCAAGAGTTTTGATAATGGATACCTTGGACTGGTCAACTTCTAGTCCAAGAGCAGAATTTATGCCCAAGAACAATTCTTCACTACCATAAAACGAGCATTTTTCCAATTCAAAGGCTAGCCGTTTGTCTCGCATTCAAGACTGTTTCCAGATTGTTTAAGCATTTATCAAAGCTGAATCCATACACAGTAAAGTCATCCATGAAAATTTCCATCACTTTCAACCAAATCGAATATGGACATCATACACCTCTCGAATGTAGCCGAGCATTGGTATAGCCCAAATGACATCCTTCGAATGCAAAGGTACCATAAGGCATGTGAATGTGGTCTTCTTGATCCTCAGGTAATAGCAATCTGATTGTATCCTCACACCCATCCAGAAACAAAAGTGAGGGTGTCCCCGCTAACCCGCCCAACATCCGAACAATGAAGGGCAAGGAAATGATCTTTTCGTACGGTTCAAACTCGTAATCAATGCATACCCTCCATCCGCATCGTTTTGTTGGAATCAATTCGTTTTTTTCTATTTCGATCACAAGAAACCCCTTTCTTTGGAACCATGGATCTGGCTATCAAGGACTGCCCGAAGAAGATGATAAACCATTCAAGAATTTGAGTACCTCCCGGCTCGACTACTTCCTTCACCGATCACTCCTTCGTGTTCCACGTATGGTTTTGAAGTCTCTAGCGTAGACCTTACATGCAAATTGATGGATCGATACCTGTACTCTTCAATTGACCAAGCTAGCGATTCCTTATGCTTCCTTTAATATTTTCAAGAATCTTTGTTCCTCAAGATCACCGAGTCTGGCCGAAATGACTGCCTTTCTTCGTAGTTCTAAGTGTGTTGATACTTTAAATGACATGGCAACTCTTTCAAAACTAGTCCCAGACGGGTTTCTTGATGAATTTCTATTTTCACTATTTCCATCATCAAGCTTTCTGCTTTGTTTCAAGCTCAATACGCTTCTATAGAATGAAAATCGCCAGATGGAAATTCGTAGAATAGACATCTTTAAGATACTAGAATTCATCTTTTCATTGATAAAACTCGAGTATTACAATCATTGTTAACATCAGGTTGAAGAGTAGACAAAATCACATTGCAACCTTCCTTGTCCCCGCCTATATTTTGCATACTTTTTGATCAAGTTAAAAACACAGCCTTCTTCTCCAACCCTCAAGATAAGAACTCCTTTGCATGTCAATCGCAAGGCACCCAAAGAGCTTAGAATGGTCTTCCCAATAGTAGGGTACGGTGAATCTTCTTCCATGTCCAATGATGAAGTCTACAGTGGAAAAACAAACTTCCCAACAAAGGGACTTACAAAGACATCTTCAATGACCCTTCAAGTTTTACCATCGACCGTCTCGCCATTCGCAACAACAGTAATTTAATCAAGGGAGTAAGCCCCCAAATAGTTTTCGGGCAAATGTAAAGAGGCATCAAATCGATATTCAGCTCCCGAGTCACAGAGCTTCCCGGAATTCAATTCCTCCAACAATACAAGGAATTGTGAAACTCCCGGGTCCTTCATCTTATCAGTTCTTTTCGACACGTGATCAAGAAGTGGCAAGTGAGGATTCACTATTCCTTCTTCTACTATTTTTCTTTTCGCTAAGTATGTCCTTCAGAAATTTTGCATAGAGTGGCATCTCGAGTTACCACTTCGGGGCAGAAAGGCATACTGATCTCTCCAAATACTCTTGAGTTTCAGAACTTGCAACCGTTCCTCCATCCTCGAAGTTCCGCAGTCGCTCATGAAATGACCTGGCAGGTTGATCCTCGATGCTTCCTTCTTTCTACTCCTTCTTTTCATTCTCCATTTCCTCTTCCCTTTCTCGGTCTTGCTACTTTGTTGTCAGCTATATTTTCTTTCCATCTCTCTAACTCCTTCCCACTCCTAAGCCGCACACCATGCGCCCGGGTTCTTCCTCGTGTCACTCATGCATCTTCCTCCTCCGCTCGTTGGCGCCAACTCCATTCTACTGTGTCTCCAGTTCTTCAGTGATGCATTGGTGGTGTTCGGGAATGTTTGAAATTGTTAGTCAAGCGTTTCCACTCCCTGCAAACTTTTGTTCATGGAGGTTAAATACTTCTTATTATCCCCCATGAACTCGCAAAGATTCCGTTTTTCAAAAGATCAAATACCCTCCTCGAATTCTCGAGTATTCATTTCAGAGCCCATTTCCTGCTGCCGCCGAACCCGTGGTCAGTTGATAACCCCCGTGGAGGGTTCGTCCATGCCTGGCCTGTGATTCCTCCACCATAAGAGAAATTCCTCACTGCCTCGTCAAGTGATAATGTGTCGTGTGTTGTCGGGGTTTAAAATGGTAAGCCTTCAAGCCACCCAAATAATTAATCTCTTCAGCATCATAGAATTGTTCTTTAGTTGCCCTCTCAGCACATCCCTTCAATAACTCTCTTTCAATTGCTCCTATTTCATGAGTAGTGTGTGTCTTTTCTTTCAAGCCAGTCTAACTCCGCAAGATAATGGCATCCAACTCTGCTTCCACGGGTCACATATCTCGCTTCGCCTCCACGATCCCCTTCCCTCTCTCTCGTTGCTCTCTCTTGAAAGCCTCCTAAGGAGCTTTCATATTATATTTAGCCAGTCTTCAATCACTTTTGCCTCCTTCAAAGACTTTTCGTTGATGTTCCACAAAGATGAAGCATCAATGATCCCTTTTGATATATCATTCAAAGCATGATATACAATGTCCATCTGAGTCTATATCTATCCCATGCATTGGACATCTTCTCAAAGAACCGCTTTGAATCTTTCCTGTGCTACATATTAAAGCCATCTTCCCCTCGAACACAATGATTTCCTCCTTCTTTCTGCGGGTGAGGGTCGGGGAAAGAATCTACCTAAGTAGTCTCTACTAACTTTTCCCAAGTATCAACAACCATATGGTAAAGATTCATACCATGTAGTCACAGATTCTTAGAGAGAGAATGGGAATAGGTGCGCTTTTATGATTCCCGGTCTCACCCCATTCAATCTCATCAGATAGCCATCCCGAGAATCTTCCTGTGTGCTCGCTTCGATCTTCTCGCGATGACCAATGAAACCGATGCCAGCTGGACCATTGTAATCGCGTGCCGGCTTTGGCTTCAGTACCATAGCATCAACCGCAGCCGCTTGATTGCCGAAAGCATTCATCTTGTATACTGGCCTTAAGTCTCCATCAGACGACTGGAGGCCTCTAGCTTCTTCTATATGTACTTCAACCCGAACCCGCTTCGGCCCCCGCATGGTCGAGCCGCTTTCGCCTTCTGCTTCCCGAGTGTCCTCTCTATTTCGTGTCACTGAACGTGATCGTTGTTCTCGTTTCCTATGCATTAAAATTTTGTCCTCAGCAAAACACACTCCCATTAATAGATTAGTTTGATCAACAAATATTTTCAATATGGTTTCATAAAGGTTGGCTAAAATAACCATCGCTTGAAAACTATTTTTGTTCTTCTTTTTCTTTAAAATGTCCAAATTAGTAAGTATTTCTTTCTTTCGTCTCAATATTGATTTATTAAAATTCTTTCGTTGATCCTGTAAGAACGGCACATAAAACTGCTAATGTAATTAAACATATATACAAATTTATGACACTATTACCAAAGTATTCATTTGGTTTAATCTCCTAAGAATAAGACTACATAAAACTTGTTAATAGACCAAAACATATATACAAATTTATGATACTATTACCAAAGGACTATTGTCTAACTCTTAATCTACGCCATATAAAACTTGTTAATAGACCAAAACACATATACAAATTTATGACACTATTACCAAAGGACTATTGTCTAATCCCCGGCAACGGCGCCATAAAACTTGTAAAGATTGGACCAAAACACCTCCTAGAAATAATCATTTTCAATATTGGTCTTGGCCTAATATACTCAAGTAATAAAATGACAAGTAATAAATTGGATTTAAGTCCGATATCGATCCCATAGAGATCTCTTCAAGAATTCTCGATCAACTACTCGACTACTCAAGCTCCAAGGTCATTTGACTATAAAATGATATTGGAATCCAAATTTTAAGAAGCTATAAATTATACTAACACGAGTAAAGTAAATGAGCAATCAAATAAACTGAATATAAAGAATAAAGAATAAAGAATAGTTAAGAAAACAAATAGAAACTGAATAATTATCTTTCGTAGGACACATCAAGTATTAATGCTATTGTGAAGTATCAACCCTCGTAGTTAAGACTGATAAAACTTCTTGAATATTTCGCATTTTAAAACTGGCCCAAGTAGCAGAAGCCGGATCTCTCCACACTCCACATTTCATTATCTAATTTTTCCTGATTCTTTCGAAGACAGGGAATGAGATAACTACTTTTAAAAAGGACTTCCTTAATCTGGGGATTTTTCTTTTGCAAGACTTCATACCCATTTTATGGACTGTAAACCTTAGCTCCCAAGTTACTCCGCCGCTGCTGATATACAACTTCCAAGATGCTCTTCCTCAATTAGAATAGCTCATCCTCTCCTTGATTAGAACTCAGCTAACACGGGATCGCCCTCACTATTCGAATTGAGGTGAACTCTCTGCTTGTTTAAATTGATAACTCATTCAACTCTTGCTCGATTTCAAGTGAGAAGAGATTTATCGAAGTAAACTTGCAAAGCTCATTAGATCTCATATTGTGTTGTTATACCTTCAAGCAATCGCTCATAACTCTTAGACCGCTTCTCGTGTCACCGAGGGCCTCCTTGAAATCAGAGCAATGTATCAAATCTTATAACGGGTATAACTGATATATTCAGATCGAAAAACAAGAACTCCAACACTAAGTAAATTCATAAACCGAATTCAAGAGTCGCCGGAAACGACTATGTGAAAGATAATTTCGACTATAGCATTCACTTAATGTGTTTGATTCTCTAGTCATCAATTACACCCAACAGCATTCTCATCATAATACTAATCAGAACGAAATCGGGAAATTGACCGTAAATCGTCAACTTCAAAGATTCCGTAGACGAAAGAACGGAATTCTCGTATTCAAATCGCTCAAACATAATATCCAATTCCAGAAAATAAAACGAAAACTAAAACGATAAATCTAATCTAATCTCTGAACCATCATGAGAAGAAAAGAAAAAGAAAAGAAAAAGAAAACCAAAAGAAAAATAAACAAACGAGCCTTCACCACCCGTATTCTCGTCAGATCGCGCCAAGCTACCTTAATTGAATGCAGTCGCAGATTTATAGGGTTTCTCGCTTGGGCCCTAATCCCAATGCGTGGATTTCACAAGTAGGTTGGCCCGTATTGATGTTCGAGTCGACTGCTCCGCCGCGCTGGCATCTGTCATCGCAAAACATCGATCTCACGTCGCGACATCAACTTAAGTCTTTTCTGACCTTTAACTTGTACTCACGATGTAGCGACATCAATCCCATATCGCGACATCGCCGTACCCTTACGGGTTTCGAAGCATTGATTCAAATGCCGCGACCACCGATCTCACGTGCGACCTCGACATGCTTTTTGGTTTCATTGATCTCTCTGCGATATGTGACGTATTTGCTCTTGTGCCGGAAACGAACTCCGATCTTCTGCGACATTCGAACGTGAGGATTGAAGTGTCGACTATCGTAATAAGAGCATGGCTGAAAGGATCACGGGTTCGACGGTTGATATCGGCGGCATCAATCAACCAGCCGGCGATGGATGAAACCGTGCCAGCTGTCTTGGCCGCCGCATCGCCGATGCTCGCGATATTGAGGCGCCGTTCTGCCGACGATCCGACGCCGGCTGGTTCCAAACGAGGTTCCTGTTGTAACCATGGTGTCCGCGTTATGACATAAACCAGCACCTCACGAATTCGAACGTGGTTGATGCGACAACATCGTCGTCTTGTCGCGGAATCTCGCCCCATTAACAACTGCGGCGCGAATCGCTCCGGCAGCTATGAGCCGATCTCTGCCGGTGCTGGCCGGGTTCGATCATGCGGAAATCAATCGTCGACAGCAGTTGTTGACTCAACGGGGAAGCAGTCTAACCATCGGCGACCGCCCGATCTGCATGGCGACATCGTTGACGCCGGAGCTCGTGGGGTTGGCGCTGGTGTTCCGCTAATTCGGTCGCGCGTCAAACGGCTATCTTGGATCAACTCAAACTCTTATTGACAATATCATGACTGACCAGTTTCTGTCCACGATATAGCTCCGCTATCAAGGAAGGCTATCTGTATCTTTCAAATCAATCTCAGACTGTTCTTGTCTTGAAGATCGTGGCGGTTTTGCATGAATTTCGTGGATTTGCGAACAATGGCGATACCGTCGCTGGGCGCCGAAGTGAAGTGATGGTCGCAGGTTAACTTCATTATTCGCTTTCGTACCTCCTCGGATACACGCATTGCTTTCCCGTTTCTTTGCGCGTATACTCCACCAAATAACGAAGGCCCGGCAGGACTGCGTGACTGCGCTCTTGTTATTCTTTTATCGGCTCAACCGAAGCGTGGACCAACCGAATGACTCAAACTCATCTTGCTGTTGAGGTGTATCCGACTGCCGGGATGGCGTCTCGACCGAGTTAATGGCGGCGATGACGTTGAGGATACCTGTTGGCTATCGGACCTTTGCCGGTAATGAGTTCCGCGAAGGATACATTACCTCTAAACAGTGCCAGAACGATCTGGGCATCCGCTGTTCGGGCACACTATGACTTCAAGCGGTGCGTGAGATCAATAGGGGAAGCTGGATGCACGGATAGCGGATCTAACGGTGAAAGAATCGACGGACATGGACCAGAGAAGTCTCTGGCTGGCGTGACCTGAGCGGATCAGAAGCTGGACTTCATCAGAATCTTAGTTTTAGATCCATATTTGGGAAGGCTGGGAATCTGTTGTATGGCTCAATCAGAGCAGGCGATCGGATTCTTCTTCTCCCCAGACAGATTGGGACCTTATGTTACTGATTGATCCTCTCTGGACAGACTGACTCTACAAGGTCCCTCATGGGCATGGATCTGACCGACTGTGTGTCAGTGTGACAGACGACGATCTCATGATCAAGCAGTCCTCAGATCAAATTATTGAGCTCTCATGCCTACCTTTGCCACCTCATAGTAAGCAAGTGATCAAAGAGCGTCACGGGGAAGTTCTCCCACCATATCTGTTCTTTCATAGACATTGAGACATTAGTCACTCGCCATTTGAGGTGTGGTGTCGGTTTGTGTTTGTGTTTAGTTCTGTGTTTTTTGCTTTAATGTGTCTATTTCCATGCTTATTTATGTGTTTCCTGTTTAGGGTTTCTTTGGTGTTTATGTCGTCTTGATTTATTAATGCATTTGTGTTTATTTACGTGTTTATGTTTCTTGGGGTCCTTGTTTTGGTTGTCTCGAGGTCATGGGTTGTTTTGGTAGTTGTGTAGTGATGTCTGTGATTGCTAATCCAGGATCCATTTTGACCCTTCAAATCTTTTGGAAAAACACGGTGCTCATCCGAAAAGGATCACATTAGGTTGTTAGACGCTCGGGGATTACTTGTTGGATAGGTAGAGGGGGACATAGTGAGTCACCTCACAGGGTATTGAAAACCAATTCTCGAAGAGAATTCTGGTACTTACACACATATGATCTCCAGGTATGCCTGGGCTCAGAGCACGGCTTACTGGGTTCAACAAACAGCAGGAGTTTTCAACACCAAAGTGATGGGACACCTTAGAAAAAGGGGATTTCCATGTTGATTAAAAAGGTTATAAAAGAAAAACAAAGAAAAAAAATAAAAGAAAGTATGAATAGAGAATAGAGGTAGGAGCTTCTAATTGAGATCAAAGACTGCAGTCCAGGGGCTTTTCAAAGCCCTAATGCCCTAAGGCAAGCTGACGAGGAGCCATTGACTTCACTTTGCCCAGTTGCATGGGTGAGAGGATGAGAGTTTCCCATGGCTTGGGGTATGGGTTTAGTTAGTGTTGGGGTGAAGTTTGAGAATTGAATGTCTGGTGCCCTTAACTTGATTAGTGGGAGTCACCAACGAATCCCTGGTACACTGAACACCTCAACATAAAGTTCTGAGCCTTTTGGTATTTCTTTCATGAGTAGGTAGGTTAGTTGAATAAAAGGTGCGTTCTTGTCAGCCACGTAGTTGAACTCTCCCAAATGGGTAAGTTAGTTCAAGTTTGGGGTACGAAACCGAGTTATATGCTAGGATCATGTATCAAATACACATGGGCTTTGCCAGAGTCTATTGAAAACTTGGGAGGTTGAGTCACTTGTCAAACAAGCGTATTGAGTTGAATTCTTGAAAGTCGATAGTACAATGAATCCTCTTAAATTTGTAAAAGAAGCGAGTTTGTGAGTCGGTCCATTCTAATCCTTCCTTTTGGAAACATGTGCATCACACAATCATATCGTTGGAGTTTAGTATGTTAGTTTCTTGTGTAATACGGTTTGATGCGACACTTGAGGACAGCAGAAAAAGTGGAATAATTGATTTTGAGCTTATGGAAATGCGAGAGAAGAAGTGGAAACAGCGAAGCGTCATGGCGTTCCAGCATCGTAATGTCGCTGGCGTTGTTTGGTCGACGAAGAAAAAGTCAAGGCGACCCAGCATCGTGAGAAGAAAAGTCAAAGAGTGACCCAGCGTCGCGGCGTTCTGGAGTTACGCGGGATTATAAAAGCATGGGAAGCCTGGTACTGCGGGATTATCGAAGGTCGTATGGATGAGGGCGGAGAGCGAGCTTTGCTCTTGACCCGAGAGGTCAAAAAAAATGCTCTCATTTTTGTATTCCTCTTCTCAAAACTATTAATGATTTATGGAGCTATGCTTGTATTAGTGATATGTTCTAGAATTATTTCTAGGGTTTTGTTGAACCACAGCACAGTTGTATGGATTAAGGTTTAAATCTAATATTATTCGATTTATTTATGATTTATATCGGTTATATATCTATGGTTTTATTTTCATGGTGATATCGGCCAACATTGACATGATCTTGTTGGAAATATCAGAGATCGAGAGAATGGAAGCTCCCGAGGATATGAGTAGGCGACCCTTGGTGCATCGACGAATAGAGATATCCAGGTCCCCGAGTGTAGCGATTAGGGTTTTGAGCATTTAAGTGTTTGGATGTATAGGGTCTGGGCGGAGATGCGCAGGCTCTTGGCGAGATAGGCGGTCTATACCTCGAGAGAGGGTATCTAGTAGAGCACGATCACCGTCATTAGAATTCATTAATAGGCCGAATAGTAATTCCACTCACAGGTAATAATCCATCAAATGTGGCGGGGAGATAACCTAGATTTTCCCCTAAAAAAGTGATTTCTAAGTTAATTAGATTTAGTTTCATTGATACATGAGTTAGATATTCATTAAAAGTTTAAATTAGGATAATATGATGGGGCCGATTCATTAGTCAGCACTTCTCCTTGTGGATGTCAGAGTATGATACACTCTACTTGATACGATGCGTGCACTTGCGCACATAGGCGCTTTAACTAGTTTATACAAATCACACATCACGCTTTCGGCCTATCACCTTCCTAGTGCACTTTATTATGAACACTCTTCCTCATCAATACAGGCCTTTTAAGATCTCATATAATACACATAGGGACAAATGGTTAATCAATGAATTAATGACCATGTGTGTTCAAGAAGAAGGCTCCTAATGGGAATTGGGTGTAGTACGATGTTGGCTACAACTCATGAAGAACAAAAGTATGACCACATCTCAGACTTGCTAAATCAAATCGAAGGGAAGGTGGAACTACTACCTCGGGGCTTATATTAAGAAGAAGGAAAATCAATGTTTCTTTTTGTAAAATGGAAGAGGACACGTGAAGAAAGATTGTTATAAATTCAAGTGGCTTAGAAGAAGGTATTACTCATCCTTTGTTTGTTATGAATCAAATATGGTTAATGTTAATATTAACACCTGGTGGATTGATTCTGGTTTTACAATCCATATTGCAAACTCTTTGCAGGGTATGCAAAATCTAAGGAAGCTAGTGGGAAGTGAGCTAAAGAAAATCTTGTGGCGCGACAAGATGGGCTCACATGTTGGGGCTATCGGGACATGCTACGTTAACACTAAGCGTGACTTTGTTTTTATTTTGAAAAGGACCTTTTATGTACCAAGTTTCTCCAGAAACTTGATTTATATTTCAGGGCTTATTCGATAGGATTTTCTTTTACTTCAGGTGATATCATTAACATTTTATAAATCGGATCATATTGGAACATGTATTTTAGCGGATGGTCGATATAAATTCTTTACGGAGATAAAAGCCACTAATAATTATCACATGTTCATTGTCTTGAGAGGTGTGATATTAATGAGGATTTCTTCTATATTATGACATGGAGATTAGGTCACATCTCCATAGATAGAATGAAGAGATTAGTAAGATGGAGTACTTGTGCCACAGATTATGCGATCTTGAGACATTAATGATGAACTACATTAAGGGAAACCAGACAAAGCGAGTCTAAGAAGAATTCAATGGGATTCGAACATTAGAAATCATACATACCAACATATCTTTGTCCAGAGATATGGATATCACACAGTAAAAAATATTTCATCACTTTGTGATGAATTACTCATGATATATGTATGTGCACTTGCTTTATAATAACAAGTATGAAGCATTAGATGCATGAGAAGTCTTTAAGTGGGGGATTTGAGAACCTATCTTGGGAAGCAAATACCAAATGGTGAGATGCGAGGTGGTGAAATACTATGGTAAAATTACCGCGAGAATGGACAAGCACACAGATCATACCTTAAGATTCTTCAAGATCATGGGATAATTGCTGACACACTATGCTGCTCATAGACAGTAATTGCAAAAGAAATTGAACTTTAGTGGACATGATGCGGGTATATGTAGCTCAATCTTCAATTTTGTGGACTATTTCCTTAAGGCAATGGGTGTATATGTTAAATATATTTCCAGCTAAGAACGTTTGATCGGGTGTGAATTATGCATGTTTCATAAATTTCTATGTGTTTCTGCTAAATTGCATGATTCACATTCATAATTACTAATATTGGGATCTCCATATTATAATGTTTTGTAGGACCTTGTGATAAAATAAGCAAAAAGGCTAAATACTTGCGAATAAAGACTGGCTTGAGAAGAATAAAATGGAAGAAATCGAAAGCACTCATGGCGAAGCACTCAGCGTTCTGGCGTGCGCGCAGCGGCGTGGAGGTCCTGCGCCGTGGTGGACCCGGCGGAAGGCATTAGTGGCCTCGGAGTACGCCAAGGCAGGGACCTCTTCAGCGGCGTGCGAGTTTTTCGAAGCGGGCATTAAGATGACGGAAGTTTGGAGCCCGATGATGGGCTGAGTCCCGAACATAAAGGCGTTTTGAGGAGCGAGCATGGAGGCGGATGGGAGAGAGAAGGACAAACGAATGAGGAAGATTGAGGCGGAGGCGGATTCAGAGATCGTGAGCGACTTCTTTGTAGTTCTTTCCACTGATCTATTTATATTTAAAATCTTTAAGTCACGTAATGAATATCACCATGAACTAGCATCTCTTTCTGAGGTTTTGTCAACCTAGCCCTTTCAATATGGATTAATGTATTAATTTTGGTTTATTAATATTAGTATGGTTATATGGTTACTTCACTTTTGAAATTAATCACATGTTATTGTGTTAGACGATTTTGGCATGCTATCATAGTATGAGATCGAGAGAAGATGACTCCTAGGGACATAGGTAAAACAACACTTGGTCAATTAGGGAATAGAGATATCCCGGGTTCAATACACCCCACTAAGCGATAGGCGAATATATCTCAGAAAATATACATGAGTATGATCAACCCTTAACATATATCATATGAAATATTAAATAATCATTATCTAGTTTAAGAATCACATCTGGTGTAGCGGGTGATGGCAAACTATTGTTTTCTAATATTAGCACAAAATCAATGTTTTAATTAAGTTTTCCTTAGATTAGTTAAATTAGTCATAATTCAATATAAGACTTGATCCAAATATTATCTAGGACGCTAAGCCAATATTCAACACGCTTCTCTTTATGGGAAACGACATAATTGATCACTGCTACTACGTGAGCACAAATGGCATTAATAACGTGTGTGTGCGGGTCACGTTTTACTTAACTTTTGCACACTCACTAAAAGCCCGTCAATTTTGTATTGTTCTTGGGGAGAAGTTTAATGGTGATATTGACCTTAACGCTATAGATTCTACTTTGGATTATTTAATTTAATTTATTTCTTTTTACCTATTAGCCCATTTATTTTCTTTGTATTGGTCATTTTAATTTCATCTATCTTTGTGACTTGGTCTCAACTTCATCCTGATTTCGAAAGCAGTGCAGTAAATGCGAAGAATGAGGCAATAGGAATTACTTCCCATTCGATCTGACGAAAGGACATTACATCGATTACGGAGAAGCACATACAACCCAATAAAAATAATGCACTCAGAAAGGGCCAATTCCAAGGTCAATGCCCAAAGATTGGCCAGGTATTTGGAGGAGAATTCACATCTGGAAAACAGAAAACACCATTCTAAGGACACCATGAGCATGACAGTAAGGGTGTGGAAGATCGCTGGCTGATTCGAGTTGTTTTTTCAGGTCTAAAGAGCTATACGTTCTGGGGATGTTGAACTCATGACGACATTAAACATAGCGCTTCTTGGGAAGCAACTTAAGTATTGTGAGATCCCCTTCTTCTTTGAACTTGCATTATTTGTTGTCTTTTTATTTGCTCTTGGTGTTACATTTTGCTTTAGGATCTACTCCTTTTGTTTTGTTTAATGTGTTTGAGTTTTAGGGTTTGTCAGAGGTCACGAGCACAATAACTAAAGGCTTTGCATGTTGATGACAGTTTGAGAGAGCCAAATACGTGTTTTACATGGCTTAGCAACCTTACGATGCAGTGGCCCGTGGCGCTCTGTTGTAAGCGTAGATCTCTGCCGTTGATATTGGAAACACAAATTTTTTCCAACATTTAAATTTATCTTTGCATCGTATGTCTCGTCGGCTGCGTAGGCATGCTCGCCGGTCTGTAGACCCCCTCTGTGGCTATGTAGCGAACAAAATTTTGGATTTCTTTTTAAAACCCCATCGGCTTTTCATTTTCCCCTACAAGAATTCTTAGTTGCCCTTCCTCCTACTCTCTCTCGTTTTCTTTAATGCACTTCGACACAGCCAGCCATATATCTGCCCTATTGGCTCCATGGAAGTCAATCGAACAAAGAGACAAAGGCGGCTCTACCTGTGACTCCACCCCATGCCCATGGAGGATCCCCTTGAGTTCATTTAGGTCGAGCATATTACCATGAGTCAACATTCAATCGCTCATTTGTCCCAAACGAGGTTTTCCCGGCCTCTGCAGTCTTTAACTTCATCATAGAGCAGCGTTTGGCGGGCCTCTTGTGCACCATCACTGGAGTGGCCCCACATTGTGTGAGAATTCCTCAATTGCCATTCAAGGTTGGCTGTCATCTTTGTTCGAGCGAGTGGGTCGAGTTTGATTTTCAACCAATCGTCGGATTTACCACTGGCTGGATGACGATATTGGGACTATAGAAAGCGCCTTTGCGAACACAAACTATGAACACTTGATGGAGGAGCTCACCGAGGGCAAGGGCGTGTGGAAAGCGCCGGTAATAAATGGTGACTTTTGCCAATTTCAGATGGAGTCCCTCACGCCAGTCAATAAGACTGTAATTTTTTTGTAAAAAAAGCCTACCTTGCATAACACAGTCTGAAGAGACAAAGGAACAATCTTCTCACATGTATGACTTAGAGCTTCAAGTTCGATATCGGGTCCGTCATTCAAAGGGGGTTGATTGAGTTGACCTAAGGGTGATACATGGAGACCATGATCACCCTATTTGAGTGCCAATTATGCCATCTAAGTTTAAGTCTGCGATGTTAGACTCAAGGCAGGTGCGCGATTGCCTACCCGTACCATTGCTCAGAAGAGTTAGGGTACAAGTTGGAAGAGGAGGGGAAGGCAGCGAGGATGCGCGGCGGTGCCCATAGTGAGGGGTGACGAGGAAGGCGACCGAGGTCCCCACCTCCCGAGTTCGACTAAGTCCCTAGTAGACCAGATTCATGCGCTCCTTTGCGCGGTTGGCGGCGCTATATTGGGATGAGTCTCGGGAGCAGAGTGTTGCCACGGAGTCAGAAATATCAGATGCCCCCATGGCCCGAGATGGCGCCCATCGTTAAGCTCTGACTAGGACCAAATCATGGTGGCTCGGCTACTCTCTTTCCTCCGCCCACTACATACCACCCAGTGATTCTCAAGGGCGTATCTCTGTTCCTTATTCCCTTTATCATTGAGGACCTTGCCAGTTTTTTCAGTTAGAGTGTGGAATACGGGGACCAGCTTAGGCTTATTTTACTGTGTGTTCAGGTGTAATTTTTATTGTTTTTTGACATGTTTAGGACCTAGTTTTGTTCATTATATCTTAGTTAGGTTGCTTTAGTATTATTGTGATATAGTGGCTTTAGGTTTGGTATTAATTTTTCTTAGCTTTAGTCTTGTAGTGATTAAAAAAGAGAATTGGTCATCTGATTCATAGCATGCCAGCTGGCGTAGAGTAAATAGGAACTCCAAGGTGTTTGATGGTCGAGGCGCATTGTAGAAAATTTAGAATGACCATGTGGTCACCTCTTTAAATTTCAAAGAAACCATTTCCTGAAGTAAGCTATCGCACACACACACACTACGTGATTTCGAGGTATCTGGAGCTAGGACTCATCACAAGATTTCTACGAACCTTGGAAAGTTTAAACACCTAATTGATGAGACACCTTAGAAAAAGAGGATCGCCTTTGAGACCCAAATAAGTATTTTAAAAAAAAATGTCAAAAATAAGCTTGTGGTTTTGGAATCGTGGATCATCGATCGGAATCGAGCGCGATTGAGGTGTTGGCTTCAATACCACGGGTGAATTGGCGAGGCAGTGACTTAGTGCGCTACATGGGACGGAGGATGGATGATTTCCATAATCTGGGGCGGAGTTTGGTTGAGTGTTCGGGGTGAAGTTGAGGAGTATTAAGTGCCCAGTGCCCTTAACAATGGTGAGGAAGTCGCGATGGATCCCGGGGCGTCGAACGTCTCTGCAACTTGTAGCACTAAGTGCTCTTTCATTTTATCTTAGAGTTAATCCCTTAGGTTAGTTGAAGCGAATAAATGGGTGTGTGTTCTTATCCTTACGTGTTAAGTTATTCCCGAATAAACGAGTTAAATTGAGTTTGGGGAGTACTTTGGGTGGATTATTCATTGGAATCCGCTTCAAAGCACTATAGACTTCTTGGAAAAGATATTGAATACTAAAAAGGGGGTTGACTTGCTTGGTCAACTGGGCCTGACTCAGTGCAGGTTCTTGAAAGTTGAACAAACCTAGGTAGTCCCTGGATCTAAAGAACTGGTTCATGTTGACCTTTTTTCTTGGTATCATATGTGTGGACCCATGTGATTAGTGTTGAATTCATATATTCTTGCATGCCCTGTTTAGAGTCTGTTCTTGCTTAGGGACAAGTAAGAAACTAAGTTTGGGGGTGTTGATCGGTGTGAATTATGCATGTGTTTCAGTAAGATTTCTATGTGTTTTTATAACTCAATTGCATGATTCACATTCATATTCACTAATATTCGTTGATCCTCCATATTATAATGTTTTTGCGGGACACGGTGATAAAATAAGAAAAAAGGAAGCTAAATTCTGAGAAAGGAAGACCGACGGAGAAGAAAATGAGAGAAATCGGAAGCACTCACGGCTGCGTAGCGCCAGACAACGTGGAATCCTATCTCGAAGCGAACCGACCCAGGAAGGCATTTAGTGGCTCAGGTGCCTTGCGACGTGGGAACTATCTTTGCCACGGCATAGCGAGGGTTTTTCAAAAACAGCAGAGCATTAAATGACATGGAAGTTTGGACCAATGATGGGCCCACGTCTCGAGACATAAAAGGAAGGCATTTTCGAGGAGGCGAGCATGTTGAGGCGAACAGAGGAGAAGGATGAATGGACAGAGGAAGATTGACGGAGATGGATTAGAGATGTGACGACTATACGTAGTTCTTTCACGATCTGTTTATGTTAAAAATATTTGGTCTGTAATGAATATCACCTCAAACTAACTCTCTTTAAGGTTTTGTGGCCTAATATACCAATATGGATTAATGTAATTTTGGTTTATTTTGTATGATCTCTAGAGGTGTCTGGTATGTATTATTATGTGCACCAAGGGGGCTTCATGAATTATTTATTGTCATAATAGAATTTTTGAAGTTGTTTATGGGTGAAATTATAAAGTTTCAAGAATTTTGTACTTTTGCAATTAAGGAAGAAAGTGGAGGGTGAAATTCCAATTATAGATTTTAAAAGGATGATATGTAAATTACCAAGAGTAGTTGAGGGAAGCCTAGAAAATTCTCTAGATCTCGGATGACGGCGGACATGTCGATTGAGATTGTCTCATGAGGGAAATCTAGTAACCTAGAAAAATTTCGTTGAATTCTGAGACTAACGGAATATTTTACGAATTTCTGGGTGATAAATCGTCAATGACTTAGGCGAGATTTTCTTGAAAATCTGGAAGTCGAGAAAAATGAGAAACTTGAGTTAAAGTTGCATTTAAAATAATTGAGTGAAAGAAATAGAATTTTGGTAGAGTATGGTTTAGTGGGGCAATAGAAATCGTTTAATCGATAAATAATAATAATATTAAAGAAAAAAACAAGGATAATAATAAAAGGTAGGGCGTGGGACGGACAGCGGAGAGCCTGATTTTTATTTTATATTTTCTCTTCATTTAACTCTCGGATTCTGAATCGGACCAGTAGATTTTTATTGGAGCGAGAAGGAAAGAGTTGGACTATCTTGTGAGAGCTCTGGCGTGGGTACCACTATCTGCAGCCTTTTGTCAAACTTTAAGATGAAAATTTTCTCTTTGTGTTATTTAAAAGCTACAGTAGCATATAATGGAACCCAAGAATTTTTGTAGAGGCCGTGAAAGGTCGTAAACTTGAGTCCCAAAATTTTTAGACTGAGTTTAGAGATTTTCTAAGAATTTTTTAGGTTTAATGTTAGAATGATTGGGGCTGAGTCAGGTATTTTAGTGGGGTTGGATGGAAATTCGGAGTTATGTCGGACATGTCGGCGGAAATTTGAAGAGAGGAAATGTTTCGGGCGTTTTAGACTCTATGGAAAGTCCCGCCCGAGTCAAGAAGTTGGCGGTTAAAACAGATAGTTTTATCTGGGCATTAATATGGCAGGGACATTTTGGTCAATTTCACATCATATTATCGATGTCATATCGAATGGGACTAGCACGTAAAGTTTTGTGAATCGAAGTTTGTTCGATATGAGTCGCTGAAAGCCTGTGTATGTTTATGGTTAAAGCGTTAAAGCGGGAGTTTTAGATACTTTGTATGGATTGTGTAGGCGATTTGTTGTCCGATGAGAATCTAGAGTGCTTGACAAGATTTGAAAATTGTGAGAAAAGGTGGTACTCAAATCCTTTTCTAAAGCGAAAGTGTTTAAATTTTG
Organism: Tetrastigma voinierianum; assembly: GCA_016808115.1. NCBI lineage: Eukaryota > Viridiplantae > Streptophyta > Magnoliopsida > Vitales > Vitaceae > Tetrastigma > Tetrastigma voinierianum. The sequence goes on along the minus strand of JAEQBH010000476.1, from coordinate 440,827 downwards.
GATTTGTAAGTGCTTTGAAAATATAAATTTATAAAGCATTTTTACCTCCCATTTGTTATACTCAGCGAAAAGTTCAATTCAGATATTAAAAGCGATTAGTCTGGTTTGTAAAACCCTAGATATTGACTTAGTTTCAGTCAGTTTATTTGATTGTGCGTAAGCGAGGTTATGGGATAATATGACTAACTACTAAGCGCAATTAGATGAGTGAGGGTTAGATCTGGCATATATTTATATGGTAATTAGCCCTCTACGCATTCGGGGTATATAGTTAGCGACTTAGTATGGCGATGAGGTGTTAGTTAGAGGTTCCATCAGAGCATTTTAGTTTCGAGTTCCGTTATGTTTATAGAATCCCGTCGTGTTCCTTCGGACCATGCCAGCGGGTAGTGGGGTTCACTCTAGATGCCGGGTTAGGGTTCGTGGCATCATCTAGTCATTTCGGATATGGGCCAATGGTTGTTACTTGATTTCGGTATAAACTTTGAGATATTAACCACCTTGCGGCGAGTTTCCATGAAATAGTTTTGATGGCAGAAATAGTTTTGAGCAGGTTCGGTGACCCGAGAAATAGATTTTCATCACAGTTTTGAAATGGTTTTCATAGCAAAAGCTTCCGGTTTTCTCATAAGCAGTTTACAACCGTTTATGTTTGGTGCCTCGCACCTCTTGGGAGAATTTTCTGACGGATAACAACATTCGACCACCATTATGCCCGAGCCGTTTGATACCCGGTTTTATGTTTTTAAATAATTTTTCGAGAGATGCAGTGCGAAGCCAGAAGGCCTTTTACAGGATCATGGTCTGAAGCGTGTTGTGATTATATATAAGGATAAAGTTGCATAGAAATTAAAACTAGTAAAGTTAAAATCGACATTTGTATATGTAATATCTTTTTATGCAATCTTATGCATGGTTTTGAGAGAAAAGCGAGGTTGCGAAACGAAAATTATGTTGGATTAATCTGTTGATAGAAAGTGATGAATTACACTGCCTTACGTTTTCAAGGCGATTTCTAGCGGTTCAAAGGCTTGCCACATGGTAACTTGTCGAGTCGGCGCTTGGTGGGAGGATGCGTGGAGTTACCCGACGAATTTCACATCACTAGGAAGGGGGTTTGTCGAAGTTGGTATCGAGTGATTTTAGAGCGATGGATTATTTGTTTTTGCATGCGTTTTCCCTGTCTTTCTTACTCGAATTGTTTTTTACCAATGATTTTCCTATTGCAACCTACATTGTTTGCTAATCTTGCATATCAAATATTGAAAATTGTCACTGAATCTTTTGGCACAAGAAATTCTGGCATTTATCATTTGAGCGAGGGTCGTAGAGGTCGATCTAGGACTTCATGCAGAGGCTCACGAAGGAATATCTTCAGGCACCACAGATAGAATAGTTGATGAATCAACCTGTAGGAGACCATAGGGCCGTAGGCCGGTGGCGATACCTTGGCCGATGGATGATTCTCTGATTATTCTGGCCTGGTATGCCGTCGGACACGGGAGCCTCAGGAAAACGAGAGGGCATGATAGAACGCTCTAAAATTAGAGCTAAGAAACTTTATGGCCAGTGCAGAGCAACTAAGAGAGTGCGCCCTTGGCTAGACGAGGAGTTAGTGAAATTTATGCGATGATGGGGTGTTCGGATGAAGCGAGAAGAGTCTCTTTAAGGGGTTCTTGATGGCGGCTAAATTTGGGAGGCGGTGAGGCCATTAAGAGGAGACACCCTACAGGAGTCACTTAAGACCAGTTCCGACAGACATTTACCGACAGATTTTACCCGCGTAGTTATCAGGAACATGACAAAATGTTTCCATTGCAGGCGGGAAGATCCTTTATATCCCGGGGCGTCCACGAGTTAGTAGGCTGTAGAGACCTGCGAGTGAGTGCAGCATCATCCCGAGCACCATTTGGTCCCGGTCGAGTTTGATGAATTGGATTATTGAGCTAAATCGGCCACACAGTAAATTGCCAGTGAGTACGGGGAGGCGGAGAGCGATTACCTCATTTGGCGAATCACAGTGGTACTCGTGCTCGGGCTTGGTGTTATAGTCACACGTGGGAGGCGGATGCATCGGTAGGCGGTGATTCTTAGTATGATTTCGAGTTTGATCATGATGTATATGCATTGAGTGGACCCGGGAGCCACTCATTCATTTATTTGATTACCATTCAACGAGAGGCACCATATAGAGTCCCGGCCTATAGATGGTAGTATGGTGGATTTCCGTGCCTTGTGGGGATACTATGATATCGAAAGGATAGTTCTAGGTATGTTAGACAGGATCCGTAATAAGGATTTTCAAATAGGCCTCACAGTGCTGTAATCCATGATTTCGAGCTAATTCGTATGATCAGTTATCCGCATAGAGCCACTTTAGATTGATATAAGAAAGAAGTAAGATTGGTTCAGCTTCATGAAACCAGCGTGATATTTCAGGAATCAAGAGAGATCGCCCTAGTCTCATTAATGCCACGCATCGCTCGAAAATGCTTCTGAAAGGTCATGGTTATTCGTACTAGAGCGGATAGGAGACAAGAGGGGACAAGGCTGGAAGACATCCCCATAGTCAAAGAGTTTCCAGATGTCTTTCCAGAGATATTTTAGGTTTACCCCCAGATAGAGCAATTGAGTTTGTTATTGAATTGATTCCAGGGACCGAGCCGATATCCATTCCTCCATATAGAATGGCGCCAGCAGAGTTGAAATAATTGAAGGCACAATCGAGGAATTGCTGCGTGGCTTCATCCGAATTCAGTACTTTCACCTGCTGGGAGCTCCCTGCCTTCAGAAGAAGAAAGATGGAAGCTTACGGTTGTGTATAGACTATAGACAACTGGACCGAGCGACAATACGCAACCAGTATCCGCTTCCCTCGTAGATGAGCCATTCACCACCGCATGGACTCGGTATATTCTAAGATCGACCTAAGGTTAGCTACCATCACTGAGGTCAACCGAGAATGATGTTTCTAAGACTCGCTTCAGACAAGATATGATACTTGCCACTACAAGTTCCTAGTGATGCATTCTATCGAATTAATGCCCCACCAGGTTCATGGATTTGATGAACATGGTATTCAGTCCGTATTTAGATAAGTTTGTGATCAGATCTACTGATGCACATTCTAGTGTATCTGTGCAGTCCGGAGAAACATGCAAGAGCATCTCCTACAGATGCGTATTCTTAGAGAGCGCCAATTATACGCTAAGTTTAGTAAGTGCTAGTTTGGCCGACAAAGTAGCTTTCTCGGGGTCAGCATTGGCATAAGGTATTAGTGGATCCTCGAAGATTGAATATAGTGAACTCGAAGCCGCCTACGACGCTTTTAAAGTCCGCAGTTTCCTTGGATTGGCAGGTTATTACAGAAAATTTGTTGAGGGATTTTCGAAGATAGCAACCCCATTGACCAATATATTGAAAAAGGATCAGAAATTCGAGTGGTCGATACCCGCCAAAGATAGCTTGAGGAGCTGAGGCGTAGATTAACGACAAACAAGGTTAGCACTATCGTCAAGAAAAGGATCATATGTGGTGTACAAAGGATGCCTCCAGACAAGGGTTAGGTGTGTTTTGATGCAGATGGTAGAGTGATAGCCATGTCTCCATCGCTAAAGAAGCACGAGCGTAACTACCCGAATCGCTATGATTTAACCGCATCGTGGTTTTCGCTCTAAAGATCCGAGACATTATCTATAATTGTTCCCCACAGATATTCAATCGATCATAAGAGCCATAGTATATCTTCACTCAGAAAGAGCTTAACTTAAGGCAGCACTGGTGGTTGGAGTTGATTAAGTGATTTGGTGATCAGATCGACAGAGTACCATCCGTGGAAGGCCAATGTAGTGGCTCGATGCCTTGCCGTAAAACCTGGGTTCTTATGCTGACCGCGCATTTATATCTCCTATCATATAGAGTTGAGATCTTTGGAGTTTAGCTTGGTGTAGCTGATACAGTGGACACTGCTGCATCATTTATGTTCGCCCTCTTCTCATGGATCGTATCAAGGCTGTCAGAAGCAAGTTTCAGATTAAGTCGAGGGCAGAGATCGAGGGGTGTAGGAAACCAAAGTTCCGTATAAGAGACGACGGCGTAATAGTTAGAGGAGCCGAATGTGTGTACCTGAAATAAAGTGAACTAAAAAGGAAATCATGAAGAGGCTCACTGTCACATATGCCATGCAATCCATAGCACCAAGATGTATCATACTCGAGGGAGCATTATTGGTGGAAGGTTGAAAGGAAATTGTAGATTTCAGATCTGCATGCCTAACTCCGTCGCAGCAAAGGCAGGCTGTGGCTCAGAGAAAGATATGCAGCCCCTTTCGATTCTCAGATGGAAGTGGATAAGATTACTATGGATTTTGTTAATGAAGCTCCAGAACTTTGAGACAACACGCGCCATATGGGTGATAGTGGATAGACTAACAAATCCGCGCATTTTCTCCCCCGCAAGCAAATGATGACCCATTGGAAAAGTCGACCCACCATGTGGAGTGAGATAGTTAGATTACATGGTGTTCTTAAGTATCGATAGTCTTAGACCGAGACCCCAGATTCATAATCCGTATTTTGGTCCAAATTTTTACAGGATGCCATGGGGACTGACAAATTTTAGCACAGCTTTCCATCCTCAGACTGATGGTCAATCAGAGAGAACTATTCAGACGCTAGAGGATATGCTTAGAGCATGCGTGATAGAGTTTAAGGGAAGCTGGGATACGCATTTATCTCCGATGGAGTTCGCCTACAACAACAGTTATCAATCCAGCATAGGCATGGCTCCATTTGAAGCATTGTATGGCCAGAAGTGTCGTGCTCCCGTATGTTGGAATGAAGTAGGAGAGAGGAGACTGATAGGCCCAAAGTTAGTACAGATTACCTTAAATAAGATCCATTTGTCCGAAACAGACTAAGATAGCCATGACGATAGAAAAGCTTATATGGACAAACGCCGAGGGATCTACGCTTAAGGTGGCGATAGGGTCTTCTCAAAGTTTCCCTTGAAAGGTAAGCTCTCAGATTCGAAGGATGTGGAGTTGACGAGGCCCGTGATACATGTACATATGAGATTATTGCCGCAGTGGGAATAATAGTAGCATATAGATTAGACCTTCCCTCCGCAGTTGTCTAAGGTTCATAATGTGTTTCATATCCATGTTCGTTAGCACATCTCCATCCTCCCATGTACTCAAAGATCAGCCAAGTAACTAAAGGATAATTTGACCTATATGAGTAGCCACGTATAGTACATCGCAGGAGCAGATGTTGCGAATAAGGTCATTCCGTTAGTCAAAGTTTTGGCTGGGAATCATGGGATTAAAGAGGCTACATAGAAGCCGAGGCCTGCATGCGAGTCAATATCCTCAGCTTGTTTTCAGATTGCTGTATCCTCTTTATGTTATTTTGTTCATTTCGAGGATCTAAATGTTCTAAAGGAGGGAGGATTTCAGAACCCCGGGTCCCCTGAGAGGGTGTACGGTATATGTAACCGTATGTGCACCAAGGGCTTCCTTAATTATTTTAGTGCCATAATAAAATTTCAAAGTTGTTTTATGGGTGAAATTATAAAAGTTTTCAAAGAATTGTCAGACTTTGCAATTACAGTGGAGGGGTGAAATCTACCATGGAATTTTAAAAGGATAATAATAATAATAATAAATTACCAAAATGGTTCAGTGAAGCCTAGAAATTTCAGATCTCGGGATGACGAAACGGATCGCACCGCGTAAATTCGCTCGCGAAATCTAAATGGTCTTAAAAATTTGCCAATTCTCAGATCGACGGAATATTTACTTAATTTCGGTGATAGAATCGCCAATGACTTCGTACAGATTTACGAAAATTTCGAAGTCGAAATTCACAGCTTAAAGTTCATTTAAAATAATCAACTGAAAAGAAATAAAATTTTCTAAGGTAAATGGACCAAATAGTATAAATAGAAATCGCTTATCCAACAATAATAATAATAATTAAAGAAAAACAAAAAGGATAAAAATCAAAAAGGTAGGGCATGGGACGACTGCCAGAGAGAGCTCTTAGTTTTTATTTTATATTTTCTTATTTCTTTTCAGATTTACAAAAATCTAATCGTAGATTTTGTCTGAGCAAAAAGGAAAAGTTGACTATGCGACGCAGAGCTACGCCAGAGGTACCTCACTATATTAGCCTTTTGTCAAACTTTAAAAGATGTAAAATTTTCCTACTATAAGTATTTCCCCTGTTCTTAAATGCTATATAATGGCTTAAAATTTCTTAGAGGTCATGGAAGCTTTTCCAGAACTTCATCCCAAAATTTAGATTGAGTTTAGGAATTTTTCGACTGTGTTCTGACAAATAAATGAATTTCGACTATTTACGCTTGATGGAAATTTCGTGATTGTAATCTGATTGTGTCCTAATGCACTTTCAATTAAATGTTTTCGCTTTTGCACTCTATGGAAAGTCCCTTTAGTCAAAAGTTGGTTAAAACAGATAGTTTTATGGGGAATTTAATGTGTAGGACATTTTGGTCAATTTCACATCATATTATCGATGTCCTTATCGAATGGGACTAGCACGTAAAGTTTTGTTAGAATCGAAGTTCGTTCGATATAGTCACTTTGAAAGCCCTGTGTATGTTTTATGGTTAAAACGTTAAACTGAGGGCATTTTCGTACTTTGTATGGATTGTGTAGGCGATTTGAGCATCCGACGAGAATCTAAAGTGCTTGACAAGATTTGAAAGAAATTAGTCGAGAAAAATGTGAGTACTCAAAATCCTTTTCTAAACGAAAGTGTTTAACCATAAGTTTGTAAAGTGCTTTGAAAATATAAATTTATAAAGCATTTTTTTTCATTTCTCCCATTTGTTATACTCAAATTTAAAAGTTCGATTTCCAAAAGATTTAAGAAACATTTAGCCCGGGTTTAGAAAAACTCCTAGATGGGTACAAACAGCTTCCTACGATATTTCGGATTGTGCATGGCAAGGTTATGGGATATTATGACTAACTATATTGCTTCGGGTCGGCAATCGGGGTTGGGATCTAGCATATATTTATATATAGCTGAGTCGCCCTCCCGCACATTCGGGTATATAGTTAGCGCGCCGACTTAAGATATGGCGATGATGTGTTGGTTCAGGTTCCATCACCGGCATTTTGGTTTCGAGGTTCCATTATGTTTATAGAGATCCCGTCGTGGTTCACCTGACCATTCTCAGCTAGCAAAGGTTCCGAGGTTCACTACCATGTTAGCTCCGAGGTTCCGGGCATCACGTCTGTATTTCAGAGGATGGGCCACAGTGGCTGGTACTTACTTCCAAGATAACACTTTCATATATTAAACTACCATCAAACAAGCCAAAGAGTTGCAAATAGTTTTCACAAGCAAGAGTATGTAAATAGTTTCTGTACTTATTTTTACAAATAGCTTTCGTAACGCTTTCACAGTTAAATAGCTCAAGACATTTTAAATTGATTTTCATAAAGAAAAACTTACTTTTCATAAACAAGCTTTTACAACCATTTATGTACAATTCATATCGAGGTACATACAGCCAGATAACAACATTTAGAACTTATATGACTCACCGGTCTGCTTGCCTACGCTCGTTTAAATAATTTTTCAGTGCAGGTTTAAGCCGAAAGACCTTCCGTGATCTTTAGTCCTAGACGTTGTGTTTGGATTATATATAAGATAAGGTGTAAAGTAAAAGTTAGTAAAAGTTAAAATGTGACATTTTTGTATACGTAAATATTCAGAAAATATTCATGCATGGTTTTGAGAAAAAACAAAGCTGTGATGAAATTATGTTGGATTGATTCTTATCTTATATTTTGATGAGGACCAGAGGTCCTAACTTTATGATTGTATTTGGATTTTGGAAAATATTGGGAGTGTAAGTTTTATATACAAGTGATTTTTTGTATTTCGGGCTTGACCACCGTGCAGTCGTTATGCTGCCGGATTTTCGTTAAATCTAAAGGTGTGATTTTGATAGAAAAGTGAAAAATTTTATAACCCACGTTTTCCAAATACAATTTCAGCGCGAATCTACTTAGCTTCATGGTAACTGTCACGAGCGAGCTTACTGAGGTTACCGTGAGTTATCGGCGATTTCCCGGTCACTAGGAAGGGGGTCTGTCATATTTAATATTAGTATGAATTTATATGGTTGCTTTACTTCTGAAATTAATCACATGTTATTGTTCTACTAATTCGCATGGGAAGTATTACTAGGAGTCTGAGATCGAGAGAAAATGACTCCTAGGGACATGGGTAAAGCAACACTTAGTCAATTGGGGAATAAAGATATCCCGGGTTCTAAGTGTGGCATTAGGGTTTGCACATTTATGCATTTCGGAGTTGAGGGGTCGAGGCAAAGATGCAATACACCCCACTAGCATGATAGGTAGATATATCTCGAGAGAGAATATCTTGTAGGCACGATCAACCCGCTAACATAAATCATATGAAATATTAAATAAATACGCTATCTAGGTTAAAATCCATCAAAGGCAAGGCAGTGATGGAAAAACCCTAGTTTTCTTGGTCATTGCTTTAAATCAATATTTTAATATTAGGTTTTCCTTAGATTAGTTAAATTAGTCATAATTCACTATAAGACTTAATCCAAATATTATCTAGGACGCTAAGCCAGTATTCAACATGCTTCTCTTCATGGGAACGACACTTGACGAGCCAATATACTACGTGAACTTGACGTGTATACTTGAGCGTACAGGCCTACGTTTTTACTTAACTTTTACACACTCACTAAAAGCATGTCACTGTCCCAAAGACATCTTTTGAATTATGGAAAAATTGGAAACTGAGTTTGTGACATATGCTCATTTGGGGTTGTCCGTCTGAGGTGCGAATATATAATCCACATGAGAAGAAATTGGACCCAAGGACACTTAGTGGTTTCCTTATTGGCTACGCTAAAATGTCTAAGGGTTATAGATTTTATTATTCATCTCATTCGACTAGGATTGTGGAATCAAGGAACGCCAAGTTTCTTGAAAATGACATGATCAATGGGAGGGATCGATTCAGGGATTTAATTCTTGTCCACGATCATATAGAAACTCAACCTTCCACGTCATATGATAGATTGGTTATAGTTCATAACACTCCTCAAGTTCCAATTAGTGTTGAACAACTAATCATTAAAGTTCCACAAGTAGCTGAGAACCTTTCAGAGGATCAACAAGTTCAGGAATTACCACATAATCTTAAACAAACAATTGAATCACAAGCTCCTCAAGGAGAAGATGGTCCAACATTAAGACGATCTACTCGTGAAAGGAAGTCTGTGATTCCTAGTGATTACATAGTGTATTTACAAGAAAATCATATTGGAGCCGAAAATGATCCTAAAACATTTTCACAAGCCTTAAGTTGTAAAGAGTCTGACCTATGGTATAATGCTATGAAGGATGAGTTAGATTCCATGAAGAGCAACGAAGTTTCGGGACTCAGAGTCATTTCTCAAGGGGCTTAAGGCCATTAGTTGTAAATGGGTCTATAAGACCAAAAGAGACTCATTAGGTAACAATGAAAGATATAAGGTGAGACTCATTGCTAAGGGATTCACTCAAAAAGAAGGAATCAATTACACCAAGACTTTTTCTCCTGTATCCAAGAAAGATTCTCTTCATATTATTTTGACATTAGTTGCACAATTCGACCTTGAGTTGTAACAAATGGATGTGAAAACGACATTTCTTAACGGTGATTTAGGCCAGGAGGTATACATGAACAACCCCAAGGTTTCTCTAGGGAAGGTGAGCATTTGGTTTGAAAGCTTAAGAAATCCATATACGCTTGAAACAAGCTCTCCGCAAATGGTACTTATAAATTCCATAGAGTGCTTACTTCATTTGGTTTTATCAAACCCTATGGATCAATGCATATACCAGAAGGTCAGTGGGAGTAAAACTTGTTTCCTTGTTTTATATGTGGATGCCATTTTACTTGCAACCAATGATAAGGGAATGATGCATGGTGTGAAAATTTCCTCTCCAAAAACTTTGATATGAAAGATATGGGTGAGACATCTTATGTCATTGGCATTAAGATCCATAGAGATAGATTTCGCGGTATTTTAGGACTATCACAGGAAACCTATATTAACAAAGTTTTAGAGAGATTTCGAATGAAAGATTGTTCACCAAGTGTTGCTCCCATTATGAAGGGCGATAAAATAAGTCTAAATCAATGCCTGAAAATGATTTAGAAAAGGAATCCATGAAGAATATTCCATATGCTTCAATGCTATGTTCATGTATGCTCAAGTTTGTACAAGACCTAATATTGCATATGCCATTGGAGTGTTAGGGCAATATCAAAGTAATCCAGGTATGGACCACTGGAGAGCTTCAAAGAAAGTCATGAGGTATCTACAAGAAACTAAAGATTATATGCTTATGTATAGATAGATGGAAAACTTGGATCTGGTTGGCTATTCTGATGCAGACTTTGCTAGCTGTGTTGATTCTCATAAATCAACATCTGGGTACATTTTCATCATGGCCGGTGGAGCTATTTCTTGGAGAAGTGTCAAACAAACTTTGATTGCCAATTCTACCATGGAAGCTGAATTCGTCTCTTGTTTTGAGGCTACCTCACAAGTTGTATGGTTTAAGAGTTTCATTTATGGGCTTAGAGTTATGGATTCTATTTCTAGGCCATTGAGGATTTTATGTGACAACTCAGCTACAGTGTTCTTGGCTAAGAATAACAAGAGTGAGAGTTGAAACAAGCACATCGACATCAAATACTTACCCATTAGAGAACATGTTAAGGAAAACAAGTGGGCTGGGCTGAGCATACACACTCCGGGCTGATGATTGTTGATCGACGACTAAAGGCATGCCACCCATGAAATTCAAGGATCGTGTAGATAGAATGAGGATTGTTTCCTCCTTGTAATTGTATATTTACATTTAATTCATGAAATTCTTATACATTAAGTTATTTTCTCATTTTCATGCGCACTTAATTCATTTATAAAGTATATTTCATTTGGACCTAGAATAAACATAGAGTTTATTCATTAAGTTTTTGTTACCACATAAAGTAATTAAGAGGCAAAATGCATTGTGATATGACAGTCGATAATACTTATTATCGAGGACTTATCTCTATGGATTCATGTATTTTGTTAACTCAAAGGTTTTATTAATGACTGCACCAAGTGGGAGAATGTAAGGCTTTATAAGATCATGAAATGGTGCAATCCTTCTGAAAAGTTTAAACTTTTGAAACTTTAAAATTTGAAAGTTAAAAGTGGTAAACTTTCATAAGGAGAACTACTATATACAGGGGTCTTCTCCTATTGCTCTATCACAAAAGAAAATTCATTCATTCATTCCTTGAGAATTCCATCATTTCAATTCGAGAGAGCAAAGTATGGGAAAGAAAAAAGTTATATGGGTTGGTTCTTTGTGATCTAGTTTTAGGCTTTCAGAAAATCATATTTCGTTTCATGTTCCCATATTAGAAACTTTTTAAGATGACGTATATGCAACTATTAGCTATCTCTCCAATACTATCAAATTTGTAGAGCTACATCTTGTTAGCAGTCTTTGCAATATTTTTTCCATTTTCCATTTTCCATTTTCCATTTTCCATTCTCCATTCTTCCTATTTCATGTTTTCCATACTACTTTTCTACCATGTTTGGGTCACACGAATATTGAATGCATAATATTTTAATTCTTTGATTTTCCAATTATAGCACATTCTTAAAATTGTTTAATTATTGATAAATAAAAACAAATAAGTATCCATCTGGCCTTGAACCCTAAACATTGGGATCTTGAGGACAATATCTTAACCACTTTGCCAAACACTTTTTTATGTTTTTTTTTTCTATCAAGATTAGCTTTTATTTTGATTATTTAGTTTTTTTTATTAGAAGTCTCTTTCAAAACTTCTATCAAAATCTATTCTTTAAATTCTTTTAATTTAAAAAAAAATGATTTCTTTAAATTCTTTTAAAAATTAAAAAAAAAATCATTCTCTTTAATTTCTAAAAATAAAAAATTGGTTTCTTAAATTATTTTAAAATTCAAAAAATCTCTTTAATTTATGAAAAATAAAATGTACCCTATTTAACTTTTTTAAAACGCAAAATCTATTTTCTATTTCTAAGAAAATCGAAATAGTTTTCTTTAACTTAAAAAAAAACTCAAAATCAATTTTCCCTTATTTCTAAAAACAAATCAAAATAATTTTCTTTTAACTTTTAAACACTCAAAATATACTTTTTTCTTTATTTCTAAAAAAATAAAAATTATTTTCCTAACTTTTTAAAACTCAAAAGTAATTTTAATTTAATTACTTAAAAAAAAATTAAAATCAGTTTCTTTAACTCTTTAAAACTAAAAAAAAATTATTTTCTTCAATTTTAAATTCTAAATCTTAATTTAATAAAAATCATTTTATTTCATTTTACAAATAAATAAATAAATAAATAACCATCTTCTCTAATTTCTAAAATCTAAGAATCATTTTCTTTAACTTTTAAAATTCAAAAGTCATTTTCTTTTATTTAAAAAACATTTTCTTAATATCCAAAAGAATAAAACAAAAACCATTTTATTTCATTTCAAAAACTCAAAAATCATTTTCTTTAATTTCAAAATTTTAAATTTATTTTCTTTATATAAAAAAAATCTTTAAAATTAAAATTAAAATCACTTTCTTTTAATTTCCCAAATCAAGTATTATTTTTCAAAATGTCGAAATTTCAAATCCTATCGTTTCCAAAGTGGCATCCTTATATTTTGAATTCCAAATCAAATTTTCATTTTTTTAAATTACCCATTTTCAACCTGATTTTAAAATTTTCAAGAGCACAATTCACTCTATAATTCCAACAAGATGGAACCATATTGAGTCGACTAGCGTACTAAATAAATGGGTTTTGGTGGGGGGCCCGACATCTTATGTATCTTTCAATAAACACTTTGGGGCTCATTTTCTAATTTAATAATTAATGTTTATAAATACTGCACAATCGTTTGATAGGAAATTTTATTTCAACTTATTAAGATATCATGACATTTCAATATAAAACACCTATTGTCACTAACCTCTATTAATAATGACTTACACATAAGAATTATAAAATCATATCAGGGATCTCACTGTCGCAGTCATAAATCAAAGTTACCAGTAACATTAATACGAGTTCAACATCATCACAAAAGCAATGATGAAAATATTAATTTCCGTAGATAAATTGATACTTGGATTTTAAAGGACACACACAAATATATATATATATATATATATATATATATATATATATAAGTTAAAACTGAGAAAACAAAGAGAAAACTCTAATGGTCATTTTTTTTCTCCTTATCTTTCATTATCAGGGATCCCATATATATGGGGGTCTTTATTAATACAGTAATAAGTACATTCATAATGATTCACCATTAAATGTGTGGTCATTCACGTTTCCCAATGAATTATTTACAACACTCCCCCTTAAATGATCATCACTAGATAGTTAGTAGTGTTTCATTAAAAACCTTACCAATAAAACCCAATGGGATAAAACCTGGATGAGTGAAAAATAGTACAGTATACTAATATCTTTAACAATTCCCCCCTTGATAATGACATAATACTTCATTCAAGATCTTTATCCGACGTGATATCAATCTAAATAAGATAAGTTTCTCAATGTTGTAAATGCAAGCAGGCTTTTGTTGTCATGACCCGATTCAACCGCCTAGGCGGACGAAGGGGGTGAGAAACTCACATCGACTCCCATACTTGTTATTTCGCATACTGTGTGCCCAAGTCTTATAACCGAATCAAAATACCATATACATGATACAAAATAAAACTACCACCGTAGTAGTGTTTATAGTGTCATTACATACAGTTCTGAGTTCCATTTACATATATATATACAAAACTGTACATTTACATTTACAAAATCAGAGCGCACAACCTAGAGGTAATGGACTCCTACTTGCCTTTGCTGCCCAAAAAGAGTGGCGCGGAAGATCGCGAACGCCCTCCTCTCGTACCTACACGGATTAAAACCCGTGCTGCTTTACGCTTAGTGGAAACATATAACTTTATACGTATACACATGCATTAATACTTTTTACAAGAAGTATATAACAAGAATGTGAGCATACAGAGCAAATATCGATTTTTCATGAATTCATATAACAAACTTATACGATATTTCAGGTTTATAGCGTAATTTATACTGTTTTCAGATCTCTCGTAGATTTGATGTGAGCTTATACTTGCAATTATATCGTGACCTATACTTATCTCGTATTATCCCTGTAGAAGTTATAGGAGCTTATACTTATACGAGGTACCGATTGCGCCGAAACGCGGTGTAAATGTACGCCCAGCGCAAGTGCACGCTGCCGCCCCAAGTAATATAGTGTACCATGGTAATGATATCAATCCACAGGATGTGTATCGACTACAAAGGTTCCGCTTTTAGATAATATATGAATAAACGATTTTTCAAGGAAATTGAGTATGTGAATTCGAATACGTTATTGATTCTAATGAATTACTCGGTATTGAAGACTAGGGTTATGTCTCCCCCTGTCACGTTCAATGGATTATTTCTTAAAGATATTATTATTCAATATATTTATAAGTTGTCGATGGCGAGGTGATCTTACTTACGAGATATCCTCTCTCGAGGTATATCCGCCTATCTCATGAATAGAGTTGAGTATATCTCTATCCCAACTCAGTATTCCGAAACGCTTAAATGTTCTACCCTCAAATGCCACCTTCAGGATCGGAATATCTCTATTTACCGAATCGAACTGGTCGCTTACCCGCATCCCCCGATAACCTCATCTCTCGAATCTCTGATCTCCGCAGATTATGCCAATGTCGCCAAACATCACCATATAATGAAATCATAGATATGAAAGTAAATGCAAACAAATCGATAAACAACTCGAATAATTTAAAGTACTAAACTTTAATCCATCAACATACAAGTGTTCAACATAACCCTAGATATGATTCGTAACATACCGAATGAGAAAATGAAAATGTTTAATCTTAAAACATCATTCTATCCAAAATGAGAAACAATATTAAATCACGCACTTCTTCTCAAGTCCGCGCCACCGTTGTTCTGGAAATTCCGTGCCCTCGTTCGTACGCCTCCCCATCTCCTCGAATTTTGAACCATTGGTGCTTTAAATGATGAGGTGTATTCCGCGCCGACGCTAACGTCAGCGATGTTGAGACGCTATGACGCTGAGACGCCGCCACGCTTCGATTGTTGACTCGTGACAGCCACCCAACGCCGCTGACGCTAAACGCCACGATGGAGACGCCGCGACGTTGAACGCCGCGACGCGGGGCGTTTTCACTTCCTCGCATTGCCTCCATTACCCACTGCTCACAAAGGTGCCTTCACACTATCCGCACTTGCATTCACCGACTCGCCATACCCGATAACAAATCGAAAATACATATTTAACCATAAAATAACACTAAAAACCCAGAAAGACGCTAGTATACTTCATGAAAGTGTTTCGTGCACTCATCACACCCCAAACTTAACTTCTTGCTTCTTCTGTCCCTGTGCAAGAATGGACTCTAGACAAAGACACTACAACCCGACATACCAGTTCAACACTAAGACACAATGTTGCAATATGCCGAGAAATAGGGGATCAATTTGGACCGACTCACACTGCTGCTGTTTTGCTCGAAGTTCACAAGATGCATACAGATGTTTGACTTTCGGAAAACTCAGTTGAAATAGGTGGAAGTGACTAGTGCCTCAAATTCCATGGTATTCAATAACCTTTCCCAAGGACCCTATGTGCGTATAATGAATGACCTCCAGTGGATGCCTAGGTTCCGACACCCCAAACTTCTTAAGCTCAACTCTCACCTATTTGGAAGAAGCTAACTAGGAAAGGATAAGAACACACCCTTTTTATTCATGTCAAAATACCTAAAAACTTCCTAAGTACCTAAAAGAAATTGAAGAAGACCTAGTGCCAAGAAGTTTTAGATGAGTGTTCCTGTAGCGGGGATCCATTGGTGACTCCCCACCAGTTGGTTAAGGGCACCAGGCATTAAGTTCCCTTCAAACTTCACCCCGAACACTCAACCAAACTCAATGGCCCTAGTCAGGGAAAATCCATCTTCTGGTCCCATGTAGCTGGCAAAGAAGTCAATGACTCCTACCAAATAATAGCAGACAGGGCTTTGAAAAGCCCTCTACCGGTGTCTGGATTCCGATTGGATGATCCACTTATTCTAATTCACAAGACTCTTTTTGACTTTTTCTTCTCTTTTTTTTAGTTGGGGCTCAATGGCAATCCTCTTTGCTGGGGTGGTGTCCCATCACTGTTAGATGGTTAGGAACTCCCAAGGTTTGTCGAACTTTAGTAGTCGGTCTCGACACCCATGCATACCCTCGAAGGTCGGCAATGTGAGTGAGATAGGATCATCGAGAAATAGTTTCTTGACTACCCGGGATTGGTTCACTAACCCTTCCCACCTATTCAACCTAATTACCGAGCATCAAACATTGTATGCACCCGATCTTCCATAAATAGTGAATTCAGCTTCAACGTTGATCCTCGACTTCAACATGGCACACATACATAACTTACCCATACAACTACTACATATAAGAATGATCGAACACACACGCAGACGTTAAAACTAAATTACGACTCATCAAATTAAATCAAGAAGTAAACCGAAACTAAACAAGTAACACAACTAATATGCCAACTAAACAAAAACACTACACAAATACTAAAAACAAAACATAACTAAACAGAATCGCGATCACCACCCCCACCCCCCACCCCCAAACAAAATACCCAGTGTCCCCACTGGGCAATAAACAAAAGTAGAGGTGAAGTGGGGACTTCTCGGTGATCAAGCAGGTGGTGCAGGCCGGTGAAAGGCCGGGGAGCTGTGCGATTCGTCGCAAGGTCAAGTATCAGCCAAGAATGGGTGGCTTGATTGGCCAAGACAAGACGCGCATATCGCACGTAAGAGCCTCCATCCCGTGTGACGCAGGGGACTCCTGCGTTTCGTCTCGCCTCCCGGCGCATCAAGCGCCAGCTGAGGAGAGCACCGTCCTCGTGGACGCCAGGATCGAGGGAGCGCTCCGCAGGCCGCCGACGGGCGCGGAGGCGCGACGATCGCCACGTCTCGGGACGCCCAGTGTCCATAATGAGCTCGATGGCCAGGTACTGGTCTTCGTCCGAGGGCTCGTCGAATCATAGACCAGGTCGCAGACAACCCGCAATCCTCTTTGACAGATATGGCCTTTATGGGCGGCTGCAGCCTCATTGTCATCGAGGGCACTCCTCAGCCGCTTCAGACAAGCCAAAGATAAGGAAGGGGTGCCCCAAATTCATCTTTGCGTCCCGGTTATGGAGGATGGCATCCTTTATAACCTGCCCAACATCAGCGGTATATCCCGTATACGGCATAGTCGGCAGGCACGCTGTCGTTACTTCACACACGCTCGCCGCTCTAATAAGACGTTACGTGATGCAAGTGATGCCAGACCTTAGGTATGAGGGCGCCAAATGCTCGCTCCTCAAGTGGACTCACGTCTCAGACTATTTATTTTCCACTCAATTCCCTACTTACTGGGTCAATACCGAGCAACCCTGGGTAGCCTGGGAAGCTCGTGAGCCGATCGAATCCATCCGGCGACATGTTCTAGATCACAACTATTGATCGACTCAAGACCGAAGCCCACCACGCCCGCACCCGACTTTCAGATCGTGGGAGGCGAGATCGGCGCACTTCGCAGACCACACTCATCGCTGTCGACGAGGTGGTCAAGTACAAGGCCCGGGCCATCCCTACCACAACGGTCTTGCTATGGAAAGTCATCGGGGCGGAACCCTTTCTCCTTTATGAACGATCGGTTTACAGATGCAGCCAAACTGACGGCGACACCCTCATCCACGAACCGTGACATCGTAAGTAGGGCCGGGTCCCGCCGGACCCACCCGCTCGTAGGCAATTTCAGCCTTTTACTGCATACATTAATAGGCTTAGGAATTCACGTGGCAGGGCACCCAATTGGTCACCCGCTGACCTAGACCAAAAACGAACACCTAGCGCAGGCACCAAAAACCAAAACTACTAAGTGTATTTAACGACTTTAAATGTCACGCCCCGATCCCTACCCGACCCGGATCATGATCCGAACCGAAGTCCGGCACGATATATCTATACTATATATTGGGACTCTATTGACTGTTTCTTCGTAGCCGTATTCTCGCAATGCTCTATTGTGCACAAACAATTTCAAGAATAACAAAATCATTTCGTACATGTACAAAAGAACTACCACCAGAGCGGTGTCCATCACTACCTTATACGACATACCTATCCCATTTCTATACACTACTTATATATGTACATATTTAATAGTGTTCAACATTTACATTGTTTGCAAAAAAGAAAACAAAAGACTTATACATTATACAAAATCTTCCAACGTGGACCCCTATTGACGTGTCGACTCCTCGGTCGATGTGGAAGGTTCCGTCTCTCTAGCCTCCTCTCACTCCACACCCGATTGAACACCCGTGCTAAGCTTTACGCTTTGCGGAACATGGCACGGACAACCACCAATGGCGACCGTCACAAGCTTATACATATCCATTATATATATATCTAAAACATATTTCTATAACGTAATTCTTATCATCCGATATTCTATTGCATGTCAATCTTTTTCATTACATGTTCTATGTCTTTAGCATCTCCTTTATTTATACTTTTCTCGTATTCCTATTTGAGTACTTTACATATTCCTATACTTGTCCCGTGGTTCTATCTTTTCACGCTTGTTATATGTCTACTGTGTCTTGTTCTTTGTCAAGTTACATAGCATGTCTCTAGTCTATATCTTTTCATCTTCTAGCTCTAAGGATTTATTTCATTCTTCACTTTCATACTTGTACTATTGTATACTTTCCATTATAGGTGTTCATCTTGTACTGCTCATATCATGTTATCCCGTACTATTCCTACTTTCAGGTTTTTATACCTATTTTCATATCAAAGTTATAATGTATTTTTATTCTTGTGAATCGGTTCTGCATTTCTCTCTATCAGATGTTAGGCTATGCTTCTCATATATCATATCCTATTATATACTTTTCATATACATTTCCTTTGTGTATACTTTCCTTTTCTTTTATTTCATGTCTCGTGAATACCTTGTATGATTCAAGAAATAACCGAGTGTACCCGAGGTACTATCACCGCACGAGACAAAGGATTTCTCTCTCAGTACACCCGAAGGCATCATCACCGTACGAGATGCTGACCTATGTCATATGCCATCTCGCACTCAAGGTACTATCACCGCATTTGAGGCGTTGATTTCTATCTATCAGGTGACCGCGGGCCACCGATCCAAACGGGATCTATATCATCGACCCAAACGGCCTCAATATCTATCTATGAACATGTCAGAAGAATCAGATCTCTCCCCTATAGGCATGCCTCTATCTATCCCTCTTACTCAGGCTCTAAGTGCATAAATCGCCTTTTATTACATTTTCTCAGACATATCTCATAAGCATGAATAACTATTGTTATCATAATTGCTTATGTATATATACTATCATTACTTTACTCAGATAGTTCTCATAATCGTAGCTTCACATTTCTAGTTTCTCATATATCTATATAATACATATCTTCATATCTTTTCTATCATTTAGTAGTTTTTGTCTATCATATATTCCTAGCGTGTCCCATCTTTATTCTTTTCTGTGATGTCTATCTTATACTCATATCTTTACGTATTCCATCATTTGTCTCTAGCATGTTCTATCTATTCATTTAAGTATATCTATCATATAATCTTATCATACTTATATCTGCTATCATTTAATCTATATGCATATGTGCCTACTATCTGTGTACTTTAGACTATCATATCTTTATGACATGTTCTATCACATCTTATTATATATTTTATGACTTATACCTATCATATCTTATGACATATTCCTATACCTTTCTATACTTGTACATTATGCAACCTATGTATTCTTATTCCTCTATGATTCTACTTTATGTAGAAATTGGAATCAATCCAATCGGATCATCCAAACTAAAGTTATGGCATTTTCATGCCATAAGTCATTTTACCGATTTTTCTAGTGACAGTTTGTATTACTCATTTTTCCGGGGTCTTAACTTTATATTTTGACACTATGTCCTTATAATCATTTAAATCTATGCTAAGGGTTCTATTCAACTGAATCACCCACCTGAGCACTTTAACTCGTTACGCCCGAACAACCTGACTTTCTATGTTCAACACCAAACCGAATTTGGTTTGGCACATGGTCCCACTTCGAGTGCATTTTGGCCACTTAGGAGCAGTATTTAATGCCTTCTGTAAGTTTTGTTCTCTTGAAGTCTATTTACTTCACTTGAATCACCCAAATCGGATAAGAAATGAGAAGTTATGGCCAAAATACTAAAACTGGTCAGAACAGAAAACCGTAACGTTGTACCGTACAAGCTCAAGTTGTACCGGTACAACTTGGCCAAAAATGACCAGAATACAAGGGCTGTACCGGTACAAGTTCAAGGTGTACCGGTACAAGTCACTGAATGCCCAGAATGTGTGTTTTCTCACATTTTTCCATACTTTTTGATCCCCAATCACTTTATACTTCAAACACACATCAAAACAATTCCAAATTCACCTTCGAATCTCTTTTCTACTCAATTTCTCTTTCGATTTCATATATTTCCTTCAAAAATCCATCATGGATTTCTTTCCAAAAACCCTTCTAATATGGGTTATAACCCATACACAAACAAAACATACTAGTTAGGCTTTATTCTAAACCCTAACTCAATTACTCTCCATTAACCAAGGCGATTCATCCTCAAATAGAGGATTTCATGAGCTCTTGTGCCATATGGGTTTTACCCACTCCATCTGCTATCATTTTGGGTTAAGATGAAACCCCTAGCAAACCCCTAGGTTTGCCAAAAATAATCATCATACAAACCCAAAGATACATGCCAAATCTCATGGAATTCATAATCAAGGTTGGTTTCCAGTACCTCGATCTTGATTTCTTCTTCT
This sequence comes from Tetrastigma voinierianum, assembly GCA_016808115.1. Taxonomy (NCBI): domain Eukaryota; kingdom Viridiplantae; phylum Streptophyta; class Magnoliopsida; order Vitales; family Vitaceae; genus Tetrastigma; species Tetrastigma voinierianum. The sequence continues at coordinate 419,701 of JAEQBH010000476.1, read as the reverse complement.
CTCTTCTTCTTCTTCCCTCTTCCTCTTCCTCTCTTCTTTCTCTTCTTTCTCTTCTCTCCCGTTTTTTTTTTTTCTCTCTTTGGAGACCAAATTTGGTCTTAAAACCTGTTTGTTAAGGCCATGTTTCGCCAAACAAAAACTCATTTTCGACTTTTTAACTTTTCATAATTGCATTTAAGCCCTTTATTCTCTTATATTTCTATTTCATCTTTCTATTTGCCTTTATTCCCATAACTTATTAAATTTCTATTTTGGCATCCCATCTTTTACTCTTATAGCACTTAAGTCCTCAAGTGGTAAATTACATATTTACCCTTGGCTTTATTATTAATTCCGGGTATCTTGTTTTATTTCCTAAAATTTTATTTAATCTTTTTAATATACCCAAACAAGTTCGAAACTGCTAGGTATATTTCGGTGTTACAACTCTCCTTCCTTATAGAATTTCAGTCTCGAAATTCAATCTATGCGCTTATCTCGTTTCTATGTCAAGCTCTCTTTTTCTTTTCATATCTTTTACATATGACCTTTCTTATACTTTCTTTTCATTCCTATTCTATATTTCGTGTCTCTACTACTACAATGTCATCTCTACATGCTTCTTAATTATTAAATAGAGGGTGCATACCAGCAATCACATCAAAAGCATCCTACTCCTCCAGAGCCTGCATATCATGTTTGCAGGGCCGGGTAAGCCGTAGTGAGCCTGGACACCACCGTCCCTCGAAGCACTACCCTCTTGTGAACCACTCGCCCCCATCCCTATTCCGAGTCCGTGGAGGCACATTTGATCCTCCTACTATTTCCTTGAGGATTTGAACTCCTACGATCCTCGCGACAGCTAATCATCATACGCTCGTTGCTCCCGCATCGAAACAACCCCAAGCATTAGTCTACACAAACCATAATGATTTTTATGGCAATGCGAGCATGTATATCTTTCCTCTGTCCGGTTGAGATACCTCACCAAAATCTAGTGTCATGTTGCCAGTCCTTTGGCTCCTACCCCTTGTAGCCGAACAATAAGTCGTTCTGGCTGACTCTCCGGCTCTTACCCTCTTTCTTTGAGACCTTTCTTGGTTACTTATTTCAGACTTTTCTACTTTCATAGCATCTTGTACCAATTGGACAAAGTCACCAAGGTGTAGTGGTCGTGGGTTCTATATATTTCTTGATAGACTCATGCAGTCCATCCAATATTCGAGCCATGTCTTGCGCTATTTTCAGCAAGGTTTCATTTGGCTTAACTAGAGCCTGACTCTTACTTTTGACAGATTCCGAAGAATCAGAATCTGGTAGCCCTTGTTCCCTGGGTTTAATGCTTTCATCAGCTTCTTTAACTGGATTCGGAGGAAGTTCCATCTATACAAAACACAAGAATATCCACATCAGAGGTCAACACTTTTCTATACGTGTGCATTTCTATTTTTTTTCTATCTTATACTCTATCTAGACTCGATTCTTAGACTCTATCTATGTTTAGTATCTTATACTCTACCTAGAATAGCATCTTATTTCATCTATGTTTAAAGTTATTCCGTAAACGCCTAAACCTCGCTTCCGATACCACTAAAATCACACGCCCTGATCCCGGCTCCAACTGATCGCTGATCCGAACCGGGTCCGGCGACATCATCTATACTATATATTGGGACTCTCATTGACCTGTTCTTTCTCAGAGCTGTACCTGTACCTATTGGTGCACAAACAATTTCAGTAATAACAAAATCATTTGTACATGTACAAAAGAACTACCACCGGAGTGGTGTCCATCACAATTTATACGCATATACGGAGTCCCATTACTATACAATTACTTATATATGTACATATTTAATACAGTGTTCAACATTTACATTGTTTGCAAAGAAAACAAAGACTTATACATTATACAAAAAAATCTTCAATGGACCCCCATCGGGTGTGTCGACCTCTGTCACGATGCGGGAAGGTTCGCCCTCTAGCCTCCTCTTCTGACTCTACACGGATTGAACACCCGTGCTGTTTTTACGCCAGGAACATAAGCATGGACAACCACCAATGGCGACCGTCAAGCTTATACATATCCATTATATATATATCTAAACATATTTCATAACGTAATTCCATCATCATCCGATATTCCTATCGCATGTCAATCTTTTCTATTACATGTTCTATGTCTTTAGCATCTCCTTTATTTATACTTTTTCCTCGTATTCCATTTGAGTACTTTACATATTCATATCATCTTGTCTATCTTCACGCTTGTTATATGTCTTTTCAATGTTCCTATTCTCATTGCCATATGAAGATGTCTCTAGTCTATATCTTTTTCTTATCTTTCTAAGCTCTATGATTTATTTCATTCTTTCACTCATACTTGTACTATTGTATACTTTCCTATTATAGGTGTTCATCTCAGACTGCTCATATCCTCGTTATCCCGTACTATTCCTACTTTTCTCGTGTTTTTATACCCCATTTCTTACATCAGGTTATAATGTATTTCTTATTCTTGTAACTGTCTGTACTTTCATCGCATAGCAAGGCTATGCTTCTCATATCATATCCTATTATATACTTTTCATATACATTTCCTTTGTGTATACTTTTCCTTTTCTTTTATTTTCATGTCTGCAAATACCTTAGAAGTGGATTCGTGTGAATAACCGAAAAATCTCAAGGTACTATCACTGTACGAGACAGTGATCTCTGTCTATATATACCCGAAGGTATCATCACTGTACGAGACAAAAAGGACCCATGTCATATGCCATCTCGCACTGAAGGTACTATCACGCACGAGGCAAAGGATTTCATCTATTTGCGGTGACCTCATGTACAAATTGATCCAAACGGACTATATCATCACCCAAACGGGGCCTCAATATCTGTCTATGAATATGTTGCAGCAACTGATTCCTCTCCTATAAGCATGCCTATCTATCCCTCTACTGTGTTCTAAGCGCATAATCAGCCTTTATTACATTTTTCGTACATATTCATAAGCATGACAACTATTGTTATCATAATTGCTTATGCATATATACTATCATTACTTTTACTGTATTAGTTCTCATAACTCGTAGCTTCACATTTCAGTTCATATATCTATATAATACATATCTTCATATCTTTTTCTATCATTTAGTTTTGTCTATCATATATTCCTAGCGTGTCCCTTCTTATTCTTTCTTATGTCTATCTTATAAGTACTCATATCTTTACGTATTCCTATCATTTGGTTCTTAGCATGTTCTATCTATTCATTTAAGATATCTATCATATAATCCTATCATACACGCTTATATTCATATCATTTAATCTTATATGCATATGTGCCTATCATTCGTGTACTTTAGACTATCATATCTTATGACATGTTCTATCACATCTTATTATATTTTATGACTTATACCTATCATATCTTATGACATATTCCTATACCTTTCTATACTTGTACATTATGAAACCTATGTATTCTTATTCCTCTATGATTCTACTTTATGTAGAAATTGGAATCAATCCAATCGGATCATCCAAACTAAAGTTATGGCATTTTCATGCCATAAGTCATTTTACCGATTTCAGTGACAGTTTAGGCTACTCATTTTTCCGGGGTCTTAACTCTTATATTTGACACTATGTCCTTATAATCATTTAAATCTATGCCAAGGGCTCTATTCCAACTGGAATCACCCAATTCGGAGCACCGGAACTCAAGTTACGTCCGAAACAACCCGGACTTCTCTATGTTCAACACTGAAACCGGAATTTGGTTTGCACATGGTCCCACTTCGAGTGCATTTTTGGGCCACTTAGGAGCAGCATTTGGCAATGCCTTCTCTGTAAGTTTTGTTCTCCTTGAAGTCTATTTTAATTTTCCACTTGAATCACCCAAATCGGATAAGAAATGAGTAAGTTATGGCCAAAATACTAAACTATCAGAATGCAGAAAAACTGTAACAAGCAGCCTTGGTACAAGCCTGCTGTACCGGTACAACTTGGCCAAAAATGACCAGACAACAAGTTGTACCGGTACAAGTTCAAGTTGTACCGGTACAAGTCACTCGGGAATGCCCAGAATGTGTGTTTTCTCACATTTTTCCATACTTTTGATCCCCAATCACTTCTATACTTCAAACACACATCAAAACAATTCCAAATTCACCTTGGAATCTCTTTTCACTCACTCCCTCTTTCGATTTACATATTTCTTCAAAAATCCATCATGGATTTCTTCCAAACCCTTCTAATATGGGTTATAACCCATAGCCACAAACAAAACATTTAGGATTAGTTAGGCTTCTATTCTAAACCCTAACTCAATTACTCCATTAACCATGGATTCATCCAGGATTTCATGAGCTCTGTGCCATATGGGGTTTTTTACCCAATCTAATTGTTATCATTCAAGTTAAGATGAAACCCTAGCAAAACCCTAGGTTTAAGCAAAATAATCATCATACAAACCCAAAGATACATGCCAAATCTCATAGAATTCATAATCAAGGTTGGTTTCCATACCTTTGATCTTGATTTCTCTTCTTCTCCTCTTCTTCTTCTCTTCCTCTTCCTCTTTCCTTTCTTCTCTTCTCTTTCTCTTCTCGTCCCGTTTTTTTTCTCTCTTCTTTGGAGACCAAATTTGGTCTTAAACTCCATGTTTGTTAAGGCCATGTTTCACAAAACAAAAAACTCATTTTTGACTTTAACTTTTCATAATTGCATTTAAGCCCTTTATTCCTTATATTTCTATTTCATCTTTCTTATTTGCCTTTATTCCCATAACTTATTAAATTTCTATTTTGGCATCCCATCTTTACTCTTATAGCACTTAAGTCCTCGGCGGTAAATTACATATTTACCCTCGCTTTATTATTAATTCCGGCATCTTGCTTTATTTCCAAAAATTCCTATTTAACTTTTTAATATACCCTAAACAAGTCCGAAAACTGCTAGGGTATATTTCGGGGTGTTACACTAAAGGTGACTCAAACCCTAAAATAGACCTAATAATACACTAAACTTGAAACTATAAGACCCCTAGACCAACTGTGAATGCAATGGTACTCTAATGGGGCAGGTGGAATGCCACGTGACAAGAACCAAAGGTCGAACCAAAGGTGTGATGACTATGAGGTGTACGAGAAGGTCATACAATGTAGGAGCCCGACCAGGAGGGAGCTCCTGCAAGGACTAAGGTGGATGGGTGCCAGGTCTCAGTGGATGTGGGCAAGGTGAAAAACCAAAATGGCTTATTTTCGGGCCTTAAATAGGCAACGTCGCCGGGCAACGCCGACGGACAAGAGGGGTTAGCCTTCAACGCCGCGACGCTCGAGATAACGCCGCTACGCTACGCAGAGTGGAATTAACAACGCCGCGATCGCTTTCCGTCCTTATTCGTGTACTTAATTCTATTCCCAAGAAAGAGGGAATTACATTGTCTAGCATTGTAATACTGTGGAATCCACCTATTACTCACTGTGGATGTGGTCTAATTCTTTATCGACTGCCAGAAATATTCTCCTCACTAAGGGTATGATTTAAAAGAGAATTGTAAGGTTGTGTTGGTTGGATCGGATGGTTGATTGTTTGACCGTTTTAAAATGTAAAGACAATTACCGATTTAGTAGTTTCACTCACTCCCGATCATGTAAGTCCCACCTCTATTTTATAAACTCATCTAGGAACCATTGATAAATGGTCTTGATGGAGGATTTATCTTTAAATGCTCTTTCAAATAGAATGATGAGTAATACTAAACACTTGTTCCATTAATAAGACATAGCTTGCATTCCATGATCAAGCACAACGTGTCACCAGGGATATCGTTAACACGTTGTCAGGAATATACTCAACTAAAGTTTACAACACTGAAGTGATTAATATTGCACAATCCATTGAGAAGATCAAAAGAGGTGAGGACATGCCTTAATGGGGTGAGTTTCCCAGTGGATTCGGCTGGTAGGGTTTAGAACTCCATAAAACTTACAAGAACAATTATAATTAAGAAGCGATTAATCATAAAAGCAGTGCCTTGGAAATCGAGTCACTTGTAAAAGCGGGAATAGCTGAATGAGATATTAGGATTTAAAACAAGATAATTATTTCTATTTTGAAAGATTACAAGCGCTTGAATCTAAAGCTTCAGTAGAAGAACTCTGTCTGGATCTAAACACTTCTTTCAAAATGGAGAAAAACTCTTTCCTTTCAAAGCCTTAAACCACACAGAAGTCAAGCGCCTATTACTTGTGCCCTCTTGCTTTATACCCCCCTCATATGATTTTCCCTTTTTGGTTACCGTTGACAAAAGAGTGCCCTCGCGTCTGGTCGAGTTCCTAGACAAAATCTCGTAATTTCCATGCGGATGTACCGGTACGTAGTGATGTACGGTACAATTTCCCCTGCTAGCAATTTTACGCACATGTATTGCGGTACACACATTTGTATTTATGTCGATACAATGTGCCTTTGCCACTTTTATGCAAGGTGTCGGTACACATGAATGATGTCTGGTACATGATCCTCTAATTAGCTTCAACCTTATTCACAGGAGTTCAAAGACAAATCGTTATTGTGCCCATCACAGTGGTGCTATGACAAGCTGGGACATGTGCGTATGCCTTCTTACAAGGTTTTAACACTGAAGACCTGCACAGAGTCTAAAACATGAAGAAATTAAGAAATTACCTATCCTTGTACCAAATGTGGGTAAATTGTGATTAGATGTGCTAAATTCTACTATAATTATTGCTCAAATGTGTGTTCTCCTTTACTTGCATCTTTACAATTCACGCTTAAGATTTAGATCGAGAACTACCACTAGGTATGAATCTCCACAGAAAGCAGACACGGTGAGCTTTGCAAATCTCAACAACAATCATGGAATAAAATCTTCACCCACTTTAGTATACACCATCATGACTCTCATTTAAACCAACCACATTCTTGCACAATGAACATTAGCAGACTATTTTAAAATTGGTTATTCAAATAAGGATTATGGCTTTTAAGAAATGTAAGGTAGTCATGCAAGTAGTATTTGTAGTGACGATATGAGTAACAATCATATAACATGGAACACATAACCCTTCGCGATATGGGAAGGAAACAACAAACATAACTGAAATCAAAGGAGTCTTAATAGTTTATATGACCAGTGGGCACAGTGAAAGAATTAAAATCAAATGGGTGTTTGGCATGACCTTCATTTGGGTTACACTACCGGTTGCAACCGCTAATCCCAGCACAAATATATATGCGGCATCATCCTCATCTCTCTTTGAAGAGAATGCATCCTCGTCTACGGTCATCTAACCCGAGAATCTCCCTCTAAATGCGGAGTAGCATCGGTGTGTGGCTCTCAGCGAAAAATGTCTTGACTCTCAAGCCTCGAAAGACATCGATCCAGCTGCTTTTGCTTCCCCAGAATGCACTTGAACCATCCCTTTATTCGCCGCTCCATCCTCTTCAATGGCGATGTACTCAGTAGTCTTTGAAATTTGTGGATGATGTGATCCGGGAGAAGGTACTGAAGGCGAGGGTTGTCAGTCTAGTGGATCTTTGCTTTCGGCTCTTAGCCTCGGTCTTATTTGTATTGACCCTAGGTAACAACCTCTTGCCCCTTTAAGCTGTTCCCCTCATCCCGACAACTTCTCTGATACTAGTCGAGAGTGAAGGAACGGAATATGTCGGCTTGCGGATGTGTAGAAATCCCTCATTGCGCACCATATGGCTAATGCATGATTAATCGACTTCCGGTCATAACCTCGTACAAAAAATGAATCTGTTCTTGGCTGGGGGACTTTTCATTACCCTTCGGCCTAATTTGATTGTGAATGATCTTGTTCATCAGGGCGTATTCCGGTTTGAGCTTTCCAGGAACGAATTATTTTTTCATAAATCCACTCATGGGCACGGGGCGGGTGCACGCTAGCCTCGATGAACATAGCCCCGGGCATCGAAGTCAATAATACCCCTGAGTGGATATGGTCGATCCAAAGCATCAGAGCGAATATAATGTAGGGCGTGCGCTATGTCAGTCGGGAGTGACACGAAATTTGCTTTCCCATGCAGAGTCTCAATCGGTTTCAACCGTGATTTTCCTTCGGGTTGGTGTAGAACTCCTTTCTTTGATGAAGTATCCAGCGAACGATTGTACTGAAATGCATGCATTCTGGATAATCCCCTTTGATGGGATGAGAATATAAAAAACGTCTGCAATTTAACACCCCTCTCGTGAGGCAAACCCCTATTTGCATTGGCCAAGGGTGACATTTTTTCTTGGTCGAGCTCGGGTCTTAGCGAGCATCGCTTCTATCTCTTCATCATTGTCCTTTGTCGGATAATTCCTCACTTTCCGAAGGATGCAATTCATTTTCCCTTCCCCGCTTTTCAGCGGTTGAGAGACGCCAGTTTTCTCTTCTTCACTTCTTGTCCCGTAGGAAATTGGATACATACTTTCGATATTCTTAGAGCAGCGCCATAGAAATGGCAATGGCAATGATGCGCCCAGATGCTTGAGATATATATCATCGGATCCAGCTTGTCTCGAAACGGCCTTTGGGCTGGCCTGTGCACATCGAATCTTGTTCTCACGCCATAAGCGGTAGAAACTCCAGCCACCAACCTGAAAATACTACTGACCAAATCAGCGAGAACAACTCCATAACCAAGAGAAACCAACAATGCTAATAAAAAATTCGCAGGGGCTTACCACTTAGTAATTATTTGAGACAAGCAATCGGGCCCAGACGATGGCTCTGGCGGTCAATCCCTCGAGCTCGGAGGCGCTTGTGTGAGAGAGCCGAAATGGCTAGGGCTTAGGCGTGGAGTGTCGAAAAAACATTTGGAATGTGAAGCGCCAATTTTTTTATTTTTATTAAAGACCCTTTACGCCCAAATCCCGGTAGGATTGTCTGTTTGTTAGTGATGTCTTAGGTACAATTTCACCATTGCCCACTTTTGAATAAAGTTAATGCTGGTGCACGTTTAAAGATTGTCTGCGGTACCACGTTCACTCTTTGTTTTCGAGCAAGTTGTACTGGTACACGTTTAAGTTGTACCGGTACACTTGTTCCCAACTGATTTTTTTTTTTTTTCTATATATATATTTTTCTTTTTTTTTCTTTTTTGAATATATATATATATTTTTTTTTTTTTTTTTTTTTTTTTTTTCACTTTGGAACAGTGGTGCCACTATACATTTTGACCTTTCCAACTGCCTTTCATCCCGGGTTTTGCTGCATGTTCACTTTTTCTCTTGTTCAAATTCTATTTATTTGCATTCGTGGAGCTTAGTCTTGTAATGTATTCTTGGGATACCTTCAATCTCTCCATAAGATCCACTGCTGTTCCACAAATCCGGATTCCTAAGGTTCGAATAAACTTGACAACTTTAAGCTCAAAATGGGTGCTAGGGATGAGACACTACGAATCCACGGTATCTGAAATAATGGCCTCTAATCATTTTCCAATTATGCGAAGATGTTCCATAAAGACTAGGATGCATAGAGTTAACATGACGATTAAAGTGATGCACAATTGGAAGCAATAATAGGTTAGATCGAGAAAACCTGACCATAAGTGCATGGTTTGTGTGGGCGGTGGGTAGAATGCCTGAGGAATGATTCCTGAGGAAGACCACAAAGTTTGTTGTGTATGCTTTATTCGATATCGTGCAATAAGATGATGTAGAGAGTGAATGAAATCATGCGGGTATGTACATTGCAGGTGAAACATAATACTCAAAAGAGGCATATTTCGAAAAATTTGACCCTCTGAACATATAACGAGCGCATAGTTACGTTGACGATTAATACGCTACTTGCAGCGAAACAAAGCATTGTCCTCTTAATGCATAAAACTAAGGAGTACCCCCACAACGGAGTGGAGCGTAGAGAAACAAGAGCCCCGATTTTATTTTCCTATTTTATTGAAAGAAAATGAAGTAAAAACAATAAAATAGAAAGCAAAAACAAAATAAATCAAAACTATATCTGACAATTGGAGAATAAGGTTACTTGGAAGGAGAGGAGCTTGGTAGGCGGATCTGGAAATCTTCAACGTATACTGAGTTGAAATGCTCAGGAATGGTTTGAAGGCAGCGTATTCACTTTGAAGGATTTTCAGTGTCAGGATTTTTCGATCTCCAGCGCTCGCGTAGGGATAAACTACCTGCGATGAATGGGCTAGTCCGACGGGAGGCGGAGCTTTCAGGGAATAGATGCGATCATGAGAATTTGTATCGCGAGTACCTTGATTGGGTTCGAAGTTTCCATGGCAATAGATTTGTCATGGAATAGCCTGAGCCGCTCATAACAAATTCGGGAGCTTTCATACGACTCTCTCTCATCAGTTCTTGAGTTCATTTTAGGCACCAGTGCCTTGACTTACACATGAGTTAGATCGAGGTAAAAGTTCGAATAGCCAATTAAGCCCGGTGTTCCGCCTCTGCGGCAAATGGCAAGCCCTTGCCATAAACTAGCCTATAGGGAGGCAATACGAAACGATTTAAAAGCGATACGGTAGGCGAAAGAGCATCGGTAAGGCGGAGTGACCAATCTTTTAGTTAAGGGCAAATCTTTTTCTAAAATATGTTTTATCTCCCTATTAGCTAGCTCGGCTTGACCATTGAGTACGTAGATTTAGTAGCGTTGATACTTTATGGGTGACTCCATATTTTTATGATTTTCAAAGATCGATTCTGAAAGTGGTCCACCATCACTATAATTACCTGAGTTCCAAAACGAGAAAAAATATGTTCCTTCATAAATTTCAAAAACAACCTTATGGTCATTGGTTCTCGTTGGAATTGCCTCAACCCACTTAGACACGTAGTCAACAGATAATAAGATGTAAAGATATGTACGAAGGAAAAGGCCTATGAAGTCGATACCCCAACAGTCAAAAACTTCAATAATTAGAATTGGGGTAAGAGGCATCATGTTTCGTTTTGTGACCCCTCCTAGTTGCTGGCATTGAGCACAAGTTTTACAGAAATCAAAACAATCTTTAAATAAAGTGGGCCAATAAAACCCAGCTTGAAAAATCTTGTGCTTGGTTTTTCGGGCAGAGAAATGTCCTCCACAGGTTTCAGAATGGCAAAAAGTTAAAATCCTCACCTGCTCATCATTGGGTATACATCTTCTCATTATTTGATCTGGACAGTATTTAAATAGATACGGACCATCAAAATAGTATTTCTTAATATCTGTCAAAAATTCCTTTTCTGTTAAGTCCATTGGGTGGAATGCGGCCGATTACTAGGTAGTTAACAATGTGAGCTACCATGAGTAATGAGTGGAAGCAAGAAAGTTTGTTATCATCAAAGCTATCACCTATGGGTATGCCATGGGAGTTAGATTACGGAACTAATCGAGATAGTGATTCGTGACCATTTATCGACCCCTTTTTATCTTTAATGGTCAAGTTGAATTCTTGACATGAAATAAATCCACCTAGTTAACCTTGGTTTCGTATCACCTTGAAACCGTGCTTCATTTGCATGATACGTAAAAATGGTTACGGGAGCCAATGATATATATGACCTAAATTTTCTAGGCGAAGACAATGTGAAACTCTTTTCCTACGTAGGTGATTGTAGTTGGCACGGCGAGTCTAGTGTCTTCTTGGCATAGTAAATGAAACCTTTTTGTCTTCCTCTGTCCTAACACAGCCCCTATGGCCTTAATCCTTCAATTAATAGCACATGATCTCAGCGATGGGAGTCCGATTAGGGGACCCCGTAGTTAAGTGTGTTGACTTTTAACGCATGTTTTGAGCTTAGTAAGCGGTGTCACAAGATTGTGACAATGTGAAGAAGGGACATCTTTAGTAGCCCAGTACACAAGGGTCGGGCTATAGCACTTGTCTTTATGAAGCCTTCTATAGAGAGCGGCCCTTGACGAGGCGACGCGCATGTCTCTAACACAACGAGGAGTAGGTAAGGTTGGAAATCATTAAACTTTGGCCTTGCACATCAGCAGTTCCATCTTTTGATGCTATGTGGCTAAGACAAATTCATGTGTTACCATGAAATGACATTTCCCAATTTAACACAAGATTTTTCTCTTAAAGCACCTCTCCAAAACCTTCGTAAAGTTCTGCGACTCTCGAGCGAGTCACCAAGCGAGAAATCATGTGAAGGAGATTTCCAATATGATTCTATCATGTCAGCTTGAAAATTCCCATCATGCATCGTTCTGAAAGTTTTGGGTGCATTACTTTTGATCAAAAGGCATTTTCCTAAAAGGCGAAGGTACCAAAGAACTTAGTGAATGTAGTAGTTTCTTGATCTTTAAGGCTATCTCAATTTGATTGTACCACGAGTACCCGTCGAGAAAACAATAGAATTCATGCCCTGCAACTCTCTCCTAACATTTGATCAACAGTGGAAGGGGAAGAGTGATCTTTCTAGTAGAAGCGTCGACTTCACGTAATCTATCTCACCCTCCCGAGCTGAAGTGACACGAGTAGGGGATGGCTCGTTATTTTCATTGGCGACTACGGTAACTCAGTTTCATAGGAACTACCTTTGTGTTGGGCTAACCACTTCTTATCTGCAATAGGATAAATGGCCCTCATCGAGTTGTAAAACTTCCTTGCTTTTTACACCTTCTTTCATTGTGGGAGTTCAGTCGTGCGTGGTTGCCTAGAAGGTTTAACATCCTCTTCCTAAGTGAATTCTATGTGTGCGGATCAAAGGGTGATTCCCCTAATATCATGAATGTCCATTTAAGGGCGGGTTACGTGAGACCTTAATATCTCGAGTTGATTTTCTTGATTCAATTCCAAGGAGGCGAGATATAATTCTTTGGAAAAGTCTCTTACGTCCCCTAGGAAGGCGTATTTGAGGTGTGTGGTGGGGTTTAATCTGGCACCAGGTGGCTTTTCCTCGAGGGCAATGCCTTCTCCTACGTTTAAGTGTGATGGTTTCAAATTTAGGTGCCCACTTGCATTAACTTCCCAATACCTCGGCATGCTCAATTACAGTGTAAAAGCTCTTACTCGATCTTAATTACCTCTTCATCCCAACTCGGGCTGACTAAACATACCTTAGGGTCATCATGTGGGACATTATCAATGTTTTACATACCATAGAATCAACCATGTTGACTTCACACACATCTTCTTCATCCCCCATTCCCTTTATAACATTGAAGATGTTCAAATTAACAGTCATGTTGCCAAATGATAGTGTCATTAGGCCACCCCTACAATGTATAATGGCATTAGCAGTTGCCAAGAATGGTTGATAAGAATTGCTGACGGGTTCCTTGGTTTTACCTGAAATTTGAGTGTAACCTGCAAAGAAAGAATCACGGGGAAATAGAACTTATCCACTTGTACCAATACATCCTTCCCTATTATCCCTCTAGAATTTTGACACTACGGTCGACCCAGGTGGAGAGTGATATTGGTTGGCTCTAATTCTCCCCTAACCTAGGTCCACATATAATGAATAAGGCAACAAATTAACACTTGCCCCACCCCAAGTCCGCTAAAGCGTGTCCCGACTTTGAATTCCTACTACTATAGAAATAAGTGGGGCTTCACAGGTCTTTGTATTTTGGAGGCAAGTTGTTTGAATTAGTGAGTAGATTGCTCAGTCATGAAGGCCTGCTTAGTGACACCTAATTTCCTTTTACAGTGCAATCCTTTGAAATTTAGCATATGATGGGATTTGTAGTGTGAGAGATGTTAGTTTCACTTGCTTGAACAACTCATAAATTTCAGCATGGTTATTCACTTTCTTTGGTGCTCTCAATCTATGTGGGTATGGAGCTGGAGGGATATGGGTGGACTTGTCTTCCTCTGGGTGATCATCAAATTCATTTGTATTAGGGACATGAGGCTTGTTTGATATTTCATCTTCTCTAACCGATTCACTTTGAGACTCTTGTGATGGTTCCTTGGTTGGAATGGTTTTGTCAACTACCTTACCACTTCGAAGGGTAGTGACAACCGATGTTCAAAGGTACCCTCGCCCAGACCTAAACTTCCCACTGTTTGACCTTGTGGATTTTGAATGGTGAGATGGGGTTTCACTTTTTCTTGTTGAAGGTTACTATAGATGAGGTTAACCCAGTTATCTGGGATCTCATGTCATTGAGGCGATTGGAGTCTGTGTTTGTGGATTGTGCTGGGTTTGTACGGGCGTGCCAACTATATCCTCGGACTTCTCTTATGCGGGGTTAGTGCTGTTTGTAGTGGAGTCCTTGACTCGATGGAAACCTTGATTGGGTTCCACGGGGAATCCTTGATAGCCTTGATTACGAAATGGTGGAATGGGATTTATAAGCCATGGTTTGGTAGAGGACCGTGGTTGTTTGTAGGATTATTTGGCCCTCCTTCATTCCTCCAACTAAAATTGGGGTGCTTACCCCATCGAGGATTATATGTTGAGAATATGGAGAGTTGAAGGTTTCCTTTAGTAATTAGGGCATTGGCACCTGCTCTATTTAATTAGGCCTTTTACTTGAGGAAGGGTTTGGGCGCCTTGATGGTTGAGTCGTAAGAATCATCGCCTTATAATGCAAACCACTCCCTGCAAGGTCCGAGTGGGTGCGGGGTATTTGAAAGTCGCTAGATTACCTCATGCACCTTTAATCTCTATGGCCTCGATTTCCTTGTTAAATTAGCAATTTTGCTACTGACCTCATCATTTTCTCTTAAATGATGGATTCCGCCAGCTGATGTGCTATGCACTTTAGCGTGTCTATGAGATGTGTTAGTCTCTCGAGTTCAGGCATTCTACATATAGTGTCCAAAGTTGGATTGCTTCCTTAGCACTCTTTTTCATAGAGATTCGCTGCACACATCATGCAGATGTCTTGTTTATTATTCGGGGATAATCCTTGATGAAAGTATGCATGTTGTCTTCAATCCATGGTGAGGGATAGCATGGAGGAGATCCTTATATCTTTCCCATACCGCAGCAAACGGTTCACCAGGCTTTTCAGAAAAGTTCTGAATTGCTCGCAAAGGCATTAATCGTCTTGAGAGGAAAAATTTATTCTGAGAACTCATTTCGCATATTTTCCCATGTAAAGGTGGAGTAGGCACAGGAATGAAAGCAAATTTTAGCGCCTCCTTTAAAGCAAAGGAAATAAAACTAAGCAGTTATGTGGAGGGGTGAGCGGTAGAAAGAAATACCTTTGCAAACATCTTCAAAATCTCTCATGAATGAATAAGGGTTCTCAGTTCGAACCCTTGATATCACAGTAAGAGGCGGATCATTTCGACTTCATTAGAAGTGGTGGCCTCTTCGGGAAGACGAATGCAGAATTGGTTGTAGTCCTTTAAGGTTGTAGGATTTCTCTAAGGGTTCTTTCCGCATTAGGTAAAGGAGGCGGGGGGAGACCTCTATATTGATTTTGTTTGGAAGTTAACATTCACCTCTACTAAGTTGCTCTTGGGAGTGTAGCTTCTACTCCATGTTGTGGAGTTCATTGAGTCCTTATTGGGTTAACAGGAATTCCCTTTGAGTATGTTCGTTCATGAGGTTTCTTGATTACGGGGTGATCATTGAGGTATAATGTTATCTTAAGAACTGATTGACTGTTATGATTTCCTCAGAATTTCCAGGAGGCACTATTCTTACTAGACGGCGCTGCTCGTTGCGAGCCCAAACTGACATGCACTACACTCTCTCCGTCCAAGAAATACCCACTTAGATTTCTCACTAAGAACAAGTAATAAAAAAAATAAAAATAAAAAATAAAAAATTGGAGAAGCATCTGGATTTGCGATGCGTTTACGATTACCTCCTAGCTCTCTTCAAGTCAGTATTAACGTGATGTACTCCCCGACTAGGCGCCAAAATGCTTAAGTCTTATTCGTGTACCGGAATTCTATTCCCAAGCGTAGAATTATGGTTGTCTAGCATTGTAATCTTTGTGGGGGATCCACGGGTCATCTCACGAGGGAGTGGTCTAATTTTATCGACCAGCGAGCTATTCTCTGAAGGGTATGATTTAAAGAGAGAATTGTAAGGTTGTGTTGGTTGTGGATGGTTGATTAGTTTATTGATGTTTTAAAATAGAAAGACAATTCTTTGGGATTTTTAGGGTTCAGCTGGCTCCCCCGATCATGTAAGTCCACCTCTTTATTTTATAAACTCATCTAGGAACCATTGATAATGGTCTTTGATGGAGGATTTATCTTTAAATGCTCTTTGGAAAATAGAGATGATCGAGTAATACTAAACACTTGTTCTCCAATTATCTGAACCCTTGGCTTACATTCATGTGATCAAGCCTGACACATGCAGGGATATCTCGTTAACCGTTGTCAAGAATATGCTCATTAAGGATTTACAGCTTTTACGCACAAGTGATTAATATTACACAATCCATTGAAGATCAAAGAGGAATTGAGGGACTATACATGTAATCAGGTGAGTTTCCGATGGATTCTAGCGGTGGGATTAGAACTCCATAAAACTTAGAATTGGTGGGTAAAAGCGTTAATCCTTAAAAACGGTGCCTTTTGAAATCGGAGATTCACTTGTAAAGCGAGAATGACGAGATATGAGATATTAGGATTTAAAACAAGATAATTATTTACGCTGAAGATTACAAGCGCTTGAATCCTAAAGCTTCGATAGAGAAGAACTCTTAAATATGGATCTACACACTTCAACTCAAAAATGGAGAAAAAACTCTCTTCAAAACCCTAAACCCTAGAAGTCAAAGCGCCTATTACTTGTGTCCTCTTGTATATACCCCCTCAATGTGATTTTCCATTTTGGTTGATTGACCAAGGGTGCCTCGTCTGGATGGGTTCTGGACAAATCTCGTAATTTCCATGCGGATGTCACCCAGAGTACACATTAGTGATGTCAGAATTTACAATTTCTTCTTGCCAATTTTACGCACATGTGTCTGGGGTACACATTTGTGTTGTATCATTTCAATGTACTTACTTGCCACTTTATGCAAAGGTGTACCAGTACACGTAGATGGTATCTGGTACCTTGGTCCTACGGTGCTTTCCTTGTATTCTTAGGAGTTCGAGACTTAGTGTTATTGCCGCATCGTCAGGTACTGTGTTATTAGGACACATCACTTACGTATTTAGTTTTCTGCTTGAAAGACACACTAAGTCTAAAAACATAGAAGAAATTAAAAGTACTATCCTTATGCCAAATGTGGGTAAATTGTGATTAAGATGTGCTAAATTCTATAATTATTGCTCAAATGTGTATTCATCACACCCCCGACACACCATCTTATAGTCACTACTTAAGTTGAATCGAGAACTACCCACTAGGTATGAATCTCCACTGGTAACCGGTGCAGTCGGGCTTTGCAAGAATCTCAAAATACTTAACATGGAATAAAATATTTCTGTTTAGTATGCACCATCATGACTCATTTAAACCAACCACATTCTTACACAATGAACATTATAACGAACAACACAAAATTTGGTTATTCAAATAAGGATTATGGATTTTAAGAAATGTAAGGTAGTCATGCGAAGTAGTGGTTGTAGTGAAACGATATAGTAAGCAATCCATATAACATGGTGTATAACCACTATGCATAATGGAAAGCGACAAAACATAACTGAAATCAAAGAGGTGCTAATAGTTTGTAACGACCGTAGGCCTGATGAAAGAAAGGTAAAAGATCCAAAATGGGTGTTGGCACTTGACATATGTTTGGATACAGTTTGCCAACACACTTTAATCTAGCTAAATATAGCTGTCACGGCATCATCCTCATCCTCTGCTGAAGAGAATGCATCCTCGTCTACACAGTCATCTAATTCTTCAGAATCTCCCTCTAAATCTGGAGAAGTAGCATCCGCCATCGCCGGCTCTCCTGAAAAATGTAACTCTCAAGCCTCGAAGCGTCGATCCGGTGCTTTTTGCTTCCCGAGAATGCGCAGACATCCACTTTATCTTGCTCCATCCTCTTCAATGGCGATGCTTACTCAATGGTCTTGAAATTTGTGGATGATGTGATCCGGAGAATCTGCGTGCCCGAGGGTTGTGGTCTAGTGGATCTTTGCTTTCATTTCTTGGCCTCGGTCTTATTTGTGGTCATTTGACTGGTAGCAACCTCTTCTTTATTGTTCCCTCATCGCTTTCTTCTACCGTACTAGTCACAAATTAAGAGGAGCAGATATATTAAAAACTGAATATTGTAAGAAATCCTCATTGCGCACCATATGACTAATGGATAGTTAATCGGCTTCAGTCCTTAACCTCGTACAAGCGAATCATTCTTGGTGGGGACTTGCATTATGCGGCATGGCTTTCCACATTTGTTGATTTTGAATGATCTTGTTCGTGGGCGTATTTCGGTTTGAGCTTTCCGAGGAGCAATTCTTTTTCCTGAATCCACTCATGGGCCTGGGCGAGGTGCACATAGCCTCGATGAACAAGCCCGGGCATCGAAGTCGATGTAGCCACGAATGGATATGAATTGGTCAGAAGCATCGGCGAATATAATGTAGGACATGCGCTATCAAATTCGGGGTGACACGAAGTTTGCGCCCATCAGAGTCTCAATGGACATTACTTGGATTTTCAGCAGGGTTGGTGTAGAACTCGAACTCTTGAAGGTAGTATCACGAACCGATTATTGCACGAAATGCATATTCTGTTCTGGATAATCCCCCTGATGGGATGAGAATATAAAAACGTCTCCAATTTAACACCCCTCTCGCAGTGGAAACCCCTATTTGCAATTGACCGGGCCCATTTTTCTTGGTCTGACTCGGAGTCTTCCATAAACGCCGGCTTCTATCTCGCCGTCATTGTCAACTGGCGGATAATTCCTGCTTTACGAAGGATGCAATTCGTTTTCCCTTCCCCTTTTTCACTAGTTGAGAGGCATCAGATTTTCTCTTCTTCCTTTGCTTGACCCGCCAGAATTTGGATGCCTTCCCCTTTCCGATATTCTTAGAGCGCGCCATAGAAATGGCAATGTGGCCGATAACGACCCGGATGGCCCGAGATATATCATCGGATCCCAAAACTGTCTCGAGAAACGGCACTAAGTGCCTGTGCACATCAGATAACATTCTCACCTTATCTTGTGGTGACTCCCAACCACAAGCACAAAATCACTACCAACCAAATCCAACAAAACAACTCCATGTGTAACGAGAAGGGGAAACCTTGTGATATTAATAAGGGTCGGCGTTACAGAGGGCCTCAAGAATTTGTGCACATTAGGGATCCATGGCTAGAAACTCTCCTCACTTGTAAAGAGGTGACTCTGGACTTATAATGCACGGAAAAGGAAAAGTTTAAGAACGGGTTGCCTCCCGAAGGCGCTATGTTTAATGTCGTTAGCTCGTGACCACGAATCTCAGCATTAACGGGGACTCGAACTCATATGATCGCTTACTACATTTTAAATCTGGCTTCTTTGTCAAAGGAATGATCTGCTTGTCACGCAAGAGCTTCAGCCTCCATAATACGGCTTCAATGTCGTTTGGGTGGTATTTGTGAATGTGCCTTTCTCGGGATGTGTGACAACGCGTGTAAAAAGACCTTGATCATAGTGAAGGCGGACCATGGACTTCAATTTCGGAAAGAGCTTTGGCGGGGTGAACAAAGAACTTGTTGTCCTCACCGTGAACTCCTTTACGGTAATGTGTTTTCGTGCCATGCTTTAGTCTTTCGCTAAATCACGGGCATTTTCATAAGCTTCGTTCCTGAATTCGTCTAGTTCGAGTTGGAGGCGATCGCTTCCTCGCCCGGCCAATGTACTATCATGTTTAAGCGCGGAAGGTGGCCCGGTGAAACGTGCTCCCAATTCTCTTTGGAAGATAAACACGGCTTTACCATAAGCGATTACGAGCGGTGACATACCTGAAGGGTTTTAAATGATGTGCGATGCGCGAGTGCATCTTCCGTCTTTTAGACCAATCCTTTACGGGTACATTAAGCGTGTTCGAGGAATGGACTTGATTTCTCGTTTGATACCTCACCTTGTCCGTTTGGTATGGGTGGTATCACGAGAGATGTGCGATGGCGATACCCATTACTTTTGCAAAACCTTGTCAATTACCTTATTGCAGAAATGGGTACCATTATCTATGATCAATGCTCGAGTTAAGCGTGAGAATATGTGGCTACGCGGCGAGCCCCACGACCTTGGTATCGTTGATGCGTGTAGAGTTGCTTCCACCGCTGAGACATAGTCTACTCGACAAGATGTATAGTTGAGTGTACGATGCGGAAGTGGTCCCGTGAAATCTATCCCCATAAATCAAACAATTCGACCTCCAAAATGGGATGCATGGGTGGCTCGTCCTTTCTAGAGATGTTCCCCATTCGTTGACATTTGTCACAAGTGGAAACGAATTGATGAGCATCTTTAAATAAGGTAGGCCAGTAAAAACCTTATTGAAGCACCTTGGCTGCTGTTCTCTGGCCACCAAAGTGTCCACCACATGGTAGAGTGTGACAATGGTTGAGTCTTTTGTGCATTTCATCTTCGAACACATCTCCTTATCACGATCGGCCGATTATACGTAAAGAATTGGCTCCTCCCAATAGTAGTGTTTCAAGTGTGAGAAAAACCTCTTTTTCTGCTGATAGTTAAATTCCGGAGGGACTACTTTAGCCACCAAATAATTCACATAATCTGCGAACCATGGAACTGCCCTCTTGTCCTCAATAGCTAAGAGTTTCTCATCTGGAAATTCGTCATTCACTGGAACATCATCTCTAGCCCCTTCCTATCGTGAAAGATGATCTGCTACTAGGTTTTAAGTGTCTTTCTTGTCTTTAATCTCTACGTCGAATTCTTGCAGCAAAAGGACCCACGGGTGTCGGGGTTTGCATCTTTCTTGGTCAACAAGTACTTAATGGCAGAACGATCAGTGTGCACCATGACCTTGTTGCCAATCGAATATGGCTGAATTTGTCGAAGCCAAGGAGCCATTGGCGGCCGAGTTCTTTTCTGCAGCCAGTGGCATGGTCGGTTGGGCATCATTCGAGGTTACGCGCAGTGGGTGCAGAAAGATTTTCTCATTTCTTCCCCGGCACTCCCAATCGCGAAGTCTTTGGTGTCACACATAGGATTCGAATGGAAAGGACTAATCAGATTGCCTATGATGGAGCTGAAACCAACTTATCCTTCAACAGAAAAGAATACAGCCACAAACACTTTGCGAATCAAACTCAAATTGGATCCATGGACGAAGGTTAGACAACATTTTGCAATAAAATGCATGAAGCGCTGTAAAATCAGCGTGCCTAAAGCTTCTAATCCCTTTGCGATGAGATTAGGTAACTTTTTCAATTGCTTCAATCTCTTGACCACATCTGCACCTCTATTCCTCGTCTTTGAAATCGATGTAAAGTACAATACCCTCTTGTACCATGAGTGGCGCTACCAATTGAGTACTAAGTTGATCTACTTCACATCTTATCAAAACTGATCTCAAATTCTCCAGACAGTTGTCAAATGAATTACCTAATACCGAGAAATCATCCATGAAGATTTCGATTGTCTTCTCAACCATGTCGGAGAAGATGGCCATCATATATCTTTGAAAGGTGCCCGGTGCATTGCACAGTCCAAAGGGCATCCGCCTGAATGCGAATGTACCATAGGGACATGTGAATGTAAATCTTTCTCGATCTTCGGGGCTATAAGCGATTTGGTTGTGGCCGAATTATCCATCAACAATAGTATTCATGACGACTAATCGATCCAACATCGATCTAGAAATGGCAATGAAATGATCTTTTCGAATTTGGCTTTGTTCGATTCCATTAATCAATGCAAATCCTCACGGTGGTATTCTCGAAGCGTCAATATGTTGTTCTCGGTTCTTGTTTGTTGTTCCTCTGCTCTTGGTACCATGAACTATTCTTGTAGCATGCGAAATGGATAAATCACCCGATCTCTAGCCATTTAAAACCTCTTTCATTGTCAGTTTAACCTCCTCTGCGCTTCCCTTTGAGGTTCTTCCATCTTCTAGTAAAATTCGATGCATGCACATAGAGGCGAATCCCTTTTAATCGGCTAGAGACCATCGAGTGCATGTTTGTGATCTCGAAGGACCACCTCAATAACTTCTCTTCACTATTGCAGTCAAAGATCTTTAAAGGATAATCAACTGGTAATTAGATTCTATTCCAAGGTATGCATACTTCAAATGGCTAGGTAGAGGTTTTTGTTCCATCTTAGGTGGTTGCTCAACCGATGGGACCAGCGTTTTAACTCCTTCGCCTAGAGATTTGAAGTATTTCCTTCTATTGTGTCCGAAAGAGTCCATCCATTTAACATATTCTTCTGCTTCTTCGCTCAGGTTCTCAGACTCATTCTCCACTAGGCTAGTCTCCAAAGGTCGGTGAGACCGCCCATTCAAACCTTATAGCCTCTCTTATTTACCGCCATGAAGCAAGTATGCACTTCTGCTTGAGATTGTCTCATTCTTCCAAATAAATTGAACTTTCGCCGTCTTCTTGTACTCTCAATTTCGGTTCTCCTACGAGACATCAATCATTCTCTGCATTGGCAATAAAGCGATTACAGATTATGGGAATTTCTTTATCTTCCTCCATATCGTCTGATAGAAATCTGCTTTGGGAAGATAAACTTGTCGGCCTTTACTAAGACGCTCTTCTATTATCCCTCGGATGCTTCAAGATGCATCGCGGTGAAGTGTGGTAATAGTTAGTAGGGCCTCACCTAATCCCAAACGTTTGAAAATGGATAAGGGCATAAGATTAATGTTGGCACCTAAATCACATAGGGCTCTCACCGAAGATAGCATTTCGATGGTGCGAGGATAGTGAAGCTTGCACGGGTCCTTGAGGGGCACTGCGGCGGCTTTCTACGAAGTATGGCCTTGCATTCCTCGGTTAGGTTAGCGTTTCGAAATCATTAATCTTCTCTTAAGGATAGGATGTCTTTCATAAATTTTATAACTAGGCATACGCTCTGGGACAGTGACAAATGGGATATTGATGTGTAGCTTTTAAACACTTCCATGAATTTAGTGAGCCTTATCCGGCAATGCTTCTTTAGGCCTTTGTGGATATGGGTTAATTGGGTTGGCCTTTAGCCGAGTAGAGTTGTCTGGTTGGTTCTTCGAGGTTGTTCTTCTCCTCATCTTTGCTTTGGGGATGACCTTCTCGATCTCTTGTTCTACCATGGGGTTTGTAGTATGTGCAATTCCTTCCATACCCGACGCAGGCGCTTTAACATATTCATTTCCATCTACTGCTTGGGTTTACTTACAGATTGCTTGGTAATGAACGGCTGCTGCGATTCGATAAGTTTGCCATTTGACCCATTTGCCTCGAATTTCTCATTTGTCTTTATGGTTATTCAAGCGGGTTGCCTGCTGCTTTGCATATTTGCCTTGGTCTCATTCATGTGAGTGGGAGGTTAACATGTCTGAAGGAAAGCGTTCTAAGTCCACCTTTTTCTCGGAGGTGGTTCACTAGCTGGTTCGATGGCATATTATTTTGATTATTCCTCCACCGTCCATACCCTTGACTATTCGAACTCAGTTCGATTATTGCATACCCTTGGCCTTGATTTGACTCGTTAATTGTTTCCCCATGCATCGCTAGCTGCTGTGATTGATTCTGTTGGGCTTCTGAGCACATGGAACTTTATCTACAGTTTGATTTCTGTTTGACATTACATTGCTATTGTCTTGTCCTCCACGAATTCACCTGACTCCGTGGGTTGAATGTATGGCATTTCTTTGTACCTTCTTTGTCTAGTCAGCGCGTGGTGTGCAACTATGATTAACAGTTATTGAGACCTCATTCTCTGTGCCACCCGTGGCTTTAAGCTGGTGTAGTTTTCTCTCTGGGCCAGCGATTTCGTGTTGGTTCACGGCATCTTCGGAATCTCATAGGCTTGGTCGTGGTTTCTTCATTAGTGCTCCTCCGGCCCGGGGCATGATCAACTGTTCTAGTCGCGTTCCTCGGCCCATTATAGAGTATAGACTTGCATCATCTGGTTGGTACGTGATGCGGGGCACTTTCTCAGTAGTTCGTGAAATCTGTCCCATGCCTCTGCTAGGTTCTCCCCCTCTAGTTGCCCAAAAGTATTGATCTCTTGCCGCAGTTGTCTGATTTTCGAAGATTAGGAAGGCTTGGTCGGGAATTTTGCACTAAATTCGTTCACGGGTGTGGAATGGTGGCTGACTTGTTAGCCAGTGCTTGCTGATCACCTGAGTGAGGTGGAAAAAGCCTCAATTTGAGAGTGCCTCCTGGTGACACCATTGTACTTGAGTCATTGTCGCGGACTTCAAGGAAGTTGGTCAGATGCATATTCGGGTTCTCATGGGTTAGTCTATGAAACAATATATTCTACTGACATCTTGTAATGTCACGACTTATTTCGAAGTTGTTTGCCCTAAATGGTGTGAGTCGTCGATGGTATGAACAAGCGTGAGGCGAGGAGTGCAAACTCTTCTAGCAACATGTATGGATCATCACGGCTGCTATAAACGACACAGGTGCTTGATTCCTTCCATGATTACCATTGTTTTCTACGGGGCTCGTTTTTGCTCAATACTCGAGATCTATATGCATTATCACCCATGTTTGCTAAATTTACGTCTGTTGGTTCTGTTCTCGGCGTATTTTGGCGTGGGATAACTACGCTCAGATCAAACAGGAGTGTTGGTTGTCACGGTCGTCGTCGCATGTACTCTTGAAACTTAAGCGCAATCACACACGACTGTAATACCAATTACACCGACCGCGCAATAACAAATAAAAACAAAAAATTTAGGAGTAATATCAATTGCTTTATTCTCTATATCAATCTAAACTGTCCCAGCAACGGCGCCAAAAACGACGAGCGAAAGCGCGGTGTGTAAAATGTACGCCCTGTAATGCGCGGGTGCAGCGTCGCCCCAGTAATATAGTGTACTCATGAGTACGGATATCGATCCACGAGGGACGAGGTGTATTGACTCAGGGTTACGCTTTTTAGATAATATCACGAATAGTCGATTTTTTTGAAGGTAATTAAGTATGTGAATTTCGACTAAGCGTGATTCTAATGGTGCGGTATTGAAGACTAGGTTATGTCTCCCCACCTTACTTTTAATGGATTATTTCTTAAAGATATTATTATTCAATATATTTATCATTTGTCAATGGCGAGGTGATCTTACTTACAAGATATCCTCTCTCGAGGTATATCCGCCTATCTCGTGAATAGAGTTGAGTATATCTCTATCCTACTCAGTATTTCGAGATGCTTAGATGTTGATACAACCCCGAATGCCACGCCCGGGATCGGAATATCTCTGTTCTGTGAATCAGAAGGCACAGCTCTACCGAGATCCACTAGATAATCTCATGCCGAATCACCGGATCTCGGTGTGATTATGCCAATGTTGTGAGACATCACCATATAATGAAATCATAGATATAGAGCGGTGCAAACAAATTGATTAACAATGAATAATTTAAAGTACTAAACTTTTAATCCATTGACATAATGAGTTGACATAACCACAAATATAGATCTAGAACATACTGAATGAGAAAATGAAAATGTTTAATCTTAAAAACATCATTTTAATATCCAAAAATGAGAAACAATACAAATCACGGGCACTTCTTGATACATTAATCACTTCTTTGCTCACGGAATTTCAATGCCCTCGTTAAATCTGCCTCGATGCGGGTGAACCATTGAGATTGCTTTAAATGATGAGGTGCGGATCGAGTGCGACGTCGCGGCGTTGCAGCGTCGCTGACGTTAAACAATAGCGGCGATTGGCGTGGCGACTCTGATTGTTATTGACTTGTAGTGGTTGATGGCGTCGGCGGCGTTGGAAGAATCCTGGCGATGGGGGCGTCACACGGCGTTGAAGACGTCCCGCGATGTGCGACACTCACGCATTGCTCTCCATTGCTCCCGATTGCTTCCACGAGTTTGCTCTTTTCATCGCCTTTTTGCATTCAAGATAAGTCATACTGGAATATCATAATTTGAAAAATACATATTTAACCTTAAAATACTCGCTAAAACCTAGAAAGAAGACACGGGTATACTATGAGTGTTTGAGCTCATCACACCCCAGGAGCTTAATTTCTTGCTTGTCCCAAGCAAGAATGGACCTCGACAGGTTATACACACGAACTATCTTGAAACTAACACTAAGACAATGTTGCACATGCTGAGAAATAGGGGATCAATTTGGACCGACTCACACTGCTGTTGTTTTGCTCGAAGTTCACAAGATGCATACAGATGTTTGACTTTCGGAAAACTCAGTTGAAATAGGTGGAAGTGACTAGTGCCTCAAATTCCATGGTATTCAATAACTTTCCAACCTATGTGCGTATAATGAATGACCTCCAGTGGATGCCTAGGTTAGAGCACCCCAGACTTAAGCTCGACTCCACTTTTCTGACTTGGAAGAAGCTAACTAGGAAAGGATAAGAACGCACCCTTTTTTATTCATGTCAAAATACCTAAGAACTTCTAAGTACCTAAAAGAAATTGAAGAAGACTTAGTGCGAAGTTTTAGATGGTGTTCACATAGCGGGGATCCATTGGTGACTCCACCGATTGGTTAAGGGCAAGGCATTAAGTTCCCTTCAAACTTCACCCAGAACACTCGACAAACTCGATGGCCACTAGGTTGTGGAAAAATCCATCTTACATCCCATGGCCAGGCGAGTGAAGTCAATGACTCCCAGCCAGTTGGCTTAGGGCATTAGGCTTTAGAAAATCCCCTAGGGTGTGCGGGTTCAGTTGGATGATGCGGCTTATTCTAATTCACAAGACTCTTTTGACTTTTTCTTCTCTTTTTTTTTTTTTTTTTTTTTTTTTTTTAGTTGGGGCTCAATGGCAATCCTCTTTTGATAGGGTGTCCCATCACTTAGATGGTTAGAATCTCGGGGTTTGTCGAACCTTAGTAGTTGATCTAGGCACCCTGCGTACCACAGGTCGATGGTGTGTGATTGGTCCCGGCAATGGCGCCAAAAACTTGACAGGCCGAAAACGCGGTGTGTAAAATGCTCATGTAATAGCAAGTGTGTCGCTAAAGTAATAATATAAAGTGTACGCGTAGTACGGATATCGATCTGAGGGACGAGGTGTATTGACTACAAAAAGGTTCTGCTTTTAGATAATATGCGAATAAACGATTTTTCGAAGGAAATTGAGTATGTAGATTCGATACGCTATTGATTCTAATGAATTCTGAAATTGTGAAGACTAGGGTTATGTCTCCCCATCACGTTCAATGGATTATTTCTTAAAGATATTGACTATTCAATATATTTATAAGTTGTCGATGGCGGTGATCTTACTTTACAAGACTGCTCTCTCTCGAGGTATATCACTTTATCATGAATAGAGGTTGAGTATATCTCTATCCCAACTCAGTATTCTGAAATGCTTAAATGTTCTAACCCCAAATGCTATGCCAGGGATGAATATCTCTATTTAGATCAGGCGAAATTTGCTCCTGAGATCTGGATAACCTCATCTCTCGAATCTCAGGATCTCAGGTGTGATTATGCGATGTTGGCCGGGCATCAACATATAATGAAATCATAGATATAAGCAGTCTAATAAATTGATAAACAAGCTGAATAATTTAAAGTCTTAAACTTTAATCCATCAACATATAGAGGGTTCGACATAACTACAGATATAGATCTAGAACATGCGAATGAGAAAATGAAAATGTTTAATCATAAAAACATCATTAATCTCAAAATGAAACAATACAAATCACGGGCACTTCTTGAATACGTATCGCTTCTTCCGTGCATTTAATTGCCTTCTCGTTCGTGCGCCTCCCCCCATCTCCACTCAGTGAACCATTGGTGCTTTAAATGATGAGGTCACGGATCCGTCATTTGTCAGCGACATTGCAACATCGCGGTAGACGCGGCGTTGAGGCGTCGGCGTTCGATTGTTGACAATGTGTTGTTGCGTCGCTGACGTTGGGCGTCCTGGCGATGGAGGTGGCGGCGTTTGAAACAATCTGGCGTGGAGGCGTCGCTGGCGTGGCAATACTCGCATTGCTCTCCGTGCCGTTGCACCACAGTTTGTGTCTTTGCATGTTCTACTTTGCATTCACCGACTTCGAAGTCATACTCAGATAACAAAAACGAATACATATTTAACACTAAAATAACGCTAAAAACCTAAAGAAGAAGCGGGTATACTATGAGTGTTTAATGAACACCTCATCAGTTTTATGGTACTAAGAACTTATACTTATCTGTGAGGAGGAATTGCCAGTGATACTATGAGCTAATAATGTACATTACTTTACTCTTATTATTAATTGGTTCTTATCTTAACTCCATTTGACTACCTATTTGTTAATAAGAAATGAGTAGGACAAAGCACAATAAATGTCCAGAAGGTATGAGTCTGATGCGAGGTCTTGTATAGCCTGACGAAGTGCGAAGCACTAACGAGAATTAAGTTATATTGGGAGAAATGCAAAGAGTACTAAATGTGCTGCATTACGGTGGAAGAGTGTCATCCTTAACCCAATCGATGCTTGAAGTACTATCATTTTGTATGAGGTGTCGTCATTATTATCAGTTAAGCAGTCTAGTTATGTGTGTTCGGGAGGGCATTAAGTTTGCCAACATGAACTATTAGTGAAAGCGAAGTGCAGTCTAATTTTTCCTTTACTTTACAAACATGAATGGGCCATTTCATACACTTATAGGATCCTCATTAGTCTAATAAACAAGTCCTCGGAATAGACCAAAATAAACAAAACACATAAATCTCGCCTTTGCAACCAGTATACACCATGTAACCTTTACTCTTATTCTGGCGTAGGCGCTGCGACGTAGCGTTGCTGTACGGCGTGCAGGCTAGCCAAATCCTCCTTCTTAGCCACGACGCGGCGTGGACAGCCTGCCTTATGCGTGGGAACTGCCCCTTAATGCGTGGGATCCCTACATTGCACTTGATGTAGGACCCTCGAAATTGCCTAGATTTTGCTCATTTTGTCCATTTCTAAGTGTCCAACCAAAAACCCTAAAATAATCCAAGCATCTTTAAAGCAACTCCGAAAGTGTGTTATAGTAAGACGAAACCAAACATTAAGAATTTAATTAGGGTTTTCAAACCTAAACTCAAATACTTGTAAGTTAGATTATTTCTCTTTTAAACATATAATCATACATCATAAACCAGAATCCCATACTCATCACTTTTTTGTAGCTGGGTTTCAGCCCTTGATTCTAAACTGGCGAAGAGTTAGCAGACTAATGTCATAATAATCATTACCAAAGCTATACAAACCCATAGTATCCATACTTTCCATACAAAACCATAATGATCCATACACAAATAGTTTCCATACCTTTCTTGGCTTCCTTCATATTCTTCTTCTCTTCCCCATCTACTCATATATTTGGTTTTTGCTCTCCAGTATGAAGGGTGACTCCAGTCTTATCTCCTTTTTTCTAAATTTCCTTTTATTGCACTTTGATCCTCCAACTCCCTTCTATTTGCACCACAAGTTATGTCATTTCTATAATAACCCCACATCTTCTTATTTTATGACTTTTATGTCGTTTGACAAATTCCACTTTTCCTGTATCTTATACAAATTAGGTTTAGAAATTTTCACATAGCAATATAATATTAAAAAAATTTCAAGTTGCACTTATAATATACCTAATTATATTTAAAGCATTCTGGATTGTATTTTGGGGTGTTACATTTGTAAATAAATATGCTAGATTATCACTGGACCTTCTATGTTACACATTGATTTCACCATTGTTCTAAAGTTCATGAGTATAGAAGAATTTTGGTGAAATGTACTTAATTCGATCACCTTTAATACATCCTCCTTTGACTTGCGCAATACACGCAACATTATCTACATATAATACCGTTGGTTTGTTCTTGATAGAAGATAATCCACATGATTTTTAATGTAATTGTATCATGGATCCTGACCACGAACATATTCTCGACTAGCATGGCAAGTATTTTTGAATTGTTAGAGGAGGTGGCCACCATTGTTTTTACTAACCTCAGAGATACTTGATGTACCATAGAAGTAAATATGTCTTATGCAGCGGTCAAACATGAAAGTTAGGAAAGATAGCACATTTGCATAACCGAAAAATTATGGTTCCAATGTTTTGGAATAAAATAATCCAATGTTACATGTCCCACGGAGAGATCTTAATACATGTTTAATTTCGTTCCAGTGCCTTTTAGTTGGAACTAAAGCGTATCTTTGTTGATAAAATTAATCGAAAGCAGCGTCGGGTGAAATTATTATTTGCAAGATACATTAGTGCATAAATTGCGAGATAATAATTCATAACAGTAAGTAAGTTTATTCATTTTCTTCTTTATAGGCGAGAAAGCGGATCTTTAGTCACTTCAAGTAACCTAACAACCATGGGAACTAAGGGTGTGATTTATCCATATGAAAGTGCTTGAGCTTTTTTGTATATGTTTGATTAGTGGATTAATACACCATCCCGACGATGCTTTCGATCTGCGGATCAAAGCAGTATTTTGTTTTCCCAGATCTTTCATTTCAAATTCCTTCTTTAAGTAGTCAATTGTTTTGATGAGCTCTTTAAAGTCTCAGTAAAATTCAAATCATCCACATATACACTAATAGTACAAATCCGGTTGCTACTGTGATAAAAACGCATGGGCAAATTGAAGTATTCACATATCTTCTTTGGCGAATCTTGGCTTAAACAATTATACCACATTCGGCAATTGTTTAATCCATATAAAGATCGTTGTAACTTGATTGAATACATGCTCCGTGGTTTTGATTCATTACTTGGGTCAATTTGAATCCTTGAGTTTTCATATACATTAGTAGCCCGATAAATCCATATAAATAGGTTGTGACTACATCCATCAGTCGCATATCAAGTCCTTTCGGAGACCGCTAAATATATTAAATAACGAAATGTAGTTGCATCCATTACGGGAGAATACGTCTCCTCATAATCAATTCCATGTCTTTGTGAGAAGCCTTGAGCCATAAGGCGTGCTTTATATTACACGATTTCATTTTGCTCATTTTGCTCATTTTGCTTTTATACAAAGATCCATCGATATACAACAGGTTTTTATATCTTTAGGTGTTTGAAAAACTGGTCCAAATACCTCTCATTTAGCCAGTGATTTTAACTATTTTTGAATTGCTTCTTTCCATTTTAACCAATCATTTTGACGTCGACATTCATTCATATTTTGTGGCTTCTGATCTTCATCATTGCTTATGATGTCCATAGCCACTTGGAAAGAAAAAGCATTATCTATAAGGGTAGTATTTCGATCCCATATTTTTTCCCTTATGTATATAATTAATAGATATCTCTTCATTGTTATATACTTGTACAATCTCATGAGATAATTGTTCAATTGATGCCTCTGCAGGGGTTATTAGTTCATCATTTAATCCTTTCACATTTGTATGCTCTTCAGGAGCATTGAATTTAATATTTTTCCTTTTTCTAGGAATTGTATCTTTTGAGCCAATAAGTCGTCCACAATTTAATTGTGGCTTGGTAATAGCTATCTTATATTTCAAATTTCCCATTGGAACAAACAATCTTGGGATATTTAGGAGTGGTATATCTTAGATTTGTAACCTTTGTTGAATCGATAAATGCATCGAACTGTCGATTTATAAGATTTTGTAAATGAATTATCTTTTGGACCTCTAATTCGATTGCTTTGGCAGGGGTCAAAGATAAGAAAAATATGATTCAGTCCATGTAATTTCTTGTCATTCTTCTAAAATTGGCTTTTCTCCCCCTAATGACGGGAAAACATCTTTATTAAAATGACAATTTGCAAATTGAGCAGTAAAAACCTCACCTATGAGAGGCTCAATATAGTTAACAATAGATGGAGATTGAAAACCAACATAAATACCAAGACGGCGTTGAGGACCTAGTTTAGTCTGATGAGTGGGCCTCAGGGGAACATAAACAGTACAACCAAAAATACGTAAATGTGAAATATTATGTTGATAACCTAGAACAAGTTGTAATGGGGATAAATCTTGAATGGCTGTAGGACGAAGGCGGATTAAATTCGCGACATGAATAATAGCATGCCCCCATGCCGATAAAGGCAATTTTGTGTTCAAAAGTAATGGTCTAGCATTTAATTGTAGACGTTTGATAAATGATTCAGCCAACCCATTCTAAGTATGAACATGAGCAATTGAGTATTAAACATCTATTCTAATGGACATACAATAATCAAGGAAGGCTTGAGATGAGAATTCACCAGCATTATCAAGACGAATTGTCTTGATAGTATGATCAGGGAATTATGCCCTGGGCCGAATTATCTGGGCTAGTAATATGGAAAATGCAACATTCTAGGTAGAAATAAGGCATACATGAGACCATCTAGTGGACGCATAAATTAAAACCATAAAATAACGAAAAGGTCCACTATGTGGGTTAATAGGCCCACAAATATCCCCTTGAATAGTTCTAGAAATGTAGGGGATTTAGACGCAGTCTTTATAAAAGATGGTCTAATAATTAATTTTCCTTGAGAACAAGCAATACAACTAAAATCATGAGATTTTAAAATTTGTCTTCTCGTTAATGGATGTCCGTTAGGATTTTGAACTATATGGTGCATCATTGAAAGTCCCGGGTGTCCAAGTCGTTCATGCCATAGTAAAAATGCTTTTGGGTCATTGAACTTCTAGTTCATGACAGTATAAGATTCAAGAGGTCTATTATTTGTTTGATATAATCGATATGATGAAGAAATCAATTGTTTCAAGATTTGTTTTGCCCGATGTGAGTAAATACTCCTCCATTATGATTCATAGTTTCAATGTGATATCTATTTCAGTGAATATCCTTGAAACTAAGTATATTTTGATTAGATTTATTAGAATAAAGGGCATCATCAATTTGAAACTTGGTTCCATTAGACAGAACAATAGTAGCTCTTCCGAAGCCTTTAATTAGGTCAACGGGACTTGAGATAGTTTGAACATTAAATGGAACTAAAGTTAAGTTTGAAAAATATTTTTTATCACATAAAATTATGTGAGTTGTGGCACAATCAACAAGACATGCATATCCAGGAGAATGATCCATATATCTTCAAAAGAAAGATAAAATTTAAATAGAATAACTCATTTTGTATTAAATATGTAATAAAAAGTAACATAATAAGCATATATGTTAATCATAGCACACATTGCCATAACCAATCAAATGGTCAATTTTTCCACTTGGATCTTTAAAGAATTAAGAGATATCAAAATAAGTTAAAGGTTGTAACGCCCTGAAAATGCCCTAACAGTTTTATAACATGTTCAGGGTGTAAAATAAATTAAATTATATTTTTCTGGAGTTTAAATGGCTAAAAACGAAAATTGATAAAAACCCGAAAATTTTACAAGAGTAAAAAATAAATTGGTAAAAATGTCAAATGAGGACCTAAGGGTCATAAATGAAGAGTGTAGTTGCCAAAATGAAAATGAAATGAAATAAAGTAGAAATGAAAGTGAAATGAAGCTTTTAAATGAGAAAAAAGAAGAAGAGAAATTATGAATTAATGTGTAGCCAAACATGGCCTTAGTCATGTAATGGACAAAAGACCAATTTTTGGTCTTTGAATGCCATAACCCACATTTTAGGCAAAGGGAGAGGAAGAGCTGGGAGCTGCGCTCACGGTTGAGGAAAAGAGATGCGAACTTTGATTTTCACATAGGATCTATTAGTAATAGTGCTCTAGGCCTATTGAATGGACATGATATTTTGCCTGTTATGAGAATTTATTTATTATGATGATTTGCTTGTTTATTATATAATGTCCTTGAATAATATTATTAATTATTCTAAATATCCCCCTGTCGGTTATTGTTATGGGAATATAATGAATTAAAAGATAGTATAGTTTGATTATTCATGGGATGAATATGTGTATGAGATACAATCAAATTTATATCTATTTATTGAGAACAAATATTGGGCGAGACCCGTCTTGAGATTAATACATGGATCAAAGTCATAGCAATCTCTAATAGTTGTGTCATTGAATCCTTTGACACGAGATCGCTATAGTTCTCAGCAAGGAATGTTGTGTTTTGATATAATCAAAGCGTTGTCTTTGATCGGATGACTATAAAGGATATACTTGAACATAATAAAAATTATGTAGTGAGATATGGCTGATTAGATGGAATTTGTCCCTCTTATTATAAGAGAGATATCTGGTCCCTGACAATTGAGGCGAAATGCATGGCCGTGCTCAAATGAATTGATGGAGATCAATGTCATTTGTTTAGTCGATCTAATTGGGTTTGAGTAATCAAAAGATATATGATATAAGGTTGACTTTTGTCCATGCCTTATAATACATCCAAGATATCATGAGACAAAAGGATTATGTCATTAGCTATATTAAGGTTGTCTCGGATCACTTGAGCTTTCATTTAGCAGGTAGTGTAATGTCTTGCTGAGGCCACTTATGACTTGTAGGATCAAAATGTGATGCAGGCCTCGCCAATGTTAATTGAACCTATAGAATTCACTTTTATTAAACAATAATACTTGATTATGGTTTTTCGCTCTCTATAATAAATTCATTTATTACATAACGGTTATAGTTTTACGTAATAAATTCATTGTATAGCAGTTATGATTTTACGTAATAAATTCGTTTTATTACATACTTGAGTTATAGTTACGGTTATGGTTAAATATTTAATTAGTTTCCTTATCGAGATAGGATTTGAATTTAAATTATTATTTAAGCGTTTAAATATATAATAGAATTCAAGTTTAGTGAAACCCTAGAAGACTTATATAAATATATATGTGAGACATATATATTTGTGTGTGGTGTCTTTAAAGGGAACCAACCTAAAACGGAGAGAAAGAAAAGCCACTAATTTCGTTTGAGAAAACGAACACGAACTAGCGATCAAGAAATCGTTTATTATTTGTTCGTGTGTGGATGCTGTAGGGGTAGTCGTTTTGGAGAAAGCGACACCTTTGAAGATCCGAACAAACCCAGGCGCAAACTTTTGAGGTTGGCGAATCGATCTACAAGGGTAAGTTTCGTTTACCCTTATTAGTTTTTATGAAACGCGTATGATCTTTGGTGGGTTAAGGGATAAAAATTTTGATCATTTTGCATTTATATTCCAAATGATTGGATATTCATCCTAAACCTTGATGGTATCAAACCACTTCATTTTCATAAAAATCGATAATACCATATTGATCATATGTATGTGATGTATATGATTCTGGCATGTTTTGCGTTTTTGAATATATGTGATATTATGGTTTGTGCGAACGACATAGTTAACAGGTTTTGTTAAGGTATTAATTGATTGAATCCGAAACCTAAAAGGATTCGTTAATATGATTAAGAATCCGAATGGGATATTGCCATTAAAGTGTTTAATAGCATGTTATATGATTATGGCTTTGTCTTAATCAGATTAATACATGGACTGAATTCATATATCAATTCTGATTTATCAATGATTGTTTATGGTGGTACGAAAAATAAACCGTATGTGTAATGAGATTACATAATATGCTGTTTTAATGTGATTTTGATGGCTTTCGGCTTATTCAAAAATTTATTGATGAGATCAATGAAAATTTTTATAATATGCTGTTTTAATGTGATTTTGATGGCTTTCGGCTTATTCAAAAAATTTATTGATGAGAATTTTAAAATTTATCAATGAAAATTTTTTGAGACGAAACTCTAATGTTTCTTAAAAGAAAAAAGAAAAAAAAAAATTTTCAAGGGCACTGCCCCGATCCCGTAGCAGCTCAGCGTAGCACCTTATGAATTTAATTGGTTTTAAACATGCGCCTATTATAATTTATTTCTTTTAATGCAAATTGTTTATGCTATATGATAACATAATATATTTTGCATGTTATGTTGCTTCACATGGTGCACAGTATGGCCTTTTAGACCAATGTGTTTGGCAGGTTATTATTATTATTATTTTTACAAGGGTTGTAATTATTAAATACGGCTTGCATGCCGTTTTTGTTTTATTGTAATTTTATTTTACTATTAGTAGTATTTATTTAATTATTGTAATAAAACGAGACAATGCGAAGCCATTTGAAGTCATGCAATCCAACCATGATGATGGAGGAACTGAGTGTCTATGCGCGAGTTGGTAGTCAAATCTGACATCATAAGACTCTTGTCTATTTAGGCATGGTATTGGTCTTCATGTTGAAACTATGGAGATCAATCTGAATCGAAAACCATCTTGTGACACATTTATTATATGCATGTATGTGTATGATGTTACATAGTATGTGATACTAGATGTATGATGAGATCTATTAATTGAAAATTAAATCAATCAAGATCCCCTCACATAAAATTTAAAGTTAACATGTCATCCATATTTAAACACTTGTCAGGCCTTTATCACCTTAATGTGAGTTTCTACCAAAAGTAGAAGTACATTAGGTTACATTAGAGACAAGATGAGTAATGAATTGCTACCCATATGTTTAAAAATGGTTTAACTTTGTGAGTTATCAAAAACGGTTTTGTTTATTAAGCATAAGATGGGATTTAAACATATTAGGGACATATGATGTCAAAATCATAAATATCTAAGAGTTATGAAGGATGTGTTGGTAAGAGAGTTACCTACCTAAATAACTTAATTTTTTAAGTGTCATGCGAAAGCTGACTTAAAGTTAAGTAAAATATGGATCTTAGCTCACTAGATTAATATGATTATTCTTGAGGGTTGTTAATTTAGTGAGAAATTTTCATAATCAAAATACTTATCAAACTTTGCATTCATTGTAGATGGCCAACAATAACAACAACAATTCTACTATGTCACTGCGATCAGTCCTTGAGAAGGATAAACTTACTGGGACTAACTTCCTTGGTAGTTTTGAGAAATTTGAGAAATTGTTCTCAAGCGAGAAAGGCTTTGTGTCTTGGATGAACCTGTCACGAAGAACCGGCGAAGATGTTTCTGGAGCTGAAGAATGCTTGTAGAGCATCATGTGTGACTACGTGGTGTTGTAGCGTCTTTGCTTTACCATGAGAGTTACGAACGAAGGATCACGGAAAATATGGAAGCTTATGATATGATCTCCAATCTTAAAATGTTCAATAACAAGCCGTAAAAAATTATGAGACTACTAAGAGCCTTTGCATTCTTGTAAGAGAAATTTGAGAAGTACTTAGTTAGTACTCGTGTTCTAAAATGAAAATTTATATTGAAGGCACCTTGATAAACCGTTCCATTAGGCAAGTTAGCGGTGATTTGATCTGAATTCACTTCACAGTGATTATGCTTGGTTATATGAACTATAACATGAGTGAAATGGAATGAGATCTGTCTCGAGAAGTGCATGTGTGCCAGTGGCAAAAATGTTAAATCAAACTGGCCATGTTCTGATGGTTCAAAGTAGAGAGGGATTCCCAGAGAAGAGCGAGGCAAGGGCAAGGGAAAGTCAAATGCTCAGCAACACAAACCTCAACCCCAAGGCTAAAGCCCAAGGGTGTTTGTTTCTTTTGCAATGAACACAGTCATTGGAAGAAAGCACAGTGTATTTGAGATCAAAGAAAAGAGAGACTGGTGAGACTGACTTGGTGTTTATGTTATGATTAATTTTCTCATAGTTCACACGGGTATTAGATCTTGGATGTGGATACATTGTACAAATGTCACGAGGCTCAAGGTAGACAAGCGAAGAAGGGCCGAAGTTGATCTACGAGTAGGCAATGGAGCAAAAAGTTGTTGCTTTAGTTGTGAGAGAGTTATGAACTTACTTTGCCTAGTGGGTTTTATTAGTTTTGAGACCGATTTATATTATGTTCCTACAATATGTAGGAATATTATTCGATTTCTTGTTTGGATAATGATGGTTTTCTTTATTATTAAGAATAATAATTTATCATGTTTCATAAAGACATGTTGTAAATGCACACATTTACGGGATGGTCTTATGTTTATGAACCTTCCAAAATTCCAACAATTCTCATATCACATAACACATAACTGCTAAAAATTTAAGTCCCGATGATTTAAAGTCAACCATCTTGGCATTGTCGCCTTGGCCATGCCAAATGAAGCATCTCAAAAACTCCATCAAGTTGGACTTTTGAATTCATTTGATTTTAGATCATATGATACATGTGAATCTTGTCTATTCGGTAAGATGACAAAGGATCCCTTTTCTTTGGACACGGTGAAGGGCGATGGTGTGGATCTCCTTGCATGCAGGATGTATGTGTGGACCATTAAGTTCGAATGGGGAGTTACAAGTACTTCATTACATTTCTTGATGACTTGGCGGATATGGTTATGTCTCTTGATGAGACATAAATGCGAAGATCATTGAAATGTTCAAATCTTTCAAGGTAATTGCAAAATCGACTTGGCGAAACCAGTCAAGGCGCGATGCGATCGGGTGGCGAATATTGAAACGAAATTTGATGACCATCTTAGAACTTGTGGAATCATTTCTGATTAACTCACTAGAACACCCACGGTGGAATGGTGTGTGCGAGGAGGGAGGGAATCGAACTTTATTAGATATGGATTCGATCTATAGTGAGTCAACGGATCTTCCATTTACCGCGCTAGTGAGTTATGCATAAACAATTTGCATTCACTAATGGTTCATCCCAAAAGCGGTTGAAAGACACCCATGAGATGTGGAATGGTAAAGCGGTTGCTCTTTTCTTAAGATTTAGGGTTATGAGAGCTTATATGAGAAGCGATCAGTTCAAATAATTTGGGCCGAATCGATAAATGTCTTTTGTGGTGTCTCAAAGGGATGAGATCTGCCACCACAATCCATGAACAAATCAATTTTGTTGCTCGTAATAGTGTCTTTCTAAGAAAGGGAATTTATTTCCTAAAGGAACAGGTGAGGTAGATCTGACTGAAAATTCCAGAACACAGATAACGTTGGTACATGGATGCTCATGGTGTTAAAACTATTATTGACCACCTCCTATATACAAAAATTCACGTAGATCACGATAGGATCGTCATGGGCGAGATATGGATTGCGTGTGATAACTATGATGTATTGTTAGTGGATCAAAATGAACCCTACCTATCGAGAGGCTATGTTGGATCATTTCTGAAATGGTTAGAGGCCATGAAGTGCAGGAGTCGATCCATGTATGATAATCAAGTATGGACCTTGATTGTTTTCAGTGCAAAACCATTTAGGTGCAAATGGGTTTTAAAAAGAAAACTTATGGATGTAAGTGCATACTTCTGGCAATTTGATTAAGGTTTCAAACAAACTCATGGTATGATGTGATGAAACTTTTCTTATTCATCCTTAGTCTGTTAAAATTCTTGGCCATATTATTTTCATGTGATTGGTTGGCAAATGGATGTTAAGCTGGTTCTTGCCGACTTACTTCAGGGGATGTAATGCGCGAGCCCATGACCTGAGAGGGGTTTTTGTCTGACCTAATAATTATTGTATGCAGCAAGATCATTTATGGTTTAGAGGCAGGCCTCGGAAGTGGAATCTTCGTTTTGATAAAATCAGTGAGGTTTGGATTTGTCGAAAATGAAGATGAGCCTTGTGTTTATGGAAAATTAGTGAGATGCGATTGTATTTACGGTCTTATATGTTGATGACATTTTACTCATTGGGAATGATATCCTACCTTCTTGAGTGTCAAGTCTTGGTTGAGGAGACTAACTAATGAAGGCTTATTCATTACTGTATCTAGGGATAAAGATGCAACAAAGATAGATCTAAGAGGCTGATTGGTCCTAAGTCAAAGTGCCACATAGACAAAAATCTTTGAAAGCAGTTTCGGTATGCGAGATTCAAGAGGATACTTGCCCATGTCTCATCAGTATTATCTTAGCAAATCTCGGTGTCCTAACCTACGGATGAAGCGAGAGCGGATGATAAAATTCCTTATGCATCAACCAATAGGTTCTATCATGTATGCCCGTGTTGTGCCTTTAGACCGGATCTTATCTTATGCTTTAAGCATAGCGAGTAGATACCGGTCGGATCCGGTGAGTCCAGCTGGGCCAATTTGTCGAACATTCTTAAATATGCGAGAGTCCTGAGGATATGTTCTGGTGTATGGGCGGATTGGAAGATGATGGTTGTAAATGGTTACACGAGGATCTGACTTTGTCGATGAAGATGATTTCGATCGCCGGTCGGGATATGTGTTTTGTTTAAAATGGTGGTGCGGTTAAATGGAAAAGTTAAACAAAAGCAAGCATTCTTGGATCTAAGCCCAGCTGAATACATTCACGGCATCACGATCACGTAGGAAGCGAGTTTAGGATCGAAGTTCATTCTTTTGACCTTGAAGTGGTTCCTAGCAGTACAAATCCTGTTGATGTTTATTGTGGCAATGATAATGGTGCTATTGCACAAGCAAGGAACCTAGATCACATCGATCAGACACATTCTTGGCGTTATCACTCATTAGAGAAATCATTGAGAGAGGGTGGCGTTAAGATATGCGAGTTCAATGGATGATAATATTCTTTGATCCATTGACTAAGCCTCTACCACAATAAGCATGATTGTCATGTAGGTTCATAGGTATTAGATACATTGATGAATGGGCTAGCGCGAGTGAAATTATTAATAATAAATCTCTAAACTGTGAATGGACATGATCTTCTTTATTTTGAGAATTTATTATTATGATAGTTGCTTATTTAATATATATAATGTCCTTGAATATTATTAATTACTAAATGTCCTTTGTCGGTTGATATTATAGGGAATAACAATGAATTAGATGATATAAGGTAGATGATATTCATGGGATGAATATGTGTATGGGAATACAAAATCAAAATTATATCTATTTATTGAGAACAAATATTAGACCGAACCCCGTCTTGAGATTAATACATGGATCAAGTCATAACTTAATCTCTAATAGTTGTGTCATTGAATCCTTTGACACGAGATCGCTATGGTTCTCGGCTTAAGGAATGTTGTGTTTTGATATAATCAAACGTTGTCTTTGATCGGATGACTATAAGGTTATACTTGAACATAATAAAATTATGTAGTGAGATATGAGCGATTAAAGATGGAATTTGTCCCTCTTATTATAAGAGAGATATCTCACAGTTTTCGACGATTGAGGCGAGAAATGCGTAGTGGGTGCTCGAATGAATTGATGGAGATCAATGTCATTTGTTTAATTCAGTCCTAATTGGGTTTTCGAGTAATCAAAGATAGAGCGATATAAAGGTTGACTTTGTCCATGCCTTATATTACGTCAAGATATCATGAGACAAAGGATTGTAATCATTAGGCATATTAGGTTGTCTCGGATCACTTAGGCTTTTCATTTAACTTGAGTAATCATAATGTCTTGCTAAGTCATATGACTTATGAGATCAAAATGTGATCTGGGCCCTACTTTACGATATTAGTGAACTATAAGATATATGAGCAAATAATACTTGGTTATGGTTTTCCTCTCTATAATAAATTCATTTATTACATAACGGTTATGGTTTTACGTAATAAATTCATTTATTATCGCAGTTATGTTTTATAATTTATTTTATTACATAACGGTTATGGTTATGGTTATGGTTAAATATTTAATTAGTTTCCTTATCGAGGATAAAGTTTGAATTTAAAAGTGTTGTTGACAAAGCGTTTAAACCATATAAATTCAAGTTTATTCAAGAACCCTAGAAGACTTGTATAAAATATATGTGAGACATATATATTTGTGTAGTAATAAGTTGTCTTTAAAAGGAACCCGGCTAAGCAGAGAGAAAGAAAAACCACAATTTCGTTTTGAGAGGAGAGCCAGACACAGAACTAGCATTCAAAAATCGTTTATTGTTGTTCGTGTGTGGATACTTGTAGAGGGGTGGTCGTTTTGAAAGCGACACCTTTGAAGGTCAGAACAAGCCAAAGACGCAAACTTTGAAGGCTTGACGAATCGATCTACAAGAGGTAAGTTTCGTTTACCCTTCCTTCGGTTTTTATGAAACGCATGTGATCCTTGGTGGGTTAAGGGATAAAAATTTTTAAATTCCGCTGCATTTATGTTCCAATCAGATTGGATATTCATCCCCTAGCAATGAGGATCCCAGTTTAGGTGATCAAAATGAGAAAAGAAAGAAGAAAGAAAGAAAGATTGAAAGAGATTTGAGAGTAAATGACATTTGTTTGCCACTTTTTCTTGTGTTTGGGTTGGGGAAAAACCCTAAATTTGAATAAAAGTGTTTTTTATTGGTTGCTCTAAGTTGTTTTTTTTTGGTTTGTTTGATTAAGTTTGTGGTCCTCGAATGAGGAATTTTTGTATAAAGGAAATGTTGGGTTTTTAGGGAGATCTTTTGTCAAAATTTTCCCCAAAAAATCCATATTTTTGTTTTGGCCATGTCACGCCCATCACTAAATCAAATTAATTGATTTAAACTTCTAGGTAAACTAGACTTCTAGGAGAACAAATCCCCCTGAAATAAGTGTATCCAAATTTGGACCCCATTGAATCCAAAAAACTTGTCAAAGTAAGACTGCATTTCGGCTCAGTGCATTAGGTTACAATCTGGGTTTTGGTGTTTGGAGCAATTTCGGTATTTAGGTCATAACTTGGCCATCACTCTTCCGAATTTCGAATTGAGTTATTCAAATTTATGGATAAACTAGACTTCTGGGAGAATAAATTTCCTTGAAATAAGTGTATCCAAATTTAGACCCCATTGAACCCATAAAATTCGTCAAAATGAGGCATATTGATGCCTAAAAAGAATGATAAGAATGTCTAAGTATGAGAAAATGGGGAAAAATGAAAAAGGAACGAATGTAGTAGGAAGAATTAGAACAAATAAGACCCGACCGAAAACCTTAGAATACTTGACCTAATATATGATTGTCATTTGTGATGGATTAGGGGCTAACGAGGAAGCGGGGTTGAGGTCGGGTGGGACGGGAATCCAAAAAGGACGACAATCTTTTTGGTTTGTTCTCCACTTCTCTCTCTCTATTTCCAAAGTGTTTGAATGATTACAAAATGATTTAAATTGCTGAAATTATTTATAAGAAAAAACATATTGATTTGTTTTAATTGATTTGAGAGTAATTGATTGTGAAATGATTTGCATATGAAAAAATTACGAGGAGTAATAGAAAAAAAAATTGTTTTATAAATGTACATACTATCCTGTATTTTGCTATGAAAGATTTGAGCGCCTTTAATAATGTTAGTTAAAGTCGAGTTGAAGATAGATTGGTATCTCGGTAAAGAATTGAGTGCTTAATACTACGAACAAACGTAATGATGTATCCTCCGTCAGTAGCCAGCGGGACTTGATGTCAGTAGTGTTCACGAATTGATTTAATAACCGATTAGCAACCCGAGCGGGGGCCGTGTTATAAACAAAATGTTTTTATCTTAGGCTGAAGCCAAGCAGGACCATCTTCCATTGATTAAGTTATCTTTTGTGCAGCATAGGTTAAATTCGTTTAAGGGAAAAATGATAAGAATATTTGTGAAATGCATGATTTGTGTTTTGAATGATTTATTGCATATAAAAGTGCATATTTGGAATGATTAATAAACTGTAAATGAATGTATATGAAATGAATATATGTATTGTATTGCATTGATCATTCAAAAAGGTTAAAAAGCATTGTTTAGAAAAACTTCATGATTTGTGGCGGGGTGAAGAGGCATGTAGGACCACTGGCGTGAAATAACTAGCATTGTTTATCATTAGCATAAGTCTGTGAAACGAGTGCAGGCAAGAACCCGCGAGATTGAGTCATCGTCAAAGCCACCACGGAGGATAAGTAAAGGATGTCATATGCATATATGAATTTGATTTGGACTATTTTTTTTGTGTGAAACTATAATTCGAAAAGTGAACTCTGATTTTGTTTTGTAAATGTTTTTATATTGAAAACGACTAATAATGTCATATCGTATCAAGGTGGGAAATGGACCAAATGGGCATGAAATGACACATCGAATGAAAAAAAAAAGAGTTTTGTGATCAAATGATGGGCCCCCTTTATGTTAAAGTGGTATTTACGTGTATATATATTTTCATTGAGTATTTGAAATGTGTTTGGAAAAGTAATTGTATTTGGATTATTCAAAATAATTCAAAAATAAAGAAATAAATAAAAGAAGAGTGAGGATCGCGTCCCCCGATCCACAGTTCGATCTCAGAATTAGTT
Source organism: Tetrastigma voinierianum (assembly GCA_016808115.1). Lineage (NCBI taxonomy): Eukaryota > Viridiplantae > Streptophyta > Magnoliopsida > Vitales > Vitaceae > Tetrastigma > Tetrastigma voinierianum. The sequence continues at coordinate 375,561 of JAEQBH010000476.1, read as the reverse complement.
AAGTCTTCCTGACCGCGGAGCCGTCTCAAAGGTATTGCACCATTATTATCAATGAAATATTCATCAATTTGATTGTTAGCTTCTTGGAGGGAGACTTGATAAGGATCATCAGGATCCATTGTCCCTTAACCATTAATAAAGTTGGTCTCAATTTGGTTACCTTTTCCTTTGATAGAGGCTTGATAAAGGTCAACCAAATGCTTAGTCGTCACGATAGATGCGTGACCCGATGACATTTCATTCCATATCACAGCCAGCATTCCAGTCTCATGACCCTTTTTTTATGTGGCCCAATTGCCTTTCTTGGTAATATTTCTGAATGATTCAACTTTCGGTTATTGGAGTTGTTTTTCTTATTGTGAGGTTGATTATAATCACCTTGATTCGAAAATATGGCGACCGACTAACAACACCGACCATAGATCATAAAATATCTGTGCCAGCGCCTCCCGCGTGCATCGGTTTGGATTGCTTGGCGTTGGCCGAGAGCGTGATATGGTCGGTAGGGAGCGGGTGGTGATTTTTAATAACAATTCATTATTAGCTATAAGGAGACATCTGATTAACTCATAATGTTGTTAAAAGCGATGCTCTATATTCTTTGTTGTAGGAGAATAGTAGAGGCGTGAAAAGTGGTATATGTTTTCTCAAGCATGTCCTCATCCGAGACATTTTCTCCACATAATTTTAGCTGAGAGCTAATTTTGAACAAGGATGAGTTATAGTCACTAACCGACTTAAAATCTTGTAGTTGTAGATGAATCCAATCATAATGTGCCCTTGGAAGTATTACGGTCTTTTGATGGTCATATCGTTCTCAATGGATCCTTAACTGTAAGATATTCACTTTTAAGGCCTTCATCAATATGATAGCGAATGAATATTAAAGCTTTAGCGCGATCCTATTGGGATGCGCTATTTCCTTCTTTGATAGTATTTCCAAGATTCACCCAGCATCAGTGGATTTGACATCAATATCGAAGATAAATAATTCTTACCGGAAATATCAAGAATGACGAGATTCTAGCTTGGTGATATTGGTCGTTTAAAAATAATTAATAGTATATGAATAAAGTGAAAAGATATAAGAAAATTATAACAATAACCCAAAATTTAATAATAATAATATATCAGATCAAGATGGTGTGTTTTAAAATGAGAACCAGGGCTATGGTTCAAATTTCATTATCCCATGATAAAAATGTATTTTCAGGTTATGAATCAATGATGGAAGAAATCTTTATCAACTTAGATTTTCATAACTTCGGGCTATGAATAAGGTCTACTATTATATCTTCTGGCTATAAAATTTTCTTTAGAAAATAAAGAAAAGGAAAAAAGAAAAAATACATATTTGGGCTCACCCCTTCTTGGTTTGTGACTTTGTGCCAATGCAGGCTCTACGTGCTAATAATATGGTATAAAGAGAATAAATGGCAAAAGCGAGAACAAAGAGAACTCTAAATCATTTTTCTCATATCTTTCTTTATCAGAGATCTCATATATATAGAGGTCTTCATTAATACAGTAATAAGTACATCCATAATGATTCACCGGTAAATATGTGGTTATTCACATTTCTCAATAAATTATTTATAAATAAATATATATATATATATATATATATATATATATATATATATATATATATATATATATATATATATATATATATATATATATTCATAATTTTTACTTATGATATGTGTATTTTTTACTTACAAGTATTCATGAATTTTTTGGTTATAGATTTATATTTATTTTGTATTTAATTATTAAAAATAATAACAAAATTAATATATGTGCATAAATCTACCATTGAAAGGCCTTTGGTCTAGTGGTTAGTAAAACTCATCCCACGCCCTCAAACCAAGGTTCAAACCAAGTTTCAAATTAATTGATAAAACCTTGGAAAATGCAACTTTGTGCAATATTTTTAGATTCATTAATGAATCTATTTATTTATCTTTTGCTATTAGTAGGAGGTTTTGGCTTCTGCATAAGGGCTACTTTCTAGCATAATTTAATTAATTAATTAGATCTCAATAAGGCTAATTAATTATAATCTAAATAGATTGGTTTATGTGACTTAAACACATGGGGTGTTGTTACCTTGATTGTCTCCGGGGCATCAGCGGCACAATGTGAACCTACAAAATAGGCGATCTGACGATAGTGTGTCGGTCGCCTCTCCGATGATTAAGTCGGCAAAAGGATGGAGAAGAAGAAGAAGGGAGTTCGCGCGGTAGGTTTGCGTACATCTTGCATAAATGGGAGATCTTCTACGATTTATAGAAATTTGTTTGCTGAATCTCCTCCTATCTCGGAAGAGCCCTATTTTAGGGATAAATCATTTTCCTTATCTAGAGCTGATTTTCCTTGCTCCAAAACTAGTGCTTGGCTGTCGAAGATTATTCTTCGAAGTGTGGGTGAAACTAGGAAATTTGCGGATAAATACTCTTTGCGTATTTCCCGCCTTTATTTATTTATCGATACTTGAACTTAACATATCACGAAGGATGGCGAATAGGGGACTAAAAACTCCTAGATGGGTTACCCAGTCGACATTTGGGGAACCTCTAACTCGCAGACGGGCTTTCGGATTCACCCATCTAGTAGTGCCCCCCGGGTTTAATATGATAGGTGGGCTTAGGCCGCTTCACATCGCAAGCCAAGTGGGCCTTAGGCCACACGGGCCTGGCCGTCGGTAATGGTCTCCTAAAGACCATAGTACTCACAATGCACCCTCTTTCCTAGCTGGTCATTGCTTTTTCATGTGGGGAAAATATTGTGTTTTAAATCTCGAGTGTGGGAGGCTAAGGCGGGGTACATCGTACCTGAACGTGCCGAAGGTGAAACGTGTTGGGTCACAAAGGCGTGTGAGGCGGTGCACATCTCCCAGTATGTGCGTGGCGCATGATTATCACGATGGCACAGTGTCTGATTGTTGATATTTTACTTTATATAGGGGGTTAGGTTATGAATCTTTCTTTGCTTTTACACTATTTCACAAAGGCTTTCACTGTGCAACTTCTTTTCTCTGATTAGCCGTAGTTGTTGCTTCAAAGCCATCATCAAAGCCTCTTCGACGTCTTTCAATTTTTCGGTAAGTTTTTACAAACTTTGTTTGCATTGCCTCTGTTGAGGGTGAGTCCATCGTTCATCGGTGGGGCTCTGGTGACAAAGCTATAAGCGGTTTATAGGATTGAGTTTGGGTCATCCCATTAGGTTTGGTTGTTAGTGTGTTGTCAAACTTCCAAAGGGGGTTTCCTTTTATCCCTCCCAGGTTTTGACGCCTTCACTCCTTTAAGGCCCTCAAGCTAATCCTTTTTTTTTTTTGTCTACAGTATGGCGAGAGGTCAGGAAGAGACTTCTACCAGTCGATCCTAGCGTAGGAGGAGAGGCCCTCGGAAATCGCTCACTGCAAGCAGCCTTGTTGATGCTATGTCTGTGAAGGAATTGAGATTCTTTTGCCAAGTCCTGGCTAACATTGGTCTAGAGTTGTTAGACTGAGTGGTTGTCTCAACTATAGGATGGGTAGATATTGCCTTCTTCCACCAAGGGAGGCTTGGTTCTTCTGGGACTTTTCACCTATTATCACGTTGTTGGTGAAAGCAGTTCCTTCACTTTGCAGGAACCTCCTGCACTCATACATCAGCAAATCACTTTGGATTCTTATAGGTGCGAGTGTGCTCGTCTCTGCGGTGGATATCTCACTGGTAAAGATTTGCTTCATTTACACTTTGAAGCTTGGGATTGGGCGCTGCCTATCTATGTTGGCCCATAGTCCTCGGCTATAATTCAAGTAACTGGGCTCTGAACCACAAGACTGAGTGAAAGGGTCGTTTTGGTTGAGGTCAACTAATTACGAGAGCGTCCGAGAACTCTCAAGGCTTCCCTTTAGCTGAACTAATTCTCTCATTCCCGGGTTTTATGCAAAGCTTGATGGTGCTCGTTTTTTTTTTTTTTTTTTTTAAGAGCTCCCATATTTTGACGTGGCCCTTTTCTTCAGACTTTGCAGGTAAGCGCAGGTGAGGCCGACTAGTCAATTGGGTGGAGAAGGCCAGTCTGGAGCGTATCAAATGGCGGCTAAGTGCGAGGTGAAGCGCAATCATGAGCTCTCTTGTTCTGCAGAAAGAACTTGCGGGAGTTAGGTCTTGCCTTTCTTTACATTATCCAGTCATCCCTGCCGGTTTGCCTGTAGAGCTTTTGTTGAGAGGCACTTTGTTAACTGTGACCTTTTTCAGTCAATCCCGGTTGGCTCTTATGGCGGAGTTACTGCTCAAGAAAAGTCGTTAAGGGCAGCAGTGAGAATTTGTTCGGCTGACTAATTTTCTTTAGTAGGCGAGATCCGTGTGATGGTATAAAAAACTCAGCTTATATGTTTGAGTTCATTTCACATACTATTTTGAGTATTTATATCCATATTCATAGTAAAACTCACATAACATTTCCTCTGAACTGGTTTATAGATTTTTATGAAACAAGTGATTTTAGTAGAAAAGTCACAAACATGGTTCCCGAAGGTTGCTTAGGTGTCTCACAACGCATCATTAGGAAGATGAATTTTTTTGTATCACCTGGAGCATCAAATGGCTCCACTCATGCTTGCATTCTACGTTCAAAGATCTTTCGAACAACACCTCACAAGCCCAATTCTGAGTTCAAATGAAGAAGTTATAGCTCTAAATAGTTGAAGAAGAAAAACAGGTAGTTGGGCAAAAACTATGTTGCGACAAAGCCAGCAACAAAGCCAGAAACTTTGTCGCGACAAACCCAGATTATGTAGCGACAAAGCTAGAAGACAAAATTTATCGCAAAGAAGAAGAAAGCAAGAAGAGTGGACAGACCAAGGCTGCCGATGCAGTATAGGGCTTTGTGGATTAGATGGATCCAACTGCTAGTGAGCCGACCGAGGAGAGGGAGGACGATATGTCGAGCCTTGCTACTAGGTTCGCTGCACGGATGAGTACGTGAGATGCAAGCTCTAAGGGGGAGACTACCCCCGACTTTGAAGTACTAAGCGGCAAGCGCCCCAAAGCGATACGACGGATGGAAAGACTTAGAATAACGCATTTGTTATCATTATTGGATTCAGAAATGGGCCTCGAGCATGCCGACTTTGGAAGGTGATTTGCATGTGTATGTGTAGCTCGTAGGGTATTCCGAATCAACAATATTTATAACCTAACACCCCGTGCTAGCGTAGTTTAGCTACTATAGTACAATGGTTATAGGATCATCCCGCGAGGATGGGTTTCTTCATTGGGAATGACTGAAATGCTGAAGTTTACCTTTGGTGATTATAATTTGGATATTAGGATTGGATAAAAATAGTGGGTTTTGGTAGTTGAAATCGTAACCAAAGTGAAGTAAGAATATAGAAACAATTCCCTTGAAGTGTTAGGTCATTGGGCTTGGGTCCCTATGGCAAATGAGGGGTTTTTGGGGTCTTTTCCTCGCATTGGGGATCGTAACATATAGTTACCTCCGAGATCGGATTTTTGGTTTGGCTAACAAAACTTGACCCTCAATGTATCATTTGAAAATGGCATTCGATTTCCGTGTGTTCTGGTCGATTAAAACCTATCTCCTTGAGTCACCTCCAATGTGACATAAATGATAAACGTCAACATCACGGGATCTAACAATAAGCATCGATGGCTAGTAAGCTTACCATATACTAACCATTCAAGGTGAATCAAAGGGATCGAAACCTAAAGTTGAAGGAGAGAACATCAATGAAAGAGAATACCTACGTTGAAAACATGAGGGTCTTTGCTTTACCATAGGTTCCCTTTCCCAATGCCTTCTACTTTAAGGAATGAGGGAGTTTAGCCGCTCATCTTATGAGTTTTCATCCTTAGGGGGTGTTTGGCTAGCGAAAAAATGAGAGAAAATGGAAAGAAGCGAGCTTGTTGTAAACCTCAAAAATTCAATAAAAAATTATATAAGATTTTCAAAGATCCTTTACGAGTATTTGTTTTAGTTACCTTGCAAAACCATACTAAAATTACCATTATCAACGAAAACTATTACACCGGGATATTTTGGGAAGAAATCAAGCGAGCAACAAAGTCAACAGAATGGTGGCAAATTCCTGGTGCGAAATTCGCTGAGGGTTGTAGAAATGTGGCGAGGTTTGCTTCTTTCTTCTCTGCTGCTTCTCATTACGCATGCATGCGCATACAGTTTACGTAGCTGTGTTCCAATTGGATTTCTTCGTGCTGGCTGGATCCCTATCTTGATATTTATAGCCTATAGAAAACTATAGCGCATTATGGTGATCGGAAGCATGGCTAGGTCGTGCCCGTGCCAATTAAGATTCGATTTGGCTGAATTACTACACAAAAGTGCTTTCAAAGCCCGTACTTTTAGAGTATAGAAACAACAAATATTTGGGTAGTATTCCTCTGACAACATTGCTAGTCCATAGAAATGAAGGAAGAATACAAAATGTCCAGAAAGCGAAGATGAAATATATATATATATATATATATATATATATATATATATATATATATATACAAAAATGAAATGAGTGGGGATAATGCTCAACTTTCACGAGAGTCACCAACATCACCGAGACTATCTCGGAAGGTGTGATAACATGTGTTGAGTGTCGAAAGGTGAATCGGCTCTGGGAACCAACTTGAAGCCTTCACCCAAAACCTAGTGTTAGCAGTTAGATTTCAAACATGATGCAGCCGAGATTGTACTCTCTGACACGGTTCTTTTACGTATATAGTAAATTAACTAACCTCGTGGTCGGGACCTGGCTTTATTTTACAACTCTTTTTGTGCCTGTAGGGGTGTAATACTGAGGGAGTTGAACACACAAATGTCCATGTAACGGGGGTCTACCGATGACTCCCAACCAATTAAGGTTTAGGGCATCAAGTCATAAGGATCTCTCAATCACTAACTTTTCAGGTTTTACACCGGACTTTTAATGAGCTAAGACTCCAGCACCTACAATTTGCTAAACTCCACCTATCCACCTATGTAACGAGCAACAAAGTCGGTGACTCCCAACTAGTTGGTTTAGGGCACCGGGTTTTAAAAACTTTCACCATATACCCCTCAGACTATGCTCGGGGTTCTAGAGGCAAGTGTCACAACAATTTTTTTTCTTTTCTTTTTCCTTTTTTTTTTCTTTCTTTTTTTTTTTTTTGAAAGACTCATTGGTCTTTTGGTCGGGGAATCTCGACACAATAAGGTGGTCGAAAGTGCTGAATACCTGCTTTTGGGTTTGGGAGCAAGACATTTTTTTAACATAGTGAAACCTAATGTGCACGGTGTGTGGTTAAGTTCAAGTGGAAGAAATAAGGTTGAAGACAAGAAGAATTTGATAGTTCATTAACTTTCGAATAAACATAACACCATCCTAACATCAACAACATTGGGAATGAGACTCAGTTTCTCATATAGAAAGTTAGGCATTACAAAAAAATTTATGTAAGCGAGAAATGAAAAACAACAACTAAAACATGTGTTGAAAACTAAAAACATATACTTGTACTATAAAGAAAACAAACTACTAGCAAGTCATTCAACTAAAACAAAACGGACTTTCTCAAAACATAAATTACACTTCATGAAGAAATTAACTCTCCCCCGATCGAATAGCAACGGTGTCCTCCCAGTAAAGTGCGAAGCGAAACTAAATGAAGGAAGTGATACCTCCCCCTCAAGTAATTAAGTGGAGGGTGAAAGCGCACATCCTCCTCCCAATATCTGTTTGGAGGCGAAAGGATGAGTAGCTAATAGGCGGCACAGTTTGCGGGAGCTGGGATAACTCTGGGTACTTGAGATGGTATAAATGTTGATCACAATGTTTCTTTCTTTGCTTTGGAGTGTTAGAGAAAGGATCAGTTATGACGAGGGTATTTATAGGCGAACCAGATGTTGTATTCTGACAAGGATAAGCCGGTGCGAGCCATATGCTCAGTCCTGGCAGCTTGTGTAGCAGCAAAGGACTGGGACGTAATCGTAAAATTGCGGACAGCAACCATGATGGCAAGAAAATCCTGAGCAGTGATGTGAATAGATGCCACTGGTGGTGAAGAGGAGAATTTGGGGTCGGTGGAGAGAAGCGATAGGAGGCTGGAGATAGAAATGTGTTGAGACAAATTGGAGTAAGCACTAGGTCGGGGAGGCAATAAGTTGGTGACAATGGGGAGTGGGGCTCCTCTGAGGCGTAGTCCTGCTGATCAGATGGTGGATATCTCTAGGGATTTACTCTTGAGAGGGTATCGGGAAGAGGAGGGGCACCGAGCACAAACACCCTTCCACGTGATAAATGTGGTCTCGCAAACTCGACGGGTCTCTTGATGGGGCTCAACCGAAAAACCTAGGTGCTCACGATACCTGTGAGTAACACGAGTAAGCCCATAGAATGGTCCTCGCTCTGTGAGGTGCTTAGGTGTATCTTCTCTTTGAAGTGGAAAAGGGATGTCATAATAAACTCCCCGGGGAGGCTGTAGGCGAGAAGCCTCAGGAATGCGATATAGGGCCTCCCGAGATGGCGGCTTGCCTGCGAGACAAGATCTTTGAAGGGGAAATGGGTGGACCCTGACATATGGTCCATGAAAGCTTCCTAGTGGAAGTTGTTTTAAGTAGCAAAAATAAAATGGCTGAGTGTGTCTCCCAGGAGATCAGGACCATCTCCGGGGGGGAAGGATGTGGCCACTGCCTATAATTCGTGGAATTGGCCAGGATTACTAGAAGGTGAAAAGCGACGGCTATATCAACTGCCTGAAGGATGCCCTGACGACCGTCAATGGTGAAGTGGATAGCAGTGGGATTGCATTCACCTCGGGACATCATGGATTGGTAGAAGTCGATCACTACCCTCGAATAGAAGAATCGGCGAGGAGTCATAAATGACTCTAGAGAGTAGCGCTGAAAAAGTCCCATCGAGTCCCAGAGCTCTGGTAGACTAGCAAAAGCTGGAATATCATAAAATAATTAAGTTATCAAATCCTTATTCCGAAGCCGATCGGTGTTTCCTTCATTCAGTTCTGAGGGTAAGTGGCCTCATCCACAACAAAGCCAGAATGTTGGGTGACGTTGGGCGTTGGTGAGATCGGTGGGCTGTGGATTCACCTGCGGTTGGGGTGGGAAGACTCTCGGTAGAAGTCTGGCACCTTGGGTAGAGGGCTGAGCGGTCGTAGTGAGGGTGTTGTGGAGCCTGGTCTGATCAGGTAATCTCATACTGTATGCAAGTAAGAGAGAGAGTAGGGAGACAGCCCGGCTGGGAGATTTGACAGGTCAGTAGGGTCGATGAAGAGACCCCGACGAGCCTTTGGCGGCGTGGGTGTGCCACTGTGGGAGGGGGGCCTCCGCAGCGGTGTAGGGAGGGATGAGGTTGTGACCACCCAGTGGGTCTGGGATTGCTCACCGGCCTTGATGGATGAGGGCTTGAGAGGGGGTGAGTGTGGTGTTCGCCCCGTGGGTGGGATTTCAGCGGGAGAGATTGGAAAGGAGAAGAAGAGTGATCTTGTGAGTGTGTATTTATATAGTGTAGGGGAGGTGAAAGGTTTGGACAGCGAAAGGATTTTATGGAATGCGAAAGTTTAGGGAAGATGGAGGATAAAAAACGGAGTGATGGAGGGCAATAAAGAGTCATTGGTTTAGGAGCCCGTGAAGCAGCGGAGATGAGGCGCGTAGAAAATCAGGCCGGAGGAATTTTGCCTTGCGTATGAAATTTCCACGGGGTTGCAAAAATTTTGCAACCCTTGCAAATCTCTGTGAAATCTTTTACGGACCTCCTTGCCTCGGGATTTTAGCACAACACACCAAAAGCAACCACAAGGAAAATCCATAAAAAGCAGGAAAATGAATTGAAAAATAAATTGAAGGAATTTTTTGAATAAATCAAAAGAAAAAGGGAAAATAAATAAAAATAAATAAAATAAGTGATTGAGCGAAAATAAGTGGACTACTGCAATCTCGGGAGAAATTAGAGTCCACGACCCCATCTTAGTGTTTTTCTGAGGCTCGAGGAGAGGTGGCTCATAACATGCGGGTTTGAATTTCATAAGGTTGAGAGTGTAACACCTGTCAAGAGGAGTGTCTGATGTGTAGCATTATGTGCACATCGAGGCTTCCTTAATTATTTTAGTGCCATAATAGAATTTTTGAAAATTGTTTTAAGGGTGAAATTATAAAGTTTTCAAAGAATTGTGACACTTTTACAATTAAGGAAAGTGGAAAGGGTGAAAGTATAATTAATGGAAGTTTAAATAGTAAAATAATAATAATAGAATTGCTAAAATAGTTCGAGGAAGCCTCGAATTCTCTAGATCTTGGATAGTAAGCCAGTTGCGTCGTTGGTTGGAGTCTCGTAATCAGTAACCCGAGGAAAGTTTCGATTAAGTCCCGAGGCCAGTCGAATATTTATAAATTTCTGGCGACGGGTTTAGAGTGAAACACGAAAGCGGAAGTTTTAGAAAAATCTCGAAAAATGTGATATTTAAAGAATATTGATTATGATGATAAAATTTTAGGATAGAAATGGCTCGAATCGTGATAGAAATTATTTATCTAAATAATAAGAATAATAATTAAAGAAAAGAATAATAATTAGAAACGAAAGTGAAAGAATAAAAGTCAAATGGGAGAGTGACGGGACGGAGGCAGAGAGAGAGAGGGCGTGAGAGGCGATTTTTTTATATTTTCTCTTTGATTCTTCTTGATTCACGAAAAGTGGGCGTTAGCTTTTCGTCGAATTTGGGAAGCGGTGAGACTTCAGCGAGTGCGCATAGGCACCAATATCTTAGTCTTTTGTGGCTTTAAAGGTAGAAAATTCTTTCTTTTGGCATTATTTGAGAAACTAAGGTTATATGGCTTGAAATTTTCATCGCAAATAAAAGGTCGATAATCTGGTTCAAAATTTTAGGCGAGTTTATAAATTTTAAAGATATTTGGGTTTGTGTTGGACGATCGGGGTTGAATTTTGGATGTTTTTCGACGGTTCGGGTTGAAATTTCGGGAGTATGGTCAGACAAGTCGAGGACGGAATTTTGGCTCATTTGGGTATTTTGTTCTGCCGAGAAGAATCCCATGAGTCAAAAAGTTGGCTAAAGCAGATAGTTTTATGGGGCATTTGTGTGTATGGACATTTTGGTCAATTTCACATCATATTATCGATGTCCATGTCGAATGGGACTTCTTACGTAAAGTTTTGTTAGAATCGGAGTTAGATTCGATATAGTCATTTGAAAGCCACGTGTATATTTTATGGTTAAGCGTTGGGCCGAGGCGTTTTCGTAATTTGAATGAATTATTAATGAGTGATTTATTACATCGACGAGAATCTAGAAGTCTTGGCCAATTTGAAAGAAAGTAGTCGAGAAAAAGGTGAGTACTCGAAATCATTTTAAGCGAAGTGTTTAAATTCTGAGTTTATAAAATCTTTGAAAATATAGATTTATAAAGCATTTTTACTACTCTCAGTTGTTATACTCAGCGAGAAAGTTTGATTTCAATATTTAAGAAACGGTTTGGCTGGTTTAGCAAAGCCTAGATGGCCTTTTGGCTTTCGGTTCGGTCGGATGTAATTTTAGATTGTGCATGGCAATGTTATGGGATATTATGATGCTTTATATTGCACAGTCGACAATTGGGGACGATCTAGAAATATATTTATATAGTGGTCGCCTCTGCCTGTCGAGGTATATAGTTAGCCTTGTTGACTTAGTACATAGCGATGAGGTGTTGGTTAAGTTCCATCAGAGCATTTTGGTTCAGGGTTCCATTATGCTATATAGATCATGTTCACTTGGACCATCTTAGCCGGGAGTGGTGTTCAGGGTTCACCTCTGGAGTGCGAGGTTAGGGTTCAGGGCATCACTTCTAAATTATTTCATAAATGGAGCCACATTGGATTTAGTACTTGATTCTGATATAGCACTTTGAGATAATGCCCTGCTGAAGGTTTCGTAGCGAAATAGTTTGAGCAATTTGGCAATTAGTTTTGACAGTTTGTGGCGAAAGCAGTTTCAACAGTGAAAATAGTTTTCGAGCGGTTTTGAAATGGTTTTCATAGCAAAAACTCCAGTTTTCTCATAAATGATTTACAACCATTTATGTCTGAGATTTTCATGTTGGGTCTGAACGGCGGGCGGCATTTGGGAACATAGTGCTCGCGGGCGTTTGGCTCCTGATTTTATGTTTTAAAACAATTTTTCGAGTCGCAGTGTTAGGCAGAAAAGACCTTTCCGAGATCTCAGTCCTCAAGCCAGCATGTTGTGATTATATGAATGAGTGTAAATTAAAAATAGTAAAAGTTAAAATGTGGCATTTGTATAAATATATTTTGTAAAAATATGCATGCATGGTTTAGAAAGAAAAAGCAGGTTGCGACCAAAAATTATATTTGGATTGATCATATCTTATAGTACGATGAGGACGAGAGAGTCCTTTATTATTAATAGTTGGACATTTGGAAAACATTGGGGAGTGTATATTGAACATAATTGATTTCTATTACGGAAGCAACAAAGTGCATTCGTTATGCTGTGGGATTTTCGCTAAATCTAAGGTGTGATTTTGATAGAAAAATTTGAAAATTTTATAACCCACGTTTTCTGATAGTTGAGTAGTTTTAAGGCTTAGCTTCATGGTAACTTGTCGATCGGCGACGTTGGGGAGGTTCTTGTGGGTCTTAGGCGATTTCTATCAGCCCAGGAAGAGTGCAATACGACTTGGTATGAGCGGTTTGGCGAATCAGTTCTTTTTGTTTTTTAACACGGTTTCCATAGTATTTCCTATAGAATTATTTTATAATAATGATTTTCATAGCAAACCTATATTGTTTTGCTAAATCCTTGCATGTCAAATATTGAAAGTGTCATTGAATCTTAACTTTGAAATTCTGACATTATGTATGGGCGAGATCGTGAGGTCGATCCCAGGACCATAGGAGGCACCACGAGAGATATATCGAGCACACCCTTAGATCGAAAGATGTGATGAATCACATTGATAGAACCATCGGCCGCGGGTGGGCGTGCATGACGATGGATCGGGTTATATAGATTATTCTGATGTACCCATCGAGACATGGGAGTCTCGGAAAGTGAGGGCATGATAGAGCGTGCTCTAAATTAGGGCTAAAACATGATGGTAGGCGACCCGGGCGGGGAGTACTTATGGTTGCGAATGAGTTTAGTGTTGCTTCTATTATATGGTGATGTGGGTGTGAGTTATTTCATAATTGTTGGAAAAGGTGACGTGGACCACGAGGTTCTTCGGCAGCACGATGAATACAGGTTTCTAGTGTTTTACTAGGACCCTTGTAGCAAGCAAATAGTTTATGAAAAGTTTTAGAAACTTTTCCAGCTTAAAACAGCGACAATTTATGAAAGTTTGAGGCTGCACTTAAGGTGAAGGGCGGTTTAGTTCTAACTTTAGGGCGTTGAGTAAGAGAGGTGCCAGCGCTGAAATCGGCCAGACACCCGGTCAATCTGAGTAGAAAGAAAGGAAAGAAGTGGACCGGCGGTAGAGGCTCGGGGCCCGAGGGGCTTGACATCAGCCGGATCTGTTCGATCTGTGACCCAAGGAGTGGTAGATGTTGAGATCGAATTTTTTTTTCCATTGTCCGCCTGCATGTCGGAGGAGGCATCGGAAGTGCGGGATGAATATGACGAGGATGTTTCCATTGTGGGCGGGAAAGGTCACTTTATCAGGGCGTCCCACAGGTTAATAGGCTGCGAGACCTCGAGATAGGTGCAGTTAGCATCTACCCCGGGCACAGCGAGTCCCAGGTCAGTGATGGGGTGGTTCAGGTAGAGGTGGTAGTACGGCGCAGTAGGAGTCGCGGTAGGGTGCGGAGCGAGGCGGTGCAGATTGGCGGTGAGTGGTACTCGTAACCGGGCTCGGGTATTCTGATCCTGGCGGGAGCGAGATGCATCACGGGCGTGATTGCGGTATGATTTCGGTTCACGATCCTTGATGCGTATGCATTGGTGGACGAAACCACTCATTCATTTATTCCGATTACCATTCAACGAGAGGCACCGAGATAGAGTCAGCTATAGATGGTCGTATGGTGGTTGTTGGTAGGACTCATGACATCGAAGGATAGTTCAGTGTGGAATTGGTGAATAGAATAAAAGTTTTCCGGCATTACTTGATAGTGTTAGGTATCCATGATTTGATATAATCTTGGGTATGGACTGGTTATCCGGAATTATAGAGAGCCACCTTAGATTGCTATAAGAAAGAAGTAAGATTAGTTCGATGGTGGGCGTGATATTTGGGAATCGAAGAGATTGCCCACTAGTCTCATTAATGCCATGGCCAGCCTCGAAAATGCTTCAGAAAGGTTGCCGAGGTTATTTGGCATTTGTAGTGGATGGAGAGCCGAGAGGATACAGTGGAAGACATCCCCGTAGTGAAAGTTCGGATGTATGGATGATATTTCGGAGTTTACCCGGATAAGAAAAGTGGTTAATTCTATTAAACTAGTTCCGGGGGGCCAGAAGTAGATATCCGTTCCTCCATACGGGCGGCGCCCGTGAGAGTTGAAAGAATTGAGGCCTGATTGGAGGAATTGCTGCGAGGCTTCATCAGGCCTAGTACCTCCGTGGAGAGCTCAGTTCTCTTGTAAGAAGAAAGATGGAAATACAGGTTGTGTATAGACTATAGGCAGTGAATCGAGGCGGCAATCTGTAATCGATATCCACTTCCTCGTATAGATGGGCTATTTGACCAATTGCATGGATCTGGGACATATTACAGGGTGACTGGAGTCGAGGCTACCATCGGTTGAGGTCGGGGAGAATGATGTTTTAAAATTTGCCCAGCCCGGGATGGGAATACGGTCACTAGGTTCCTAGTGATGCCATTCGGATTATTTAATGCCCAATTTGCGTTCATGGTTGTTGATGAGCAGGGTATTCGAGTCAGTATTTAAGATAAGTTGTGATCATTCATTGATGACATTCTAGTGTACTTTCAGGCAGTTGAGAGGAACATCGCGAAGCATCTGGGTGACCTTAGTTCTTAGAGGCGTCGGTTATCTGGCCAAGTTTAGTAGTGCCAATTTTGGTTAGACCAGTAGCTTTTCTTGGGTCATGTCATTTCGTAGGTATTAGTGTGGATCCTCGGAAGATTGGTATAGTGAGCTGAGCCAGCCACAAATGTTTATGATTTCGCGAGTTTCCTTGGATTAGCGGGTTATTCTGAAATTTGTTGATGGATTTTGAAGATAGTGACTCAGTTGTGAATCTGTGAAGGATCGGTCGGTGGTCGGATGCTGAAGCCGCCGCTGAGGAGAAATTTCAGAGACGAGATTGACACGGCTCAGGTAATGGCACTACGGGTCGGGGGGAAAGGACGGTTATGCGTGGTATATAGTGGTGCCTCTGGGCAAGGGTTAGGGTGTGTGTTTTGATGCGGGATGGTAGAGTGATAGCTTATGCTTCAGATCGAGTTAAAGAAGCACGAGCGAGACTGACCATGATTTAGAACTAGCGCGGTGGGGTTTGCTCTAAAGATCACGGGACATTTCTATGGTGTTGCAATAGGATATTCAGATCATAAGAGCCTGTGATATATCTTTGCTCAGAGCTTAACTTAAGCTGTGTCGGTGGTTGGGTTGATTAAGAGTTGCCAGTGCGATAGAGAGTACCATCCGGGGAAGGCGATGTAGTGGTAGATGCTAAGCGAAGCTGGGAGGGGTTCCTATCTTATCTGCTGACAGTATATCTCCCATTGTTGATAGAGTTGAGATCTTTGGGAGTTCGGTTGTGCGTGTCTGAGGATATGTTGGCATGTTTACATGTTCGTCCTCTTCTCGTGGATCGGTCGAGGAAGGTCGAAGCGGGTTTGAGATGATTAGTTGAGGCCGGGTGAGGTGGTGAGAAACCGGGGTTTCCCAGTTCGGAGGCGATGGCGTATGATTCAGAGGAATTGAATGTGTGTACTGAAATAGGTGTTAAAGGAAATCTTGGAAGAAGGCTCACTCCCCGGCATATGCCATCACCACAGTAGCACCAGATGTATCACTGCTGAGGAGCATTATTGGTGGAAGAGGGCATGAAAAAGGTGCGAGATTTGTATCCGTATCCCACTTTATGAGCGGGTAAAGAGCGAGAGCACGAAGCCGCGGGAAAGATCTGACCCCTTAGGTTCTGTATGGAAGTGGGATAAGATACTATGTGGTTTTGTTGCTTTCAGGAACCCAGAGGCTTCCGGAACAACACGATGTCATATGGGTGATGGTGGATAGACTAAGCAGAAGTAAAACATTTTCTCTGGGTTAACGAAGAAGTGATGACCCGATTGAGACTAAGTTATTTGATTATATGTGGAGGAGATAGTTAGATTACATGGTGTTCCTATATCGATAGTCTCGAGGCCAGGGACTGATTCACATCCGGTTTTGGTCTGGTTTGCCAGGTTACCATGGGGACTCGATGCACTTTAGCACGGCTTTCCATCCTCGGGTGATGGTCGGTCGAGAGATAACTATTCGAACACTGAGATATGCTGACATGCGTGATAGAGTTTAAGGAAGGTGGGATCCGTGTTATCTCGATGGAGTTCACCTACAACAACGATTATCAATCGGTATAGGCATGGCTCCGTTGAAACGTGTGGTAGGAAGTATCATTATCTGTATCTTTAAGGATGAAGTAGGAGAGGAGGCGAGTAAACGAGTTAGTACGGATGCACCCAGGTAGATCCGGATTAGCCAGAGACGGACTCAAGATAGCGAGAGACCAGAGACGAAAAGTTATGCGGACAAGCCTTGTTGAGATCTGATTTAAGGTGTGACCAGTTATGAGTTTCCCCTTGGAAAGGTGTTCTCGGAATTTGGAAGCGGAAAACGAGGCAGAGATACATTGCGCCCACTTATGGATTATTGCGAGTGGGACGTTAGCATATAGATTAGACCTTCCTCGAGTTGTCTAAGGTTCATGCGTTTTCATGTATCCATGCTCCTTGATACATTCCCGAGATCACTCCATGTACTGGAGATGGTAGGGTGTGGATAATTTGACCAATAAGGGCGACCCGATGCGAGATAGTAGATCGCGGAAGCTTGATTTTGTGGAATAAGGTCATTAGTTAGTGAGTTTTATGGGGGAATCATGGAATTAAGAAGGGCTACATAGAGTGAGGAGGCTCGAGATCTTGTGATCCAAATATCCTCGATTTGTTTTCAGATCAAGACATCATCTTTATGTTAGTTTGTTCATTTAGAGGACGAAATGTTGTTAGGAAGGAGGATTTGTGCACGTCAGAGAGGTGTACGGTATTCTTCAGCCTTATGTATAGGCTGTAATTATTTTAGTGCCATAATAGGAATTTTTGAAAATTGTTTTAAGGGTGAAATTATAAAGTTTTTCAGTGCACTTTTACGATTAAGGAAAGTGGAAAGGGTCAGAAATATAATTAATGGAAGTTTAAATAAAGTAAAATAATAATAAATTACAATGATTGGGAGTCTTAGAGAACCTAGATCTTGTTAACAGGACCTCTGTAGTTAAGTTCGTCTAATAATCTAGTAACCAGAAAGTTCGTTAAATTCAGGGCAGGTGAATATTTATTTATAAATTTCTAGGCGTGGGTTTAGAGTGAAACACAAAGCAGGATTTTGAAAAATAAGAAAAATGACCAAATATTTAAAGAATATTTAATTATGATAAATAAAATTTTTTGGGATAAATAATTCGAATGGGGCGATAGAATTATTTATCTAAATAATAAGAATAATAATTTAAAAGAATAATAATTAGAAAAAAAGCAGAGAAATCAAAGATAAAGTTAAATGGGAAAGTGGCGGTTGGGACGAGAGAGAGGCGTGAGAGGCGATTTTTATATTTTCTCTTTGCTTTATCTTGATTCACGAAAATGAAGTAAGTAGCTTTATTCAGTAGAGAGTAAAAAAGTCAGACTCATGAAGAGCTAGCACTAGTACCATCATCTTTTGTATAGACTTTAAGGTGAAGAATTTCCGCCTACTTGTGTTATTTCTGACCTAAGGTTATGTAATGGCAAGTGCCTGTAGCAAGACCAGTAAAGACAGTAATCTTTAGTTCAAAATTTTTAGACTGAGTTTATAAATTTTTAGGAATATTTGGAATTTGTGTTAGTTGATCGGGCTTAATTTTGGGACATTTGTTTTAAAAGCAGTTTGGGTTGAAATTTGGGGAGTATATAGTCGAATAGAGTCGGACATAATTTTCAATGTTTGGTATTTTGATTATGGAAAGTCATGAACAAAGTTGACTACATGAGATAGTTTATGGGGCATTTAATGTGTATGGACATTTTGGTCAATTACATCATATTATCAATGTCCATATCGAATGGACTATACGTAGTTTTGTTAGTATTGAAGTTAGATTCGATATAGTCATTTTAAGCTTTGTGTATGTGTTTTATGGTTCAAGCGTTGAGCGAGGGCATTTTCGTAATTTGAATGGTGTGTAGAGCGATTTGTGCATCAGGCGAGAATCTAAGTCAACGAGATTTAGAAAAAGAAAGTAGTCGAGACAGGGCAGTATAATCATTTTCATAGAAATTGTTTAAAATTACAAGTTTTATGAGTGTTTGAAAATATAGTTATAAACCATTTTTATATCGATTATTATACTCGTGAGAAAAGTTTGATTTCAATATTTAAGCTGGTTGGCTTTGTTTAGTAAGAAAATATGAATGTACGACTCGATTCCCGGTGGATGTATTTCGGATTATTTGTGTGAGTGTGGATCGTTGCATTCTTATATTCACGGTCGCGATTGGGGTTAGATCCCCAGAATATATTTATATCAGTGATGCCTCACTGTCTGAGAGGTATCGGTTGTGTGTGACTTAGTACATAGCGATGGTGTTGGTTCGAGGTTCCATCCGCAGAAACATTTTGATTAAGTTCCATTAACTGCTATAGATCCGCGTGTTCAGGACCATCTTAGGCCCCGAGTAGTGTTCAGGGTTCACTCTTAGGTACAGTTGAGGTTGGGGCATCACTGGAGTATTTCATAAATGGGCCATAGTCTGGTTGGTACTTGAGATTCCTGATATAGCACTGAATGTGCTCTGCCCCAGGCTTGAGTTTTGTGTGAAATAGTTTTGAGCAGTTTCGGCGTGAGGTGGTTTCAGAAGCAGTTTTCAGTGACGAGAAACGGTTCAAACAGCGAGAAATAGTTTTGAAACCGGTTTGAAATGGTTTCATAGCAAAACTGGTTTTCTCGCCAAAACGGTTCTGACCATTTATCTGGATTTTCCATTGGGAGGTACAAGCGTGACGGCTGACATTTAGAACTTATATGCAGTACTCATGGCGTTGTCTGAGTTTTTATGTTTTTAAAATAAATTTTTAGTCTTAAGTCTTCAGGCGAAGACCTTTCGAAATCTCGATCCTAGTATGTGTTTGTTGATTATCTATGAATAAGGTATAGTCCATGGTAAAAAAGATAAATCACGGCATTTTGTATATGTAAATATCTTTGCCAAATATGTATGGTTTGAAAAACAGTTGACAAGTATGTTGGATTGATCATATCTTATATTTGATGAAAGAACTTGAAGGTCCGCTTTATTATTCATAAGTTAAGACATTTTAGGAAAGCTTATTGGAGTGTATATTGTTTATATACAGATGGAGTTTTGTATTTTGGAAACCCCTTACATTAGTGTATCTTCAGTTTATTCAATCTAAAAGTGTGTTTGATGAAAAGTGAAAAATTTTACCTTGTTTTAATACAATTTCAGGTTTAAAACTGGCTTCATGGTAGCAGCCAGGTCGACTGAAGCTTAGTGGGGATTCTTGTGATTGGCGTCTTCTCAATCTTGGAAGAGGGTGCAATCGGCGGTGGTATTCCTTTGAGATTTGATCTCACATCTAGCGAAGTTCCAACGCTTTACTTGGATAAATAATGAATCAGTGAAGGGGACCATTACAGGACTTTACAGTTCCGGAAATATATGAAGTTGGGATCATGACGAACTCTATCTTACGATGTTTCAATCTGTCCAGTCATTCATCTCTTGGACTGTCCTTGCAGTCTGGAGTTCAAAGCATCATTTCTGCTTCCTCGACTCTTGGTTAAAGAAATCTCTTCAGCAGAAATACCTTTCAAATCGTCTTGACTTTTAATGTTGTCTTCTTTGTATTCGATTTCCATGGGAGGTGGCATGTTTTCATAAACCAGCGTCTGGGGCATCAAGATGATCTTGAAAGCCATTACGTATGCCTGATGAGTCCCGATGCTTTGGCGACCCAGTCTTTTTTGTTTAAATTACCTTCGCAGATGGTCTTAATCTCCACTACAGTGAGTTGGATTTAAACCAGCCACTAGTTTGAGGATGCTAAGGAGTGGCCACTTTGTGTTTCATCCCATATTTGGCTAGGAGGTTTTCAAAGGGTTTGTTGTAGAAGTAAGTTTTTCATCTATTTTAGTTATGGCTTTGGGCACTCCAAATCTGGAGAAGACACTCTTTAGGAGTTCAGCACCATACCATGATCGTTGGTTTTTGGAATGGCCTCAAACCGTTTGGACACAATCATCCACCAGATGTGTGAATGCCCAGAAAGGCTGATAGAATGGCGTTGTTTGAACATGATGTCTGTCTGATATTAGGTTCAGAGTCATCATGTTCGGTAGCTTTAGTCTTTGGCATCGATTACACGTTAGACCTGTAGCATGAAACATCTTTGAAAGGTTGTGTTAAAACCAGATTGGGATCTTGTGGTTCATCTTTTGACAAATGACATCCACGAGCATTTCATGGTGATGGTTGAGGATCCCTGTTGTTCTCTTAGGGGACACACCAACCACGATGATTTGGTCGTATAATCATTTGAATAAGTAAATATCTAATAAGAAAGACCAGTGGGTGATGTTTCACGTACGTGTAGCTTGATAAGTGAGTTCCCTGTTCTTCATCATTAGCAATGCCAGACACTTTTGAGTGGTTCCCTAAATCAGAACTCATAAGTGTTCATGTTCAATAGGGAGGTGTGAGATCATGTTCCTCGTCAGGAAGATGATCTGCCATTCACATTCTCCCTACCCACTTGTCTATTTAAATTTGGAGTTAAATTCTGAGGTGAGAGCCACATTAAAGTCATGCCTTAACATCTTGTTTAGATTAACACGGTATTCAAGCGAGTGGTACAGTAAAATATGCAGTGAATAATTATCAGTATCTCTGAATTTGTCTAAGCCATAGGCTACTAATGAGTCTTTTATGTGGTGGTGTAAATTCCTTTGTGCCGATTCAGTCTTGCTCATAGTGTCACGTAAGGCTTTCCATCTTTCCCTTTGCCCCGAGCGCTGATGGCCGTCGCATATTTTGTTACTTGAGGAGTTTGGGTTGGAGTGCTCTCACTATGGTCAGTGAAGTCAGAATGTGACTTGAGCTCCTCAAAGCTCTGGTGGCACCTTCCATCCCAAAAGAAATTGGTAAATCCTTAGCTTGTGACTCATAGGGGTTTGCGATTTTGAAAAAGGTGTGCAATAAACCTCTGTGAAACATTCTTGAGGTGCTTGTGCCTTAACATTTGGGAGATGGTAGCTTGAAATACATCGACAGCTATCAGCATATAAATTCCCTTGTTGGGGCATGTCAGGATGATTCTTTATATATAGTAGCTTCTGATTAAGCGCGAGTTTTTCTCAAGTGCATGTTTGGATCAATCTGAGGATTGTCAGAGGCGATCTCAAAGTGCCCCATATGTGTGATATCATCCATGCTGCACCTCCATGATGCGTTCCACCATATCATTGAAGATATTAAGCATACACCTTTGGAAAGTGGCAGGTGCATTGCAGAGGCCGAAAGGCATTCTCTGTGGGCATCAAGTTCAGAAGGAAGCGGTAAAGTGGTCTTCTCTGATCCTCCACAGTTTCAATTTGAAAATATCGGTAATATCAAACAATAGAATAGATTGCCGGGAAACTTTTTCCAAAAGTTGATCGATGAGAGAGACGAGCGGATATTCCTTGTGCTTGCATTCGATCTCAACATGTCCATTCACATACCCTCCCAGGTACAGTGGTGAAGTGACATATCTCTCTTCTAGTTACGTACAATGGTCACCTGGGCTTTTTTGGAACACAACTGAGTAAGACTCATGAGGACTATTTGAGTAGGATCAAATATCTTAGGCCTATTGATTTTGAACTTGATCTACGTACCACCTCTTGCATCGTGGGGATTCAGTGGTTTTTGTGGTTTGTCGCACGGTTTGACTACTATCATGTAGATGTGATGAGTCAAACCAAAGGGCTAATTCTTTAAATATGAGATTGCCATCCAATGACTGTTTTGCACTTCTGAGAGTTCTAGCAAATAGTATCTGTGGGGTTGGGATGAAGAAATAACCACGGGGCATTGGTCGCCTCATCTATAAGTATGCATGTTTAACTCTGTGAGGGAGGGCTTTGAGTAAGTTTAGGTGCTCTCCATTTCTGTCTTTGTGATGTGAGTGGGAGGATTTGTGCTGAGAGACAGCGACACGCTCTGAGGTTCATCAGGAATTCAGTAGCTCTGCCGATTCCTCTATCGAGGTGCAGCGTGGTACCATGGGGGTGCTCCACCATTGCTCTTCCAGCATGGTGTCAATCAAACACTATCTTGGTCTTCTCCTTGAGGTGAACTTGTTTGCTTTTCTGAGGTGAAAATGTTAACCTCTAGTGTCATATTAAATTAGTGCAACTTCCCATTTGGTTGATGATTGCATTGGAGGTGGCAAGAATGGCCTCGAGTATGTGGGCACCTGTTCATCCCACACTTCTGGACTCATATCGGAACAACGAAGTCAGTGGTGTGAGTTGTCACTTCCACTGAAACATATCTTCCCTTGATTCACCCTTAGGGAATCTTTCTTGACTGTCTGCTTAAAGGCAAGAGGTGATGATCAGTCAGAAAACCCATTCTCTAACTTGTTTATAAATGAGTAGGGTAACAAGTTGTGCTGGCCCCGAAATCTAGTAATGCCTTCTCACTAAGTTCCAAATGTTCATGATATGGTAGGACACCACTGGATCTTCCTCCAAAGAAAGCACCAGCTACAGGTCTTGCACTTTATGATGGGACTCCACAGCTCATCGAAAAGGCCTTCTTTTCCCATTGGTCCTCTTTTCTGAGTTGCCTGAGTTCTTAGGGAGATTATAGCATAGGTTTAGACGTTTTAAATCATCATCTAAGAGGGGATGTTGACTTTCACTGCCTCCTTGCTTAGAATCATTTTGGTTGTTCACTCTCTTTTTACCTCTTAATGCTTAAGGGAATGGTGGGGGCATGCTCTTTTTCATCTTATCTTCCTTGATCACTATCTTTTCCGGCTCCTCATCTTGGCCTTCTTTAGCTTCATCAAGTGGTTTAGGCAATGGTTGCTAAACTTTTTACATATAAGTGATATTTAACACCTCGTGTCCATTTAGGGTGGTTCTTTCGAGTGATATTTCATGAACTCCAGCAGGGTTTCTTTACGAGTTTGTGAGGGGAAGTTCACTCTTTTGATGTGATTGCGTTGGCCTAGAGATGGAATACTAAGTTTGTGATTTTGAAGCGATTTCGTGCGGAACCCATCTATTCTCTTATTCACAGTGCTTTCCACAACCCTCTTATTTAACTGTACATTCACTGCTTTCTGCTCTGCCATAAAATTACCCACCACCTTACTCACATTAGTAATGTTAGCTAGAAGTTGACTATGGTTAAGATGGCTGAAGTTGAAGCATATGCGGCAGAGAGCGAGAGGTGCATCTTGTGGAGGTTTGGCTTCGAAGAGAGATTTGGATGATTTCTCGGCTAGGGTTGTAAGTGTTTCCATATGGTCGTGGTTGATGATTTGATTGACTAACAACATTTGCTTGCTCCTTGGCACCTCTCCCTCATTCTTTGGAATAGTTGGACATTGTTCTCCCATATGAGTGGGCAGTGAAATATGGCTTGTTTGGCATAGGAATCACAGAATTGTCTGTTTTACCTCATCTGCGGGTTTCTCATTTCAGTTCTTCTGACCTTCTGGATTAAGGTGGGGCTTTTGGCTTTCATGTGTGTCCTCAGGAAGAGTACATGCCACCCCTTATCTTTGGATGAAGTCCTCATTTGTTCCATCTCCTTGAGTTTACTCCTTTTTTGAAGTTTCACCTACAATTGAGAAAATCAAGCTTCTCTGGATTTTTAACAATATCCTCCACACATAGTCTCTAGGGGTACTTCATGGCGGAGAATTCATCATAAAGTTGTAAGCACACTAGGTCAGGCAGGTGATTGAGCCGGATCGGAGGCGTAGTCGAATTCATTTATCGAACATATTTCATTTAATTTAAAAGCCGCTTTTTTTCCAAAGGAATTTGCAAGTGTTTTCAATCGTTTACATTAGGCCACATACAATTTACATTTAACAAAAATATATTTACAATGAAGGCATTCCATGCCCATTCAAAATAATATACAAAATTGTTTCAAAGTTTAACTCTTTTGATCCTGGTATCAATTGTTCAAAATAGGATAGATGCATGAGGGTATATACTTTTACTCCACGGCTTTCTTGATGACTGCGTTTCCCTTGATCTTGGTCCGCCGTGTCCCACTTTCGATGCACTGGCATTGGTAAACAATGCACTAAGCATTTTCATGCTTGTGGTTCTATCAAATTCTCTCGCTGCCATTTTTTAATCGAAACATACGATATTTATAAAGATGCTTTTGTATAATTGTCGATGACCCGATGCGGTAAATACGTATCATGTTTTTTCTTGATAAATCAATTACAATTCATTGGTCATCTCAAGCTATACATTTTCATACTAAATCATTCAAATCGAAGTATGCACTTTTCAATCTCATTATCATTTTGCATTTTAGCCACTTATCGAATTTAACTTTATGATTTGATGCAGTAATCTTGAATCATCGACACAGTCCCAGCAGGCTGCGGTAGATTGCTGCTATATATATATATATATGTATATATATATATATATATATATATATATATATATATATATATATATATATATGTACTCGGTTGGTGTATAAATCTTGTCCGTGAGCTACGGATCGGTATGCCTGATAAAATACGTTTGTTCGACTCTTATTGGTATACGATTTTTCTTAACTTGAATTTAATAGGTAACATTCTATTAAGAACATTCAAATCATTTTTTAGGAAAGAAATCATAGTATAAAGTAAATAATTTTTATATAAACAAATCATTTCAATACTCATCTGTAAATTTTCCTTAATCTGTTCATTATGATCAATCGATTTCTCAAATTTCTTAGCAAATCAACTTGCAATTCATTTACAATTTATTTGCATCAAATCAATTTAAAACAATTCAACATGCGATTCAAACATTTTGGAGATAGAGATTCGAAATAATGAGAGAAGGTGTAGAAACGAGCCAAAGCTTTGCGCTTTGATTCCGATCCTCGAATCTCGATCTGGGTTCTGGTTTTCCTCTCGTCCTTTATTCCAATACAATTAAAGACAATATTATTGTGTGCTAGTGATTTTGGTTAGGGTTGATTTTCGAGCTTAATATCGTATTTTAATGTCTCATTAGCAAATAAGGGCTAGACCTGGCTTGATATGGTTGTTAGTTGAACTTTAATCCGTCACATAACGAAAATACTAAAAATTTTGTCCTACCTTATAATCCTTGCACCAACATTACTTTGATCAACTAAACCATCCTCGAAAAGGAAGATTAAGTCAAAAACCTCGGCGACCACTAACTTTTATCGAGGACGTTATTTTCGAGTTTGTACTCTCCACAGACTTTATTACCCAAAAATTATTCAAACGATTACCAAAATTATGGAACTCTCGATTTAGTCCTTTATATCAAATGATCCAAAATTTTTCAATCTGTTTCTTCTCTAGGAAGCCCTCAACCACATAACACAGCAGTAGAAACATCTTGTTTTTGATGAAGTACCTTTAAGCGATGTCACCAAAACCAATCTAATGTTGTCGAAATTAACTTCAAACGACCAGTTTGAGTTATCTTAGACCAAGGCCTAACCAACCCTCAAGCACATAAAATCAGATTATAAACCAATTAGTCTGATTTTAACTTTAACATCTAGACTACTCTAATTTGCGAAACAAAATCTGCACATAGCTCCTTTGGCGATTACGGGCACTTTGGGGGTTACAAATTTACATACACTTCCTTGAAGTAAATTATTCCCTGAAAGTCTATGCCCAGAATTTTGAAGCACTCAAATATGGATGAGTGAAATAATTTATGGCCAAAACACCATAACTACTCCCCAAAGGCATCTGTTGGAGCTACTGAAACTACTTTAAGGCCCATTTTGGGAGCCTTAATCTTGCAATTTTGTGGCCACGCTCGCTCTCAAGCAGAGGGTCCGTTGAGGCTACCCTTGACCCGCGGAATGCAGAGTGGATGTCAGTTTGCAGGCGCCTTCATAAAATCGAGGCGAGTCTCCTTTGTGCGGAGCTCTGCCTGAATCTGACACCTACGTAAAACTGTCTGGCAGTCGATATAGCGATCATGATTAAAGCGGCCACTTGGACTCATAAGCCAATACTCATAACAGTGTATATATATGCCTCAACTATCCGACCATAGTTCGAGACCAGTTTACTCTTATACAACACATATATTAAAATTGAAATTCTAATACATGTATTTTATCGTAATCGAAAGCCCTGATCGGCTTTCTTCTAAACCTCGGTCACAGGACGGCGGAGTCCCTCGTAGCTCCTGTGCACGTAAGAGTAGTATCCACCATTAGGGTGAGCTAATCTTTGGTAGTGGAATACGCCAGAAACTAGTGCCTTTCTCAAACCTAAGTGCGCGATGCTCAATAAACACACATTCAAGTAAATGCATGATCACTTGAATGTATACAGCCGGCTATCGTCTTATTACGAGTGCATCATAGACGCTCTATATGCTCGCCCTAAACTCGTATGAGAATTATTATGTTTATTTGTTTGTGGACTGACCCTCAGTGTGTATATATCAATTGGGTGATCTCAGGCGATTGATATTATTTATGGACTACCCTCCGTGTATATCAATTAGATTCGTCTCAGGCGATTGATATTTTTGGTATGGTTACCCTCAGATCATTTTTAAGTTTTAGACCAGCCCTCAAAAGCCATTCACTCTAGACTCACCTCGTAAATATACATCATCCTAAGGTGCTCAGGTGCATATGAAATGCATGATCATATATTCCATTAGTCATGTCGCGTATGAAATATAAACATGCATATATTACGCAAAATTCAATCCACCTGATCATGTTATGTAATTCGCATTTCATCACATGAAATTAAGCTCACATACGCTAATGATCAAACCTGACGGTCGACTTGAATCCTTTCGACTAAAACACATTAATTCACACGAATTTATTTTGTAAACTTGATCTCGGGAATGGTAGAGCCCTGGATTACTATTCACGAGAAAATCGCAATCGTCGGTTCACTTTATGAACGGGTTTATAGCCATTCGAGCCTCATTCAATCAATATGATTTATCACGCCAATTTGTGAAATAAAACACCCGAAGCAGCCCCTCACGGTCACAATTTGGACATTTTTGATTGATAAATTCAACGATTCGGTCGAAGTTTTGGGGCCAGATCAAGCGGCAGTTGAGCCTCGACTAAGCGAAGCGTTGGCAACCGTAAAGTGTAAGCGAAAGTAAGGAGAAACCTCACTCCCTTTGAGTTTATCAAAACTCCTCGTCGATATCCATGCGTACTTCGCTCGCGTAAACGACTTTCCTTCTGCATCATTGCTGACGGTCGGATTGTGATATTCTAGAAGAAACGGGGTTCTCTCTAATAGCAAAATGGCCAGTGGATCTAATCTCCTCTCCCGTTTTTGCTTCTTTGCATTTGGAGAAGACAACCATTATTGAGTGTTTGTCTTATCATCGATATCCCAATTACAAAAGACCGTTATGTCATGCTTGATTTGACATTTGGCGCATCACCGGCCGTCAGTTTTCATCATTTCTCTACTCATGCCACTTATGGCGCATGATCGTGTTATATGTGACTTTTGTCATCTCGAGAGAAAATCGTTTGCGACTTTTGACATGACGCCTCAAAAAAACGTGTAGTGTAAGAACATGCCGGAATTGACGAAATTCGACGTCTTCAAACACAAGCCGTGAGGCGATTCAGCGGTGAAATCCGTTTCGTCAGAGATCAGGAGAATAAATTTCAGTTGCAACGAAATTAAAATTTTATGTCGAAGTACGATTTTGCCCTTTTTCCAAAAATTGGAATTTCTCGGAATCTCTAAATTGCTCTGATCTCCCATAAATTTGTAGCTCTATTTCTTGTGATTAACACAGTGGAATCAGCTTCATTTTGAGTTGATTATAACTTAAAATCACCTCTGAAATAAGAGCAGAGTTTTGTGAAAATTTTGTGACATTTCCTTTGAAAACCAAACATTTCCTTTTTACGAACCTTCTTCAAATGAAGTCAAACCCGATACCAGAAACCACTTCTGACCAATAAAAAAAAACACCTTTATCCACATTTTGAGATTTCCTAACCCGAACAAGAGAAAAGGGTTAGGGTTTAGTTTTATCTTTGAATCTCTTGATTCTTTAACACCAAGCCTTCCTTCTTCTTCTTAATCGCTTGGGAAATCATGATGGAAGATCTCCACAAAACATTAGTCTTCTCTCAGCCTAACTCCTCTTTCTCTCCTTTGCTCTCGAAACGAAAATGCACAAATGTGCCTTATCTTAGACCACATTTGATTAATCTCATTTAATGGTTAAGGCCTTGTTTGGCTATTATTTGGCTTTCAAAATAAGTCCATTTCTCATTTTTGCATTTAAGTCTTTCTATTTCACTTCATTGCTCACATTAGCATTTAGCTTATTACATTTTGGCCTTAGTTCCACTCATTTACAAATTCAAATTACACTTTACCTTGGGTAAGTAGGGTTATATATATTTTTCATTCTTAGGATTTAAATTCCAAAAATGAGGAATACGGGTTGTATAATTTTTCGGAATTTATTTCATTATTTTTTCCCATTTTTTATATAATTTTTCAAAAATTTTACCTATTCTTTACATAATTTTTCAAAAAGTTGTTTTCCTATTTTTACATTTTTCATAGGTTGTTTTTGTCATTAAGATGACCAATTTTAGTCTTCCGTATAAGCTGTTTTGAGCTTTTTTTATAAGCTTCTCCATGAAGTTTATTGAAATAAGGCAAAAATTGTTTATAGGGGGGTTATAAGCTATTTTTATAAGCTCTTTCAAATATCTATAATTTTTATCAAAAGTACTTATATGAAAAGATAAACTCAAATAAGCTGTAGATAAGCTTTCCCAAATGCACCCTAAGTAAAAAAACAAACGCCATCGTATTTATTTATTTATTTATTTAGTTACAGGTCTAAGAGGAGCCAATCCAACATTGAAGTAATGTAAGAAGAAAATATGAAATAATTAAGAGGCAACACTCACACTTTTGTCACAAGTAAATGTTTGAGTTGGGGTGGGTGGCATGGACTCAAGGCTAATAATCTAAAAGCACTAACATGGACAAAAATTTATTAAAAAAAAAAGGGGAAAAACTAATAAAATATTACGAGCAATTAAATAATATAACAAAAAAAAATCATAGTTTGACACCTGATATTAACATCAAATAAATTGTTTGAGTCCATGAATTAACATTAATCTACTTAAAAGAAACTCATGACTCAGAATTTTTTATGCTAGCTAATATACTCAAGTTTTGTTCAATGCAAAATATGTCAAACCTAAATTTTCAACAAGTATAATATATGAACAAGATAGATATATAATATTAGAAAATTGGAATCATGTTAATAAATAATTATGTATCATGTCATAGGAGTTGTATTTTCTTATTTTACTTTTTGGTCTTGGTAAAGGGTTTATCACGACATCAACTGCTGAAATTGTAATGTATATGTTAACATAACACATGTACTAATACTTGGAAACTATATATTATATAAAATGGAAGTATATTCCTACATTATTTCATCCTTGAATAAAAAATTGGAATGGTAGGTGAGGTCCCTACATTATCATAATATAATATACTAGGAACAACGTGAGTTGGAATATGAAGTTTATGAAGTTTTGAACCTAGTTAAGTTCTCACTTATAGTAGAGACAACTACATGATTTTTTGGCTTCAATTTTGTGATCAGTCGATGACTGCCTTTAATTTCCTAGAGCTCTAATAAATGGGACCTTGAATCCTATAAAGTTTTAAATAGTATATTCATCCTTGAATAGAAGACTAAGTTGGCCTTTTTTTTTTTTTTTTTTCTTAATGCTAAATAAAACTTTGATTCTGAATAATGTTTAATAGGATTAAGTATTTAGTCAATAGGATTAAGTATTTAGTTGGTTGTTTTTTAAAAAAAATCAATTTTTTAATTATTATCTAAATTTTGAGAAAAATAAAAATTTCAAAATACATATGCTTTTTATTTAATTAGCATGAAACGGATCATGAGAGTTTCAATTATATGATCAAATATATGATTTTCTCATATTTAAATATCTAGTTTTTTCTTAATAGAAAAAAAAAATCAAAAAAAAGTATTCAGAAAAAAGTCAAAAATTAAAATATTTGGACTTTTTCTATTAAACCAAAAATTTCAAAAATTTAGCAATAAGTCATGAAAAAGTTAAAAAACAAACAAGTTGAATATTGAAAGCAAATTGATGTAAGGTCAGAACAAATCGGCCTTTGACACTTAATAGGATAGTTTCTCGAAAGATCATTCTGATCGGGTTCGAAGAAAAAGAGTGAGATCACATGTCGTCGTGAAATGGTTGATTGATAAGTTCGAGAGAATGAAGGCGTCCTTAATCAAATATCAAATAGTGAAATTGATAAATCGATGGAATACGAAAACTAGCCTTGTCGAGTGCTTTAAGCAAAAGTCGAAAAAACAAACGTCGGCGTAAGTTGAACAATGCGTGAGTATGTATTATATTGTCAAATATGGTCACAATTATGTCAGTAAGAATATAAAGTTTATGAAGTAAGTTTTGCACCTTATTGATTTCAATTATAAAGAAGAAAATTACTTTATATATGATATTTAATTTCAATGGACAAATGAGCCATTATATTTTTGTTTCTTGGATATATGTAACATATGGATATACAATTCTCTTTATAGTTAACATCAATGAATGCATTCGAAGTGGGAAGAGAGTTGAAGTACACATAAAAAACAAGGTGGAGTGTGTATTATTAGATATGTACGTGTACTTGTTTGGAAGAAACCTAGTAAAGAAAATAGTTCATGTGTTATGAAGATATGTACGTCTTCTATAATAATATGCCAAGTCATGTTAATGATAAATATTCCATGCATGGCTCCGAATAACTTAATCATGGAAAGATGTATTTGAAAGATCTGCTCCATTGTGAATATGGAAAGTTTATGGAGAAGATCTTAATACTCCATGTATTTTTTTCTCTAAAGTCCTTAACAATGGCAGAGCTTTAATGTGCTCGGGGATTTGAATGGAAAATAGGAAGAAGAGGAGTTTACAAGGAAGTCACATTACCACCGTGCTGATGGGATTGTGAGTGGCCTGTGGAATATTACAACAAGTAATATTTAGGTAGTTTTGTCAATCCATTGTAATTGTTAATAATAATTTGGAGTCAAGACCAATCCACATAATAAAATAGCAATTGGGTGGCAATGTCAATCTACAGGATAAAATCGCAATTGGGTTGCAATGCCAAACCTTCAAGAAATTAATTAACAGTTGGGTGGTTGTGCCAATCCACGAAAATATAAATAAGTAGTTTGGGAGGCTGAGTCAATGCACATAATAAAAGCAGTCAATCCACATAATAAAAGCAGCAGATGGGTGACTTTGCTAACCTTCGGGAAATGAAAATGTAGATGGATGGCTAAGCCAATCTGCAGAGAATAAGATGGTAAGATAATAATGACACCCGCGATATAACGCCAGAAAACCTCGTAATGAGGAAAACCTCACCCGTAAGAAATTCAAGAAAATAATCAACTATGAGATAAAACTGACATAAGATGTCACACACCCAGGATATGCTCACAATCCCAACAGTTTTTCCTCTCAGTACTCTCTCTATGGAGTACTATGTTTCTTACCATTCTCCCCAGTGTGATAACCCGACTATTTCATACCCATTCTTTCAACTCTTTGTGATTGAAAGAATGATCTTTAAAACTCTTTCTAATCTCTTGGAATTTACCCATTTGATTATGTTCCTGAAAGCTTATTTATAGGCAAAGGTTTGATCATCAGATGGATTTCATTGGTTTAAATGAAAACTAATTTCATTGGCTAAAACAACGGCCAATTCTCATCCATACGAATATGAGATAAGTGACGTGGTGGCAAGGTGGAGAACATTGCTCCTTTTATAAAGGCTATTGTTGCAGTAGTAATTAATGGGGCTAGACCCCGCACATGTTATGTGAAGGGCATGAACTAAGTTATTCCCTTGATTTATTTTCTGGCTCCGTTAATGGTCCCTAGTTTAGAAAACTACTTAAGGGAAGAGGTGTGAATAGATAACCTTCCTTTTCATAGACAAAAAATATATAAATTTTTAAGGGTAATTGACATGAATAATTCATAGTTTGAGAGAACTTCTTTAATTATTCCCATTATTGTTTAACTAGAAATAATCCCAAATGTAGAGGGTCCTGTATCGTATTGGTCCCGTCATAAAGGTAACCGATTAAGCAGGTAAAAAATGTCATGTGTATCTAATTAGGCCCCAAATTTTTAATTATATTTTTTAAAAAGTCAATTTTATCCTCAAACTCTTGTCACTTGTAACTATCTAATTAGATCCTAAATTTTTTATATTTTAAAAAAAAATCAATTTTATCACAAACTCTCTCCACCTCCAGCTTCCACCTCCGTCTTCTCCACCTTAGTTGTAGAGCAGGGAAAACACCAAGCAGAGCTTTCATGCCTAGCATCCATAAATTAATAGCTTCTTGAACTCTTGAGCATGATCTCTGCATCTTAACCCCACTTAGGCTGCTCTTCGACTCCAACATTTCATCGAGCGAAAGCCTCTTCTTTGGCCTCGGCTCTGGGCGTTGCTTCGAAGCACTCTGGGACCTTAATTTAGCCTTAAATGACTCTGTGTTGCCATGTAATTACCGGTTAATCCCCAATCGGAGTTTTGATAATTCCAGTGATCGGGGGTGGATAAACGAACTGCAACTGAAATTGGGATTCGACATGGGAGGGAAGAGGAGAGTGTTAGTTAATGCTGGTCATCCCCTGAATCCGAAACAGAGGTGTTGGTTCTCCAGGATATGGATTTAGGCCTTCCGGTTTCATTGGGCTTTCATCAATGGCGTTGTAGGTAGTGTCGCGAGATGCTGAAAGTCTTCTGCTATGGAGAGATGCTGTGTGCTCACTCCTATTCTCATTAAACCTCCTGCAATTTTCCCAAAAACAAAATGTAGTTCGGAATATAAATTGAATCATTTTCAGAAACAGATTGCTTTTGGGGCCTTTACCATGCTTGGATTTCCAATCTTTTGTCATTGTTCATGATCTGAAATCCGACAATTTCCAGATGCCGGCAAATTCTGAAACTGAAATCCGAAAAGTGTGGTCAGCTTTGACACCACCACAACAGCGGCGGCTGAAATTGACGGGGATTGGTAGTCAGTTGCGACGGAAGTGGAGACAAAGGTGGATAACGAAGGACCAGACGGAGGTAGCGATGGAGGTGGAAGGCGGAGGTGGAGGAGGAGAGAGAAGTGTGATAAAATTGAAAATGACCTGTTTAACCGGTTACCTTTATAACGGGACTAATATGATACGAGATCCACTAAACTGTAAGACTAATTAAAAAAGACTACCAAACTATGAATTATTTCTGTCAATATTTGAACTCTATAATTGAAATAAAGTATAACCCCACAGTTTTTATGTTATGTATATTTAAAATATCCTATCCAAAAGACTTTGATACAAGTAGTGGAAATTTCTTAATTAATTAGTTTGCTTCCTTTGCATGTGGTTTTTGGAAAAGCTACAAATTTTCAATGGATAACGATCCCAAGAAGATTGCTAAGCCAGCTTAACTTTGTAATCAGGATTAATTTCCACCAACTTTATGTGTATTTCATTTTATTTTTAATTATATTCTTTTTCTTCTTACGAACATTAGTGTTGCTACTATTTTATAACAATATCGATGCATGATGTTATGAACACTTAAAAAGGACAGATGGGACCTAAAGAAGTCAACTATGAAACGGTTGAGAAAAAATTATAAATATTTCACATAGAATATCTTATAAAACATTTAAAGTTGTTAATGCTGATCAGATTCAAATTAAGTTAAACTAAATTTAACTTGATTTTTTGGAATCAATAAAATAACTACCTAATCCAACCCTAATCCTGGACAGATCAGGTTCAAATTAACAATTATAATTTCATATCCTCACTATCCCTTAAAAGAAAATTTTATTTCAACTTAATAGGATGCCATGCCATCTTAGTCATTTTATCAATTAAAAAAGAAACTCATGGTCACGAACTTCTATTAACAGTGACCTAATTCATAGGAATTACAAAATCATAAAAAGGGTCTCAGTAGTGAATTAATCAAAGTTATGACCAGCTTTAATACAAGTTTAATATCCTCACAAAAGCAATGATGAAAATTATTATTTTTAAATTTAAACTTTTTTATTTCGTGTTCTATGTTCCATCACTTTCCTGGTTGATAATCATAGTGACAACGTTAATCTCACCAAGTCTAAAAACTATATATTTTTTTTAATCTAAAAGGGAATTTCTCTTGGTGAAAATTAACAATAGAATGCATTAGTCATCACTTATAATTCAATCTCTAAAGAACTCATGAAAGCTAGCTCTTTTGAATTGAACACATTTGATGCTTTTAATTTGAATGTTTTCTCCTATGTTAAATTCACCATAAATCATTTAGATCAATTATATTTAAACGTTTGATCAGTAGGTTTAAGGATGATCCAAGGTTTTAACTCAGAGATTTAGAAGTTGGAAAGCATAGTTGAAAGAATCTTTGAGAATAATTTCGTTCAATATGTAAATTTGAATCGAAACATAAAATTATGGAATGTTATATATTCTTCTTAGGTCTGGTTTAAATTAAGTCAAATCGTAATTTTCATTCATTCTAATCAAATTCTTATGATTTAAAGTGTCAATGACTATGAAGAAGACATGATATTATTATCGTTAATATCAAATTTTGTAAAAATAATTATTCCAAAATCACAAGTTTGGCATAATGTTGCTAGACCATAAAACCAAAGAGCATTTTTCCAATTTGTAGAACTTATTACATTTATAACATTTTACATGTAAAAGAGATATATAATACATGCACAAAAAATCCTTTACACATGTTTTATTAACAATAATAAGCTTATATATCATTTCTGCCAAGATTATAATCATATATTTTCTCTTGTAAATTCTAATTAGATTTGAGAAATTAAAAGAAAATAAAATAAAACAAAAATAATAGATTAATCAAAGTTTAAAAATAATTTTTTTTAAAGTCCTTTTTGCATGTTTTATAAGTTTTTAAATGAAAATGAAAGGCCATTTGAAAGTGGTTTTAAGAAATATTTTTATTTAAAACATATTCTTGAAAAAAATAGATATTTGTGAAATTTAAAAAAAAATTATTTATTCACTTTGCCTATTTCACTATAATACTTTGTTTTTACAAGAATTCGTTCGATGGATTTCAGTCCCTTAGCTTCACATGAAAAATTTTCAACTCTATCCAAAATCTCGCATTACGAAAATTTTCAACGATTCTAATCTTTAATTTTCATTTCGTAAAACACGCTTGCACTTGAATTCGCTGAAAATACGCCTCATTTTCAACCCCATTCTCGCATTAATTCAATAATTTAATTCAAAAACAATAAAACAGATTTACCGTTTTCCGATTCCTGGGTCAATTTAATTGAAACGCGAAACAGATTAATTGCTTCGATTCATATATAAATGTCAAAATAATAATTCATTTTCTTGCTTTCAAAATTCGCTTTCGTCTTATTCTCGTAACTAAACGCTAGCTTCCTTGCTTTCGAAAGCCAATGTAGTAAACGTAAATTTTTCTACCTACTAAACAGGGTCTTATAATCTCGTCATACCCTTTATCACTTGAGTGGGCCCTTTATCCCTTGCACGCCCTTAAGGACAATTTAATATTGTTTAAAATCTAAAAAAATACATTTGTATTATTTTTTAAAAATCAATAAGCAACTCACATACAAAAATGCTTTTGAAGAGAATGTTATGCAATTTGATTTTGGGTGCATTTGGAAGAGAATGTTATAAGTACTTTTAATAAAAATTATAGAAAGAGCTTATTAAAATAACTGATAACCCTTTTTTTATTTTTGAAAGCTTGATGATCCTCCTATAAGCCCCTTTAGAGCCTGTTTTAATAAGTTTCATGGAGAAGGTTATCAACAAAAGCTTAAAAAGGTTTATAGGGAAGCCTAAATATAG
Organism: Tetrastigma voinierianum; assembly: GCA_016808115.1. Taxonomy (NCBI): domain Eukaryota; kingdom Viridiplantae; phylum Streptophyta; class Magnoliopsida; order Vitales; family Vitaceae; genus Tetrastigma; species Tetrastigma voinierianum. Next base: position 339,015 of record JAEQBH010000476.1, on the reverse strand, counting down.
ATCATCTTAATGACAAACTAAAGATATCAAAAAATAATGAAAAATATAAACAACTTCAAAATTCATGCAAAAATAAAAGTTTTAGAAAATTTATATAAAAATAGAAAATTTTCTGAAAATAATGAACAATAAAAACAAATTCGAAAAATATGTAAAAGTAAATATTTGAAAATTTATGTAAAAAAATAGGGAAAAAAATTCTACTTATAATTAAAAAATAGAAAAAAAATTCTATTGATGATGGAAATAATAATATTAATGATGTTTTTCTTAATTTATAATTTGATGCATATCCATAAGTGTTTATTTTATTTTGGAACTTATAATTTTTGTGATGATGAAAAGTATTAATGATGTTTGTTATTTCGTTTTAGAAATGTTTGTGATGATGTGATTGATTTTTATGTTTGATGTCCTTTAGTTTATTGTATTTTATTATTAGATAAAAACTATAAAGAATATTTAGTGAGATATATAGTTTTTATTTATATTAAATAAGGTTCGCATCACTTAAAAAAATCTACGCCTCAAGTAAAAAAAAAAAATGTGATTTGCATATCAAGGCCCCAAGAGACTTTTGTGCCTTAAATAATTATGAGTTTATAGTATATCACATTCCAATTTATATAAAGCATCCCAAAGATTTTAATTAAAAAAAAAAAACTAGAATATTTTAGTTTTTATAATATTTTTAATACGTATGAAACAAAAGTGAGGAGTATATGGTTCATTAGCTATTTTTTATACTAGATATTACAAGTCAATGATAGTAAAGATTTTAAATTTTTGAATATATATACACACACACATAAAACTTTCAAATATATTTGAGGATATAAATATACAAAAGTTGAGTGTCTTGCCTTTAGGGGTGCACAAAAATATAAGTTAAATCGAATCGCATCGGAAATTGAAATCAAAACCAACCAAGTCGATTCTGGGCTTTTAGTTTTTGTTTACATAAATCTCGTTTAGGTTTCGCTTACAAAATACAAAAATAAGGGTTCGGGTTAACCAATCAAATTTAAATTAAAAAAAGGATATATATATATATATATATATATATATATATATAATATAAGTTTCCCTACTTGTGTCAGTTGTAACATTCCCACTTTTATAACTTTTTTCCTCAAAACCTACATTTTTCTTCAAACCAAAGCAAATAGACTTTGATTTCTTTGGATTTGTTTCTTTTTCTATTGAAGTTGTTAAAACATGTGGTTGATTAAAAAAATCATGATTAAATCATTTAATTTCATGTGTTTCATATATTATTTGTGGATGTATTATTGTATTCATTTTTTTCTTTGCATTTTTTAATTGTATTTATAATAATTATTGTAATTTGAACTTTAATAGATGATGATGGAATTACAATTTTTTATTTTTAATTGTTTATATAAATAACAAATCAAAAACCGGCGATGGGTTCTTATATTGTACCACGATTCGATTAACCGAACCATGCCCATAGCCGGTAACGGCTATTCTAACTCATTTTGGGGTTAAGGGCCAAAAACAGATTGGGGCTAATTTAGCCAATTTCTATTCAAAGAAGGTTTTCAACAAAGTTCACTTCATGCAAAGCTGCAGCCAAAACATGCTAAAACAAGTCAAAACCTTCAAAAAATGCTAAAAAATTAATTTTACAAATTCATCATTCTTCAAATAAAAATAAATAATATAAAAATATATAATAATAATAATTAATATATAAAATGATTGACTCTAAACAATATAATAATAGTAAACAACCTTAAATAAATAAATAATGTTATAACACTGTTATAACCAAAATACCAAACTAACTAACTAAATGGTATCAAAACAATAAAGTAACAACTTAATAACATATTGAAAAAACGAACTTCAAAATATCAAATAAAATATCATATGTCTCTAATCTTCATCATCACCATCATTATATCCAATAATAAATTTGATTCCACATTAGAAAAATGTTCATTCTCGATGGTGGTTGAGTTATCATCATCTATTAATTAATTTAAAATGTTAACAAAATAAATTTCATTTATGTTTGGAATAAAATAAATAAATTTCCAAAATTGTATCTCAATAGTATAATAATGAAATATCTCATTTATTTGAAAATTTATCTTGCTAAAAGATATAATCATATTAGGAAAGAAATTAGTTTATAATTTTTGTTAATTATTTTAAAATAACATTATTTTGTTATTAACATTAGTTTAAGTAATAAAATTATTTAAAATGAGACATAATTTATTTATTAAATTTAATTTAATTTATGAACTAATACAACTTCATTTTTATCAAAAAAAAAAAACATATATGATTGAATGAAATTTAAAGGATAAATAAAAAAATGAAATTGTAAATATTTAAAATAGGGTTAATGAAAAAAATAAAAATATATTCAATATTAAAACTGTAATTTATTTTATTCAAATGACTTCCATAAATTTTCATACAAGATTTTCTAAATATTAAATTTTCATATAAATTAAATTAAAAAATGTACATTTAGAAATTGAAAATAAAATAGTTAAAACAACAAAGTTTAATATATTAATCATATATTATAATGATAATTATTTTTAAAACCTCTATGCTACAAAAGAGATAGTCAAAATATCAAATTTTATACATGAATCCTTGAAAATCTCAATTACTAAGCTAGTTACTAAAAATTTTAAATAAAAATTTCGGACCAACCGAGCTAACCTTGGCCAAAATGGGTCCAACCAAATTAACTCGGTTTTATTCAAGCCTTAAATTTTACAACTCAACCCTCTGTGTGGTCTGAGCTAAATTCAAGCAATTTCATCTGACTAACCCATTGTTTAATGGCTAACCCTACCCAATTTGTACTCGACTATATTAAAAATATGTTTTTATAATCATTTTATTTTATATATTAATATAAATAATAATAATAAAAATTTATATTAATTTTATATATTAAAAATTTATCATATTTTATTTTTTAAATATATTAATTTTAATATAATAAAAATAAAACTTAAATTAAAAACTAAATATAATGGGTATGAAAAAGGGAAAACTATGTTATAGAGGCTCTAGCATTAAATATTTTAAAATTTAGGCCTAAAGCTTACCAAACCTAGTCCAGTCCTATTTGAATCAAAATAATTAATAAAAAACCTAAATAATTGATAAAGAGTCCATGAGGTGGTAAAAACAAAATTGTTTCCCTAAAATACCCTCCACTCTTCTAAACCACAAGCCCTAACTTGATCCGACATCTCCCTTTCATCTCTCCCTCTCCCTCTCATCTCTCCAAAGACCCACCTGATCGTCTCCCTCTCACCCGATCATCTCCCTCTCATCTCTCACTCTCCCTCTCATTTGGCCTAAAGCCTTAACCCGAAAAACACCATAAACTCATCCATCTCACTCTGCCTTCCTCTCTAAAGCATTCCACTGCTTCGCACGAAGAGAAATTGCCGCCGACCGAAGTTGATCGACTCAGAATTCCTATTAAACAGAGAATCTAGGATCAATTAAGTATTAGTTCAACAATATGATATAATCGAAGTGTAAATTAAATTCCGATCGATCGACTGTCGCATCTCGAGTGAAATTACCTGAATGTCATTCAACCTATTGAGGAACCTTGACCGCTGACTGGAAGTTAAGCATTTTCATGGCAACTAACAAAGAGCTCAATCAACTGGTTGAGTCTATCAATCTCGACCCATCGATTGAGATACATTGTGAGTGAATGTCGCCGAGAGCTTATTCAACTATCTTATGTTTAAATCGGTACCTTAGATACATTTCCTTTAGTCAGTATTCTAAAGTTAACTTGTATACTCTGTGTGAGTTCATAAAGGTCAGTGACTCTAAAGTTTAATATCTCATATACTTTGGCAAGCTTATTAATTATAAAAATAAACAAGTGTTATTAGTAGTACCCAAGGTATATATGGTTTATACCCACATTACATTTAGATTATACCTAAGGTTTAAATGAGTTGTACCCTAGATACATTCTAATTGTACCTAAGGTTAACTTATGTAGTTTCAGAGTTCATGAAGGTTGTACTTAGAGTTCATAAAAGTTTAATCATATGGTACTTACAATTATCTGTTAATCTAGACACAAGAAGTTAGAAAACTGATTCTACAATGAGTTAATTCATGACTATCATAGAGGATTGGTTATGTGTTGCGTGAATCAATTGGCTGCAATACCTATTATCACTGCCTTACTTCAGAATGAGTAGTAAGTTATAAAGGATCATTTTCAAGAGGGAGCCAGATGCACCCATCTTTTATCTCAATTCATTTATATTACTCAAACATCTACTCCACCCATAATGTATTGCCAAAAAGTTCTATGTGCAAACCCCATTTTTCAAAACTTTGTATTCATAGGCTTGTGAGTACCGGTGGGTGCATTCATGTGATAACCAGTTAGAAATTAAGATGAGAGGGAGAGAGATGGGTTTTTGAGCAAAAGAGGGAGAGACCACCATGAGTATAAGAGGGGGAGATGAGAGGGAGGGGGGCAAGTTGAGATGTCCAAATGGTAAGGGAGGGTGTCGGGTTGAAGAAGAAAAGGGACAAGGATGGGTTTTAGGTTAGACTAAGGCTTTTTTTTATAAGGGTGGATATTTGGATCAAGTCGAGTGGAGGGTATTTTAGGGAGACAAGTTTGTTTTTGTCACTTTATTGACTTTTTATTAATTATTTGGATTCTTTATCAATTATTTTATTCAAATAAAACTTGAGTTAGATTTGATATCTATTGGACCTAAATTTTTAAATATTTCATGCTGGGACGCATAACATAGTTTTACCTATAAAAAATGATTTAAATATAAGTGACGGGAATGTGATGGAGCCCCACCCCGTTATCATCCCTAACAGGGTGGAGCCACGGAGGATAGAGGGAGCGATGGGACCCACTGGCCAGTGGTTATTGAAGGGCAATTTCCTTTGCTGAGATAATGTACTGTTTGGGTGCACCAAACAGGGATTATTTTCTTATAATGCACTAATTCTGATACAGGCAGGTTTTGGGTCCTCTTTTTTAATTATTTTCCCGAGCCCCGAGCCCCTGTGGCCTGGGGCACCAAAACATAATTTTCCCTACATATTTCATTTTTATTAATGCTTAGCATAAAGCAATATTTGAGAAACAAGAGTTAAACTTTCATATAATATTTTCGGAAATAAATATAAAAAAATAAATTAGAAGCAAAGTTATTATGGAGTAATAGAATGCATTATCTTTTAAGTAAATAATATATCATTCCTATAAAAAAAAGAAGTTGAGCGTCTATGGGAGAGAGATGGTAACAAAGTGACCGGCGTTTGGAAAGCGCAATCCGCGGAGAGAGAGAGAGAGAGAAGGGTTTATTGATAGGCGTAAAAAAAAAAAAAATGAAAGGGCTCACTGAATGCGATGGGGGAAATTAAATGCTGCTTCCACTTTCTACGGCCTTCCCCATGAGTCATTAAAACATGCCACCTACTACTCTCTTCTTCACTGTTCTTATAAACAACTCTCATGTATGCGAGTTTACTATGGGGTTTATCACTTCACCTAATCTTCACATGTGCTTCTTATTATTTTTCAAGTTTCAGGTATAACAAACTCGTTATCATATAAGAATTAGGTTTACATCATTAAATGATGATTTTATCTTTAAGATTTGTATAAATTAAAATTTTATCTTAAAAAACACAAATCCTAAGACATAAAATCACTATTTAAAGATATAAAACTTTAACAATTTTTTTCTACTGTATCTATCTATCTATCTATTTATCCGGCGCAAGAATTTATTGCCAAACTGAAACCCACTTACGTTGGAGGATGAGGAATGATTTCTAAACTTGCACCACATCAATAATGATGCTAAATTTTTCAGTGAAGTTGTCATCATTTTATACTACTCATTTCCTCCCCCTTCCCTACACCACCCCACGCCCACCCGCCACCTCCTCCCCCTTGGCTCTTCTCAGTGCTTTCATTACTGCTCAATCAATTTTTTTAAATTCCTTTTACTTGTATATTTTCCCATATTTTTCATGCAGGGTCGGATCCAATGAAGGTGTTCGGGTAGATGTCTCCACTCATTTTTTTGTAATAAAAATTTTGTTTTTATGATGCGAACCTAAGACCTAGTATATGACTCTGAATTTCAATAATACTAAATCATTGGGCTACATGCCCTCCTTAAGTTTAAATCTTGACTCTCCCCAGTTGCATGGTGTTTTTTTTTACTTCACAACACACATGTTTAAGGATAAAGATAAAAGTCTTGGAGAAGAATCAATAAAATATATTTCTTAAAAACATGATTCTCCTGTTAAATTCAAATCCTATCAATTTGAGCTTCAAATGAATCCCACTTAACTTCATCCTTACATAAACATATGTTAATTAGAAGCTAATCTCATCATTAATTCGTACTTTACTTGCCCTACTTTGCTTCAAATCTAAGAATACCTCTACAAAAAAAAAGTTTAAAAAATATGAAATATTAATAATAACAATTTCACGAGCCGACGACTTTCTGTGATTTTGATACATCATAATCCTCTAAATTTTCAAAAAAAAAAAAAAAAAAAAAAAGGGGAGGAATCACCTGGCGTAGAAGGCTAGTGGGACCACCTCGGAGAGGGGAGTGGCGAGCGGTGTCGGAGCCGCCGAGACGGCCGGAGAGTTTCTGCACATGGGACACGTGGCGCTCATCCGAAGCCACTCGTCGATGCAATGGACGTGGAAGCAGTGGTTGCACTCCGGAATGGACCGGATGGTCTCATTGGGCCGGTACTCCGACAGGCAGATTGAGCATGGCCCGTCGTTGGGCTTCGGTAGCCGCCGGCTCTGGCCCAATACTGTCTTCGGATACGACTCTATTGCCGCGCCATCTAGGCCCACCACCACCACCACCGCTGCTGGCTCCGACGAATCGACGGCGGCGGAGGAGCGGCGATTCGTCTGCGATCTTCCGCGGCCAGAGCGAACGCCGCCGCTAGCTTTGACTCTGACGCAGGCGTAGGAGGCGAGCATGATCGTCGAGATGAGGACGAGGATGCTGACGGCGATGGCGATGCCGTAGCCGAGGCCGACTCCGGCAGCAGACTCGGGCGGAGTGGCGGTGGACATGTTTGGTTGGAGAGAAAGTGAGGGAAAACAAAAGAGGAAAATGAGAAGTGAGGAGTAATGGAGGAATTTATTAGCAGAGAGTGAAAGGTCGGATCGGACACGCCGGTGTCCGCGGGAAAATTTAATAGCCTAGGATCTTGGATTTGTCGTTAATGACTTGAAATTATCATAATACCCTTCGAACATTTGAAAGATACCCTGCCTATTTATTCATTTCTTCCCTTTGAATTCCTATATACGATAAGAATCTATATATATGACAAGGTATTCTGATTATTTTCATCATTTCATTAATTTTATTTAAATTTATCTAATATTTGTATAAAAAACCATAATTAGTTTAGTTAAAATTCCTTGTAAAATAGTATGCTTCTAAATATCTTATCATTATTAGCCATTAAATTTAACAAATAATAGGAACATGAAGTCAAAAAAACATAATAATAATAATAATAGGAATATTTTACATGAGAAATCTATATATGAACAAAACAAATTTTTATTATTTATCATAATTTAACTTAAATCATTGTCAAATAATTAACATCAAACAATAAAATACCTAAGTATGGAATAAAAAATTTATGATTGAATTTTTTACTAACTCAACTAATTTGATTAATTTCAGCCATCACTAACTAATTACTAAAAACATTAAGTAATAAAAAGTTACTTAGAAAAATTAATAAAAAGTTAAATGTGAAATTATTTTTTAATACTCAGGTAAATTAATTTTCTTAAAAAAAATACTCATTTTTAAAAATAATAATAATAAATTTATTGATTCTGCAATAATATAATCAGCCAAAGTACATATTGTAGAAACGACACAATATCTAGGTTAATGGAAAAAATATGGACTAAATGTCTACACATTTGATAATCCAAAAAATACCTTGAAGAGTATTGACGAACAAGATTTAATATGATGACTCTGTCTGATCGAAATTTGTCATTTGAACTGCCAATATGAAAACTCACGAAATCGTCGACAACACAACTATTCACCACAACAAATCGACGATAAAATACGTCATAATAGGTCAATAATAAAAACATGAAAAAAACAAAGAAAAAGAACAAAGACAAACCAAAATCAATATGGAAGAAACCACTAGTATTGGAAAAACAAACCTAGATCCGAAGAAGAACACTTGGGCATGCTGGTTTCAAATTCTAAAAATAACAAAAAATCACTAAGAAAGGTTTGAGCGAGGTTATGTGAAGAAAATACACAAGTTAATTAATTTAATAATATTATATATAAAAAAGCAAATGAAATTCAATTGAATTATATTTTTTCAAATTCCGATTAAATAAATTAATTAATCATTGTCTTGATCTTTGTTACTTTGCTCCTAATCCAAATGTTCATCATTATTAATAATTTTTTTCCTTTTTATCTAAATAATTTATCATTTTTGCTTCTTACCTTCTAAAATTCCTATTTTCTTCGTCTATAATCTGAGCTAGATTTTCATCAAACTAAACTCCACAAAAGTTATTTTATTATAAAATTAAGAAAAAAAAATTTAAAAATCTTGTATAAAAGAGAACTCAAAGACCCAGACAGAGATAATAGTGAGAGGCGTTTCTTCCTCGAGATGTCCTTTTTTTATTTCCAAAATCCTTCTATAAACTTAGGTAATGTTTGTGTTTTTTATTTTTTACTGAAAGTAAAAAGCTTTTAATATTCCCGTTTGTCTTTTAACGTTTTGATGACTTATTATTGAATTTTTGAAATTTTTAGATAAATAGAAAATTTCAAAATATTTGGTTTTTTAACTTTTTCTTAATGTTTTTTAAATATTTTTTTCTATTAAAAAAACTAAATATTAAAAATATGAGAAATCATATATTTTCTTATCTAATTGAAACTCTCATTTCATACTAATTAAATAAAATTATATATATTTTTAAATTTTTTTTTAAATGTATTGTCTCAAAATTTAGATAAAAAATGAAAAAGTTGAAAATTTTTTTAGAAAAAACAAACAATTAAATACTTAATCCTAATAAGTACTAAGAATAAAAAATTTATTCAGCTTTAAGGAAAAAAAACAAATATCACCTGCATGTTTATCATATGAAAAAGTATATCACATTAAAACCTTAATAGTAAAAAAAACATATGGAAAGAATCTAAAAAGGAAAAATAGTATAATATTTTTATAGTTTTTAGGTTGATGTTAGTCTATCTACGCTATTTCATTAAAAAAAAAATTGCAAGTAAGATTTAATGGGATAAAACTTGGATGACAGAAAAAATAGCATGGCACACTTAACATACTTTTGTAAACATGTTGCTTCTCATATTGAATATCTTTCATATAATATTACTAAATTAACTTGAAAATAATATTTTTTATGTTGCACAAACAATAAATAACTATATTAAAGGAGATAGAATCAAACATATCTCATCAATGTTCTTTTATACATAATTCTAATAAAGTAGTGAAATTGATTTTCAACAAACTTTATAAAAATATGTTAGTCTGACATACTATAAATGTTATTATGTCATATGTTACACAATCTAATTCATTCAAACATTATCTTCAAATCTAATTTGTATTCTTTTCTTATATCATTCCAATACTTCAAGTTAAGGAAGAACTATATCTTGTTCTTAAATTGATCATATAGAATTTGAAAGATACATAAATGTGTTAATTATACCAAGATACCATAGTTTTATACCAAACACTTCTTTATTTCCTTTTAGAGAATGAAACATATAATCATTCTTCACTTTAAGTGAATAAACAATTACAGAGGAGCTAAGTGGGTGAAATTAATCCATATGAAAGTGTTTCAAGACTTTCTTATATATCAATGATGGACTAACATGCCACTTAGAAAGTACTTGATTCTTAGGCTAATGTAAATTTTGGTTTTCTAGGCCCTTCATTTCAACTATTTCCTTAGATAATTAATTATTCTTATGGGCTTTTCAAAAGTTTTATCAAGATTAACATTATGCACATATATTATAATTATTGCAAATCCAATTTTTTGATTTGCTATAATAATTGCAAATCCAATTTTTGATTTATTAGTTAAAACATGGACCTAAAGGTTATTCTTATATTATATTCTTTTAGTAGGTATTCACTAAGGCGATTATATGTATATCATATCCAGTCAAATTGATTTATTTTCCGCAAGGATTGTTGTAACTTAATCAAAAACATATTATAAGGATTTGTATCATTTTCTTCAAACAATATATTTTAGGAAATTATTTGCTTAGGGAATCCTTTTGGGATTTGGTTTCTTTATACATTTTAAATCCTTTTAATATTTTAAGATAAATGATTATAACTCATCTCTTTTTTGCAGATGACCTTCTTCTGTTCACAGAAGCTTCGGAAGAATAGATTCGAATGTTAGGTTTCAACACTGTAAAATAGAACAAACCAAGTAGCAGATGAACAATTAACATGTTTGTAGGAAAAACTTTAAAAATAACAACTCAAGCCATAGACGTTTCTCAAGGCTGACACAATATCCTTAAGATAATTATCGCCTCACTGCGGCAGCCAGCCTCGCACCTGCCTCCCGCGACGAAATGATCTCTCAAACGTATGAATGTGAAATGAGCGAATATGTATGTAACGGCGTCGTCGAGCTGCGGGTGACTTTTGAGAGACGTCAAGGATCAATGTCAAGATACCATGAAGTTTTAGGTCGCGCCCGTTGCTCGGGCATCACTACAAGTTTTTAAGGGTCGGTCTCGTTTCATGGCGAATAAAACACGCTTTCGCGCCTGGCCGAAGAAGACGCATTACCAACGGGTAGCTTCACGCAAAACCAAATATTCACGCCAAAAGGAAGTGTCACCCGATCCCACTGGCATGGCGCCAAGGCGTGTGTGGTGAACCAAGTAATGAAGCAGCCCTTCCCCTTCCACAGACCGTGCCCTCGTGGGGGCCCAAACCCAACTACAAGGCAGTGTATTTATACCCTTTAAGCTCTCGTTCTATCCGATGCATGTGGGACAATGTTCTTCTAATGCCTTAAACCTTAGCTTTTCTACCATTTTCAAAGTACGATGCCAAGGCGATTTCTAATTCAATTTTTAAATTGCCAAGAATCCAACATATAATCTTCATCTTCATAAGTGAGAACACATTCCGCTGCACTAACAAAAGTTTTCATAACCTAATATAATTTTAGCTCAAAAATAGCTAAATTATTATGCTCAAACCCATTTTTTCCAACATCGAATAATCATGAATTATCTGGACACTTTGTGCCTCCTCAGGCCAAAGAATTAGTCTTCATAAGTCAACCACCGCCTTCTCTTTAGATGTAGACAAAGCGGTGGCTCAGCATATCTCCACCATTTCAAGTATTCCAGTTAAGCCTCAATTGGAGAAATATCTTGGAATTCCTTCCATCATCGGCCGAATCAATCTAGGAACTTTCCAATCCAACACCTCCTAGATCGAATCGAGGGCAGACTAGAGGGTTGGAAATCAAAATATCTCACCCTAGCTGGCAAAATAATTCTTGCAAAGTCTGTTTTCACAGCTGCATCAAGCTATTCCATGCAATCTACACTTTTACCTGTCTCTTTGTGTAATAACATTAATAAAAGGGTGAGAAACTTCCTGTGAGGTAGCTCTCAGGAAAAGAGGAAATTCCATCTTGCAAATTGGGATACAGTGACTACAACTAAAGAGTATGGAGGGCTAGAATCCGGAGTATGAGGAACATGAATATAGCATTTATGGCCAAGTTGGGTTGGCGAATTCTTACTGCCAAGAATGAACTTTGGGCAAGTATTCTCCAAACAAAATATGTAAGGGGTAAGGTAGAGATCGACAAGCAGGGGCGGCCCAACAAATTCAGAGGCCCTAGGCAAGAATATGAAAGTGGGCCCTATTAATAGACAATATTTATTAAAATATATTCATTTAAACTTATATTTTTATATTCAAGTTTTGTTAATATATCTTTTTCAATAGATAATATAGCTAATCCATTTAATCTTTCTTGTGACATAGTTGATCGGAGATAAGATTTTATTAATTTAAGTTTCGAAAAACTTCTCTCCACTAAGTAATCGTTATCGGTATCATAATAATATTCTTAAAAGCTATAGTCAGATTAGAAAACAATCTAATCGCTTTTATATAAGTTAGGTTTCAAATAGAGTATTAATTTCAGATTGTAGAACTTTTCTTAATACAGTCAATTCTTGAAATAAATCTAAATCATCAATATCAAAAAATAAGTCATGCTTCAAAAAGCCAAGGTTAAGACAATAACTTTTCAAACTATCATCTAAGGATTTTTAATTCTTTAAAACAAAATAAAAACCAAAAATATTTTCATATATTTTTGAATCGTTCAAATCTACTCTTGATCGAAGAAATAAATAGATCAACTATAAATAAAAATACTCAATTTAAAAGATTCTTCACCGAGCAAGCAGCCATCGCATTCTCGCATCAGATCACCAAATTGTTTTTTCCTAAAAATTTTACTTTTTTCTCTAAATACTGGTTCTATTTCCATTTCAAGTGCAATCTCCTTTGATGAAATCAAAGCAGAGTAAAATCCATTTTCTCTATATGATTCCAAAAAAGAAATAAGTCCTTTTAATTGATCAATAAAGAACATCAATATGCATGTTCGATTGTAAATTTTTACTAACTGTGCCGAGCCAAAGAAATAATATATCATACCAAATATTCATACCCAATAAAAATTCAAAGTTTTCAATCTCATATGTAGCTAAGCATGGGCTTCACTCTTGTTTTAGGATCTTCACTAATTTTTTACACTGAATTAAAGCATCTCGTATTTTCTGAGTCCGGATACTTGATCGCTTTTAACACTCGATACCTAATTTTCCCATCGCTGCTTGAGATAATGATTTAAGAGTTAACATAGATATATTATCTGTAGCTTCCATCGCTTTGTTGAAGAAGAAAATAATGAGTATATACGTTGTAATACTCCAAAAAGATATGGCTTTAGAACAAGAGTTAGTTATATCACAAAAAGATGAGTATACATTATGACATCCACACGGTGTGTAAAACGCTCGATTTATATCTAGTGTCTTTTTTGTACACTTGTGTTTTCTTTCATATTAGATCCATTATCATATCCTTTGTCCTCTTTACATCGCTTACATCAAGTCCAAGTTTTTAATTACATTTATAAGTTCATCAAAAAGGCCTTTCCTGCAGGTATCATCTACTTCCAAAAATTTAAAAAATATTCTTCTATTTTTACTGACTTGTTGAAATATCACACATCGCAATATAAGAGTCATTTGTTCTTTGATGACTTGCATCGTGAGTACAATCAAGTATTACTGAAAATATTTGCTTCTTTAATCTTTATTAATGATTACATTTTTAATTTCTTAAGCACATTGTATTAATTCATTTGTATCTTATAGTTCGGTGCTAATGATTACAATTTCACCATCTTTAATCTGGGTTTAACATGTTCTTGCATTATTGGATCAAATTCGCAATTATTTCAATTAAACTAAAAAAGTTTCCATTGTTGTCTTGATATATTTTTCTCATTCTTTCCACTCTAAATGCCAAATTATTTTTAGCAAGAGTTTTTACTTACAATTTAAAATTCTTACAAGTACTTTTTTCCAATAATCTTTCTTTGTTAATTTGTTCTTGAATATTTTTTGTCAATAGTTTTATTTTTGACAATCTTATTTCTAAATCAATCTATTAATTCATGTTAGTGATATGCTCACATTGTTTCATGAGTTTTGAGCTTATAACTAAGATTTTTCCAATCTTTAGTTCCTTCATTAACTAATTGACTTGTGCTAGGTTTTGAATTGAATAACTTACAACAAAACAATGAGGTATTTATCAAATCTGAATATATTGAATCCATTTTCTTTCATGCTTTTCTCCGTTTGATACTCTTCGAGTGTAATATGTAATAGAAAAATGTCTATTATTTCATCATTAGAAAGTCTAAATCATTTTCCTAATAGGACCCTTTCAACTAATAAGTCTCTTAATTTTGTAATAATATTTTTCCAAATAAGTCCCGATCATAGATATTTATTGGAACATAATCTAATAGTTCACTAATATGTTCACATTCTCCTTATCACTTTGTACTTCACTAAATAAAGCTCCACATTCTTTACTAATTTCATTTTCTTTTATAAACTTTTGGCAATCCATTGATTTGGGACATATTATCTAATAGTTCAACAAGCTTGAATCATCATTTTAATTTTTTGTTGCGCTGGTTTATCACTTCTCACTCATCAAATTTATCGAGTGCTCAGATTCAATAAATTCATCTGTTTTCTCTTCTTTTACGTTTTCACATCCAGAATCATATCTTCGAAAGTAGATATACTAATTATTAACTTGCAATTATTAAGCAATGAAAATTATAACACAAAATTTATAAAAATTAAATTAAACTAAAATAAAAGCTAAAGAACAACACAACTCGGCATCAAGGCAAGCAAGGATTGATCCTTTTGTTTTCAGAGCAAAGCCTTCCAACAAATTTTGTGTTATAATTTGTAGCAACAAATTTTGTAGCAAATGTTCTTCCTTAGGCCCCGGTGTTTGTTCATCTCGTATTCCAACTTGGTGTTCTACTCGGTTTAGATTCGAAGGCTACAGAGGAGAGAGAGAGAGAGAGAGAGAGAGAGAGAGAGAGGAGAGAGAGAGAGAGTAGGAGAGAGAGAGAGAGAGAGAGAGAGAAGGGCGTTAAACTCGAACAAAAATTATGCCAAAAAATTTTGGCATTAAATCTTAATGCCCATTCTGATAAAAAAAATATTATCAGCCCATTGTACCAGAAATGGAAGTCCAATAGTTTTAAATGTAAGAGAGAGAGTGTGTGATACATTAACCTTCTCGTAGGTCTAATGTACCTTACAAATTTACTACATAAAGATACTAGGAGCAATTTTCGTAAATTGTCTATCGTTACCGGACCTACTAATCGGGTCCTTTCAAGTCTCAAACCAATTATCCAAAATTATACACCCATAACTAAAATTTAACACAGCCCAAAATTATAAATAGGGCTCCTAGCGCTTAACTATGGTTTGTGCCTGTGGCCTACCTTTATCGATGTCAAAGGAAACAAAGGACGCTAAATGGCGGCATGGAATCGTGCGCATTTAATACACCAGAAAGGGTATTATTAGGGCTAGAGTTTTAAATGGAAAGGATACTTTTTTCTGGAGAGATAATTGGCTGGAGGATCGCCCTCTTCTCAATTTTACCTTAAAAGAGCTAAGATTAGAAGATTCTTACAAAATGGTTCGAGACAATGTGGTAAGGATCATAGCCAGATGGATCCTTGAGGCCCTAGGAAAGTATGCTCTCCGATATTCGCAAAGATGGTCCGTTATATTGAGATCAAACAGAGATGAGAATTTGGTGTTTGTTAGGTTTATCTAAAGACTTTAAGATTCTCAATCAAATCATGATATAACTCGAATAAATCTTTGGCAATTAAATTTCCTCAGATGTTGTTTAGAACTCCATTTAAAAACTTAAAATCCCTCCTAAGATCAAGGCTTTCGTTTGGCTTGTCTACTACGAGAGAATTTTGACAAATGAAGAGAGGACGAGAAGGGGACTGACAGATAACCCAACATGCCACCAATGCATAATTGATACGGAGAGCTTGATCATCTGTTCCACACTGTGGAAATGTGCCGTCAGCGATGATTGCTATAGGAATTAGAAAGAGGAAAAAATTCTTGTCATTCGGGAATTGACTGGCTGAACTAAGGCTGAAAATCCCCAATGAGGGAAGCCCCAGGAAACATTTCGTCTCGCCTGCATTTCTTGAGATGGAGGAACAAGAGTCTTTAATGCACACAAAGTGAGTCTCAGAGAGGAAGTGGGAGATCTGGCATGCTTACAAGCCGAGGCACAACGATGGGAGTACTCCAAAGAACAGCCACGGTGACTTATAAGTTCAGGTTGCAATGGATGATGGAGGAAACCCGCCTCGGTGGCTAAAACTAATGATTGATGGAAGCTTGTCTGAAACCATGGTACATCAGTGAAGGGAGGCCCTGAATCGTATTATTTTAGAGGATAATGGAAGTGGAGGCCTGCAATCAACTTGTGTCAGAGGATCATCGAAAAGCAAGAGGCTCGGGGTCACTCCTCTGGTCTCCCGAATGGCATGGATCCGGCTTCAAGAAGATCCTTGCCAAGTGAGACTTCAATGTTCAATCGCGAAGGGTCTTAAGGAAATTGAGAATTTCTTCAAACGTAATACAAGAGTGCAAAACATGGTCAATAAGAATTGATGATAAGTATCATGCTTGTGTATAGAGAGGGGAATTAAGCGGCAAATCATATGGCTAAGATGGCTTTGAAGCTTTAACACAATTATCTCACAAGATGGAGACAGCCTCCAAATGGAGACAACCTCCTAGTGCCGTTGCGCATCTTCTTCAAAGGGATGGTCTGGATTATGAAGCTGAAGTGTTTCTTGAGTCACAAGGTTCCTAGAATAATCTCCCTCCTTTGGATCAAAAAAAAAAAAAAAGATAAATGTTTATGGATTCATATAAATATATTGTAACTACATCATAAAGTATAAATCAAGGCTTTCAAAGACCATTAATTGATCATGATTAAATCATTATGAGAGTTGATAAAAGGTGTCTTATGCTACTAATGACATTTTATATCTTATAAAACTATTTTTATTGTCGTGTGTAAAAATATTTATTTATTATCAACAAATTTACATCTTCGAGCATCTGGATTATAGGTGATAGTACTTCTCATTTTATTAACAAGCCAAACCCTACCTATAACCTCTTTCCATTTTAACCAGTCATTTTCATATTAGTGTTCTTCCATATCTTGTAGCATGAGATCTTCATGATTTTTTATGAAATAAAAAGTCACTTGGAAAACAAAAGTGTCATTAATAAAAATATTATTTTGGTCTTATATTCCTCTTGTCCATAATTGATTGAAATATCACTATTTTAGGGTGATCATGGATATGTTACTCCTATTAAATTTTTAACCATGAAATATCTCCAATTGCGACGGCAACTTTTTTCTATAATTTTTAGCCATCAAAAAATTATCGAGTAATATGTCATAAGCTCCATGAATTTCTCTTCCACAAACTCATATTCATATCCATTCCAATCTTCAAAGCTACTACACACCTCTATCCCTTGATGTGCTTCGACATTAAAACTTATATAACATCATGAATTGTCTTTTCTCCTTACCCATGTCAAACATTTATTTATATAATATCAAGAACTTTCTCGTTATTAATCATATTAGCTTATATTTACGTAGAGTTAAGAATTTTCCCCTTTATCTATTGTAAGATGTGACAATGTAAAATAATCTTAGAGGCCATGTATAATCTCTAACTCTCAATCTCAAAAATCCAAACTCAATCTTGATATATAAGCCAAACATAGGTTATAAATTAATGTTATCCTATAGTGCTTCCAAAGATGAACTAACTTAAAGTGTAACTTAACTAAAGTACAACTAAGAATTAAAATCAATCATACAATAAAATAAAAAATCAATTATGAATTTCAAAAAATTAAAATCACAATAAGAAAAGTAAATATGAACTCAAAGCTAAAATCATGCATGCATTCCAAATCAAGAATCAAATATAAACTCAAAAAAAAAATCACTAAGGAACTGAAAATTAATGATGCAATAAAAACTCAATCAATCATACACTTAAAAAAAAAAAATCATTCTTTCACTTAAAACATCCCGTAACAACCAAAAATCATAAAACCTAAAAAAATCTGCAATAAAAATCAAAATCAAACCCATAGCGCCAAAAACAATAAAAGATAAACAAGAAATAAAAAAACGCACCCTAAAAAATGAATTCCTCGACTAGAATTAGAACCTGATGATGTTTTTTCAACCGAAATCACCGAGCTTACCGGAATTGTCACGCCCATCGACTCGATGTCGCCTCTACAAAATAAGAAACAAAATGATCGCGGTTCACCCACGCTTCTTCGACGCCAGCCGCTTCTTTTTCCGGCGCACAGACATCAATCGCTAAAGGAATGAAGCTTCAGGCGCAGTCCGCGTACCTTCACCTGATGGGGTGGCCCGGTATTTATAATGGATGATCATGACAAACTTTCCTTAATTAGATGATGACACTAATAAGATGTTTCTCATTGGATGATGACAATCGAATAATATGTTTCCTTATCGAGGATGATACAATATTTCCCACTTGTAGAGATTTTTTCCTTATCGTAAACCGATTAATAAGGGATAATTACGTGGGCAATAATTGGGAAATATCTTACTTTCCCTACCGTGGAGAGATCGCGTTTTCCTTAATATGGATTCCTCGAGTCGCTGAATCTTTAAAGTGCGTGAATCGGGCCCTCGTTGTGGGCCTATACTAGGGATGTCATCAAGGGTCTATTGCTAGTATTAGGCTAGATTTTAATCCCGCTGCTTCAAGGCCTGGCCTGTGCACCCGTTATTTCCAAACCCCCATCACGCTCACCTTGACTAAGCCGAGGTAGTAAGGCCGTATCGCGATCTGCCTGCCGTGGATATCCACGAGGTTACTTAGGAAGGGTCGGATTAGTTTTATCGCCTTTTATTGTCTTTTATCGGGTCCTGCTTTCTTTATCCCCTCAAACCTAGCTGGGTCGGTGTCCGAGCCCACGCAGTGGCTTCGACTCCATAGTTGCCTCCCCAATACTAGCCGAAGCTTTAGTCAAAGGGCTGAATTTTTTCTGACGAAAAGTATTTCCACTGGCTAGCTTCTGGGATGGTTTGATTAGGGTTTCGCTTCGTCGTCAGATGTCTGGTGGATAATGATGGTCATTCACTGCGACCCATCCCAAATTCACTGCTTCCTCGTGCTTTTAGAAACATCCTCCGTATCATTTTGTTCTCAAGACCTTTTCCTCCTGGTTTGAAGTGTTCGACTGCTTAACCGCTGTGATTTATGCTCGTCTCGCTCCTGTCGCTATGCCTCACAACCGAGCCATTCGTTCCGCCTTCGCTCCGAGCTATTTACTCCTCTCGAGCTATCTCGCTCTCGGCCATTTCGCGCCTTTGAGTTGTTTAACTCTTTGAAACTGAGTTGTTCGCCTCCGGGCTGCCGCGCCCCAGCTATCTGCCTCGGGCTATCGCGCCTTTGAGTTGTTTAACCTAGGAACCGAGCTACGGCTCAATGCTACGCCTCCGAACCTACGTTTGGCCCCGGGCCATTCGCTCCTAAACTGGTTTATACTTTTTCAACTCGAGCCACTCCGCTTCGTCAAGTAGAAGCCTTCCGCTATCAGGCCTTTAAGCAATTTAACTCTAAAAACCGAGTCATATTCCTAAGCTATTGTGCCTTAGCAATTAAGATATGAAAACTCCAGCCGCTGCCCCGAGTCGCAGGCTCTCGCCAGCCGAGCCCGAAACCGAGTCATTTAGCCCCCGCCTGGCCCCGAGCCGCTAACCCTCAAACCGAAATACCGCTTCAGGCCGCTTTGCCCTTTCGGGCTTGCCCTTTCGGGCCTGAGTCTCCGTAACCGAGTTGGGCTGGCTCCCGGCCATGAGGCCTTGAAACAAAGTTAGAGAAGGCTTCCGAGAACCGAGCCGTTAGTGGCCCCGAGCCGCATGGCTCCATGGATACTGCTTCCTCGAGCGCTATGCCTCAGAAGTCTAGCCACCGGGCCTGAGCTACATGGCCCGCGGCTACCGCCCAAATTTCTCGAGCTTCGCTATGCTTTGGGTATCCGAGCCACGGCCCCCGGGTGCTGCTACTACCCGCGGCTACTGGGCCTTCCCTCGAGCAAAGCTATAAGCCAGGATCCCGAGCCACCGAGCTCCTAAGCTACTACTACCCGCGGGCTACCGGCCTCCCGAAAGCACCATGCCTATAATTCGAGCCATCACAGCCACTGGCCCGCGCCTACTGGGCCTCCTCAGCCAGCCATGCCCCATAACTGAGCTACTAGCTCCCGAGCCACATGGCCCGCGGCTACTTAGCCTTCCTCGAAAGCAATTATGCTTCAGGAATCTAAGTTTTTACCGAGCCCCGAGCTACATGGCCCGCGGGCTACCAGCCTCTCGAAAGGGCTTATGTTTTTGTACTGAAAGCTACCAGCTCTCAGCCACATGGCTCCATGGCTACTGGGCTCTCTCGAGCGCTTATGCTTCAGAATTCAGCTATCGGGCTCCCGAGCCACCCTGCTCCATGGCTACCGCCTTGAAGCAATTATGCTCGTAGTCTAAGCTACCGCCTGAAGCCATGGTCTGCGGGCTACTCGCCTTCCTTGTGATCAAGCTCGCTTCGCTTGCGGTTCCGAGTCGATACTCACCGGGCCAAGAAGAGACGCCTTTATTTATAAGGAACTGGCTGCTCCTACGCACGGCGCTAAACTGATGATGCTTTTTCAACCGGAGCCGGGCTTCGAGCCATCGAATTGACTTCGCGTCCGCTGACCTGATGCTCGCCCTCACAAAAAAACAAGAAACAAAAGCGATCGCCGAGGGTTCGCCGCGCTTCTTCGATGCTCAAGTCAATTCTTTCTATGGAAAAGAAGACTAATCGCTAGTGGAATGAAGTTTTGTGCGTATGTCCGCGTACCTTTCACCGCTGGGGTGGCCTGGTATTTATAATGGATGATCATGATAACTTTCCTAATTACGATGACAATCGAATAAGATGTTTCCTCGCTGATGTGATGACACCGAATAATATGTTTCCTGGCTCGAGGATGATATACAATATTTCTCCCATCGTAGGAGATTTTCTTTCCTTATCGTGAACCTTTAATAAGGGATAGAATTGAGGCAATAATCGAAATATCTTACTTTCCGATTCAGGAGATCGGTGTTTTCCCTAATATGGATTCCTTGGTCGCCAAATTTTTGTAAAGTGAATTCAGTCCCTGCTAGCCCATTCGGGAATGTCATCAAGGGCTTATCACAAGATTGCTCGCTTAACTCGCTTGGGTCATGCCTGGTCCTGGCGCATTCATTATTTCAAACCCCACTGGGCCGGGCCTCTGCCTTTGACTAAGCGAGCGCAGTAAGGGTTTATCGCTCGATCAGCGTGATATCCACTTATAATACTTAGGTTTGATTAGTTTTATCGCTCTTTTTATTGTTTTTATTGGGTCTGCTTCTTTATCCCCTTTCAAGTCTAGCTTTTAGGCTGGCGTTTGAGCCCACGCATGTATGGTTTTTGACCCATTAGAGCCACTAAATCGAAAGTACACAAGTGTTTTTTTTTTAAATAAATAAATAATTTTATTGATTCAAACTAGCAATATATTAATAGAAATATATAATCAAAATCCTAAAAATTATAAAGGACGAAGCAAGTTAAAAGTAAAGTCATAGGTACATTAGTTTGTAGGTTGTCCAAAAAGAGTTATATATCATTATTTTTATATAAAACCTTGTTTCTAATCTCATTACAAATGAAATTAAAAATGGATTCCAAAAGAATTTAGGGTTAAGAGATGGGTGGCAACGGAGTGGCAGTGATCGCGAAAGGAGATTTTGGCAATAACAGTGCAGGTATCTTTGAGAGTTCTCATTAGGGCTGGTAAAATTTAACACGATATTTAAACATAAAACGAACCTAACATGGTTTTTACGGATTTAGATTGAGTATAATTGTGTTTTGGTCATATTCGTATTGACCCACCTAACACGTTTAACAAATTAATCATATTCGTGTTGAATCGCTTAACACGAATTTGATTCGAATTGACTGCTTAATTTTATTATATTAATTAATTAACCTATTTAATAGGTTATTTGTGTTAAATATAGATTATTAATTATAATTCATATTATTTTAAATAATAAAATTAATAAATATGTTAAATTTAATAAGTTATTTATGTTAAAGATGGATGATTAATTATAATTCTTATTATTTTAAATAATCAAATTAAATAGGTTGAGCCTCTTATCGACATGTCTAATAATAATAAATATAAGCAGCTTGGGACAACGAATATTGACACGTTTATTATTCGTGTAGGATTTGGATTGACGAATATTGACACGATCCGTACATCAACATGACACGAACACGATCCATGGACATGAATTGCCACTTTATTTATGCACAACTGGCGGACGGCTGACCTCTCCACCGCAAAGAAGAAACTAATCCAAGAAGACGATGACTCAAGCATGTAAAGGATAAATGCTATAAACATGAGCAAGCCCCTGCTTCATGGACAAACCACGGGCCACAAGCATCCAAATGAAAGAGAGTGCAACAATTGGGTCTCTAATGAGGAAGACGAGGAACAGGAGATGGAGGAGGACCCTTTTTGCCCAATTGTGAAAGTCTCCAAAGAGGAGAAAATCAGAATGTGTAGACCATGGAATGTTGGAAACATACATTGAGAATCAAACTCCCCGCCAGACCATAGGTATAAACTTCATGAAGATAACGGCCGGGTGGAAGCCAAAAGTCGCCTCAACTTATGTAAATTACGGACAAACGAATTTTCCTTGGCAGAGGTTCTCTCTACAATAGGATTATGAATTTGCTAAGTATGGAGGGTTGTAGCTAATCTTTAACCACTACCTTACCATGAGACCATGGCAATCAAACTTCGGTGCAGAGCAAGACAACCTCCTTGTTAAAGGCATGATATTCATATTAAATCTAAATCCTACAAATTTGATCTTTTAAAAGAGTTGGTTGTTTAACATGATATCGAGCCTAGTTTGACATAAGGTATTAAGTTCAAGTCATCTCATTGTAATTTATTCCTCATTTTGTTAATTTAAAAGTTCAAAAATGACTCTATTTGGTTTGTTTAACTTTCCACATGCGGATATGGGGTTGCACGTGAAGGAAGGTATTAAAGACATGATATTCATATTAAATCCAAATCTTACAAGATTAAGCTTTTAGAAGAATTGGTCATTTAACACCTCAACCTCCTGATGTGGGTTAGAATCCCTTGCCTACCTACAGAATACTACTACCACGGGTTCCTAATGAAGCTAGGAGCTAAGGTAGCTAAACCAAGCAAGATAGATAGCACAACTAGCTTGCTAATTTGCTTGCCACTATGTGGAAGTGGACCTTGAGAAGCCTCTAATATCCAAGTTTGAACTCATAAGGAGAATAAGAAGAATAATATGAAGGAATACACTTAGTGTGTTTTGGCTATGGTAAGTATGGGCATAGAAAGGAGGATATGGAAACCTAGAGATTGAGGATTTGGGCTTAGAGGGCCATACAGTAAACATCACCACTGGGTGGTTTGATGTCTCTAATAGGTATGAGATTATCTAGGAAATCACGGGACAAAACTAGGACACTACATGCATGTGTTTGGGGTGTTTTGTGTGATTTGATAAAATTGTGTGTGAATTGGTGAAATGAAGTGTGATCATGTGAATTGGTGAATTGTGTGCAAATATGCTTGGTTGATAGCATAGGATGAAGTGTGGAAAATTTTAGGAGTTTTACAAAGTGTAAAACTGGATGAAGAAAATAAGAAATAAATTTTTAGAAATTTATTGGTTTATTGGATAATGAAATAAACTTTTAATAAATTTTTATTTGATAAATGGGAGAACAAGAGGCTTTCAGGGGATTTTGGATAAATGTCCGCATAAAAGGAAAAATAATGAAAAATGGTGCTAGGACTGGAACGCCACGCCCAAAATTGTGTGTTTGCGGACGGGCGGCTAGGCATCCCGGGCAGCGCGCCGCCAGAATCCGCCGGCCGCGCGCCAAGCAGCGAAGCACGCAGCGCACGCGAGCACTTCGCGGGCGCTGCCAGCGCAAAGGCCGGCGCGGGCGCCGCGCACGCTCGTTGCGCGCAGTGGCCAGCGCGAGGGGCTGGGCGCGGCTCACGGCGCAAGCACGGCGCGGGCGTGCGCGCCGCAGGGAGCCGGGCGCCGCAGCCAGCAAGCACGGCGCCATACCGGAAGCGCAGGCACGCTACCGGGCAGCGCAGTGGCGCGCGCAGGCCGGGGCACGGAGCGCCAGCACGCGCGCGTGGTGCAAGCGTGTGGCCTGGGCGCACCTGGGCACGCAGCTGGCGCGAGCAAAGGCACTTTCGTGCACTCACTCGCTTTATTCTCGCTTCGACTCAAGATCGCTCTCGAGTCACTTTGGAAATCGCCATGAACCCGCTCCTCAACACTGCTCATCACAAAAAATTTCGAATTTTTTTTATTAAATAAAATAAAATCAAATAAAATTATGACAAAAATTTTCGAAATAAAATTTTCAAAATGAAATTTTCGAAAATAAAATTATTTATGAAACAAATATTTTAAATGCAACTGGATTGTTTCAGACACTGCACTGTAAGGACAATGTGTATACACCGATTTATGTGTATGATTAGTGTCTCGGATCGTGTTATGCCTGTGAGATACTTATTGAGATTTAACCATGTTAATCAGGTAAATGGCTAGTAGATGACGAGGACGAGGACGTCCAATGGGGCACTCCGGTCAGCACCACCGACATTTAACCAAATTACAAGATTGAATCAAAGATTCACTGAGATTAGGAAATGGAAATGCTATCGCACAAGCTGGCATAAAGTGCAGTCGTGAGGTCCCAAGAATCTCCGTGAGGTTTAGTATGATCATCCTCCGACCTTCACAGGGGGAGGAGACCCGATGGTGACAGACCATTGGTTCATGCAGATCGAGAAGGTGTTAGAGGCTATGGAGATTACCTCTGACACTACCAGGATTAGACTAGCTATGTTCCAACTAGGGAGTGAGGCCCAAATATGATGGAAATGGGCAAGACCCTGGGAGACCTTGTAGGCCTTAGTATGAGCCTCCAGTGGATTAAAGTAGAATAAAGGATGATATGTCATGGTTAGCGAAGTCGAGATCTTGACTCTACCTCACAAAGGGATCCGAGGATTATGGACATGTCGAGTTCGATGTCATCCCGGATGGATCACATCACTACAGGATTGTTATCGATCAGGAGCGAGGGAGGCCACCCGCCACACGCGCAGACAAGACTTCGTGGTATTTTAAGGGGGACAGCATGACATTTCGCCCAAGACAAGATACAAGTTCAAGTGTCGTGACAAGCACGTGTCAAGCAATGAGCCTTAGGAGGACGAGGAGAGACTGTGATTTCTACAGGTCTTTCGCCGCATTATTGGGAAGTCAGGTTTTTCGGTCTCGACCATGGCAGTTTCATTCGGGTAAGTTTCACTACCAACCGGAAGCACAGCCCCGCCAGGCTGGGAACTACCTCGAATGGGTACCCAAGCCTACGGTCCTGTGCTCGAGCCCACTGAGGCGAAAAGAAACCCCCGTGAGCTGCATAGCCTCGTGAGTGGACCACCCCTCGCCTGAGCGGGCCGTGGGTAGGGCTCTTACAAAGGTTTTATACAAAGCCTTCCGAGTTGCAGTTCACTACAGCACTTGGCCAGGTTCGCTCGGGCGGGCTCACCTCGATTCATGAGAGGTACTATTCAGCCCCACCACCAACCGAGCTACTAGCCCAATGCATTTTAACCAATTTAACAAAGACTCCAAGCCTGATATCCTGTGTCTCGAGCCCCACCTGAGGCGAAAGAAACCCCAGTGAGCCAGTGGGATAGCCTCGTGAATCGACACCAACCCTCCTCCTGAAAGTGGGCCAAAAAGCGAGACCCGTGATTATGCCACGCTTTGCCAGAAGGATCTTCGACGAGGTGGTGTCTCACCACAGCTAGCCTCTGCCACGTGGGCTGCTGCTCTCCGTGCTGGCTCGTACGGTTAGATATTCGAGAAGCTTCCCACTACCAACCGGGCCAAGAGCCCGCCGGGTATGGGAACTACCCCGAACGGCATCTAAGCTCATGGTCCCGTGTCTCGAGCTCACCTGAGGCAAAAGAAACCCCGCGAGCTGTGGGGATAAATGGGAGCGACCTCACCCCTCGTCTGAGTGGGCCGTGGGCGGCCCTTACACTTGCATCTACCTCGAGTAGTTTACGAGCATGTGGATGTTTTTTCCAGATGAGCTACCTGTGACTCACCTCCAATGTGTGGATGTGACTTCTGGCATTGAAGCCACACCCCCGTACATCACCCATCTTTATGACTCCAAGATGACGGGCACCCATTGAAAGTCATGAACTCGTAGTTCAAACACAGGAGCTACCGGACAAGGTTCATTGTAATCGAGCACTTCACCACAAGGCCCGGTTCTCGTTTTGCTGGGTTAGAAGAAGGACAAGATCCTTCTCGACTATGCATTGATTAATGATACTTGAACAGTGGTTATGATCAAGAATCTGGCATCTATTACCGAGGATCGATGATTTATTTGATCACTGAGAGGAGTGCGAGTCTATTCCAAGATGACTCGTGACCGTTACCATCACCGAGGTTGGTGGAGACGTGATATCCCTAAAGACAAGAGCCGACGCTACATGGCACTTTGAGTTTACAAGGATGCCCTTTGATCGATTTAATGCAATTCAAAGAAAGATTCACTTGACCATGCATGGTATTCCAACCCTATCTAGATCACTTTGTCGTAGCCTTCGTAGAATGACATTTTGATCTACTCCTACCGAAGGAGCATGAGTATCACTGAGGATCGTTTCACGCTTGCCGAGACCATCACAGACGCCAAGTTCAATAAGTGCGAGTTTCGCTTACCGAGGTGAGAGTTTTAGACACGTATGTCGCGACGTGAGCGCTACCGACCTAGAGAAGGTCGAGGCTATGATGAGCCGGAGAGACAGTAATGTCAATCTTCGCATAATGAGTTTTTCGGGATCGGATGGGTATTACGGTGAGATTCAAGAATGGGCTGAAGTCAGTCTTATCAAAGTGTGATCGTAGGACTTCGCCTACGGAGCGCCAATTCATGATCGGGACTCCACCTCACCCACAGAGAGATCGAGATGTGTCCCTGAGCACCTGACGCGTGTTGGTAAATGGAGAGAGGGAGACCGCTCTCTTCTAGTTCCTGGGAAAGAGGCAAAAGACTTCGTCACAAGAGTTTCCTGCAACTGCAGTGGCCGATCAGCATGTGAGACGATCGCCTAGAGACAGTGGATCCCGGTGACTCAGACAATGCAACCCCCAATTAGTCAGAGAACAAGAGAGTATACGTCATTCCTCCACACCCTAGTACGGGCTCGTGAGGAACTCAGCTCGGGCCGGGTGTTATACAAGCACTTAACAATACGTATAGCCGAGGGGCCGAGTGTGGGTCGGTCGACAGATCGTGAGCCGCGCACGGCTGCGCGGACTCAGGATGGCAGACCTATCGTCAGTTGATGTCAAGCATGACATGGATGAGCCGATGTACCATCAAAGGTCGCACTGGGGGATCGGCACCGGTCATTGGCAATCCGACACGACTCGATTCGGGGCTTTAGAGGTTAAGGCCTGGGAGAAAGCCAGAATAGATGTTCTTCCCTAAGACGTAGGTGAGAGTCGACCGATAAGCCTGGATTATATGAGAGGACTGAGATTCTCGCTTCATGGTGGACCCCCGAAATCAAGTGTCACAAGATGGGCATTATCGCGCTCACGTAGTACCCGTGAACATCGCTGGCCGAAGCTCAAAAGGGTGCACCCAGACGGCCATTCACCACTCGTGAGTGTGGGCTCGAGCCTGTCTTTAGGTAACACTTCAAATTATACCCTAACGCTTAACATGTTTGCATAATAAACGTGAAATGCATATTTATTCTAATAAAATAAAGATAAAAACAAAAAAGAGTATTACGCATAAGTTAAATTACAAATAATAAAGAAGATTGAGGCTATTACTTTAAAAAATATTATAAATTGATTTGCAAATATTAGAAGAGAGTTGAAGGACCAAAGAGTAATAAATAAAGATATTAGAATGAAATAAGGATGAAATTGTGTAAGAGACAAAGTGGCTTAAAGGAAGGAGGGAGGAAGCCTTTGATTGGAAGATAAAAGGATAAGACCAAAATAAATATCTCATTTTTGGTCTCGAGAAAAGGAGAGCAAATACGAAACAAAAGAGAAGCAGAGAAGAAAAGAAGAAGAAGAAGAAGAAGAAGATTACAGGCGCGGAATTGGCCAAATTTGAGTATTGGTATGGAATTTATAATGGGTAATTTTATACATGTCTTGTGTGGTACTGGGTCTAGTTTTGGACTATAAAGTTTAGATACATGGTTAAGAACCCTTATCTTGTGTATGGTTTGGGTTTAGAACTCCTAAACCCTTTCTTGTAGAGTCAGAGCTAAGAAGAGCTTTAAGGCTCCTAAATATGTGTTTGAGAAGGGTCCAGTTACAAGTCGAACCTTAAAATTCCCTCGTTTTAGATCAGTATGCAAGAATGAATCTTAGAAACGGGCTTTCGAAAGTAAGAAATAAAGAGAATTTGGGTAGTAAGTCCTTCATTAAAATTGTAGCCACATCAATGAACTGATAAGTCAGCTTTGAATTCTTAATTCGACTCTCGAGACTGCTATGGTCTTTTACTCCGGCCAATGGGTGGGATGGTCGCGAATGCTGGTCCGCCCAACAAAGGGTCGCCCAACAGGTCACTGAACAAGTGGGTCGCTGAATAAAGCTGTCATTCAAATGTGGGTCAAGCCAAACAAGGGGTCGCTAAGGAACAGCGGGTCGCCCAACAAGCAACCGCCCAACAGGGCTCGCCAAACAAGGTCGCGCTGGGCATCAGCGGGTCGCCCAATGCGGGTCGCCCAACAGGGCCGCCAAACAAGGTCGCCAAGGAATGCTGGTCGCCCAACGCTGGTCGCCCAACAAGGGGTCAAGCCGCGAACAAAGGTCGCCCAAATGCTGGTGGTCCAACAAGGGGTCAAGCCGCGAATGCTGGTCTTCCAAATGCTGGTCGCCCTCAACGTACCGCCCAATAGGGCCGCCAAAGGTGGCAGTGACGCCAATAAAGGTCACTCGTCAAGATCGGATCGCGCATGACCCCAACTAAGGTCATATCTCCTTCGGCCCAACCCGATTCGGGGTAAGCTCGGACTCTATGGAAAGCCCATTGAGTCAAGAATTCATCAATAGACAGCTTAATAAGATTGGAACTCATATTAGTTCTAGAAAACATGGAAACAAGAGGCGTGATGTAACCATAGCTATTTGTATTATCGAACGCCCCTATTATGAATTCATAAATAGCCTATAAGTATACAAGGTAAGCATAGTTATTTAGCAGATATAATGAAGTATGAAAAAATGTAAAGATATGAATAATCGATCAGATATATATCCTTTGCTATAATTACCGAACGACAATAATTATTCGTGAATATGAGATATACCGAACATAAAATACATATTGATTGTCTCGCTAGAACTCGGTAGAGGGATAATGGCATGCTCTATTAGGAAGAATAAGTCCGCAAAGATATCAGTTATATTCAAATCGACCCCGTGCTGGTCAGACATAGATCCCGTTGATCGTGGCCCCGAAGGGTCACCACAACGCTCCGGCCCTCATGGAATGTCACCGTCTGACAGCTGGATGATACCTTCGGTGATAATATATTACGGGGCCGCCTACGCCTTACGGATCATCGCTTTCATACAAGGAATAAGGCAAGACCTTCTCGGTCCTCATGGATTATAAAGACTTATCCACCTTCTACTGCCATATGCATAATGAAACATAAAAGAATGATGTATATGCAAAGGAAATGAAGAGAATATTAGAAGCACAAGATCAAGTATGCTGATGACAGATACAAGCATAAGAATGTAAAGAAGTAAAAGTACAAGATTACATGAAAAGTAGATTCGAAGATGATATAAAATGAAACCGTTATGATAAGTATATATATGAGAAATATGAGAAATGACAAGAACTGCACTGCTATATGTTATATGCATTTGTATAAAAGCGTGGTGACTCTAATAGAAGTCATATTCCCAATTGGGCTGCAGCTTAGCACGTGTTCAATCCGTGCGCACGTAAGAGAAACCAGAGGACATGACAATCCACATCAGCAGTCAAAGGCCACACATCATCAGTGCTCACCCGAGCATCTTTTAGTCTATTTGTATATGAAATTTTGTAAAACTAAATGTAAATATCAGGGAATGCTGGAACATTTCATATTTGGAGCTTCAGATATATTTTGTAATCCGGTCGCATGTATCGTAATACAAGTTAATTGCTTAACATTATATGAATATGCAAGTGTAAAAGGTTATAAGTATGATAAAAAAGAGTGACTTCACTACATCCTACGCCGAGTCAGCGCCATGCTAGCGGGTATCGTGAGCATCCCGGATTTGGTTCGACCCGCCAATCTGGGCCTGGACGAGAAGGTGTTACAATTTTAGTGGTAACGTGAGCATCCCTGATTTATTCTAATTCCGCCAACGGCCTGGACGAGAAGGTGTTACGCTTTTAGGCGGGTATCGAGCTCAGGTTTAGGCGCTTCGAAAAGTTTGCGGTGGCTCTCAATATAGTATATAAAATAAAAGCCCGTGTTTAGTAATGCGTGGGCCCCGACGTGGATGTCCTCAGAGCTAGGAGCAGATGGATCAGTCCCGAAGAAGTCACGAGAGTGTCAAACCCAATGGAACAAGGGTTACCGCCTCCTCGAACCTTCGTAGTAATGTACCTAATGAACCCACTAAGCCTCGCCGGCACATCGCAAAGACATGGCTCGGCTCGATAAGATCGACCTCTTCTAAAGCCCAATAGACACAAGAAGAAGACATGAAAGGCAGGGAATTCCATGGGTCGAAAGCATGGAAGAGTCGTGAGAAAGTCACTCGTTAGAAAAGCAGATGGTATTAGAAGAGGTTAGATGTCCTCCCGATCGAGAGACATGTGCGCCTCACTATCAAGTAGTGTGATAAGATATGATTGCGGAAACTAGTACTCAAAAGTCCAAGGATTCCAAGTCCCCTGACATGGGAATTCTTTGTCCAAGAATTCAGACAAAGTATGTCACTGAGATGTATAGGGATTCCAAGGGAAATAGCCTTAAATTTGAAGCAGTTGAGCTTATCATGGGTCGAATATGAAAAAGAATTTAGCCATCTTAAAATATGCATCGGACTGGTCCTCACCGAGGCATTTCTGTGGTGGGTAATTTGAGGATGGACCCGCATGATTCCATCAAGAGGTATTTGGCACCTATGACTTCTCTCCAAACAAAGGATTTTTATCAATGTCCAAGCCGCAATGAAAGTGAGAGACTAGAAACGAGCAACAAAGAAAGATTTCCCAGTATTTCTAGAGGGAGCTCTGGCCCTCCTTTCTGGGAAAAAGAGCCAGAGAATCTCCACCAATCGAATATAGTTCGCCACGAGGGGTAGAAGGCAAAGGTCCAATGTAACACGAGTACGGAGGTGCTTCGCTTGACAGGAGAAATTCGATCGCCCCCATTACATAAAAGGCATTCGGGGATTTGCAGGATATTGACGAGGGTGTTTTCTTGCGGGTGGAAGCTTCGAAAGCATTTGAAAGCACGTTGTCCCCGAGAATTGGGTGGGACATTAGAAGCCAACAAGGAAGTACAGAGGAAGATTCGAGACACCACTGGACGCGATCGTGGCAGGGTCGCAGCGGGCCCATCTCAAGATACAGGACGAGGAAAGGTTTCAAATGTAGGATCGTCCTATGCCTAATAAAGACCAAAGACGTAGCATATGCTATGAAGGCTCGTGGAGGACTTAATGCCCCCGAGGTTATAGCTGGTATATTTTCTTTATATGATATAGGAGATGGATGCATTGATCGATCCTCGATCTACTCATTCATATGTGTGCATGGAGCATGTATTCACAAAGTACCAAAGAAGGAGAATAGCATATGACATGCATGTAATTAGTCCGCCGGGCACAACGCTAGCGTGAATAGCACATACGTAAATTGCCCCATTGTTATACAAACCGAGAGTTTCGATTTGATAACCTTACCATTCCAGAGTTCGACTTGATTCTGTGAACGGATCGGGTCGCCTAAGCACCGAGCTATCGGGATCGTGGACAAAAGACTCGTGAGTGTTGAAATGCTCCGACCAAACCGAGGTAATAGTACAAGGCATTGATCAAGTGTAATGTCTAATGTCATTCCACTATGCAAGCTAGAGAATTATGAGGAAAGGATGTGACATTCGTTTTGGATACTGACCCCAAGAGAGGTCGTTGATGTAGAAAAGACTTTAGGTAAAGGAATCTCCGCATGTATTCCCTCGAAGAGCTACCAGGTATTCCACATGAGAGAGAGGTGGACTTACCTATAGAAATTGTACCAGAACAGCCCTATGTCAAGGCACTCCAGACAGATGGCTCCAACTGAGTCAAAAGAGTTAAAGAGTCAATTGCAAGAACTTTTAGATAAAGTTGATTTATCCGACCAGCAGTGTCCCCTCGGTGCACCTGTTTTATTTGTGAAAAGAAAGATGGCACTCTACTGACAGCACGATTATCTACAGATTAATAAGGTGACAAAGGAAAACAAGTACCCATGTCAAGAACTGAAGATCCTTTGATCCCTGAAAGGAAAGGTGGTTTTTCGGGGAAGAGATAGACTGCGATCGTGGTATTATCGCTGAGGGTAAGGAAGGAGATGTCGAAGACCGTGATGAACTCGACATGGTCATTATGAGTTTTTTATCATGCCATTCGGGCTTCGACTAATGCACCTAAGTAGTGATTCATGGGATTTGACTTAATAGGTGTTCGACCCTATGTGGATCAATTTGTCGTGGTTTTTATCGATGATATCCTATGTATTCTAAGGATGCACAAGAACAGAACAAAGACCCGAGAATAGTCTTAGAGACGTTAAGAGAAAAGAAGTTATATGCTAAACTCAGCAAATGTGATTTTTGGCTAAAGAAAGTCTCATTCCTAGGCCATATTGTGTCTGCTGAGGGTATAAGAGTTGATCCTGCTAAGATTGAAGCGGTTGTGAATTGGAAATCACCTCAAAAATGTAACCTGAGGCGAAGTTTTCTGGGTCATTCATTATTATAAGATTTGTGAGAGGCTTTTTTCTATTATAGCTTCTCCGCCACCAAGTTACTCAAAGGAATAAAGTTTCGAGTGGACACAAAATGTCGAATAGTTTTGGTCAGTGGATGCTAGCCGGGGGCACCGCATTGACACAAACTTACCCGGAAAAGAGTATACCTTGTATAGTGATGCTTCGTGCATCGGGTTTAGGATGCGTGTTAATGCAAAGATGGGAAAGTAGTGGCTTATGCGTCTGCATAGCTTGAAGCCATTACGAACAAAATTATCCCACTCATGATCTAGAGTTAGCTACATATAGTGTCTTCCGCTTTTAAAAATATGGCGACACTACTTATACTGGGAAGTGACTCTCACACCATCATAAGAGTCTCAAGTACTTGCTAACCTCGTAAAGAGTTAAATTCGAGACACGGAGGTGGTTAGAGTTATTAAAGGATTATGACCGCATCATGATTACCATCCCGAAAAGGCTAATATAGTAGCCGAATGCTTCGTCAAAGACAAGGTAGCAATGTCACCACAAGATGCTGATTGGAGATTAGTGATGATGGAGCCATGTTAGTTCTCAATTGTAGCGCGCAACCTGCTTTAAAGCAAATGATTATAGATGGGGGCGTAAAATGATGAAGAGTTACTTAAAATTTACAGATGGTTAGAGATGGTGACAAGACCGAAGCTTTAGAGAAAGAAGTCGGAAGTTTGTATTTCCGTAATAGATTATGTGTGCCGTATGATAAAGAGCTAAAGAAAAAGCTGTTATTCGAGGCTCATAATGTAGCCGTTTCATGCATCCGAGGGAATAAGATGTACCAGATTAAACAGCTTATCAGAAAGGAATGAAAAGAGATGGATCAATATGTGTCTATGTTTGATCGGTCACAAGTCAAAGTTTAACACCGCGCCAACAGTTTGTTAAATCCCCTTCCAATTCCTCAATGGAAGTGGGATAACATTGGAGCCATGGATTTTGTGGCCTGCTCTTCCTCACACAACAAAACATGACTCGTTGCGGATTGCAGATAGATGTCTCACAAAGCCTACCATTTTATACCAAATGTGGATCGATTATTCTATGGATCGACTATACGAAAGCTATATGTGGATGAGATTGTGCGGTATCAGTGATGGTGTGCCATCACTCATTGTGTCTGATAGAGACTGCGATTTACATCAAGTTCCGAAGGGAATTACGTACTGTACCTTTTAGCACTAAGTTGAATTTTAGTACCCAGATTCCATCCGCAAAACAAATGGAATACCAGAGAGATTGATTCGTGCTCAAGATATGCTTCGAGGTTGTGTTATGGAATTCTTTCTGAAGTTGGGATATGTATATTCCATTGATAGAATTTTGCCTTATAACAATAGTTTTCAATCAAGCATCGGTAATGGCACCATATTTAAGCTTTGTACGGCCTGAATGTAACTCTGCAAAGCCTGACAATCACTGAGCAACCTCATAGGTCCGTACATAGTAAAAGATACTTAAGAGAAAGTACAGTTATTCTACAGAGTGTTAAAGGCTGAAGGATAGACAAAAATCGTATGCCAACCTAAAGAGGAGAGATTGAATGCTGGAGACAAGGTCTTCTTAAAGGTATCACCATGGAGGAAAATTCTTAGGTTCGGGTCGAAGGCAAGCCGAGTCCAAGGTTCATGTGGCCATATGAGATTTTGGAACGTATTTTCGCCCTGTATACTGGATTGGCACCCTACGTAGTTGGCCAAACTACACGATGTGCTCTATGTTGATGCTTCTGAAGATAATTCATTCGATGAGTCGCACATACTACCGCAAGAAATACAAAGTACAAGAAGATTTGTCATATGACGAGAGCCAAAGACCATTCCGTCTGAG
Organism: Tetrastigma voinierianum; assembly: GCA_016808115.1. Lineage (NCBI taxonomy): Eukaryota > Viridiplantae > Streptophyta > Magnoliopsida > Vitales > Vitaceae > Tetrastigma > Tetrastigma voinierianum. The sequence continues at coordinate 304,082 of JAEQBH010000476.1, read as the reverse complement.
ATAGGAAACAATATGAACAAACAAGTACCATTAGCAAAGTTCTCTGGGCAACACCAGGTAGAAGAAGCTACTGGGGGAGCCGAAGCAACTATGAGAGCACAAGATTCCGCAACTCTTCTCGACCGTATGAATTCTCGAGACGAAATTCTTAAGGGGGAGAGTTGTGGACATTCCCAAATTATACTCCTACGCTTTTATAACATGTTTTGGGTATACAAACGTAAAGGTATATTTATTCTAATAAAATAAAGATAAAACAAAGTAGGAATATGCATAAGTTAAATTACAAATAATAAAGAAGATTTGAGGCTACGGTAAAATATTATAAATTGATTTGCAAATATTAAAGAGTTGAAGGACCAAAGAGTAATAAAGTGTTATATTAGAATGAAACAAGGATGAAAAATTTGTAAAGAGACAAGTGGCTTAAAGGAGCTTAGGAGGAAGTTTCCTCCTTAATAGAAAGATAAATAAAGGATAAGACTCAAAACAAATATCTCATTTTTGGTCTTCGAGGAAAAGGAGAGCAAATACTGTACCAAGAGAAGAGAGAAGAAAAGAAGAAGAAGAAGAAGAAGAAGATTACAAAAAGGGAATTACTAAATTTAGTATTGGTATGGAATTTGAGTATGGGTACCGATACATGTCTCTGGTGGTAATGGAAGTCTGCTTGACTATAAAGTTTGATACATGGTTAAGAACCCTCTATCTTGTATGGTTTGGGCTTAGGAACTCCTAAACTCCTTTCTTGTAGGGTTGAGTTAAGAAGAGCTAAGGCTCCTAAATATGTGTTTCGAGAAGTAGTCCACATAAAGTCAAACTTTAAAATTCCCCTCGTTTTAGATCATATGCAGTGCTTGAATCTTAGAACGGGTTTTTTGAGTAATAAATAAAGAGAATTTAGTGTATGTCCTTTCTATTAAATTGTAGCCACATCAATGAACTTGATGTTAGGCTTTTGAATTTAATTCGACTCTTTGTAGACCAAGTTATGGTCTTTACTCCAACGCCAAATGCGATAGTCGCTAAGTGAATGGGCAAATGCCCAATGCTGGGTCGTCCAACAGGGGTCGCCAAACAAGGGGTCGCTGGCGAATGTTGGTCGCCCAACAGGTCGCCAAACAAGGTCGCTGCGAATGCTGGTCGCCCAAATGCTGGTCGCCCAACAGGGGTCGCCAAACAAGGGGTCGTTGAACAAAGTGGTCGCCCAACAGCGGCCGCCCAACGCGGGGTCGCTGTTAACGCGGGTCGCCCAACAAAGGGTCGCCCAACAAGGGGTCGCAGCGCGGGAACAATGGTCGCCCAATGCTGGTCGCCCAACAAGTCGCCCACAGGGGTCGCCAAGAACGTTGACGCCAACAGCCGGGTCGCCGTCAAGATCGACCACGATGACCTCCAACTTCTAAGGTCATATCTCCTTCGTATGAACTCCGATCATGTTCTCGATCTCGTGAGTCTTACTGAAATAAGAATTCATCAATGTACAACTTAATAAGATTGAACTCATATTAGTTCCATAAAAACATGGAAAACAGTAGGCAGTACAGGTAACCATAGTTATTTGTATTATTGAACGCCTATTATGAATTCATAAATAGCTCATAAGTATACAGTGTAAGCATAGTTATTTATGCATATAATGAAGTATGAAAAATGTAAAGATATGAATAACTGATTGTATATATATCTCATATAATTACCGAATGACAATAATTATTCGTGAATATGAGATATATACTGAACATAAAATACATATTGATCAGTTCGCTTAGAACCCGGTAGGGATAGACGGGTACGCCTATTAGAAGAATTAAGTCTCACAGATATCGCGTTATATTCGTAATCTGGGACCCCGCTATGGTCAATGACATAGATCCCGTTTGGATCGTGGCCCGAAAGGGTCACCACGGGTCCTGCCCCTCATGGCCAGTCACTTCGACAAAGGATGATACCTTCGCATAATATATTACGTTTACTAAGCCCTCACGGATCGTTTACACAGTTGAATATAGCACCTTCTGTGTCCTCATGGATTATAGGTAGTATTCTCAGATCCACTCCTAAGGTTTATGCAGATACGAAACATAAAAGAAATGATGTGTATATGCAAAGGAAATGAAGAGACATGGGGAAGCATAAAGACCGCTATGTGATGATAGTATACAGCTACAAGAACAAGAAGTAAAAGTACAAGGAGTCACATGAAAAGTATCCGGAAGATGATATAAAATGAACCGGGTTAAGATAAGTATATATGAGAAATGACAAGAATCATCAGTTATATGTTATATGCATTGTATAAAAGTGTGGTGACTCTTAATAGAAGTTTGTTCCCACTAAGCGCAAAGCTTAGCACTAGTGTTCAACTGCAGGTACGTAAAGAGGAAACCAGAGGATGTGACAATTCATCAAGAAGCCAAAGCGGCCACATCAATAAAGCCCACCTGGAAGACCTTAGTTCATTTTGTATATGAAATTTTGTAAACCAATGTAAATATTAAATGTCAACATTTCATTCGGAGCTTGTATATATTTTGTAACTGGCCGCTGCTGCACGTAATACAAGCACTGCTTCAACATTGATATGAATATGCAAGTGTAAAGGTTATAAGTATGATAAAAAGAGGACCCCTCACTTGACATCCTATGCCGAGTCAAGGCCACAGCTTTAGCTGTATCGAGCATCCTGATTTGTCTCGAATTCGCTCAATCGCCCAGACGGAGAAGGGTGTTACGCTAAAGGGTATCGAAAGCATCCCCGGATTTGTTCCTGACCTAATCTGGCCGATCTGAGAGAAGTGGTGTTAAGACAGATTCACGTCCAATGAAGACTCATACCGAATCAGAAGTGAAGAGTAATTCATGTATCAAGCAAAAAGGGCCAGAACTCTAAGGTGAGAAGCCCGGAGTTGTGGTGTAAGAGACCCGGAGATATCCCAAATTTACGTGTGAATGTAACAGTTCGAAGTGCAGCCGAAGAATTATGTCAGCTCGAAATGAAAACACATGGTCGGGCATCACATAGACTTAGAGTCAGCGATAGAGTCGAGTGACTCGAGATGAAAACACACCTGACAAAGTTATCATGCAGACTTTAAATAATGATGTGAGTCGAGTGACTGAGATTCGATACCCATTGGAAATCGCGCTGCGTGGGTGAGTTGGCAAGGGCTCAAGATACTGATGTCATTCATGATTAATGACTAGTCGACATCCATTGATTTGCTGATCGTGGACCTTGGGAAGGTCAGAGTTTACACACCAAGTAAGGGTTGTGTAGGGTTATGTGTGTATGGATTATATACATGTGTTAGAGGACATGCTGCGAGCATACGTCCTAGGTCATAAGGGTAGAGGAGCATTTGCCCTTAGTGGAATTCGCCTACAACAATAGTTATCAGGCGAGTATACAAATGGCACCATATGAGGCATTGTATGGGAGGCCATGTAGATTGTCATTATGTTGGACCGAGGTGGGAGAGAGCTCCATCACGGTCCCCATTTGATTAGAGACACTTCCGAGAAGGTGAGCTTAATTATTTACGTCAGCCTCTCACTACGTAGCCTGGTAAGAGTTATGTAGATGTGAGACGTCAATTCTTAGAGTTCGAGGTCAGATCATGTCTTCTTTGAAGGTGTGATGCCTAAGAGGGGAGTGATCGGGTTCCTAAGAAGCTGGAAAAAGCCATCACCGAGGTTCATCGACCTTCGAGATACCTGAGAGATGCCAGTAATCGCAGTGCATCGGGCCGGCGCTACTGGCCAAAGACGCCGTGTGTCCACGAGGTATTTCACGCTCCATGCGGCATACCCGCATCCAAATTTCATGTGGTGGATCGTACAGATGTATACCGACACCTGGACGCGACTCGAGGAGACCAACAAGCAAGACGGCTACCATGGACGGTTTTGCGACGCAAGAAGACCGTGAGGCCAGTGTCAAAGCAGTGGCGTCACTATGAGTGTGAGGAGTCAACGTGGGAACGCGAGGACACGATGCGGGCCACCCATCCCTTTTTGTTTAGGGATGAAGGTACGTGATTTAGTCGTTTAAAGATTCAACTGACTAGTTTACATGCATATACGTAGTGCACGTTGCATATGCATGTGAGTGATTGTGGTTGTCCAGAATTTCCTCGACAAAATTCCTTTAAGGAGGGAGAATGTAAGACCCGAAATTCTAATTTCCTCGAAAGGGCAAAAATCGTAATTTCGCTTACAAAATCAGAATTCTCGCTAAAAATCTGAAATTTATTCTCCGATCTCGATGACAAACGGATTTCACCGCTGAATTCCCCTACCTAAATCTACCGAAGATCGCCGACTCGGCCAATCTCGGTATTACCAATTTACACGATTTTCACGACGAAAAGTCGCGATATAACACGTACCATGTGCCATAAGTGGCATGAGTAGAAAATAATGAAAATGGATGGTCGAAGATAGTGCCGAATGTCAAACCTGGAAAAGAATGACATAATTGGTATTACGGAATCGCTTTTTTAAGTCGAATAAGCCAAATTAGAGAATGTTGTTATTCTCCAATCAAAAAGCAAAAGCAAAACGTGAATTGGGAGGAGATGAGATGCAGTAGCTGACTTGGAGAATTTTTAGAGAGAGAACGTCTAGCTTCTCTCTAAAATATCCCGCGATCCGACCGTCGGCAGTCTTCGGGACAAGAAGGAAAGCTGCTCTACGCGGATAGGGCTTCGCGTGGCACATTTAGGAGTTTCCCTCAAACTCCTCGGGCGCAGTGCTTTCTTCCTACTGGTTTTACACTTTATTTAAGTGTTTTCAATGTTCGGTTAGCTTGAGGCCTCAACGGCCAATTGATCTGGCCCCAAAAACTCGGGACCGAATTGTTTGAATTTACTGAATCCAAAATGTCTAGCCGTACCGTGAGGGGCCGTTTCGTGTTTTATTTCGCAGTTCATGTGATAAATCATGTATCAGATTGAACGGCGCCAGAATAGTCATGGAAACCCGGGTTCGCCAAAGTGAACCTATGATTAGTGATTTTTCGAATAGTAATCGAGGGTTTCACTATTCTCGGTGAATAGTGTCGATAAAATAAATTTTGTGAATTAATGTGTTTAGTCGAGTAATTTAAGCAGAATTGCTCAGAGTCATCACATTACCCACGCGGTTTAATTTCACGCTGAAGGAAACGAGAAATTACATAACATGATCATGTGCCTGATGAATTTTTACGCGAATATACGACGCTTATATAATTGTAATGCGTTATGGGATCGAATCGGACCAAGATCATGCATTCCATATGCACTCCAGACACCCCAGACTAAGAGAGCGAGCCATATTTAAATTAGTCTGTGAGAAAATGGTTTCTTATATTGTCTAAAACTAAAAAATGATCTGAGGGTAGTCCATACTAAAAAAAAATATCAATCGTCAGATCTTACCAATTGATATACATCTAGCAGTCCATAACACATCAATCGGTCTGAGACAAATTTCCAATCGATATATATATATATATGTACACATCTGGAGTATTTGCTTACAAACAAATAAATTTAATAATTCCTCATATCAGGCTTAGGTGAGTGCTAGAGCTCCAGCTGAGGACTCTGGTAATGGATTTACCGCTAGACATTCAAGTAGATCATGCATTTGCTTGAATGTGTTTATTTCGAGCACAGACGCACTTAGGTGGAGAGGTTCACTTGGGTGATTCCACCATCGAGCATTAGCTCACCTCGTCGAGGGGAACATATTTTACAAAGTATTGTGGAGCTGCGTAGGGACTCGGGCCAGTCTCTGGTAGACAGAGGTTTAGAAGAAAAACCTGATTGCGGGTTGGGTTAAGTGATGTATTACATGTATTATAATTGTTTTAATTTTTAATATATGTCAGATAAGAGTAAAATTTGAACTCTCAACTATGGTTGGATATTGATATATATACATTGTTATGAGTATCGGGTTTATGAGCCCAAGTACTGCTTTTAATATAGACTGCTATATTAATCGCTGGGATGTGTTTTGGCAGGTGCTTTGTATTAGTAGAGCTCCCCGTACAAAGAAGACTCTTCAGCTCGATGCAGGAAGAATGTTCCGTCACCCGACATTCACGAGTATTCCATGGGTCGATGGGTAGTCAACGACCCCGAAGCCAGTGGCCACACAAAATATCAAGAGACAATCCCGCCCCCCGAGATGGAATTGGTAGCCGCCATCGGAGGGGATGACAATGAGAATGGTAAAAGTCAAAAATATGGAAATCGAGATGCTAATCAACCAGGTAGTTACAGATAAATATGGCCCTTGGATGTTAGCACCGGTAGCTACAGATCTTCTCAAATGCATCTTCATTTAATCCTTGATAGATTAGATAAAGAGCCTTCTTATCCCTTTCGAAGTCTCTCGACTATCTGAGCTCGAGATGTAGCATCTTCATTCTCCGATTCTTTGTGGCCTTTCTCTACTATCTCCCACATATCTTGTGATCCAAGGAGGCCTTCATCTTGATGCTCCAATTGTCGTAGTTGCTCTTGTTAAGTGTTGGGACTTGGAATGAAACATATTGCTACTCACTATCTCTGTTGAAAGGATCTTCAAGCTAGAATTTTAAAGCTCTAAATGGACGAACAAAATCTATGACACCTAAAAACCTAAAAGGGGCTCAAGACTCCAACTCTCTAAGTTAATGAGATCTCAAGAATTTTTTCTGATGTGGAAGGTCAATCAGTGTTGCAACCACAAAGCATATTCAAATTTCTAGAGACCCAATAACCTAACTCTAATACCACTTTGTTGAAAGGAAAATGGAGGAAGAACTAGAAGATGAGAGAGACTAGATGATGAGGTGAAAGAAGCTACTTGTATTATTGAAGACTTCTTGTTTTGGCTTGATTACAAACTCAAGGGGATCACCCCTATTTATACTAGTAACACCTCGTCAACCAATGACTAGGATTGTGACAACACAAATCTAATCTAATGGTTACAAATGAGTCTCTAGATTTCTCTCTAAAAGTCCAAACCTAATCTCACTCTAGAGAACTTTATGAAAATATCTATAATAGACTTTTAGAAGTTGGGCTCTCTTATGTTTCCTATACTTTAGGCTTTTACTTAAACTACTAAGCCCAAACCCTAATAACCCATAATCATTTTAGATAACTAAGGCCCAAAATATAAATTAAGTTTATGTTTCAACATATGAGTAGTGGAATATATAATTCGTCTCTTGTAGCAACAGTGGACTGTGGAAATTAATCATGTCTATTGGGTAAGGAATCAATTTGGAGACCTCCTGGCTAACCTGGCCATGGACCTCCCAATCAGAGAGCTTAAGCTCTAGAGTACCCCGCCTAAGAAGGTAGCCGGTTGTCATGCATCTTTGAAAGGAAGGAAAGCCCTGGCCTAGAAGAGCTCCTAAGAAGTTGTAGTCGAGGTATCCCCTCCATCACATCAAAAAAAGGAATTGAAATTAAAAATATCCTCATCTGAGTAGGTTTTAATTTAAACTTATCATAATATGATTAGGATAGGATCAATTAAAATAGATAATTAAATAACTATTTAATGAATGCTCCAAAGAATATTAATCTGTCGCTCCTAATAATTGTGGATCAATTATTAACCAAGGTTCCTAATAATTGTGGAGCAATTATTTAATATGATGCTAGTTCAATGAATGCCTAAAGTTTAATCCAAGATTATTCTTTTTTGATAAACTTTAATCCAACATTAATAATAATATTAATGTGTTTTGCCTTTGTTAAAAAGCCATAAGGAATTGGTGATTTTTTTCAATGAATTATTTATTTATAGTCATGACATAAAAAATTCTCTTGGAAAATTTTAAAATATGGAAATTATATAAATTGTTTGGAAGTTGTGGCCAGTAAAAAATAAATATTTCTAAACTTATAGTGATTTATAAAATATTAATCAGAAACCACAATTTCAACATAGATATAGTTAAATATATATATATATATATATATATATATATTTTGGACATTTAGTTATAATATAATTAAATTACCTTGGAAGAGCAATTATAATTAAAAAAAAATTGAAATTTGATGTTATCTCATGTATTATGAAAAGTCATATATTGTTATGTTGATATATATATATATACTCAACATAGGCTCCCTTTGGATCTCGGAGAGTATCGAGGAAGAAAAAAATGAAAGAAAAATATAGAAGAAAAGTGAAAATAAATAAAATTTAGAAAATTAAAATAAAAAATAGGTTTTAACATAGTAAATTAATTTTATATGTTTATTTAAACTCATTTTATTTATTTGTCTATGTAATATAAGGATTAAGAAATTTAAAAATATGTAAATTTTGAAAAATTTTGATCATACTTAATTTTTTATATTTTTCTCGAAGAAATTAAATATAAAAATTATTTTTCTTAATATTTTTTTGCTAATACTTTCGAGTTTCTACACATATCTATATCAAATAAAACTTTTGAATTTTAAAACATTACCACTTTGAAATATGATACCGTTGTGCTTTTGATAACAATTATTGTTAAATAACCAAGATATTTATATATGAAAGTGAAAGATGAGAAAAAATAACGGTTTGACCTTCTCTTTGATTGAAATTGAAGATATATACAAGCCAGGGGGTTTTTTTCGTGGGAGATTTCTTCTACTCGTGGGGGCTTTTTTTTTCTTTACAGGAACCTCAAGTCAATTCCTCTCTTCTTTCTTTCTTTCATTCACAGAATGGCAAAAGGTCATGAAGAGGTTTCGACCAGTCAAGCTGGGTATAGGAGGGGTACTCCCCGGGAAACGCCTAATGTAAGCAGTCTAGTTGGTGTCATGCCTACAAAGGAACTGAGGTTATATAGCCAAATTCCGCTTTAAATCGGGCTGAGGATGTCGACATCATGACTACTATAACTGGTAAGGGAGGCGATAATGTCGCTCTTACTTTACACCTGAGCAATTTGTCGCTAGTTTCGCCTCTTGCTCCATCGTTGGTGAAGTACGCCCCTTCATTACACCTCGAGCGCCTCAGACTCATACATCCGAAAACATTTTTCGATTATTGGCTGCAATAGTCGAACTCTTACTAAATTCGGATATCTCTGTCGTGGAGATCTATTTCCTTTATCATATCTTGAAGTCAATTTAGGTCGTCATTCATATCACCAATAATCCCTACAGTAATTTGTAATCCAGTTCTCGACTCACATCGTAGGCTTAAAGGGGTCCTCTGATTGTTATGGGTCTGTGGAAAGGAGACCCTGCCTCTGTGGCTTTATTTTATCTCAACCACCTTTCGCTCCTGTAGTTTGTTCTACTTTGATGTATCCTATTTTGGTATGTCTCACATTTCCTAGGGTCAGGTTTATCGACATAACTATCTTCTCATGATTTGTAGTTAAGCCGCAGCGAGGTCAGGTCACCAACCGCGGAGAAGGCAAGGTCAATCGTATCTGCCAATTCTAAGATCACAAAGAGGGAGCTCCACTACGAGATCCTTCTGTCTGTGAATAACTTGCAGGAGTTGGGCGCCAATCCTTCCCCCTATATAGTGCCTATTCTTCCTCGTCCTTTGCCCAGCAAGGTTGTTAAGGGCGAGCACTTTGTTCTTGCGAACCTTCTGAGGTCCTTGCCAAGAGCCTCTTCCTAGGTGGAGGCCGCTCCGGAACCCATTGTCCAGCCAAATCATCTACCTTTGGCCTTGTAGGACCCCAAGCCTATCCTCCCAGGCGACGAAGAGGAAAAAGAAAAAGAAGACAGAGCAAGCAAAGGCTGTCGGCGTGGGATTGGAGGGGTTCATGGATTGGATAAATCTAGGAGTTAGCGAGTTGACTGAGGAGGAGGAGGCCGAGATGTCTGGTTTTATTTCCCGTTTGCCGGGCAAGGATGCTAAAGTGAGCGACTACCACCAAGGGTCGACCGCTCCCAAGGTCGAAGTACCTACGGGAAAAGCGCCCAAAGCCAACCTACCCAAATGAAAGATAGCCTGCAAGAGTCCGACCTGCAATAAACGTGGACTCCCGACCAAGCCCGATGCCTATCCGGCCTTTCTTTCTTTTTTTAGAGGGGTGCCCTGAGAGGCTGCACCACCAGAGGGAGGAATCCCAAACTGGGGATCTCCCTGCTAAAGGGAGTTGTGGCGAGGCCCGTCGTTGTCTGGCTGCTCTAACCAGCTTAAAAGACCGGCCCTCGCAAGCCAAAGATTTTTCTAACTAGTCGGCCGCTAAGCTCATATGTTCCCCCCATATGGGTCCATCCTTCCTACGACGCCGTCTCCCGGTCTGGGGAGGGCGCTCGAGAAATCATTGATCATTGAGCCCCTTCAAGAAGAGGGAGTCTTCGGTCACGCACATGCGCGACCTCTACCCCACTCTTCTCCAAGTGCCGACGGTGGCTCGTGCTGAATAGTATTTCATCTCGTTTCCTGGCTGGATAGGGAGACCTTCCAGCTCGTGACGGACAAGATGCTCATCCGCAATCACAACTTTCACTAGTCGACCGAGCTGGTAAGTTTTGATTTTTAGTACTTGATTGTTAATTTTGTGTTTTTATTTTCTTCTAATAAATTTTCAAAGTCGTGAGCGCCATCTAATATGAACAAACATGTCCGTCTGCCTGATCGGCATGCCCAAAGTTTACAAAACAGTCAACATCCCACAACGCCTGACTTCCGATATGCAGTCTCAGTCAATATCACAGGAGAGTTGGTGCCCGTGGTGAGAGATTCGTTCATAATAATAGTAAAGATTAGCTTCAGCAGAGGTTAGGCACCTGCTTCAAAACGGAGGCGGCGGCGATGTGGAACCGGTTTAATACCGCAAAGCTCCAGGTCACAGTGGAAGTCAACCCGGCGCAGGCGCCGGTGATCATCCTGCCCCGAGCTCACAGCACCTCCGCAAGCTTCAAAATCAAAGATTTAAAATCCCTCTGAGTCTGCCGCATAAGCCAAAGAAAATACAGCATAGTACCATATGCTCTGAGAAAGATCCTTTCCAATATATAAAACAGTATCTCCAACAACATCAGAACGATCCAGAACCGAAAAATGATGAATTTCAAAACGGTCTGTCACTTCTGGGTTTAACCTGCTGTTCCCCCAGAACTGGTATCAATGAAAAACACACCAACTACAATCCAGATGGAACAACTTAATTAGTCCCGATGATGCTGTCACGCCAAGAACCAGCTGCCCTGGCTTCCCCCTTCCATCCACTTAGTGGTTATAGCTTTGAAAAGATTCTCCCAGCCACCATCATCAAATACCCGGGATTTATCGCGCCACGAAATACATGAGTCTTTCGAGTCTGCTCTGTCATTTGTTTGATTTATCTCAACCTGGTCTTACTCGAGCCTTCTTATGGCTTCGCTTCAGCTCACAGCCACTGATCCAGCCCCTGTCAGTCCTCTCCCAATCTGTTATAGAGCATCGCCTCAGGTGCCCACTGCCAGAGCAAGGTTCAAGCAGCCCGCCTCAGAAACAACAGTAAACACCTTTAGTCTCAGTTTGACATTAAAAACAAAAATGTCATGGTTTAGTCATGTACCACAGTTAGAGGTCTACTGCCTCTTTCGAGCGTTACAGAACAAAGTCTGTTAGTTCCAACTGATGTTACAAAACAGAGTCGCCCTGATTCAGTGGCGGTAATGCTGAATCCGCAAGCAAATCTCATATTAACAACTAAAGAGAAGGCGGGTCGCGTCCAGTTCAACATGGGCCACTTCTCAAACCAAGTATGGAAAGACTACCAGAGGTTCCGTGAGTCGCTTTTCACCTATGGCTATGAATGTGTGTTCAAATGTGATATTCGTAGAGACCAACTAGAGGTTCCAGATTGTATGCCCGACACTCCGAATTTTCTTTCTCTAGAGTGCTTATACTGGGGTGCATCGTAGAAAAAGCGGCGGAGGGAGCTCTAAGAGCGAGAGCCCGAGAGAGGTGCCTGGCTGGATTTAAATGGAACATCCTAAGTTCCACTTTTTCTTCGACTTTCTCCTTTTTCCATAATGGTCTCAATATGGACGCTTTAACATATATCATCATGTAACTAATGACGCCATTGGCATATTTATGAGATATAACATTTTATAGTGGGCCCAATATGGCCACTTAGACATATATCATCATGCAACTAATGATGTCATTGGCGTATTTATGAGATATAACTTTTTGTAATCTTTGTACAAACAACCTTTTTTTTCCATTCAAAATTCTTTGAGATATAACTCCAACTAGGATCGTAGCTTCAGAGACACCGAGGTTGAATTATATCCGGCTAGGTATCCTTCTTGAGCTCCGGCCTTAGTGGTCGAGCTAAGAGTCACAATCAGGCTTAAAGCAAGGACCATGTTCGGGTACTATGAGTGCAAGCAAGCCTCAGCCACATCTTTTGAGAGTGACAACAGTTAAGCCACATTTATCTTTTGGAAAGTGTCGCAGTTTCTTAGAGTCACAAGATGGTCTTTTGAAAGTGTCAGCAGGCTAAGAGCCACAATCTAATCTTTTGAAAGTGCCAACAGGCTAAGAGCCACGTTCTGGTCTTTTGAGAGTGCCAGTAGGCTAAGAGTCACTCTGGTCCGGGTTCGAGAGGCCATCGCTAAGAGCGCGCCCAGTCTTTGAAAGTCTCCGCAGGCCAAGAGCTACGGCATGGTCTTTGAGCAAGCAGCGTGCCATAAGAGCCACATATGGATCTTGAGCAGTTTCTGTGAGTCACAAATCGGGGTCTTTTGTGCGCGCAGCTTGAGCCGCCGCCTAGTCTGAAAATGCGCAGCTAAGAGTCACGGTCCGGGCCTGAGAGTGCCACCGTGCAGCCACGCCCGGTCTGAGTGTCAACAAGTTAAGAGCCACATCTGGTCTTTTGAGAAGATGCAATTGAAAATTTTCAAAATATTTTAAAGACGGTCTTTATTGATAATAATACTTTCAAAGGAATTTTTTACTGGTAATACCTCTTCAAATGCATGGCGTTCCACATTCTAGGTACTGGAGTCCCGTCTAGCTTATTAAACGAGTATGATTCTACTGCTCCCACTCGAACTATCATATATGGCCCTTCCCAATTTGGTTGGAACTTCCTGTCTGCTGGGTTAGCCATGTTTTCAAAGACTCTTCTCACACCAGTTCCTCGGCCTTTTGAATGTATGTGGTTTTACCCAGCTTCATGTATAAAGCTATCAATATTTTGCAGATGATGCCATGCGCATTAACTCGTAGTTTCATGGAGCTCGTCATTATACCAGGTTCTTTACAATGGCTTCAAAGATTAGCTCTTCGTGAATTCCGCTCGGCGCGTATCCCAATTTCTATGGGGATTCTAGCCTTCATCCCGTAAGTAAAGGTAAATGGCAACATCCTAGTTAGTTTCCCGACCGCCGTTTCTATGTGCCCATGTAACTCCCCGGTAAATTACTTCACCAATTTTTCGTCAAATGCAAACGCTTTTCAATGTCATAAGAGAGTCTTGCTGATGTGATTCCGCATGACCGGGCTGCTTGTGAGTACTGTAAGCCGAACATGTTCTTAACTTTCACTGTTGCAAAATTCATGTATACCCCCATGACAAACTATGGCCCATTGTCAATCACTATCGATTGTGGTATTTTGAACCCGTAGGACAATGTTCTTCCACAAATCGACGCACACTTTGTCTTCTTGATGAAGCAAGGCTTCAGCTTCTGCCCATTTGCTAAAATAGCCTGTTGTTACCAATAATAGCTTCTTTTGTGTCTACAAATAGTGTGTTGGTCCAACTACAAATTCCCCACCAGGCGGCGGCCAGCCTTGGCCATGGCTGTTAGTTCGGCGGTGCACCCTTGAACGGGGCTTTTACCGCTGACAACGATCACATCTCTCTCTGAGGTGGCGACTACATCCGCCTCATGGTCGGGTTAAGCAGCAAATGGCACGGGCCTGCGGTGCCAAATTCGCTCCCGGATGGCTTCGCATATTCCTTCATGGAGTTTCGCCAATGCATACTACCCTTGCTGGGTGGTAAGGCATCTAAGATACGAGTCGTTGAGAGAATGTTTATACAATTGCCCGTTCACAAGGGAAAATCGAGCCGCTTGAACTTGAATCTTGTGGGCTTCGACCCTACTATCCAGGAGTTCTCTAAAGCTTAGGTAGCATACTATTGGAGTCATCCAGGAGGGACATGCTTTTTCTATCTCGCTCAATCTGGCTGCATCAATTGACGACTTTGGAATGAGAGAATGGACAGGAGGAGCACCGCTTTTCAAGTTGGAGGTAGTGATGCCAAGAGACGTCTTTTCGCTTTGAACCTCGGGATGTGCTTGCTTCTAAGCCATGACCTCTGCCGTGAGCTTAACCAAGCATACATACTTATCGCGGTGGTCGGTCCTCATTTCATATTCCCGCTTACTATTCTACCACTAGTCGAGTCACTTTGTATGATGATCTTTTCTAAGGATATGGAGATTGCGAGATCTACACCGGTTAGGATTGCTTCGTATTCTACCTCATTATTGGATGCTGGGAAGTCTAACCGTATAGCCTACTATATTCTCTCCCCGGTTGGGGCTTTAAGTTACAAGCTAACACCGGCTTCTGTTTGCCGAGAAGCGCCGTCCTCATTAAGGACCCACCAGTCGACGTTACCCGGGTCCACGTCTTGTTGGGGGATCTCTGCTAAAAAGTATGCTAATATATGTCACTTTATCATGCTGGGTTTATACTGATAATCGAACTCGTACCTCAATAGCCTACCGCCCATCCTTCCCACAAGTCGTTTCTTATGTATGGTGCTTCAAGAAGGAAGATTACACACGATAATAGGTGCTTGGAAGTAAGGGATGAGCTTTTTAGTCACACGCAGAGCTACGGCTTCGTCGAGACTCCGTATACCGAGTTTCTTCTTTAGATAAGGATTTTCTTACAAAGAATTCTAGTCTCTGTTTCTGGTTTTCATCTTCTTTGAACAAAGCTGCACTTATTGAGACATTTGAAACTATTATGTAAAGATAACAGTTTGTCTGAAATTGTTGTTGGCTCTGTTACGACAAAGTAAAACTTTGTCGCGACAGAGTTTGTCCAAAACTTTGTTGCTGGCTCTGTCGTTGGCTTTGTCGCGACATAATCTGGAAATGTCACGACATAGTTTTTTACTTTGCTGCCTGTTTTTCTTCTTTAATTTGTTAAGGTCATAACTTCTTCATTTAACTCGGAATTGGGCGTGTGAGGTGTTATTGGAAAGATCTTTGAATTTAGAATGCAACAAAAAGTGGATTTCAACCAATTGATGCTCTGGATGATACATAAAATCTCATCTTTCAAATGATGCGCTGTGAGACACCCAGTTGACTCTTCTTTTGGAATTATATTGCATCTTTTCTTATTAAATCACTTGCTTTCCATAAAAAAATCCTTCAAAACCAAGTCTAGGGGAAATGTTATGATTTTTACATGAATATGGATATAAAATACTCAAAATAGCATGTGAAATGAACTCAAAACATCGATGAGTTTTACACTCATCAAGCGTATCACCGGCTTCGGGGCTAGCCAGAACCGGCGGTTCGATGAGATACTGCTTGATTGCCATGAAAGCCTGGTTGCATTCCTTATTCCAACGAGTCGGCCACTCCCTTTGGGAGTAGAAAACGGATGACCTATTATAAAAAGATAGAACTGGTCCGAGAGTCGCCACCACCACTTCATTCCCGCACCCCTTCTAGAAGAGTCCGAGATTTTATAATGTACCAAAAGCCGACAGGATTCTATCCTCTCTACGTTACTCTCATAAAGCCCAAACTGCTTCGAACTCTGATGCCGAACGCACATTTTGGGGGATCGAAGTTTCATGTCGCACGCGCATCACCTCAAAGGTTTCAATCGTTGTGTGATCGAGACGTTCTTTGGATTTGACAAGCATATCATTGATGTAAACTTCCATGGTCTTGCCCATATGGTCGAATATCTTGGTCACCCGACCTCGATGGGTCGCATCAGGCATTCTTGAGCCAGGCATTACATTGTAGCAGTATAGCTCTGTGCGGTGTAATGAAGGTCATTTTCTCTGTATCAGGTGGGTGCATAGGAATATGGTGGTACCCAAAGAAAGCGTCTAGAGATGACAGCATCCCATGCCCGATTGAGGCATTGACGATATGATATATACGTGGCAAGGGGAAGCTATTTTTCGTGCATGCTTCGTTGAGGTCTGTGTAGTTTACATATACTCTCCACTTACCGCCATTCTTTAGAACCACCACCACATTGGCAAGCCATTCGGGGTATTTTACCTCTCTGATAAAACCTGCTCCCAAAAGATTGCCCATCCCTATCTAAATAATTTGATGGCGATCTGGGTGGAAACGTCTCACTTTTTGTCTCATTGGCTTAGCCCCGGGGATAATATTTGGTTTTTTAGAGACTAACATCAAGTCGATTACGATCATATCTGAGTGATTTCAGACGAACACGTCTATGTTTCTTAACAATATGCTTTGTAGCTACTATTTTTCTTCGTTGGATAGTAGAGAACTGACATATGCGAACTTCTTCGGCTTGTCCAGCACTACTGTCTCTAGGGGATCCACAACTAATGAGTCCTTCTTTTCACATGACTGGGTGATGAGCTGTGGTTTGCTCTCTTGAAGTGTGATCACTAAGGGGAGGGACTCCCTTGAGCTCTTCTCCATTTTTACGTTCGGTATGGATAGATGATGCGCCACTACAATGCCTGCAGGCCCGGCCGAGCTACTTAGAAGTGATCTGCGCATTGGTCAAATAATGACCATCTGGTGATATGTTAAGGGAAGGCCTTCATGGTGCGACCCAGTCCCAGGCTACTATGGCATTATAAGGCCAGGTTTGACTACTAAGAGCAAACACAGTAGGCTGTGGTCCTACTTGTACAAGGAGTGTGATGTCTCCTAGTGTCGTGGTTGTTGCATCGTTGAAACCAGAGAGGATTCACCCGGCTAAGTTCAACATTTCTAAGGAAAGCTTCATCTGAGTGAAGGTTGGTAGTTACCCAACAAATCGTCGCCACACGTGTTACGGCTTCATGTGCACATCAAAGACACGCTAATACATGGGGTGAGTACGGTGCTGCATCATAATGGGGCCTGTGGGCAGAATGGCGCTATTCGGGTTCTGAAAGGAAAAAATGTGGGATTAAATCTATCGGCTTGGTTTCGTCACGGCTGCCTCCCTTGTGGATAGCATTTACCCGAGCCTTGACTATAGCCACTCTCAGGCTTCTTACGGTAGGCGCTTGGTTGATCTCTTGGTCATGGACGGCCCTCCCAGTATATAGTTTATGGTTGGTTTGGGTTGGCGGGGCTGGCCACAGAGTACATGTTGGCACGCTTGTGGCCTAAATTCGCCTCATGATCCAACTTCTAACATACCTTATAAGGTGCCTTGCTTTGATTAGTCTTTCGACCAGGAACTTTAATCTTTGGCACCTGTTGGTCTCATGCCCATGATCTCTATGATAATCACATAATACGAATGGGTTTCTCTTAGAGGGATCCGTTTGGATCAAAGTAGGCCACTTGAAATCTGGTAAGTCGCGAATGAGGGGTAGCAGCCTCGCATATGATATATTCAGGGGGGTGAACTACGAGGCTCCCTCTTTTTATATGACTGATCACGGGATCGCTTTTGGTTTCTGCTCTAACCTTTCTTGGACTCCAAGCGACTTCTGTTCTCCGGCTTATTGCCTCGGTGGGCAAGCATGATCATGACATTTATGTTCTTTGCTTGTAGATATTATCTTGCTGTGGTTTACCTCTGACTCTTGTATAATTCTTCCATTATGCGGTTAGTGCAGAACGGTAAAGGAGTGGAAGAAAGGAGTGGATCTTGAAGCTTCTCACAGTTATGAAGGATTAAATTATCATTATAAGCTCTTGTTCAAGACCGAGCTTACCCAGGAGGAGCATATATGAAGATCTCGTGTAGTTCTCTTCAGCATTTGTAGTGCAGCCAAGAGCTAATGTTCCTCTTCTACCATCACAGAATAAATCTTGAGAGATGGGTGCCCTTTCAGTTCATTGAACATGGTTCAATGATTACCTTGGGATAATGAAACCAGGCTAGCCTGAGTCCTCGCAAACTGGCAGAGAATGCTGCACGACAAGCGGTCATTGTCGATTCGGTGTCGTTCTTGATTGTAGTGTAACATGTGATCATAAGGGTCATTAGAGCCATCGAACATGGTAAAAGCTGGCATGAAAAACCCACGAGGTGGCTCGTAATTAAGAATGTGTTGCCCTAGGGGCAAAGAGAGCATGTGCGTCGAGGCCACAGATCTGAGCACCAAATTCTTGTCTATGAAGCATTCGACCTGAGGTGCGGATCATGGCGGCATCTGACATCATGTCGTTAAGGTAACTTGTAAAGTTTCGGGGCTTAGGTTGGTTCTACTTCCTGTGTCGATGACTCCCTAACCGGTAAGGCGCCATAGGCATCGAGGCGGGAATTGATGTGAGTGCTTTCTTCTCAATTTGGCCCTTGTGCTGCCCCGAGCATTCCTTCATGGTGGGGGACTCATGGATGGGGATCTCCCGGAGGACAATTCATCATCTTCTAGGGCGTTACCGTCGCCAAAAGTAATGGGCTCTTTTCCTTTATTGCGGGCTATTGGATGTTCAGCACGTTGGCCATCTCATACATCCTTTCTAAGTTCACGGCTTTTTTCTACCTGGGCTCGCAATTGGTCATTCTCACGTTACAAGAGTTCAACACGAGCTTTTAACTCCTGTACCTATCTCGCCTACTTCTCCTACTTCCTCTCCATCTCTTGTATGAAGTGGAGACGTCTTCGGTGTTTGGTATCGAATTATTCCGACATTGCGGTACTTCGGTAGATGGAGATCGAAAGGGAGTCGAAGAGTTCTAGGTAGGGGATATTTGAATCGTGAGCAGATCCCTTGCGGCCCGTGCTGAGACTTTTTATTAGATTTGCAAGCGGCGCGAATTGTTGGGACTTTGAGCGTGGATCGCAAGTGTGGTTGTAGAGGCCTTGATCGTCGATTCCCTCTAAGCATCGATAGCCTTGATATTGACCTCGATTATATGACTTCTGGGCATCACGTGCTCAAATATGACTGCAAAAAGGGCGGTCCGGTGACGGTGGGTTGACTGCCTCTTCGATGATTAAGTTAGCAAAAATATGGAGAGGAGAAGAGGCCAGCGACTGGAGGATAACGTGTTTCCCCTCATGGGGATCTTCACCAATTTATAGACAATGGTTTAAGATCTTATCTATCTAGAATGAATCTCTATTTTAGTGATAAATATCATGTTTTCATAAAAAACTAATTCTTCCTTAATAGGGTTATCTTAAAACCATCACAAGGATTATCCTGAGTTAAGATTGGAAGCTGAAAAATTTCACGATATCCTTTCACGGATTTTCCGCTTCTAGATGCTTATTTATAACAAACTTCTCATATGGGGTAGAATTCTCATACGGAGTAGAATGGTCGGTTAATGGACTTGAAATCCTAGACGGACCGCCTCAAGCAAGCCTTGAAAAAGTTCGACCTTGCTTTCCCAAACGGCCTTTTTAGACTCTCCCGTTTGGGAAGTGTCTGTCTGGTTTTAGTGGGGTGACCTCAAACACAAGCCAAACAGGCCCATAGGCCCTCGAGCCCATTGAGTAGCGAATCTTAAAGATCATGGTATTCACAGTCAGTTGTTTACATGGTTGGTTTAATAGCTAAGGTAATGTCAATTTGGCCATTTAATGTCGAAAGTTATAACATAGACTAATTTGAGCTCCAAAAGTAAACTCAATGATCCTATTTTGACAGGGAAAAAAAGTTTTAAGTATAAATGAGATATTGGAAAAAACCCGAGGAGGTTTTTTTTACACTTTTACCCCTTAAAAATAGATCTTTAAAAAAATCTAAATTAAAATTTTCTGTAATATTATATAAATGTTTTAAATTCTATTTTTTTTTAATAAAATCAATTAATTAGGAATTTAGAACAATTCCCATACGATCAATTTCCAATTCCCATATTTATAAATATAGAAGTAAAATATACTTCAAAATCTCATTTGAGCTAGCTTTTATAACATTAAAAAAATTTAAAAAATATATGAAACATCAATTGATATTTTAGAAACACTTGAAACAATATTATAAAAATCGAATCAGATAAATAGATTCGATCGTTCCAATCATCAATCAATGATTTCTTTTATAGTTATAATTCAATTTGACATGGTTGAACTATTAATTATGATATTTTCAGTCCAATTTTAATTTGATTTGATTTGATTTGAATAACTTATCTAACTTTTTAATTAACCGTGACTTAATAATTTTTTCGATTGAACGAGCCTTTGATGATTAAGACATTGCAGTGCAACCATATAGAAAGGCGGGGGGGAAAGGCAAACAGGGAAGCTTTCTCATTGGTCAATTGGCGACAAATATAAGCGTGCCTTATCATCTTAACAATGAAAAACGGTCAGTTATTCAATACATGAATGAGTTGGCGCCTGTTACAGTTAGACCGACTCCTCCAGCTCACCCTCTTCTGACCTTATCAACGCTTCCTCAGAGATTCGCGCAGTTAGTCATCTAATCTAACGGCTGGTATTCGTTCTAATGCCACTCGACCTCCCTCCTCTGCCCTGCTGCACCGCCAACTCTGCGAATCCTACGGTCGACAATCCTCTCTCCAGCTGCTACCTTCATTTCCCACCGGCATTCCGCCTTCCGATTCGCGGATTATTTACATAGATTCGTCTTCACCGCTCGTCGCGATTTCAAGCTACGAAGTTCGGGATTATCTCAGGTTAGAATCGATTCGGATTCTTTTTTTTGCGTTGGAAGCTAAAGCCTTTCGTTTTTTATATAGAAAAGCGCTGTTAGGTCGTCAGGAAATTGGAGAAATGAAGGGAAAAAAATAATGGATTATTCTCAAAGGGGAAGAGGATTTACAATTGTGATACGGATTCTGTTTTCTTGTGCAAATTTCCCTTTGTTTTGAGGTAGTTCGTTTGCATGAGTTTGTTTCCTGAGAAAACGTAGGAAAATAGAAGAATTTGGAATCTAAAGTATAGTGATTCAAATGGAGTATACTTAGATGACTATGATGCTGATTTTTTTATAGACCGCGTTTGTTAGTTATTCTGGGAGGATTTCGGTGTGGAACCAGCCGCAATGGTAGGTTTCTGAAAATCATCAGTTTATTCTACTTTGGTTCTGTGAAATATGCTTCTTCAGTCATGCTTGCAGCTCAGCGCGAATTGCATATTGCTAATGATATGCATGGATCTTGAACAGCGTATGCTGCATTTTTCTTTCGTTTTTTTTTTATATTTTATTTTTGGAATAAAATGAATTGATTATCGAGGGTGTAGGGTTCTGGTTTGGCTGCAAATATGTTTAAAACTTCTTATGCTTGAATAAAATACACCTTTTGGTGAATTTCAGCATTCCTTGGGTTTGTGATCGTGTTCTTTTAGATTTTTCACAACCTCAACCTTGGATCGACCTAGATCCTGTGCTTACTATTCTTTGGCCTCGTTGAGCCTGACAAAGGTAAGTGTTCCTGGGATTTTCTTGGGAATTGTTGGTAAAAAGCCGGAGTAAGGGATGGACATGTTTCTTGCTGATGATTGAGGTTTAACATCTTTTTATGATGGACTGATTACTTTTCTTTGCTAGGAATATGATATATGAATGTTAGAGCATTGTTGTTCTTCATTTTGGATGTGAGGTTTTTGCAATTTTCTTTCCTTTAAAATTTGGACAGTAAGTGAAGCGAGGGCATGGTCTTTTTATCTATCCATCCTTTTTTGGCCTTGTATACATTGTGTATACTTTAGGTGCTCTTTGGCACTTCTAATATAATTGGTTTGCTTATTTATTTTATTTTAAAAAAAATAAAGATCTTGAAGGTAGAAATCCTGGATGTCTTTGAACTTAATGGCAGTTCTAACTGTGGTCTGTATACCAAGAAAAAAGGCATGTTTCACGAGTAGTGAGTGGGACTATCTCACCAGTAGGCTAGTTCATTATGCTTTAATTGCTATTATGAAATTCACTGGTAAAATAAAGTGTTTGCTACCATTAGGACACTACTGACACTTGACACAACACTCTCTTGGTTCTCTTCATTTAAGCATCTTTTGAAACCAAAATTTCAAGTGTCCCACTTTTCTACTTCATTATTTGAGTTTCTAATACAACTTAGTTTTTTGCATATTTGCTATCATAATTTGTTATCTTTTAAACATTATGAAGTCTCTTGATGCAACTATTTTTTTTCTTCTTTTCAGGAAAAAAATATCAGGCTGCAAAATTAATCAATGATTAATATGATAATATTCACATCCTCAATAAATTTTTTAAGTGAAACTTATGAAATCTTTTTGAGTGATTTCTTTTTCCATAGAATTCTCCGAACAAAGTAGTTAACTTTCATACAATCTGAAATTTTTTTTGAATGATTTCTGTTTCTCTTGAACTCTTTGAACAAAGTAGTTATATTTTCTTTTTGAAATGTTTATAATGGATTTTTTTACTTAATTGTTTTCTTTTCTAAAATTGGAAATGTGTTACAACGCTTTTGAAATATTTCTAGTTGATCTCTTTTACTTTCTAAAACTTACACAAATGAATCTTCTTGAAATATTATTTTCTTACAAAATTAAAACTTAATTTGTTAAAATTTGTGGGTATTTTGATTGATTTCGAGATGCATATATCATGTATCTAATTAGATAGATTTTATCTTTTTTAATTTTTTCTGTAATATTTTAATAGACTACTCAATTTAATATATCCATCCTTGCACATGTATTCTTTTTTGATGTTTTATTTCATGTTTGTAAGTGCTTGTATCATTACTCAATAGTTAAACATTAATATACTTTAATTGGTATTCAAAGCTTATAGACTGGATGTCTTATATTAATAGTTGAAATTTTATATTTATTTGTGTAAGCAGCACAGCAAATTCCTGCTTGCCCCCATCCCTGCCTCACCCTCTGCCCATCAGGAATTTTCTGATTCCCCCACTGTTTGAACTTGCATCTCATGTTTGTGCATTAGAGGTCAATCTATAAATAAGTATAGGTGATTGAATAGCTGAACTGAATACCTTTTTATTTTATTTATCTTTTCCCAGATAAGGGCTATCCTCCTCAATAATTGTGGGGCATTCAAGATATTCTCACCATCATTTGTGCGGCCATTCGGTGGTGCTCTTGTTATGGGAGCTGTAGAAGATAGAGTAAACAATAAAGCAGGCCGTTTACCAGGGGAAGCAAGGAGAATTCTACTGTCATTGGCTTCTAGCTGGGACAATGTGACTGATTCAAATGCACTGCAGGTCATCCCACTTAAAGGTGCAATGACCAATGAGGTCTACCAAATCAAGTGGCCAACAAACACAGAAACCTCACGGAAAGTTCTGGTTAGAATCTATGGTGAGGGTGTGGAAGTTTTCTTTGATCGAGCCAATGAGATCAAGACATTTGAGTTTATGTCAAAGAATGGGCAGGGTCCTCGGCTATTAGAGAGATTTTCAAATGGCCGAATCGAAGAGTTCATCCATGCAAGGGTAATTCCATGGTTATATTTACTGATTTGTACTCTTAAATTTTCAAACTTATCAATTCTGGAAATTCCTGTTATTGGATTGGAGATTGATTTAGTTTTTAGATATGAATAACTCCCACTTGATAGAGTGATCAAATATTTCCTTCATAAGATGGTTGTATCTACAAAGACTCCGAGTTCAAGTCCTCAACCTGCAGATGGATATAGAAAAGTATCCATTGTGCTGGAAGATGGCTAAGACCTGTAATTAAAAAGTTTCTTTATTGCCAATACCCAAATTTTGTTGCTTATGATGGAGAAGTAGATTATTTTAATCTTTGCTTACCAAGACTGAAAATAGGTTTATATTCAGTGGCGGAGCCAGGATTTTACTTAAGTGCGGACAACCTCTAATAGGGAATGTGTCCTAGGTTCATAACCTTTGGTTGCAATTTTTTTTGCATTTTAAATAGGTAAAGAATGGTATCAAATTTTAAACTTATTGTAAAAGAATTTCTAAATTCTCCCTCCCTATTTATATCATAATCGTGTGTCCTGGACCTAGTATATATCCCGTCTAATTTTGGTAATATATGCTCTTCTTATTTATCAAAAAAAATATAATAATAATCGTGGGTGTCTAGACCAGCTTGCGCTCACCTTGACTAATCCCATTAGGCCCTGAAGTTTTTGACCAGCTAAGTCTTCCAATGGCCCTAAGCGGACTCGAACTAGTGACCCTGGCGAGCAAACCCAAACCTAGACCAACTGAGCTACCCCTCAGGATTGGAAGTAGGATAATATATAGTTACATTCCAAACATTAGATCATTTGGATGCACACTCAAGGGTAGTGTCCCAAATTTTTGGGCTTTATTACCTCCGAGAGGTATCTCTAGGACTCTAGGTACTTAGGAGCCAACCACTCATCTATCAAAAGTCTTGGTTTCCTGCATGGACGGGATATTGATGCTTTTGTAAAAAAAATGTAATGATTAATTTTGAGTCTTGATATTTTTCAGAAGAAGCTTATGATGAATTTCAAAATTTGGACATCAGAATCTTTGTGAGAGGAGGGCATGATAGCAAAATCATCAAATTGATGATGTAAACCAAAGATAGGAGATTCTGTGTCCACCTTGAAAACCTCCAGGAGGTCCATATCCTCTGCTCTAAGGGCAAATCATTAATAATGTCCTCCACAAGGCCAAAAAGAAAGGACATAATGGTTGCATTATCTGAGGACTCTCTAAACCAACCTCTAGCCTCTTCATTATTAACCAAAACTGATCATTGACAAAACCCTTTTTATCCATTTCCTCCATATAACTGCAAAGCCTTTTCCTGATTAAATTCATCCTGAGCCTACATTTGCTGTCAGATTTCCTCCATTCTTTCATCTTTTTGGCTACCAAGGCTGTCTCCAGCATCTGCATAATACAGTGAATGAAGATCCTATCTGATGATTAAATATCCTCGTGTTCAACTGCCATACAAGATTCTAAAATGATCATATACGAGTTGGTCGTTGTGCTAATGTATCTAAAATCCTTGATTGTTGAGAATTTCATTTGAACCAATGACCAGTAAGGATCTAGTAAATCCATAGGAGACCTAGGGCTTTTTCTATATCCTGTTAGAAATAGAACATTCAATGTCTTATTCTTTGAAGTTTGAACCCTCATTCCAAATAATTAGAATTATCATCCAAGACCATCACAGTTTTTAAAATTGTGCCCTATTTTTATCCCTGGCTGAATATTCTTGTTGTGATATCAATTTTTTGACCAACTTCTCCCTTCTAGCAGTAGCAAACTATGGAAAGGCCAAAAGCTAACAAATTGAAACTTGAAAGTGGTTTTACTCAGACAATTTTTTTATTTGATAAGTAGTTTTACTCAGACAATTTCCATACCTGCTTTTAGTTTTTGGGTTTGATGCACCATTTATGCCTGCTAGATACTGTTACATATATAGACCATTTATGCCCATTAATTGATTTACTTAATATGTTTTTCAGCTTATTTGTTTTGAGTATCTTGTGCTGAGCTTTTCCTGTTTCCAGACACCAATATTAACTCACTTCTTCACATACTCAAGTAGCAGCTTCCTTAGCTGAAACAAGCATGTAGGAATCAAATGAATTGGGGGTTATGTCTTGCATTGGAGCGAGAATAATATCAATTTGTCTTCAGTATCTGGGATTTTGATGTCCCACACATCTTCAGAAAAAGTTGTTTCATGATAACCCAGTCCTGTTAATTTTCAAAAATGTATCCTTTTAGTTTTGGGAGTTATGTATCTAATTGGAGTAACGGGTTTTCTTAAACATTTTTTTCCATCAAAAGCAACTTAAGATAAATTCATACAGAAGTAATTACTCTTTTAGATTTTACTAAAATAGTTGGTCTAAAGGCAATATAGGCATCACAACTCGGGGAGTAGCCCTTCTTCATGCAGCCCCTCAACTTTGATGAGGGTGAATCCAGTACCAATCTATGGTATGAGCCGATTGAGGCTCTATCATAGCAGCTGGCACTTTAAATTTAGCAATTTTTTTTCTTTTTTTGGATCAGAAATGATGTATATATTGATAATAGTAATGTGCAAGAGGAACATGAGAGGTCCTTCCTGCAAAATACCAAAGTTGATCGAAGTAAGACTATACTCCTATGCTATACGAGGATAATTACAAATAAAACCATGTATAAAATATTACAAAAGATGAAAATCAAACTTTCTCAAACATTATCACCCCCTTTTGAATTACAAACTGAAAGCCAACTAAGTTGAATAACATTAAGTGGAATTCCTCTAAAGTTAACAATACAAGAGACCTAAAAAGAGGAGTACAAGTGAAGAAGATCCAGCATCTCTTCTGTTCTGCACTTATTAAAAGTCTTAGCCTTTTGTCCTTGTCACACAATCCACATACAATGAGGCAAGTGATATGCCAAAGAGCCTTACCTCTAATTGAATTTCCAAACCTTCTAAATGTAAATAACCATCATATCTCCAATACACCTAGTGACAGCTCAATCCATATTAGCTATAGTGAAGAGCTTATGCCAAAGTCCCAACATTGTTGGGCAATGTAAGAAAAGATGGTCAATTGATTCTCCACTGCCTTTGCAAAAAAATCACCAATGAGAACTTATAGGTTTGTAGGGTCTTCTCACCTTGACAATTTATGTTAGCATAAATTTGACTTCATGGTGATCACTTGGCATAAAATACTGATGAGGACCCATATTTCAACCAAACTCACATGTTGCATCCTTGCACTGTAATCCTTGTGACCACAAGGTTAAAAAAAATCTAAGAACTGAACTAAAAAAAAAAATCTAAAAACTGAACTAGAAATGATAAAGCAAGGGCATAATATGCTGAATAACCAATTTTCCTAAGGGATTGGGTCCAAAATGTATATCACTCTTTCCAAAAACCTCCCTTATATGTAGCCTCTTTTATCAGGGCTTATATGTGGACTTGATAAAATAGGGATATAAACAATAGGGTGGTAACGTTCAAACACATAACCTTCCAGCAAATGAGAATTTGATGCCATCTTGAGTTCTCATAGGATGGGGTTTATAATTTATATCACACTTTCCAATATAATATGATAAACTACTTATTATAAACTACTTACAGGTAGTTGATATCACATTAGCTAAATTTCAAAACTTTTTTATAATTTTTAAATGTAAATATATTGTTTTTCATTTCTTTCATTTATCGGAAACCTGGATCAATTTTATGCCGTTTCAATTTATATTTTGGGTTGTTCATGTTTAAAGGATCTAACTATCACTTTAATACATATCCTTGATTGGTTGGGGACAACTTGAGGGAGATAATATTTTTGTTTTTCCCTTTCTTTTTTGGTGCTTCTAGGTGACCGCTGTATACATCATCTGTACTTGGTGCACCCTTTTGGGCGCTTTCTAATAAATTACTTCTCACTTATCCAAAAAAAGAAATGTTTAGAGGATTTAAATGTAGTTTTTGAAGTCCTCTTAGCTGCTCAATTAAGCTCATTATAAAATGAAAAACTATTGTAGTCATCCATCAGGGGGGAAAATTGCTGGAGCAAAACAGAATGGTTTACTTCAACTTTCTCTGCCCATTGATTATCTTGTTATACCCTTCTGAAAAAAAGTAATGCATATTTGGTTTTTCATATGGGAACTTCAGACACTATCAGCAGCTGATCTGCGTGACCCAGATATATCCGATCTTATTGCAATCAAAATGAAAGAGTTCCATGATCTTGATATGCCTGGTCCTAAGCATGTTGTCCTTTGGGATAGAATGCGGTATTTTCACCTATTTCCTCTCTTTTCTTTCCCCTTTTATAAGAAATAGAGAAAGAATCGTATGTACCTCAAATAGAATGAATTTTAGTTGCCCTAAAGTATTAGTTTAATTTAGCTCAAATAATGATTTGTTCTTTTTAATGCCCAGAGATTGGCTCAGTGCAGCTAAAAAGTTGTCACCTCCAGAAGAAGCTAGCGCATTTCAGTTGGATGCTATCAAGGAGGAAATCTCTTTATTGGAGAGGAAGCTTTCTGGAAATCATCGTGTAGGATTTTGCCACAACGATTTACAATATGGTAACATTATGATCGATGAAGAGACTAACTCAATCACAATAATTGTAAGTTTTTTATGCTGGTTAATTTAATTTATAATTTTTCTCACCAGAATTGTACAGGCACAAACATAGGTTATTGATTTTCTCAGAAGCCTGTGATATTAAATTTATATGAGATGGTCTTCCCATGATGAGTTGATATGGATTTTCCCTCTGTAAAAAGTATAAAAAATAAAATAAAAATCTATATTCCACCTCAAAAATGGGGGCGGGGGTTTTTTTTTTAAATTGGAAACAGTGGATAGAGAATTTCATATTACATTGTATTTTATTTCAGTGTATACATGTATATAGTATTCACACTCATCATGACAAGTACTTCTTGTGCCATCATTATATACTAGGGAAGAACAATGGGACCTAATAATATTTGATTTGACTAGATTGAAGGTTCATCTCAACTCTTAGGGCTAGGTTTTGACCCATGAGAAAGGTTGTTCTCAAACTAGATTTAGTATAACTCTAGAATATACTTTGGATGGCTAATCCAGATCCTGGCTTTGAGACTCCAGAATGTTGTTCTAACTCTTCTTCAACAAAAAATTATGAGAAAAGATACAGTTACTAATTTTTATATGATTAAGAAAATATTAAAATTGCGTGTATTTGAGCCAATTTAACAAAATGGTCAATGTGCTTGCTCCTTATTAACTAAAGTATATTTGTGGTGGAGCAGAGTGGGTGGTTGGGGTTTATTGGTTTAAGAACCTTTCTCTACCTAAAATATGAATGGATTCTCTTATATGGCAAAGGAATGTCAATTACTTTGGATAATAATTTGTAAAGGAAAAGTAATTGAAAGATAAGTGACTGATTTTAAAAGAACATGCTAGTCCAAATATTGCTGATAAAGAATACTGGAGAAATAATTTCTAGTGCAAAAGGGCTTACAATTAATGAAAATATTTATAAAAAGTGATGCACACTCATCTATTCCATCTTCTCAATTAGTGAATGATGGATGAGTCCTTTTTCCGTAATTCTAGCTTAAATGAGTTGCATTGCTTGAAGTCTTTGTGGTACAGGAAAAAATAATTTTAACACTGATAATGATTATTTCCGATGCCTTCATTTATTTGAAGCTCATGAAGACATGGCTATTGCTTGATATGGATCAGGCACTTGTCTGTGTGCTTTAGTCAATTTCTTTGGAGCTTAACTGGATGATATTCGTCTAATTCTGCCCTCTTTACCAGGATTATGAGTATGCAAGTTACAATCCTATCACTTATGACATAGCAAATCACTTCTGTGAGATGGCTGCTGACTATCATACAGAAACGCCTCACATTTTGGACTACTGCAACTACCCAGGTGGGTTCTTGTTCCCATTTTGCTTTTTATGCAACTGTTTTAACTTGTATTTTATTTTTGTATTTTTTTTATTTTATTTTCTGAAGAAACTCTCTTTTCACCTGTAACAGGTTTGGAGGATCGGCGGAGATTTTTACATATATCTGGGCCAGTCAGGTTGTATTTGGTTTTCTTGTGAGACAAATTAACAGTCTTCTGTAGTGCATCTTTCTTCTTCTTCATTTTTCCTTTTTTTCCCTTTTCTTTTGGTAGGCATGTGGTTTTGGCATTTTGCAGTTCAGCATTATATCTTACTTTTCCTGTCAAAATAAAAGTGACTAACTGAAATGAATTCTCATATCCGATATTGATGAATGAATACAAATGCGTTCTTAAATGACTAGAATATTCCACTTTTACTGTTAATGTAAATAATTGGAGTTTTCTAAAAGCAAGTATGAAGTGGTTTTGTTACAAACCTCTGAAATTGTCAAGTCTATATGCAGGTGATCAACATAGTGACCTTGAACTGGAGGTGCTAGTTCAAGATGTTGAGAAGCATACTCTTGCAAGCCATCTTCTCTGGGGCTTATGGGGAATAATATCAGTACGTCCCACCCTCTCATCCTTACTTTTTTCATAGGAATTTTGCATTATATGGTTCAACTCATGATCAATGCAAAAACATGGCTGAATCATTCTGGGACTAGACTGTTAAACATTTGGACCAGGATCTAAAACCTTTGCTGTATTTTGCTGGTAGTACCACAGGAGATTTATTTTGTATATTTTAAGAAGTAAAGTTCCTTACTGAACCTAGTTAATATAGTTATATAACGACATCATAATTTTTGTTTTTTATATCTCAACCTAACTGCATTAAACATTATGATATTATCATTTCTTTCTGTGTACCATGATGTTGAGTTCTAAATCATAAATTAATTTGACCATGATGATAAACATCATTCAGAGTTCCTGTCTTTTATAGCTCAACCCAGTTAGTATAACCCATTTATTCTTCTCCCTCTTTTACCTCCCTCCCTCCCTCTATGCTCTAGTGGTAATGTGCATTTCTTCAGCATGTTGAGTGTGGTTGTCCCAATTTCAAACAGATGGACAATTTCATCAAACATCACTCTTCTACGTGATATTAATCAAATAATGGGTATTTTACCCTTTCATATATAGATTACAGTTATGTCCCTCCCTCCCTTCAGTGGGTTGTTTGCCCTTCTCTTGTACTGTGCATTTCAGAATGCTTGATATGAACCAAATACTTGGTACTTTTTTTTTTTTTTTTTTTTTGACATCTATTCACTTTACAATTACATCATAGTATTCTGTTCTGCTCCTCACAAATTTGTCCTAATTGGGATTCGAACCGTAGATCCCTCCCCTCCCTATGCTAGCCTAAGCTCTTAACCACTTGAGCTAGGTCTTATTGGCCAAATAATTGGTACTTAATCCTTCATGTATGGGCTTATAATTATTTGATGGGGGCATGGTGGAAAAGCCAGCTAGGAAAGAGAATAATTGCATTAATTTCTTGGAGATTTCAAGTTGTAACATCTATTGTATCTCTTTTCTGTATTTCAGGAACATGTGAATGAAATTGACTTCGACTACATGGAGTATGCAAGGCAGAGGTTTGAACAATATTGGTTAAGGAAGCCAGAGCTCTTGGGTTCTTCTGGACCTATCACTGATGATACCACCAGTGGTGACACTACCATCTAGTTTCTAATTTACTTTCTGTTCCTACTCGCATTTTGCAAACTGGGATTGTCGTTTTGAAGAATATAATCATGTACTCTCTAGCCCATTCACTGATTAGTAATTGCAAAAGAATTATTTTTATTATATTTGGAGGCTATTATTATTTATTTGTGTAATTCAGTGAATTCATGATCTCAGCAAGGAAAGCTAGTTGGTTGGATGGATGATAATAGCAAATAAAGAGGTTCCTCACTTTTGAACCTTGGTTCATAGAGCATTCAAATCTGGCTGACCTCTACAAACTTTTCTATCTCTTTATTTACTTCGAAGTAGTTCATAAGATTTGAGTTGTTTTATTTCTTTCCCCATAGCACACGGTTAAGATAAAAACACGTTTTGATATATTCAGTACATAAATATGAGAAATGAGAATGAATATTTTGTTTTCATTGCTAATTCTTTTTTTCACTTTTGCATATTACCTTGTAGTATAAGGATTCGATTATGGTCCAACCCCTTTGATCACTTGAGCTTAAAATTGCTTAAATGATTTTTTATTTGGTAAAACAACAATATTTATCTTTTTGTCATTGGGTCTTAAAAAAAATTGATAAAACTTGTTATTATAAAATTAAGATAAAAGTAAACTTTTTTCCTAAAGAATATCATTTTAATTGTCTTCTATTATTTTAACTTATTTTTCAAGCGTGACGTGAAAACAAAATTAGTTATATATGAATAATTAAAAATAAAATATTTAAATATTAAAATTAATTTTAAAATAAGTAATATTTTATTTTTATCTCAATTTTATAATAGTCAATTTTATCAAAAAAATTTTAAATCATAATGAGAAAAAGATAATATTATAAGAATGTTTCTCACATGATTGAATAAAAATTAAGAATTCAAACACTTAATTGTACGAAATAAAAGTTTTTAGTATGATCAATGATGTGATAAAACATAAATGGATGGTCAATAAAAAATTATTATTTAAAAGGTTTAATTTCATTTAAGTCTTCTTAGGTTTTTGCTAAATATACCTTCATTAGCTCACATTTAACTTGAATATTAAATAACTTAATCATAGCTTATGACCTATCTAACCCCTTTTTTTTATTGAAATTTGATCTATCTAACTTAATCATGATAACCAAATTTCATACTTGCTAGCATTCATGATCTTTAGACTCCACTATTCATCGGCCTAAGTGCCCGCTGGCCCGCGCTGCGAAACTATCTGTGCCTCATTTATCATTTTAAAACCGCATTTTAGAGCCTTAGTGCCCCAGATGAAAGCCAGTGGTGTCTTCAAAGACTTCGCTCAGCATAAATCCGCCTAGATTTCACTTCCTACTGCCATCCTATCGATATGGTAAGTCTTTGGTGGAGAAACATATGAAGGCAGAACATACACAAAAGAGATATTTATCAATGGATTTCCCAGTTTCCAAATCCTTTATTTCTCGAAAGATTAATAGGGAAAAATATATTTTAATTAATGGGAGATTTGTGAACCGCGCTCTATAAATCAAGAAGATCCTTGGGCCGCGGGAAGGTAAGTCAATTCCCAACCGCTGCAAACTATCTCTCGCTTTCTTTCTCTCCATCTTGTGTCGACTTAATCATCGCAGAGCGGGCCGGCTACAATCGCCGCTAGATCACATTTTTGCAGGTTCATGTCGCATTGTTGATGCTCGGAGGTTCCAATGATCAAAGTCCTTACAATTAGCGTCGTCTGTGGGAATAATATTCAATTTGTGAGAGGCCACCATCGGGTTAATTCCAACCATATAGGAGTGGCTCCAGGCGAATACATCTGTATTATTTAATAGTACGAGTTGTAACTGTTCCCTTTCTTCATTGGACAGAAGAGAATTGATGTAAGTGAACTTTTCCGGCCCGTCCAACGTTACTTTTTCCAAGGGATCCACAACCAACGGATCCTTATTTTCAGCCCTGATTTGGGTGGTGAACTGTGATTGTTATGCGGGGGTTTGATCTTCAAGGGGAGGTTTTCAGAGTTTTTCTCCCCTCTCTGTTCCTGCATAAATAGTTGATAACATTGTCGTGCAGCCAGCTGACTGCTCAAAAGGTCAACCTACCCAGCATTAGTTAAATAGCTAACCATTTGGTGGTAGGTCGAAGGGACATCCTTCATCGAGTGCAGTCAGGTCCACCCCATTATGGCATTGTAAGGCCTCAAGTTTTCGACAATTGAGAACAAAACTTGTTGAGTGACTAGCCCTGCTTTTACAGAGAGTGCAACATCTCCTAGTGTTACGGTAGTTGCACCATTAAAACCAAAGAGGATTCGCCTTGACTGAGTTTAGCATACCTAAGGAAAGCTTCATCTGCTTGAAGGCTGATAGTTGTAATAAATCTACTGCACTACCAGGGTCTACCAGTACCTTGTGTACATCAAAACCGTTAATATAGAAGGTGAGTACTAGTGCATCATAGTAGGGCACAATGATCTTGTTTGGGTTGATAGGAGGAAAGGATATGGAGTCATCTATTGGCTTGGTTTCTTCATGGTTGCCTTCTATGTGGATATCATTTATCCTGGCCTAGTCTGTGGCATCTCTTAAGAGCTTCTTATGTTGGCGCTTCAACTAATACTGATCGTTAGACGGGCCGCCCAGTATATAATTTGTGGCTAGTCTGGATTCACCGGATTGCCGTCCGCTATAATTTTTATGCCGCCATCGATTCCTTTCATACAACTTCTTGACATACCCCCCGAGTGTGTCCAAATTTTTGATCGCCTTTTTCCACCAAGAACGTTAGGCTTCGACACATGTCGGTCTCATGCCCAAGATCTCTATGATAACTACACCACAAGGATTTGTTTCTTTGGGAAGGATCTATCTGGATCGGTGCATGCCATTTAAACTCTTGCAAGTCGCGAATAATGGGCAATAACTTCTCATATGAGACGCGAAGGTGACCAGGGAGCTTTTTTTCTCTCGTGATTGATAACGGGTCGCCGGTCTCTCGCCCCGACCTTCCTTGGATTTGGATGGCTTTCCTAGACTCCGCCATTTTGTAGCCGATTAGTTTGTAATCATGACAGTTTGGGCTGCTGTATGGATATTGTCCTCCAACATTGAGTATTTATCAGCCCCTTTGAATAATTATTCCATTGTCGTTGGCGAGTCTAAAGATAGTGACTGGAAGAAAGGAGTAGATGGTCCAAAGCTCCTCCTAAAGTTTTTGAGGACCGCATCTATGCATAGATTCTACCACGAATCTGCTTGCCTAAACCTCCTGTGAAGTCTCACAGACTCCCCTTCCCCATGAAGAGCTCAGAAGAGCTAATGTTCCTCTTTTGTCGCATCGAACAAAGATACTGCGATATAAATGCAGCTTATAGTTCATTGAACAAATTTATTGAATTACGTGGGAGCTTGTGAAACCAAGATAATGCAAGCTCCCACAAACTAGCGGGGAATACTTTACACAATAGCCATTCATTGTCGTCATTTGTTATCATCGCCTGATTATAATGGAGCATATGATCGTAAGGGTCAGTAGAGCCATTGAACGTGGTGAAAACTGGTATGACAAACCCGCGAGGTGGCTGATAGTCAAGAATGTGTTGCCTTGTATGGCGAGAGCATGTCATCGAAGTCTTCGGACCAGAGGTCGCCGGGTGGCATATAGAATGTCGGGCCCAGCACCAGCGCGTGGATGTGTACGAATGGCATTGGTGGCATCGTGCCTACGGACAATACTGACGTGTTCCCAAGGGCTTGATACGGTTGGTTCTGACTCCCGCTTGCCTATCTCCTTGCCTTGCGGAATACGCCACTAATGGCATCACTAAAGATAGGGTGATGCAAAGGTTTCGCGATTGACCTTCAGGTTTCCCGAAAGCATTCTTCACGCGAAACTCAAGGACGTGGGACTCCGCCAAGGACAACTCATCATCTCGCTCGTATCGACATCATCGAATAACGGGCTCTTCCCCATTGCAGCTATTGATGCATAGCTCGACGCTATCTCGCACATCTTTCCAAGATCGCACTTTTCTATCTAAGCCCGCAACCCGGTTATTCTCGTGCCGCAAGTGTTTAAAGATGACCAAGAACTCCTTCATCTGTCTTGCTTGTTCCTCCTGTTTTTTCTCCATCTCTTAATGTCAATGGAGGAATTGATCTTCTGGAAATTGGTTCATCGGATGGCTTGACATTGCGATTGGTGCATTAAATGTGTCGTCAAAGCAACATGCGCAACATAAATATTGGGAAACATGCGCTTCCCACATGCTTCACCTTCCGGCGCGCTCAATGTACGCATCAATTCTCCTAATCCTTTCAACTTTCCACACCCAAGGTTTAAAAGCACAGTTTTTTTCCCCCGATTGAAAAAGCACAAAATTCCAACTGGGGAAAAGGGGGCATTGTGAGTACCATGATCTTGCACTCCACTACTCACCCGTCCAAGGCATCCGTTTGCTCGCATTAGAAACATTTCAAGCCCACTAATCATATTAAAACCAGGCAGGCATTATCCAAACGGAAGAGTTTTAAAGCCCGTTTGAGAAAGTCAGGATGTCTTCTCAAGTACTTGCTTCAGGGTGGTCCGTCTAAGATTTCAAGTCCCCAGTTGGCCATCCTACCGCATATGGGAAGTTCGTTATGGATAAGCATATGAAGACGAAAAATACGCAAAATATATCTTTATCAGCTGATTTTTTAGTTTTCAAATCCCTTATTTCTCGGAAGATTAATAGGGAAAAAGAGATTTTATCCCTAAAATTAAGAAGAGATTTGTGAACCGCGCTTTATAAATCAAGAAGATCCCCCACGAGAGAAAGGTAAGTCAATTCCAACCGCGTAAATTGTTTGCTTCTTCTTCTCCATCTTGTGCTGACTTAATCATTAGAGAGCGTGGTCAGTACACCGCCGCTAGATCACCTTTTTGCAGGTTCATGTCGCGTTGCTGATGCTAAGAGGTTTTGACAATCAAGGTCATTACACTTGGCTCAAGTGGTAAAGGGGATAGGTGAACAAAAGTCATGGGTTCAAGTCCTTATAAAAACAGAATACTATGATAATATAATATAAAGTAAATAAATGTCAAAAAAATAAGAAGTAAAAAATAAAAGAAATAAATCTTAATTTGTTGTAAATCAAAAGAATTAGAGAGAAATAAGGAAGAACTGAGAGAATTCGAGGAGGAAATTCGATGATCACATGTTCATGCTGATTAAGACTGTTATGGCTTATAATTAGGAAGGCCAAAAGCCTTTACATAAATGATACATTAATTGATGTACATAATAAATGACATTGTAATCAGCATATATAATAAGTGATTTCGTAATCAGTGTGTCATTATGGTTATTCAAAATCCAATATTTATAACACTTCCCCTTGAATGACCATAACATCAAAGAACATTCCTCATTAAAACCTTACTAGGAAAAACCTAGTGAAGGAAAAGAAGTATATCACTTTGAAAGTATAAAGCGCCTCATTAAAACCTTCTTAGGGAAAACCCGGTAGGGCCAAAACCTAGTGAAGGAAAAGAGTCTGTTATCGCAGAGTATTTAAGCAGCTCCCCACGATGTCTTAATATCTCGGTGCCAGAATCTTTGAGTCTCACTCATTCCAATTTAGGCGTAGGAAATTTCTTGAAGGTAAGTAGCGGGTAATGCGTAGTGAATAAATGCGCAGAATTATCCTTTGGAGCACGATTTGTTATTATATCGATCTCACCATTGTTTTGAAGCTAAATGCGTGTAAAGAACCCGGAGAAATATGCTTTGTTCGGTCTCCTTTGATGTATCCGCCTTTGAGTTGTGCAATACAGGCGGCATTATCTTCATATAATGTTGTTGTTGTGTTTGAAATAGGAGGAAGACCACTAGAGTCACGAATATGTTGAATCATGGATCTTAACCACATGCACTCCCTGCTTGCCTCATGTATTGCTAATAACTCTGAATGATTGGAGGAGGTTGCCACCATGGTTTGCTTAACGGATCTCGAGATGGCGATATTCTTGTAGTAAATACATCTGATTGTGGTCCGAGCTTTATGGGGATCAGAAAGGTATCTGCATCGATATAACAGTAATTCTGGTTTTGGTACTTTAGAATAAGAGCCCCATATCACTTGTCCCACGAAGGTATCTCAACAAATTTTTTACCTGGATTCGATGCCTAAGAGTAGGCGGTGAGCTATATCTTGCGGCGAGTTCATGAAAAGGCAATGTACGGCGCCCCTTCTGATTTGCAAGATACATTAGTGCTCGATGGCACTTAAGTATGGTACTTAGACGAGTTTCTCGTTCTCTTAACCCAGGACGAAATGGGTCTTTATTCACTTCAAGTGATCTTACAATCATAGGGGAGTTAATGGGATGGGCTTTGTCCATGTAAAAACGCTTCAGGACTTTTTCAATGTATGTTGATTGATGAATGAAATCCCATTGAAAAATGCTCGATCTGCTTGATGAGGTAATATACAGTCTTACACAGATCTTTCATCTCAAATTCTTTCTTTAAATAATTAGCGGTTTATGGAGCCCTTGGGGGTCCACAGTGGAATTCAAATCATCTACATATCTTTGCTATAATTGTCAAGCGACTTCGTTTTTTCTTGATAAATACACATGGGCGGATTAGATTATTTACATATCCTCTGCTTGTAAGTATGTACTCAACTGATTGTACCACATTCTACGGATTGTTTAAGTCCATCTAGTCGTTCACAACTTTATTGAATACATACCGCGTGGTTTTGAAATTTTTGCTTGATGATGTAAAATCCTTCGAGGATTTTCATGTATATATCACTATCTATGGATCCATACAAATATCTTTTGTGACAACATCCATGAGGCCCATTTCTAGTCATACGAGGGTTGCCGATGTAATTAAATATCTAAAGGTGATTGCATCCATTCTTGGTGAATATGTCTCCTCATAGTCGTCTGCAGGTCTTTGTGAAAAACCTTGTGCAGGCGATGGTGCTTAAAACACTCGGGTTATACATGGCTTGTCTTACGTTTTAGCATTGCTTTTTACATTTTAAATACGTATTTTTAGCTCGTATCGATTAGTATAGTTGGTGTGTATGCGGGGTGCAATTGGTGCGAGAGGCGACTTTTGGAAGCTGATTTTGGACGAGAAGGAGCGGTGCATAAAGATGGCTAGAACATCGCGACGGCCCAACCTCCCCACGTCGTGACGTCCCCACGTCGTGACGTCCTAACGTTGCGACGTTGGGTCAACTAATATAAAAGTCAACAAGCGGCAACGTCGCGACGTCAGCGCGAGTTTTGTTCTCTCATCATTAAAAGCAAAATGGGGTGCATAATTCGAGGCGTAATATTCGGGAATTGTCTGGACCAGGAGCCTTTGAGTCAGGCTTGGCAGCTTGACGCTTAGCGAAGAAGGAGAGCCCGTGATTTGTATTTTTCCTCTTTTTTGGACAATAGTACTGAAGTTTTACATACTACATATTGGTATTTTCTCATTCAGTATGTTCTAGATCTACACTTAGGGTGTTGTTGAACCCTGTCACATTTTCATGGATTAAAGATTAGCCATTTATATTATTGAGTTATTTATAATTCGTTGCTTGCTCTGCTATATCATTAATCATTTTTACATGGTGATCGGCCAACGTGCTGACTATCTCTTTGGAGAGATCCAGAGATTCGAGAGATGAGGATACCCGGGGATCACAGTAAACTGACCTTGGTTGATTCGGTAAATAGAGATATTCGATCCGAAGGTGTGAATAGGTTAAAAACGTTCCCAAGCATTTCGAATGTCGAGTTAGGGTAAGAGATACACTCGGCTCTACTAGCGAGATAGGCGGATATACCTCGAGAGAGGTATTTAAGTAAGCAAGATCCACCTAGCCATTAATAAATCATAAAATAGAAATTGAATAATATTTTCTTTAAGAAATAATCCATCGAAAGTGACGGGGAGACATAGCCACGATCTCATTACCATGATAATTAATTGGTCAGTTTGTTTAGTTTACATTGAGACACTTAGTACCCTTTCACCTGATACATATATCGGATAATATTTGAAGAAAATCTGCATAATTGACACACCTATCACATTGGATCGATGTCAGTACCATTGTTCTTTATATTGCCAGAATTTCACAGCGTGCACTTGCGCGTAGGCGTACATTTTACACCACACGTTTTCGGCTTATCAAGTTTTGGCCAGTTGTCGAGATAGGTTTAAGTGATATAGAGAATACATCAATTAGATATTACTGCGGAATTTTTATTTTATTTGTTTTCACAGTCTTTGGTAAATTGATGCTGTTGTTTCGTGTGTGATTGCGAGTTTAGGTTTCGGTGAGTACGTAAGCGAGATCGAGGTTGACCCGACATACACATTTTTGATCTGAGCGAAGAACTTTGCACGGAAGTCGCCCGGAACTGACGGAGACGAGATTAAATTGACGAACATAGAGAACACTGTGAAGAAGCAGATCTTAGCATTGAAAGCGCGAGCCAAGAGAAATGAAATGGGAATAACGGAAGGAATCAAGCACCCATACCATTTATACAGCGAGATGATCCATTATTGTTGCTAGAGGTTTGCACCACCTCTTTGTTGTTCGGACAAGCTATCGGAAGACCACTATTCGAGCTGACAAATTTCGAGGTTGAAGTCGGTCACTTCTGGTCTTGAGCGTCACATTCCACGGGTTGCCTACGCGAGAATCCAAATATGCATTTGACCCATTCCTTGAAGTGCGACACGATCAAAGTATAATGGAGTCTAAAATTTTCGGGTTGAGATTGTTTCCCAGTCGCTACTAGGTGATAATGGCTGATGGTAACAAGTCAGCCACCGGACTCCATTACTTCATGGAACGATTTAGTGCAGAAATTCCTGACCAAGTTCTTTCCACCCTCGAAAATTGCACAACTCGTGCAAGAGATCAATACTTTTGGACAACTAGAGGGGGAGAACTTAGTAGAGGCGTGGGATAGATTTCACGAACTGTGAAAGTGCCCGTACGGACTGGCAGATGGATCACGAGGTTCATACGTTACATATTAGTCCCCGGGAATCTGGCTTCGACCAGTGATTGATGCCTCAGCTGGAGGAGCACTAATGAAGAAAACCATAGACCAAGCTTATGAAATCTTGGAAGATCTTTGCGGTAATACAAATCGAGTGGCTGGGAAGACTACACCGATAAAAGCCATAGGTGGCACGAGACCCGATGAGGGTTCTCGACAATGCAGTTAATCATGTGTTACTTACGGTGACTAAACGATTAACTGACGGCAAAGGCTGCAGTACCATACAAACTAACCCATGGGAGTTGTGTAGATCATGGAGGACAACGCGATAGCCGCAATCTTCGGTCGGAAACCAAGCGAAGTGGCGAGGCCCGATGTATCGAGATTCAATCGAGAACCGACCCGCAGCGACAAGGGCGGTATGAAACAATTATCAAAATCAAAATCAAGGCGAGTATGTGATGAGAATCGAGCAATCGAGCGGTCGAGGTATGGATGGAGAGGTGATTAGAGCAACATGCCACCCGACTCAGTGGGTGAACCACCTCACGAGAGAAAAGGTGGACTTAGAACAAGCCCTTGCGTAAATGCTGACTTCCCACTCTGCTTTTATGAATGAGACCAAGGCGAATATGCAGCAACAGGCCACCCAATTGAACAATCAAGCGGCCCAGTTGAGAAATTTGGAGTACGGATGGGTCGGATAGTGGCAATGTTGTGAAGAGCGGCGGGTTCCTTACGAAACAATTCGAAGTAAACCCCGAAGAGATGGGAATTAACACGTTCGCGAGTCATGTTGAGAAGTGGTAGGAATTGGAACCTGAGAAATCCACGGGTTATAGAGGAGTAGAGGCGAGAAGGTCATCAGTCAGATGATCATGCGGATAGGGAACAACCTCGGGAGAGGCGATCTGCGGGAAACCTTCTGCGGAAGCGAGGAATGACCCACCACTATCCTGATATAAAAGCATAAATTTGGATAAAAGCGATTCACAAATTCATGGAAGTGTTCGAAGTTACATCGATATCCGTTTCTTTGATGCTCTAGACGGATGCCCGGTTATGTAAAGTTTATGAAGAACTATCATCTGGAAGGATGAAATTTGATTTGAAATAGTTAACTTAAGCGAGAATGTAGTGCCATACTTGAGGAAGGCTGTGAAAGCTTAGGACCCGAGGCGGTTTCACTATCCGATGCACCATTGGAAATGCTATCTTTGAGAGAGCCACTATGTGATTTAGGTGTGACATTAATCTCATGCCCTTGTCCATTTTAAACGTTTGGGATTAGGTGAAGCTCGACCCGACTAGGTCCGCCCGACTGACGGATCCGCACGAAGCATCTAGAGGGGTAATAGAAGATGTCTTAGTAAAGTTATCGAGTTTATCTTCTAGCGATTTCATTGTCTTAGATATGGAAGAGGATAAAGAAATACCCATAATTTTAGGCGGTATTTCTTGCAAGCGGAAGGGCAATGATTGATGTTCGGAGGAGAACTAAAATTGAGAGTGCGGGAAGATGAAGTCGAGTTCAACGTGTTTGAGATTGTGAGACATCCGTGATGATACTTGTTTCATAGCGAGATAGTAAATTTATAGTGTCTAACCAAAGGTAGTCTGCGATCCTTTGGAGGCTAGCCCCATGCGGAATGATCAGAGAATATGAGCGAAGGCGTAGAGCAATATGTAAAATGGATGGATTCTTTCGGACCCAAATAAGAAGAAATGCCCGAATCTACAGAGTGGAAGGAGCTAAGCGCCCGATGCCATCGGTTGAACAACCACGAATGGAGCAAAAACCTCTGCCTAGCCGTTTAGTATGCATATCTTAAGGATAGCATCTACCTTACGGTGATCATCTCGGCATCCTTGTAGAACTAGAGGAGGAGAGGGTTATTGAGGGTCATGAGACCGTAAAATGTGCTCGGGTGGTCTCTAGCCCAGGTTAAAAGGAATTCGCCCTTCCATGTGCATGCATCGTATTTTTCTAGAAGATGGGCATAAACCTTGATGGAAACCTTGAGAGGAGGTTGAAGTCAAGCGATGAAAGAAGTAGTTCGAAGGAAATGTGCAAATGGTGAATCTTTTGGGTAATTTATCTATTCGGAACTGAGTGCATGGTAAGTCAGTTCAAGTAGTACTAAGAAGGAGGAACCCTTTGTCATAAGAGCCGAGGAATAACATATTCTTTGCCTTCTCGAACGATTCTGGGTGGAAGTTTGTATTGATTAAGCGGGCCCGAGACAAGCCACTCGAAATATCATTTCCCATTGCCAGTTTCTAGATCGGATGTTGGATCAATTGGCCGGTCATGAATCTATTGCTTTTGGATGGATGTCATTTCTGATCAAATTGCTATAGCCCAGAAGATCGGGGAGAAGGCGACATTCACATGTCCGCATGGGACATTCGCATTGACGGATGCCCTTTGGATTCAATGCGTCTTGTAGGGCACCTTTCAACGATGTCATGATGGCCATTTTCTCAGAGCATAGTTGAAAGACAATCGAAATCTTCGTGGATGAATTTTTCGATTAGGTAATTCATTTGATAAGCTGTTTGGAAAATTTGAGATCGATTGATAAGATGTGAGGAGACCCGACTTAGTACTCGGTGGGAGAAGTGCCATTTTATGGTCTGAGGGTATTGTACTCGGACATCGGATTTAAACAAGAGGAATAGGGTAGACCTGTAAAGATTGGAAAGCGATTGAAAATTACCTCCACCTCATCGGTAAAGGGTTAGAAGTTTTAGGCCCGCAGTGGATTATAGGCGGTCGTAAGACCTCTCGGATTACCAAAGCGGATTGTCTAACCTTAAGTCGAGGATCCCATTTGAGTTCGATTCCGCGGTGTTGCATGCATTTCGAGTGTTAAAAGATAGAGATTTAGTATTAGCCCCTATTGTCGTGGCTCGGATTGGTCCTTTCCATTTTGAACTTATGTGCCTTGACAATTTTGCGATTGGGGAAGTGTTAGGGCGAAACGAGGAGAAAATTTTCAGGGTAATCTACTATGCAAGCGGAGACCTTGGATGATGCTCGGTTAAGATTTACGCCTACGAGAAAAGGAACTATTTGCCATTGTATTTGCTTTCGACCAATTCGAGGCCTTATTTGATTAAGTAGCAATTAAGTGGTCCTAGCGATCGATGCGCCGTAAAATGCTTGATGGCCCAAAAAATGCGCAAACCGATTAATCAGGTGGGTTCTTTTCTTTGCGAAATTCGTTGAGTTAAAATGAAAGGCGAGAACCTAGTAGGCGAGATCATCTTTCACGATTGGAAGGCGAGTGATGAGGTTAGTGAATGACGATTTTCCCGAGCGAGCACACAATGGTGTGAAGGCAAGAGGGTGAGTTCCATGGTTTGCGATTCGTGAATTATTTGGTAGCGAATTAGATCCCTCGAAAATTGACTATCAATAGAAAAAGAGGTTTTTCGCCCACTTGAGACACTACTATTGGGAGGAGCCAATCCTCTACAGACATTACGCCGACCAAGTGATCCGGAGATGTGTGCCCGAGGATGAAATGAATAGTGTTTTAAACCACTGCCACACTCTACCATGTGGTGGACATTTTTGGCGACCGGAGAGCAGCGTAAGGTTCTCATCGGGTTTCTCACCCCTTCCTTATTGAAGATGCTCATCATTTCGTATCCGCATGCGAATGTCGGCGAATGGGGGCATTTACAGAGAGACGAACCACCCATGCATCCCATTAAGGTAAACATTTTGACCTATGGGATAGATTTTATGGGACCATTTCCCCTCTTAAATGACACCGTACATCTTCTTTGTGGAGTAGACTATGTCTCGAAGTGGGTTGGTAATTAGGCCACTTTCCAACAATGTCGAGTCGTGGCTCGATTTCTTAACTGACCACATATTCTCGATTTGGAGCCTCAGAGCGATCACGAGATAATGGTACTCATTTCTGCAATAAGGTGATTGACAAGGTTTTGCCAAAAGTATGGGATACGCCATCGTACATCCCTTGCATACCACCCACAGTCAAATGGGCAAGCAGAGGTATCAAATCGAGAAATTAAGTCCGATACGGAGAAAGCAGTTCGACTCGGAAGGATTGGTCTAAAAGATTGAAGATGCACTGCAGGCGTCGCCGAAACCGACATTTAAAACACCCTTAGGGTATGTCGCCGCTAGAATCGTTTATAGCGAAGCTTGCCACCATCTTCAGTCGGAATTAGAGCATCGAGCCTCTTTGGGGCGGCTGGCGATTGAACATGGACCAGTACACTAGCGTGAGAAGCGTGCGCTACAGCTGATTGAACTAGACGAATTCGGGAGCGAAACATGAAAATGCGCATTTCTGAGGAAAGGCAAAGCACGGCACGATAAACACATTCTGAGGAAGGAATTCGAGGTGGAATGACAAGTTCTCTTGTTCCGTCTAAAACTCTTTAGGAAAATTGGGAATCTAGATAATTAAGACGCTCACATTGACCAAGGTCTTTCATGGTGGGGCGAAGGTTACACATCGAGAAGGAACCTTCACGATTACCACCCAATTAAAGCGTATTTTTGGGCGAGTTCAGCGGATAAGCGGATCATTCCTTTTAGTAGCACGGGCGAAGTCACGATGCGGTCTAGAAATTTCAGGTTTCAGAGCTTTTATTTAAGATCGAGCGCGTAGAATGCGCGACA
This sequence comes from Tetrastigma voinierianum, assembly GCA_016808115.1. Taxonomy (NCBI): domain Eukaryota; kingdom Viridiplantae; phylum Streptophyta; class Magnoliopsida; order Vitales; family Vitaceae; genus Tetrastigma; species Tetrastigma voinierianum. Next base: position 259,208 of record JAEQBH010000476.1, on the reverse strand, counting down.
TTAAACATAGCTTCTTGGGAGCGACGAGTTTTTCTTGCAATTTTCATTCTATGGTTCAATTTTTTTGTTATTATCTTGCTTTGAGTTATTTTGGTTTCTAACTTATTCGTCCGTGTCGGAATCACTTTTAATTTGTATAATTTCGGGACCGCGATGAAATCTTGGGGAGAGTCAGTTCATGTAGAGCATAATGAGTCGGAGATTTACATTTATCTGGGGAGTTTTCTCTTATCTTAGACCATGGTTGCTTAATGTGCTTTTTGAGCCTTCTCTGTAACGTCGCGACGTTGGCTCTACAAACGTCAGCGGCCGTCGATTTTACCCTCCCTGCAGGCGTCGCGGCGTTGATATCCAACGTCGCGACGTTGATTTTTTACCCTGCGGAGCGTCGCGTTGATATCAACGTCGTGGCGTTCGATTTTTTACCCTGCGGAATGTCGCGGCGTTGATTTTACACCCCTCGGCGTCGCGGCGTTGAAGGGCTCTCTGCGGGCGTGGCGTTATCACATTTAAAGGCGAGCTCTCCCCACGTTTTGCTCTGCCCTTCCTTAACTGCTTACCTGAACCACAATTGTACGTAGCCAGCACTACCCAAACCTTCTTGAGTCCACTTCATAAGACAGAGTATTCCTTTTGCCCTCAACCGCGTCTACGACTCATTTGCCGCCATCTCTTTCCATGAATCTCGGTCCACAGTACCACTCGCCATTTCCACATAAGCCAAAGCGTCATACTTTGGTCTAGTAATCCACCTTGAGTGCAGGAGTTCCACGTTTAGGAAGTCACATTTAGGGTCCCATTTAAGGTCTTATTTCGGGTTGGTAGGGTCACATTTAGGGTCTCGATTGCACTCAGTTCGTCTTCGTTTTTCCTAGTGCACTCTAGGTGTTTGTCATTAGTGTGATTGGGTGTGCCACCTTTGGTGCCATTGCATTGCATTACCCTCCTAGATCTGAGGTCCTTTCCCGATGTGCGGAAAGGCGTTTGAAGTTGCCTACAAGCGGGGTGGACGGTGAGAATCAGACCGAATTTGATGTCTCTGCGGTTCGTTAACGAGGTCGCAAGCTGCGTCGGTTCGACACCATCTGCAAAACCGTTCTTTCATTTTGTCAGAAGGGTTTCCACCACCACGATGATTTTTCGCGAAGACACTTTGGCGAGGATGGCGGGCATACGCGACCACTCATCCATTTGCGATGGGTGTGGTGGGAATTCTCCTTGACCTCGCCACGCGTCGTCGAAGGTTCGGTGAGGTGTGTTGGTCGACCGATCTTGATCAATCAATCGCTATTATAATCTGGATCCCTTGTCCCCTCGGGCCGTTTGATCGGCTTCTGAGTGGCTTGACTACCAGGTCATTAGGTCTTAATAGTCTCGTGGGAGTGAATGGGGCTTCAGCCAGTGAGAGATTATCTTGCGTCCACTTTAAGGCGAAGCGATTTGGCACATATCCCTAGATGCATCGCTTCATCCGCGTCGCGTCTCATTCGAAGCGTGGCTTGTGATGCATTATCGCGATGCTCTAACTCGGCTATGCCATCGATTCGGGATATTCCTTTTGATGTTAGGCGGAGTTATCGAGAACGCCATCCTCCATGCTTAGAGGCTATTAAGATGAGATTTGGAGGCGCACTTTCCTCATTATGACATGAAAACAAATGGGGTGCTTACCTAGATGACAATGAGCGTGGTTACACCCGTGAGGCAATATCGTTAAGAGGGACAAGCGGGGTATACGCGACACGAGGGAACCCTCTGATTGACCCGTGAGCCCTCGGACGGATGAGCTTCAGGCTTCCATGGGCCCGCTTTGGACTCTAGGTGACCCGGGAGGACATTAGGCGATCCGTCTCACCACTGCGCCACCACCACGGCTGACCCGGAGGCTGACTCCTCAGTCCACTCCTGAGCCTCAGGGACCGGTGCTCTCCCTTCGCGAGGCACTTTGATGCGTCCCCAGGACCCGGACCTAGACACAGGAGTCTTCATCCACACGGGATATGGAGGCCTTGATATCGTCACGGTGTTGTAGACCCACTTTATTCTTTGCAGCCGGTCGCTCCGGGGCCCGACTTCTAGCCTTGCACGGTAGCCACCGCCACCGCCCTGATGACTGCGAATCACGGGGAGTTCCTCACTTTCCTCTGTTATTTCATTGCCGGTGGGGACCACGCCCATTTTTGTTTGGGGAGGGTGGGTGGTCTTTCCCGATTTTCTTAGATTAGTTTATGTTTATGTGTTGTAGCTTATTTTCATTTATGTATTGGTTGTTGTTTAGTTTTATTTATGCTTGTATCTTAGGATGTTAAGTTTAGTGTTTAGTCATGTTTGTGTTTTAAAGTAGATCGTTTACATGTGTAGGTGTGTCGTGTTTAGGTAGTTGTGTGTGTGATGCCATGCTTGAGGTGGGGATTACTTTTGAGGCAAGATCCACTTTTGTCATAGAAGAAGGTTTCGTTGGATGTTTTGAATGCTCGGGAATTAGGTTGCATAGGAGTGGGGAGGCATGAAGTGAATCACCTGCAGGTTATTCAAAAACCATTTCTCGAGGTGCCTATCACCCACACACAAAATGATCTCTAGGGTATGCTAGGTGCTAGGGCGGGCTACTGGGTTCAACAGACCATAGGAATCTCTAAACACTAAAGAGATGGGACACCGTGAATAAAAGATGATTGCCTTCGAGCCCCAAAATAATATATATATATATATATATATAGAGATAAAATAAGTGGGATCTTCAGTCGGAATCCGGGCACGATCCAGGGCCTACCGAGCGTACTTTTTTGAGCTGTGTAGGGAGTCATTAAACTTCATTACGATTCTGGGGGGCGAAGATGGAGGTTTCCCACGGCAGGGCCTTTAGGTTTAGTTAGTGTTAGGTGGCGTTCGGGGAACTAAATGCGGTGCCCTTAACCAAGCGGTGAAGTCACCCGGCTTAATCCCAGCTACATGAACACTTAACATAGCTTACGAACACTAGTTTCGTTACATCGTTGTGATAGGTATATTAGAAATTGCAAGCGGTGCGTTCAGATCCTTTTGTAGTTAGATTTTCCCAATTAAATGAGTTGAACTCAAGTTTGGGGGCGTCGGAGTCTAAGTGTATAAACTAGAGTCATTTGTTCACCTTACATAGGGTCCTTAGGAAAAGTTATTCTTGAATACTTCGGAGGAAATTTGAGGCACTAGTCGGCTTCAGGAGTTCGACTGGTTCTTAGTTGAACACCTTTGCAAATCTGTGAACTTCCATGAAACGGCAATGATTAATGAATCGATCGTTTGATCACTCTATCCCCATCGCGCCCGACATCTTCTGCCGTGTTAGACTATAGTATGTAGAGTGTATTCGGTTTAGAGTCAGTTCTTGCTTGAGAATGACGAAGCTAAGTTGGGGTGTGATGAGTGCTTGCCTCGGGTTATACCGCGTCACGTCTACGTTTTTAGCATTATTTTACATTTAATCGTATTTTTTGGCTCAATGTCCCGATTAGTATAGTTGGTGTGTATGCGAGGTGCGATTAGTGAAGAGCTGACTTTGCAGACGATTTTGGGGCGAGAAGGAGCGATTGCATAAAGATGGCTGGAGCGTCATGGCGTCCCCGCGTCATGACGTCAGCGTCGCGGCGTTGAATCGACTAATATAAAGTCGACCGGCGGCAGCGTCGGCGTCTCAGCGTCGCTGACGTCTCGTCAGCGGCGTCTGTGTCAGCGGCGTCGGCGCGCGGTCTATTCTCTCATCATTAAAGCAAAATGGGGTGTAAATTCGAAGTGTGAGATTGCTGGACTAGGGCCTGAAAATCGAGCGTGATGCCGCGAAGAAGAGAGCGTGATTTGTATTTTCCTCTTTTGGACAACAAATCGCGATGTTTTACATACTACATATTGGTATTTTTCTCATTCGTATGTTAGATCTACACTTAGGGTGTTGTTGAACCCTGTCACATTTTCATGGATTAAAGATTAGTCATTTATATTATTCAAGTTATTTATAATTCGTTAGCATCTGCTTTATATTTGTTAATTATTTTACATGGTGATGTCGTGACGTAGCATGACTATCTTGGAGATCGAGATTGAGAGATGAGGATACCCGAGGGATACAGTAAACGACGCCGGTTGATTAGGTAAATAGAGATATTAGATCCGAAGGTGGCGAATAAGGTTAGAACATTTAAGCATTTTCGGATTATCAAGTTGGGGTAGAGATGCGAAAACCGGCTCTGCTAGCGGATGGCGAATACACCTCGAGAGGGTATTTCGTAAGCGAATCACCTAGCCATTAATAAAATTATAAATAAACTAAATAATATTCTCTTTAGAAATAATCCATCGAAAGTACGAGGGGAGACCTCTTTTTAATCTCAACCACAATTAATTAAATTCATATCAGTTTTTGTTTAGTTTACATTCGGACACTGCCCTTTCACTGATACATATATCGGAATAATATTTGAAAAGCAAATCTACGTAGTCAACACACCTATCCACAGTGGATCGATGCTCCGTACCATTAATAAGTACACTATGTGCCCAGGCGGCAGCGTGCGCTGGCACATGGGGCGTACATTTTACACAGCGTTTTGACCTCGATATGAGGCGGAAACTTTTATATCGTACGATTTCATTATTTTCATTTTCTTTAGTATAAAGACCCATACATATCCAGCGGGCTTTGTTTTGGTGTTGGAACTCACCCGGTCAAATACCTCCTTTGGCTAAACAATTCAATTACACTGATTGCTTCTTTTCCATTTTCCCGATCTTGTCGATTTCGACATTCATTTTATAGTTTGTGGCTCCGTCCTTCGTTATTTTGCATAATGCCCTTCGCCCTTGGAAAGAAAAGCATTGCTAACGAGTCTTTTCCACGGTCCATATCTCTCCTTCAGTTCATATAATTTATAAAGATCTCTTCATTCGCAGGAGATAATTGGTCGGTCTGACTACTCTTGTACTTCATTTCCGCTAACCCTTATAATGTATTTAGCTCAGCGGGGCGGCGTATCATGTGGCTCTTCGAGTAATTTCATCAAGCGTACTTTCACGAGAATTAAATGACTTATTAGATTTTCTTTTCCTTGGAAAGAATCTTTAGATCCGATAGGTCTTCCACGTTTCAGACGTGGTTTAGATGTACTAGCAATAGCATTTCCCGAATCCCCTATAGGGATTTCAATGTGTGCTGGTGTATTAACAGCTGGAATATGTGACTTTATCACTTTATTCGGATTAGTGAAAGCATCTGGTAATTGATCTGCAAGATCCTGTAAATGAAGGATTCTTTGAACTTCTAGTTCAGATTGTTTAGTACGAGGATCAAGATGCAACAATGATGGTGCCATTTAAGTAATTTCCACGCCATTTATTATAAATTGGTTTATCGCACAATGGGGGAAAACGAGATTCATCAAAATGACAATCTTGCAAAGCGAAGCGTTAAAAAGATTCTGTTAAAGGCTTTCGAGGTATTGTATAATCGATGTAGAGCGAGAAACCCTACATAAATGCAGTCTCGTTGAGGACCATTTTAGACGTTGGTTTGGAATAGGGACATATTTGCACAACGAATACCGTAAATGAGAAATATTTGGTTGGAACCGAAACGAATTTGTAAAGGAGAAATCATGATCACGATGGGACGAAGACGTGTGAGTTACGGCATGTAGTAGAGCATGGCCCCAGCGGATAAAGGTAATTTGGTTCTTAGGTAATGGTGCAGCAATCGTGTAAATGCTTAATGAAAGATTCAACAGTCCATTACGGTATGTCTTATGAGCAACGGGATATTGAATCTACATACCCTGATGACGTAAATAGTCATGAAATGCTTTAGAAGAAAATTCAGGCATTATCCAAAGCGGATAGTTTTAATAGGATGATCGGGAAAATGTGGCCTCGGAGTTTGATAATTTGTGCAAGTAAGCGAGCAAAAGCAAGGTTTCAGTGAAAGAAGACAAACATGAGACCAACGAGTTGATCATCAACGAAGCAAAATAGCAATGGTCCATAGGTAGGTCCATTAGGTCTAAAATGTCTCCTTGAATACGTTCGAGAAAATTGAGGTGGATCAGAATAGACTTTTAGAGAAGAAAGTTGGGTGATAAACTTCCCGCTGATGCAAGCAATACGGTTCTTAATGATTGTGACTCGATATATGACCGATGGTCGAGGAATGACCATTAGATTGGTGAGTATACGCTGGCATAGAGGTGTAGGATGACTGTTCGTTCATGCCATAGAACAATGAGTGGTGGTCACCCAGACCCGGGTTGAATTGCATAAGATTCAGCAGTGGTAATGGTGGTTAGATATAAACCGCGTCAATGATCCTTGATTTTTCTAGAATACATTTATGCCATCATGAGTGCGATGTGAGGAGAAATTCACTAGTTTTCTAGATGGTATCCCATTCGGATATCCTTAAAACTAAGCAAATTGTGTTTGGATTGGGTGGAATAAAGGGCATCTTGAAGGTGGAGAATAGTACCCACTGAGTAGAATAATGAGTAGCTACTAGGATAAGTCAAATTAAGTTAATGAGTAGGAAATAGTAGTAACATTAAGAGAATTTAATGTTAATTGGGAAAAATACTTCTTTTTCTGTAAAATAGAATGAGTTATAGCACGGTCTGGAATAATCTCTCTGATGGTATTATTTCGAGGTGGCAAACGGAGGCATCCATGTTGCTTCAAAGTTATAGAAAATAAGGTTTAGAAATTAAGAAAAAAATATTATTGAAACATTAGAAAACTTACGTGGAAAATGGAATTACATAAGAAAATAAAGAAAGAACTAATCGAATTGACATGCCCATCACCAATTAGATGGGAAATATTTCCATTGGGGTCCTCAAAGAAATCAAAAACATCAAATTGGGGGCAAATCCATGCCACCATCACCATTACCATCAAAGAAATTGACTTCAATATCCTTGCCTTTGCCTTTGATTGATGCTTGGTAGAGATAAACCAAATGTTTGGCCGTCACGCAGTGCGTGACGATGACCGATCATCTGCATATAGCAAGCATTATCTTGTTGGCGTTGTTGGATATTACGGTCGGTTGTTGCTGTGGATTTAGGGCTTCCCTTTATTGGAATTGCTTTTCTTATTTTTGGAAGGACCATTATTCACGATTTCTGGAACCATCACCTTTGTGCGCCCCAGAGCCAGGTTAGGCGGATCCAGAGGCGAAGTCGGGGCGTGATGCTATCATACTATATCTTATATACTTTCTTGGGACTCTCATTGACACATTCTTTCAGGCTATTACTTATGCACCGTAGTATACAAATAATTTAATGACCAACAAAAATCATTTTACATATACGAAAGAGCCCATAGGAGTGGTGTCCATAAAAATCTATACACATATACAAAAGTCCCTTTGCTTGTACTATTACAATTTTTCGGAAGTTGCGAGCGGTAGCTGATGAGCACCTATCTACGAGTCGGCTGCTTTGCGATGTGGAATGTCACATCCTCTATCCTTGTCTTAGCTCCTGACACACCACGGATTGAACACCGTCTTCGCTTTGCAACGAGTGGGAACATAAGCATGGACAACCACTGATAGCGTATCCTGACTTATACATATGCATTTCATATATCTATTCATATTTCTATAACTTTAATTACTTATCTATCACATATACTTTGCTGTGCATGTCGATCTCTTTCGAGTGCATGATACATGTCTTTGACATATCTTTTATCTATACTATTACTGTATTCTGTTTCTATGCTTTACATATCCTATACTTATTATGTTCATTTCCTTTCATGTTCGTATTCTGTGCATGTATCATATACTTTCATATAACCTATCTTATACTATCCTGTACGTTTATCTACATTCTTATACTTTTCATATACGATACTTTTGTTTGCTTTCATATGATACTTTTCATGTACTATATTTTCCTATGTTTTCCATATCTTATACTTTTCATATACCTTTCTCTTTCATCTACTTTTTGTACTTTACTTGTTCATATCCTTTTAGGTGTTCACCATACTTTGTGCTTTCTATATCACATATTCATGTCTTGTTTCATTTCCTATCTCTTGTTTTCTGTACTACTTTTCATATGGCTTTCTCTTTTATACATTGTACTGTCCATATGCTTTTCTCTTTTATACTAACATCATCTAATACATTGCCTCTTGTTTTTATTCTTGTCTATACTTTCATCGCGCAAATGATTGCTATGCTTCTCATATCATGTCATATGTTCTATACATATCATTTCCTTTTGGTTTCATGCAAATACCTTAGAAGCGAGATACGGGGAAGCTATGTGCCGAAGAGTACTATCCTTTATGCGAGGCCGGTGATCATCTGATTATGCAGAAGTATACGTCAGCTGTGCGAGACGGTGACCTATGCCATATCTTGCTCGGTACCCCAGGTACTATCAGCACATGCGAGCGGTGATCTGCATACATTATTTGACCACTTGCGGGGCCGCTGATCCCAACGGGATATATCATCGACAAGCGGGGCCTCGATATCTGTCTATGAATATCTTTCTTGACAGCGTATCTTCCTATAGGCATGCCTGCTCATCCCTCACCCGGTCTGTGGACAATCAGCTTTATTACATTTTCTGTACATATCTCATAAGCATGAATAACTATTGTTATCATATTTGCTTATGCATATATACTATCATTACTTTACTCTGTATTAGTTCTCATAACTGTAGCTTCATATTTCGGTTCTCATATATCTATATAATACTTATATTCCTATCTTTTTCTATCATTTAGTTTTGTCTATCATATTTCATGAATGCATCTATGCACTCTTGTATTATATTATTTATGCATCCTATCCTTTATGCGTTTCATATCCTGATTTAGCTATTCCTGTACTTGTACTTATTCTTATGCTTTGTCATCTTTGCTTATCTACATCGTTCTTATCATTTATGCCTTTCCTATCATATGTTCCTATATGCGTTTCCTCTTATTCATTTCGGTATGTCTATCATATATTCCTATCATTTACATATTCCTGTCATGTCTTTATCTATTCATATACTTTACATATTTTCTATCATGTTTCATCTATTCGTTTATATGACAATCCTTATGTTCATAACATATAATCTTATATTCATATGTGCCTTTCATTAGTGTACTTTAGACTATCGTATCTTATGACATGTCTTATCGTATCTTATCATATCTTATGACTTATACCTATCATATCTTATGACATATCCTATATTAATATCATATTCTTTATGAACATATCTATACATGCATTTTCTATATTTTCTTGTTTTCATGGCTATTACATATAGCACTTCATATATATGATATGATGTCTATGAGATCACCTCATTTATATATTCTCATTCTTCACTTGAATCTGGATTTATTTAGGAGTCTGGAATCAATCAATCGGATCATCGAGCTAAAGTTATGGCATTTTCATGCCCAACTAGTCATTTACCTGTTTTCTAGGGACTCAGTTGGAATACCCATTTTCTAGGGTCTTAACTTTATATTTTGACACTATGTCCTTATAATCATTTAAAGATAAGGTGCTAAGGTTTTATTCAACTGGAATCTTTTGGTCGAGCAGAGACTCCAGGATTCACGTCAGGAAACAACTCGGGGCCCACTCTATGTTCAGCGATGCAGGGAAATGGGCTTGCACATAGCCCCACTTTAGTCGAATTTTAAGACTATCTAGAGTCATAATTTGGCAATGCCTTCTCTTTAAGTTTGTTCTCTTAAAGTCTATTTTAATTGGCCACTTGAATCACCATCCCGGATAAAAATGAAGTAATTTATGGCCCAAAATACTAAAAGCTGGTCAAAATTAGGAAACGGAACAAGTTCTCTGGGGTAGGACTGCTTCTCTGGGTGGGACTTGGCCAAAAATGACCGAATCGAAGTTCTACCGGTGGGAACTTAAGTTCTACCGGTAGAAGACACGAAAATGCCGGAGATAGTTGAAATTTCTCCCATTTTTCATGCTATCATCCACATATATCACTCCTATACCTCAAACACACATGAAAACCATTTCAAATTCACTTTGGAATCTCTTTTCTATTGATTCATCTCTGGAAATTCATATCTTTCTTCCAAAAAACATATCAAGATTCCTTCCAAAAACAATTCTAATATAGGTTAAAACCCATACACAAAACCAATTATGATGATTAGTTGGGTTTGTTCCAAACCCTAACTCATCTGCTACTATTAACCATGAATTCATCCTTGAAGGGAGGATTCTATAAGCACCTTGTACTCTTTAAGGTTTTATTCACCTTACTTTCCATGATTATTGTTAGAATGAAACCTAGAAAAGCCCTAGGTTTGGAGACACTAATAACTATACAATTGCATGGAGGCTCATCCAAAGCTTTAAAACCATGTAGTTCCATCTTATCTTTTGATCTTGGTTATCTTGGCACCCTCTCTTCTTCTCTTCTTCTTCTTCCCTCTTCTTCTTCTTCTTTGCTCTCCTCTCTCTCTCTACGGTTTCCTCCTCCCAAATAGATCCAATTTGGTCTTAAATCCATCTTTTAGTTAAGGCCATGTTTGGCCAAGTCAAAACTCATTTTGACTTAAGTTTTATAATTGCATTTTGGTCCCATTTCTCTCTATTTACATTATGCCTGCTATTTTCCTTTAACCCGTAACTCCCTCTGTTATTTCATTTTGGCATTTTAAGCGATGCACTAATCTTTGGCTTTTAAGTCCAATAGGTCCTTTTAACAAATTACAAAGATTTACCTTGTATCTTGTAAACTTTAAGTCTCTCGTTTTATTTCAGAAAATTTGCATTTGTTTCCCAATATCTGCTGTAATCAGAAAGCTATTAAGGTATATTTCGGGATCATCTAATACGGCATACTCGACCACAGTCATAAGTCACCCACACTAGACTGACCCATTTTGTGCCCATGTCTATTGCTATGGGGTGAGGCAAAAGTAGCATTCTTGAAATGCTTTAAACCTGTGGGGCGAGATTGATGATTTTGAAGCAAAAGCTCGTTATTAACCGGCCACGAGGAGCGTCGCGATCGATTCGAGGAATGTTGAAAATCAAGCGAAATGGCTCTATATTTAACAGCTGGCGGGAATTTGCGGTGAGGCGTGAAAGTGAGCAAAGTTTTCAAACTGCGTCTCATCGGTGATGTGCCACATGGCTTTAATGCGAATAATAAAATAAAGTAGGAATTGTATTCGCTCGCAGGACTTAAAGTGCTGAGCCGTCGACGATCATATTTTCTTTTAGGGAGTATCAACTGTTTGCGGTGGTCATAACCAGTCTTTTAAACTGCGCGAGAGGACCAATGGGTCTTTCTTATAAAGTGTGCATTCTTGAGGACTCCATCAAGATGATGTGAGAAAATTAAAGGCTTTAAGCGCGGTCTAACGAGAGATCTGCTATTATTTTTCTTTGATGGTTTCTCCCGGGTTTGGAAAGAGCATCTAAGTGTATTCAGCATCAGAATCAGGGATGATAGTTGTTGCAGAAATATCAAGGCGATAAATTACAACCACTGAGTTAGGCGTATTACGAAAATAATATAAATAATAAATTAAGAAAATTTGTAAAAAATGATCAAAATTTAACAGAATAAATAAATAAATATATTCTTGAGGAATCTAAAATAAATGACACCATTTTCTTGGTATTATAATTTTATAAAAATTATTCGGAATTAAGAGAATGTACAGAATTCGAAGATTTGGCAAATTCATCTAGAATTATTGCAAAATGGAATTATTCGAAATTCAAAGTGTATGATTGTGAGTTATAATTCTTTGAATAGAATTCTCTTGAATTCATGTTAAAATTGAAAAATGGGTATCAAATCTTCTGGAAATGTCTATATATAAATAAGAATAAAAAATAAAAAAATGTGCCTTGATAGTGAAATTATATGATAGTATGATGGGAAGTTATTGGTTCGAATCACTTGGGGTACGAAAGAAATGTAAATAAATAGAATTTGGTAGAGTCATTGAATCGCGAGTGGAACGAGTTTGGAATGAAATGTTAGCTTATCGGCTTTAGTAGGCGTGCGATAGCGTGTTGTAAATCAGAAAGATTAGAGGAAATAAGGAAGAATGAAGAATTGGAAGAAATTATGATAATCCATATTCATGCGATTAAGGCTTATTTATAGAGCTTTATAGTAAGAAAAGTAAAAACTTTACATAAATGATACATTAATTGATATACGTAATGAATGGCAATTATGTCGGCATATATAATAAATGATCTGTGTCGATTAATGTCATTATAGTTCTTTGAATCGATATTTATAACATAATTACATTAAATAAAAAATGAATTTTCTTTAAGCAGTAATTCCACCAACCCAATAAAAAGTTAAAAACACAAAAACATGTACCACAAATATGAACGGGATGAGAAGAGCAAGGGTATGTTGTTGGATTTGAGATGTTGTGTAGAGAATTACAAACTCTGGTGATCCCAAAACCTAAGCAAGGGTCCATTCAAATTCAACCACAAACTACCAATCCAAAATCGAAATACACAAAAAACCCATAACCCCGCAAAAGGCAAAATCAGCAAAAATATCTTCTCCAGCCGAGAAAACTGAAAACTCTCTCTCCTTCTCTCCTTCTCTCCTTCTCTCACATTCCAACACATAAGGGCCATAACCAAGAGAAAAAGAAAAGGGAAACACCCCCCCACTAATCGATTCTTTCTCTTTTTCACCCCAATGTCTTCCACTTTACAATCCATGCTTTCTGCCAATTCTTGTTATACTTTCATTTCTCCCAGGTTCTTGAATAAACACCAAAAGACCAAGAAGCAGAGCTGTGAGCTCTTCAGAGTCAGTGCTTCCTCTGATGACGCTGACTGCAATGATGAAGAATGTGCTCCTGATAAGGAGGTACTTTTACTCTGATTCTTTTTGGTTTCTTAGAAAATGTGGGTGTGGGAAATTTGTTATCAAATAAGAGTGAAGATTACAATTTTTATTATTTCTTTTGTGTTTGTATGTTTTTCTTGTTGTGGGTTGGGATTTTTTGTTTTTCGGCATTTGGGTATTTTGTCAATAATTCAGAGGTTGTTGGAGGGATGGGGTGAATTTTGGTTAGGAATATGGTGAGAATTTTTCTTTGAAATGCTTCAGATGGATTTTCTTGTCTTAGCATGAAATTTTTCTGGAGCTTTAGTGGTGGCTTAATGGAACCTTGCAGTTCCAGTGACTGCTGAATCCCAGTCTGAAGTTTGAAAAAATAAGTCTTAATAGGAGCAGTTAGGCAAATCTAAAGGAAAAGTATCAGTTATGCTTCAAGTAATGCGAATCTTGCGTTGATATGTAATTTCTAACTCATAAAACACGTTTTATAATTCACCGTTTTTTTTAAAGAATTTTGGAATAAATTTTAATTGTTTTCAGGATTGTTTGAAGTGTCCAGACCAACAATTAAAAGTATGGAAAATAGTGTAGTAAGAAGTCTGAAAATTTGTTCTTAAACAGAACTTTATTCCTGAAATTGTTTGAACTGTTCTTAGAAACTATTTTTGAAGAATTGTTGTTGCCGAAAACGCTTTCAAGCAGATCATAGATTTTTGGTGTTTATCAGTTGGAGGAACAGCCATCAGTTTATAGAAAATTGTACTTTGGATGACAGAAAAGAAAAAAAAAACAGGGTTAAAATTTTACCAATCAGGTGGTGAGACATTTGACTAAATCTTGGTATGGTTAACCTAGACCATGGATCACAGGCCACTTGCCTGGATTATGTTGCTCTTTATCCATAAGATGGTTGTTTAATACCCCCAACTTCTTGTGTTGAAGAATCTTCTAGTGAATGCTTGTGGAGCCCTCTTTCCCACCAAAGCAAAAATTGAAGAGAAAAGGCAGGGAATCCATTTAGAGGAAAAAATGGCTGTTTCCATTGCTGTTTGGTTTTGTCCTGATTAAACTTCTCCACATAATCTAAGGCCGACTAGGGTTTAGCTTGTAGGAAAAAATAAAATAAAATAACTAATCTTGGGTCGACGTCTCGTTATGCTTGCTTCTGTTGCATGTGATTGCAACCATGGTTGGTATTGATTGTAGTACCACTGAAATGGAACGATGGTATCATTTCTGTTTAAGAGCACCTGCCAAAGTTTGTGCAGTGCCAGATTGAGCTATTATTTTTTCTGTTTTTTCCTTTTTCCTTTTTTTTTTCTTTTTGGAGAGAGTTATAGATCAATTATATTAAAAGTGTGAAAAAAGGGGGCACAAGGCATTAGTACCAGCTTGAGCTATATATTCGCTCTTGCTATTTTGGTGGGTGATTGCCGTGGGTTTTGCATGTTTCCTAAGTTGCTTATGGAGTATGGAATAATAAGTTTAATTTTCTTTCTTTTCTTTTTCAATATGGAAAATGCTGAATTACTTCTATGGATGACCATCTTCATCTTACCACTAGCTTGACCATGCAATTGTTGTAAACGGTTGCATTTGGTTTCTAGAGTTTCTGCATGAATCTTGTCACACAAAATGGATATTCAGCTTATGTTCAACAGTAAGGAGTTGTAATTCTTTGCTTGTGGTTAAAACAGGTTGGGAAGGTGAGCATGGAATGGGTAGCAGTGGACAAGACCAAAGTGACAGGAACGTTTCCACCTCGCAAGCGGGGTTGGACAGGCTATGTTGAGAAGGACACTGCTGGACAAACAAATATATACTCAGTTGAGGTTAGTTAGTTGCATAAGAATGTCTAGTCTACTGTGCTTCTGTTTACAATTTCTGCTTTATATTTTTATTTTCTTTTCACTATAAAAAGCATCCTGCTGAGTTAAATCCAAAGTTTGGGTGTCCAAAGAGTTTGCCTGTTGATGGAAGGAATAAAATAAGGTAGAATTCAACAAATAATTGGTTTAATTTTATTAACTTCAGGGGAAATTTTCTAGGTAGTACCAACTACCAAGTAATTGAGATAGAAATGGTGAGCCTAGTGAAGTAATCAATACGGGCAGCAGAATCCACTATAACATTAGAGTCATGTCTTGAAAGCCATGAAAATGTTAAGGTGTTTCACACAATCAGATAAGGGCCAGTGATTGCGATATAACTTCTTCATAGAGTATCTATTTTTATTCTCCTTTACCAGACTTTTTCCTTTTTTTGTTTCACAATCTATTAGCAACGATGAGCTGATTAATTTCCATTATTCATGTATAAATCATCTATACCAGAGTTCATGCAATGTTGACATTGCCTTCAAGAGCATGTCCCAATCATATCGAACCCTCTCGAGTCCTAAGAACCATTATCCTGTTTTTTGTTTAAAATGTAAATAACTATTAGACAACCATTATCAGGTCTACCAGTGGCTGATACAAAGACAATATTACCTCGTATTCATCCCATGATAATGAATTTTCCCAATTGACAAATCATAGAAGAACTTCATACCTCTTAATCACTCCATCTCATGCTTCAAACTCGCATGCAGCCTGCAGTTTACGTAGCAGAAAGTGCATTCAGCTCAGGCAGTGCAGGTTCTTCTTCTGATGGATCAGATAGCGCGGTAGCAGTCACTGCAGGAATAGCGGCTGTCTCCTTTGCTGCAGCTTCATTGGTGCTTTTACTGGTTGGCAAGAACCCACCCCAGATGCAGACGACGACGGTAGACTACTCGGGTCCATCCCTTTCTTACTACATCAACAAGTTTAAATCAGCAGAGCTAGTCCAAGCCTCAGTGCCAACAGAACCTGAAGCCTCCCCACCACCTGCACAGCCAGAAATCTCAGCTCCAGAGATCACAGGTTGAGATTCCTTAGCCATTTGAATGTGGGCTTCTTTTTTCAACCATAGCCAAGTTTAAATCAGGGAAGATTTTGCCTCTATATACTATGATGAGAATATATACATACGTAACTGCAGTTGTGAAGATTTATTAATCTCAGAGAGACAAAAAAATTCATTCACATTAATGGAAATGTAATTTTCTTATGTGCCCGTATTTGCCATTTGGATGCTGAGTTTGCTTTTGCATTTGTTGATGGATGCTTTTATCTGATTTTGAGTTGATGTTGTTTATTGATTGATACTATTTTCAACGGATGCATTTGATTTGATCTTTTTATTGCTTCCAAGGTTTTTAAAAATCAATTTTATATTTTAGAAACTGTGCTTTACCAATATATATATATATGAGAGAGAGAGCAAAGCAGAGGTATATCATGAACAAATAATAGTAATAAAAATAAATAAATAAATTTAGGAACAATGCATTGAGCACTTTCACATTTTTTTACAATTACTTCTTATACTTTAAAATGTTAAAATAAACTCTTTATACTATTGAAAACATCAAATATATCATTCGTAAAAAAAAAAAAAGGAATTAAATGAAAAGACTTTGAAGGATTGAGAGAGAAAAAGAAAAAAAAAAAAGAAGGGGAGGGGAAGCTTTTTAAAGACTGTTTGCCTTGTTGTTCAAACGTGGTTAGATGTTATAGGGAATAAAATTTATTTGTTACATTTGATTTGTGACGTGAGAAAGTATAAAATAATATTTATTTTAAAAGATAATTTAGCCATTTTTCTTTAATAGAAAATTTTGTGAATTGTAATATTTTCAAGTTCTTGTTTAGATTAAAAAAAAAACCTTGAAATAAATTAAGGTTTTTATTATCTATATTTTAAAAATACAAATTTTTTAAATTTTTTTTTAGATCTATTAAAATTCAAAAAGTTATTTATAATAATAAAAAAATAATTTATAATTTTTGTTAAAAAATCTGGAAATATTAAAAAATATATAATTAAAATAATTTTACTAAAAAAAAGTTTGACTTAAAATACTTTGATTTCATGTGGATTTAAAATTTATATTCAAATTCCAAACTTAACTTCTTTTTTTTTTTTTTTGAAATAGAATAAAGCTGCTTTCTTAATCCAAAATATAATTAATGAGTTTAAAAATTAATTTGAGAAAAGTCTAATTTAATATAATTTATTTTATTTATTTATTTATTAAATATTAAGTAATTATGAAGGATTCAGGATAAATATTAACAGTTTGATTTTAATTTAATCAATTTTTTTGACAACAAATTTTGGATAAATAATGTTTGATTTAAATGTATTCAAACTAGATAAATGTAAATTGGATAAAATACAAATGATTTTACAAACCTTCAAACTAACATATCTTTATATTTATTAAAAATTGGAATATATAAAAATAACGTTTAAATAAAAAACTTTCAAATATATTTTAAACTAAAAATATATATTTTTTAAATTAGATATTTGATCAAATTCAAAATTTTATTTCATTTAGATTTAAAATAATTAACATTGAATTCGGATTTCATATTCAAATAATAGTTAAATTTCTTAATCAAAAATATAATTAATGAGTTTTATAATTAATTTGAGAATAAGATCTAATTGTTATAATAAAATTGGATAAATAAAACTGATTTTTTCAAACCTTCATACTCACCATATCTTTATACTTTCTTTTTTTTTAAATAAACCGCTTTGAATTAATACCAATCAGTCTATAAACTATATAACAGAAAATCATTATTTGACTACATCCTTTCTCCCCCATACAATACAAAAAAATAATATTGAAATAAAAACCCTAAAAAATATATTATAGATTAAATTTTTTTTATTTATTATCAAGTAATTTTAATGTAAAAATATTTTTTTTGAAAGAATATAAAATATTTTAAAAATTGCATATTTAATTTTAGTTATAACAATTTAAAAATCACTTATAATCTTTTTAGAAAATTATTTAAATATGATTTTTTTAAACAAGGTGTACAGATACTTAAAATAATTCTCAATAAAAGTTGTTCAACTTAAATATTTCGATTCCTGTTCAAATTCCTTAAAATAATTACCATTAATTTCTTTAACTCATTAGTTCTATTTTTATTGAGAAATTTAACTTTGTAATTGAACATAAATTCTCAAATCTAATAAATCAAAGTATAAGTCAAACAAATTTAGTAAAATTACTTAATTATTTATTTATTTTTAAATATTTCCATAGTTTTCAGCAAAAATTTTATGCGATTTCACTTATTATAACAATTTTAATTTTATCAAATTTATTTAAAAAAATTCAAATTAAAATTACTCTGACAACAAAAAATCTTGGTTTAGATATATTTGGGGCTTTTTTATTTAAACATTGGCTTTTATATGATAGTTTCTTCTTAAAAATATTGTCGGACAGCACAAGTTTAAACTGAACTGGCTGGAGCGCAGATGGGGCGCTTGCCGGAATCTGCATCGTTTGAGGGTCGATGCAAAGGCCCTGACACATGGGCGAGGATTGCCAGACTGGCTGATTCGCGGCTCAGACAGAATTTCCCCGTTAAAAGCCAAAGAAGTGTGGTCATGAGGCCGTGCCCGCGATCATCTGACGCCAAGCCGGGCTTTCTTTCCTAAAAGAGATCGCTTAGAGGGCGAGTATGCTGGAATCGCGTACCTTCACCGATGGGCGGTCTTATATTTATAGTAGATGTTCAGCCGCTTCTGATGGTAATTAAGGAGTCTTCCCATTTGACGATATTTCTTATTTTAAATCTCAGATCTTGATTCGCATGTGATATGTATGAGCCGTTTTGGCGAGATAATCCTCCTTCCTTATCGTAAAAGTGGCAATCCAACCCGCGACGATCCGTTATTATTTTCCCTTCCTTGCCGAAGCAAGATTCGTTTAACTCCAAGCAGTGCATTATACGGTAGCCAGAGTTATTCTATTCTCCGTCTTTCATGGAGTCTTCCCCACTGCTCGGCCCATCTCGGTTTGGTTCGTGGATCACGGGTCGCCAAAGCCTATCCTCTGTTTATTTCGCCCTCAACCCGGGTCGTAGTCAAGCAATCAATACTCAAAGCAGGCCATTTCTCAATCTGACGGCCTCCGCTTTCTCCCTCGGGGTCTACGAAAGCTGGCCCGCACGCTTATTTTCCAAACCCTATCAATTATAATTCCATAATTTTCTATTAAAGAAAATTGACTAAATTTGTGAGATTCTGAAGTGGTGCAACGTTTGAACTTTTGACTTTTGAAACTCTAAACTCAATTTCGTGCCTGGATGGTCTATAAAAGACGGATTCTTGACTTCGAGTAATCATAAATATATTTTTGTATCCTTGCTACTTCACTCGAAAAAACACCATTTTAAGAATAATTAATAAATAGTGAGTAAAGCAAGGGAAAAGTTTAAAAGCTTTTTATATTAATATCGTAGCTTTCTGTGGAATTCAATCACTCGAGGTATGTAAAATCCTATTTCATTTCATGTTTCCATATTATAAACATGACTGCTGACATATAAGTCTTTCTTTATTTCCATCGTATACAGTTACACCTTCAGCTTTGATTTTCTCGTGTTTTATATTCTTAAAAATAAAATTTTGCAAAGACATGAAAATTTGCGCACATGATCTCAATTTTCCGTATTTTTGGCATTCTTGATTTGACCTTTTTCATTGTTTTAGTAGGCTACGAAATCACATTTCATTCGTTTTAATGACAGGTGACATATTGACATCAAACATTGCTTTATTTCCTACGGCGTTCTTGATCGGTGGTTCACCACGAAGAAGATGACTTAAAAAAAACAAAACAAATAAAAAATAGCCTTCTTTATAAAAGTTGTTCAATATAGCTTCATTTTATCCATAAATTTCATTTATATGTATTTCTTTATTTTCAAATTTTCACAAGCCTTATTTTGGGCTTTAGTAATATAAAGTGGTTTTGGCCGAAATCCTTTGAAGTTTAAAAAAAAAAAAAATGTTGTTAATAAGGTTTGAACCTATGAGCAGTTGTCACTTAAGTAGCTTTCTTCCAATGCTTCTAACTTGTTTTCAGGTGTTAAAGTGTTTATATATTTAATTTTTATACGCTCGTATTATTACATATGCTTCTTAAGCATTATTTATTAATTGCTCAAATCATGTTTATTTAAGAATGCTAATAAAATTTACAAATTTTAAGGCTTTCTATGCATGAATATATTATTTTATGCTTTGATTCTTTTGTATGAAATCAAATTGTGTGTGTGTAATAATTATGATTAATTATACAATTTATAGCATAATAAGAGTGTTTAATTATGCTATTCAAATAAAATTTGATATTATATGATAAAATCAAGTTTAGGTGCCTAATTTAGAAAGACAACTAAAAACCTTATAAATGTCCAAGTGATCAAAATAATTTTGGTTAGTTAAGGAATAGCCACAACATCTTTAATTAAGAAAATATTTATTAAAGTTATATTCATAAAGAATGAGACATAAATTTGTAATTAATTATACTTAATATAATAAAAATTTATCCCACAGAAATTTTGTTATATTTATATAATTAATTAGGATGAGATGTTAAATTATTTTCTAATCTACCCATGTGAATTATGAATTGATATTAATTTTTGGTAGTTTTATCTTAAGATAGAAATGCAAATTATATAGTGGTTTCAATCCTCGAACATTAAGTGGTACTTGTGTGGACTATACATGTCTTAGAAAGTCTTCGATAAAAGGGCGTATAAGAGCTCTGTTGTTAAGGGTTTTTAAGAGGGACGTCAGGACTTCTCCACTTACTCGACTTTCCGCATATAAATGTACGTGACTTCCATCTCGTTTATGTGCTATTTGCTCAACGCATTAAAATTAAATAATTCTATAATTTCTATCCTAAAGTTAGAAATAACTAATTGGCAGCATTTTGCTCCACGTGTAATCTTTATTAAATTAGATATAGTTTGTACGCGTGTTTACATTGGTAACACATGCAATTAGTAATACACATGCCTCAAGCATTCAACATAAGCTTTTGACCTTTATAGCCAACTCTCATAGTTACAATCGATATGCACCTAGACATTCCTAATTTAGGGTGAGTAACTACAAAATATGGAAAGAAAGGATTCTCCTTCCATTTAGGTATATGGACACGATTTTGCTATATGAAATAATCTCACTTATGATGTAAGAAAAGCACACCCACTAAGTCAAGGCGAGCATGAGCGATGGAGAATTCAATCGACCGGGGCCAGAATGTCTATTAAGACAAAAATCACTGCTGGTATTAGGGGTTCTGTTGAGCAATACGATAAGGTCCAAGATTTGCTAAAAGCCATTGATAATTTGTCACTACAAAGCTTTAGCAAGTAATTCGCTACAATGAAATTTTTTCCATTCAGATTGGCCAAGCGTTAGGGGTGTGCGTGAGCAATCATCACAAACGAGGGACATCGCGCTCAACTTAAGAAACTCCTGGATGATATGTTTGATTCTCTAGTAACTTTATTCTAACACTCTTCCTCATTAATACGGACTTTAAGATCCTTTATAATATTATTAAGGACAAATGGTCAATCAATGAATTAACGACCATGTGTGCCCAAGTAATAAAGAGAGGCTCTTGATGGAATTAGTGAAAGTGCGATGTCACAAGCAACTTTCGTTGGGAAGAACAAAATGAATGATACATCCTTGTGACTCTACACTTCTAAACCAAATCAGCTTTGTTTATAATACCACCTCAGCCGATATCAAGAAGGAAAATAAGGTTTTCTTTTGTAAAAGAAAGGGACACGTGAAGAAAGATTGTCCTAAATTCAAGAAGGGCTTGAGAAGAAAGGTAATATATCCTTTGTTCATATGAATCTAATATGGTTAATGTTAATATTAAGAATCGTGGATTGATTCCGTCTACAATCCATATTGCAAACTTTGTAGTGGTATGCAAAACCTAAGGAAGCCAAGTGGGAAATGAGCTCAGATCTTATCGTGCAACAAGATGGGCTCACCTGGTGGAGGCTAATGACATACATTGGGCTTAGACAATGGCTTTGTTTTAGTTTTGGAAAGGACTCCTTTATGTACCAAGTTTCTCATTTAAACTTGATTTCCTCGTTTCTAGACTTGTTCCATTAGGTTTTTCTTTTACTTTTCAAGACAATGTATTTAACTTATTTTATAAATCAAATAATATTGGAACAGGTATTTTGTGCTGTATGGTCTATATAGAATTTGTTTACATCGAAGCCACTAATAATTCTTTGCATGTTCATATTAGTACTAATTGGTGTAATATTAATGAGGA
This sequence comes from Tetrastigma voinierianum, assembly GCA_016808115.1. Classification (NCBI taxonomy): domain Eukaryota; kingdom Viridiplantae; phylum Streptophyta; class Magnoliopsida; order Vitales; family Vitaceae; genus Tetrastigma; species Tetrastigma voinierianum. The sequence continues at coordinate 237,098 of JAEQBH010000476.1, read as the reverse complement.
TTCTTCTATGTTATGGCATCAGAGATTAGGCTATATCTTCATAGATAGGATTACGAGATTAGTAAAAGATGAAGTACTTAGTACTTTAGATTTATACTGATTTTGAGACTCCAGTGGACTACATTATGGAAAGGCATAAACAAGTCTAGCTACGCCACAGGAGTTCAAACATATTAGAAATCATACATACCGACATATGCCATCCAGACATGGATATGCATGGTCATAAATATTTCATCACTTTCATTGATGATTACCTGTACGATATATGTAGAGCAGATATTTGTTTCATAACAAGTATGAAGCATTTGATGCCTCTAAAATCTTTGAAAAGTCAAGTTGAACCAATGCGGAAGCAAATACACATAGTGAGATCCACAGAGGTGGTGAATACTATGGTAGTATTAATCGAGAATGGACAAGCACCAGTTCTTTTTGTAAAGTTTCTTCGAAAGAGATGGGATAATTGCCCAAACAACACCAAGTGCCTGGTTCCTTCCTGGACTAAAATGGTGTGTAGCAAAGAAAGAAGAAATCGAACTTTTAGTGGACATGGTGCGGAGCATACGTGAAGTAACCCAATCTTCCTCAATTCATGGACTAATGCGCACTCTCGTAGATAAAGAAAAGGTATACATATTAAACCGTGTTCCAACTAAGGCTGTCCTAAAGACACCTTTTGAAATATGGAAAGGTTGGAAACCGAGTTTGCGACATATGCCGTCGGGCTGTCCGTCCGAGGTGAGAGAATATATAATCCACATGAGAAGAAATTGTAATTCAAAGCGACCACTTAAGTGGTTTCTTTATCACATGCTTAAAACGCCTAAGGGTTATAGATTTTATCATTCATCTCATTCAACTAGGATTGTGGAATCAAGGAATGCTAAGTTTTGAAATGACATGATCAAGGGAGGGATCGATTCAGTAGATTTAATTCCTGTTCACGATCATATAGAAACTCACCTTCCGACGTTACATGAGAGATTGGTTATAGTTCATCACACTCCTCAAGTCTCCAATTAGTGTTGAAATAACCAATCAGTTCCATTAAATAGCCTAGAACTTTCCAGAGGATCAAATAAGTCTTCGTGAATTGGTTTTATAATTCGACAAATACGAACCAAGGCAGCCCTCCAGAGCAGATGATCCAACATTAAGACGATTCACTCGTGGAAGGTGGAAGTCGCTTAGATTCCTAGTGATTACAGTGTATTTACAAGAACTACATTGAGTCAAAAAATGATCCTCAAACCTTTGCCAAGCCATGGTTGTAACGAGTCTGAATTGTGGTATAATGCTATGAAGGATGAGTTAGATTCCATGAAAAGCAACGTCCGGACCTTGTAGAGTCGCTTCTGAAGGGTGCGCGCTATCACGTGAAATGGGTCTATAAGACCAAAAGAGACTCCTTAGGCAACATTGAAAGATATAAAGCGAGACTTGTTGCTAAGGGATTTACTTTCAAAAGAAGGGGAATCTGATTATTACGTAGACCTCTTTCTCCCTGCTGTGATCCAAGAAAGATTCTCAGATTATTTTAGCATTAGCTTGTAATAATTTAGACTTGAGTTATAATACAATGGATGTGAAACAACATTTCTTAATCTGATCCTGAAATATAGGTATATGCATGAAATAACCCAAAGGTTTCTCTAGAAGGTGAGCACTTGGTTTGCAAGCTTAAGAAATCCATATACGGTTTTGAAATAAGCCTCCCACAATGGTATTACAAATTCAATGGAGTAATTACTTCATTTGGTTTCACTGAAAACCCCATGGATCAATGTATACCGTATATCAGCCGGAGAAACTTGTTTCCGTTTTATACGCGGATGACATTTTACTTGCAAACTAATGATAAGGAATGATGCATGGAGGAAACAATTCCTCTTCCAACTGATATTAAGATACAGGTGAGGCATCTTATGTCATTTGCATTAAGATCCATAGAGGATCTCAAAGGGTATTTTGTGGTCTATCACAAAGAACCTATATCAACAAAATTTGAGAGATTTCGATGAAGGATTGTCTACCAAGCGTTGTTCTATTATGAAGGGCGAGGTTAAGCCCAAATCAATGCCCAAAATGATTTGGAAAATGAATCGGTGAAGAATAATTCCATATGTTTTTAGTTGGAAGCCTTATGTATGCTCGGTGTTTGTACAAGACTCCGATATTGTACATGCGCTGGAGGTTAGGGCGGTATCAAAGCAATCCGTGTGATCACCGAGAGTCGCAAAGAAAGTCATGAGGTATCTAAGGCGAACCAAAGATTATATGCTTACATGCATGCATCGACAACTCTGATCCGTCAAGTATTCGATGCAGATTTTTATCGGGCCGTAATACCTCGTGAATCAACATCCCGGTACATATTCACTATGGCCGGCGTGAGTCGTTGAGGAAGTGTCAAACAAAATTTTGATTGCCAATTTCACCATAGCCGACCGTGATCTTGTTTCAAGCCACCTCACATGTGCATTTAAGAGTTTCATTCCGGGCTTAGAGTTATGGACCATTTTGTGGTACTTTGAAGATTTTCTCGTGACAATCTGTTCAGCAAATGTTCTTGGCTAAGAATAATGTGTATGAGTCACAAGCACATCGACATCAAATACTTAGCCAATAGAGGAACATGTTAAGGAAAAGAAAGCGTCGCTTATACATTATAATCGAAGCCGATGATCGCGATCCCTTTGACTAAAGGCATGCCACCAATGAAATTCAAGGATCATGATTAATGGGGATCGTTTCTCTTGTAATTGTATATATACATTCACTTTACGAAATTTTGATATCTCAGCTATTTTCTCATTTTCATGTGCACTTTAATTCATTTGAGAAAATATATTCATTCGACCTAGAATAAACATAAGGTTTATTCATTAAGTTTTTCATTACTACATTAAGTACTTGAGAAGCAAAGCATTGTGATACATAGTTGATAAAACTCATTATTGGAGGACCTATCCGTATGATTCGGCGATTTCTGCTACTCAAAGCAATTTGATTAACTTTGTACCAAGTGAGAATGAGATTCCCTCGCTGTAATTGAACTTTGAAATTCAAAACTCAATTTCAAAGCCTATGATGGTTCATAAAAGACGTGGATTCTTGATGGGAGAATCTATAAATAGAGTTCAGTAACCCTTCTTGCTACTTCACCAAAAAACAAATTACTAAGAATACCATCAACAGTGAGAGTAAAGCAAGGAAAAGTTTAAAGTTTCGAGGTTTTGAATATCAGTTTCAGAATTCAATGGCTGGAGGTATAAAATCCTATTTCGTATTTCATGTTTCCATATTATAACATGGATCAAGTTGATAAGCATAAGTCTTTCAAAATTGTCTTTTAAATGTTAAAATAAATATTATTTTATATTTAACCAAGTGGCTGCATAAATCTAATGTAATCGAATTAATTTTATTTCCCATTAGCATTTAATAACGTTTGAAAAATATGTGCAAACAATCTTTAAAAAATACTTATATTTTATGTTTTCAATAGTATCATTTCAACATTTTAAAATATAAGATGTAAATGTAAAAGAAAAAAAAAAGAAAGTGCAAGGGGGTTGAAAATGCATTGTTCCATCATATTAATGGATCATGTATTGTAATATGTTATATAATATAAAATCATCCCTTTTATTTATTTTATATATTTTACATGTCATATGTATTATTTTAAAATCATCTAAATCTTTAGGTTTTTTACTCTTTCCTTTAAAGCATAAAATCGAATATGTTTAGAGGTATAGAATAAAAGAGTGTCTTGTTACTTTAAAGTTAATTACACATAAAAAAAATTTGCGATAAATATATATATCAAATAATTAATATAACATCCTATTATATTGATAAATAATAAATGTAAAATACATAAATCAAATTTATTATATTAATAGATAATATATTGTATTTAAAGTTTGGTTATGTATATTATACCTAACTCATATGGTATAGGCCTTAATCTTTCGAAAAGACAAAATATAAGAAGGAAAGGGGTTTGAGATAGGAGTTTTAGCGGAGACATTATGACTACACTTTTTACTAAAGTATTCAACTGTGTAAAAAAAAGTTAGTTTCTAAAAGTGATTTTTTTTTAATAATATAATAATTTATAGGGGTATTAATAGATCTCTGAGCGAGTAGCATGTGATTTTGGGTTTCACCCCGGCCTGATTCTAAACTGGTACAAGATCCCCCATTTCTTTGAGTTTTGGATAAATATACATTATTTTAAAATAAAAATTATTAAAATATGTCGAAAATCAAAATAATGTTTAAAATAGTGCATCCTAATCACATTGACATATATATCAGCAATGCCGCAATCAATGATTGCGGCATTATCATTTTTTTTTAGTCAATGTCACAGTAGTGACTGCGGCATTGCTTTTTTTGTTAGAATAAGAATTTTAAGTTACAAATAATTACCTAAATTATAACCTATTACATCTATTAAAATATACAACCAATTCACATCATCTGCATTACAAAAAATTTATCCAAATTAATCAATTTTCATCCAAATCAACCTAATTTTATCTAAATGACAACCAATATACATTACTTGCATTACAAACATTTCATCAAAATTAATCAACTTTCATCCAAACCAACCTAATTGCATCAAAATAACAACCAATACATATCATTGCATTACAAACATTTCGTCCAAATTAATCAACTTTCATCCTAAGTGCATCAAATGACAACCAATACACAACAATTGATCATTTCATATATAAACCAAATCATATAAATATAAACACAATGTAATACAAATAACAATATATACAAATATAAATAGACATCAATGAGTCTCACATGACGGATTTGTCTTCAGACGCTGTATCACACAAATGCATGATCCGTCATAGGCGTGACGGCAATCCAACTGATCCCAATGAAACAAGGAGTCGAGGAGTTGATGCATGGAACAATCCCGGGCATGTAATGTGAGTCATGAGGTCGCCTAGGTAGGTACAGACCTGTCCGAACAAGGTCAATTCTGGTCTAATCAATGAGAGGCAATAATGTAGGTAACGTCGTAGATGGTAATGTAGCCTTTAAGGTCGAAGATGTAGGTGATAATTGTGGGATGACATTGTTGGGAATTTGGTATCCACAAATTCCTTAAATGAATGAAAAGATGTGTCCCTCAACAGACACTTTGCTTGGTTCATACCTTTTCGAACCGACATGTCCTGCTCGCGGAGACATCTCCCCGTTATTTATACTCCCGCTTTTCCTACATTTTGGCCATAATGTAAAACTATTCTTCCTACGCCATCATCACTTTTTGGTGCGATTGTTCTACAAGTCAGTTCACCGGGTCCTCCGATCCGTTACCACTCGGAGGAACGGATCCGCTTCTATCCCGGGAGACGATTGTCCATTATCCCCTGCAGCGTCAGGCCAACTGGTTTTGGCGACACAACGCTATTTACTGGCTCATCCGCTTCCCACCATTGTTTCACCGGTGTCGTTACCTTCTTCAGCGTTTTGCTTCATTTTAATCGAACTGGTGGGAACGCAATCTGTACGACGAATTTTGGTTTTTTTGTTTCGCTCGTTTCGTTTTCTTTTTTACTCAAACATTTTTTTTCGCTTTACATTAAAATGCTCAGGCTTTCCGCTGGGCCTTCCTCGTGAGATATATAGACGCTTTTGCTTTCCTCACGTTTTTCGCTTTACATTAAAATATTTAAGGTAGTTGATCCAAATATTTTTTTTCTTTCGCTTCGTCTAGTATTACATTTCGGTTACAGTTTCTTCTTCAGAACCAAGTCTTTGTGTCACGGCCTCATTTCTCCCGTGTTTGCAATAAACGATCGTATGTGCTTATTGTGAACAAGATTCAAAAGACAAACTTTAAAACAATTTTGTTTCAGATATTGTGTTTGATTTTTCAAAAAATACAGTTTGATTTTTTTTTACCAATGTATTCAGTGATCAGACAGGTTTGATTTGTGTTTTTACTGTGATATTGTGTTTGATTTTCGCTAAAAAATACAGGTTTGATTTTTTTTTTACCGAACAGATTCAGTACTGTACAGGTTTGATTTTGTGTTTTTACTGTTCGGGATTTAAAAAAAATTGCTCTTTAAAGTTTGTTTCTCAGATTTTTTTCCTATTTCAGATCATAGCTGTATTCAAAAGATAATTTTTCTCGCACCGCGTTGTTTTCGCTTTCATGTTAGGATTAGTTTTTCCTATGGCTTTACTGAGGTCTTCCCATCAGCTAAATTGAGTAGTTAATCTCTTCATTAGAATGCTAAGATAATGTCCATACTTTGAGATGGAGGCTGGTTTCTCGGGCCTTGCCGAGGCGCTCGTTGTAGCCCCTAGAGTGCCTATGACTCAGATTCATGCTTCAGCTGAGGATTTTTGCCAGCACACCCAACAGGCATTGGCACAGTTCAAAACTAGTGTCCATTGCCAACGCTGCTGCCTTTTTGAGTACAATTCAGGCACATTGTTCAGAAAAGTCACGTCCCATCATCACAAAACTGATCACTCATAGGAACTGATCGCACTCTTAGCAAATTCCCCTCGCTTCACATGTATTTCAGCTTCACTGGGGCCGCGATGTTATATTTTTTCGAGACATCAAATAATGACAAGTAACGCAACCCGTGTGTTATATCTGCCTTATTTAACAAGTTTCATCCCAATGATCTAATGGGAAATTCAGTTTTTGGTCTATTTGGTACCTCAAATTTATAATGAATAGTTATGTGATAGAAAAAGAATCTATCAATGCAAAAGCAACGAGAAGGTCTTGATTATTTTGATACTTATTCACCTCACTACTAGAATTATACCCATAAGGATGCACCCTCTCTCCACCCTCAGCAGTTGTTGTATAAGCGTGAAATCCATCAAATGGATGTGAAAAATAGCCTCTTAAACAAAGATTTGGAAGAAATATATTTGGAACAACCTGGAAGGGTTCATTGTTCCGACAGAGCAGAAGTATGGTCGGCTTACTGGTCACTTGCTGATTGAAACAAGCACCAAGATAATGATGCTAAATCGGCTAAAAGCCATGTTGTCGAATGGTTTCAAGAGGATTAATGAGTGCGATAAATGTGTATATGTTAAGCAAACTCAGAATTGTTTTGCCATTTTATGTCCATATATGTAGACGACATGCTTATAACAAAGTAAAACGATATAGATCTATTATGAAAATCAAATGCTTGCTTGCAAGTAAATTTGAAATGAAAGATACTGGGGAAGTCACGATGTTATTTTTAGGAGTTAAAATTCATAAGACACCTGGAGGATTAGCTTTATCACAATCCCATTATATTGAAACGATTCTTGGAAAATACAAGAATCTAGATATTGTACCAGTAAAGACTCCGATAGATGTTAATTTACATCTTTCTAAGAATACTGGTGAAAACAAAGCTCAAAATGAGTATGCTAGTATACTGTATGGCCATCGTATGTCATGAATCAGACTAGACCATAGCTTGTGCAAGAAGTTTCAAGTCAATTTACGCTAGTCCAAATGAAAATAATTGGAAAACTATGAAACGCTTATTGGGCTACTTAAAGCATGCTCATGATTATGCTTTGCATTACACATCATCCGACAAAGACTTGAAGGATACCGTGGATGCAATCGATGAACCCATAATTAAAGACACAAAATCAAGTGGATATGTATTCACACCTTGGTAAAGAGCGTTGTCTCTGAAATCATCCAAACAAACTTGTATTGCCAGATCCACTATGGAATCAGAATTTATTGCTTTGATAAAGCTGTGAAGAAGCCAGTGGCTTCAAATTTCGAAGATATTCCTAATCGCCTAAACTGCCCACGTATGGTATATATTGTGATAGTCAAGCGGCAATAGGAAGGGCAAGGAATGTCATGTATAATGGTAAGTCTCGACACATACGTCGAAGACATGACACCGTAAGACAACTTCTTTCTAGTGGAATTATCACCATTGACTATGTAAAGTCAAAAGATAATAAGTGGGATCCATCGACAAAAAGGCCTAACTAGAGAGATGATCGCAAAACATCAAGGGGAATGGGTTTAAGGCCTCTAAAATAAGTCATCATAGCCGACACCCTACCTAGTAGACTGGAGATCCCAGATCTTAGGTTCAAAAGGACAACAAGCTTGATAAGATAAACAGAAGATCGTCTAATTTGTTTTACTCCATTCCCTGATAAAGACAAAGATACTATGTGAAGGTTAAGCAAAAGCTTTTAATGATTATGAAACTATATATTCATAAATCACCATGGAGCGAAGTGAGGGCTTCGTGGAGAATTGCAAAAAGGTCAATTTAAAACACTTTACCACTGCATGTTCATGGCCAAAATGAACACAACAAAGGAGAAACCAATTTTGTTCGAGAAATAGTTGTGTGATTTCATTGTCTAGGCTTACACTAAAGGCCGATGGGGCTCAAAGACATCAAGTCTACCGACACCAGTAAGTCCGATAGGCTTCACTAAGGAAAGTTCAAAGTCTCGCATCACTTATCCTCGATGCAACGCTTTCTCATGGAATAATCGCGACTTTGCATCTCATGCATACACCTGGAGTATTGATATCGAACTTTTTATTCGGCGTGGCGGATCGTCGGGAATTCCAGACTACAAATTCTTTAAATGAATGAAAATGTATAACCTCTATCGAACGTACACTTTGCTTAGTTCATACCTTTCGAACCGACATGTCTGCTCGTGGAGATACCGCCTCCCAAGCATTTATATACTCTTGTTTTTCCCATTTTTTAACAATAACAGAAAACTATTTTCTCACGTCATCACTTTTGGCGATTGTCGACAAGTCGAGTTCGCTCGGGGTCCTCTGATCCGCACTCACTTCGAGGAACTGATCCGTCTATCCTCGGGAGACGCATCGGCCCATTATCCTCGCATGTTGAGGGGTCAAATTCGGCTCTAAGGACACAACGCTATCGCTGCCTTGATCCGCTTCCTAATCACGTTTGCACCGCAGTTTGCTTCCTTCATGTTTTTGTTTCTATTTTTAAACGAACTGGGGAACTACAGACATGTGGAGGGGAAGTCTCTGGGGGTGGTGTGGAATACACGAGTGGTATGAAAGTATGGAGGATGGTGTGGAAAACTCATATGGTATGGAAGTCTCGAGGGGTGATGTGGAATACTCAAGTGGCATTGATGAAGGGACCCAACTTAGATTTCCTCTTCCAAACCCGAGGGACCCTCCCGACACTCCTACGAATTTGAGGAAACATTTATTTTAAACCTTTTTTAAAAGTGAATCCGTAGAGCGAACCCATTTATACAATTAGGCTTTCCATTAAAATCTTATTAACATGGTGGGAAATTTTTTTTTCTTTTCTTTTAAACATTAAACCCTTTTTATACGATTAAACATTTCATAAAAATCTGCAGTTTCCTGCTTTTCTCGACATTTACCCCATAACACCCGCACAAAACATTTTACAATACCAAAAATATTCATTTACTCCACATCCAACTACTGGACATCAAGTCCACCATACTAAATTTCAAATCAAAATTTAAAATCATTTTTCAACACCATAGAAATATACACACATTTTATAACTCAAGCTTGGCTCGAGTCGTGGATTACACTCAATCACGATTACCTCTACCACGCAGGATCAGCCTTTGTAATTCATTTCTTTTAAAACATATATACATTATGTATTAAAGGTGCACAAGTAGTTATTTATAAAACAAGTTCATACATTTTCAAAAAGTGGTCAAGCATGAGACTAAGTGTCAACGTGCCCGAGGATGCCCTCGAACCGTTTCTGGCCGCCTCTGGTCCCTAAAAACATTTAACAAAACATTTGGAAATAGGGTGAGCTAAAGGAGCTCAGTGAGAGCACAATTCATAGGAAAATAATGTTTCTAGATATATAGTTCAAATACAATGTGTAAAACAATTGTATAAATATCTCATTTTAATAAACATTTACTTTACTTTCTTTTCCTTTTGAATCATTATATCCAATGGAACTCCACTCATCATAACTAATGGTTGGCCCAGTATGAAAGAACCTCCATGAAATGTACCTTTATGACACCGATGACCTAAAGGAACCCGATAAATCGTGGCATTTCTTTAAATACCATTGCAATATAGAATAAATCACATCTGTATGCAATCTTTTCGTATTTCCTTTCACGTGCATGGCGATATGCATCACTCTTCCCTTCCCTCTATAAAAATCATATCCCTTTCCCATGTACCATGCACGTTTAAAACACTTTAGTCAACTTTCCTTTAAACTTTATCTTTGTAACATAGGGTAAATTATTCAATCATAAATACTTCATATAAACATATATATATATATATATATTCATAAACATTTCATTTAATATGGAAATCATAAATCATGCTTTATAAAACTATAGAAAACATAATCATTTTATATTTTCTCAACATAATTAAGTTAAGAAAACCACATTTCCTTTTTCATTTAAACATTTATAACATAGATATGAAAACGTATATATATATATATATATATATATATAAACATTTACATTTTCCCTCACCTTAGTTATTTAAGTCATTTTTCCTCCTTTAAAAACTTTCTACCTCCACCTTTGTCCTTAATCACTTTCCTCCTATAAGTCACATTATCCATAAAATTCATTAACATTCATACCTTAATCATGTTCAATTAAACCATTAACTATAATATACTTTCTATAAAATTAGAAAGCAGCCCTTAAGCATTTTCTTATTTAACTTAATCTCAACTTATCCAATTTTACTTCCCACTAAATCAAGGCCTGCGACAAATATCATTACAAGTCTTAAATCAAGCCATTAGCATGCTTAAAATGAAAACCTGATAATGCTCCTCACCTTAGTAAAATTCTCTATTTATACATAAATCAATTCCTTCTTTTCTTAAAACTTAATTATAATACATTCCATTAGACATTTAATCACTTCCAATTGATTAAAATAAATTGAAACTCAACTTTTGCATACTTTTCCTAGGGTGGCTGAAAACCTACATATCCCACATTCATCATTATCTCTTCAATTTCTTTTAATTTCTTTCAACAATTACATTTAACAATTCATCCTATGTCATTGATTCAATTAAACTAAATCAAACCAATGCATTTCCAATTAAACCCTCTCGCCTAACCCTCCATGCTATATATCTCATTTTCTTAAACTTTTAATTTATTAATTCCATCAAGTATTCAAGTAATGTGTTTCACTAAATCAATTCTCCTAAAAACCAATCAAACAACATCGCTTCCATTAACATCCAAGGTTGACCTAAATTTAAAATCCTTATAATCTCATTCTTTCTTTTCAATTTCTTAGAAAAATCAACCTAGAATCATGTCAATTTAATAGCTAAAGCCTTAACATAACTCAATTGAAGGTTTAGATAAATAATTCATAAAACCCTAATTGCTTACCTTAAGAGTTTTGGTGTATTGGTGTTAACTTGAATTCCAATTAAATATCTTGTTCAAATCTACATACATGCCAAGAAACTCATTTACACCATCATATAACCATTTCCTCCATGAACCTTCAAATTCACATAGACTAGTAAGTGATCTCACCTTAAAAACTTACCTTTTCACTTAGGGTTTGATCTAGGGCACTTCATGGACATGATGAACACTTGAAATGGACTTGAAATGACATGAGAATCACTTGAATCTCTTGGAAAGGGGCTGCAGAATTTTCTCCCTTGCTTTGCTTCCTTTTTGCTCCACTTTTGCCTCTCAAATTGGTTTCACCCGTATGCACCCCCAAAGACAAGTCCAATGCACTTAAATGATCCTTTTTCATACCTAATTTGCCCTCCAATTATCCTTAAATTAACCCCATGCCATTGGTTAGCATCCTTGCATTCTCATTGGTCCATACAGAACTGATATAAATTCAAAAGAATTCAATTCCACTTTACGTCCGTGAAATCCCATTAATCTCGAAACTATAGCCAGTTTAACTAACTCCTCACGGCTCATAAACAAATATCCTTTAACTTAAGTTAATCTTTAACTAAATTCAAAGTTAAGTTTGACTTTAGTTAACTTTAACTCATCCACTAACCATAGTTAAGCACTAATTTATGATAAATATCAAAATTTGCGAAAGCTCCTCATAGGTCCATTTAATCACATGGATCACCAATCTTACATGACACCATTCTCTCGTTCTTGCTTGCTTACTTAGATTAGGCTTACTCATTAAAATGACTTAAATGCCCTCCTTGAAAATAATAATAATTCCCTATATCGATAAACTTCCGAAAATATTCCATGATCGTCCAATCATAAAATTGACCATGGAATACTCTAATTAAACTTATTTACTATCATGAACATGCTTTAAGAAAAAATTCTAGGGGTACAAGGAATATTTTTAAAACTATTTTGTAAAAAGGGCATTTTCGTCATTTAAAAAACCCCTTAAACAAATTCCATTTTAATCAGTTTCAATTTCTTTAGACTCAATACATTATTTTAAACATTTTCGATTTTAGGGGCTCATTTTTCAAAAATTACTATTCATTTTATCGTTTCTAGTCAAATACATAACTTATCGAAAACAAAATTTACTATTCATGGAAACATTAAATTCAAGGTCTTACAATGGAAGTCTCATCAGTGGAACAATCAACAACACGACCAATCCGATCGACGCACTAATTGCTCATACCTAACTCGACCACTGATTGCCTACAACTCCCTCTCTTCTCTCCTTGACCGGATCTCACGCATCCTAACTCGGTAAATGATGACACAAGAGGTGGCTGACTGATGGTCCATGTGACATAGATGCCTCCTCATCTTGTGCAGCAATGCACTGGTCCTCTCCAATTAGGCGTAACATTGATCTAGCAATGTGATGAATGTCGTATAGTAAGCCTGAGGAAGCCACATGGGATATAGTAGTGATCTCTACCATTCTAGATATCTAAAAAAAAAAAAACTAAACAAAAGTAAATGTCAGCTCTATGCATTAAATATTGAAAATAATTTAGAATTTAAAGACACTTACTTACCAACAAGTGTGATGAAGCGGCTGTATTATGGTATCTCATTTGATCCCTATGGAGTCATGGTGTGATCAAACGTTGTGTAATACGTTGATACCACTCCATATATAGATCATGGAAGTCCATAATACCAGCCATAAGAGGTGATGTGACGATCCTCTCTACACATGTAGCCCATAAGGCAACGTATGGTGCATGATATGTTTCCCAATCGTACTTGTGGCGCCTCTGCCTATCAACTAATGTAACTCTTGCTCTAACGAAAGAAGACAAATTGATGAAGACCGAATCCACGTAAGACTCGCTCTGCATAACGCCACCAATAGTCTCAAAGGTATATGGTGACATCGTCTATCAAATCTCCTGATCCATAAGACATATATCAGGTAGATGGACAATTGACTCTACGATGTATAGCTCTCATAACACCTACAATTTATCTCAATGTCAATATGACTAAAATTATCATTATTGTGAATATGACTAATGATGATTTATATTAATACATAATTACCTGATCATGAGTCCTGCATCTTAATCGGGTCTCATCATGAGGCAAGCAATACACCAGAGCAGGGTTACGCACCATGATAAAGGTATTCTCCAACGAAACCCTAATGGATCAGCTAGCTCACGCTCAACCTGGGCTTTTAGCCTCGAACCTCAGTTTAGTTAGTTATCCGTTATACCCTCAATTGCTTGATCAATCGTATCACCATTATCGCACGTGGTGATGGATCGGAGGCGCCGCTTAGCTGCTCAAAAAATCAGGGTCGACCTCAGAACGCCTAAAAATACCCTAGAATTTCTATAATAATATTATTATATATTTCAAGTATAAATTGAGCCACACTTGGGTTTTTCTGAAACTCGGAGCAAACTGTTAAATCATGAAAAGAATGTGATATGTGAGCATATGATTAAATATATGCTAAAGGAAAATTGATTGAATACTTTAAATTAACCTCCAATTGAAAAGGCAAATTGGAAATGTGAATGAGGACCTAAGGGTATAAATGAGAAATGAGCTTAAATGTCAAGTGAATTAAATGGGATAAATGAAAGTGAAATGAAGAGTTAAATGCCAAAATGAGAAATGGATTTATCGTAAGCCAAACAAGGCTTTAAGGAAATAGCGCTTCAGCACTAAAAGGGATCTAAGGCTCATTTGAGCAAAACGTTTTTGAGAGCAAAGAGAGAGAGGAGAAAGCTAGGTTTTGGAATGAAGGGGATTTTGGTGGAGATCTTCCCATTGCATATGATCAAGAAGTAGTTAAAAAAGCTAGGTTTCAAGTGCAAAGAGATTTCAAGGTATGACACAAACCTCAGATTTCTTTAAATAATGTTTGTTAGAAACCCTAATCCATCCAGCGGTTTTGCCTAAGTGGTTGAATGAGATGACTTAGAATGTTATCGAGGATTCCTATGTTTTGTTTTCGGGTTTTTATGGATTTTCGGGAGGGACATCATAAAAAGGAGGAGAAAAACTAGAAATCTAGGCAAGAAATCAGTTCCTACAAGAATGTAGGGAACCCATCACCGCGGCAGAGACCTATGTTGCGGCGTGATGCCTTGCTTCGCATCTAGTTTAAAAAAGCAAATGGCACCCTCGAGGCACCCTCGGCCGGCGAGCAAGGTGCCAAAATACACTTCTGCACGCTTATACGGCATAGCTTTGCTAAGCACCGCATGTAGCTACTGCTCATGGAGGGTACAATTTTGGATTTTGCTCCGAAAAGTCTAGTATTCAGACACCGATAGTTTCAAGCGGACTTAATAAATGATTAACGAGGATTCAAATAAGAATAAACTAAATGAAAAACGATCGCACCCGAGGCGGCTTGTTTAGTACTATTAATTCGTTCAAACTACCAAGAGCGAGAATTGTATTTGACTAAAAAGTGTGAAGACGATAACCTAATTCTTAGGACTAGTATCGAAGAGACAAGGGATAGATAAATTGGTTTGTTCTTCGCTCTCTGGCCCTCTGCTTTGTTCTTGTAACTCACCCCATTTCTGCTCTATTTGTGAAATTATATCTATATATATATATATTGATTTGAACTATTAATATTCGAAATGTTTGTCAAATATCTGCATGTGTGCGTGTATTTGAGCTATAAGTGAAATTATTGCATGTGAGTAAATTGATTTGAAACGTATTATTGAATTACCAACATGACGGGATTCACCACTGAATTCGTCATGAAGGTAACCGTATTTGTTCAATGTGAAATCACATTACTACTGAAGGACAAACAGGGTGGGATTCACTAACTGAATCCGTTGTGAATGTTAATTTATATAGTCCAATGTGAGATTGTAATATTGAATGTGAAATTACATTTGCACTAATGATAAATACATGAATTTCACTCAATCCAATTCATTTAATGCCACTCATATCATATGAATCTTAACCTAAGGAAAATTATTAAAAAGTGCATTGTATAAAGCAATTCTTTACATTACAATTATTAATGTATAAAGACATTATTTTTGATAAACGCGACTGTGATGAACTGAAATGAATAGAGAATCTGAAGAATCATCAAGGCCGAAACGTTTGAAATATTGTTTTTAACACGTGAGTGTCGTTAATGATAGTGATTGGAAAGCGCACTAAGGTAGAGGAGCTCGTGAGTCATTCGAAGTTCATGGAGTATGCCCAGCTACATGCATCCTCACTATTTCCTCGAGCACAACATTGTTCTCGTAAACAAAATGAGTCAACTCCAAATTTATTTCAGACCTATATCTAAATTTGATTTTGATATTATGTTGTAAATGGTGGTATAAAATGTCATACTTTGGTTAAATGCATATTTTGTAAAGGAATTGCATTGAATTTGTAAATGTTTATGGGCTTGCCCAAAAATATTGAAATCGCTCCCGCAAAGATTTGAGAATGAAAATGTTTATATTAATGAAATGTATTTGATAATTGGATTTGATAATATCTCGGCCGCATCCCCGGTTTCGTTCTGACAACTAACCGGTCGCCGAGCTCGGGGTCGCCATGCACCTAATGCGGTAGCGTCCTTTCCTAATACCGCAGTTGATAAAAAAAAATCAATATTAACAACATCTTAGTGATTGACTTTTACATGTGTATGGTTATAAATATTAGCAACATACATGTAACAATGTAATACAACCGAAATCCTACTAGCACCATTGCGTTCTCGGGCCTCGATATAACTCCCCGGCAAGGTATGCTAGGAACTCCGTGACTCACCCCAATTGTAAGTAAAGGTCTCACAATCTCTGAAAGTAAGGGAGGAAACAAAGGTGGAAACGCACTTTCTTGTTTGGTAACAGAGTGATCTCAGCAATGCTAGGATGAAACCACGTGCATTGCGCTCTAATGTCACCTCATCTACGTCTATGGGTGGAGTCGATAAATGTTGAGAAAATCACCGGGTAGAAACAACAGATCTTCGAAGGTCGGTCAGTGGTGGGATCACACCTAGCAGCTCCTAGCACAACGACAACACATCGAAGTCACATGTGCCGGTGACTGGTGGTCCATGAATCCTAAGGCCCAGGATGATGACAACATCCTGTAATGTGATCGTCATCTCCCCAACCGGTAAATGAAATGTGAGTCTCAAGACGCCATCTCTCAACTAGACTTGTGATGAGGGCCCAATCGAGTGTCACGTGTCCAATGCGGTACATACCATAAAAGACAGATCGGATCACATACGGGCGAATATGAGGATCCATATGCCACTCTCGTATGAACTTCAACATATGCTATCGACATGTGAGTACCGATGACAACAACAAAGATATCAATAAATAAATTCATGCCCTTACATTACACAATAATCAAAAACAACATTTTATGATATGAAAAATGCATACCTGAGTAGTGTCCACTAAATGAGATCGATGTCCGTCCTGTAAAACCAAGACATATCTATCTAACGAATTTGCATCATAAGGCCATCAAAATTCCATATCTGTAACATATAACAATCAATAACGATAAACAAATGAGCAAGTAATAGTATATAGATACAATGCAATTATTAAGGCAATATAACAACAAAAAACATACATGTTTCAATCAACTTGATTCCTTTTTTGACAAGATCGACGATTGTGACCAGGTTGTTTGCAGAACCCACATGTGATAGTAGTCTTCCTCTCTCTAAAATCTATTTCATTATGCAAAGGGGTCGATTTAGGATGTCCACGTGATGTGTGTTTTATTGATTTAGAAGGCACAATGGTTGGACATTCATAAAGAGGCCATTCATATTCATCAAAGATGGGACGGAACAAGGTTGCTCATGTATCATTGTACGATTGAGAACTGTAGTAGCCTTGAACAAATGATTGAAAATCTACGGAGCGAAACTAACATGCTACCATAATATGACTATAGGAAAATCCATATATAAGTGTCTTACCACAAGTGCATTTATGGTCATGTAAGTTGAGGCGATGTGTTCAACCTCTCTTTGACTTGACATGAAATTGTCCCTAATTGTGATCGTAAAGAACAATCTCAAATAATCTAGATTTAACCACATGTGCCTTCATCTTAGCATCAACATATGAAGTATACCGCTCATCTTATGCCAATCTGTTATAACCTTGTTCCCTTTTTGCAACAAAGTAGCTATTGAGCCTAAAAAATGTCAATTGAACCAATGCAGTTACAGGTAAGCTCCGAGCTCCTTTAAGAACACTATTGAAAACCTTAGACATGTTTGTAGTCATTGTCCCATATCTTCAACTTCCATCATGTGAAAGTGTCCATTTCTCAAAAGGGATTGCCTCTAACCATTGTTGTACTTCTAAATTAATTATCCTAATTGTGTCCATATGCTTATTGAATTTTCCAACTTCAGTTGCTAAAGCTGCTCTGCACAACAAATTCTTTAAGGTTTTATCTTTGAATCGATTCATAAGATTCCTTGCAAGATAACGCATGCAAATTATATGATATGCATACTGCCTAATCAAACCAATACTGAAACACACTATTGTCGCATAATGTCCAGATGCCCGCCAACAGTCCATCTCCGTTGAGCTGGTTCTTATGCCTTAACATGCCAAGAACCATCTCCAGCTATCAATATTCTCTTCTTATGTAATAGCAAATTCTAGTGGAAACAATTGATTATTTTCATCACAACCCATAGCAATCATTAACGTGCCTTTATACTTCCCATACAAATGTGTACCATCAATACTCAAGATGGGCCGACAATGATTGAATCCTTCAAAAGATGAATGAAACGTCCAGAAAACGCGTTGAAATACCTCGGTGTTATGCATATGACTGTTAAATGTTTTCCAAATTACAATACATCCAGGATTTGCCCGCTCCAATGCCATAAAGAAATGTGACAGTTCTGCATATGACTTATGGAAGTTCCCAAATAAGATTGTAAGTGCTTTATGGTTTCCAACCAATACATTCTTGTATGATATTTTATATCCAAATTTCTCCATAATAGTTGTTTGGATTGTAGTTACTGACAAAGTGAGTTGTGCCTTAATCATTGCCTTGATATGATCAACAATCAAGTTGGAGTCTAATTGTTGATGGTCCCGATTCAAGCAAGCATTGACACAAGTATGTGGACCTTTATACTTATTGTTTGCGAAGAAAGATGTATCTTTCACAACCTTAGCATAAAGCTTCCATGTACATTGACACTCCTTGGCTTTCTTACATCTTAACACTATCATTTTTTTGAAGATGTAACAACCACATAATGTTGGTGTGCTTTAATAGAGTACAACTTAACAGCATCTTACAAGGCAGCTTTGGAACTAAAAGCCCGCCAACAAATAAATTTCTCTCGAGTTTCCAAAAGATTATAGTTCACCCATGGAGTCTAGTCACTTGAAACAACATTACCAAAGTTTTCCACATTTTCAAACCAAGGTGATGGTGGTAAGTAATAATTAACTATTCTTTCTTATAGGTCCTCAAGATTTGGGTTATTTGAGACATCACAACTTGCCACATCCATAGAGAGATATCTCCCTTGCTCATTCTCCATAAGTTGGTTAAAAGTTAAGAAAGACGAAGCATGTCCATCAGCTAGAACATCTCCATCTCCATCACTTTCATCATCACCGCCCATTTCTTTACAATCTTGATCATCTTCGCTTTACTACATCTATCACACAACAATCGAGCGCTACTAGGATCCCACCAATAGTCCACCCTCGTTAACATTAAATTTCTCAAATGTAATAAATCTGTAAGTACTGTTAATCGATTGATTCACTCGTAATGAACATACAATTCAATTTCCTCCATTCCAGCTATGTCAACCAATTTCAACATTCAGTACACATTATTGTCATCCCATAGTAGACAAGGTTGGAACCTATTTCCGCTTTTCAAAGGATACTTACAAGTAAGGACTAATTTAAACCTCTTTTTATTAATACCGTTTCGAGTATATCCTGTGAATCGCCCATCCGTAGAGAGTGCATGTGCATACGAATTGTAGGCGCATCGAGCACAAAGTGTCACACTGTGGTATTTTGGAGAGGAATTATGAAATCATAATTTATGGAACCCGGAATTGAGGTACTAGTGCCAGGGTAAAGTGGTAAATTTCAAAAAAGATATAAAGGGTATAATTTGAGAAGATAGTATGCCAAAATGAAAATAAAATAAGTTGATTTGCAATATCAAAGTGTTTGAGGACTAAATTGTAATTGCCATAGATATGAAAGTCACAAATCAAAGTAGACGGGCCATACAAGAAAAACAAAAGTTAAAGTGCAATATTGTTAGGACGTGGGGACCAAATTAATTAAAGGAAAGCCGAGACTAAATAGAGATGAGACAAACTTAATGATTTCATTTTGGTCTCTCAAACTAGAGCTTCACATTGGAGGAGAAAAAAGGAGCACATGAAGAGAGGAAGAATGTGAAGGAGAAGAAGGAGAAGAACAAAGGTATGTTTCTTTTTTGTATGGAATCAAAGTGTCTTTGATGTCTAGGGTTATTGGTGTGATTGCTAGGTTTTCTATGAGATTGGTTTGTTCCAAACCCAGGGTTTGGTTGAGAGATCATCCTAACCATAGATTTGTTGAATCTATGTGGTAAAACCTTAATACATACAATAAACATGAAATCCTCTTATTTATATGGTTTTGTGTGGAATTGGTGACCTTGCTGAATCTACAGATTTTTACCTAGGGTTTGGTTTATGAAGTTCCAAATCACCAATTCAAGTGTTGTGAAGTTGTTTTGATGAATTTCTCATGTTGGTTTCGAGGGGAATCGCTGTGGGAAAGGAGAGAATGTTGGGTTTTTAAAAGAATTGCTGTCAAAAATTTGTAAAACCCTGTTTTTGTTTCTCTTTAGCTTATAGATTAAGTTAGAATCATCCAATGAATTGATTCTAATTGGTAAAGAAACTATAAGAGATAGGGATACAAATTTATAGAAGGGACCAAGAGCAAATTAGAAGCTCTAAGGCTCCCAATATGGATCGAAAGGTGGTCGTGTAGCTCACTGATTTATGCTCTGTTTTGGGTATGGTTGTAGTGTTTTGGCCATAAGTGGAGTTTCACTTCCATCTAAATTGAGTGTCTGAAAATTCTATTAAAATAGACTCTAGGGGAAAAATTTATCTGAAGGAAGTGCATGCAAATGGTAACCCCAAGTGCCCAAAAATTTATCAAAGTGGGAGCTATGCAGATTCTGTTCTGCCAAATTGAGTCATCTAGATGTAAAAACATAACAATTTGAGTTTTGGTGATCCAAATTGGGTGATTCCAATTGAGAAGAAACATTAGAACCATAGATTCAAATGAGTGAAGAAACTATTTCCAATCTATGGATTTAAGATCCCATAAATCAAGGGATAACAGTAGGATTCTGAGTTAACCAAGTTGGTACCAAAACATGTCAGAATTTGTGTTATGTGGTTAAGGGCCTTAGAGAAAGAATTTTAAATTGAAAATTCTAAAGAGATGTCATTGATATATAAAGGACTGATCTCGAGAGTTTCAAGGTATAATTTTGAAGACCGTTTGAATAATTTTTGAGTCATAAAGTCTATAGAGTATTGTTGGAAAAAAGGTTGGCTAAAATGAGTGGTTTTAGTGCTTATGGTAATTTGTTAATTTGGCTTTATATGAATGTTGTGGGACTTAAAGTGACTCTAAGTGCCAAGTATAATGCTAAGTCTTTACGCTATACGCAGCGACACACGCTGTCAGATTCGCTGAGAGTGGAAGCAAAAGCAAAGGAAAGAGCGGAGTCAGGCTCGTTTCGGGAAACAAAGAGGTGGTGAGTGTAAACCGATTTTGAAAAATTGAGTTTAAAAGTGAAAGATTTTTAAATGTTAAAACAAAAAGTTTAATGTAAATGTTTATATATGTATATTAGATATGTATGCATATGTTAAGGCATTATGAAAGTTTAAAAAATGTGTAAAGAATGCAGTATGTGTTTTAATGATAAAGTAAATGATTTAAATGGAATTTATAAATGTGGGCTTTTAAGAAATGTTTTAATATGGTTACCCTAACCCTATATGATCAAGAGGACTCGGAGTATCGCCGAGGTACTTTAAGCGTAAAGGATTTAGAGGTGTGCTATAGGTTACTAAACTGAGGGAAGGAAATAGTGTTGTGAGTAATATCCTTACACGAATAAAGTGCTAAGTGACTGGAACCCTATGCAAAGCGTGAGTTTCTCCGCAGTCAGAAGTGGTTGGCACTAGAATGAGATCGCCCTCACCGCTGCGACTCAAAACTGCTCGTATTTATTCCCGGGTTCCATCGTAAAGAAAGAAATAAAGAAAGAAAGAAAAAGTTTAAGGTATAAATTGATTTTTAATTGTATAAGCATTTATTACTTGCTATATACCGAAAAATGCTATCTAAATAAAAATGCCACTCACCGAGTCTTTACCTCATTCTTTTCCGTATGTTTCAAAAATATTTTCAGACTCGAGATAAAAAATGCAAAGTACTCTCCTCACTACAAAGGAGTCGAGCCACGAGAAGACGCATTTACGTGACTACATTGTATATATATTTGCATATTGTATATGCGTTGAATATTTTGTCGCGTATAAATGTATATATGCATATATTTTGAAAGGAACCACGGGCTTTGATCCTCGCTGGATTCCAGGTAATGTGAGGCGTCGGGTTTAAGCCCTAGCCTCGCCTTTCTCCAATCTTTTGATAAAAATGTAAAAATGGAATAGAAGTTAAGGTTTGAAATGTTTCCTTTGATGATCTAAAGTAAATAAATGTATATGTGGTCTATTGTGTTTGATTAGGTTGTGACGAGAGTCCTAATATGGAAATTGAAATTTAAAGTTTGTATGTTTTTAACAAGCCATCAAGTTTTGAATTTGGGAAAGTCCGAAAATGTAAGAAACTCCAACATTTTTCAGAATCTGCTATGTGTTCGAAAAAAAAAGAAAAAAATTTGGCACTCTAGCTTCGCTTTATTTTCTAAAGATATTTTAAGGGATCAGAAGGGGTTCGCTTCCACGGATTTTAAATTGATGGTTCTAAGGAAAAGTTTCTATATCCGTTGAGTGCCGGAGGTCTCCCTCGGTTCATGAGGTTAATCCGGTCGGATCCTTCAATATCATACCTATTAATCGACACAAATGTGCACCGCTTGTACACTAAAAGGCACAATAATAATGAAAGTCATCATATTTCACATATGTTTCAGTCCTTTCAGATTTTCCATTATAAAAACATATGAAGGGAATAGTGGAGTTACACATTATTT
Source organism: Tetrastigma voinierianum (assembly GCA_016808115.1). Lineage (NCBI taxonomy): Eukaryota > Viridiplantae > Streptophyta > Magnoliopsida > Vitales > Vitaceae > Tetrastigma > Tetrastigma voinierianum. The sequence continues at coordinate 214,295 of JAEQBH010000476.1, read as the reverse complement.
GTAATGCCCCATCCCCTGCCTAAGCAGATGAGGGGACGCCATAAGGGACCGTGACTTCTTAACCTATTTTTTTCTAGACATTAGTGGGCCCATTTCAAATCATAATATCATAATAACAGTAAAATTGTATAACTACCACCGTAGTGGTGTTTAAATTCTCTTTTACATTGTCTTTTACATATATTAAAGTCTCATTTACTTGTACTTACACAAGTTCCACTATTACAAAATTTTACATTTACATTTCAAAAACAAATTCATGGACCTACATAAGAAAGATTTCACGTCGTGGTTGGCCCTCGGCGCACGTAATGCTCCCGATGACCTTCAAGACTACACAGATGAAACACCTGTGCTAAGTGTAATTGTAGTACCCCTTTTTCGGTCCGACCCGATTGGCGGGTCCGAACCGGATTCAGGATGCTCTGATTCCACTATATCACTTTATCAAAATCATTTATCAAAACACATGCTGCCATTTCACTGGCATAAAAGCCCTTTTAAATATGCATAAGCGTTTAAAGGTGGCCCATTAACATTGGCATTATACAAAAGTACTGTTACTATAAAGGCATATCAAGCATTTTCAAAATGATTTACAAATTAGATGTTCAGAGTTCAAATTGTTTTTACAAAATATCAATGTTAAAAAAAAAATGGAGTGAATGCATATGTCGGAGCATACTCCGCAAATCTTTCTCTATAACTCGACGCTCCTCGATTTTGCCTTTCATTCCTGTTAAATCAGTACCTACGCATAGATAATACTACACATAAGCATTTTCATGCTTAGTGATTCTATTTAATTCCATTCTTTTGTTTCAGTTTAAGTCAAATCATGCAATTTTACTAAACAAAACTTTCAAATCTTTTTGGATGATCAATGTCAATACAATACATATACTTATTTCATATACAATCATTTATGGTTCATTGATCATTCTAAATATACACTTTCATATGCAATAAATAATTTATAACCAAATCATGCATTTCACCATGCTCTTTTCATTTCAATTTGCAATCATGCTTTTCAATACCAATATGTCAACAACTCAAGCAAAGTCAATTTAGTTACGCCCCTTAACGAATTTAACCTATGTTTTGCATACAAGATATCGGAATCACCGTACGGGTCCAGCCGGGCCGCAGCTCTAAGATATAAAACATTTGTTTTATAACACGCCGCTTTTCCGCCACGCGAATCGTTATTAAAAATCAATTCGCGAACACTACCGATACTGGCCCCGCAGCCGCTGATCAGCAACACATCAAAACGCTTGTTTGCGTGAGATCGCTTAATTTGACCCTTATTGGTATACCAATCTATCCTTAATGCGAAATAAATGGTTAATATTCTATTAAGGGCGTTCAAATCCATTATAGCAAAATACAGTATAATAAGTACATTTGTATAAACAATTCATTTTCAATACTCATGCAATTTTCATATGCAAACATTTTGCAATCAATTGCCTCAAATCAATTAAAATAAATCAATATGCTTTTCTTATACATTTAGAACAAACATTTCAAATCTTGAAACGAATATAAGAAGATAAAACAAACCAATCTATCTCTTTCTTTTTGCCTTGCCTTTAATCTCGGTCCTAAGTTAGGTGATCCTCACCAATCCCTAGCAAATCACACACATCACATTTAGTAAACTAGCACTACTCACTCTTAACGAATATCGTCAAGGTATGGTACATTTTTCATTTAGTTTTATCCTTATTTGAAACCCCACTAATCATTTATTAGGGTCCTTAAACTATCGATGTACGAATACAAGGTGTTCGGAAACAAAAATCCAAAACATTTATCCATGTGAACAGTAGCTACGCCTAGGCGTACCCAATGGGTGCCATTTTGGCACCTCGGCCTCGTTGCGGCGAGGGTATCCCACGCCTTAGCGTAGGAATACGCCGCGACGTGGGTTCCCTACGCTGTGGCGTAGGAGCCCGATAATGCCCGCATTTTTTCCACTTTGCACTTTAGCGATTTTTCCAAACTCAAAACCTAAACAAGACATGGAATCACTCCCAATAACATCCTAACATCATCCTAAACCAACCATGAGCAAAACCTATGGATGGATTAGGTTTTTCTAACCCAAACATCAACAGAACTCGAAGGGACCCAACCCGAGTTTTTCCAACTCGGGGACCTCCCGGCACTTACGGATTTGAAAACCTTCATTTATTTTAAAACCTTTATAAAAGGAACCGTGGAGCTAAACCCATTTATAATAGCCATTGTCATTAAAATCTTACAACATGGTGGGACAAAAAATATGTATATATATATATTTTTTTTACATTAAACCCTTTATAGAAAATCGGGTAGTTTCCTTTGTTTTTCGGACATATCCCAATTTACAACACCTGTAATAAAACAATTCAATTTACTCCACATCCAACAGCTGGGACATCAAGTCCAATTACAAACTAATTTCAAATCAAACTTTAAAAATTATTATTTTCAACACTACGATATATAAACAATATTTTAAACCTATACATTACAAAAATAATGGTGCATAAGTAGTTATTTACAACAAAACTATACATTGTCAAAAAGGTGGTCGCCACGTGAGGCTGAGGTTCACGGCCCGAGGGATGCTCCGAACCGCACGCGGTCGCCAAAACATTTATAAAACATTTGGAAAAAGGTAGTTAAAGGAGCTCAAATGAGAGTACGCCAGAAAATAATGTTTCCAGATATAGTTCAAATACAATGTGTAAAACAATTGTATAGAGATCTCATTTCCATAAACATTTACTTTCTTTGCATTCTTTTCCTTTCTATTCAAATACAAACGGTAAAACAATTGTATAGATCTCAGTTTCTATAAAAATTTACTTTACTTTCTTTCCATATAGTTCAAATACAATGTAAAACAATTGCATCAACATATCTTTCAATATACTTTCTTTTCCTTTTTGAATATGTCATATCCACTAACCACATACAAGAATCACTCACATTCATGAAAGAACCTCTGAGGAAACAGTTTTACATCACCGACGGCTCAAAAGGAACTCTCCGAAATTGTGCTACACCGTTAACTACCTTTCTTACCTACGAAAGAACCCACGGCGAAATGGGCCTTACGATCACCGACGGCCCAAAAAGGAACCTCTGGAGAATCGTGTGGTTTTCTTTAAATACTATTGCACTATAATAAATCACATTATGCTGGGTAAACTTTTCAGACTTTACACATGGCGAAATATGCATCACTCTTCCTTCCTCTAAAAAAATCCTAACCCCTTCCTATACCATGCACGCGCAGCTACTTTAGTCGACTTTCCTTTAACCTTATCTTTGTACATAAGGTAATCTGGTGGATTCAAACATTTTCATATAAACATGTATATATAAAATATACATTCATAAACATTTCTATTTCATATGGAAGCTACAAATCATACTTTATAAAACTATGGAAACTATAATCATTTCTATATTTTCTCAACATAATTTAAAGTCAAGAAAACTACATTTTTTTTTTCATTTGAACATTTACAGTATAGATATGAAACATATACATTGGTAAACATTAATATATATATATATATATATATATATATATATATATATATATATATATATATATATATATATGATATATATATATATATATATATATATATATATATATATATTTTCATTAATATTTACATTTTTTACATTTTCCCTCACCTTAGTTATTTAAGCCATTTTTCTTCCTTTAACAAAACTTTCCACCTCCACCCTTGTCCTTTATCACCTTCCTCCTACAAGTCACATTATCCATAAAATCCAATAACATCCATACCTTAATCTTGTTCAATTAAACCATTAACTATACTATACTTTCCAGCAACCCTTAAGTATTTAATCTCTTCCAATTGATTAAAATCAATTTCAACTCAACCTCTTTTTGTTCTCATGATTTTCTCTTATGCTAACTCATGGAAATTACTACTCCCATACAATAGCCCATTAACATGCCATGAAATGGTCATGCCAAACCCTATTATTCACATCGACTCCAACCAAGTAACTGACACTTGCGTAAAACCATAAATTTTCGCCTCACGCCTCGTTCATCCACCTGCCCCCACAGAATAATATGGTTAGAAGCTTGACTCAATTGTTTTCCATAGAGTCTAAGAACACCCAAAATGGAGTCTTGGACAAGAAGTTAGACCTTCCGAAATCGAGGCCATGACCATTGTGTCCCCTCAGAATTAGTGTGTCATGCACTTTGAATGAATTTCGAGTCCCAATGGTCAGAATTTGATTGACCTATTTCAATAAGGATTGTTGTCCTAGACGCCTAGTTTACTTAGCAATTTGAATCACTCAATTTTTGACGGAGTGATGGCCAAGTTATACAAAATACGCTCATGGGGTCAAGAAAACAAATCGGATAAAGATCTTCCTTAATACACCCATGCCCTTCGAATCTAAATTAACCCGAGAGTGTGGGTTAAAAAACCCTACCTCAAATGGTGCGATTTCCTCGACACCGCCTTTCTCTGGCTTCCGTGAAAACCCGAACTCGTGGACTGCATCCTACGATTCGTATCCACGCAGTCCCTTGAGTAACCGCCTTTAATTCTCGACTCAACAGATCCGACCGACGAAACTGTGGAACCTAAGAGAAGATCGCTTTCTCTCTCTCTCTCTCTCTCTCTCTCTCTCTTACGGTTTGGCTGAGACCAAATGGCTAAGGGTGGCCCAAATGGCTAAGAGAAGGGCTTTGAAGACAACAATCTCTTTCTCCTCCCGATCTAAAATGAGAGCATTAGATATTTTTCGGGATTTATAATACACACTGGCTCCACGTCACGCCACGTGTCACACTTCTTCGGTTCCTATTTCGCTCCTAAACAATTTATTTCGTCCCGGTTTTAGCGTCTCATCTATCTTAAATGGAAACATTTAAATATTTGATATTTTGGGATTTTTCTAAAATCTCGCGGGGTCCACTCGACTCTCGTCGCCGAATTTTTAAAATCCGATTGTCTCGGACCAACGAAATTTGACTAGTAACTAGATTGCAGTTATTCAAACGACGGTTCGCTTTGTCATTCAAGATCTAGAAAATTTCATATTTTTCTGCAATTATCAGCTTTGCCATTTTTCAAAAAAATTGCATTTTCACCCCTTAACATAATTTCTTTTTAATCTATTTTCCTTCTGACTCAATACATTATTATGAACATTTTTATTTTTATTTTTGGGGCTTGTTTTTTTTTTTCAAAAATTACCATTCATTTGACTGGTTTTAGTCAAATACCTAACTGATCGAAAACGAAATTTACTATTCATGGAAATCAGAATTGTGGTCTTACACCACCCTCTTATAAAAATTTCTACCCCAAATTTAAATATCATACTTGACTAAACAGTGTATACCGAGTTTGCATCCGATTCGTTCCTATGTTGCTTCCTCTCACCGTAGATCCATTAAAGACCTTCACTAAAGGAATCACTTTGGTTCAAGAACTCCGATCCTTTCGACACAACTGAACTGCCTTTTCTTCATAAGTCGTCTTCTTTCAATTCAACCTATTGATTACCGTCTCGGGTCAAATAGTTCCAATGATGGTTTTAATCGAACTCGATCGAATGCCGCCTCGACTTGCCTTACCATTTTCCTCCCTTCTTTGATTCCTTTACCGGATCCACTGAGTCCAAGTGTGATCCATCTCTCTTTACCCTCGCGAACCCCCGTGCACCGAGGAGCTAATCCCAAACTCCTTCTATCCCGATGGCGCTCTCAACTACCCGTCCATATCGAGTATGAGAGATCGACGCTAAAATGCTTTGACTCTTTCTCGTGCCCACTACTGAACTTCTTACTTTTCTATACCATGGTCACAAAATAGAGGAACATGTCGACTAGTTCCGAGAACTTCTTTCATAATTTGTCATCGATATGGTCCCTGCTTAAGCTTGAAAAAATTCTCTTCAATTTTCTCGATCTTTATAAACGAAGGGGTAGAATTTCTAGAAACTCCTTAAATCGAGTCCGTGACACCCCTCTCGAAATCGTCTCTGCATCGCCTTCACTACCAAGTGCTCGGTTTCTCAATAGGAAAGGTAATATGTCACCATCCGCTTCATCTTGAGGCCCCATAACATTGAACACCCTCTCATTAACCTCTCTAGCCAATACCATGCCTTTCAGATCCCCTATTCGTCATAATTTCGCTCTCAATTTCTCATCCTCCCACTGACATTGCCTGCCACTGGTCGACGAAATGTTGTATAAAATCTAAGCCATCCGATCGCTGCATCACCTCGCTCGGCCTGAGGACGTGATGGTCCTGCCTGTGAAGGCTCTGAAGGAATAGGAGGTGGAATAGGAACATTAACAGATTCATCTATATGTTCTCAACCGGAGTGCATAACTCATAGAACTCTCTTCTTGGCCGGACGGCCGATGACGATTTTCTCAGAATACTAACATATTATATGTTATAAAGTTCATATGACATTTAAATTATTAAAATAATCGCGTAATCTTTAAATAAAAACATTAAATCATTTTAGGATGTGGAGACTTTTCAAAAAACACCAAAACATTTTCAAAACCTCGCTCGATATCATGTTGAAGTGGGATACAACCCGGCTTCCTTTTCCTAACTTCTGGGACCTCCCAAAGACTACTTGATTTGGAAAACTCATTTATTTAAACCTTTAAAAGTGAATCCGTGAGCGAACCCATTTATATAGTTACGTTTCATTAAAATCTTATGAAACATGAAAGTGGACAAAAATATATATATATATATTTACATTAAACCTTTATAGAAAATCGGGCAAAGTTTCCTCTGTTTGACATGTCCCAATTTACAACACTTGTAATAAAACAATTTAATTTACTTCACATCCAACAATGGGACATCAAGTCCACTACAACCAATTTCAAATCAAACTTTAAATTATTCGAACACCATGGATATATAAATAATATTTTAAAACCTATATAAGACATAAAATAAAGGTGCACAAGTAGCTATTTACAGTAAAACTACATTGTCAAAAGTGGTCACGTGAGGCTGAAGTGTCACTCGGCCCTGAGGATGCCTCGAACCGCATTTCGCCTCTCGCCTCAAAAAACATTTATAAAACATTTGGAAAAGAGCGAAGAAGCCTGAGAGTATTACTATAGGAAAATAATGTTTCCAGATATAGTTCAAATACAATGTGTAAAATGGGGACTGTATAGAGATCTCATCTATAAAACATTTACTTTGCATTCTTTCCTTTCTATTCAAATACAACGTGTAAAACAATTGTATAGAGATCTCATTTCTATAAACATTTACTTTACTTTCTTTTCCATATAGTTCAAATACAATGTGTAAAACAATTGTATCAACATATCTTTTCAATATACTTTCTTTTCCTTTTTTATCCGCTATAATTAACGAACCCACATAACTTAAACTACAATTCATCTATGAAAAAACCTCCGAGGAAACAGTCTTATGATCACTGATGGCCCAAAAGAAACCTTCGAGAAATCGCCACACCGTTAACCACCGCTGCCCATGAAAGAACTCTACGAGGAATACCATAGATCACCGGCTGCCCAAAAAGGAACCTTCGATAAATCGTGCCTTTCTTTTTTAAATACCATTGCACTATGGAATAAATCACATTATGCTGGTAAACTTTTCGTACTTACACGCAGCGGCAATATGCATCACTCTTCCCTTCCTCTAAAAATCCAACCCTTTCCCATGTACCATGGACGCAGAAAGCACTTTAGTCCACTTTCCTTTAACCTTATCTTTGTAACATAGGGTAACTATGGATTCAAACCTTTTCATAAACATGTATATATAAAATATACATTTAAGTAAACATTTCTATTTCATATGGAAGCCACAAATCATACTTTATAAATCATGGAAACCATAATCATTTCATATTTTCTCAATATAATTTAAAGTCAAGAAACCACATTATTTTTTCATTTGAACATTTATAACATAGATATGAAACACATTGGTAACATTAATATATATATATATATATATATATATATATATATATATATATATATATATATATATATATATATATATATATATATATATTTATGCAAATATTTACATTTTCCTCACCTTAGGTTATTGCTTTATTTTCCTTTAACAAAACTCACCTCCACCCTTGTCCTTATCACCTTCCCTCCTACAAGTCACATTATCTATAAAATCCATTAACATCCATACTTAACCTTGTTCAATTAAACCATTAACTATACTATACTTTCCAGAACCCTTAAGCATTTAATCACTTCCAATTGATTAAAATCAATTGAACTCAACCTCTTTTGTTCTCATGATTTTCTTATGCTAACTCATGGAAATTACTACCCCGTACAATAGCCCACAACATGCCATGAAAGGGTCATGCCAAAACCCGGCTATTCACACGACCTAACCAAGCAACCTGGACACTTGGTGAAACCATAAATTTTCAGTCATGTTCTGTTCATCCACTGTCCTCTACAAGAATATGGTTAGAAGCTTGACTCAATGGGCTTTCCATAGAGTCCAAGAACACTCAAAATGGAGTTCGGACGAAGAAGTTATGACCTTCCGAAATTGGAGGCCATGACCATTGTGTCCCCTGGGAATTGAAGCCACAGATCAATGAATTTCTCGAGTCCCAATGGGTCGGAATTTGACTTAATTTATTTCAATGAGGATTGCTGTCCTATCAGTCTAGCGTTTACTTACGCATTTGAATCACTCAACTTTGATGAGTGACACCAAGTTATGGCCAAAAATACAGTCACAATTAAGAAAACAAACTGGACATCATCTCCCTTAATACACCTGCATGCCCTTCATTGAAATTAACCCGAGCAGGGCAAAACCCTACCTCAAACGTTTTCGCCATGATTTCTTAGACACCGCCTTTCGATTCCGTGAAAACCCAACTTGACCTTGGCGTATCCGTGATTCTCGTATCCATGCAGCTTCGTCACAGAATCATTTTTAATTTCGACCTAACGAGATCCGACCGACGAACTCTCAGAATCGAAGAGAGAAGATCGCTTCTCTCTCTCTCTCTCTCTCTCTCTCTCTCTCTCTCTCTCTTGCTCTCTCTACGGCTCGGGTCGACCTAAACAGAGCATTAGATATTTTCGATATTTATAGTGTGGACACGTGGCCCACATCGCGCCACGTGGCCACACTTCTTCTGCCTGCCATTCCTAAAAAATCTGTTTCGTCCCAGCTTTCGCCATCTATCTAGCTTCTGGAAATTCTTTAAATATTCACATTTTTCTGATTTTCTGTAACCCTGCTTTTCGGTTCACTTGATGTCCGTTGTTCGACTTCGTGAAAATCCTACTCCGTCTCTAATTCAATGGAATTTGACTGGTAACTAGATTAAGCATTTAGTCTAACTGAAACTGCTTGGCCATCCGAGATAGAAAATTTTCTTATATTTTTCGTGGGCAAACAACGTTTGCCATTTTTCGTAAATTGCATTTCAGACTCCTTAACATAATTTCATTTTAATCTATTTCACTTTCTTGCATCAATACACATATGAACATTTTTATTTTTATTTTCGGGGCTTGTTTTTTTTTTTTTCAAAAATTACTATTCATTTGACTGTTTCTAGTCAAATACCTAATCGATTTAAATCAAATTTTACTATTCATGGAACCCCAGAAATTCGTATCTTACAAGAACTTTCTAGGGTAAGGTTCTTACCTTAAATTCCTTTGCACTTGAACCCTTAGCCTTTTTCTTTCTTCCTTATTCAACAAATCTAAGATTTACACAACAATCTTCTCCTCCACAAGAAGTGTGGAAGGTTTCATAGAGGGGAGTGCATTGCACCGATGTTTGTTATAGATGTGACAAATAGACATTTTTCAAAGGAAGGAATGTCTCCTGATTAATATCGGCGGTGGGTCATTCTGATGGCACCCGTCGAAGTATTTCAATGCGGTGAAGTCGGGATCGGAGGGGGCACATTAGAGTTCTCCTTCTAGTAGACCTAGTGCCCTCGCGAGTGAGAGGGTCAGCCACCTAGAGGACCTCCCAAAGCTGAGCCTATGACCCCGGGCCGGGTTGGTTGCCCAGTGGATGCGTCACTGCCTCAGTGTTATGACCGGATATGATTTAGTCTTTGTGCCCAGTGATGCTCATATTCTTATATATAGACCTTGGAGCTACACATTCTTTATTTCTATGGGTTTATTTGAATGTTGTGTGAGTCCCAGCTTTATGGAAGCTGCGGCATAGTTGTATCTCTTCCTACAGGGGATTCACGGCTAGCAGAGAGTATTTATATGGATAACAGGGTGATTATTGGAGGCCAGGAGTCTCTAGTGGACTTGATATTATTAGACATCCACGACTTTGATGTTATCTTAGGCATGGATTGGCTATCCCAGACATCAATACTACGGGTGAATTATTTATAGAAAGAGGTTAGGATGCGCGGACCGGGCGGGACGGAGGTTGTGTTCTATGGGTTCACGGAAGACCTTTACCTAACAGTGTGTGACTCTATAAAGGCTAGTAAGATCTCGGAAGTCATCATCCCGGGGGTACTGGCTTATGCCATTGAGGTGAGGATAGTGGTAGTCATTGGAAGACATTACGGTAGTCAAGAAGAATTTTGGATGTATTTCGGAGGATCTTCCGGGGCGCACCTCAGATAAAGATTGATTTTCATATTGGGTGGCTAGGGCTGAAGCCAATCCTCTAAGGCACCTTATAGGATGACTCCTTTAGGGTTGAAAATTAGAGAAAATCACAGATGGAAAAGCTTGTAGGTAAGAGGGTTTTGTCGGTAAGTGCCCGCCTTGGGGAGCTCTGATACATTTGTGAAGAAAAAGGATGGAAGTTTGAGATTGTGTATTGATTCTGAGAGTTGAATATAGTGAGCGTAATGCAAATCAATACCCTTCCCACGAATTGATCTTTTTATCAATCCACGGGGGCGGTATTTCAAAATTGATATAAGTCGAGGATTACCATCGATTAAAGGTCCGGTCGAGGAGGATGTTTAAGGCGGCTTACAGAGCACGGTATGGGCTGCAATTTCTTAGTCATGCCATTTATGGACTAACTAATGCCCCTGACCTTCTTTATGGATCTTATGAATGGGATCTTTATTGCCATTGAATCGATTTGTTATAGTATTCATTGATGACATTTTGATCTATTCAAGCAGTAAGGAAGATCATGAGGAGCATCTAAGAGTTGTTTTACAGATTATGAGGGAAAATCAGTTGTATGCGAAATTCAGTAAATGCCAGTTCTAGTTAGATAGTGTTGCCTTTCTAGGACATGTGATTTCAGCGAGAGGATTTGATCCTCAAAGGTGAGGCAATTGTGAAGTGGAAACCACCCTCTGGTCTTGATGAGATATGAAGTTTTGGGTTTGGCGGGGTACTATCGAAGAAGTTTGTTGAGGTTCAGTTAACTGACTCCTTTGACTAAATTGACAAGGAAGAAATTTTGTATGGTCGGAGGCATGTCAGTGACTTGATGAACTAAAGCGGAAATTGACCTCAACCCCCCGAGTTCTTACTTCCATCGGGGTAGGATGGATATCCCAGTGCAGTGTGATGCATCAGACGAGGGCTTAGGGTGTGTGTTAATGCAACATGAAACTGTGATAGCATATGCTTCGAGACGATTGAAGAAGCATGAGCAGAATTATCCGACACACGACATAGAGCTGGCTATTGTAGTCTTTACTCTACGGATATTGAGGCATTACTTATATGGGGTTCCATGCAGAATTTTTACAGATCACAAGAGCCTGCAATATTTATTCACACAGAAGGAGTTAAATATGAGACAGAGGAGATGGGTTGAGCTCCTCATTAAGGATTGGGTGCCTTGTGGAGTGCCTCCAGGGAAGGCTAATGTGGTAGTTGATGCTCTCAGTAGGAAATTTACGGGTTCCTGTATCACTTAAAGAAATTTGTAATACCTCCACAGACTTGTGGAATTGAGGTCTTTAGGTGTGAGACTAAGAGTTGACTATTTTGGGCTTTACTAGCTACATTTTCATGTTCGTCAGATGTGATAGACGGAGATAGGAGCTACAGGACTCAAGATCAGTATGCGTGGTCGGAGTCGAAAGGAAGCGAGTGCGGGCGTTGAAGGATTTTAGTACGGCTTGGATGGTACATTGATGATGGGTCCTTTTGAGTTATGTATTATCTGGGATGTGGGAGAATTAAAGAGAAAGAAATTATGGAAGAGGCTCCTCTTACCGTGTCACGATGCATCAGGAAACCCAAATGTATCATACAGCCAGGGAACCTCTCTGTGTGAGGTACTATGTGAAAGATATTTCTGAGTTTGTCTTGGATGTCTCATTTGTCGACAAGTCAAGTGAGCATCAAGACTGCGAGCTCTGCGATCTCTTGAGTCCCTCGGTGGAAATGGGAAAATCACGATGGATTTATGGTAGGGCGCAGCGTTGCGGAGTGGTTATGGCAACGTGTTGATTGATAGATTATTACCTTGGCTCCGGCCCATTTTCTACCTATAAAGAAAATAGTATTTCGATTGAGAAGTTGGCGGCTGGATTGTATGCTAAAGAGATTGCGACTTGCGGTACCGGTCTCGATAGTGTCGGGAGACGAGAGATCCGCGGTTTACTTCCGTCCACGGCCCGACACGAGAAGCTCTGGAGTGCTTAGGTTACATTCGGGGCGGCACCATCCCTCGAGACGGATATATTGTGCATGAAGGCACTCTCAGGACATTGGAAGATATGCTCCAAAGGCTTGTGTGTTAGAGTTTAAAGGAAGTCGGGAGGATAGATATCTACCATAATGGAGAGTTTGCCTCTGACAATAGTTATCAATCAAGCATTGAAATGGCGCATTCTGAGGCCTTATATGGAAGGAAGTGTAGAACTCATTATGTTAGGATGTGATGAGAGAAAATTGTTGAGCCGAAATTGTTAGGTCATGACGAGATAATGTTAAGGTTAGCGGGGATAGATTAAAGATAGCCTGATCATTGAAGAGTTATGCGATAGCAGAAGGAGATCTGGAATTTGATTGGGGATGGTATTTATGAGGATATCACCTGAAAGGGGTGTTCTGATTTGGAAAGAAAGGAAGTTAAGTCATGGCCTATATGGGACCTTATGAGTTGGCAGGAAATAATTGGGAGTAGGCGTATCGGTTGGTTGCCTTTTTGGGTGTAACAGAACCCTAGCTTTTTACTCGAGTTACTTGACAATCTCTCTTCTCCTCCAACTAGCTTTCTCCTCTCTCTCTCTAAAAAGCGTTTTGTCAGTGCACAAATGTGCTCTTAAGACCACATTTGGTCTTATTTCTCTGTTTAAGTGTAAGGCCATGTTTGGCTTACACACAAATTCCATTTCTCATTTTTCTCCTTTTTGGTGTTCATTTCACTTTTATTTATCATTTAATTCACTTTAGCATTTACGTTTATTCTATTCTTGACCCTTAGGTTCTCATTTAACCAATTCCAAATTTTCCCTTTTTACACTTGGATTTATTTCCAGGTTCAATCAATTTCTCATTTTAGCAGATAATATTTAATCATATGCTCACATATTCATTTCACTTTTCACAATTTATCAGTTTTCTTGAAAAAACCTAAGTTTGGCTCAATTCATACCCATAATATATAATAAAATTATTATAAAAATTCTGAGGTATTTTGGGACAACAATCCAGCATCGAAAGGATAATTCTGATCAAATCCCGGGAAACTCGTACTCCTTGTCGGATGAAGCAGTCTACATACACTCACATTCCACATTAACCTATGCGGCGGGTTCATCACGAATGTCATACTCGGTTTCCTCACCTAGGTTAAATTACCTAACTGGGTATGTCGGTACATATGTGAGTGGGTTGACCGGGGTGTCAGTGCATGTACAGTAGTATCAAAGGTTGGAAATTCGCAGGCTATCACATTTGGAGCGTTAGTATATTCCATTGCCTTCATTGCATATGCTCTAGCAGCTGAAACCCGTGCATCTTTGTCTACCCTCGATCTTACTTACATGAATGCTTGTTGATATAACTTTACTCTTGCATTTGCCTTTCAGGTACCCTTTGAGATTGTACCCAGAATCACGGGGTCTGTAAATGAAACGAGCTCTAGAAGCGATCTCTCTCTATGATATTTGGATCCTGATCAAGCGAGCACTTGTAAGTCTCGACATTCTCGCTATGATTCTTCCTGATGGGAGCAATGAGGAAGCGGTGTCATCCTCACGAGCACCTCTTGGTGCACTCGCAACTGATGGTGTCGGTAGAGTAGTATTCCTGCCGTGCTTTGTGTTTGATCCACCCGAGCTATAATTTGAGATGGAACCACCATTGGTCCTCTGAATTTCTTCCTTTCTTTATTTGTTGCGAACTAGTGGCTAGAAGTTTTCTTTCCTGTCTTTATCTTTTTTCTCTTTGTCCCCTTTCTTTACTCTTTCCACATTGAATGCACATGTCACAATTTTGGAGAAATACTCATGGAAAAATCCCGTGACATGGCCTTGAATATGGTCATTAAGGTCATCTTGAGACCTCGACACTTTTCTTCTTCCCTCACTCACACTGATATCTCGCAGACATACTTCCTCAATAGGGTGAATTCTCTCTAATGCTCAACTGACACTCATGTCTTTGTCTTAAATTGTTGTGGAACTCTCTCCTCATGTTGTTCGGGTAGATCTGATCCATATTCTTCTTGAATAATACAGGAAGAACTCCACGTATAACTCTCGATGGTGTAGTCCTGGTCACGGAAACCCACCACTGATAAGCCTCTTCCTGTAGTAGGGAGGTCGCACATTCCAAACTCTCATCCGGTGTACAATGCATTTGCACCTAGCATTCGCTCTGTCATTTCTAGCCAATTCTCCGCCATAGAAGGCTCATCCTCTTTCCTTCCCAGAAAATCTACCGGTTGGTACCTTGGCATTCTCTCAATGGTTGGCTAGTAATAACTATAATTTAGTTGTCTGACTCGTCAGCGGTCATTAGAGCTATCTACTGGAGGATATTAATAACACCTCCTGCAACAGGTTCCGGTTCATTCATTGGTGGAGCATGGGACGCTTGCCCACCTTCCACACTAGCAGAACTATTTGGGCGATTCCTTTAGGTCATCCTCGACCCTAAAGGGAGCTGAACAGTCCATGCTTATCCTATTAAGACTAGCAAGATCTGCGTCAGAGTCATGTCATCCTTTATAGTGCAAATGCAATGTATGCAATAAATAATTTTCAAATTCATTTCTGAGCAGCCTAAACCACAAGGCTCTGTACCACTAAATTGCTTCCGCTTTTTTGATGACAGTTAGCTCTCCGAGCAGGATTAGGGATGCTCACAGTTCACCTATCACTTTATTAAAATCATTTATCAAAACACGCAGAGCGTTACAAAACTAATTGGCATAAAATACTTAAATGGCATGCTGACGTTTTTAAAGGGTAGGCCAATCAACATTATTATACAAAAGTATTGTTACTATAAAGGCATATCAAACCTTTTCAAAATTATTTACTTAGATGTTCGAGTGGTGTTTTTCCTGAAATATCGATGTTAAAAAAATAGGTGAATGCATATGTTGGAGCTGTATCTCAACGAATCTTTCATGACTCGGCTCCTCGATCTTTCCTTTTCATTTACATTCGATGATACATCATAGCATGGAATAACACTACCGCCTTAAGCATTTTCATACTTAGTGGTTCTATATAATTCCATTCTTACAAACAGTTAAGTCAAATCATACAGATTTTACTAAACAAAACTTTCAAATCTTTTTGGATGATCAATGTCAATCTGATGCATATACTTATTTCATATCTGATCATTTTATGGTTCATTGATCATTCGAATATACACTTTATATCACGATAAATAATTTATATTACGATATACATTTCACCATGCTCTTTTCATTTCAATTTGCAGTATGCTTTCAATACCAATATGTCAACAATCACCAAAGAATCAATTTAATTTATACTATATGAATTTAACATGTTATCGGTATACAAGATATAGGATCAAACGCAGTCCATTTGAGCTACAAGATTTGGTATAAAAACATTTGTTTTATAATACAGTTCGGTTCTGCTAAAAATTTGTATTTAGTTTCTTAAAAATCAATTCGTGAACAACTTCAAATATTATCGTTAAATTCTTGGAAATCCAGTGACACATCGATCGTTTGTTGGTAAGGTATAATTAACCCTTATTGGTATACCAATTTATCCTTTACTCTGAAATAAGCGGTTAACTTGTTCTATTAAAAGTTCGAATCCTTTATAGCAAAAATACGATTATAATATGTACATTTGTATAAAACAATTCATTTCAATACTTATACAATTTTCATATGCAAACACATTTCTGTATCAGTTACCTCAGGTATCGATAAAACAAATCAATATCTTTCTTCTTATACATTTTAGAACAAACATTCAAATCTTGAAAGCGAGAATAGGAAGATAAAAACCGACGATCTATCTCTTTCTTTTTTATTCCAATCTCGGTCTAGGTTAGGTGATCCTCACCGACCACAACAAATCACACACATCACGTTTTAGTAAACTAGCACTACTCACATGAATATCGTCGAAGTGCGATGCGTTTTTATTCGATTTATCCTTATTTGAACCCGAATTTAATAATTTATTAGGGTGTAATACTCAGTATCTGAATCGAGGTGTTCGGAAACAAAATCAAACATTTCGTTGTGAAACGTGCTCTATGTAAGTGCAGGGTGCCATTTTGGCACTCGACCTCGCCGCGGTATCACCTTAGTAGTCTCATAACTTCTTGGCCCGTGGGTTCCCTACGCTACGACTTAGGAGCCACATAATGCCCATATTTTTTTTCCAGTTTTTGCACTTTTGCGATTTTTCTCCAAAAATCCTCAAAATCCCAAAACAAAACATGAGAATCACTCCTAATAACATCCTAAACCAACCATGAGAAAAACCCGTGTTGGATGAGAGGATTTTCTATGAACATCAAATACAACTTTCTAGGTTTGGTTCTTACCTTAAATCCTTTGCACTTGAAGCCACAGCCTTTTCCTTCTTCCTTCTTACAAGATCTCAAACAAATGATTTACACAGCAGTCCCTCTTATCCTCAAAAACCTAGCTTTTCTCCACTCTTCCTTTCTCTCGAAAATGTTTTGCCAAAAATGCCAATGTATCTTAAGACCACATATGGTCTTATTTCACCATTTAAGTGTACTAAGTCACTGTTTGGCTTACACACAAATTCCATTTCTCATTTTCTCCTTTTTGGTGTTCGTTTCACTTTCATTTATCATTTAATTCACTTTAGCATTTAAACATTCTATTAACTGACATGGTCCTCATTTTACGATTCAATTTACTTGTACACTTGGAGGTTTAGGGTTCGATCAATTTCTCTGTTTGCTTGATAATATTTAATCATATGCTCACATATTCATTTCACTTTTCACAATTTATATCGATTCGGAAAAACCTAAGTTTGCTGGCTCAATTCTAATGCCGAATATATAATAAAATTTTACTAAAAATTATAGGGTATTTTTGAGACTTACAATAACACCTAAATTATACCTAGTGAGTTTTATTCGATTTAAGGTATAATGATTAAAATTTGCATTTTTCGGAAATTTAAGTACTAAGAGTAGCATTATTTACTGATGGGCTTAAAGTACATAAGTTAAGAATATTATATGACTCTAAGTAGAAATAATGATGATGGATGAAAATATAAGATGAAATGGAACGACTAATAAGTAAAAGGAGAAATTTAGAGTCAAAATGAGATAAGATGACATGGTCTTCTAAAATGAAGGGAATTCTCATTGCTGGCTTAAGGAAGCTAAACTACGGTTGGAATAGACGATTTTGGTTTGATTCTCTCCTTTATCTTGGGTTCTCCTTGTTCGTAGTGGGAAGGAAGGGAAGAAGAGAAGGAAAAGAAGCATAGTTTTGAAGGTTCAAAGAAAAGCAGGTATGAAACCTATATGTATGGAATAATTGTAGCCAAATCCCCTCTGCATCTATGTTTGGGTTAGGAAAACCTAACTCTAATAAATGTGTTTTTGATTTGGTTTAAGTTCGATTTTAAAGGTTGATTTGTTTTGGCTTTGGTTTGGAAGGAAGATGTCCGGTAAAAATGGGAAAAATATCCATTTGTGTTTTACACTCGGCATCCTTACTTTGGGAAGGTGCTCCTGGCGAAGATCTTCGCCTAGAGCGGCTCCCTAGTCACGAGTTTTTGAACTTTGCTGATCCTTTAGGCGTAGCGATTACCCGCACAAGGCAAACCTCCACTTTGACGTAGCATTTGCCATACAGGCGACCCTAAATCTATTTGTTTTCTCTCTTTCGTTAATTCTACTTAATCATCCATTGGATTGTGAGGATCCTGGCTGAAGTGAATGAAAGGGTCCATTACTACCTACAGATAATGGTTATATGAAAATGCTGTATCACCTCATTTACCTCGCGAAGTAAGGGAGAAAACGAAACGCCGCTTTGTCTCGCTTGATCCACATCGTTAGGCGAGACATTGTTTATTACATATTTGCTAATGTGTTTAAGAACACTATAACAAGTTATGTAATATATATAGTTGTATGCATGTCTAAGATCAAATATTGAATGAAGAGGCACCCTCGTTAGTGTGGCAGCTACATGTTTAGTGCTTGCACTCTGGAATTGAATGCGACGACACTCTGTCGGTGTTATGGAACTCTGTTGTTTTGCTTCTCGACACCTCTATTTGAATCTTATACTTTACGTACCTTCAGGTACACATTGTATTGTGGCCCTCTCGTTTCATTATTTTTGTGATCTATCTGGGTAAACATTTATATATATATGATAAAAATACGAATAATATGATATATAAAATAATTATAAATCACAAGTAATCGAGTTCTATTACATGGTGTACCTCACAGTACCCTCTATCTATAATTTATGTTACTCTACAGGGAGATATGAAAGTGATATATGAATTCTTGAATATGTATCATATGAAATTGAGCTTTGATATTTGTGGTCATATATATAATATATGTTTTCCCATTAAAAATTTATAAATGGTTAGTGGCAGATTGATTGTTTCTATCACAATGTAAGTCTTGAAGAAGAGGGATGCTGTCAGAAGACATTAACGTCGCGGGCAATCTATGATAAGAAGTCCACCATATGCCAAGGTTTTTGAGTTTGTTTGAAATGTCAATGTAATATTTTGTAGTAATAAGTGAATTTGTATATAGTACAAATGCATTGAGACTCAGAACCCTCATATACCAAAGAGACATTTTAAATGCCATTACGGTGGTAGTTTTACAAGTTATATTCGATATTTAAGTTTTATATATTGAAATGGGTCATCAATGTCATAAAATCGAGTTAAAGGTCAGTCGTGTAGGCGCCCTATCATCGACTAATGAGGTTGGGCGTTAACTTATAACAATTGAAAACAAATATTATATGTAATCACATGTGCGATGATCCTCGATTACGATACATATAGCCAATTTATACCAATATCTGTATTATTATTGTCTCATTAGGAGTTCATAACATAAATCTTGTAACATAAGGTGCAGTGAATTTAACACATACTTGAAGCGAGATAGCCTTTACCATTAGAGCAATTACTTTTGTTTTCATATATTCTTTTTCGTATACCTCGCCTCTTGTTCATACTTATACCCCGAGATATAAGTATTTGTCTGCATAAATGTCATTTAACAATGAATGAGAGACCACAACCTGACAATGCAAATCACTGACAATGAGAGAAGATTATAAACCTGTGTTTCATATAGTATACTACCCTTGCATGTG
This sequence comes from Tetrastigma voinierianum, assembly GCA_016808115.1. Taxonomy (NCBI): domain Eukaryota; kingdom Viridiplantae; phylum Streptophyta; class Magnoliopsida; order Vitales; family Vitaceae; genus Tetrastigma; species Tetrastigma voinierianum. Next base: position 194,433 of record JAEQBH010000476.1, on the reverse strand, counting down.
AGGAAGTGCGTAACGCACTATGCGAGTAAGTAACACTACCAGCAAAGAAATTGTTGAAGCACTAAACAAAAAGTCTTAGAAACACTAGCAAGAGTGTCTATTTATTCACTATTCGATCTTAGGAAGACATACAATTATATGTAATACTGAGCTTGTTATATTGTTCTGTAATCCATTCTTGTATTTATATAATACTGTAAATAAGAAAACAGAGTATATACCCAAAACATGGTTTTAGCCGGCGTGAGGTTCAAAGCATTTTACATATAACTTTACATAGTGCGGACCACTGTTTCTTATTTAAGGATCGTTAATTAATTGTTCATGCTTATTGTTCAACTCAATGTAAATCTAATGGCAGGAGTGGTGGTTCCAGAATTAATGAAAGAAAGAAAGAGGCAATAGGACTTTAGGTTACTTTAGCTGAGGGACACTGCCTAGGGGGCCTGAGCAATAAATAAGCCACCGTCGAGCAAGACATAAAGCTGGCAATTTTGGGGCTTGGGTTTCCTAAGCAGCTCTCAAAGTAGCGAACCTCCGCCCGCCCTAGGCGGAGGCTTCGGGTTATCTGAGAAATGACATAGGACATCTAAAGGAGTCGCTTCAGCAATTTCACTTAGTCTTAAAGATGTTACATAAAAATAGTAGCTGTCGAGATGATGAAGGACCAGTGGTTTCAATTTTCATTCAAGTTAAAATGGGCATTTATGACATTTTTAAGAAAAGTTAAAAGCAGAAAGATCTGGAACACATGCGAAAATTCAAAAGAATGCTTTCAGCAGATGTGAACTGGTAGTTACATTTACATGAATAAGTGTAGTGTGATCAGAAACCCTGGGTTGGAGGTGAGATGAGGAGGGGAGGGGCGGAGGAGTGGAGGATGAGAGAAAGGAAGAAACAACGAATAGGGAGGAGAAGAAAAAGCGCAGTTTTAATGATAGGCGCGGCGTTGAGCAAAAATTCTGATCTGTGATTAAGAGCGTGGCATTGCGGATGTAATATCTTGCGACGTGGTATGTATTTAGTTTGGCGTATTTTGATTTTCCACTTATTTTAGTAATTTTTTTAAAAATAAAGTATATTTGTCCAAAACTCCATTTCTTTAGCATTGTACACTTATACCTTGTCGTTTTATTATCAATCTGGTGTCGTTTTGCTCCAAACATTTGGCGGGTCTTTTGCCAGAACTATCCTGTCGTTTCATTAGCAATGTAGTATCGTTTTACCCGAAATTTGGCGGGTGTTTGCTTTAGATAATCGGCTCGTCGTTTCAAATACCAATCCGAGGTCGTTCTGCGCCGAAGCTCGCTCCCATCCTGTGGCTGCAACATTCTTTTGATGGCGATGTTAGGGCTTCGTCAGCCTCAATTCTCCGAGGTAAACCCTACTTGATCTTCTAATGCTGTGTTTGGTTCCCAAGAAACTCTTGGACAGGGAAAGAAAAGCATACATTCAACGGGCCGATAAAACTTTTACTAGTGCTTTGAGAGATCAAAGAGAGAAACACGAGATTTGAGATTTCTTTAGTCTTCATCAATTTTTCTTGGCAACCAAACGATTCAAAAGTGCCTGCTTTTAACACGATGGATGGATGCCCGTGATATCTATAGCGATAGGGGTTTCGTTTGGGTGCATTCTATTTTCAATATGATTGAAATATAAATCATAGATTTGACGCTGGGCCATAGTTCACTTTTTTTTTTCACCATTTAATGTTTTATCAGATGTACCTGTGATTAATGATTTTCAAAATTGAGAATAAATTCCAAGGAAGTTTTCCAAACTCCTCCCTGTCGTTCTGGAATTTTGTGAAATAGACGATTAATTAATTGGTGAAATTTGACTTAAAGATATTCGATACAAAGGTGTGAGTTTGTGAATTGCGGGTGAATATTATGATGGTATTTTCAGGATTTAGCCTGGCTTCCTGCTTGGCTGCAGCGTTCTCCAGCTGATCCTCTCTGTGAGCACACTACGGAACCTCAAACTCCTTCGGAGCAAGTGATGAAGGTTCACATTTTTTTTTCTCTACTTCTCATCTATCAGTGGATATATATGCACACATTTCTTATTTTTATATAAATCTGGCTTTTGTGCTTACACTTAACCAAACAAGAACTGAAGAAAGGAATTGCCCCATAGAGATTTTTGTGGAATGAAGTTTGACCAGAGATCTCCTTCCTTTTGTTCCCATGTTTAGGAGATGGTTGAGCTTTCCTTTTCACTTCAAATAGGTTCGAATATATAAAATTGCATGTTTTCTGTATTCTCACATATTACCTGACAGAATCAGACTCAGGATTATCTTCATGGGAACGTCCCTGAAGGAGAAGACGGAAATTTGTTATTGAGGGGAGAAGATAGATATAACAGTTGTCATTTATTCTTATCTGTAGAAGACAACTCAGCAATGACCTCCCCCCCAATTTCTGCAAATGTAAGTTCTTAAATATATTTTGAAGTTTTCATTTATTTTCTCTGTTTCATTTGAGTGCAGCTATTTAGAAATTTATATATTTTTTACCTTGTTTAATCAGAACCTGACCTACATGTATGTTTCTTGATTCAAAGGTGCTGAATTTTTGTCTGCATCTGTCGGCAGAAAGTAATTCACAGAGCACACCAAGTTCATTTGTAGATATCTCCCAAGAAGTCAGACATGAATTAAGGAATGTTATATTATCTCGACAAGTTGAAACTTTGACTACACCAGGAGAGAAGCCCAGTCAATCCAAGATGGAATGTACTGCTGGAGTAGTAAGGTTGCTGCCTCTAACATCCAGCCCTACAACAGTGGAGAATGCCAACCCTCAATCTGTCACCAATAGTAAGGATAGCAAGAGAACGAATGAAGAAAAACCCAGTATCAGGTGCCTTGAAGTTGCTGAAGTACATGATGCAGTCGAACTCTCTATTGCAGCATCTGAAGCATTGGTTATTCATGAATTGCTAAAGAGTGAGTCTCCTTCAGAATCTGTCCCTGCAGCGGCTGTACTTGAGGTTGCCCTTCGGGTTAAGCAAGCACGGTTGGAAGCATTGGAAGATTCTGTCCATCACAAAACTGTGGAAATTGAGGATGTTGATTTTCTGTCAGATTTGTCTGACTCCACTATGATAAATGCATTTGTAGATGTTGGGTTATTTGATCTTGGCTCTCATGATCAGTATTCAGGTGGTTCAATCATCTCTCGAGTTGAAGACACTCCAATTTCAGAAAAATGCTGTTGTTTTGATGATAAATCTAAACATGTGGATCCTGGGGCTCAGAATGTTGACTCTGATGATATTTTGATACAAAAGCAGTCAGAAGAAATTTTGGATATTGATGTCGGACCAAGGAACTTACCAGTAGAATATCTTTATTCTGAGGGGCAAGCTAATCCTTCTGATGATCCAGCTTTTGATTTAAATGGCCCATGTTTTGTAAGTCCCATCAATCCAATATTGTGCCAATCAATCCAGGATAATTCAAATGTTAAGGATTTGATCAAATGGGGAAGGTAACTTTCGTTTTATTATCTGAATTTATTGGGGGTGTAAACCTTAATTCTGTATGCATGGGAGTTATTATCTAGCCACTCTATTATAAGATAAGTGATGCAAGTTTGTTTTTTAGGAAGTTGGATTTTCCAAGGTGGGTATGACTTCATTTAAGCCTCAAGTTGATGTACACTCTCCTCCTCTGGATTGGGATCCATTAAATGAGGGTGAGATTCTTCTTTCTGTTTCTAGTACTTTTTTGTTCATTTGAAGGATGATTAGTTGCACAATTTCTGCTGTTTGGGAGGACAGTTATGCATGCTTATGTTTGTCTGCACTTTTTTCTCTGTAGAGGGAGAAGGTATTCATTTGGTTCCAGACAGATTCAGAAGTCGTTGGTTTGGAGGTTGGACAGGAAAGGTATGTGATGAATTTCATCATAGCTGGCTGCTTTCTACCACCTCTTACCCTCACCATGGCTCTTAGTGGGCAAATGGGTTTCAACCATGAGACCATGAATTGGTTACTGTGAATATATATTTTTAATTAATTACAGTTTCTAAGATTTCCTAAGATTTCTGCTGTACTTTTTCTTTTTGCTACTTTATCAACCAACATATGAAATGCCTCTTCTACTCTTATGTGAATTTAGTTTTTTTTGATGGCTTCACCTTTTCCAACTTTGAGTTTTACATTCCTAGAATTCCTGCTTTCACTTTTTAAGATACCATCACTTCTGTGCAAATTATCAGAAGTGGAGATGTTGCAAAATTTAGTTAAACAAACTTAATGAGTATTACTATTGTTGGGTCTTTTTGCGGGTCTTTCTGCACAATTGCATGTGTGTTTAATAAAAATCTAAAGCATGCTAACACTGAATCCATTTCCAAAAATGTTCATGTCAAAATGGTCTTTTGCTGATGATTTCTGTATTGTGTTTACATTACAATCCTATTTCAAAAAGATAGTTTTACCTTACAACCATTCACGTTGCATTGTCTTTTTGAATGATGATTTCAGTACAAATTTATAAACTGTGCTTTTACTAAAATCCCATTTGAAAAAAGACAATTTCTGTTTCTAAAATTGGTTTTTGAAAAGGAGAATTTAATGGTATTGTATTTTTGTAAATATTTTATACAATGCCGCATTAATTTTTCAAATAAGATTATTAAATAAAAATCCAACTATTTAGATTTTTTTTTTATTTAAATAATTCTACTATTCAGGTATGCATTCATTAACTTCATCTGTTTCTGTATTCATGAAACAGTCTAACCCTAAAACCATCCCAAAGCCTTTTGTTGGTGAAACAAGTTTTTTATCAGAATCTGCAGACATAGCCCAAGATGAGAACTCTTTCATGCTGAAAAATGATACAAGCTCCAAGTTAGCTTCACAGTCCAGCATACATTTTGAAGGTTTATGTGACAAGGCTAATGAAGAGATACTATTTTCTCAAGTGAAATCTTCTAGTTTATTCTTGGAAGATCCTCTTTGTTCTGTTGTTCCATGCAGTATTTCTATAGAAAATGATGGTTCATCTATAGATCAGAATCATCATGATAAAGAAGTTTATGCTGAAAACAGTTCCATTCCTACATTAGAAGTAGGGAAGGGGGATATGATGCAAGGGGCTTCAGGCCTAAATGTTAAATCGTTTCATGCGGAACAGAAAGATGTACCCCTCATTGATGGAGAAGGTTCTGGAGACACCACTAGAAGGTGGTTAACCTCACTTAAGTCATACAGTAGACTCATATCTAGCCACAGGTGCCTTTTCAAAGAGGATAAACCTCCACTGCAACCGTTCATTCCCAGTAGACTGCAATTGGAAATTGCAATTCTCTAGGCAAAAAGAAGACCATTTCAGATCTTCTGGTAAAAATGATTCCCCAGGAATCCTACCTTGTGCTTCTGGTAAAAGCGATTCCACAGAACTCCTGCCTTTCACTTCCATGTCAAAGTCCACTATCAGGAGAGATTATGGAGATAATCATGATACTTCTGTTATCGGGGTTCCAGTCACTTCATTAAGAAATGAAAAAAGAAATTGTGATGAGCCTACAAATACTGGGCCTTTGCTTCAGGTTCATATGCCAAAAGAAAGGAATTCACCTCTTTTTTTAAACCAAAGGATGTGCCACCAGCTTCAGGCCTCTGAACATTTTACAAGTGATTTCAGTGGGGAAGAAAATTCAAAAGGTACTGTAGTACCAGATACAATTGTTGGGGTTCAGCAGAGCAAAAAACCTGAAATGCCAGAACCTGGATTTGACGATGCCCATGACAATCGAGTTCAAACAAGAAAGAGGGTTCGTTTCTCAGAAGCGGATATCCTGCATTCTCAGAATAAGAAACTCCACAATGTACAAACTGCTCATAGTATTCGTAAGGCTTGAATCCTGTGATATTGTAATTGACATTCTAATTTTAATACCTCCTAAAATATTTCTATATAATGTCTTTTATTGTTAAAATCTGTGTAGAATCACTTGCCAGAGGTTTTAAAAGGTCAAAAAGTTCGAATCCTGGCTTAGACTCTAGAACTCACAAATTGAAGTGGCATTTGACAAATTGCTGCATCAATGAGAAATTGATATTTCAAGGTATGGAGTTCTTGCTCACTGGATTTTCCAGTCGCAAGGAAAAAGAAATTGAAGGATTAATAAGGAAATCTGGTGGTATCATTCTCCCTGATATTCCCTCACCTGCAAATTCAAGGAGAAAGAGAAGCTCAAACACTAATCAAAAGAAGCTTCCTATTGTTCTATGTTCAAAGAAGGTTAGTTCCTAGAGGCTATTCATGTTTCATCTTCTTTATCTTTATTGGCCTCCCTGTTGTTCTAGTGAATAATGAATATGAGAACCTTTTCTTTTTCTTATATATTATTTATCTTATTATTGTTGTTGTTTTGAGGTGGATAGAGGGTTTGGATTACTGTTTAATAATTTTTTACTTTCATTTATGGTAAAAAAGACATCAATATTAGTTCCATGATTGTGCCCCTAAAGTTTCATCTTGTGTGTCTATAGAAGGCACACAAAATTATTATTATGTGTCCCTAAAGACATCAATACATCTTGTGCCCATAAAGACATCAATATTAGTTCCATGATTGTGCCCCTAAAGTTTCATCTTGTGTGTCTATAGAAGGCACCTGGTGTATTATTATGTGTCCCTAAAGGCATGATACATCTTGGCCTTTCATGCAGAGACATCAATAGACATCTTGTGTCTAGTGAATAATAATTTTTTGATTACATTTATGGTCGTCATCATCATCCTTCAAAACATCAATATCTTCAATGTTTTAAAAATCGGACCGGTTATTAAAATTTAAAATATTTTTAAATAAAAAATATATATAACTAAATATTAATAATATATGTTTCAATATACTACATATAAATATATTAACTCTTTAGAATTTTAATAAATAAAATATGAATAATATTTAAATATGAAAATATACTAAATTTAAAAAAAATCAAATTTTATTATGTAATGCAAATAATATTATATAATACATATTACATAGGTTAATTACATTTTAATATACAACATTTGAAGGAGTATAGAGGTGCAGTCTTGTTTTCTTGAACTCGTGGTTTAAAAGTCATTTCAATAATAGTAAAATATTGATCCCACCAATAAACCAAATGGGTTTAGAGGATAGTGTTTGATCCCCCTTCTTCATGAGACCTTTCAGCAGTTTCCTTAGTTGGAGAGAATCAGTGTTTTGAATCTCGATCAATGAAGACTCTTGGGAATGAAAAAGACAGGCTCTTTTGGAAAGGAGACTCTGATGGGTGCTACACTTTCAAGGCTAACGTCAATTTGTTGGAAGGAGTGATGGATAGAAAAACCCATTACACACTGATATGGAATTCTTTGGTGCCTCCGAAGGTCAGTTTTTTTGCATGGGAAGTTTGGTGGGGTAAGATTCCCATTCAGAGCATTAAAAGGAGGGCTTTCTAGATAACATTAAATGCCCTGCAAATGAGACTAGCTGAAGAGAATATGGACCATTTGTTGCTTCATTGTCCTTCGATCTGGGATTTATGGGAGGGTTATATCCATATCCTGGGTGTAGCTTGGGCTTCCCCTCGTACCCTAAAGGATCTTATGGAGGAGTAGTCTTTTTTTCCTATTAGTAAGAAGAAAAAAAAGTTTGGAATGCAGCTCCTCTTTGTGAAATTTATGAAGGAGAGGCCGTGTTGTCCACGAAGATCTGCCTTTACTCCTATAGTAGGCTTAAAATTCTTTTTGTCAAGCGCTCTTTCTTCTTGAGCTGGTATTTTAGATTGTCTGAGGAGGATACTTTTGTAAGAATTTTTTGTGGTTCTCTCAGCTTGTGGGAGTGTTAAGTTTTGCTGCATATTTTTTGTTCAGGCTGGACAGTTTGTTTCTATAACAGGTCTTACTTCTAGTTCCTTCTTTTTTGTTGTTCATAATATACTCTCTTTATCGACATAAAAAATGATATTAGACCTCTTCCTTTCTAATAAATAACAATAAATAAATAAAGTTTGGTCAGTAATATCTACGGGGAGAATTATCCTAGTGCTTCTTATCATGACTTCCTAACATGTGGTATATTGTTGGAGATAGATCCAAGTTTAGATTTTGGTCAGACCTTTGGTTTGCAGATTGCCCCTTAAAATCGTCATTGCATTGCTTAAAAAACTTCCAAGGTTGGAAGAATATTACACACTCTGACCTTTTTGTTGCATATGTTTCATCTTCTTGGAAATTTGATCTTCTCAAAAATCTTAACAATAAGGAATATGAAGTACTTGTCTCTCTTCCTTTTGACAGAGGGCTTATTTATCACATTTGAGCAGACTAAAACTTTAATTTGATTGTTTGTCATTGCATGGTTTGTTTGAAAAGCTTAAATTTGATGGATGCTTCATTGCAGAGTTTCTATTAATGATGATGCAATATTTAAGAAGTTTATTTTCTGTGGAACAGACTTGTATTCCTAGTTACCTGTTTTATTTGAAAGACTTCCTCAAAGTTTTAAATAAATAATTCTTTAAAATCTTTTAAATATGTAATGATATAGATCTGGAAACGTTTTTCTAAATTTGGTTCACTTTTGGTTTATGTTGTATGTGTACAAGGGGGGGAGGGGGAGATTGCATATTCTTAGATGGTTTTTGTGCTCATATTTTGAGGGAAAGGAGTCCAAACTTGTGTACTTTTCAGTTAGAGGCGAAGTACTTGAAGGATTCAAGGAAAGTTTTGATGCTGCAATTCAGGAGTCTGATCTTTTTAGCTCAAATCATTAGCAGATCGCATACATGAATGAATGGGCAAAGTGCAAGAGTAGTTGACGTGGAGACATGGGGTTGACTGAGTAACATGTTCATGATAAATCTTTGTTACTCTAGTAGATTTTTTGGGGCTTTGTATAGCCTCTTGATTTCATGTCATATGTGGACTTTCATTTATATCTGGTGTTGTGTCATTTGTTTATTTATTTTTGGCATTGTCATCAATGGCAATATCTCAAAATAGTTAGTGGAAGTGGTAATTTGAAATCTGATAAACTTCTCATGTTTGAGTGAATGCTTTCTCCATGCTTACCCTTTAATTAGTCGCTTGTTGGTGAGAGTGTTATCTCAATTTCTATTGTAGACATTTTCTTCGTCTTTTGTCTAGTCCTGCATAATTATTTTTCAAGGATTTCTTATCCTATGTTTTTCTATACAAATTTTCACTTTTATACGATGTATCAAAACCACAAATTTTTTATTGGAAACATGACACTTTAAACTTCAAGTCTTGGAACTTCACTTTCACTGTTTAATAACTCTGCTTTAGCATTGGGCCAACTGTTTATAATATCAGATTTCATAACATTGATGTCTACATATTTCATTTTTAATTCTAAAATCGTTTTTCCTCATTCTAGAGTTGAGCACCTAAAACATGTGACTGGCTTACTTTTGTTTTGACTTGGCTGTTCCCCACATTTGGCTAATGCAGATGCAACACTTTTGGCATTTCAAGCGACAAGCTGAGTCATATAAACATGTTTTATTTTGTTACAGTCAACTCTTTGCTAGGTAATTTTGATTTCTGATCTAGGATGGAATCTTTCATTCTTGTTCCAGCTTCAAACCACCAAATTCTTATATGGATGTGCAGTTAACGCCTTCATGCTTAAAGTTGATTGGCTTAGTAGCTCAGTTGCAGCAGGCTCTGTATTGCCACCTGGGAAGTAAGTTGTAGGCTTGTAGCCATGCTGGACTTAATTTCTTATCATTCTTGCAGCAACAATTTATTGCAGCCTTTATTTTGCTTCTCATGTTAATATCTGCAGTTCATTGATTAAAAAAGAACTCAAAGTTTACTCTTTTTGTTACTAGATTTTAATTTTTATTCTGAATATGTTCCTTGCTGAAGATGATGCAGACTTGAAACTGAACTAATGGATATGTAAGATCACAAATAATGGATCATCATCTTGAAGCTTATGTTTTGAGTGCACTTAGTAAACCTTTTTTGGAAAATTTAATGTTTTTAGTGAGGCTAGTTACAGCTGCTCACGACATGAAAAGAAGCAGTATACGGGTATTTTGATAACTGATTCTGCCAGAAATAAATGTTTAGGGTGTCAGGTGTATCAACTATAAGTATTAGTCTATGTTTTATTTTTTCTTACCAGATAAATTACCATTAAACTGTTGCCTTCTTTTTTGGGATGTTTTCTTCGGATGGTTAACCATGAGTTTGGTGATTGGATGGTTAACCATTAGGTTGCTAGATAGTTAAAGTAGAGGAAGCATATGATAAAAATTCTTAATTGACAGTTTCAAGTAAGAAAGAAACACCAACAAAATGCATTTACTTCATCTAGGAGTGTTCAAAGGAGCATAATCTTTAACAGGATAGTGGTGAGGCCATGCCAGATCTGGCATATATTGTCCTTAAATAATGCTTTCCTGCATGTATAGACTGTTTGAGTGATTTATCATGTGGACCTTATGGGTTGGACTAACAACTGGAAAACCTGGCTGGCCAGCCCTAGGGAAATAATGACACTTCTATTGTTATCCCTAAGAATCTTGATCTCAGTTCAGGAGCAGGTATAAATCTAATTTATTGCTAAAAATGGATCAAGTGTTTCATCCTGCTAGTTTGAATCTTGGTATATCGAGTGTTGATAGATGAGATTCCTTTGTATATTTCTTTTCTTTATTTACTTTTGGATGACGCATTTGTATTTTAGTAAAATAACATTAATTAATGTTTATCCAAGGCAAAAGTTTGCCTTGTTACTGTTGTTTGTTAGATGGGCCTCATGCATCCATACATTTCTTATGTTCTGTGTTTCTAATCTATATTTTCTTCAGGTACATGATTCTGTCAAATGAAGGTGATAGAAGACATACCAGAATTGGAAAGTCAATCCATTCTGAGAATCGTAAATATATCTTTGAGAAACTAGGAATAATGCTCCACGGGAAGCACAATTTCTGCACCAAATTTGCAAAAATTTGTAAGGTAAGTATTGTTTCTGTTAGGGCTTGAATCCAACTTGGCTTGATACATGTTGCTGGTCTATTACCTAACTGTTTAAGCTTTTGGATGAAATTGGTAGTTTAATAGAATGCTATACATTCTATTTGTTAGGAAGTTCAAGACAGCATATGGTTCCTCATTAGTTTTTTTTTTCTTTTTTATTTTCTAGGACAAAAACTTCTGTGTCCATCTCTTTTGTTTATAGAACTCAACAAAATGAAAGTTTTCTTTTTGTTAACTTATCCAAATTCTTATATGAGAAATTTAATTATATACATAAGAATGGCTGTATGCTTTACATGTTTTGCTTGTTGTACAAAAGGCGTTGCGCCTTTTGTGATTTGCTAATTTGACCTATTTTATCTGTTTTATGGCTTGTCTCCTTTGCGAAATAGTTAGGGTGGCACCTATAGGAGACTCCATGATCATGATAGACATGTTAAATACTAATTACATTTATTTTTACTTGGTTGCAAAGGTATTTTACATTTCATATTTATTTCCATTATCACTATTAATGTTATTCGGGGAACACGAGTTTTTTCTACTGGTTAAAATGATTAGGCATGTGAAACATTTTGATCAAGACAAGAAAGGAACTCTTTATAGAGAAAATCATACAACTTCCGCTGAGGAAGATCACAAAAATCTTAGACCAAACATAAAAAATGTAGTTACACTTCATGGGAGTAAAAAATTTTCACAAAAATAGTCCTGCCAATTAATTGGCTAAGCAAGCAATCTAACAAAAAGAACATCCGAATTGCATAACATTATTGAATATTTGGAAAAACCAACATCAAATCTTTATAACCCCTGTGTTTCTTGGTTACCTATGAAATGGCATCCACAGAATCTCTCCCTCTACCATAAGATTGGAAAGGCCAAACTTTAGCTTGCGCGAGACCCTCCAACACAGCTAGAATCTCAGACCCAGTAGCAAAAAACCTTCGCCTGTAGGTTTTGAGCGAGTCTTTATCACTCTCTGCCAATTCCAAATTGCCCTTGGATACCCAAATAACTTTCATATCTGCCTTTTTGTTTACTTCTTTGTGTTTATTGTTTCCTATCCTTCCCATTGCAGATATCTTTATTTTAGCTTCTGTCCATGATTCTCTTGACGTTCTTAGAATGCATCTGGAGGGAGTCCATGTATTGTTGGATTTTTTTTTTCAAAGTTAAGAGAGGAGGTAGAAATTAAGAGGGTCGTTGTTTTGACACCTGATAGAATACATAAGTAAAAATCTTTGTGTAAGTTCTTCTTAGATGATATTTATTTTAGTTTTGCTAAAAAAGGAACACTAGGTCCTCACAAAGAATTTGTGCATAATCCAGTTTTACAATTTTAGGTGAGTTTTTCCCATCAGAAATGCACAGTTAAGGTTTTTATCAAAATCATTGATCCTCGCTGTCGATGTTGAAGCATCTACAGCTACAGAGAACATGATGACTAAAGCTTAAATGAGCTTCATACATTGTTGACCTATTATCTAAGAGATTAAACTTTTAAGAAGTTTGGCAGCTTGCTTGGTGTCAGGTCATTGTTTAATGGGAGGTTGAGTTTGAACCTCGCCACAATTATTCTCTTATTGAGCCCATGTTTATGCCCAAGCTTGATATATATTGTTGGCCCTCCAAATTTATATGTAAGTTGACGACATAACAAAAATCGTGAAGAAAAGGTGAATTCAACACAGCAGAGTTGTACTGCCCTATTTCACAAATCCATCACTTTAAAGATGGTTAAGCTTCAAAAGATCTCCAAGAAGGATCTTTTCCATTTTGTTTTGACTTGTTTAACGATGAAGAAAAGTCATGGTTACCAAAATAAGATTCATGGAAGTTAACACTACTTAGCATAATTGGTTATGCAGTTGTAGAAGCTTGGACACCACTTGTACTAGAAACTAGATAAAAAACATGATATTTATATGGTTAGACAGACTGCCCCTCCCTCTGTGTATGAGATGAAGATTCCATTAATAAACAAATTATAAGCTTGGACACCACTCGTAGTACAAACTAGATAAGAAATATGACATTTATGTGGTTAGACAGACCATGCCTACCTCGAGTATGAGATGAGGATTCCACCATAAAAAGTTGAGGATATAGATTTTGAGCCCTGTGCCTTGTATCTACACTCAAACAAAGTTGCGAACTATCCCATACTGTGCAGGAGTCATGAAACAAACCTATATTCCAGTGCTTTATTTGATTCTAGAAACAAACTTCTATCTCTAATGCTTTACAGGTGTTTCCCTCTCTTTATAACATCCCCATTTTGTTTCATCTCGAGTCTCAGAATAGAATTAGGGATTTTAACATAATAAATATAATATCATTCATTAGAGACCAACTTCCCCACTAAAAACACAAAAGAAAAATATGCTAAAAGAAAAGAAAAAGAAAGAGTGTCTGATCATATAAGAGCATAATATCCCTTTTACAAGGAACAGTAATGAAAAGGAATCGTAATAAAATAGAAGCTAGATTAAAATAGGAATTTTATTAACTTTTTCCCAGTAAGGAAAACCTTTAGAAATTGTGATTGCCATACAACATGAATTTACTAACTGCAAGCAACCGTTCTTTTGGATTATAATAGCTAAGCAAAAATTAATGGGTGTTAATGTAAGCACAAGTTTCTAATGAGAAGTTCTCAAAGCAATATGATTTTATATGATTTAGGAAGGCATTAGGAGGCCTTATTCTATTTTTCTTCTCTCTTAATTTTCCTTTTTCACCTTTTTGCTTCACTTTATATGTTTCTTGTAAGTTGCACCCCATTTATTTGGCATTGTCTATTTTATCATCTTTTATTTTCCAATCCAAAAAGGGGTGAAGAAAAAAAAAGAAGATAATAGAAGTACAAGTGGTGAGGCTGCAATTCAAACTTGTGTCATGTTGATGTTTTCTTTCTTAAAAAGGGAGCAGTTTTGCAAATGTTCAATTGCATGGAATGGGATAAAAATATGTGAAAATATAAGTGATACTAATAAATAAAGCAAATTACTGCATAATTTATCCTGGTTGGTTGCTAGTTGATGTCACTATTCTTTTTTATGATGATAGTCTGATCTTTCGGGTTTCCTTTTATGTTGGTATGAAAGCATGGAGGAGGCCAAGTGTGTAAGACCCTTCAAAGCTTGGTCCAAAGTCTCGACGCTGAAAGCATTTCTGTGGGAGTTATAATTGCTGAGGATGAGAGTAGGGTATCACGACATTTACGAGTTTGTGCCTCTGAGAGGAAAATACCCATGATGGTTAGTACTTGTAATAATCATTTTGGAATCAAATTGATTATAAATGTACTACTTATAAAAAAAAAACATTTATCTGTACATAAATATAAAAGATGATCATGCCGGCTGATTTTCTCTTCAATTTTTAATCGTATGTCATCTTTTCCAATTTGAATACTGATGCAGTTTGAATAGCTGATCATAGACAGCTACCAGGAAAGCTTCCGTCATGAGCACAACAATTTCCTCCTCCTCTTTGACCTGACTTCAAGATTCAGAGCCAAGACTCCACAGAATTGGGGCTAGAGATATGAAATTTACTTCCTTCATATCTTGCTTCCAGGTTTGTCCATTCACAGTCTAATTGTTTACCATTTCCTAGTTGCCTTTCCTTTGAAAGTGATAAACTGAAAGAACTTCTTAACCTGTTTGTTTTTGTGGTGTGGATACAGGTAACTGATTCAGAACAGAACATTGTCAAAGAGTCTGACATGCTAGTTCAGATTTTTTCACTTCCACTTGGTAAAAAATATTATCTAATGATTGAGTAAATCATTATTTGTAAAGAGCATGTGAGATGCTTTCATTTTTGAAGCAAGAAACATGTTTCAAGATTATATTTGACAAAGAAAATATTGAGTGGTGCACATTCATAGTTATAGGTTATGAGTTATGATGTTTTAAAGCAAAAATAACTAGTGCACAAAATTGGATAAAAGAAGAAAAAAAAGGAAAACCAGTTTAAGCCAGCCCTTTGGTTTTAAAAATGATTGAGAACAGAAAATATGTAACTAACCTTAGGAAATGGGTTATCTTTCCTTGCATGCAAGTCATAAAAGATGATGTTGAAATATTGGAAAGGAAACCTTTGACTGACACCTCAAGCATGTCGTAATTGGTTATAAACTGAATCCATATTACATCTGTCCCCAAACATTTGTGTCAATTTATTAGATATTAATGTTTTGTGGGACGTAGCCAGACAATATCATTTTCTTATTTTCCCAGTAGGCACCAAATCTTGACCAACTTCCTCTACATCTCGAATGCTTCTTATCCAATTTTTTCCTTTGTCCTTTGGTGTTTGGTCCCTCAATATGAAAGTATATATTTATATCCAGCTGCATCTTAAAGATATACCTTTAGTCATCAACCGACACTAACTAGCTTTCAATGCTCTTCAATTATCATAAAGATATGATCCTTCCATTTATTTATTGCTTGACTTGTTATTAATATGCAGTTGCTCTCCACAGCGAGATGCATCCACACCTCGATGGAGATCAAGACAGAAGCATTGCCAAACTCCTTATTCACAGTTATTGAAGAGTTAAGCAATGAGTGCAGAGAACTGTTCCAACCTCCGTGAGATAAAACTAGACGCACACATCTGCAACACGCCTGGCTGCGGCTTTGGTTCAGACCTATAATAGTTCAGAGCATCATTTCCTTTCAAAGACCCTTCCAAGCACAAGACACAGATAATAGATATCATACTTAGCAGTATCCCAAATTAGGTACCACTTGGCTCAAGGCTCTAACATTTTCCATCATCAATTGAAATCAATATTGTCTGCTCAACCAGTCCCCATTGCTCGCAACCAACCAACCATCATGATCTTGTGCCCTTCTTGGAGGTTGACTTCTATTACATGAAAAAGGAATGTCCTAATCTGAAACACTTTCCTTGCCCAAGAATTTTTGCAACCCATACACCATGCATATTCATTGCTGCCAGAATCCATTAAGGATGATCATTCCTCCAAGTGTCTGGATTGTGTATATGTGTCGAAATCCATTGGACAGGTCCACCTCATTATGGCATTTTATCAACACCATTCCTTCTCAGCCTTTCAAGTCAATTGCACTAGAGCATGGGTTGGAGATGTTTTGTAGGGACAGAAGAATAGGGGCCCTTCTGGAACCATGTACTGCAGTACTGGAAAATGAGCATAGAGAGACCAGAGAAGGTGCTGTTTCTGAAATATAAAGATTTGAAGCAGGATATCGTCACCCAATTGAAAAGGATAGCAGACTTCTTTGGTGTACCTTTTTCTGAGGAAGAGAAACAAGGGCTGATCGAGGAAATATCAAAGTTGTGTAGTTTTCAAAGTCTTAAAAATTTAGAGGTGAACTATTCTTGAAAGCGCCCCCCGGCATCATCATGGCATTTCAAAATTCTGCCTTTTTTGCAGGAAAGGATAGCTGGGAGATTGGGCCAATCATGTCAGCTCATCCATGGATGCTTGGATAACAACTATCATGGAAGAAAAACTCAGAGGCTCTGGTTTGTCCTTCAACATCACTTACATTAATACTCAAAATGAGGACAGTTAATGGCAGTTGCATAGTACCCCCAAAGTTTTATGTCTTGCATCTCCCCAAATATCTATCTATCTATCTATCTATCAGTTCTATTTCAGTTCCTCTGTATTATGCACTCTTGTTCTAGGCTTTAATGTACTGGTTGCGTTACACTTTGACAGTCAGCATTTGTTCTCTTGAAGTTGTTTGTTTCTGTGTATGAAAATGAAGATATATAATAAGATTTTAGCATATATATTGTTTCAAGAATAAAAGAAAAGAAAGGGAAAACAAGTTTAAGGCAGCCATTTGTTTCACAAATTCTAGAGAACAGAAAATATGGAGCTAGCCTAAATCATAAAAAAAAGGAAAACTTGAACTTACACCCCAATCATGCCCTAATCAGTTGAGAACTGCACCCATACAATACATTTCTCTGCAAACAATTGTATCCATTATAAATCATTAATTGTTTCATGGGATCAGCCCATCACTATCATTTTTAATTCGTCTACCAAATCTTCACCCACTTCCTTTATATCGAGGGACCAGGAGCGGATCCAGACACGGCTTACAATAAATCACTATCTCAAATGTAAATATATAAAAGGGGGAATTATGTTTAAATGAGATGAAACACGTATCGGAAAATAGAAACACACTTTTTAAAATAATTTGTAATAAAGCTATCAAAATTATGGAAACATATGGTGGAACAGTAATCTAGCATTTATATTATTATTATAAATATAAATGATAATATAAATGCTAGATTAGAAATATAAATATAATGATAAAATATAAATAATATTAACAAATTTCTCACTGTTCAAAAAAATAGAATAACAAAATTCAAAGAGATTAGAAAAAATAATATTATTTTATTTTAAAAATAATATAAAAATAAATTATTCAAGAATCTCGAGATGATATGCTCAGGGTTTATGATTTAGAACAATTTGATCTGGAGATATTGGTTTAGTGATGAATAATGAAGTTATCTTTGAGAAAATGTTTGTTATAACATAAACATGATGGATCCTAGTGAAAACAAAAGATAGAATAATTTAAAGATTGAATCCACAAAAACAGTATAAATCTAACAGAAAAATCATGTTATCATATGGAAGGGTATGTGATTGTGAAAGATTTGATGTAGGACGACTAGGTACTACTTAATAAAAGCTTTCTTAGAATCTTTATAGGATGATTAAATCAAAATTGACATAAAATATAAATCGGGCAAAAAAGTAAATGAATAGTAAAAGAATATTGAATAGTATTTACAAAAGTTAAAAAGTTTGATAAAAGATACAAATTAAAAAGTTTTACTAAACGTGTTTGAAGAAAATTTGAAAAACTATGACAGGTAAAACAGTAATCATGATAGAGAAATCCAACCTAAAATTGATACTTGTAATAGTAAGTTAGTCAAATAAATAATTCTAAATCAAATAAAGACTTTATGTCTAAAACATAATGAAAATCCTAAAACAGGATATAACACAAGAATTTTTGTATTAAGGTTTTATAAATCATGAAAATAATAGGAGAAAAATATGATTATGATCTAAATGACATAGTGTTAACATAATCTTTAACTTATTACAAATTAGAATTCTTAACAAATGATTGAATATTAAAAACATTGTATATTTCTAAGCTTCAAATATCTTTACAAGAATCAATGACAATTATACAACTAAATATCTCTCAAGAAATGAAAGAAGAAATATTAATAAAAGCTAAGATAGTTTTATAACTTTAGATTTAAATAATAATATTGATAATAATATTCAAGAAGCCTATAATCAAGAAAAAGATCACAGTGAAATATTTTATAATGTAATCTAAATAGATAGAAAATCAATAAAGATATTAAAATGGTAAATGACAATAAAAACGTTTGTACAAAAAGCAATAGACAAATATTTAGAAAAAATACAAAATTTATGTAAAGACTTTACTAATAGTAAAATGGAAAGAATAAAAAACACAATATATAAAATGGTTATGAAATGTTTAGAGAGTAGTTTATCTTTATTTATAAAAGCTAGCCCAGAAAAATATATAGAACTTACAGATATAATAATACTTGATATAGTAGAAAATTACAATAAATATTTACCCTTTAGGGTTAATTTAAATCCAGAAAAAACAAGAAAAGTAATAGAAAAAATTAAACTTAGTAGAAATGGAGAAACATCTAATAATAATTAAAAATCTAAAGCAAATATAAATAAGAAATTTATATCCAAAAGATAAAATAAAAATAAAAGAATATGGATTATATAAAGATTGGAAAAATTTATAAGAAAGTGTAGCAAGCTGCATCAATGGGGTCCTTTGTGACAGTCGGCTTCTTGAGGAATACTCGTGGATATCGGGTAACACAGGCACCGCTCACGAAAATCGGATGATGCCAGCACATGCAGGGGGCTGCAAGTACGAGGCACATTAATGATTGCTGGCACGACCACAGGGTCACAATGTGCGATATAAAAATGGCCACTTGGGCCTATGCATCAATACTCACAAAATTACATCAACTATATACCAATAGTTCAAGAGTTTTTACATTACTCTTAACCAAAACAAACATCAAAATTAACAATTTTAATACATGTTCTACAAAACGAATACCAAAGCCACAATCCGGCTTTCTTCTAAAACTTTCTGGTCTCTAGTGGCCTTGAATCCTCTATCTGACCTATGCAAATAATGGTCCCTCGCCCGATTGTGAGCAATGCCCAGTAGTTGTAATCTCCTACATGAGTTACTCCTGCCTAAGTGCACATGCGATGATTGATATAAGCAGCGATTCGAGCAAATGCATGATCCTGCTTGGATATGCATACTGATCTCGTGTCTGGTCCTCACCAGGCTCACTCACATGTGCCTAAACGAATCTTTGAGAAAAACATCGTTTCATTTCTTTCATGCCATGCATTCACACATAATTTTTCTAGGTTGCCCCGATGCATATGAAATACATTATGTCATTTCCAAATCAC
The DNA here is from genome assembly GCA_016808115.1 of Tetrastigma voinierianum. NCBI lineage: Eukaryota > Viridiplantae > Streptophyta > Magnoliopsida > Vitales > Vitaceae > Tetrastigma > Tetrastigma voinierianum. Next base: position 174,853 of record JAEQBH010000476.1, on the reverse strand, counting down.
ACATGCCAATATATCAATTTTGCATATATTAACAAAATTTTACCACGTACCACATGTTGTTGTCGCTAAATAACACTGAAATTTCTCTCGAAATTTGTCAATAAATCAGTTTTAATTAAAAGGCTCTTTACAATTATATTTTATAATTAACTTCGTATTAACACATTAAAATTCCATGCATTGTAACATTTATTTCACACAATTCAAGCCAATTCGACAACATGTTAATATATAAAATTTGTATATACTAACATAATTAACTCACATAAATCATGTTAATTCAATTTGCAGCCAATAACACAAAGTTAGCTCACATGGGCCTAGTGTAATGTAATTCATTTTGAATCCTAAAACACCTGAAAATCACAGCAATTCATGCAAGCAGGTGAAACCCTAGGGTTGTAGCCTTTTCGCTGTAACAAGGATCTTCTCACTCGGTTCAAGTATTTTGGGAGGCGAAAGCACGGCTAAAATTCAAGCCTCAGAATATCCCTAACCATTCACATGACTCTTAGCCAAATAATAACACAAGTAGGAGAAGACCCTTACCTCTTGGAGTTGTCGGAACTCTACCAAATCGGTGTCCACTCATATCCCTCGTCGCGTAGAACAACTTTATTTCTTGGCCGACGAGCAAGCCAGATTAAGAACTCAGGGAAATCTAGAGAGAAGTGCCTTTGCTCTACCTGCAAGCGAAACCATTTCATACCTGTTTTGTGCTTCAAATTGGAGGAGAAAACTATTCATCTTTTGTCTTATACTCATTTAAACATTTCCATTAATTCCCATCTTGTCCCTTAGTTTGGATTTTTGACAAACTAATATAAACCATTCATCTGTCTCTCTACAATCTATCTAATATATGTCATAATTTTGTGTAGTAAGTGACTTTTGTCGCATCATGTCTTCATATTTGTTTTCTGTGCCCCAGACACTCGGTCATGCCGAGAAAAGCGATGAAGTCAAGTGTCTCGGGTCGTAGAGGGTCGGCGTAGTAATTTGGATTTTCGTAGGGACAGTTCCAAGCCGGTGAGTCGGTTTACCCGTCATCGAGATCTGAAAAATTTGGACTTTTGGCCAAAGTACCATTTTGCCATTTTTTCAGAAAATTGGATTTTCTTGGGGTTTCACAGAAAGAGTTATGAAACTTATATAACATGAAATCTAGAAAAATGGAAATATTAATGGAAGAAATATTAAAGGCTATAAAAAGAACAGATAATAAATTAGAAAAAATCGAAGAAAAAATGAATAAATTCTGAATAGAATGATATATATGAAATCGGCAAATTACTCTTATTAGTATAGGGAAAGATCAAATGTGTTAAGAGGAATATTTGGAAAAATAGTAGAACAAAATAATATTCGAGGAAAATATCTTGAAAGAACAATAAAAGAAGACATAGAAAGGCTAGATGAAAATTATTAGAACAATACTTAGAATTAGAAATAGAAAAATAAAAGAAGGAAAACAAATAATAGAAGAAAAAACTATAGATGAATGAGTCAAATAAGTGAAAGTGAAATAGAAGATATAATGATAGAAATACAGATAATGAATTTAAACGATACAAAAGATGTAAATCCCATAGGACATGTAGGAGGACCTAGTAAAATAAAGAAGAACATCCAAATACATTTGAAAAACAATACAAAATACTGAAATGTCTGAACCAGAGAAACAAAAATTGAACAATGAATTAGAAATACGAGGTGTATACCTGAATATATTATAAAAAAGATATTAAAACAGTATTAAATAAATGGTCTTAAGCAATGACATTATATTTTATGACACAATGAACAAATTGGGATAATAATACTAAAACCCCGAATAATATTAAGACATTAACGAGGATGTGTTTAGAAAATGAGTGGGAAGAATTATCGACTCCACTAGTTTCAAATGTAATTACAAATTACACTATTATAGCCTTTGAAAGTAGCATATTTGAAGGTGTGGGCTCTTTTATTAGATACATAGTAAATAATTCACAGGAGGGGTATGGATGACCAGGCAGTATAGAGAAAAGAAGAAAAGACATAAGAGAAACTAGGAATAAGTTATCACAGTAACAAATTTGTAAAATGAAAAAACATATATGAATATACATGTGAATTTAGAAAATGGTATTATGATGCATTTGATAGTAATATGAATATGACAATCTTACCAAATACATACTATGAGAAGCTACCAGGAAAATGGAAGTAAATCTTCCGAAGAATATGAAAAAATAAGAAGCAGAGGATCTTGATACTCTGAGCGAATAAAATTTTTAAAGACAAATTAACATAGTATACTTAAAGTATATTATAAAAGGTGCAAGAAATGGAGAAAAATATATTTTTGTGTCTAGATAGATAACATCAGGAAAATAGGGGGTGTAAGGAGTATAAAGAAAGAAAATTTGGAAAACAATTTAGGAAAGTCAAGAAAAATTTATAAAATATAAATTTAGAAAAGATAAAAAACCATTAAAAATATTACAAGAAAATATTTAATTATAAAAGAGAAGAAATGTTATAAGGAAATACATCGAAAGATGAGAAACGAATGCAAATGTTGGAAGTAACAGGAAATTGAACCTTCTGTTAATGAATGTAGAAAAAGGCGTTTATCATGGGGAAAATAAAGATGATTTAGAGAAGTACTAAGTTTTTGAGTAATTGAAATGAGTAATGTTTACTAATGAAAATGATAATAGTTAACCGAAAGTGATCTGGGAATGAGTAAGAGATAATTGAGAAAGATGGTATTTACGAATTTGAAGTTATTAGTGTAAAGAGATCAAGAAGGATATAGATTAAGAGCACTTTTGATAATAGAAATTACGAGGAAAATCGGAATCTAAATTTTGATCTAGCCCGGGAGAAGGATTATTAAGATACCTAAATAAAAAATATATATGCATAGAAAATATGAATCATGAATACCAAAGATAGAAAAAAGTATAACAATTATAAGCTTAAAATTTATTGTAAAGACTATAAATGAAACATTAAGTAAAATAAAAAAGAAAAAAGTAAGAGAAAAAAAATAAAGTATGTATATTTAGCAGGTGTGACGCCCTAAAATCGGGGTGTATCGTTGACAACCCGTAAACCCGCGGAATACTTGTGGATGTCACGTAACAGAGCTCCACTCTCACGAAAATCGAAGGAGTCTTCTTTATGCAGGAGCTGCCCAGTACAAAACCTGTCCCAAACAATTATCAATGACCACAGGGTGCATGAAGTAAAATAATGGCTACTTGGGCTTTGCATCAACTCTCACAAAAACATCAACTATATACAATAGTTGAGAGTTAATAAATTACTCTTTATTGACATATATTAAAATGTACAATTTCTAATACATGTTATATAAGTCTCTACCAAAGCAGCGGCTTTGACTTTCTTCTAAATGTGGCTTCTAGTGGCCAGTCCTCCTGTACACTCCGTACACAGAAAATAGTGATCTCGCCAGCGGGGTGAGCCATGCGATAGTGATAATTTTACACGCCGGTTACTCCACGGCTAAGTGCACATGCCATGATAAGCAATCGCATCGAACGATTACATGAACCTACTCGAGATAATACACATGACCCGATCCCATGTCGAGTCCTCAAACTCCTCACATATGCCTAAGCCAAATCACGATTAAAATATCGGTTGCCAAGCAAAAGCTTTGTTCTGAAAACTTACTCGATTTCGGTAAATACATTGGGTACCCTCAAGAAGTGGGTGTTGGATAGCGCTCTGAAGCAGTCATGGTCATTAAGTGATGCATTGGGCGGACTCTCAAGGCAATTCTTGGAAAATCTTCGTCGAAATTCCTTTCACAAACATTTTCATTTTCTTTCAATTTCATGTCATCGCTCCTCCCTATTATTCTAGGGTGCCACAGGTGCATATGTAATGCGTATGTAATCCCGACAAACTCATGCTAATATATATAAAACATGTATATACTAACATAATTAATCCCACATAAATCATATTTATTAAATTCACATCAATAACACCAAAATTAGCTCACATGGGCCTAATTAAGAAACCTGGCGATTCATTTTTCAATCACTTTCGACATCATAAAATCCACACGAAAATCATGTCACTATTCACATGAGCAGTGAAACCCTTGAGTTATGCTTTGTTCCGCAGTCCTAACAATAGGATTTTCTCCACTCGGTTCAAAGCTTTGAGAATGAAAACCTGATAATTCAAGCCTCAGAACATCCCTGACCATTACATGGCTCTTAGCCAAAGAATAACACAAATGGGAAAAGATCCCTACCTCGCGGAGTTGTTGGAACTCCTGAATCGAATCCCGCGACAGCCCTCGCCACGTCGAGCGACTTGCTTCTTGCTCCGTCGAGAACCAATGATCTGAACGTAGGAAATCTAGAAGAGGAAAGACTCTCTCTCTGAAATGAAAAACCAGCCCTCTGCCCATTTGTTCCAACTACATGTTTTTGTCTTCAAATTGGTGGAAAATAGTTTGTTGCCTTGTCTTATTATCATTAAACTTTTATTAATTCCCATTAATGTCCCTTTCTTGATTTTTGACAACGCGCAAATCTCGGTAATTCGTTTCGTAAATCGCTAATGTTATAACATGTGTCACATGAGTACATATGATAGGTGACTTTTGTCACATCACATGTCTCTGAAAAAGCGACTCTGTTCCGGCGGTCGCGCCGAAAAGCGTGGTGTTTGCCTGGGTCGGCGAAGGTCGACGTGGTAAATTTAGATTTCACGAGATGATTCCAATGGTAAAGTCCCGTTTAAATCATTCGAGATCTATAAAAATTTTAGATTTTTTACCGAAATGATTATTTTACCCTTTTTTCGAAAACTGGAATTTTCTCGGGTCTTACATTCTCCCTCCTTAAAGAATTTCATCCGAGTGCAGACCCGATCCACCGACAAATCACATGCATATCTGGCGTTCACTATGCCATGCATGTAAACTAGTCATTAAGTATTAAGCGACTAAACCATACCTTCATCCTAAACAAGAAGAGATAGGTATGGCTGTATCGTGTCCTCGCGCGCAGCGTTGACTCTCCTCCACGTGGATTGCGCCCAGCACCTCTTCTTCGGTCTTGCGTCGCCAGGCGATCCGTATCGTAATCACGCCTTTGGTCCCTCTTGAAGGTCCCATCGGTGTCTAAACCTCGATCTTCTCCCCCGATCCCGCGCTGCGTAGGCGGATCCCAGAGTGTACCTCGGAGCATGGAGCGTGGGGAAATACCTCATGGATTTTGACATGCTAGGCGGAAGGAAGCTAAGCAGGTATGCTAAAGTGCCTACCCTCTCGAGAGTATCTCGAAGGGCCCAGTGAACCTCGCGATGGCTTCGTGCTTCTTTGGTCTTTGATCACTCCTCTCATAGGCATCACCTTCGAGAAGATGTGATCTCGACCTCAAACCCTAAGGGTCGGCGTCCTTTGCTCCCGACATAGCTCTTGCGGCTCGGCGTGAGAAAACATTTGTCGTATCAAGCTCACATTCTCGGAGGTGTACAATCGGATCGGGACCGGTGATGGGCTCCCTCCCTTTCGGTCAAACCTCTGCTGATGACTGCGCTGGCCTCAGTACAATGCCTCATATGGGTGCCATCGCCTGCTGCCCCGATCTTGTTGTTGTAGGCGAATTCCGATAAGGGCAAGTGCTCTTCAGCCCTTATGATCCGGGACGCATGCTCGTAGCATGTCCTCCTTACACAATATAGTCCTCTACATTGACCATATTGTCTTAGTGGAAAGGCTGGCCTCCTTGTTCGGTAGTGTGCCCGCTAGCCTTTTGGAAACTCTTCTAAAAGTGCCTTATTAAACCTCGGGTCTCTATCGAGCCACTATGGATAGTGGTACTCTATGTAGCGGACTATCTTGAATGTACAATGAGCGATCTCAATGTGAAGGTCATCGCATTTTGAAAATGTCTTGGAGCTTCGTGAGCTAGGTCCACTATCACCATGTCGCATCTGTCTCTGCGGTGTTCATGGCAAGTGGGTCCTACAAATCCTTAGTGACGTGCTTCACTTCCACTCGACCACCTCCCAATGGTGAAGTAGCCCTAACGGCTTAGTGCTCGACATAACTTGCGACATGTGAGACTGTCGTCGAACAAAGTCCTACGTGTCTCTTCATCTAAAGCTCAGGTGAATCTTGGTGTGAATCCTGATACATCTTCGTGCCACTGGATAAAATAATCGAGCGATCAGCTCCACTGAAGATCCTCCTCTCTCGAATCGGAATCAAGTGAGACCCTTTGCCCTAGTCACTCTATCAGAAGACTACCATCACGAGTGGGCGGTCCGACCCTCGTCACCGTGCACAGTACCTGGTCCGCACGATGGACACTTATCTCGAGTCTTGCCCTTGGGACTCGATCACTCGCCTCACGAGGCGGTGTAGCTGCAAACCCAGCGTGCCACGGGTGCGCTCACGGTCTTTGTAGCCTATTGTCCCACGGTCTGACATCCCTGCCACTCCGGGAAGCTATACTGGCATTCTCCCAGTGACTTTCGGCCCCGAGTGCATCAATACCACATTTGCCTTACGGGGTGGTAATGCAAAGTAAGTCACCAAATCTACAAGGAACTCCATCCATACGTTGCCTTATGTGTTGAAGTCCATTTGCGTGCAAGTATACCCCCGGACTTTTGTAGTGTCACTCAATGTTCGCCAGCATATAAATGGTAAGCGAATCTTCAAAGCGACTACGACCTTGACTCCATGCTCAGTGTGTGGGTAATTCTGCTCCTTGATTCTTGGTGGCGGGAACCATAGCTACTACCCTCAGGACATCATCAAAAACACATCCCAATCCGGCCCCGAGGCATCATAATACCACTGTACCCTACATCGGGTTCTATCAGATAAGATTGTAGTAAGCCACCATCTTCAATTCCTGGAATGCCTCTTTGCATCGGTCATCCCAATCAAACTTGACCTCTTTCTAGGGTCGATCGTCATAGTCTTCTTGTCAGGAAAATCCTCAATGAATCTCCACATGATGACCAATCCCAAACTCACATTATCTCGAAGGCACGACCCGGCCTCTCGACTCCATCACGGCCTTGACCTTCTTTGGGTTTACTGACACGCCTGATGTTGACACCATGTCCGAAAATCTTGCTTTATGCTTGGCTTCGCCACCTACCCGAACTTGGCGTATAACGACGATCTCTCGATAAGCGGCGATCCTCAAGTGATACTCAGCACTCCCACTGCGGCCGGGAGTAGATCGAAATGTCATCCACAAGACTACGACAAAGCGATCTAGATGAGGGTTGGAATACATGCGTGGGGTTAACAGTTGGCGCTTCTTGCCGTCGATCGAGGGCATCAACGTAAACTCGAAGTGCATGCGTGTCTGTATTTGTCTTAGGGATATGTTGTATGCTAACCCTCGGTGATGGTAACTTGATCACGAAGGTATCTTGGAGTAGACTCGCACTCCTCTCAGCTGATCAAACAAAATCGTCAATCCTCGTGATAGATGCAGATTCTTGGCGTATATTTATTGCACGTAATCAATGCACGATCAAGGGATGCCATCCTTCTTTAGCCCTTAGTCTTAAGAGCACCCGTAGTGCTGCGGTGCTTCGAATCTAATGAACCTAGTCTAGTAACTCCACATTGCATTTGGACTGCGGGTTCCCTTCAACTCAAGCGGTGCCATCTTATGCGAGTCATAGAGATGGGCGAAATGCAGTCTTCAAATCTAGAGTCTCTGACCCTCTCTGAGGAGGCAATCCGTGCTTTCATCAGGAAAAACATCCTCATACTCGCCGACTACCCAAGGTAGATCTAAGTTTGGTCTCACCTCGTCCTCCAGGGTAAGGCTTGCTAGCTAACCGCCGTATCCATGACTTGGACTCGTGCAACATGCAGGGAGCGAAATATCATGCCTTCGCTGAAATACAAGCATAGGTACCTAAGCATCAGGCGTGCTGGCGAGTAACCCTCTACACTCCACAGTATTGGCGACCTGTAAGGCGTGGCTGATCCATCCACCGGATGGCGTGACTCGACATGTCCGCAGCTCTCGGGTCCTTGTGAGTAGAGATCACTGAGATCTCTTCATGACCCGACATATCATCTATCTCTTACAAATTACGGGAGAACACATCTGAAGGAAACCTCTAAGAGTTATAAGCATAAAGCCGGAAGCTCTATTCTGGTACGATGTGGCGTCTCTAAGGTGTAAACCATTTTCGAGACAACGTGCGTATTAAAACATTTCTTACCAAATAATACATTACATTCCCATGGTAATACAGACAATAAGTCAATATATTAAATCATATTGCTTTCAAAAAAAATTTATTTTATTGTTTGATTAATTTAAATTGTATTTAAATTTAAATAAATTTTTTTTTTTACTTCTCGTGAAACACGTTCTCATGAGCGGTGTTCATGAGCTTGATGTCCCAAACGATGACTCCAAACACGGTGTCCCAAGCAGGTGACTCAAAGCGGTGTGTGCGATCCAAAGCGAGTCCAGTCAGCAGTGTGCACACATTGGGCTCCCCATTGCGCTACCTGCTGCGTCGTGTTGCGAGGCCTAACTGCGATTTAGTAAACTGGCCCGGCGCCGTGTGTAACCACTGTGTGTCGCGCACCCGCACCTTGGCCTGCTTTGTGCGTAAATCCTCTGGCGCTGCGCAAAGCCCAGTGTCAGCTGCCGCGCGTGTCTGCGCTCTTTCACGCGTGTCGGGCGCGCGGAAAACGATATCGCATGACCACCTTATGTTGTCTTCATTCACTGAGTCGCCCCCACCGGTCTAAAGTTTTGTGTTCGGCCTCAGTTAATAGAACAGCTCATTGTATCGACCACAGTAGCCACGACGGATGAAATTTATCGTGACTCCTTGACGGGACCATAGCTGCCTTGGCTGTGAAAATCCTGCTTGCATGCCTCTTGTGCAGTGGCCAGATATCGTGTTATGTAGTGTTCATACAATGGCACGTGTCTGGCGGTAGTCTCTGGGAGAGCTGAGTGGTCATCTTGAGTCGGTGGCTGTCCATGCGCCCCTCTTGCCTCCTGTACTCTTTATGTATATGTATATATGTATGTATGTATGTATATGTATATATATATATATATATATACAAATTTGTATCGTGACTCACCAGCGGAGGCCATGCTTCTTGCCTTGTACCATAGCCATGCCCTTGGCCCGTAAATGCTCATTTACCACGCCGTGTTGTGGCCAATGTCTCGTATTATCATGACGAGCTAGAAATTTGTGTCGTGGTCGAGTCGCTGTCCGTGCAGCGCCTACGCCTCCTGCACAACTATTATAATATATCTCATTGACTCTAGCCGGGGCCATGCTTTGCGTGCTGCTTATATATGCTATGACGGCCATTTATGTCATCTTCCCCTACGTATTTATGGCCATGCTCCTCGAGTCGTGTCCTTGTGACCGAGGCTCGGCACGTGTCGTGGTCGAGTCACAGCTGTTCATGCGCGCCCTTGGCGCCTCCTGCTGGCACTAATCTATAATATATATATATATATATATTATTTTATTTTTTTATTTTCTAGTAGAACCAAAAATATCTATTAAAATTTATTTTATTTATTTTTTCGATTTTACACCTTGTGAAGCGCCAGAAAAAAAATTTATTCTCATATGTTCATTCACTAAGCACACGATCACATAACAGACACACGATCACACATCACCCACCCAGCCGATCTCGAGTGCGCAGTCACGTGATCTAACTACGACCGCCCATCAAATTGCTGAGTAATCATATACTTAACTTGTTGATACTAGCTATCTTTAGTATCAGACATAGCCTACGGTATTTATAAGCCCTAACCTCTGATGCGAGTTGTAGCCCCCAAAACCAGGAATTATCTCATTGATGACGTGGCGCGAAATCTTTGTGGATCCGATTGGCTGGCACCACTACGAAAATGGGTAGAGTCTCCTTTATTGGGAGCTCTGCGAGGTACTAAAACCTGTCCCTGACAATTATCAATGACACCAGGTCCACATAAGTAAAATAATGACCACTTGGGCTTTGCATCAATAAAAACATGAAAAACATATACAATAGTTGAGAGTTAATAAATTACTCTTTTATTCAACATATATTAAATGTACCAATTTAATACATGTTATCTGAGAGAATCTCTACAAAGCCACAGCTTGGTTTCTTTACAAATCTGAAGGCCTCTAATGACGCGTTCTCTTATTTGCTCTGTGCTTGGAAATAGTAGTCTCAGGCAGGTGAGCAAAGCCAGTAGTGATAATTTCCTACATAGTAGTCATTATACCATAGCGAACAATCACATCGAGCAATTGCATGAACCTACTCGAATGTCTACATGACCAATCCCGTGTCCAGAGTCCCCAGAGCTCTCATATCTTTGTGAGAATCTGGGTAAAATATCATTTTAAAATAAAAGCTTTTTGTTTTGAAAACTTACTCAAGAAGATTTGGTAAATACATTGGGGTTGCCCTTCGAGGTGAATTCTTTGGATGTAGCTAAGAAAGCGGTCATGATCATCAAGTGGTTGTTGGAATGACTCTCAGAGCGATTCTTGAAAAATCTTGAGTGAAATTCTTTCTGACTTATTTTCGTTTTTCTTTCAATTTCATGTCATACTATCTCCTAATATTACAAGATTGCCTCCCAGTGCATAGCTGGATGCACATTAATACTATAGAGCAGAATATTCGATTTTCGAAAAGGGCAAAATGGTAATTTTGGTGAAATCAATTTTCTAGATCTCGGATGTGAAATAGACTTCAAGTTGGAATCGTCTACGAGAATCTAGCTACCATATGTTGTTTGAGTTCAAGAAAAGTCGAATTTGCATTTTTTAATGCGATTCATGAAATCGAGACATAGCCTTTATGGTATTTGAAAGTGCGTATCCCTCTGGGAAGAAATAGATCAACATAATTCCAAATTAGGGCTATGGGTGACAAAATAGCTTGCACCTTGTGGTGGGGAAATCTAAGTTAGATGGATAAATTTGGATAGGAGTAATCCTAAGAGCAAATCGATGATTATCTGACGAAAGGACAATTCTTTTGACCAAGATTTGAGCCCGACCGGTTTGGGTGAGGAGAAGAATTAAATATTTGGATAGGAGAGAGAAAAGAGTGGGATTTTGAAGAAGCTGCATGCAGAATTCCATCGTGTGAGACAGTGGTTTGGCTGACGAGAAGCAGAGTTATCCCCGGCCGAGCTACGTGATCTGGGTTTTAAGAGGAGTTTGACAAACTCGGAAGGTAGGGGTTTTCTCATGCGCCCAGTTTTGCTCTTGATTTAAGTGTGTTGTTAATGGTTAGGTTGATTTAGTAGTAGGCGTTTAGTCGATTCAATCTTGAGACAAGTCTGGAAATTTTGGAGCGTTTTGAACTGGAGTCCGCAGTTATTTGGGTGACCCACGTGTGATAATTTATGCAATAGGTACTGGAGATTTGGTGTGTATGAGTGGAAATGGCCATGATTTTGGATTTCCACAAGTGGAACCAAATATGATGAAGTGGAGTTGCCCATGGACAGCCCACTGCTTGTTTAGGGACCGTTAAAAACAGTCCCGGATTGTATTGATTGGACCAAAACATCCATGTGTTAATTGCATGAAATATTGTTAGGATGAATGGCTTGAATGTGTGGAATTTAATACGTTAATGCATGGAAATTGATGTGTTAACATGATGTGGTGATTTAATTTATGTTAATATATGCATGTAAATATATTAGCATAGGTAGTTTGGAAATGGCATAAATAAAATTCCATATTACTTGCAAGAGCACCTTTAAAATTAGAGTGTGAGTGCATGACATGAAAGAATGAAAAATGGAACATGATTGAAAATTTTGCGGAAGATTTTGAAGTGCCGGAGAGTCGTCAGCCGGTTCGTCTCGGAGCGGACTGGTATTTCGGGCGTTATGATGGTCATTTCGGATGGTCAATATTTTCTGCGAAACTTCATTAGTGTATTTTCGAGAACAAAAGCTTTTGTTTACGGCAGTATTTTCTCATACATGAAACTGAGTGTGAAGTCGATGAGGACTCGAGTTGTGGGTTTAGACATTAGACAATTCAGGAGTAGGATCAAACATTTGGCAGGTGTGTGTTTATTCAGATCATTGCGTACTTGGTGGGGAGTAACTGCATTTAGGAATGTGAAATTCCTCTTGGGCAATAGCTCCTACTGTCGAGGAATATATTTGGTCTGAGGGCGTCTGAAGGCGGCACTGCTAGAGACCGTTTGAGGAAAAGCAAGGAATGTGGCTTGTTATCTTTTTATAAAACATGTATTAGAACTGAATTTTAGTATGTGTTTGTATTAAGGTGTGTCAACTCTTAAACCATGTAATCTCAATTGGTTGGATATATTATTTTAGAAGGAAGTATGACGTGTAGGCCATTGTGGCCATTTGCTCGTATTAATGTCTTGTAATCTGGGGCCCGTATAGATTTTACAGTTGGCGGGGTGAGTCAGCGGACGCGATTTTAGGCGAGTCTAATGCCAATCCCAACAAACTCATGCTAATATATAAAACATGTATATACTAACATAATTAATCCCCACATAAATCATGTTATTAAATTCACACATCAATAACACAAGAAAATTAGCTCCACATATGGGCTGCAATTAACAAACAAACAAAATTCTGTTTTCAATCAGCATCACAAAATCCACACTAAAAATCGTCACTATTCATATTAGGCAATTTAAACCCTCGGGTTAGCCTTTGTTCACGACCTGACAATGGGAATTTTCTCCACTCGGTTCAAAGCTTTTGAGGCCAGAAAACCACGGCTAATTGAGCCTCAGGAACATCTGACCATTTACATGGCTCTTAGCCCGAAAAGAATAACACAAGATAGGAAAGATCCTTACCTCTTGGAGTTGTCGGAACTCCACGAATCGGTGTCCACGATGTAGCCCTTGCAGCATCAAACGACTTTCTTAACTTTTCTTCGTCGAGAATGACGATTCAGGCAATGAAAATCTAGAGAGAATGGGCTCTTTATCTCTCTAGAAATGAAAAACCAGCCTACTGTTGGTAGACCAGAAGATATATACAAATTTATGACACCATTACCAAAAGACTATTGTCTAATCCCCAGCAATAATGCCATGAAACTTGTTTGTTGTATTTCTTTGCAATTATACTCATTAAAATCGGTTTCCTTAAAAGTTAGATAAATCTTTTGCAGCGATCGAATCCTGCGAGTGCCGCGGTCGAGCAGTAGCCCAAAATGATTTAATCCGAGATATCGATCCACGAGAGATCTCGAAATTATCCGATCAACTACCATGACCATCGAATTCCGCACTATTTGGACTTTAAAGCGGAAATTGAAATCGGCTTAGAAACTTAAATATCTGATCCTAAGATATATGGACAGTGTATAAATAAATTGTAATTTAAAGAATAAAGAATAAAGGAATAGTTATGAAAATAAATTTGGACTGAACCATTATCTTTTAAGAAACATTATAAATTACTACTATTGTGAACAATCAAGTGTATGAGTGCTTTATAACTTTGCTTCATGAACCCTGATTTTAAATTAGTCAGGGAATATGGTAGTGTGGCTGGTCTCTCCAAACTGCTGTCATCATCTAATTTCACCGATTCTTTGACAGGAATTGAATACTACCTGTCTGGCCTTGCCTTGCGGATATTTTCTTTTCAATACTTAATACACGGGCGTGAATTTATAAACCATAGCTCCCAGAACATGGGTATAACATGGGTTTACTCTTCTTAGTTCTCCTCCTCTAAATTAGAGATAGTTCATCCTTTCCTTGATTAGATCTCAGCTAGCACGGGATTAGAATCCTTTGTTCGAATTGAGTGAAATCTACCTTGTTTAATTGGATAATTCTTTCAACTCATTCTTGATTCAAATTGCTGAATGAGGATTTATATCAGAAATAAACTCTAAAAGCCTCATTAGATCCTCTAATATTCAGTTAATATACCCTTGAGAAATTGTTCCACCAACTCTCGGGATTACCTTCTCTGTGTCACTTTCGGGAGAGGCCTCTGTCATCCAGTATGAAGCAATCTTCTGGCCAGTATAAGGCTAGCGATGGAATCAATTCTGAGAAAACTCATAGCTTGACGATTTTCAAAGTGAAAGTTCATTCTTTTGAATTTGTGCGGGAAAGATAAATTCTAACAACGAGTTTATTTTCAGTAATTTGGTTCTAAATTCTCTGAATTTTCCTGGCCATTAGTTATCGATAAAAATAACCCTTGTAATATATGCTGGAAGTCTGAATTCTAGAATGTATCTGAACCCAAACAGTGAGATAATGTTTGAAAAAAAAAATAGACTACGCATTAAACTAAGCACACTAAAGCTGTAGTTGAATCCAGGAAATAAAAAAAATCTACTCTAATTCCCAAGAGACAAAATGAAACTAAAAGCAAAAAAAACAAAAAGAAGAAAAGAAAGAAGAAAAATAATAAAAACAAGGCCTTAGGCTACCCAGGATCTTCGTTAATGCGCGAAATTTGCTTTCTTTCAATAGCATTGCGTGTTGCATAGGTTTGGAGTTGGGCCCTAACTTTGATGCATCTATTTGTGGATTTCAAAATAACTGGCCCATTGTTGTTCATGTCGCGACTCCATTTGTTTGTCGCGACCTCGAGCGATAATCGCGACCTAACTCCGCGTCAGCGACTTCCTTTGTTTCTTATTGGTATTACGATCTCAGCGACTAAATCATCTTGTCGCGACCGTTTCTGATCGTCTGTAGCGAGAAGCTTTTATCACAGTTGCACTTGCCCGCCCGCTTTTGCCAGTATCTGATGTAGCGACTACTAAAGGGCGTTGACCTTCTTCCTTGTAGCGTCGCGACGGTGAATGACGTCGCGACATCTATTTCTGCCTTGTAGAAACTCTTTGGGGTATTTGCCGCCCGATCTTAGGTCGACTTCAATGTTATGCTTATGAGCTCTTTTGATGTAGTGGAGATTTTATATTGTTGTGACCTCTTGGCATCTCTTGGGTATGATGTGTAAACCGACTAAGCGATGTCGCGACCTCGGGTTCTTTCGCGGTGATGTCGACCTGCTAAGGGCGTCGCGACCTTCTTTCGCATGGCGATGTCCGCGACCGCACTGGGGCGTGTGCGCGATATTCTTACCTTTATGTGATATCGCGACCACTAAAGGGCCGACCTCCTCTTTACTTGGCCCGATGTCGAACACTGGATGATGTCGCGACCTTATACATCTTAAACCTCCTTGAAAATCATTGTCACAGCATGCCTCGATGTCACGACCTCCATCTCGCATTAACCTTTCAATTATGTGACTTAGTGGTGTGAACATCACATGCATAACTTCTTTATTAATTCTGGTCTTGATGTTAGGGTTTACGTTGACACGGGTGTTATTCTTCATTGCATCGAGTGCGACATGAAGTCCTTTCTTTCAAAATTAGTTTGACTTCCTTTACTTGAGAAGGTGATGCTGGCCTTGTAGTCGACTCCTTGTCGCGACCTCACATGGTGGTATCCACGGCGTCATTTATCTCAGTTTGGTGTCAGCGGCTTTGTCATGATGATGCGACCGTTTGAACTGCTATTGGCTGCTTCTCTTATTCTCATCAAATCGTGCATCGCGACTTCATGCAGTCCGAGCTTCCTTATTCCTCTTGATTTCTTCTTCAGACAAATTTGTTGAGGTCGTGACTTGGGGTCACTGAAACGCACTTCACATCGCGACTTCAATTCCAGGTTTTGATTTAAGTCAGCTGCGGTGATTTCTTGAATTTTGCTAAAAATATGATTTTTACGTATTTTCACCGCAAATTGGAATTTGATTCAATTATCAGTTTTCTGCAAACAATTCATCCTTATTCTCATTATAAACCAAGAAAAATGTATTAAAAATCTCATGAGTTTTTGGACTCATCAAATTCCCCCAAACTTAAAATTTTGCTTGTCCCCAAGCAAAGAAAAGAAGAAATTGTTTGTTGTCCTGAACCAAATGACTTAGAAAATTTTCAGGAGAAGCATTTTCTGATTTACTTCACATTTTCTTACCATTCACTTTTGATCGAAAACTAAGAATATCACTATTATTTAATTTGATTTTATGCAGAACAAGGCATGGTGTATTTCTATTACAAAATTTCTTGATAAACTAATGTATTTTAAACGGTTATTTAAAAAGTCTTAATGCAGTAGTAGCGTAAGGTCATCAATCCTTTTCAACTTCATGATGAACTTAGTGATCTTAGGAGTTTCTTAATTGTTTATCGAGTCCATGTGCTTGTTTTCATATTGATCTCCGCTAATGTAGGTAAATTCAACCTTCAAAATCAATGGGGTCTTTGAGTTTATAATGTTGGGCTTAGGTAATTAGGTAGATAATGGAAAAATTAGGTTGTAAATTACCAGTTTCCATCTTGTCTCTACATTGTTGCTTCCAGCTTTCTTCCTTTCTTCTTTGTTGCTGCAGTTCTCCTTAATCTCAACCTGATTCCTCTTTTTGAATTCTTTTTATGGAATCTCACTTTCCATATATGCTTGATTCGAGGCGGATTCTTTGTTCTTTACTTTTACTTCTACATGATTGGAATAGTCTGTCTTTGTCTTCTTAGGCTTTCTATTACTCTTAGAGAACTTTGAAATTTAGTAGCTCCCACATGCCAGGTTAGCATTAGGGTGCTGAGTGTTAAAACACCCTCTGAAGGCTTAATTGTTCAAAAATAGGCCACAAGACAAAACTTATTCACTTATTTCACCGATACCTTCTTTACTTCCTTCTACCCTTCCATCAAATAAAGTGTATTCTGAGCTTGTTTCTTCCTTAATCACCCTTTTTTGAACTAAGCTGGATAATTTGGGTTCTTTATTGCAGGTTTATTGCAAGGAAGGGAATTTCAGTTTTCAATTGCTGTTTGTTGAAGAACTAAGGCTTATTTGGCTCAAATCGAGAACTAGAATATGCTTAAGCCTCTTGAGATGGCTTAAGCTGTTTGCGGATGGCTCTTATCATTTCATTAGCCCAGTTGTTTTTACTGAGTTTCGCCTCAATCAATAATCAAACAAGTTCTAGGACTGTGGATTTAAATCCTGAATTCCCCAGAAGATGTTCCTAATTCCTCTCAAAAGTTTCATGAGTTTTGTTGACGATGTGTATTATTTCTTGAGGCTTGTACTTTATTATTTGTATACTTTACATTTATTTTAAGCAGTATTTTGTTATCGGCAACAACCAATTTTCCATTTTGCACTTCATTGAATCTTGAAGCGAGCGATGAAATGTTCCTAATTCGGTTTCTTTATTCATACTTACTGATTTTGCACTTATTTGTGTTGAAATTTATCTCTAGTTAAACTACTTTAACTAGATTAGGATTATGACATTTCAACATTTTTCATTCTTGAACCAAGTACGAGTTATTTTCCCAATGAGTCAAGCGAAAAGTAAAAACACAAATAACCTCTGACAAACAAACATTTCCTTTTCACAATTTTCTTGTTTATTGATGATCCAATTGCAAGTGTTGAGAACAACGTGGGAAGAGAGAAGAAGAAAGATCGAGTGATAGTAAGGTTTATTTTTTCTTTTTGGAGGAACATAAAGAAATGTTGGGAGGGTCCCAGATCAGTATTGTATGTTGGAGAAAATTTTGGGAATTTCATTTCCATTCTCCTCTTCTTCTTGATACTCTCTTTATAAATGCGATCTTCGAGGGACTAACTCATTGGTGAGTTGACTTTCTTGTTCAGGTCTGTCTTGTCACTTGCCCCACTAATGTATTTCATTGTTCTCTCCATCTCAGTCATGACTTAAAAATTTGGAAGATTATTGTTAATCAGTCAAATTCTCTATGAATTTTCTCTGTGGCCTCATTTCCTCCGACTTTTTATCTCTTTCTTCTATTTTCTTCTCAAAGTCCTTGGCGATGACTTGTATAGGGTGGAACCCCTTAATATGCTCTACAGTCTTAGCCTCTGTTGAATCTCTTCTTTTTTGGGGATTTTGAGAGTGGGAATCACGATCATGCGGTTGTTATAAAATGACTCATGGCTCAGTTTAGCTTTGTTAGATCTTGATCCCTGTCCTCCATTTCTTTTCTTGAACTTCTCCTCTTGAAGCAGGAGATTTCCTTCTCCTCCTCTCTTGCTCATTTACCTCTTTCCCATTGTTGATCTCTTTGCTTTCATACCGGCTTCATGTATTTCTTCTTTCTGTTTCATCTCTTCTTCCCAATTTCGATCCCTTCTCTTCAATTCTTTTTCATAAACCTCTTCTCAACTTTGGCCGGAGGTTCCATTTCTCTTCTCTTTCTTCCATGCTCTTGAATTGAACTGAGCATCTACTATTGAGTTATCAGCCTGAGCCCTCGAAGCCTGTGTTCTCCGAATTACTGCTCCTTCGGGGAGAATGCCAAGGGGGTTTAGAAATCTACGGGCTTATCTTTCTGCTCTCTATCCTCCGGAAACATAAAAGTATCCCCTTCGATGTGCTTCTAGATTTTCTTCTCCCCGCTTCCGCATCGAAAAGTGTCTTCTTCGTGTTGCATTTTTCATTTTCATCTTTTTGAACTGCTTCTACTACGACCCCCTTTTCTTTTGATTCTTCGCCCCTGCTTACCCCCTGCTGGGAGTGAGGCACATTTTTAAAGCATTCTTCTTCTTCCCATATTCCTCACCAGCCCCACACATAACCTCGTGATGGTCAGCCGGACGAGGGATTAAACCCCGCTTTATTACCATCATGATACCTCATTATAGAATTTTCAATAACTGCCCCAAAGATCAATCTCAGACTCTTTTAGTATGGCATAGAGAAGGATTGCCTGCTCTCTTATCAGGTAAACGTGCTTGGCAGGGACTGTAATAGAGGATAAGAAATAAACCACACCTTTCGCCTCCTCTCAAATCTCCCGCTCAGTGGTCTACTCTCCTTTCCTTTCTTCCACTACCCCCACTGCCTCGTTAATTTTCTCTCGCAGTTTCCTCACTCTGCTAGGTTGCCTCATCACTAATTTTGATCCATTTTTCTGTCCTTCCATCCCATACATCTCATTAATAGTCTTTGCCCATAATGCACCTGCATTCTCCCGACATAAACGTAGTTCTTTCCTTCCAACTAGATCGAGTAAAATTCCCTGGACGACCGGGCCGCGCATAACCTATCTTTCGACATTCTCGCAGACCCTCCCCACCCCTCGTTGCTCCATCAATTCCTTGAACTGAGATGAGCTGACTGAAACCTCTTTCTCCTACAAATCCCTTCAAAGATAGTGCTTTTCCACTTGGGAGAAAGCTTCCTCCGAGACTCTAACCTCCGTCTTCTTCTTCTTCTTGTTGCGTTTTCTTTTCCCCTTTCTCCTCTGTTGCCATCACTTGTTGACTCTAAGCCACCTAACAAATTGCTCTCCCTTTCAGGTTCCAGATGAACTTCACCTTTAGTCTAAGTATACTCCTCCATGATTTCGCCTGTGTTTGGGATGAGGGCTGAAGGTCTCTACCATTAGAGAAATTGGAAGGTTTTTAGGAAGAGTCTGGGCTAGGGTTCGCAAGAGCAGAGAACCGTAGAATATATGAAACCCAAAGGTCAGGATTTGCTTCAAGGGAAGAGATGATAGTGGAGGGAAGTTCTCAACAGTTGCAATTCAATTATTATTGTGGGCTCTTTATTGCTTCATTTATTATACTTTGTCGCGACTTCAATTTCGGCTTCCAATCAGGTAATCGTCATTAAATCTCTAGTGGTAAAATTAAAAGCGCCTACTGGCAAACCTTTCTTATGTCGCGATTCTGTCTGTCGTCGTGACATAAGTAAACTGTGGGGGACAAGTTATCATTAGGTCGCGACATCAGGTATTTGATGATATAACTGAATTGTCGCGACCTTCACCACTCTTTTGAGGAATGGTTCTGTTCGCGACCTTGCAGTTTTGTCACGACCTCAATTTATGTCGCGCGACTACCGATGTCGCGACATAACTTTTGCTGTGACCCGTCCCCTCGTCCTTCCTTCAAGCATAACTATGGCGACCCCAACTCGTCACGATTTAGTTTCGGTCGTGACATAAGTTGTCGCGACCTAGTCCGCAATTGTCTCAAATTTAATGAATGCATGCCTTTCACTCGACACTAGCGATTCTCATCATAAAAACATTTCCACACAAAGAATTCAAACATGTATACTATTCAATTTTCACAGAATTTGTATAGTGGAAAAGAATGCTCCTTTTTCAAATAGCTCGTGAATTCGGAGTCAGCCCTGCTGTTACTTTTCTCCTTCCCTTGCATTTCTCGTGATAAGCACTCGCAACATTTCCGTAGCGATTCAATTAAACAAAAATTAACTTCTTGAGTACTAACTAATCATTATAAAAACTAAAGAAAACAAAATCAAGATGAATTATAAAAAAAATATCAAAGTCTAAAATTAGAAACTAAAATCAGAAACTAAAATCAGAAACTAAAATTTCTGGTGGGTTGCCTCCCATCACCGCTTCGCTTTTTTAGTCCTACCGACTTTCGCTTGCTTTGGATTCTTTCTCTCTCTCAATAAACCGCCAAATTGAGCTCTTCCTTTCTTTCCTCCCCGCTTGATAATGTCAGCCTTTTGTCCAATGATTCTAAATTTTCCCCCAAAGATCTTGTTACCGTCCAAATGTAGTGCTTGACACTACCGGTGTATGGTCCACTCCATCTCGATTTTAACTTCCCTGAAATAACTTCAACTGGAGTTAAAAAGAAGAACATGTTCTCCCGTTTCGAACTCTTTCATGTAATCCTCCTCGATCATGCCATTTCTTTGCTTGTCCTTTGTATGCTCTAGCATCACAGTAGGCTTCATTTCGCTTCTTCCAGCTTCATTCAGCTAGGAGCAAATTTCTTCCTTTCATAGCTTTAAAATCAAAGTTCAGCTCGATGGCCCACATGTTTTGTATTCCGGGCTTCAAGAGGTAGATGACATGGTTTCCGCTAAAGACTCACTCTCTGCGATTTCGGACATTCCAATGGAGTTTTGAATGCACCTGTAGCTTCCCAAAGTGCATCATCAAGCCTGAAGACCAATCCTTCCCGCTTGAACTTACAGCCTTTTCCGTGATTCTTTAATCTCCTCATTGAAATCTCTCGTCATTCATCGGGTCCGGGATGATAAGCTAGACTCTCATGCTTGATCCCATACCGCTTCATGAGTTTTGCAACATTTTGTTTGCAAATGGCTTCATCACTAATGATAGTTCCGGGTGTCCCAAATCGCAAAAATATTCTTTGTAAGAAACTCACAACTGTATTAGCATCATTCCTCGGACAAGCCATTGCTTCCAACCTCACTGAAACATAATCCACTCCGCCACAAAGATATACAGGTTTCCAAATGACGGTGGGAATGGTCCCATAAAATCTATTCCCCATACATCAAAAAAATTTGCACCACCATTATACCTTTTAGGGGCATTTCATTTCCGCGCCGATATTTCCACCCGCATCTATCACATAATTCACCCATTCACCACAATCTCGAAGATAGTGGGCCAATAAAATCCGGGGGATTGAGTATCTTGTGAGCTGTTCTTTCTCCGCAGGAAAATGCCCCCATATGGTGATGCATGGCATCTATTCAAGATTTACATCAGTTCTCACTCTCCTCGCACATCTTCCGATAATCATGTTAGCACCTCTTTTAAATAGCAAAGTGGTCATCCTGATGTAGTACCCGCTCGCCGCCCCAGCTTTCTTTTTCTCGCTGTAGCTGAATTCGAGGAACTACTCCACAATAAGCTAGGTAATTCACAATATCAGCATACCATGGAAGCTGGAATGACACCTTTAAACAAATTGTCTATCCGGGAAGTTCTGTTAATTTGGCCTCTTTCTCGCTTTCATTCCTTTCTACTCCGACAAGTGATCAGCCATCACATTGTCACATCCCTTTATCTTTAATTTCCAGACAAACTCTTGCAGCAGCACCCACCTTATCGCCTGGCTTAGCCTTTTTTGACATAAGATATTTGATGGCCGTACGGTTCTGTGTGAACTATAACATGGGATCCCAAAATGTATGGCCTGAATTTCTCACAAACACTATGGCTAGCATCTCCTTCGCTGTGGAATAGCTTTCTGCGGTTTCCATTGAAGGTCTCTACTACCATAGTATATGGCTCGAATATTTTCTCTCTTTCTTTGCCCCAATATGTACCCCATTGCGAAATCACCGGCATCACACATTATTTCGAATCCCCGATCCCATTCTCGCCGATGCGTACCCAAGGATAGGTGCTCGAACCAACTGGGATCTTGATTTCTAAGGCGCCTTATAGTGAACTCATCAAAATTAAACTTTGAGTCCTTCTCCGCACCGCATAGTGTCCTGCATTGAGAAGTCTTTGATGAATCCTATAAAATCCAGCATTTCCCAAGAAACTCCTTATCCCTTTATCATTGCGGAGGTGCAAGGGTTTGATAATGGAAACTCGGATCGTCCACCCTGTACTGTTGCAAATTTTATGACCAAGAACAATACCTTATGTTACCATGAAATGACATTTTTCCCAATTTAGTGCTAGCTGCTTGTCCTTGCATCTTTGAAGTACTGTTTTCAGGTTGTTCAGACATTGTTCAAACTGGACCCATACACTGTGAAGTCATCCATAAAAATTTCCACATTTCTCAACCAAACTCGAGAACATTGGACATCATACACGCTCAAAGTGGCAGAGCATTGCACAGCCCAAATGGCACTTTCCGCGCAAGGTACCATAGGGCATGTGAATGCGGTCTTTTTCGTCCTCGTGCAATCGCGAATCTGGTCAGAAATTTTAATACCATTCCAAGAAACAAAAATGAGGGTGTTCTCTCGCTAATTGGCCCAACATCTCGATCAATGAAGGGCAAAGGGAAATGATCTTTCCGGTTGTTCAACTTCCCTGTAATCACTTATTACTCTCCATCCTCACACTGCTCTTGTCGGAATTAATTAATTTCTTTCATTGCATCACAAAGAAATCCACCTCTTCTTTGGAACCACATGAACTGGCTAACTCCAAGGACTCCAGTTCGAAATTGCATAGATAAAACCAACATTTAACCATTTGAGCACCTCCTTCCTGACTACTTCTTTCATCACTGGATTCAGTCTCCTTTGATGTTCAACAGTTGGCTTTGCCTTTTCTTCCAGCAGTATTTTGTGCATGCATATTGATGGACTGATACCTTTTAACTCTTCAATGTAATTGCCATAGACTCCTTATGATTCCTTAAATGTTGAACCTCTGCTCTCAAAGATCACTAAGTTCAGAAGAAATTATTACTGGTTTACTTTGGTAGATCTGTGTAAGCATACTTTAAACGACTCAAGAACTCCTTTAAAACTAAATTCTCTTCACCGGTTTCTCGATGAAATTTTCTTTTCTTCATTTTGGCTTCCTCTTATCCCCCCATTTTGTTCAAGACTCATCACTTTTTCAAGAGAATGTAAACTAATGTGCGTGAAAATTGGATCAAAACCTTCAAGATACTCGGAAATTCATCTCTTTCATTGATCAAAGTCAGCATTACAATCATAGTAAAAATCGAATATTGACATATATGCTACCTCTATCGACTTGATATCTTCCTCTCTATGTCTAAATTCTCAACCGATTAAATTGAAATCACCGCTTTCCTAACTCGAGTGAGAATTCCCTTCGCATATATCGATTAAAGTCAGCCTCCAATTGCAAGGAATGGCCTTTCCAGTTGTACAGAGGGACTCGTTGCGGAATCTTCCTCCATATCCGCAGATGATGAAGTCAACAGAAAAATAAATTTTCCCACCTTTACCAAGACATCTTCTATGATTCCTTCAGGGTTTTACAGGTTCTACTCTACGCCATTTGGAGGGTACTTGATGGTGGGAGTAAAGCTCCCCCGAGCTTAACTTCTTGGCATGAGAATAGAGCATTAAATTCAATCTTTGGCTTTTGAGTCACGAAGGCTTTTACATTTCGAACTCTCAATGGTGCGGGAATGGGTAGAGCTCCCTGGATCCTTCATCTTTTCACGGTAAGTCTCTCTTGATCACGGCCTTTACCCAGGATTGCGGAGTCAAGTTCACAATTCCTTCTTGACAATCTTTCTCACTTTTTGCTCGGTATGTCTTTGAGAATTTTGCATAAAGTGGCATCTGAGTCACCACTTAATGAAGGCATGCGATCTCGGCTTTTGAAGGTTTTCAAAACCTTGCAAGTTGTTCCCTCTATCTTTGATTTATGACCTTTGTGGAAATGGGGCTATGACTGATTATTTAATGGGTTTTCTTCTTACTTCTTTCTTACGTAATTTGTTGCTTCTTTCTTTCCTTCTCGGTCATTTTGACATTGGTACGACCTTCCCTCTCCCTTGTTGCTTTCATATTTTACTCTTTTACGAGTCTTTCCTATACAGTTTTGCCGCGATATCACGGAGTCTTTCGGATTCTTCTTCGTGTCAGGAAGGCATATTTCATCACCAGTTTGCGGGTTTGGGACCAGGTGCCCTATTTGTGTCTCAGGTTCTTGAGGAGGCATTAGTGATCTTGAAAATTTGAGGTGGTATTTGAGATTTCCAATTTTGCAAACTTTTTGTTCATGGGTTTAACATTCTTGTTGTCCCCTATGAATTACTTGACATTTGATCTTGAATGGTTGAGCCCTCCTCGACTCGGTACTGTTTCTATTTTCACACCAGCTAGCCAGCTTAGCTGCTTGGGGAACCTTGGTGGTGCGATATATCCTGATGGGATTTTGTCCATGCCTTGGGCCTTGTGGGGCCCACTCCACCATATGAAGAATTTTCATGGTTCCTAAGTCTTTGGATGATAGTGTGTTGGCAGGTTAGGATTTGGTTTGAAGTGGTAACTGTGGCTCCCCCAGTGCCAACCTCCTCGACATCATAAACGTTCTTCGGTGGAATTTCATCGGCCACTTCCTCTCAATAGTTCCCTCTCGTTTGCTCTATTTCACTTGAAGCCGGTGTGCCATCTTCCTCTGCCTTTTGTCCGTTCCTATTGTGATGGCATCGACTTTTGCCTCACGTAGGTGTCATCTTGCCCGGCTCCATGACTCTCTTCCCTGCACCAGTACTGCGAAAACTACGATGGAGCTTTTATATTGCATTTCGCCGAGGTCCTGTTCGAGATCTCTGCCTCTTCGGCACTCTTACGTTTGAATGCTCCATGCATGAAGCATCGATAATGCCCTTAGATGTATCATTGAGGCATGATACATGTCCATCACAGGTGCAAGTCTATTCCATGCAGACATCTTTTCGGTAACCTTTTGAATCTCTCCCTTTTCATAAAAGGCTCTCATCTTCCCCTTCTTTGGAACACAATTATCTCCCTCCTTCTCTACGAGGTGAGTGATGGAAAAATCTACCTAAATAGGCTTCCTCTGAAGCTCCTCCCAGTATTAATGAACCATTATGGTAGAGATTCATAC
The DNA here is from genome assembly GCA_016808115.1 of Tetrastigma voinierianum. NCBI lineage: Eukaryota > Viridiplantae > Streptophyta > Magnoliopsida > Vitales > Vitaceae > Tetrastigma > Tetrastigma voinierianum. The sequence goes on along the minus strand of JAEQBH010000476.1, from coordinate 149,410 downwards.
CATGTGGTACTTTGTATCTCTTAGAGAGAAAATGGGAATAAATGTAATTTTATGACCTGCGGTCTCACCCATTCCAACTACTTGTGTTTGCCATCCACGAGAAACCTTCTAGGTGCTTTCGTTTGGGTCTTTATTAAGGATGACCCGATAGAGGTGTTGTTCTTGAACCATTGTAATTAGTCGCGCCCCGGTTCAAAGTTATTTGCATCAAGCGTAGTTTACATGCGATTGCGAGTACATTCATCTGAATAATAGGTCTCCAAAAGTCCTCCATTGTATCGATTGATTTGAGGCCTTACGGCTCTTTGTTCTTTGTCCTTGATGCGGTCTTGCCTTTAAATACGCCATAGGCGAGTTTTCTGCCCTTTTCGTTTTTCTCAAGCTTCTGAGTGTTCTCTCTAGTTCAGTATCTGCTGGAATCAGATCAATATTCTGTTTCCTATGCATTAAAGTTTTTCCTGAAATCAAAACATACTCACATTAATAGGATTAGTCAAGCCAACAAATATTTTCAACATGACTTGTTAAAGGTTGGTAATTTAAAAATAACCCTTTGCTTGAAAAGCTATTTTGTTCTTTTTATTTTTAAAATGTCAATTAGTATTTCCTTACTCGTGGGCCTTATTAATCTCTAAATTCTTTCAATCCCAGAGCAGCATTGCCACTTAAAACTTGTTGGTAGACTAGAAGATATATACAAATTTATGACACCATTACCAAAGGACTATTGTCTAATCCCCAGCAATAATGCCATGAAACTTGTTTGTTGTATTTCTTTGCAATTATACTCATTAAAATCGGTTTCCTTAAGACTAGATAAATCTTTTACGCCGTTAAGATCACGCGAAGTGCACTGCGAATTAGAACAAGTAATAAATGGATTTAAGTCGAGATATCGACCACAGATCTCGGGGGTATCGATCCACTACCATGACTAATCAAATTTCACACTATTTGGACTTTAAAGCAGGAGATTGAAATCAGCTTAGAAGCCTTAAAATATACAAGTCTAAGATGTGAATGAATAACAAATAAAGTAAAAATTTAAAAGAATAAGAATAAGAATAGTTATGAAAATATTTGGGTGAACCATTATCTTTTAAAGGGAAACATTGAGTACACTACTATTGTGAACAATCAGGCTACAACGAGTACTATAACTTTGCTTCATGAACCACGGATTTTAATTAGTCAGAATATGGTAGTGCGGCTAGATCTCTCAAGGCTACAACTGTTCATCATCTAATTTTCCCCAGATTCTTTCTGAAGGCAGGGGGTTAAGATAACTACTTTGTCTGTGTTCTTTGCTTGTTACGGATATTTTTCTTTTTCAATACTTAATACCCGAACGTGGACTATAAACCCATAGCTCCCAAGGCATTGGGTATAACATGGGTTTTCTTCTTTTCTTGGTTTTCTCCTCATAAATTAGAATAGTTCTTGCTCCTTGATTAGATCTCGGCTAACACGGGATTAGAATCCTTTGTTCGAATTGAGGTGAAATCTACCTTGTTTATTGAGTGGATAATTCTTTCAACTCATTCTTGATTTCAAGTGAGATGGTTATCGAAATAAACTCACAAAGCTCATTAGATCTCAATATTAGGTTAGCCTGCCCTTGAGAAATTGTTCGTCACTCTCGGGATTGCCTTACGTATTGTCACTTTCGGAAGACTCGCAATAAATCAGTATGAAGCGATCTTTGTTGGCCCAGTATAAGACAGCGATATTGGAATCAGAATCCCTAAAACTCATAACCCGACAGTTTTCAAGGCTGAAGTTCAATAGCACTGGTATTAACAGCGGGAAAGATAAATTCTAACAACAGTTTGCTTAATGGAAATTTGGGTTTCTAAAGTGCGAATTACACCGCAGCAATGGTTGCTCACGATAAAAAATAACCCTTGTAATAACAGAAATGGTAGAATTTGAGTGTCGAACTTCAAACAACAGAGATAGTAATTTGAAAAAATAGATGCATTAAAACCTGCTTTAACAAAAGCTAATCGTTCGGATCCGAGAAATAATAAAAATCTACTCCTAATTCCAAGGAGACCAAAGAAATGGAAACAAAACAAAAACAAAAGAAGAAAAGAAGAAGAAAAATAACAAAAGTGAGCCTTAGGCTACGGATCCTTAAGTTAAATTACCGCGAGTGCTTTCTTTCAATAGCAGGCTAGCATTATTTATAGGGTTTGGAAGTTGGGCCTAACCCCGATGCATCTATTTATTAGTTCAAAATAAATGGCCCATTGAACATTTCATGTCGCGACTCCATTTGTTTGTCGCGACCTCGATGATGTCGCGACTCTCTTTCACGTCCCGCGACTTCAACTTTGTTTTGCTTATTGAGGCACATTACGATGTCGCGACCTCAATCATCTGTCAGCGACTTAGTTTCTCTGTTCGTACGTAGCAAGAAACTTTATCCCGGTTGCACTTACTTATAACACCCTTGTATCGATGTCGCGTACGGGGCGCTCGCGACCTTCTTTCCTTATGCTTGTTGTGTGACAATTTGGATAGCGTCGCGACATCTCCTTTACGCATATGCAAGCTCTTTTGAAATTCGCTATAATCTTAGGTCGCGACTTCAATGTTATGCTGCTAGGCTCTTTGATGTCGTGGAAGTTTTACTATTGTTGTGACTTGTCTTGACATCTTGGTATGATGTCGCTGACGGCCTAGCGTGTCAGCGACCTCCGTTTGCTGCGGTTGATGTCGCGACTACTAAGGGCGTAGCGACCTTCTTTCTTTATCAGCGATCTCGCGACCACTAAGGGCGTCGCGACCTCCTCTTCACTTCAGGCGATGTCAGCGACCAACCCGGATGATGTCGCGACCTCTAATGTCCGACCCTCCTTGAAAATCTGTTGTCCGCGACTTCTTATCGGGTCCGCGACCTGGCGTCTCTTGTTAACCTTTCAATTACATGTGACGGAGTGGTGTCGTGACATCACAGCCGCTTCTTTATTAGTCTGGTCTTCGATATTGGAGTTTACATTTGCGACACAGGTGTTATTCTTCATTCTTGTCAAGATCGCGACATCAAGTCCTTTCTTTCAAATTAGTTCACGACTTATTTTTTACTTGAGAAGAAATTTCATTCTTTGTGGCCTTGTGGTCGACTCCTTGTGGCGACCTCATGTGGTGGTATCACGGCGTCATTTATCTCTACCGTTTGGTATCGCGACCGTCGCAATGATGTCGAAGCGGTGAACCTTCATTTAATTTGCTTCTCTTATTCTCCAGCAAGTCATTTTGTCTCAACCTTTACTGCGGTCACGACTTCACTTATTCACTCTTGGTTTAACATTTAAACCAAATTTGTTGAGATTAAGACTTGGAATTCTTGAAGCTGCGCACTTCTTGTCAAACCGGTTCAATTTTGAGTTTAAGTCTCTTTGCGGTGATTTCTTATGATTTTGCTAAAAATATGATTTTCTTGTATTTTCACCCAAATTGGAATTTGATTCTGTTATCGATTTTACGAACAATTCATCCTTATTCGTGCAAACGAGAAAAATCTTATTAAAATCTCATGAGTTTTTGGACTCATCACCTATTGCCCATTTGTTCCAGCTACTGCACGTTTTGTCTTCAAATTGGGGGAGAAGATAACTGTTCATCCTTGTCTTATTATCATTAAACTTTCCATTAATTCCCAATGTGTCCTCTTGATTTTTTGATGCACTTGGCACAATCTCGACCATTCATTTCATCGTCTAACTAATCATGCAACATGTGTCATGTAATTACATGTAGTAGGTGACTTTTTCACATCACATGTCTTTGAAAAAACCATTTTAAGGCACTGACGCATACCTCAGCGTGAAATTAGGCATGCCGGGTCGGCCAGTCGGCATTAGTAGCTAGATTTCATGAGACGATTCCAACGATGAAGTCTGTTTCGTCATTTGAGATCTAGAAATATTTCAGATTTTTACCAAAATGACCATTTTACCATTTTTCAGAAAATTTTAATTTTCTCGGGTCTTACAAGGAGTACAGATAATAATAAAATCGTTATTCCCTGAAAATCTAAATACACAAATAGTTTTAAGTTTACATGATAAAAGACTGATACAAACACATGAAAGCCACCTAGAAAATATCCAAGGAAATTTAGCATATACGAAATTAATGTTAACATGTTACCCAATAACATTAATTTAGGAGATAGATTTTGATAATAATTTTGACTTATTTTAAATTTTAAGGAATGATTTTATGAAAGAAAGGTAATAATATAATGACAATGTATTATAGTGCTTTATATACATTATCAAACTCAAACTATGGAAGATTTACCAAGATAAGCCATTTATAGAAATTAGTGATGAATGTAGAGGGAATTATAGGATAATAGAACCTCAAAAGTTAGATAGAATAGAAATTCTAGCAAATTACATTTTAAGTCTTGAAGGCAGACTAAAAGAAGAAGATTATTATCTAAGAATTTGGTTACCCATATTTAGAGGAAATTCCTTGATAGGAAATAATATCAGAAATAATACAAGGAGAAATAGTTTCCAAAGAATAAGAGAAGATGTACATTCACTTTTCCTAATAAAAGGAAATTATTACAATGGAGAAAGAGAAGTTGAAGAAACAAAAATTTTAATAGACACAGGTGCTAGTTGTAATCATATCCAGGCTGATAAGTGTGAAATAATAGGGAGTATAACAAGCCCATATGTTTATAAAAATTATGATGGTGGCTTTATTAGAATGTAATTTAAAGGTAGAAAATACCCATAAGATTATAAGAAATAACCTTTTTGGTAGATTGCTATAAAGATAACAGAATACAAGGAAATGAACACTATGATATTATCTTAGGAAATGGTTTCCTAGATAGACTAGATAAATATAAGATTACAAAAGAAGGAATAAAAATATATAGTGAAGACATATGTATATTCCTAGAGGAACAAATGAAAGAAATTACACATTCCCTACTATGGTATTTATAACGGTAAATATTTTAAAAACTAAGTTATATACATATGGATTAGTATACACATGATTAGAAATAACAATATTTAAAAGCTTTTTATTAAAAAAATGGAAAGATACTAAAATCTCTATAATAGGTGTAACTGGAAATAAGAAGAGATAACAAAACAAAAAGAAAATGTGGAAATAATGATTCATAATAAAATAATAAAAATAGTAAAAGTTTATCAATATGACAATATAGAATATATATTATATTAGGAAATGACTTTTTACAACTATTCTCAATATATCAACAAACAATTTATTCTATAATATTTAAAACATCTTGTAACCACTGGATAAGAGTACCTAGAATATTAAAACCCTTTAAGATAAATTATGACAAAAAAGCCAGGAAATGGAGAACAGAAAAAATAAATACATCTATTACTTATAAAGTAACAGTCCATGACACGTGAAAAATTGAAAGAAAATTTTAGTAATAACCCTTTAAAATACTGGGAAAAGACGAAATCTACTGTAAATTAGAAATGATAGATCATGATAAGGTTATTAGAGTAAGACCAATGATATATTCACAAGAAGATATAGAAGGTTTTAAAATACAAATTAATGAATTAATGCAAATGAATATAATAAGAAAGTAAAAACCCACATAGTAGCCTACTTTTATGATAAGAAAACATAGTAAGGTAAAAGAGGAAGAAACAAGAATGGTGATAATTTATAAAGAAGTGAATAAGAATACTAAATTTGACAGATATTATATCCCAAATAAGGAAATATTAATAAATTTGGCAAGAGGAAAAAAATATTACAGCAAATTTGATTGGAAATCAGGATTTTGGCAAATAAAAATGGATAATGACAATATACCTATTACAACTTTTAGTACACCCAGAGGTCATTATGAATGGATGGTAATGCCTTTTGGATTAAAAAATGCTCCTCAAGTTTTCCAGAGAAAAATGGATAAAATATTATCTGATTATTCATATTATATAATAGTATACATTGATGATATGCTAATATGTTTAGATAACGAGAAAGATCATGAAAAACATTTAAATATTTTCATAACACTCTATAAAGAACATGGTACAGTTCTTTCAGAAAAGAAAGTTAAAATCAAGAAAAAAGAAATAGAGTTTATAGGAATGATAATAGACTCTAAAGCATAAAATTGAGTCACTTATAGCTAGAAAAAAAATAAAAGATTTCCCAATGAATTAAGAACCAAAGAAATGATACAAAATTTTTTAGGATGTTTAAATTACTCTTCTGATTTTATAAAAGACTTAGCTAAAGAAAGACAGGAATTACAAAAGTTGTTAACAAAGAAAAACCAAACAGGATGGAATGAAAAACATACCATGATAGTCAAGAGATTAAAAGACATATGTTCAGATTTACCAAAATTAAAATTGCCAAATGAAAATGAGAATTAAATACTACAAACAGATGCTTCAAGTAAGTATTGGACAACAATTTTGAAAACAGATTTAGGAAAAATATGTCGTTATACAAGGGGAACCTTTAATAATATTCAACTTAATTATAATATTAATGAGAAAGAGTTACTTGCAATAATAAAAGGAATTAATAAATTTGAGGTATTCTTATTACCTAAACCCTTTATCATAAGCGATAATACTCAGGATTAAGGATTTATAAAAAATAACACGGGAAAAGAATCGAGGCTAGAAGATTGTCTAGATGGCAAACTCTTCTTATAATTTTAAGATTGTACATAAAACTTTGTGTAGTTTCTTGCACAAAACTTTAGTAGGAGTATCTAATAACATCTAGGAATTGCGTGATATAGCCATCGATATGGTTGAAGGAATGAATATGGTCTCAGAAAATTACAATGCTCTTATTTCAATAGAAGAAAAAGTAATAAATTTACAAAAGGATATCAATGATATAAGGTCTAAATCATATATTTCACAAAATCTCCTTGAAAAATGTTTTGAAAGATTATGAGAAATGATAATGAGGACAGATGATGTTTTATTAGCCTCTTCCGAGACTAAAAACATCAATAAGGTAGGCTTAGATATCTTTTGGAGTCCGGTGAAAGGAAAAATCGGGCAACATCATTGCGATAACATTAGGACCAGGGGAGAAATATCCTTGTCCTAACGGTAAAAATATCTCAAAGGTAATCGGAAGTACCTATCATTGAAAGGATAAAGCTGCAAAATAACGAGTCTTGGAAAGATAAACACCTCCCAGTGATGATAACGGGTCCCTCGAAGGGCGAACTCCTCAAAAGGAGAAAATTAGATGATATCCTTTTTTTCTAGAGGAAAAAACGAAAGCACTATTATAAATACTACATCATTTTATCTTACATCGACATGGAAAGAAAGTATTTGACTTTCTCGAATTTATCTATAAACACAGCCTAATGGCGATAAGGTATTACTAGACCTCTCTTGAAAGTCCTATCTACCCAAGAATAATAATCACAAAAAAAGACTAATCCTTTATTTGTTCAAGATGCCATGGATTTCGATTTTGTTGACCGGATATATTTAAGCCCTCATTGAGATGAAATACTTAATGATACCCTCAGAATTCAATTATGTAACATGACAGGTCATCAGAGTTTCTACATAAAATTCTTTACCATTAGTCCAGAATATAATGAAGATAGCGGAATATGCATCAAAGCCTATCATCTCATCACAATAAATAGTAGTGAAGAATCAAGGTTTCAAATAAATGATTCTAAACCCAAAAAATAGGGATATTATAATAGACAATGGACAAAGACAAGGAAGCATTGGGGATAAAGGCATTGCTTGGAAGAATAACATATTTGAGAAAAAATAATTGCTCAGTCCACTATGCAACAAACAACTGGATGATAGTCCTAGGCAATGGAAAAGCCAAAGACAAAGAATGATAACATAAAAAATCAATGAGTTGGGCCAGCTATTATTGCCAGCCAGTCATATGACAAAAAATGAAACCACAGATTCATGAAAAAAGACAAAAAAGTGATGATGATGAAGAACGTGGTGCTTGGGAAGAAAATGTAATCCATCTTTCCAAGTGGCACGACAAGACATATGCGCCACTATAAATGTAAATAATAAGAGTGATCGACGATAAATATCCCATCGGCTATAATTGTAATAACAGGATGACAAAAGAAACAATGACAAGGATGAAGTTGAAGTGGCAATTTGAACCAAATTCAAAGCAATCGAAAAACATGAAGAAGAAGACAAGAGCGAGAGGGGAATCAAGGGACACTTGTCTTTACACATAGCTTGATTTGGAAAAGGCAGAAAAGAAAGAGTTACTTACGTCGTCAGGGATGAATCATGCGTGATTTTTAGTTAAATTCTCGGTGTTCTTTATAATTAAAATGAATGATTCACAATCTTTTTCATTAATATTACGCTAATCCCTCATATTATATTATTTTATAGAATATGGTAATGTTGGAATCAAAAGGGCAGCTAAAAGATAGAAAAATAGAGCGAAGCTTGAAATAGCGAAAGGCAACATCACTTAGGGTTATGGGTTGCCATTTGCGAACTGAGGTTTGCCAGCTGCGAAGCCACCTTCGTTCTTGGCGGCAGACCTCCCCTTTCCATTACGGGAACTCGAAAAAAACCCTAGTTTTCTGGGCTATGGATGGGCCCGCGTCTCAAGGTATAAAGGGAGAGTAATTTCGAAGAAAAAAGCTGGGTTGATTCGGGACACATTGCGAAGACGGAATTTTAATGGTCACTTTCAGTAACCTACTTCGCTGATTAAATTCCTCAATACATGTGAATACTATGATGAACTAATTCTTTTATCTAGGGTTTGCCAGCCTAACCACGAGTTTGATGGATTGATTTTCAATTTTGCTTATTTGATTATTAATAGAGTTCATAGGTTTGCTTTGAAGTATGAGTTTAATTACATGTTATTATGCAATGGCAAGTGACATTACCCAAAGTGGGAGTTTGAGATCGAGAGAAGATAATTTCCAAGGACATGGTTAAAGCAACACTTTTGTAGTCGAAGAATAGAGATATTCAAGACTGCGAGTGTGGCCTTAGGGTTTGCACATTTAGACGTTTCGGAGTCGAGGGTTGAGCGGAGATCACATTACACCCTGCGGAGAGATAGACTTAAATATATATCTCGAGAGAGAATATCTTGTAGGAAAGATCAACCCGCCAACATAACTCATATAAATACTTCAATAAGTCCTTAATTGAATTGACACCCATCAAGAGTGGTAGGAGACAGTAAAGCCCTAGGTTCCTCATCATCACTATAATTCAACACACGTAATTATAAGTTTTTGGTTAATTCTAATAATTTAGTCATAATTCACTCTAGGATTAGATCCAAATATTGTTGAAGTCATCAAAATCAATAGTCAACACACTTCTCTTCAAGGGAACGACACTTGACTAACCACTACACTACGTCAACTTGAGCGTGCACTTGCGCACATGGGTTGTTTTTTCCAATTAATTTTACACATTCACAATTGGCCCGTCAAGATTTTGGTGCCGTTGCTGGGGAGAAGTTTAGTGTTGATATTGACAACCATGCCATAGATAGTGCTTTGGATCAATTTTACGTTCTTTAGTTCTTCTCACTTCTTGATCATTTCTTTTTACTTTTATTTTTGGTCTACGTGTTCTTTTGTATTGCATATGTGCTGTGATTTGGTTTCGTTCTTATCCTGTGATTTCAGGAAAGTACTTAGAGTGCATGCAAAGACGAGGACACATGGAACTGCTTCTATTCGATCCTGAACCAGAACGGACACTACATCAGTGCATTAGAGAAACCCACATTAACTCAACTGAAATATGCGACATCAGTAGGCCGTGGGACATATTCATGATAGGGATGAACCACAGGTGGAACAGAATGAACAGAACTATAGAAATCCGGCCACCACACCCTTCGTACAGCCTGATAATCCTCATATGCTACTTGAAGAGTTTGCTTTGCCACCTATAGTTGTTCAATCAGCTATCGACCACTATCACGATGACAACTTTGAGTTAAAAGGGTGACCTTCACGGATGCTCGATAACATCCCGGTTCCACATGGAGTTTACCGATTGAGAACCCGAATGCACATTTGACCAGTTTTATCGAGGTATGCAATACAGTCAAGTACAATGGAGTAATCGAAGAAGGTCTCATACTACTGCTATTCCCATTGTCACTTAGCGGCCCAGGCTAATCAACCCAGTTGTGACCCGACCTCGGACTTCAAGTCCCACACCTCGGAATGATTTGGTGCAAAATTTATGACCAAAATTTTCCAGCCTTGTCGAAAATAGCTCAATTAGGTGCAGAAATTACATTTAGACAATTTGAGGGGAGAACCTAGCTGAGGCTTAGGAGAGATTTCATAAGCTATTGATGAGATGTCCACATCATAGATTAACCAAGTGGATGCAGGTGTACACGTTCTACAATGGTCTAAGCGACTCAGCCCTGACAATCATTGATGCTTCAATAGGAGGTGCTTTGATGAAGAAAACCACAGATCAAGCTTATAAGATCTTGGAGGATACAACTACTAATACCCTTTCGGTGGCGAGAGATAGATCAACACCCGAAACCCTTAAGCGGGGAAGCGGTTGAAATTTAAGTAGCACAGTAAATCATGTTACCGCGATTAACTAAGCGGTGCGAAGCAACATGGCTTAGTAAATGCCATTCAGAGTAATCCATGGGAAATTTGTGAATATTGCGATGGACAACCTGGTATGGAGTGTCGGTCAGGCGGATAATGATGAAGCGGAATGATATGTGAATCGGAAGAATCAACCACAACAGGGGAAGCAGGTGTGGGCAGATTCATATCGGAATAGATACGGAATCATGAGTCGAGTCACGAATCGGAATCGTAAGCCAAGGTATCAGGGACATGAGATTCCATAATTTGGGATAAAATCCCAGCCTCTGCCTGATGATGATGACCTCAGAAGTGAGCTGACAAGTAATGCCACACAAATACTCACCTCACACACCACCTTTATGAACGAGAAAAGGCGAATTTACCAAAGCCTTGGACCACCCAATTGAATAATCGGGCGACACAATTGAAAGTTAGAGAGAGGTGCAAATGGAGCTGAATAGTGATTGTTAATGGAGAAGCGATGGGGAGCATTAGGAGTAGTGAGGTGAACCGAGGCTAGAGGGTGCGAGCAGGTAAGCGGTCACGGTGAGGAGTGACAAAGAACTAGCCGGCATGGGCGGAGTCCACCGGTGATAAGGGAGGTAGAGACAAAGAAGTAAATCCGGCTAGCCCGGTAATGAGCGGTGAGGAACTGACCTTAAATCGAGAGAAAAGTTGGATGAAGAAGAAAGCGAGAGGCTAAGGATCAATAAACATGGCGAACCTACCTCCCGATCCACAGTACCCTTACTTGCTGAAAAGAGCCAAATTGGATAAACAATTCACCAATTTATGGAGGTGTTCAAGAAACTCCACATAAACATTCCTTTTGCTGATGCATTAGAGCAAATGCCCAGCTATGTGAAATTCATGAAAGAGATATTGTCTAACAAAAGAAGACTGTCAGACTTTGAGACAGTAAACCTCAGTGTGGAGTGTAGTGCCATCCTGCAACGAAAACCGCCACAAAAACTGAAAGACCCTAGTAGTTTTACCATACCATGCACAATTGGAAATTCCATCTTTGAGAAAGCCTTGTGTGATCTAGGAGAAAGTATTAACCTCTCATTACACGCTCATCGATAGTCGGAGCCCGATTAGGATTAGGTGAGAGCTCGCCCAACCATAGTCACACTCTAGTTGGAAGTAGATAGGTCTTTGAGGAAACACCTAGGGGTGATAGAAGACGTTAAGTTGGGTGGGACAGTTATATTTCAGAGGGTGTACGGATATGGAAGAAGATAAGAAATACTATCATCTTTTGGGTAGGCCATTTAGCGACGGGCGATTGATGTGTAGAGAGGCGAATTAGAGTAGTACAAGATAGTAAGAGGTCACCTTCAATGTATTCAAAGCTATAGAGACGCAATGAGAGGCGATGTCGTGCTTTTTAGTGGGACTAAATTGTGGAAGCCTGCATGAGTGTCTAGCCAAAGTGGTCCCATAGGCCAACTGGAGCTAGTGATGCAGGTCGAAACCTTAAGTGAAGAAATTTTGCCAAGTATGTGTTTGGATGAACTCATACGAGGAGCTAATGGGAGGAGAGATCACTGAGACCTCTGGGGTGAGAAACGTTAAAGGCAATGTACCCTCTTCTAAACAACCACCCAGGAAAAAGAAATATTACCTTGTTTGAGTATGCTTATCCTTGAGGAGACTTACTGCCAGCAATAAATCTGTTTTAGGCGTCTCGACAACATCGGGAAGAAGATAAGCTAGTCAGTGCTTAGGACCACGGATACAGAGTGGGTTCTGGATTTTGTAGAATTTAAGGGGATCGCCTCATGTGCATGCATCGAATTCTATTAGAAGATGGTCATAAGCGGGTAGGTGGAAGCTCTGGGGGCTGAATCAACCATGAAAGGGTTGTGCGCAGGAAGTACTTCTAAAGTGGTTTGGATCTTTGGGGGTTATATATCCCTCTTCGAGTACTTGAGTGATCCGGTCTGGTGAGTACCTAATAAAGGACAACAGTGGTGATCAAAGCGACCCGATAATACCTTGTTACCTTAAGCAGTCTGGGATGGAGGGACTTGTCATCATTCACCGGCTTGAATAAGACTACTGAAAGAGGCCACTCTCTCACTACACGTTTCTAGATAAGATGTTGGACGAGACTAGTGAGGGTGAATACTACTGTTTTTACGGATGGATATTCCATTTCAAATCAGATAAAGCCATAGCCCTTGAGAACTAGAAAGACAACATTCCGTGCCTATATGAATCGTTTGCGTGAAGCGAGAATCTTAGTTCAGAACTATCATGCGCACAGGCACATTCCAGAGGATTATTATGATGGCATGTGCATCAAACATTGTTGAAAAGACAATTGAGGTATTCATGGACGACTTTTCATTATTGGGGAGTTCCTTTGATGATTGTCTAGAAAACTTAAGAGCGGTGCTTCTTTAGTGTGAAGAAACCAATCTTGTGCTGAATTTGGAAAAGTGCCACTTTAGCATTTTCAGGGCATCGTACTCGGCCAGGAATTTAATGAGAAATAGGGGTGCAAGAGCTAAAATTGAGGCCGGCTCGAGAAATTACCTCCCACCATCATCAATGAAGGGCATGAAATTTTCTGGACACCCCGAGGTTCTCACAGGCGGTTTTATTAAAGGAATTTCTCTTAAATTTCAAAGCAAGTTCCATCTAGTACGCTGTCGAGGAGACACCATTTGTTTTTGATGAATAATGCTACTTGAGCCTTTTCACTTCGAAAGATAGGCGTACAGCCAAGGCTCCCATAGTTGTAGCACCAGACTGGGACCTCCCGTTCGAGCTAATGTGCAATGCTAGTTATTATGCAATCGGAGCAGTGCTGGGTAAAAAAGGGATAGGATATTTTAGGTCATCAGCCCATGCTATTGAACTTTGAATGATGCCTAAACTAAATTATAACACCATGGAAAAATTTGTGTGAACATTTGCCTTTTGATAAATTTAGGCCCTACTTGATTGGCAATAAGGTGATCGTGCACACTGACCACTTAGCCATTAAGTACCTAATGACAAAAAGGATGCAAAGCTGAGACTAATACGATGGGTACTCCTGTTGCAAGAGTTCGACTTAGAGATAAAAGATAAGAAGGGAACATAGAACTTAGTCGCGGACCATTTGTCATGATTAGAGGGGTCGAGAGATGAAGTGGATCACGAAAATTTCAGATGAAGCGATATAACCAGCAATTGGCGACATTAAACGGTTCACTGGTTTGTCGACTATGTGAACTACTTAGTGGCCAGGTGATTCCTCGGTGTTTGGCTACAACCAGAAAAGAGGTTCTTTGCGGTTGAAACCTTACCTCTTTGGGAGGGCCTATCTTATACAAACATTATAAGCCCGATCAAGTGATAAGGAGTACACAATACGAAAAGAGAAATGGGTAGTATTACGAGTCATTGCCATACCTTCCCATGTGGGGGCATTTTGGAGGCTAAAGAGCAGCGGCAAAAGGTACTTTCAGTTGATTTCCTATTGGCCTACCTTATTCAAGGATGCTCGTCATTTTGTAGCCAGTTGTGATAAGTGCGAAGGATGGGACATCTCCCAAACAGGATGAACCCCCGTAGACCCAGTGCGGAAGTTAAGTTGTTTGACTTATGGGGAATGGACTTTCATGGGGCCTTTCCCTTTGTTCATTGATCTCACATGTATATCCTCTTGGGCGCAGACTACGTCTCAAAATGGGTGAGCGATACAAGCCGTGCAAGTGGTGCTCAGTGTGGTAGTCAAATTCTGCAATACATGTTACTTTGATTGAGCCTCCACGAGCATTGATCACAGATGGTGGTACTCACTTCTATAATAAGCTGGTTGATAAAGTCCTGCAAAAATATGGTGTGAGGCATCGAACTTCACTCGCGTACCACCGCAGGGAAAATGGACCAGTAGGGTATGATCATGAAATCAAGTCCGTGCGTAAAGACGGTCAATAGCTTAAGAAAAGGCGGGGAATTAGAAGAAGATGATGATAACGCTTTGGGCATACGGGGACAGCCTTTAAGACCCCTCTAGGCATGCCCCACTTTCGACTAGTCTATGGGAAAGCATGCCACTAAATAATTGGAACATAGAGCATATTGGGCGTGACGGTTGTGAACATGTATAATAATTAGCCGGAGCGATTCTTTGCTTGACTCAATGAATTAGATAAGGTTTCACAAAGAAACATGAAAATGCTTGGATCTATAAGGAAAATACAAAAAGCGTGGCAGGCATGACAAACATATCATGAGGGGAGAGAGAGTTGCCTGGTCGAGCCAAAGTCTTATTGTTCGACTCATTTACTTGACTTCCCTGTGACTAAAGTCGAAATGGTTAAGAGTCAGTTCCATTAGTGCAAATATTCTATCAGGAACAGAGATGCTACATCGGAGAAATGGCAGTTCAGGTTAACACTCAAGGTTGAAAACCACGTACTTTGGAGGAGAATTTACCGACCGAGAATTATGACAAGCTGCAGAGCGCAGTTGAAGATAACCTGGCAAAGTGAATCCCAAGCGGGTTACGTTATTATTTCCGGTCTACGTTGCGAGAATGTCGAGCTAACGACGCTAAACATAGCGCTTCTTAGGAGGCAACCGCGTGTGGATTTATTTTCTAAACTCATTATTACTTCCATTCCCCTCTTTATTGTTTCTGAAATTTTTGTTTTTAGACATCTAATCGTAATTAATTTTAATAATGTGATAAATCTTAAAGGTGGAGGTAGCTCTGATTACCCATACTTTATGGTTATACAGTAAACACCCATATGCGTCATTTAATGGGAGCAATATTTTTAGTGACAGCCACGGTCATATGTGAAGCTTAAAACCGTGCATTGCTTGACTAGGACAACGCATACGGTGCAGCGGGCTGCGAAGCTCATCGCCCATTGCGGGTGCTAACAACCGATACGTGAACCAGCTCGCCCGGCCGCCTGGGAATGTCTTCCACGGTGTGAAGGGTCCTTCCGTGACAAAGCAACATGTTCGACCTCTTTAAATACCCCTGATGGCCATTTTTTCCCTCCACCCGTTTTTATGCGCTCCATTGTCTCTTGTTCTTCTTGTGTGCCATTTTTTTTTTTTAGATTTAGAGCCGTCCGCCGTCTGTGACTGCTATGGCGCCTAAGAAGATTGTCCCAGCCAAGAGGCACCGCTGCAGTTCCCATCCGGGCGCTCCACCTCCAGGCCGACTCACGCCCGTTTCATTTCTCGGGAGGTAGAGCGGCTCTACCACGAGTCGCTTTGCATCCGTTCTTTCGTCTCGGAGCGGGGTTTTTGACCTCGAATGCGTTCTTCAATTTTACCATCCAGACCCGAGGTTGGCAGACCCTGTGTCCTCCCGACCCCAGGAGCCGATCATCCGAGAGTTCTACTCCAACCTGCCATTCCGGGTCGGCACCACCGGTGTTGTCGAGGTAGGTGGAGTCGACGCCGGGCGTGGGCCGTCGGCGGGTTCTATCCCGATTGCGGGAGGATGATAGCGGAATGCAAGAGGCGTATTTGAGACCCGCCGACGAGGGCCCTGATGTGAAACTCACGGGGGCCAGGGCGTGTGGAGGCGCCACTCGTCGACAGGCGAGTTCACCACATTTTCGATGACAACGCTCATGCCCGTGGCGAAGGTTTGGTATAATTTTTTATTTGTTAAAATTAAACCTTCATTGCATCTTAGTACAGTGACCAAGGACAAGATGATCCTCCTGTACACAATGACCAAGGGACTCAAATTCGATGCTCCGGGACGGTCGACAGCGGGTTGTCGAGACTACTCACGAATCTTGCAGTGCTCGATCCATCCACTCCACGGTGCCGAGTATGTCGATCGGTCGGAGTTGATTAGACTACGAGGAGGCAGTGCGGCCAGCCTTCTACATTCCATTGCCCGAGGTGAAGTTCTAGAGCCCTACTTGAGTCAGATGGCCAGAGGCGGCGATGATGTCGACGGCCACGCAGCGGCGATCCGGTGGATGGCGACCACGAGGTCCTGCAGTTTCGACCAGGTCCGCAGTGGAGCCCGGTGCGATGCACTCGCTTCCGGCCGGCCCGGCATTAGTGCGGTCGGAAGGGCCGCGAGGTTGCTCGAGTAGGACATGGACTCCATACGGGGTGAGATGGTTTGCTATCCGAGCCGGCCGGGACCAGAAATCCGCCAGCTCAGCTCGGCTTATAATCATTCCACATAGCACCACCAACCGCCCCAGCGGTGATATTTTTGTTCGTATTCTTTATACCTTTATTTTATTTTTCTGCGCCATTGAGGACACTGTTTAACTTAAGTTTGGGGTGTGGGTGTAGGGGGTTGGACTTGTATGACCTAGTATATTTTGCCTGTTATTTTGACTCAGTTTTATTTTGGGTTATTTTTGCTATTCTTGCATGATTAGTTCCATATTTTTTCTTTTGTCTCCTCACTTTGCTATTTTTTCATGCTTAGGTCAAAATTTTCTTTTTAGGCGTGTGTTAGGTTGTCTCCCGTGCACTCACATGTATGCAAATTGCACATATTAGAATATGACAGTCTCCAGAAGTGGTATTGAGTATCTCTGTCTTAATTTTGAGCATGATGGCAACATAAAGAAAGTTGTAGTAATCACAAAAACAACCAATGTTCAATGGAATAAGGACTCCGAGATTGTTTGGCAATTGGGATTGCGTTGTGTAAAGTAAAGAGACCTTAACCATGTCAAAGTCACCCTTTTTAGATCTTAGGCAATTTCCCAAGTAGGCTATCCCTTTACACACACGTGATCTTGAGTATGCTTTGACTCGGACTCACCATCTGAGAGTCTATGAACTTTAAGGAAGTAAACAACTTAAGTGATGGGACACCTTAGAAAAAGAGGATCGCCTTTGAGCCCCAGGCTTAATATATATATATATATATATATATATATATATATATATACTCTATATATATATATATATATATATATATATATATATATATATATATATTTTTTTTTTTTTTTTTTGTTTCATTTTCCAGTAGAACCAAAAATATTTATTTTAAATATTTTATTTTATTTTTTTTCCTGTTTTACACACTGTAAAACCCAAAAAAAAAAAATTTCCTCTACACTTTATTTTTTTTCATCTCCAATAGCCTCCTTTATACTCTGGAGTGCATTAGCCTAGACAACACCAATTCCTTACTCTTCAAAAATTTCACGAGTTAAATTTTAACCCACATTTCTTGTCTGTAGAAATAAAGTTCTAGAATTTCCGCAAACAGTTCTATTCTTGTCAGCCCGGAGCTCTTGTCGAGAAAAAAATTTTCGTTTAATTCTAGACCTATTTGCGAAAATTCTCGAACCATATAAGGTTACCTTTTCCGACCCTAGTGTTCAACTTTTTTTTCCTATGCTATTCACCCGAGCACTCTGATTTCCACGACACATGATCACACATCGATCATGAATGCCGCAGTCGTGATCTGGCAGTGCCCCATCAAGTCTGGTAATTGTATACTAACTTATTGATACTAAGCTATACTTTGGTATCCCGGAGCGTGCTTCTAGGTATTTATAAACTGAAAACTCTGATACGAATGTGGCGTCCCGATTCGGGGTCGGCGGCGACCCATCGGCTCGCGGAATATTCGTGGATGTCGGGTGATCCGACACCACTCATGAAAATCGGGCAAAGTCTCCTTTGTACGGGGGCTGCCAGGTACAACTGTCCCGATCACATGGCAACCCTATCCCCTGATATTTTACAAAGGCCTTGCCAGGGTCATACGGATAAAAATGAGTAAAATGGCCACTTGGGTCCATGCATCAATACTCATGAATATATCCCGACCAGTATATTACATGGTTAAAGTTAATAAATCACTCTTAATTCAAACATATATTCAAAGTTAAAGTTCTAATACATATTATACAAGTATACACCAAAGCCACATATCGGCTTTCTTAAGCTCATGACCTACAGTGAGCGTCGTCCTCCTATGCACTCCTTGTACACGAAATAGTGATCCTCGACGAGGGGTGAGCAAAGCTCATTAGTGATAATTTCCTACGTGGGTTACTCCCAGCCAAGTGCACATGTCATAGCGAACAATCACATTGATAAATACATGATCGACTTGAATGTCTACATACTGATCTCGTAATCTGAGTCCTCACCAATTCCTCGCACATGCACAAGCCAAATGCAGGTAAAAATGCAGTTTCAAAACAAAAGCTTTTGTTCTCGAACTTACTACGGTCGGTAAATACATTGGACTACCCTCAGAAACAATTCATTGGTCCTGGCGTGAATTATTGGACAATCTCCCGACCGTGATTCTCCGAAAAATCTTCGAGCAAGTTCCTTTCCACGAACATTTTCCTTTTCTTTCATTTTGTGTCATGCACTCCTCTAATATTACAGATTGCCACAGAGTGCGTATGGAATGCACACATTATACGATCAAAAATATTAAATGCTTAATATATAAAACATGTATATATTAATATAATTAATTCACCTGATTCGTGTTATTAAATTCACATCGATAACACGAAATTAGCTCACATGGGCCACAATTAACAATTTCAAGCAATTCATTTTGAATCACTCGGCAACACAAAAATCACGTAGCCTCGTGAGCAGTGAAACCCTCGAGTTGGCACTGTTCCTGACCTTCTGATAAGAGATTTCTCCCACTCGGTTCAAGCTTTTGGGGCCGATATCACGGCCGCCCAGGGCTCGGCAAATCTATCCATAAAATGGCTCTTAGCGAAGAATAAACCAAGTAGGAAAGATCCTACCTCTTGGGTGTCGAACTCCACGAGATAGAGTGTCCATCGTAGCCTCGCGATACATCGACTTTGCTTCTTCTTCGTCGAGAGCAAGCGGTCGGCAGTGAAATCTAGGAAAGTAGCTATCTCTCTCTGAAACACAAAATTCTAACTCCTTGCAATTTTTACCATCCTCCTACTTGCGTTTTGGCGTTCCCGATGGAGAAGATGACTAACCCCCATTTTTGTCTTTATCGATTAAACTTCGTGGTACTCAATCTTGTCCCTTTACTTAACTATTTGACACTTGGCAATCTAATCCATTAGTCTCCATCATCTCTTTCGTCATGCAACATGTGTCACATGAGTCGTAGCAGTAGGTGACTTTGTCACATCATGTCTTTCTGGCGGATTTCACGGCACCGGCCTGTGCCTTGAAAATGTGAAATTCGATGTCTCGGAATTCGACGTGTCGTAGATTTTGAGAAGATTCTAGCAGTGTCTGTTTCATCATCGAATCTGAGAAAAATTTGGGTTTGGCCAAAGAAATTACCGTTTTACCTTTTTTTCAGAAAATTTGAATTTTCCCGGGTAGTTAGAATTATATGCATTTGTTACATCTTGATTGCATATGAATAAGAAATCGAGCAAAAATTAACCCATGGGATCCATGAAATTGGTGGGTGACCCAACAATCACAACTATGTATATGTATATATAATGGTGGATTTACGTAAGACTTGGGGTGACATTTGCCAACCCTTGCTGAAATTCTGGAAAAATGTTTTTTTCCGTGAACTCGTAGCCATTATGAGTATCATGATTTTTAGACCCACTACTCAATGGCTCGGGGCCCGTTGGTCAGGCTCGCTGGCAGCGATGTGAAATGTGACCCACCTGATAATAAAACCAAAGGGCACTACCTAGATAGGAGAATCCGAATGCCCGTCTATGAGAGCCAGGGTGTCTTCACAAAAGCCAACTTCAAGGCAGCTCGTCTAGAGTTTTAAGTCCCCTACCCTACCGCCCTTCCCAGAAGGCAAGTCTGGGCAGGATGGGCCGGATGAAGGAAATAATGATAGTGATATTTGTTCACGAATTTCCTAGTTCCCAAATCTCTTACTTCTCAAAAACATTAATCCTTGATAAGGAATGAGAAATTTTATTACTAAAATTACGAGATTTTCTTTCATAAAATCAAGAAGAAATTCGTGTGTAAATCAAGAAGACTTCCAAAGAGAAAGAAGTACCCAACTGCGTGAATCCTCTGTTTCTTCTTCTCCATTTTGTTGACTTAATCATTAGAGAGGAGGTCGGCACACCGTCTCCAAATCGCACTTTTTTGCAGGTTCATATTGTACTACCAATGCCCAGAGGTTCAGACAATCAAGATAACAACAGCCTTGATCCCTTGTTTAAAGGAAAAGTCAATTGCCATTGAATCATTCAAGTGACTAAGTGCATTATCTTTTCCTCCATTGAAAATAACCTATGTTTTCATCCCCACTCAACTTATTTTATGACTTCACCAATACGTATATATGAATAAATATTTCCTTCACACTTCGTCTAAACTCATGACACAACGGTCGCTTCAAACTTGTTTTTATTTCCTTTCTTACTTTTTACCTTGATCAAACAAGAAAAAGTAAAATTATTGTCTCGCTATAACACACAAAAACAAACAACTTGAAGAAAGTGCAAAGCAACCAGCTGTACATTATAATAAAGATTAGAACATGGTTGATAATGCAAACTAACTGAAAAAGAAAGTGGTCATAGATATTTAGAGAGATGTGTAAGTACTGTGGCCTTAGCTGTAATTCCACTACATTAATATGGCCCAGGTCCACACGGCCCACTTTGCCAAGACCATGAAGCTGCCTAAGACAACCTACCGTATTAAAACTATGCAGGAACTAACCAAACGGTAGAGTCCTAAACCCCGTCAAGAATCTTAAGTCCCCTAGTCAGCCATCCCACCGCATATGAGAAGTTTGTTATGAATAAATGTATTAAGGAGGAAATCACGAGCAGGATATTTATCCACGAATCTTCCAATATCCAAATCTCATACGGGTCTCAAAAACATAAATCCTTAACAAGAGAGAATTAGTCCTTGATAAGGAGCAGAGATCTATCCTCAAATCAAGATTATCTTCTCATAATCATGAGAAATTCAGTATAAAATGTAAAGACTCTCACGAGGGAAAGATAGGCAATTCTAACTGCGCGAATTTCCTTCTTCCTCTTCTCCATCCTTTTCTTGACTTAATCATCCGAGAGGTAGCCTGCACACCGTCGCCGGACCCCCCTTTTAGCAAGTTTACATCGTGGCAATGATACCCCGAAGGTCAAATGATTCAGGTAACGACAATTGGTGCCGTTTGTGGGAATCGAACAAAAAGTCACATCAACGATGCGCAAAGAGCCGCCCAATAGCCTCGCCATGGCAGCAACTTAACTAGCTCTCTTCAACATCCGATTCGCTAAATACGCGACGACAAGAAAACCCGAAGGATCCAAAAGAGGGCTGAAGATCAATTCCTTCATCACGCCAAAGACATGGAGAAGAAACAGGCAGAGCAAGCAAGGTAGATGAGGGAATTGCAGGATCGCGCTAAACATCTGCAGCGTGAAAACGATCATTTGCAGGCCCATGTAGAAAAAGGTGTGATCTTGGCGAAAGAGACGTGCAAGATAGCGTTCAAGCAAGGCATCTGACCACTCACTATAAAGGAAAGGAACCCATCGTCCCTGACGATGACTCGGTCGCATCGACGCAGTTGTCCTCGTGCAGCTCACCAACTTCCCCAAATGTGCGACAAAAATGTGTCGCCCAAAGAACACTCGTGATCTCCCCGC
This sequence comes from Tetrastigma voinierianum, assembly GCA_016808115.1. NCBI lineage: Eukaryota > Viridiplantae > Streptophyta > Magnoliopsida > Vitales > Vitaceae > Tetrastigma > Tetrastigma voinierianum. The sequence continues at coordinate 127,207 of JAEQBH010000476.1, read as the reverse complement.
ATTCGTAGTTCGATAATGGCACATTCCGCTTTAGTAAGAAGAGAACTGTAACGCCCCAAAATTCTAGAATTTTATAATAAATTTATTATATATTTTAGGTATGAATTGAGCCAAACTTCGGGTTTTTCCGAAAAATTGGAGCAAATCGATCAAATTGTGAAATGTAAATTTAGTGAAATCTTAAAATCAGGGCACTGAACAAGGATAAAATTTAATTGCCATAAGGGATATAAAATCATAAAAGGAGTAGAAATGGGCCACAGAGAATTTTAAAATAAGTTGATTTGCAATATTTAGCTTATCACAAATCTTTTTGAAATTAAGAGAATTAAGGGAGTATAAAAGAGGGAGATAAAACCAAAAATTCACACTTGTTCCAATTCACTCTAGCAAAACCGTAGGAGAAGAAGAGAGCAAAGAAAACAAGAGAAGAAGAGGGAAGAAGAAGGAGAAGGAGAAGAAGACTAAAAACCAAGGTATGTTTCATCTAGATCAAGCCAGGTTTCGATTTCCTAAGGCTACTCGAGACCGTCTCTGTCTGTGTATTTTTGGAAAGATCACAAACCCTTAACTTGTCGAGGTTATGTGGGCAAACCCCAAATGGTAGAAAATTAACATGAATCATCAAAATTATATGATGTTTAGAAGAATCAAGATGGACTGGGTGAATCTATAGGATTTTTACCTGGTTTTAGTGAGATGAGGTTCCAAACCACCAATAAATACAAGTATTAAGTTGTTTTCTGATGATTTCCATGATGATTTTGAGGAATTAAGGAACAAAAGTTATATAAGGAGAATTGGCATCGTGCGGTAAAAGAAGCAACTGACAATTTCCGAACATACCAAGATAGGTACAGGATGTACCCCACAATTTACCAGGCCAACATAATCGGCAGCAGATTGTGTCCAACATAAAATGCAGATATGTCAACAGTAATGCACACATGTACCGTACACAGTCCAAGGTGTACCACATGAGCCCAAATGACCGGGGATTGTAGTTTTGGTCTATTTAAGCCTACACCGCATAGAACCCAAGTGAAATGAATAATAGTGCCCGAATAAGAATGAGACTGCTTCAAACAGATCGTTGCTATACATTCCCAAGCTTCGTCATTTCTAAGGAGCATTCGCTTAGTATGATTATTTGCTTAACCACTAAGAGTGAATAAATTGTATTTGACTATACATGTGAAGACGATATAACTCGACCTAGGATCGACATCGAGAAAGAAACAGACCGATAATTGGTTTGTTCTATACTTGTTCTTTTATCTAGTTTGTTCTCTACACGTTCTTATTCTCATATTGTTTCATCTCATAAATATACATATATATCGATTTAATGATTAGTATTTGAAATGACAAATATCTCGTAATGTATGCGTGTATTTGAGCTACGTTTAATCTTGTTTATTGCATAAAATTAAATTGATTTGAAACGATATTGAGAATGACCAACATGACGGATTCAACAGAATTCGCCATGAGGGTAACCGTATTTGTCCACGCGAAATCACTTTGCTAATTAACGACAAATGCGACAGATTCACCAATTGACCCGAATGTCGAATTTATAGCCATATGGAAATGGTAATTGTTAAATGGAAACCACATTGCTACCGACGACGTATTGCGATGTGATTCACCAATCGAATCGCCGTGGAATGTCTAATTCTATAGTCATATGTGAAATGGTAATATTGAGTGTGAAACCACATTGCTACTGAATGACAAACATGACAGGATTCACCAACTAAATTTGTCGTGGATGTCGAATTCTATAGCCATATGTGAAATCACAAACCGAAAAACGAAACGATGGTATTAAAAAGTGTATTTGTATAAGTATCTTTACATTACACTGATATTGTATAAAGGCATTAATTTGATAAATGCATGATTTCTATGAACGAAAATGGAATAAAGAACTGTATAGAACCACTAAGCATGAAATGCTTAGCGATGTTTTTTATCACGCAGTACCGAGTGATAGACATTGAAGCAAGACCTAAGATCGAGGAGCCTGTGAGTCATAGAGATGAATTACAGAGTATGCTCCTATACATTACCCATTTCTTTCGAACATCGACATTTTGTAAAAACAAATAACTAATCACATTGGGAAGGCATTTTCGTTAAATGAAAACGTTATGAATCTTTGTTAATTGTAAATGTTTATGGGCTTGCCCAAATGAAATGCTTCCAATGCAATTACAAAATCTAAAATGAACACGCCAAATGTTTTGATAAGATAATTGAAAATGTCTGAGTAAACCTGCCCGCTTGATCTGCAACCTGTCAAGTCAGATCGCCGCTACATTTCTTGAAAACTAAATTTAATAAAACGATAACAAAAAGGATTTGATTAATGGCTTTAAACGAGCGTCCTGTGGTTTCTGGGCTCTGATCCCCAACCAGCCTGGGCCGGGCTCTGGGGCCTCACAAACCCGGGCCGAGTGGGAAGAGCCAAATAAATGAAGCAACCCAACGCCCGCACACCCACGGCATATCACGCCCCATGCCGCCAAGATACCCCCGCCTCCGTACAGACCCAGCCTACACACCGCCTCAGAGGCACACCAGAGTCCCGACGATATGCTCTCCTCGCCCTATAGGAACCACATCTCGACCATGCTTCTCCTCCCGCCTGGGCTTGTCATACCAACTTTCACTCAGCTCACGACCCCACCGACCCTTACAATCACATGCTCCATAACAACTGTGGCCATGACTTCACGCCGACAATGACCTTCTACTATGCAAAGCCTTCCCACCAATGGCGAGGTCCCACTAGCCTCGGGGTTTCACAAGCTCCCGCGAAACTCAATAAATACGTTTTATGAACTTTGGGGAGCGTTCATCTCATAGCACCTATGCTTTGTGCTTCAAAAAAGGAATATTAGTTCCTTGCAAACTATGTTGAAACACAAAGATGAGTCCATACGGGACTTCATAAGGAGGTTCGGGTAATCCGTCGAACAAATAGAATTTTACAGCATGGATGCAGTCCTTCAAAACTTCAGGAGAAGCTTCGGGCCGTCGACTCCCTTCTTCCACTCATTATCTCTAGACCCGCCAACAACAATGGAAGAGTTATACAAGCGGGTAGACAGATACTCAACGCTGGAGAACAATATCCGAGCAGCAACCCAGACAGTCATAATCACAAACCATCCGATTGAGAAAGATAAGTCACCGGGAAAGAAGCCATCCGCATCCAAGGAAGGTCGAGTGTAGACCGAAGCTTAATTCTAAGACTGTGGACTCATAAAGGATAGAGCCCTCATAATTCACTCCCTAACATCTCGTATGAAAGGTTGTCAGCCTCATACTGATTTCAAACGGCCTCGCACCCATCCGCACTGATCCCGCTCGCAGAAACAAACTCGGGGTACCATTATCATGTGACCATGGACACCTAAACCGACCAAGAGACCGGCAAGTCTAAAGTTCTACTAGGAAAAGTTTAATCATGGCAGACACCTCATGAGTACCTCGTGGCGAGATCAAGGGGTGGAGCCTGGCAAGCCCCACACAAGTAGAGCCTCCCATAACCACCCGATGTTCCAGCCAAAACCTGTAATCAGCCACAACCATATAATGGGCAACCTGGCTGATGACCAGTATCAATCAAAATGTCACTGTATGAAACTCACCAGGTGGCTGATTAAGGCCAAGGTAACCCTACCACACAAAAGCAACTAGTAGTCGAAATGACACGTCCATATCCTTTCTCTTCTCAACGAATCTAACAATAGGTAATTGTTCCCACTATACACTCCGTACCTGCCACCTCCTCGTATAAACGCTTCAATGCATAGGGTGTCGTGGATCCACTGAAAGCAAACCCAAGATATTTATCGCAACTTCCAAACCTTCATACGATGAGCTTCTTATTACATGCTAAATTCAACCGGGCGAATCCTCTTTGGTTTCAAATGAGCAATTAAAATGACGCTAGAAGATGTCACACTTCCAATGTGAAAGCCTGCTACCACTTACCGGTTTTGTTCTCGCCGTCGAGGACTTGGGGGTTCATAAGCTAAGGCCGTGATAGTGGTCGTGACCCATGAAGGATGTGCCTTCAACGTACTCACCAAATGGTAAGCTTGTCATCTAACAACATCAAGCAAGATTAACCTTTTAAGTGTTTAGTTGGCTAAGCACGATGTTAAGCACAAATATTCACATATGATGCAGAGGGAAGTGCACTCGAATACCTTTCGACGTATCATACTGTGCATAACAATCATATGCGCCTGCATCGCGCTTAAGAAAAGAATCCACCTACCGTGGATCCACCGAAGAAGCAGAGTTAGACTGACTAGAGAAGTTCACCTTGTCATCTTTGTCCAACTTATGGAGGCGGATCGCTACGACCACTGCCACAAATACATATGGTATTCGCCCTGAGACACTGGAGTATAATGGGACAAACCCACGGTGGCTTCATAAATCGAACATCCTTCCCACTGCCAAGCCAATAAGTAAAAAGTGAGACGATTCCGTCTGAATTGACATCAGACCATCCAAATGGAAGTAAACAATCTTCTAGCAACAGGTTTTATAAGGGAGGTAAAGTACCCTGAATGGTTGGCCAATATGGTGGTGGTATCAAGAAGGTAAAGTGGTCATACGTAGACTACACTGGTTTGAAGTACATGTCCCAAGGATAGCTTCCCTTGCCGCTACAGAGGATCAAATTGTGGATGCAATATCCGGGCACAGATTCTAACAATATGGACACACCTTCTTAGATACCATTAGATTCCTTCACATGATCCACCCGATGGGAGAAAACTCAGACCTTCATTACACTACACTGATTGTACCGCTACAACGGGTTTGTTTCCTGGGTCTGAAAACACAAGCAAACTATCAAACTATGGTAACAAGATATTCCGACCATTGATAGTAATACATCCGCCTGAGGCTTATATCACATATGCTCACAAATCCAAAGAACACCCCATCACACAAGGCATCAAGAAGTCTTCGAAAGGTCATTTAAACATAGCATGAAATCCTACCCTTTCATGTTGTCAATGTCACTGCAAATCTTTATGTAAGTGGTAACAATGTGGTGGTGGATAAATGCATTAATCTCATCTAACCTGCGCTTTGTTTGGACTCCTCAAGCTCCCGCCAGAGAAGTGGGCACAACAACTGATCAATGACCTGCACCCACACATATATCCTGCTTCACATTGTCAGTCTTCTATGTTCTAACAGCCGGCTGTAATCAAGAATGCGTTCAGCACTTATATTAATCAATAAGATCTCACCGAACCACCCGCCTACTAAATTCCGGGCCGTTGATATACTCTATCTTTATTTAGCAGTCTCAAAAATCTCGGTGAGTGTAGCATTATTCAAAGAATATGAAAATCGGCGTAGACCTATATTCTTCAAGTGCTGTCCCCCCAGTCCGAGGTAAAAAACCCGATACACCCTTCTCGAGCAAAGTGCATCTGCCTCTGTGTAGCCTAAAAAATTGGCCACAATCCGTGTGCACCTTTATCATCAGACTCACAAACTTCCCTTTAAGAAGCATTATACATAAGCCCAATATGTCAAGGCAGATGGCTCGGTGAGCGATTAAGCTGGGTGAGTCTCTAAGATTCAATATAAACCTCACCTGGTACTAAAGGCAGAACATCGACTTTAGCGTAAATTCCTCACAGGCTAAATCAATTAGCCCATCAAAAATCTAAATGTATTGGCATTGAGGCGGATCCTGGACAGGACCAGAACTAAAGCCCCGACAGTGGAAAATAATAGAGCAGCCACATGCTTAGATTTCCCCACTTCCACAACGAGAGGGCCGAATACGGTTAATCATAACAGATCGACTCCTCAATCTCCTGATCTCTAAAAATCATCATAAGAAGTGACTCTCAATCGGGTAAGGTAAATGGAGAATATAAACAAGAGACCACCATATCACATGTAAGTCCGGGTCAACCTACAACTGGAGTTTGGGCACCATGACTGAGCATGTCCCAAGATTCAAACGGTGCGCAAACATTCATACGGCCGATCCCAACCGATAAAAGAACGTGTTCTCCCGTCTACTACCAGCTAGAGTCGTAGATTACTACCAACCAAACAACAGATGGAAGAACCTTCTTTGATGACTTCACACTGTTATTCAGCCAGAACTCATTTTACATTGTAGTCGGCTCATAAAATCTAAGTCTGGTTTTAAGGCTTCTGCTTCTCGAATGGTCACGAGGATAAACATCCCCGGACGGGTCTTCTAACACCGCTCACTCACCAATGGGGTGTGGACAATATGTATTAGCTAACCATGATTGGTATGGGAAATCTCATCCGTAGAGACGCCGCCCATAGGAGCCCACACCGCGCTACTATTTGCCAAACTACGCGCATGTGATGCAATGTTTGTGCCAGTAGCGCATCACGCCACGACAAGCCCTCTGCTTCAAAGGTGCGTGCCTAAGACCCCTAACGAACAAGCCCTCGTCTCACCTGAATGGACATCGAGGGCCACCGCTACCGCCCGACCTGGGCTGCCATTACCGGTCACATCGACTATTTCAGCAAATCATTAGTTTCACTCATTCACTGTTTATAAAGAGGTTGTTCGGGCCGAGGCGTGGAAGAACATTGTGTGTGTTCTAATGTCTTAACTACTGTAACCGAAAATGGGCCAATTCAGAATAGTCATATGTATGATTTGTAGGTGACCAAAATTAAAACCAGATTTGTGACTTTACTCGCATCTACAGCTAAATTCACAAAGTGTAAGCATTCAATAAGACTCTCCCACAACTTTAAAAACGCCAATTTCAAACAAAGTAAAGTGGGTGGGTGAACTTACCAGGGTCTTATAATACAAAACAACCATCTGCCATCACGCCCGAAACCCACCTAGGTAACATCACACCACACCCTCAAGCCTTCACTCGAAGGTCCGCGTGAAACCACACGGACCTTCCAGAACTGGATTACCAACACTAAACACTTGCTCGTAAAGTAAATGCCAAGAACTTTCTAAATTCATCATTTCTCCAAATTCAAAATATACGTTTAATAAAAATTATTTTAAATATCCAAATCTCTAATTATGAATCTCTATATAAAGTCGCTCAAAATATAACAACAATATTTGGGATCTCCAAATCCAACTTATGCTAATATAAAACGAATGTTATCATCCAAGTGACTTTCACTAATCCTTTCAAAACTCCAATGACTATACAAACATGAACTTATTAGTTCTAATCAAATCCTAATGATGATGAATCCCTAACCTAGCCATCAAATTACTCTGCAAACTAAAAGTAATTTGAAAATATGTTAACGAACGGGAGTGAGCTTAAAGCTCAATAAGAACATGCTAATACATTTTCATGATCAAAAAGTTTTCAATCATATAACAAATAAGAGATGTTTTCATCAAACTTTGATCTAAAATAAGTCGGAACATTAACAAATTTACTTCCAAACATTCTCAAGCATCAATTTCAAATCATTATATCAAATGTGATCCAAATAATTTCATATCAAATTTCACGTTACTTTCATCAAGTCCAAAATCAAATACATTTCAAATATATTTTTTCGTCATCAAATATCAAATGGTGCCTGCAACCATGTGGGACTTTAAATGAGGGTTTTAGCCAAATTGTTCCTTTTTGTGATGGAATGTTAATTACTAAAGATTGTAACCTCTAACCTAAAACCCCGAGCTCGGTTCAAATCAATTACATCTACTACTAAGGAATGTAAAGGTCAACTATTATTCTCAAGTAATAAGGGCTAATTAGCACAACTATTATTCCGCTGGATGCTACTGAATCTAACCAAAGTCAAAGATTTATTCAAAAGTTCAAATTACAAAACATCATATTCCACATTTTCCTTTCTTAAACAAAACAAATCTCAAAAGTACAATCATATAAAACTACTATTTGATCCATGGATAATCAAATAAAATAAAAAGTAAACTCTTTCATAAACCAAGATTATATATAATCTTAGCTTAAAACGATTTTCATCCTCAAATGAAGTAAAAACAAAAAATTTCTTTTAAAGATCCAGATAATATCCCCTACCTCAAAGGAGTACTCAAAAGCTTTGAAAGAGCTAATCTCAAGAACTTCACCTCAATATTTCTCCTAAAATAAGAAAGAAACTATCATCATTACTTATTTATTCTTGTTCCTAATTTAATATTCTTAACAAAATATTTACTTCAAGCAAAAATATACATATCTTTTAAATACTTATCAAATACATATATTTATAAAAAATTTAGCCTTTTCAAATTTATCTATTTGTTATTATTATTTTTTCAAAAATTATACTCAAATATTTGTTTTTTTTCTAAAATAAATCTTGAATATCTAACATTATTCTTTTTTTTTTTAGTCAAGCATCCGTCATGAATCGAATTTCCATTTTTATACCAAGTTTCACATTCTAGTTTCATGAATAATAACTTTTGGTTTTTACCACATTCTCTTTATTTATTTCTATACCAATCAAAATCATGCAAATATATCATTTTGACTTTTCAACCTACTTGCTATATACTATTGTTCATCTCTACAATTCCCACTTATGTTTTTTTTTTCTTTTAATTTTTCATTCTCATTCTCAAAGCAATTCAGTACGACACCACCAATTCTTATTTTATTTCATTTTTTTTTTTAAAGAACGAGAGTTAAATCTAAATCTGACTTCTTCAGGGTTCATCTAAACTGAAAGAAAATTAAAGAATCTACATCAAAGAAATCTAGAAAAATAAAATAAGGAAGATCTTACCTAGAGAAACTTGTTCTTCAAACCTTAGATCCAAAAGCCGTACATCATCTGGAATTCTACCAGCCAGAGAGAAATTCAAATAAGAATAGGAAGGATTTTCTTTTCTTACTCCAATTTATACCTAGGGTATCTATTAGGAAAATTACCTTTTAACCCCTCTTTCATTAAATTAATTTAATAATTATTAATTAATTATCATTATTTTCTATAACGTGATGCTTATAAAAATCCCGCCACATATTCCAACTCAAACCTATACAAATTCCTGGTGTTACTGCAGGTCGACCGAGGTATCAGTTCGCCTCATGGATGGAAGCCATCATCCCCACGTAACCCGGATGCCCAATCGCACAAACATAAATTCCCGAGAAAGCAATGCCGGGCCGAGCCAAAGACCTAGACACAATTACAAAACCCGAAGCTTACCGCGGCGTATGGCGTCATACCAATAGAGACTGGCAAACTTTCACAACCGACGTGTAAAACCACATACATTCCTACCTGGAGAATTAGTCTAAAGAACGGTCTTTGAAAACACGACCAACCCAAACAGAAGGAAGTTCCGTACCGATTGGGGAAGCCGCCATGGTAGTTCGAGTAGGATACGAGTCTTATGTGTTAAGCAAGCCGATGGGATCACAGCTCCAGGATGTGAAACTTAAGGCACCTATAGCGCCATCACAGTGCTTTGAAGATACTAACATCACTAAAGATTATTCTTTAGACATTTCAATCACTTGGTAATGTTTTTCAAAACCATTATATTTGGCTGGTCGCCCACTAAGATCTTTAAAAGTTCGTGGCTGTGGTTGTTTGGGCTCTCATTGCATTTTTAAAAGAAAAGCCCAGATATGGTCATTATTCCCATCGGAATTCAAAAGCCCAAACATGGCTGTTGGGTCCCCGAATTTTAAAAGTCCAGACATGGTTGTTGTCCTACTGGCATTTAAAAGAAAAGATATGTCGTCATCTCTATCAATAAAATCCTAAATATGGTGGTTGTCATTTACTTAGCATTTTTAAAAGTTTTGCATATTGTTGTTCGGGTCGCATTTTCAAAAGGTGTGCCCGTATATGGTTGTTGTCTTACTGGAATTTTCGAAAGTCCAAATATGGTTGTAGTCCTGCTTGCATTTTTAGAAGCCCAAATATGGTTGTTGTCCTTGATGAGTCCTAAGCTCATATATTTTTAATCCATTTTTCTAACATCATTCTAGAAGTTTATGATTTATTTTAATGCTAAATTATGGAATATTCACCAACTTTTTGTTTTGTAGGTTTTATATATATATATATATATAAAAGAATTCGCAAGAAAGCAAAAATCGGGTTAAGGCAAGATTCTCCTCGCTATGATAAGACGTAATGTCAAGAATGTAATTCCAATATAACCAGTAGAAGTATGTCGCAACAAGGATTAAGCTGAGCGCAAGACATAAATGAAGACTATCGTGACATAATTTAAGATAGACTAACTAATTTCTATCGCAATAATGGATTTTTATGTCACGACATAGCTGGAGAAGTTCATGAAGAAGAATGTCGCGATATTCCAAACTATGTCGCGACATTGATGAAGCAAATGGTAGTGGAATTATGTGGCGACATTTCAAATCTTTGTCACGACAAAAAGAAATGAACATATCATATGACCTCTATCGCGACAAAAGACAACTTTGTCGCGATAGAAAATAGCAGAACAATGAGACAAGTCAAGACAAAGTTGTCGCGAGAAAGAATTACTATGTTGAAACAGACATTTTCTATGTTGTGATAGACATTCCAGCGTATGTCAAGACCAAGGAAAATTTTATGTCGCGATAGAAGAAAACTATGTCGCGACAAAAAATTCAGAGCCAGGGATGGAAGATAAGAAGACTTTGTCGCGACAAAATGAATGAGTTGCATAAACACAACATGAGGTCGAGGAGAATTTTTTTCACGATGACAAATATCACGCGATAAAAGCCGAAAATTACAAAAATAATGTTATGGCTACGTGAACTCATGTTGCGACAAAATAAAGAACTGAAGGCAAAAATCTCTGTTGTGACAAAGGAAGATTATGTCGCAATAATAAAAGTTGCTAAATAAGAGATTTCTGTCGCGACAGAGAAGCTTTCCGCACATGTCGAAGAGAAGTGAGAAGATAAGGCAAGCCGGGCGTGGGCAAGGGATTAATGTTGCACAAAAAGTTAAGCCAACGCATACAAGGATTAAAGAAGATTATGTCAGACATGGAAAGAGTCCTCACGCGACACGTAGTCTCTATTCAAGAATATAAGGCAACACAACTATGTCGCGACAACAAATCCATGCTATTAGGAGAAACTTTGTCACGACAAAGAGAAAATATGTTGTGACAGAAATTTAGAATAACAATAAAAAGAATGTCGCAACATAGCAGAAACTATTGTAACAAAGTTGAAGAGCTGAAGGAGGAAATTTATGTTGCGACAAAAGACAACCATGTCGCGACATAAAACAGACAACATCAACAAAACTATGTCGCGAAAAAGTCAAATTATGGCGTGACATAATCAAAGAAGATAGCAGGGAAATATGTCGCTATAGAAAACTGCAAGCTACGACAAGAGCTGAGCGACAAAGATAAAAACCATGTCGCGACAGAACCTTTTTTGTTGCAACAAAGCTACCATTTTGGGCCATAAATTTTTGGATCCTCGAATTGTGCCTTGAAGTGCGTCCCATCATTGAAACTTTATAAATAGACGCATTTAGGGCAATGTACGCAGCTTTCGCAAATCCAGGACTTCTAGGTAGCTGAAGGCTCTTTGTATATTATTTTTATATTTTATTTCCTATTTAGTTGATCTTGTTTTAGCCTAGTTTTTAGTTGGTTTTATGTTTAATTTCTAGAGTTGAGTAATGAACTTATGTGCAGCTACGATCTAGAATTTATTGTAAAATTTCTCTTTCACTATTGTTTTGTTTTAAATGGATTTTTGGAAAATTCTGGAGTTCATTTATTTCAGTGCGTTTACAATTTTAGTGAATTTTCCTTATCAGTTAGTCACTGATATGTGTGAACCAGTTTTGAAAGATTGAGCTCCCTCTATGAATGGGTTGATGGTGATTGTTATTTTTCTGCACAAAGTGGAAGAACTCCTTAGTTTGAAATCTTGAATTTATTTGATTGGTATTATTCTTGAACTTAACTGTTCAAAGTACTACTATTGTGTACCCAAAAGAAAAAGGATTGTATCTTACTTTGATTTCTAGGAGGCCCTCTGCGTGACACAGAGATGAAGAATCCTGAGGGTACAGAGCAATTCCTTGTGGGTATGGTAGACTAATACTTCGGAACTAATGAACTCTGAAAGATTACTCAAATATATTACTAACTTACTCATTATGTGAGGTTAGTTGGAGGAAATATCAGTTTAATTTCTCAGAGGTCTCTCCTCTTTTTGATGAAATGATTCTGATCCCATGTTAGCATAGATCTAATCAAGGATGGAAATTCATCGGCATTGCAGGAATGTCAGGGATTTTGATTAAATTGGAGAAGAGCTTGAAATATCCCATCATAGAGACGGGAATTCTTAAGTCCTAAGATTTGAGTGTGAAGTACTGAAAGGGAAAAATACCCAAATCTTAGAAAGAGGATCTATCTTACAAATGGCCAGTTAGATCCACTGGGGTCAAATGAACCGAATCTCTAATTAGTGAAAGGTATGGATTAAGAGGAGAAATCAAACTATACCTGATGTCTTGACAAGTTGACTTTCCGACTAATGAAGCAGCTATGATTTCGAATGATGTAGAAATTGACAATCATTCATCAGTCTATTTCCTAGTGTTGTCTCACTCGGTGAACTCTCAAATCCCACTTTATTAAAAAAAAATTATGTATACTAATTAATTACTTTAGTATTATTTTATTAGTTCTCTAAATCCATTTCTTATTATAGTTCAAATAGTAGGATCTTGAGTAGTTGGGGTAGTTAGTCTTTTGATTTATCATGTCAGATCCTCGATGAAGACGTGCTTGGACTTAAAATACACTTTTATTACTTGTACGACCTTTGCACTTGTAGTGATTTAGATCAAACATAATTTTTAATGAATCCATTTTACAAAAATGACAAACACATATTCTACACAAATCGATCAAACAAGTTTTATTGCGATTATTTCGAGGACTTTAGTTAGTTTTTGGCAGCAATGCTAATACTTGGTAAATTTGGTCTATACATATAAAAGTCAACAAGTTTTTGGCACCGTTCAGGGATCTATTAATGAATTTAAAGATTAATATTCTAACCAAAGAGAGAATTACTAATTTGGACATTTTTCTTTATTTTATCATAAAATATATATAATAAAATCACAAAAATAATTCAATAGTAGTAGTTGAGTAATCTACTAAAAATATTCTATGAGCTTAAATGGATATAACTGTTTCCCACAAGTTTAATTTGATCTCAGTGTGTTTCTATTTTAGGAAGATTTTAAATGCAAAGAAAACTCGAAGCAGATCTACTACCTTTGGATACATAAATTGAGAACAGGAATGCGAGGGAAAGTTGCATGTCTTTGAATCTACCAAATATGGAAATCAAAGAAAGATTACAACCTATTCAAAGAATGAAGCAGAGATAGACCACAAAGGCAAATGTGATGGAGGACTTTTGGAGAGCTGTTATTCAAGATGAGTATTACATTTGTGTGAAACGACAGCCGCAAACCAATAATTTTGAACTCAAGCCAACTCTAATCAGATGATACAATGACATCGGTTCTGGGCATCCCGAGTGAAGACAAATGAACATGGGAAGATTTATGAGAATGGCTAACACAGTCAAGCTGAATGGGGTAAGACTAGAAGTGATGGAGTCTGGCTCTTTCCCTTTTCACTGAGAGATGTGGCAGCAACTTGGTTTGAGTCACTACCTGTTGGATCAGTGACAAATTGGGAAGAGTTGGTGGAGGCTTATATGAGCAGATATTTTTCCCCTAGCCTTAACTTCTGAAAGAAGAGGAGAAATCATAGTCTTCAAATGGGGGGAGGATGAAAGTCTACATGTGCATGGGAGGGAGATACAGAGACTCTTAAAGATACTATGCATGGAATATATCTGACCACTCAGATGAACATTTTCTACCATTCCATGAATTATACCTCAAAGGGTATAATAGATGCAGCATGTTATGGGGCTTTCAAAAGAAAAAGTGCTAAGGAGGTAAGGCAAATGTTGAAGACATTGCCGTGCAACTCCTGAGCTCCATCCCAAAGCTTGAGGAAGCCGACCTTGTGGTGAAAGGGAGTGGTGTAATTGAGCTTAATCGAATGATTGTCATAGAAGCAAAGTTGGATGCATTAATGAACAAGCTTGGAAACAATGAGAGAAGAATGCACATTGTACTTGAAGTAGGGACAGTAAATGAAGGAGAAAAAAGAAATAGTGCTGAGGAGGGACCAACCCATGAGGGTTCCAACTAAGTTGAGGAGGCATAGTACCTTAATGCCAATAGGGGCTATACTTTTAAGCCCAACCTCAACTTACACACCAGCACTCAGGAACCATGAGAATTTCTCATATGGAGGAGGAGCATAACAAGTTCAAAGATCTGAATGGAATGTCTCTACGATTAATATCATGCCTCCTGGGTTAACCTTGACAGTGACAACATCATGCCTCACTTAGGCTCTAACAACAACAACAACAACATCAAGCAGGACAGAGAGTAGAAAATCAGGGGTAGAGGAGATTTAATTCCTTTAAGGACCAAATGCCTACTTTCATGGGGGAAAATAAGAGGCTACTAAACATACATGAGAAAAAAGTTTTGTGTAGCATTCAGATTAGCGTAATTGTGTTTAGGCCAATACAGTACCCTCTTTTGAAGAATCTAGAGACTCGGGTAGGGCAGTTGGCCTTATCCATACAGAATCGGTCCAAGGATTCATTCCCAGTGACAAAAATAGAATGAAGGATTGTGGTGGCCAACTCTAAGAAGTGTGGAGAACTAGAAGAAGAAATGAGAAGAAGGAAACTAAGGAAGAGAAACATCATACGAAATTGGAAGAATTGAAGCGACAAGGTTTGAAGTTATAAAAGATGAAACAGTAATCGGCAAAATGTGAGTTGAAAGAAATCTAAGAAGAAGGAAGAGGTTAAATCTTACGATCCTCAGTTTCATTCCCAGGAAATTTATGAAGGCAAAGCTTGAAGAATGCAATTCTCTAGATTCTTGAACATGTTCAAGAAGATAAGAGATCAAATATCCCTTTTTGACATTGACTCAAATATATATGCAAAATTCATGAAGGATATATTGAGCAGAAAGAAAAGAATTGCTGAAGAAGTGTAGTGAGCCTCACAGCAACCTATAGTGCAGCTATTCAGAAGTCTTTACCAGAGAAAATGCAGGATCCAGGAAGCTTCACTATACCTTGCAAAATTAGGAATTCTAATATGGGAAAAGCATTATTCGATTATGAAGCCATCATCAACTTGAAGCCTTTCTCTGTGGTTAAAAGACTTAGTTTGGGAGAGCTTACTCCCATAGCTATGATCCTGCAGATGGAAGACAGAACCTTAGCCTAACCTGAGGGCATTCTTAAAGATGTGCTTATCAAAGTGGGAAAATTCATTTTCCCAGTAGACTTTGTAGTTATTGATATAGAAGAAGGCAAACAAGTCCCACTGCTGTTAGGAATGCCTTTCTTAGCAACAGAAGCAACTTTGATCGATGTGAAGAAAGGAGAATTGATTCTCAGGGTTGGAAATGAGGCAGTGCACTTCAATCTCAATCACAGTTTGAATCAACCAGAACTTATTAATGATGAGTGTGAGATTGTAGAAACAAAAATTCCCATCAGTTCTGAACTGATAAATTATTGTAATTTTCAGAGTTCAATGAATGAGAATGATATGAATTTCCAGTATCTTAAGCATCTTGAAGTTGAATTTCTAAACTCTAATTTTAAATTAAAAAAGGCAATACTCGGTGTTGAAGAAATTAGAACAGAAAAATCCAGCAGTTATGAAGAGAAAGCTATTGAAGTAAACACTTTGCTGGGTTTGATTCTAAAGAATTGTGAACATTTAGTATACCTTTGCAACGATAGAAAAGCAGTCATCATTTCAAATTTGGATTGAGGAAGCTTGAAAGAACAAAAGCTGAGATTCTCATAAAATACAAGAAAGCAATAGTTTGATCTATATATGATTTAAAAGGAATCAATCCTTCTATCTGTGTATAAGATAGCACAGAGGAGAATTACCAAAACCTACATAGAACATCAAAGTGATCAGTGATGAAAAGTAGTCGAGGAAAAGAGTCTTGAAATATGTAGCAATGCAAAAACATGCCATACGATCTGGGCGACCCTTTAGGTGAGGCCAGTTCATGTGGTTCCTAGGTGGATTCAACTGTAATCACCAAGAAGAAGAAATTGATTTCTCTGAAACTATGTGACAGATGAAGAGTGTGTATAGTTATAAAAACTATACTTTGCTACCGGGAAAGGACCATTATCACCTCTACCTTTCGCCAAATGCTTGACAGGTTGTGAGGCACTCCATTATTGTTTTTCTTAATGGATATTATGGTTATAGCTTGATTGCTGCTATAGCCTAGAGGATCGGAGAGAAAACAACATTTACATGTCCTTAGCACCTTTGCTTTTAGAAGGATGCTTTTGGATATAAATGCTCTTGCCACCTTTCAAGATGTATGATGTCTATGTTTCCTGATTTGGTGGAGGCTATAGAAATTTTTATGGATGTCTTCTCAGTTTATGGATCCAGTTTTGAGAATTGTCTGGAAAATTTGGAAACAGTACTTCAAAGGTGTCAAGACAAGAATCTATCTTTAAATTGGGAAAAATGTCAATTCATGGTAACAGAGGATATTGTCTTGGGACACGAAGATTATATTTGGATTAGAAGTGGCCAGGCAAAGTTGCTATCATAAAAACTCTCTTGCCACCTACAACAGTCAAGAGGATAAGAAGTTTCCTAGGACATGCTGATTTTTACAGAAGATTCATAAAAGACTTCTCAAAAATCTCTAGTTCATTATGTAGACTGTTGGAAAAGATTTAATTTTGATGAATCATGCAGTTTTGCATTTGATGAAATTAAATCCAGATTAGTTACAGAACCTATCATGGTGATACCTGACAAGAACAATGAATTTGAAATTATGTGTGATACCAGTGATTTTGCAATGGGAACCGTATTGAGACAAAGAACTAAAAAGATATTCAAGGCCATATACTATGTTAGCAAAACCTTGATGAGGCCACGAACTACTCTACAAAAAAATAGGAATACTATGGCAATGGTGTTTTGCTTATTCAAAATTGACACCATACATTAGATTAAATGTTATATAGCATACCTTTAGATCATGTTTGTAATTAGATATCGATGGCAAAGAAAGATGGAAAACTTGAGGCGTCGGATATAGGTATTATTCTTACAAAGTTTAATCACGGAAATTAAAAACTAATGGTAGTGACAATGTGATGGCTGATCACTTGTCTAGATTGGAAACATTGAAAAGGAAAGGAAGCGAAATAGAAAAATAAATTCTAATGGTGTTTTGTTATTCAGTCAAACATACAGTATGATGATATTGTGAATTATTTAGCTTGTGGAGTTGTGCCACATTAGCTACAGTAGAGAAGAAAATTGAGCCCGATAGCAGATTTTATATTTAGGATGACCATTACTTTTAGGGAAGCGGTATCATAAGGAGATGTGTTCAGAGAAGCGAACAAGGTGGTATAATGGAAATGTCATGCATCACCATATGGAGACACTTTGCGAGCGAACAACCGAAATTCTCAATCAGGTTTTTTATTAGCCTCTGTATTCAAAGATGGTTTGAATCGGTGAAACATTGTGATAATTGTAGAGGAAATGGGCAATATAGCGAGAAGAAATGAGAAATGCCTATGAGATCACGGTGGTCTTGATTTTTTTTATGTATGGGGATAGACTTCATCTCCATGTCACATCATTTGGAAATCAATACATTATCTTAGTTGTGGATTATGTATCCAAATGGGAGGAAGCAATAGCTTATCCCAAAAATGATGCTAGCACAGTGGTTTGATTTATACAAAGAAATATTTTAAGCAGATTTGGAGCACCTAGAACAATCGTTAGTGATGAGGGAAGCCATTTTGCAAACAAAGTTTTTGCAAAACTCATGAATAGATATGGAATCAAACATATGATGGAATTGGCTTATCACCCTCAGTCGAATGGGCAGTTGAATTCAAGTAAGGAGATAAAGTAAAATTAAGGAAGAAGCTGTGAATCTGAAGCGGAAAACAAGTGTATAAAGCTAGAATAATGCATTGTGGAAGCATAGAACTACTTACAAAGCCTCTTGTGGAATGTCCCCATATAGAATAGTATTTGAAACCTTGTCATCTTCCTGCAGAACTGAATACAAGGCTATGTGGGCTGTAGTGAAATGTGACTTGGCTCTGAAAGAAGAAAGATTACTCCAATTGAATGAGCGGAAGAGTTGAGGAATGAAGCTTGCAATGGTTAGAATCTACAAAAGATAAGACAAAGAAGTGGCATGATTAAGGATTTTGAGAAAGGGGCAGGGGAACAAGTCACATTATATAATTCCAGGCTGAAACTAATTTCCCGAAAACTAAGATTGAGTCAGGTAGCCTTTACAGTAGTTTGCAAATGCACAGCCCTTTGGACGTAACACTAAAAACTGGTATGGATGTGATATAAAGTTAGCTTGGTTAAAGGTGAAGCATTACCTTGGGAACCTAAATGAAAGTGAACCAAATATATAGGTAAGGGAAGAATTTTCTTTGACCGAAGACATTCTGACAAATGTCACAGCTAAAGACATTAAAGCGGCGACTTCTTAGGAGGCAACCCAAGCAAAATTTTAATTTTCATAGTTAAATTTTGTTTGATTAAATTAGTGTGTTTGAAGTTTAGTTTCAATTTTATATGAAATTTTAAGTGTTTTCTTGGACTTTTCGGGGACGGTGAAATTTGAATTAGAAATGGATATTATTAGGAAGCACTTTCTCAAAACTAAATGTCCTGGGGAAAATTGCTAAGGGGGAATTATTTCTTCCTACTTTGTTTTTTAATGAAAATGCATACTTGAAGTTTGGGGGAATGTGATTTTATTTAGAGTAGAAAATGAATAGTAGCTTTGTTGTTCTCATTTTTTTTTAAGATATTCTGAATATCATTTTGTGAATTATATTGAGTGAAGACAATGAAATGTGATTTTTCATACTTGAATTGAGGTTCTTAGATGATTAGATATGTTTTCACAAGTATGTTCTGATTGGTATGAGTGAATACACTTTGCTTTGAAGGCGGCTTGATTTAAAAATGTAAATTGTGCAATTCTAGGAAAATATTGGTTCAATGTCGCGACATTTTTTCTCTTTGTCGCAACATTATTGCCAAACTCGATCACGACATTTTTTTCTTTATGTCCGCAGCCAAGGGCCCGAATGGCCTTTTGAAAATTATGAGAAAATTACATCACGACACAATTTATCTATATATATGAATTGTAAATAACCTATGTTTAAGAGAGAAAAAATTATATTTGTTTCAATATTTTTGTATGCCGCGACATGAGTTTACTTATCACGCCCCTACCCACTTTGGAAGCCCGAATCGAGCTGACACGAGAGTATGAGACTCCTTTACCTGACTTTTAGACATTGGTGGGCCCATTTCAATAAACAAATCCATATATCATAATATAAATTGTAAACTACCACCATAGTGATGTTTAAAATGTCCTGTACATATACATGCCTGAGTCCCATTTACTTGTACTTATACAAATTCCACTATTACAAAAACTTTACATTTACATTATAAAACCAAATCGGCTTGACCTACATCGTTCCTATTATTGTGTTGGCCACAGCGGATCCTCTTCTTTTTTCTACACAAAATGAAACACCCGTAATAGAAACATAGCTTGAGTGGAAACGAGATAACAAATATGACCACTTGAAGTGGTCCATATTTACAGGATATATATAACATAATGCATATGTCAGAGTTTATGTATAATAGAATTTTCATATAACAAAATTTCATCTCAGAACAAAGATCTTGTACAGAAGGTACCCCGTAGGTACATTACAAAACTGAACTGATTTCTTATGCTTTCTTCTTGTTCATTTTTCAGACTCTTATCATATAAATATTTGCATATGTCATATTATTCGGATAGACAACATATAAGTATATGCCTTCATAGACCAATAACAATGAATGATAGGGACACTACACTATGGGGTTCTGAGAATTTGTCTGATCTTGAGAGAGACGTGCCGGCCCGCGTAGCGAGGTGTCGTAGCACGATGCAAGAAGTGTCATCATCTTGAATAGAGATGTGTGCCCCGTAATAGAAGTGTCGGTAACCTTCAGCGAGAGTGTTGTTGCACTGAACAGAGACTTGCATGCCCACGTAATATAAGTGTCGTAGCACTAGTAGGAGTGTTGTCGCGCATTGAACGGATGTAATACGCACGTAATAGAAGTGTACGTAGCACTGGTAGGGTGTGTTGTAGTAGCACTGAAGTAGGGTGTCATCCATACTGAAACGAGAGGCGATCTTTGCCAGCGTAATAGAAGTGTCGTAGCACTAGCAGGAGTGACGTCGCACTGAACAAAGGTGTCTATTCATCCACTATTCAGTCTTAAGCAGGCATACAATTATGTGTTTCAGAACTCGTTATATCATTCGTAATCTCATTAGAAAATGAGGGCAAGAAACAATGTTTGTCCAACGATTGGATCGTCAAGGTGGCGAGGTACATAACATTTTTCATATAACTTTTATACTTGTTGATTAGTGCTCAAAAAGTGCTATTTTGAACCCTATTTATTGCAGGTTTTAAGCACTTTTTATGTACTAATCAGTCAATCTTTCCAATTTGCACATTAAGGTCCTTTATTATTCTCTTGTTACTTGTTGTGGCTAATTTTGTAGTTTTGCAAGCTATTTATGCCAAATTTTTGAGTCGATCAAGCACGAAGAATTAAGTCGAACTTCGATGTTACTTGGAATCGAGAAACCGGAGGAAGAGGAGCACAAAGTAGAAGAAAAGGAAGTATTAGTGAATTTGGCAAGATGCGAAATTTTGAAGGTTTAAAATTACCTCTGCTGCCATTATTCCTACATTGGTATTCCTTTGTTGCCATTTGACTTGTTAACTTTTGGATTCCCTTTTTGGTTTTCTTCCCATTTTATCCCTTGTAATAGCTTTTGATTTTGGTTCTTTTTGTAATTTTGCTTGGCTGGGGGCAGAAAGCCCCACCTGAAACAACATGAATCTTCTCATAAAAAAGTTTTAGTGAGGAACCTTTGGTTCAGCTTCTTTTCTTTTTTCTCCACTTTCTCTCATTTTCTCTCACTTTCTCGGCTGCTAAACACCCTATGAGGATGACAACTCAAGGGATGATTGGCTAAACCCTCCGCCTTGAAGAGGGAGGCTGCGGAGCAGTTTTGAGGGTAAAATTTAGGTTCTCACATTGTTTTTTAACAGCGGTTATTAGCATTTATGTTTCATCTTAATCCTAGGTTTAAACCCTCTTGAAGTGCCTTGCTTGATTAACCCCCGGTGTTGGCAATCTTTGTGGGTTCGGTGGATGCTGTGCTGAATCAGAGATTAGATTAATTGTCTTCCTATGAGTCATTGTAAGGTAGATTAGGGGACATGTTTCCTTTGTCCAGGGACCATTTATGCTTCGATAAATGCTTTGTTTCAAAAGGAAAGATTGTTAGGGTTCGATTTTAAAGCCAAATGAGAATCCGAGTTCAGGGAAATGACTGCTCTCCTCCCCAGCGCAAGGTAAAGACCGAACCTCGAATTTACCTTAGGATCTTAAACCAGTATTGATACTTCAGGAAGTTCTTCATATTTTATTTCAATTTATTTTCAATGCAAACCAATCACCTCACTTGCTTTTAAAATCCCAAAATCCAAATTGAAATTCACCTTTTTAGCCAAGCGCAAGTCTGTTTGTGCGAAAAAAACCCATTCTGAGGATTAGACCACAGAGCATTTATCACTGCGGTAGCTAGGCTCTGACGTGAGAAAGGTTTAGGTTTATAAATTTTGTTGGTTCGGAAGCTGCCTAGCTACATGTTTAGGTGCGAATCACTTGTACAAACCCTTTCATTCACTTATTAGGATCCTCATTAATCCAATGGATGATTGCTAGAATTAACGGAAGAGAGGAACCAAAACAGGACTCGCAGGTATGCCTAAGCGAAGCAATGCTACGCCTAAGTGGAGGGGTTTGCCTAGGCGAAGCACTGCTACGCCTAGGCGGACCAAAAAGTGCAGAAATGGCCAGATTTGGCCCTTTTCACCAGAAATTTCCTTCTAAACCAAAACCAACTCAACCAAACTCAAAATAAACCATAAAACTCATCTTACACCAACAGCCAAACACTTACAATAGGATTTTCCTACTAACTTAGACAAAGAGAGATTTATGGTAGTTCCAATACCAAAGTTCCAAACATCATATAAGAAATTTCCAAACCTGGATCTTCTTCTCCTTCTCTTCTTCCTTCTTTTTCTTCTCTTCTTCCTCCGTAAAGCCCTAACCTTCAAAGCCAAAAAATGAGATATTCTAAGACCATGTTTGGTCTTATCCTCATTTGATTTTTTTTCTATTTGGTCCTTCATCTTTCTATTATTTGCAAATCAACTTATCAAATTCTTATAATAACATATTATCTTCTTGAATTATGACCTTTGGGTCCTCATTTTATAATTTACCATTTTAACCTTAGTACTCAAATTTCCGAAAATGCAAATTTTACTTTTCTTCTACTACAAAATTGCAATAAAACTACTAGGATCTAATTCGAGGTGTTACATTACTTGAGCATCAAACTTCTGTGTCGCGACATATTTTCTTCTGTGTCCTGACATAGTCGAATTTAGATTCAAATATTGCAAGGAAAGTTTATGTCGCAACAATATTTCTCATTGTAGTGACATAAGTAAACTTGAATATCAAATTTAATGTCACGACAATTTTTCCTCTGTCGCAACAAAGGACTGACCTAGTTTTAAATAATTTCAAAATATGTAGCAACAGTACCATTTTATGTCGCGATGTAAAATTAAAAAGGGATTGAACCCTAAGCTAGTTCTTGTTGCGATATTTAATGAAGGTCTGACGATAGTAAACTGTAATAGATTATGTTTAGGCTTTGAAAAGCCACTTGCCTCATTAAACCATCAAACCACTCACTCTCCTCTGCCCCAAATCTCTTCCCCTCCTTACAAAAACCCTAGATCCCCAAAGCCCTTTTCTGACAATGTCGGCCAGCCAGTGGTTAAACTACGTATAAATCGTGGAGTATCACTGATGATGGAAGATAATAATAAACTCCGAAATGGGAGCTAAGATCAGCAGAACTTGAGCAGCAAGTTGAAGAATCAAGAAAAAAGAAGAGAGGAGCTGAAGAAGCGAGAGCAGAAAGCAGTGGAGAAAAAGAAAGCGACTAGGTCTCAGAGAAGGCTTATGTCGCTTGGAGGGATAAATTGCAGCACGGAGACTTCATAGGAGAACGAGGCTTCAACAAGTTGATCTCTCCCTTCCAAGAAGTCATTGAGAGTAAAGGGTGGCACCTGTTCTACGAGCATAAGGCTCCAGGATTCGTGGATGTGGTGGAAGAGTTCTATGCTAATATGGTGGGAATGAAGGATAAGATAGTGTACGTAAGGGGTAAATGGATTTCCTTCAGCAAAGAGCGGATAGACCAAACATACAATCTTCATAAGAGGAAGAATGGGTCAAAGTTCAAGAAACTGGTGAAGGAACTCGACTTCCAAAAGATTATAGACTTTCTTACTGATGGCAAGGGAAAGTGGAGTGCCACCAGGAAAAACCCACACGAGTCCATCGCAAGAGGAACATTGACTGAACAAGCAAATGTGTGGTTATATTTCTTGTGTTCAGTCATTTTACCTTCCAAGCACTTGTGTACGGTCAGGGAGAAGGAAGCAGTGTTTTTTTATGCCATCCTAAAGGGCTACAAGTTCAGTATTGGAAAAATTATAGAAAACTCAATTCTGAGTTATTACAGAGGAGGCTACAAGGGACTGATTCTACACCCAGCACTTAATATAGGCTGTATCTAAGAGTGGGTGTGGAAGGAAATTTGAAGAATAAGAAAGTGCCCTAGGACTCACCCCTGACCTTGTGAGGAATCACCCAAGGGGCCTAAAAACGAGATGGAAAAGAGTAAGCTGAAGCTGAAAGGAAAGAATAAGAGAATATAGAAATCAATAAAAGGAAATGCAGTTGATACCTCCTTGCAGCCGAGAATAGGGGCTGAACAGATTACAGCCAATTTGACAATCATCCCCAGAGGTGAGACAAGTCCATCAGGAGCAAGCTGGAAGCTCAGAACCTCAAGATAACAATATTGAACTGATGGAAATGTTAGGCAGCCGTGTGAGAAATGCGAGAGGCAGACCGGTAGAGTCCGACTTCAGTCGGGGGATGAATACATGGATCTTTGAGGAGTGGAAAGAAAGTCAAAATCTGGGAAGCACTGTTGAGAGATGAAGAATGGAAGAATAGATGGGAAATAAGAGAGCAGGAACTAAGTGAATAGCTCAAAGCAAGAGAAGATGCTTCATCTTAGATCAGCTCAAGAGGGATAGTAAGCTAATAAAAATCACGAAGGAAATAGAGGATGCCATGGAGAAGAACCTGCTGCAGAAGGCAGATTCTTTTCGGTATCTGTACAAGGAACATCAGAAGGAAATAAGACTTCTAATAGAGAAAAGGGACAAGGAATTAGAGGGCACCCTAAACTATAGGGAAAAGTGTTGGAATGAAAGCTTATACATGATCAACAATAACTTGTTAAAGACATACTCTGCCCAGGGTGAGTTTGAGGGAACCCTGAACTCTATTGGGCATAGACAAAATGATCTTATCAAGCAAATGGCCCTATCCATGGAGTGGTCTGCATTGAACAAAAGTGAAGAAGGCAATAGGTCCAAGCATCCACAAGTCCAAATTCTTGAGTTCTCACCTTCTGCAGTTGGTTACAAGTATGAACCAGTGAATTTTCATTCCTCCCATAAGGCATGAAAGAAGAAGAAAATAGCTCACCCTGCTCTTCCTTCCCATCTTCCCTCTTTGTACCTAATCTCTCATACTTGAAAATTTTAATTAAAAAAAAAAAATCCCTTTTGCAGATATTGGTGTTCACTCTCATTTTGAATTTCTTGTGTGTGTCTTATTTGTATTTTCTTTCTTTTACTTTAAATAATTGAAATTTGATGACTGTCAATTGATGGTTTTGTTAAATAATTGAGAGACCAAATTTCCTGGGTTGAAATACTTAATTGTTGTGCATTGTTTGGTATAATTGAATAGACTGTGGAATTAAAATGTTGTTGTGTTAACTTCATTTTGAATTGAATGGATTTATTTGAATGAGTTGGTAAACAAAAAAATAGCATAGCAACATATCCAGGAACCAAACAAGAATTGGATAGATGAATTGGGGTAGGAATAAATGAAAAGGAAAGTTGTAAGGTAATTGATGAATATGTTGAACTTCAAGGATAAGGAAGATTGTAACAAAATTGATAGAACAAATAAGACTTGTAATTCTATTTTTGTAAACATTTAGTTATTATGAATCCTGATAAACACTACACATGGTCAAAAGTATCTTTGAAACAAATTGTGCTAAAGATTTGGGACATCTTCTGGGATATATCACAGTTTAATCTCCAAATGTCCTAGAACTTGTTAGATTATTAGTCAAGGCAAAATCCTAAGCAACATCACTAACAGGAAATTATATAGGCCATTTTTGAAAGTTTGAGTCTTTCAAAGTCCACCCTTATAATATGCATAAGCATACACATTAGTTCCTCATTTGAGCCAATAGCCAATTTCATCACCAACCAGCAAATGAAAAGCCTAATTCCTCCCTTGAATATAATCCTACAATAAAGAACCTTGATTTGCCCAGATTACATGACAAATACAACAATAATAGAAGAGGACAAGTTTGGGGGAAGATTATTTCAAATTGAGAAAAATGAGCTGTAAAAAGAAAAGTGTTAAGGTGGAATAAGTTTGGTCTTGTAGCCTTCCTCCCTTGAACAATTAAGTCCTTAGGGGTGTTCAACATTTAGTACTCTAACGCCAACTAGTGTGGGAGTTACTAACCCAAAGTTCGTTAAGGGTGGTAGAAAGCTTAAAAAGACAAAACATTGCACTATTCCTAAAACCTTGATGGAAAATGAAAAGTGAAAAAGCTTCAAAGATAGGAATGAAAGCTTGCAGTCTGAATATGGCCAAGAAAAGTACCAACACAGAAAGTATGCAGAAGAATGCACCAAACCAAATGGGAGGATAGATAGATGACATGAATGAAAAAGGTCAAGAATGCATCTGAAGGAAAATATGTCAATTGGAAAGTGAAATCTAGGTAAAAATTGAGCCCAAATTATCCTATTATCTACCCTAATTACGAGCCTGTACATTACAAACTACAAAAAATTTAGTGATTCTGATGGTGGTATATGCTTACATTAGTGGAGATTAATATGATAAACAAGCTTATGGGACTTTAAAGAATAAAGGAGAAAATTTCTATCTGAGTAGCATCCCAAAAGATTAACTAATCTACCAAGGAAAAAGAAATAAGACCATCACACACTCACAAATCAGGGTTGAATGATTGAATTGTTTACACTATATGAATTATTTGGCTGTTTAGTGAACTTAGTTGAAAATCTTCCTGATTCTAGATTGGAAACATATTTAGGGATAAATTTACAATTAACTTGTGTTTCCTGCAAATTGAAGGATTCAACGGAGTATCATAAAGGTAAAGCTAATTGTTTGAGATGAGAGCAAAATTCCCTCTTTTCTTTGGCAGGGACAAGAAAAACTTTAAGTTTGGGGGAAGTTGATGAGTCCTAAACTCATCTATTTTTAATCCATTTTTATGGCATCATTCTAGAAGTTTATGATTCATTTTAATGCTGAATTATGGAAAATTCACCAACTTTTTGTTTTGCAGGTTTGATTAGTGCCCAAAAAGTGCAATTTTGAACCCTATATTACATAGGTTTTGAGTGCTTTTTTGCGCATTAATCATGTCATTTATGCCAATTGAAGTGTTCTAGTCTTCTTAGTAACACTTATGCCATTCAGGGAGTATTTTTGGTTGTTTGCGGTATTTGTGCACTCTTGGAGTTCAATCTCAAAGTCAAATGATGAATCATGAAGTGTGATCCCAATGTTCCAGTCATCAGCAGCGAGAATCAATGAGAAAACAAAGGCAAAGTGAAGAAAATTCGATGCAGTGGAAGGCAGGAGTCAAGAGCAGGAACCCAGAAATTTTCGCTAAACCTGCGAAAATTTCGCTAAACTTGCGAAAATTTCGCAGGTTTAGCGAAATATTTCGCAAGTTCAGCGAAAATGCCAAATTTCGCTAGACCACCCCAGTTTCGCTAGGCACCATTTTTAGCGAAAAAACTGATTTTAAGCTACTCACTACAATTTAAGCTAAGCTAGCGAGAAATTTAGCTAACTAGAAATTACACGGCTCAGCGAGAATTTTCACATTTTCGCTATGCACGGTGATTTAAATCTAGTTAAGCGAAAATTCTTGATCTAAGCGAAATTTAATCTCGTCATGTTTGTAATTAATGCCAAACCGACTCCAAACTTGTTGTATTACTCTATTGTCCTTTAACTAGCCAAGTTGATAGGTTTTTGGTATTTTCATGTAGGGTGGCCTATATAAACCCCTCTTGTTTGTAACCCTAAGCAAAAGCAATTTTTGGGGGGGAAGATATTTTTGTAAGTTTCATTTTGTAATAAAGTCTCGTATTTAGTTAGGGTTTTCTTTTCTCTCTTCTCTCTCTTCTTTCCATACTTTCTCGGCTGCCAGCACCCCTCTTGAGATGACAACTCAAGAGATGCTTAGCTAAGCCTCCTTTCTTTGAAGAGGAAGAGGCCCAGCTTGGTGGTGGGGCATATGCATGTTGTCCTCTTGTACTAAAAGCTACGGTGGAGTGTTATAGCCCCTTATTCTCAAAACATGGTTGCATAACATTTGAATGTTATTGATTTGTGTCTCTCCATGCTTTAGGATCAATGCATATTCGGTGAGAGAGAAGTGCTGTGATTCTTTAGATGAGTCTTCTGAGCCTACGAGATAATATTTACATGTTAGGGTTCTTCAAATTAGAGTTAAATAACATTTACTGTTATTATTTTGTGTCTCTCCATGCTTTGGGATACGATTGCACGGTGAGAGATGCCTTCATTATTTCTTTAGATAGTCTTCACGAGCTCTAAAATGATAATTTAATGTTAGGGTTTTAAAGGGGCCATAGCGCATATTCTGTATTGACTCAAATAGGAGTTGCTTCATGGGTGAGGTTTGCTAGTTAAATATAGATCCGGTTATGCCATGGACTATAGGTTGCATGTCATAACGAGGATAAAACCGAGGACACTTGTTTGCCCTAACTTGCCCAGTTAGTGACCTAAATCTTCAAAGTTAACTTTTTCACCTTTTACTTTCAGTTTTACAATTCTCGGTTCCAAGCCATTCCCACTTGTTTTGAAACCCAATTCCAAAAGTCAAATAGAAAGCCTTACCTTCATGCACTGATGCAAACCATTTTAGGATGAAAACCCATCCTCGTGTTCGACCTAGACCTTTATCTTGCGGTAAGCTTGACTCGGCGTGAATGGAAACAGAGTGTATATAAATTTTGTTGATTTTAGCTCGACCCTCTTGTGACGCAGAATCAAATAGGCGCCGTTGCCGGGGATGGTGCCAAACTACAAATGGTAAGTTGAAGAGTACTTGTGATCCACATCCGTGAAGGTAACAACACACCCCTCTTTTGACTTAGTTCTGGGCCCCTTGATTTTAGCAATTAGCGATAGCGCCTTTGTTTCGATTTTGATTGATTTGAGTTTTTCATTCAGTCAGTTTTATTGTTGTTAGTTAATTTTAATCTTTTTGCAAGTTGTTTGTTGCTCTTTGTTGTCTCTATAATTGTGTAACAACTGTTTATGCAACAGTGGGATAGAGACACATCAGGTAGATTGCATAGGATAGGTACACAACTTGACCCAGCTAGTGAGGTTAGTGTACCAACTGATACCATGGATCCCATACCTGAGGAACAACAGAGTCAACCAAGGAACTGAATCCAAATGCCTATAGAGCAGCGAGGATCCACATCACCCTCACAGAGTTAGTGCCACCGTCACAATATCATTCCTCCTGTGAAGATGTAGCGGTGAGGCCTTATTTGAGTACCTCTACTCCCATATCATGGTATGAAATGAAAATCCATACACTCATATTAAGATTTTGAGAGGTTCACTACCTTTAAGGAAGGTATGATGGACATGGATTCTTGAAGCTAAAGGCATTTCCATTGGCTCTAAGGACAAGGCCAAGATATGGCTCAACTCATTAGGAGCCTATAACCATTAGAAATTGAAATTTGGCTGCTTGAGCCCGAATTCCTGAAGAAGTTCTTCAGTGCTCTTAAAACCAATAATTTGAAAAGAACAAATTTACACCTTTACTTATTTCGGGATGGTGAGAGATTTTACAGTGTTGGGAGAGATTTATGGAAACCATCAGTGCATGTCCACACCATGGGTTTGATACATGGATGTTGGTGAACCTTTTTATGGTGGTATGTCTCTGCCATGAGGCAACTTTTGGAAACTATGTGTGGGGGAGACTTTCTAAGTAAGCATCCTGATGAAGCCATGGATTTTTTAAATTACGTGGCTAAAACTTCTAAGGGTTGGGATGGGCCTAACCCTAGAGAAATGGATAGGATGAAACCACCAGTCAACCTAAGGGGTGGGATGTATGCACTGCCAGAAGAAATAGAGATGAGAGCTAGGATTTCAACCCTAGCAAGGAAAGTGGAGGAGCTTGAAAGCAAACGGCTCGAGAGGTGCATCGTGGCCGAAAATCACATACTTGATCCGATCCTTGCACCAATTTCAATCCACATTGCACCTAGTAGAACCATGTCCTATGGCCCCTGCAGTGAAGGATTTGATGTCAGAAT
This sequence comes from Tetrastigma voinierianum, assembly GCA_016808115.1. Taxonomy (NCBI): domain Eukaryota; kingdom Viridiplantae; phylum Streptophyta; class Magnoliopsida; order Vitales; family Vitaceae; genus Tetrastigma; species Tetrastigma voinierianum. Next base: position 97,284 of record JAEQBH010000476.1, on the reverse strand, counting down.
GTGCAAACCTTTGTGTGAGACAATACAAGCCACAACAATCAATGCTCCATATGGTAATACCTACAATTCGATTGGAGGAATCACCCAACCTTGCATGGGACCCAACCCCACAGCATGTACCCCGGGTGCCAAACCTCGGTTGGTTCCCCTCACGATCACAACAACCACCATCCTCTTCTCCTGTAGAACAAGCCATATTAAATTTGAGTAAGGTGGTAGGCAACTTTCAATTGAGAACAAAAGGAATCAATGTGCAAGCGCCTGAAAGAATTGATCTTTAATAGAAAGTACAGAATAAGAATAGATGGGCAGAGTGTCTGGGCAGAAAATTGATAACCTAGGTATTCAATCACCAAGATCAACAAGTTGCTTGAGGTACAAGAGAGAGGGAGGTTTCCATCACAAACACTTCCAAATCCTAAAGGGATTCATGAGGTAGGGTCATCCAACAATTCGGGAATGGATGAGGTTAAGGCCATAATAACCCTGAGAAGTGGAAAACAGGTTGATCAACCTATGCCAAAGCATGTTGAAGAATCCAGGCAGGGAGAAGAATTGCAATCTGAGCATATTCTCCTAGAGAGGATTCAATGAAATACCGTGCTACCTCCGTTTCTGAAGCACTTAGAGGAAAGAAGAGGCAGCTCAGCAAAGCGGGCATTCTTGAGGTTTTAAGGCAAGTGAGGTTAACATACCTTTATTAGACATAATCAAACAAGTGCTTGCTTATGCAAAATTTTTGAAAGATCTTTGCATAATCAAAAAGGGATTAGGCATTGAGAAGGAAGCATTTCTCACTGAACATATCAGTGCCATAATCCAAAGCAAATACCCTGTCAAATACAAAGATCCTGGATCTCCCACAATTTCAGTCAATATTGGTGGGAATTGCATAGAAAGTCCTTGCTTGATTTAGGAGCCAGTGTGAACCTAATGCAGTGTCGAGAATCCTGACGGCTAGGTTTAGGTGAATAAGCCTACTGACATCACCTTATCATTTGGCCGATAGATCGGTGAAAATCCCACTAAGGGGATAGTTGAGGATGTCTTGATAAAAATAGACAAATTCTACTACCCGGTAGATTTTAGTACTTGACGAACTGATTGCTAGTGAACCCGATCATGTACGTCATCTTAGGAAGACCGTTACGGCCCCGCACTTGATACAGTAATAAATTCTTGGGAATGGAGTCATGCAATTAACCTTTGGTAACATGACCATGGGTTGAACATCTTTCATTTTGAACAACAAACATGAGTTGCTAGGCGAAAATCAAATTTACGATGAAGTTGTTTCGAATTGATCGGTGAATGCGGGAAAACAAAGTACCGAAGTCTGAGTGATCGACCCGAAAATGAAGAAATTTTGGTCTTATAACAACACCAACTGCAAGTCAATTGATCAATTCCAAAAGCCATCGGCAAGGACCATCAACGATTGGTCACCCAAACCATGGGCGGTAAAAGCTAATGCATGGGTTGAGGAGATCATTCTCCTTGACCCCCCTTGAGTAATTCAGGAATTGAACTGGTTCGGTGTTTTCAAAAACCGAATTGCAGTTCCACACATTTTATTTTCTGTTTTAAGTTAATTAATTTTGTTAGTTTTAGTTAGTTTTGAAAATTTTTAACTTGAGTTTTCATTACAAGTAGCTTAGTTTATATATTATAGTACTTTATTTTGAATTTTTAATATTAGCATCATATAGTAAATTTTCTAACAATAATTTTTTATTTCATATAATTTTATTAATTAATTTAAAATTTTCATGATTTGAAGTCCGAGTAGGCGGAGTCGCTAAGTAGCGAAAATTTGTGAGGAGGCTGTTCGAGTACGCCTAAACAGGTCTTATATAAACTGAGGGGTGTCAAAATGCCACTTCACATTTCCTTCCTCTCGGCGAAGCCACCGTCTTCAGTTTTACCTCCTCCACGAGCCTTCCACAGCTGTGTGAATACGCTCTGGGCTTTCTTGCGAGTTAGTGTCGGCAGTAAACCTTGACCCACGCCTGCGCGGCTACGCGAGCCACACGAGCTCTGCTGGCGAGATTTCTAAAATACTGACCATCCTCGATCGCACCAGCTGACCGAGCCTTGATGGAACCTCCACCCGCGCCACGAGCCACGATTGTTCTTGCCGAAGCTGAGCCCCTTCACTTTGCCCGGGATGCCCGTGCCCTCGGTTCGGCTTCTTGGTGCCACTGTCGGTGTCGATTATCGAGCCTTGTTTGGTTAGTTGGGGCGATTTTAGCTATATCCGATGAGCCACGGTTGTTAACACTTGAGGATTCGGTAGCTTATAGAGCTTGGATCCCGATGCTACGAGGGTCTCGATTATATTTTGATGGTGAGCCCTTTTCTAGTATTTTTATTTTGATATCAGTATGGTTCGTACTCGGGGTGGGTCCCGTCTTGACATGGTGAGGTCGATGCGCGAGAGAGGCCGACTCGATCCGAGTTCGGCAGGTCGCGATCCCGAGCCTCTGGGGGCTCACGGGATCGACCGTTATCGACCGCGGATGGGACCTCGGGCCCCATCACACAATGCCCCCGGAGGAGAGATAGGAGGCCGGCCCTCCAGCGGGCCGCACATCGGGCCCGAGGCGGGAGTCATCATCCTCCCTCGGCGCGGCGAGTCACGGTCGTGGCGCGGCGACCATCTCACCACAGGTTGTCTTTGCCTCGAGGATTCGGGCCACTATTAAGTAGGGACATTAGGGATGTGCGACTCCACCCTTGAAGTTTATCGAGTCATATTATGACGTCCCCGGCTGAGGGCTATTACTAAATGGGGTATGAGGTTGATCGGAGTATTGCCACCTTTCATGACTCCGTGATGTATTATCAGGAGTGGTGTTACGGTTCTACCACTCCATGACATCGAGGGAGAGAGACAGTCCATGAGCTTCGGTTGATATGATGCATTGCCGGTGTGCCGGAGCATCGACATTTGACTTTGGGCTGTACGCGCGCAGTGGAGGAATCTGGTGCGGCCCACAGCCTCACGGGGTGAACCGAGCGCGGCCGAGAGACACCCTTCTTGGCTGATCCCGGTATTCTCACGAGGAGGCAGCCGCCTCGGATCTTTGCTGATTGACCACATTCCGTACGAGCCTATTCCCTGCGCAGCATTGGCAATGCGGAGGAGGGTATCTGGAGCGCTGCGGGATCTGGGTTGGTTTCAGCCCCTGCGGTGGTGATGACCTCTGCATTTGCGAGTTAGGAGAAGGTCCATCGGGCTGGCGCGGAGTCTTCCATTACTTATGCCGCGACTCTATGTTATGTTCTCGAGCATGCAGGATTCCCGAATTTCATTTAGAGATGGTCAGATGCCCCTTGGTCATATCGATGGAAAGCGGGTGAGTGGCTATGCCGTCTCTTTCCACATACGATCACGGGACCGGGGAGGAGTGCGCAGGGTGCCGGGGCTGAGGACCACAACACGGATGATATACTTGCCCACCCGAGCGAAGTGCGAGAGGATGTCCATTCCGGATCGTTCACCTGCATCTCCTCCACGGACTACATCGGCATTCACGTGAATCACTCGGGCCATCCTATTCAGCACACCATTCACCGGAGTACACCCATGCCAGCTCGAGAGAGATAGTGCAGTGTGGTGGTTATCTGCTCTTGCGGCTACAGGCAGCCCCAGATCGGGAGGTTGGCCAGTGCCATTCTATGTGGTGACTGATTGCGGTATCTGGGTCTTCCTCATTCTGATCAGCGAGAGGAGCCCACCCGATGCGGCTTCATTGGATGTTACGGGTGCAACGGCGTGACGGTTCAGACACCACCACCACAGCGGTGAGGTGGTTAGGTTTCTTTATGATTTGTTTAGTTACCGGCTTTATCATTTGCCTACTAATTTTATTTAGGATTTATGTATTAGCCATAGTAAATGAGTGATATTTTAATGTTAGCTTTGTATTCATGTATTAGCCATTTGGCTATATCAAAAGCTGTTCGGTGTATATATACCGACTTTTGCATATCATGTTTTGTCTTATTTCACCTTGTGTAAATGTTTTTTCTTTTCAATTGAACAGATTGGTATTGCTACAGTGGACAATTGAATTGCTTTGTCGTTGGAAAGATTGAATGCTTGTTTGTCACTTATATGCTAGGACAAATTCCATGCTTGAAGCAGGTTTTTGTCGAGTTCACGGTTCCAACATGCTCAGCATTTCCCATCTTTGTTCACACCTTGCCTCAGGATTATTTCAATAGGCTGTGAATTTGTTCGCCTCCTTTCGCACATGTAGGCCTTAAGCATGTTGGCAACCTAGGATAGGTTTGTGTTACCATACTTGAAGACCAATGTTGTCTTCCGAAAAAGAAAAGAAAAAGCAAAAGAAAAAGAAAAAGAAAAGAAGAAAAGACAAATAAAGTCGTAGTTTTGTGAGAGCAGAGCAGTCCGAGGGTGTATAGCGAAAAGCCTTTGAAACTTGATACCCTATGCCTTAATTGGATTTAAGTCTTCGATTTTGTGTTCGTTACATGGGTGGATAGGTAGAGTCTAACGAATTGTAGGTGCTTAATTTTCGAAGTCATTCGGAGTCGGGTAAAGCCTTTAGAGTTAGTGGTCGTAGATCCTTTTGTATGCCCTAAACCTTAGTGGTTGGGAGTCATCGTTGGACCCCGTTACAGGACTTTGGTGAAGTCGAGATTTTAAGCATTTCATCCTACGATTGTAGTTGAATAAAGAAAGAAGTGCGTAACTATCCTTATCTAGGTTGTTGGCGGCTTAAGGCCATGTCGATTGCTAGGTTGGGGAGGGACAAATTTTGCAATCCATTGGCGTAATCATTTTACATAAAGGCCTTAGACTTAGGTGGAAATTTCAAGTTGAGAATCATGGATCCAAGATTGGCCTAGAATTGTTCTTGTATGGATTTAGTTCTTTCTGGTTTTGAACTTTGATGTCAATTTTTCAGTTTAAGGTAATGTTTATATGTACATAACCCTTTTTGAATCATAAACTTTTTGAAAATCACCACATGCATCTCCTTTTTATTTTGCATTGCTAAGGGACTAGCAACGTTTCGGTTGGGGGGTGTGATTAGTGCCCAAAAAGTACAATTTTGAACCCTATATTAGATAGGTTTTGAGTGCTTTTTGCGCATTAATCATGTCATTTATACCAATTGAAGTGTTCTAGTCTTCTTAGTAACACTTATGCCATTTAGAGGGTATTTTTGGTTGTTTTGCAGGTATTTGTGCACTCTTGGGTTGATCTCGAGTCAAATGATGAATCATAGTGTGATCCCAATGTTCGATCATCACTTGACCCGAGAATCAATAAGAAAACAAAAGGCAAAAGTGAAGAAAAGAATTCGTGCGAGTGAAGCGAGTAAAGACGAGGAACCGAAATTTTAGCTAAGCATATAAAATTTCGCTAAACTTGCGAAAATTGAGTTTAGCGAAATATTCATAAGTTAGCCAAAATGCCATTCAGCTATACCCAGTTTCGTTAGACATGGTACAGCGAAAAAAACTGATTTATACTCACTACAATTTAAGCTAAGCTAGCGAAATTTATCTAACTAGAGAAATTACGGCTCTAGCGAAATTTTCCATTCGCTATGCAGTGATTTAAACTAGTTAGCCGAATTATTCGACTAGCCGAAATTTAATGCCTCGTCATGTTTTGTAATTAATGCGAAGCGGAGCTCGAACTTGGTGTATTACTCTATTGTCCTTTAACTTAGCCAAGTTGATAGGTTTTTTTGGTATTTTCATGTATTGAGGTGGCCTATATAAACCCCTCTTGTTTTGTAACCCTAAGCAACAATTTTGGGGGAGAGAAGATATTTTTGTAAGTTTTCATTTTTGTAAATAAAGTCTCGTATTTTAGTTAGGGTTTTTCTTTTCTCTCTTCTCTCTCTTCTTTCCCTTACTTTCTCGGCTGCCAAACACCCCTCTTGAGGATGACAACTCAAGGATGCTTGGCCTAAGCCTCCTTTCTTTGAAGAGAGGAAGGAAGCTAGCTTGAGTGGTGGGGCATATGCATGTTGTCCTCTTGTACCTAAAAGCTACAGGTAATTATTTATGGCCCTTATATTCTCAAAACATGGTTGCATAACATTGGATCATTATTGATTTGGCGATACTCTCCATGCTTTAGGATCAAATCATGTCAGAGTAGGAATGCGTGATTACTTTAGATGGTCTTTACGAGCCTCTGAGATAATATTTACATGTTAGGGTTCTTCAAATTAGGGTTAAATAACATTCTTTGTTATTATTTGTGTCTCTCCATGCTTTGGGATACGGTGCGCGGAGTGAGAGATGCCTTCATTGTTCTTTAGATAGTCTTCTGAGCCTACAAAATGATAATTTAATATTACGGTTTAAAGGGCCATAAGCGCATGCTACTGTATTGACTCAAATAGGAGTTGCTTCATGGGTGAGAGTTCTTCCAGTTAAATATAGATACGGTTATGCCATGGACTATAGGTTGCATGTCATCTTAGCGGATAAACAGGGACACTTGTTTGCCTAACTTTGCCAAGTTAGTGACCTAAATCTTCAAAGTTGCTTTTCACCTTTTTACTTTCAGTTTTACAGTATAGTTTAAACCATTCCCCTTTGTTTTGAAACCCAATTCCAAAGTCGAATAGAAAGCCTTGCAACTAATACGCGATGCGAGAAATTTTAGGATGAAAACCCATCCTCGTGTTCGGCCCTAGACCACTACTCTTTGCAGTAGCTTGACTACGGCAGTAGTAGGAACTTAGGTGTATATAAATTTTGTTGATTTTAGCTCAGCCTACTGTGGCACGAATCAAGGTTTTATATGAAATATAGAGAATTCCAACAAGAAAAGCAAAAAAATTGGCCATGGCAGCATTATCTGTCGCGACATAGTATCAGAATGTCGTGACAGAATTCCAATATAACCAGCAAAAGTATGTCACAATAAGGATTAAGCTGAGCGCAAGCCAGAAATGAAGACTATCACGACACAATTTGAGATAGATTGACTAATTTCTATCGTGACAATGGATTTTTATGTCGCGACATAGCTGAAGAAGTTCATGAAGAAGAATGTCGCAATATTCCAAACTATGTCACGACATTGATCAAGTAAATGGCAGTTGAATTATGTCGCGACATTTCGAATCTTTGTCGCGACAAAAAGAAATGAAGATATCAGGTGAACTATGTCTCGACAAAAGACAACTCTGTCGCGATAGAAAATAGCAAAACAATGAATAGTGAAATGAGATTATTGTGATAGAAATTTCTATATTCGACAAACATTCATTATGTCAAGACCAAGGCAAATTTTATGTCGCAATAGAAGAAAACTATGTCGCGACACAAAATTCAGAGCCAAGGATGGGAGACAAGAAGACTTTGTCACGATATAGCAGTTTTATGTTGAAAAAAAACAACATGAGGCTGAGGAGAATTTTGTCGCGACAGAAGTTAAGAAAATTACAAAAAGAATGTTACGACATAGAAACTCATGTTGTGACAGAATAAAGAACTAAAGGCAGAAATCTCTATCACGACAAAGGAATATTATGTCGCTATAATAAAAGTTGTTAAATAAGAGACTTCTGTCGAGACAGAGAAGTTTTCTGTCGCGACAGAAAATGGAAGAGAAGTGAGAGGAGCCAAGGCAAGTTGGTCATGATAAGGGATTAAATGTTGCAACAAAAAGTTCAGCCAGCGACAAAGATTAAAGAAGATTATGTTACGACATGGAAAGAATCTGTCACTACACAGAGGTCAGTCTCAGCAATATAAGGCAACACAACTCTATCACGACAAAGAAAAAGTCTGTCGCGATAACAAATCCATGCTACTAGGAGAAACTCTATCACAACAAAGAGAAATTTTGTCGTGACAAAAATTTAGAATAACAACAAAAAGAATGTCGCAACATAGCAGAGACTGTTGCAACAAAGTTGAAGAGTTGAAGGAGGAAATTTATGTCGCGACAAAAGACAACCATGTCGCAAAATAAAACAAACAACATCAACAAAACTATGTTGCGATAAAGTCAAATTATGTCGCGACAGAATCAAAGAAGATATCTGGGAAATATGTAGCGACAGGAAACTGCAGGCCACGACAAGAGCTAAGCGACAAAGATAAGAACCATGTCATGACAAAACCTTCTTTGTCGCAACAAAGCTACCATTTTGGGGAATAAATTTGGGATCCTCAAATTGTGCCTTGAAGTGCGGCCCATCATTGAAAATCTATAAATAGACACATCTAGGGCATTGTGCGCAGCTTCCGCAAATCCAGGACTTCTAGGTAGCTGAAAACTCTTTGTATATTATTTTTCTTTTATTTTTATCTTTTATTGCCTATTTAGTAGATCTTGTTTTAGCATAGTTTTTAGTTAGTTTCTGTTTAATTTCTGGAGTTGAGTAATAAACTGATGTGCAGCTCTAAGCTGGAATTTATTGTAAAATTTCTCTTTCACTATTGTTCTGTTTTCAATGGATTTTTGGAAAATTCTGGACTTCATTTATTTTAGTACGTTTACAATTTCAGTGAATTTTCCTTATCAGTTAGTCACTGATATGTGTGAACTAGTTTTGAAAGATTGAGCTCCTTCTCGGAATGGGTTGATGGTGATTGTTATTTTTCTGCACAAAGTGGAAGAACGCCTTAGTTAGAAATCTTGAATTTATTTGATTGGTATTATTCTTGAACTTAAATGTTCAAAGTACTAGTATCGTGTACCTAAAAACAAAGGACTGTATCTTACTTTGTTTTCCAAGAGGCCCTCTGCGTGACATAGAGATGGAGAATCCTGAGGGTTCGGAGCAATTCCTTGTGGGTATGGAAGACTTATACTTCGGAACTAATGAACTCTGAAAGATTACTCAGATAGATCACTAACTTACTCATTGTGTGAGGTTAGTTAGAGGAAAGATCAGTTTAATTTCTCAGAGGTTTCTCCTCTTTCTTATGAAATAATTATGATCCCGTGTTAGCATAGATCTAATCAAGGATATGAAGAATTTCATCAGCATTAAAGGATGAGGTACCAATTAAATTAGAGAAGGCTTGCAATATCCTATCTATAGGGGTAAGAATTCTTTAGTCCTAAGATTTGGGTGTGAAGTACTGAAAAGGAAAAATACCCAGATCTTAGAAAGAAGATTATATCTTATAAGCACCTGATTAGATCCATGAGTCAAAAATGAACATGAATCTCTAATTAGTGAAAGGTATGGTTATGGGAGAAATCCAAACTATACCACAATGCATCTTTGACAAGTTCAGCTTTCCAACTAACGACTTAGCTATGACTCAAAATGATGCAGAAATTGACAATTATTCATCAGTCTATTTCCCAGTGTTGTCTCACTCAGTGAACTCTCAAATCCACTTTTATTAATTTATTTTTTATGTATACTAGTGAAATTACTTTAGTATTATTTTATTAATTCTCTCGTCATTTTAACATTGGAGTTCAAATAGTAAGGATCTTGAATAGTTGGGGTAGTTAGTCTTTTGATTTATCATCAATCCTCATGGGAACGATATCTAGACTTAAAAATCCACTTTTATTACTTGAACAACCTGTGCAATTGCAATGATTTAGACCAAACACAATTTTTAATGAATCCATTTTACATAAAGGACAAATACATATTCTACACAAAATCAATCAAACAAGTTTTTGGCATAATGCTCGGGGACTTTAGTTAGTCTTTGGCAGCAATGCTACTTACTTAGTAAATTTGGTCTATACATATATAAGTCAACAATCCTGCTGGCACTTTTAAACAAAAAGTCCATACATGGTTGTTGCCCTGCTAGAATTTTTATCAAACATGACTCATGTTCTATTAGCATCTTCATATTTCATTAAAATGTGATAAAAAGCACCAAGGATTACACAAAGTGATACGCATATTGATGGCAAAACGACGCCCCTTACAAAAATCTCCCAAAATGACCAAAAATAACATAGGAAAAAAAAATCAGTCATGTTCCTTTACGACCTTCGCCTCCTCACCCAGATCTATCTCTACAGCCTTGACCTCAACGGTTGTTGAGGTTGGGGGGCCACCTTGGATTCACAAAAAACTCTGGAGGTAGTGGGTCTATAGAGTTAGGCATGCCATCCGGAATCTCTAGCTGCTCTTCGCAGATGCTATGTTTAAATGCACAACATCTGTAACCATAAGCAAAAATCAACTTCAGGGCCTTCTGGTAGTCTTCCTCCATGGCTTCCTTGTCCTTGCCCACCTAGGAATGCATGGAGGACACCTCATCTTTTGATGCCTCGAGCTCTAGTAAAAGCGACGTTAGCTCAATCGCCAAGCGGGCAATCTCAGCCTCTTACCTACACCCGTCTTCCTTCGCAGCTACCAAGGCATCTAGAACCCTAGCTAGGTCATCCTCTACCCTTGCCTTGGCATCACCTATTGTTGTGACCGCCAAACAACATCTTAGCCTCCTACTTAGCCTCCTCTCTTTCTTTCTCCACCCATTCAATATTTTCCACACTGGCTTTGGCCTCTCACTCCCAATGCTTCGACCTAGATTTCGTCTTGGCCAAAGAAGCATCTAAGGCATGATGCTTGGAAACAGCTGACTGGGCGTAAAGCCACAGTTTCTCGGCGTCATCCAATCGAGATTGGAACTCCCTATACTAAAGAGCCATATTCCGGATGGCCATCACGGCCTGTAAAAGAAAAGTTAGAAGAAAATTACTACGCAAAACTAGTAATCAAGTACTAAAAATCAACACATACCAACTCAGCCGGTTGGTGAAAGTCATGGTTACGAATAAGCATCTTGTCTTTGGCCACCGACTGGAAGGCCTCCTTATCCATGTAGATGGGGAACGGGATGGCATACTACTCTACGCGAGCCGCCACAGGTACTCGAAAATAATTAGGATAGAGGTCACGCATGTGCGCAACCGAAGACTTTGCCTGGCTGAAGGGGCTCTAACAGTGGATGATTTCCAAAGCACCCTCTAGATCAAGGGCCACCATTCTTGTCGAGGGATGGATCCTTTCCTGCGACAAAACATACGTGCTCAGCAGCATCCGGTTAGGCAGCCTTTTCTTGCTAGGCTCGGTATCTACAGGCCTAGGCGAGAGCATTGGAGCAAAAAATACCCCTGATGGGGCCTTTTCTCCAATTTCGTCAACATTGGGAGGCCCCCCAACTGGGATCCCCTCCTCCAAAGATGCATCGGCCTCATTAGGGACACCTTCCAAGGTCGATTGATCATTAGGGGCTCGATCAAGGGAGTCCACTAAAATTATTGCCCAGTCCTTCTGAGCCTCTTCATCTGGAGAAGACCGCCTGGACCGTTTCCAACCAAATTTGGGGGTGGTCTCACCCTCCGAGCCCGCAGCCCACTTATGCATCTGTACAGAAAACTTAGCGATAAAGATAGACATTTCCTCCTCTTCGGCGGGCTCATTAGCAATTATGCTCCTTCAATCCACAAAGTATTCTAACCCGGCGTCGGCTGCCTTCGTTTGCCGGGTCCTCGTCTTATTTTCTTTTTTCTTCTTTGTCAACAGAGGGGCAGGCCATGGAATTTGAAATTTGCTAGGTGGCCGGGTAAGACTAAAGTCCCTTTAGCGACCGGCTTGATCTTCTGACGAAGCATGCGAAGAGCTACTGCAGGTTCCAACTTAAAAGGTCGGCAAAAGAGCAGTGCTCTCCCTTAATAAGCTCTGTGGGGAACGACGGGGATAATGTAAGGAAAGGGGTTGGTGCCTAACTCTCACAAGTTCTTCATCGTCAACAAAAGCTCGTGATTACGCTCTGCCTCCATTATCTCCAGCAATCGTCTAATGTTCTCCATTCTAGTCTTCTCAATCCAGTTGACTAGCCGGCCTCACCTGCGCTTACCTAGATAACGTCAGGAAAACATAGGTATGTTAGTACACGGTCCACCTAGCGAACATGAGTTGCAACCAAACTAAGACAAACTTGGGAACACAAGGGATTTATTCACATCAAAAGGAAGCCCTAGAGAGTCGGGTGTCTTATACCACAAGCCCCTAGCCAGGACAACCCCTTCGCCTCCGTCTTAAGAGAATCAAGGAGCCCGGTTACAAATTGTAGTCGTGGACTATGGGCCGACATAGATAGCCAGCCCCCAGTCCCTAGCTTCAATGTATAGATGAAACAAATCTCTACTAACGAAATATCCAACCGGTAAAGAAAGTTAAGAACACTGCAACCCATTAAAATCTGAAAAACGATCGGATGAATAAGCACAAGAGGTGCCAGAGTGACATGTAGGAATTGCTTCTGCTTGACGAAACAAAGGAGCCTTTGGTAATTCGGTGCCACGATGAGTGTGTACTGAATCAACAAAATTTATCCTAGGGTTCCTAGCTACATATGACTCTTGTAGTATAGTGGTCTAGGGTCGAGACTCAGGGATGGGTTTTCTTCATGCTAAAATGAGTCACGGTTGATTGAAAATGGTGTTTCCACTTTGGATTTTGGGGTTTTTATTTGCAGTGAGGTTAATGGCTTGTGAAACCGTAACTATAGGGAAATAAAGTGTAAAATAAATCCTTGAAGTTTCGGGCCACTGGGATTATAGTTCTAAGGCAAGTATAATGTCCTTGGGTCCTTTTCCTCGCATTGGGGAGGATGACCTATAGTCATTTCCCGAACCGGATCTATGTTTTAGCCATAAAAACTGAACCCTAAAAGTTTTTCTCCTAGTATACGGCATTTATTCACCATTAATGTTTCGAAGCAGTTAAAACTGGCCCTTGGATCTAACCTGTAGAGCAAATAAATGGAAACTAGGTTAGCATCAATGGATCTAGCAACAAGAATCCACTGAGCCTTTAAAGCTTGCCAAGTACTGGCCACTCAGGGTATATCACAGGGATTAAAACCTAACGTGAGATGCAGAAACATAAATGAGAATAAATACCTGCGTTGACAATAGGAGGATAGTGCTTTACCTCAAAACTTCCACCCAATGACCCTCCTCTTCAAGGATCAGAGGGGTTTAACCGAGCATCCCTTGAGTTGTCATCCTTAAGGGGTGTTTGGTTGGTGAGAAAATGCAAGAAAGTGAGAGAAAGATGAGAGAAAATCACACATGGAAAAATTTGAAAGCTTTAGGCGCGGTACATTGATTGATGGATTGATTGATTGATTTCTGAGCTTTGCGAGGCTTATATACTACTCAGAGTCAAGGAAATTACAAAAAAATATGAAACAGCACAAAATACAATGAGGGAAATTTGGTACAAAACCATAAAAGCAGTCAAAAAGTCGTCAACACAGCAAAACAGGGCAGGGTGCGAAAATTTCGCATGTTGTGAATTTATGCCTTCATGAAAATCTCTAATGCTCCTCTCCCTACATTTAGCTCCAATTGCCTTCTGCTTTGATCATGCAACTTCGAGTTCGGCTCAGGTTCTTCGCATTTGAATTGGCTTGAAGATAATGGTAAAATTGGCTTGCAAAACTACAAAAAATTATCCATAAAATATGATTAATAGTATAGTAGGGACCTTAGTGTGTCAAATGTGTTATTTAAGTTGACTAGTACACAAAAAGCACTCAAAACCTGCAATGAACAGGGCTTAAAACAGCACTATTTGGACACTAATCACTCCCAATGAGCACATTGCTAGTCCCTTGTGATGACAAAAGAAAGAAGAAGCGAGCCGAGGTTAAGCTCATGCAAAAGGAATGGTATTTTCAAGAAGTGTATGAGTAAGTAATGCCCTACCCTCAGTGTGAATGATTGAGACCACCTTACGACAACCGGCTTAGGAGAAAAAATGTCACTCTGAAGGACGAGTTTCGAGAAGAGTATCTATCCCAAAGGAATCGACCTGAAACTTCCACCAAAATCTAAGTGTTTATGTGGTCAGTTTTCAACAATAACCTGCTAAACTACTCTCCCCCCAACCAAGCTACTGCCAAATCCTAGCACCTTGACCAACCTAAATAAATATGGTTCCACTCTTTTGTCATATTTCTTTTTGTATCGTAGGATGCAATGCTGAGAAATTGACCTCACCAAAGTCCGTGTAATGGGGGTCCACCGATGACTCCCAACCAACTAAGGCTTAGGGCATCAAGTCATGAGGATCTCTCGACCATTAACTCCTCGGGTTTCGCCCCGGACTCTGAATGAATTATAAATTCCAGTACCTACGACTCGCTAAACCTCACCCATCCACCCATGTAGCGGCGCTAGAATTCGGTGGCTCGACTGACTAAGGCTTAGGGCACGGGCTAAGACTTTCGCCGCCAGCCCCTCGGACCGTGCTCGGGTTTCAGGTAAAGCATCGCGACTTTCTCTTCTCTTTTCTTCTTTTTACTTTTCTTTTCTTTTCTTTTTACTCTCCTTTTTATTTTGGAAGACACATTGGCCTTCTATTCTGAGGAACCATAACTTTTCTGGTGGTCGAAACTAGGGTAGGTTTGCACGATAAAGGAGTTATGCAGTTTCTCAGGCTATTATAAAAAACTGATGTGCACAGTGTGTGGCTAGCTAAAGGTGGAAGAAAAAGATTGAATACCAGGAGACTTCAACTGAACAACCACTTAATCATGCATGGAACTAATCTAGTATCAATGGCATTAGGCAGTGTTTCAAATTTTCAACTTCCAGGCTAGGTAAAACCATAAAAAAATGGGGGTAAAAATGTTGCAAATGAGTTAAGAAGCAGGCTATACGATATGTATAACGATTGTGTAGTACTAACACCGACTTTTTCAAAAGCAGCTTTCTCAAAAGAAGCGAAAAAGCAAATACTTAACCATACAAAATGGGCACAGCACACATGCGATAGATTCGAAAGTGTAAACAAACTGATATCTACAGTATATAAAAAAAAAACACTTCCTTCATTAACTCTCCCCCCAAACCAAGTGTGTCATTGTCCCCAATGGGGTGTGGATTGGAAAGGTAGTGGAGGAAGTGCTACCTCCTCGATCGATGGCCAGGGTGAAGAGGCATCTGAGTCCTAAACCGGCTGAGGTGCTCTTTGGAGGAGTGGGCAATTCTTTGCAGCTGCGAGGACGGCAGAGGGTTTGTAGGGCTAGAGGTGGAGAGACACTTGGTCTGCTTTGGAGTAAAGCGGAGGCAATTTGAGTGGGTACATATGGGGAGATCGCCGGGAGACCCAGATGACTCTGGATCTACATGAGGATGGCCTGATTCTGTGCGAGAATGGTCTTTGATGCGAGCCATGGAACCTCGGTCAGAAGTCATCCTGTCGGCGGAATTTGCATAGGTAGTCGTAAATGATCTTCTTTGCCAGTGGAGACGTGCGGGCCCACGCATCCATGATGGTCAAAAAGTCCTAAGTGGAAATCATGATATGCGGCGGAGGTAGTGCGGAAGTGCTCGCTGCAGCACCGTCTGTAGGGGCAATACTAAGGCCATGAGGCCCTAAAAAGACAGAGGGCAGTGGAGCTGGCGGAACTGGAGCTGAAGGGGAAGATGTTGGGACTGAGGGTGATGAAGCCTAAGGCTCCCCAATATGCTCCACTGGAGGGGGCTGCTCATCAGCAGGAATATCGACAGCTGGCTGGTCCTCAACTGGAAGGGGAAGAGAGCGGGGCATAAGCCGCCACCGATCGACGGTAAGGCTGGCCTCGAGTCACAACGGCGCTCCAATCTAGGCTCATCGGAGCCCGTATCTTTCGAGCACGGCATGGAGTCTCGGGAATAAGAGAGGCGTGGACTCAGCTCGAGATAGACTCCTGCGATGGACCTTGTCCTCGAAATGGAACAAGGAAGTCAAAATAAGCTTCGTTGGACTGAACTAGTAGCCCTCCGAGATGCGAAATAGAGCCTCTAAGATGGCTCCTCTCCTCTGAACTGGATACTGAAGCGGGAAAAGATTAGACCGCAGAATGTGATCTATAAGAAGCATACGTGGTGGGAGCTGCTTCTTGGGCAGAGGCAGATCAGGGTGGTAACATCCCAGAAAGAAAACCCATGCATCTCCTTTGGGCAAGGGATGGGGCCTTTACTATGTCGGTAGAGTTCGAGAGGACCACCGGTAAATTGAATGTAGCGCCGATGTCTGAGGCCCTAAGTATCACAAGCCTGCCGTCGATGGAGGAATGAAGAGCAGTCGGGTGGGGCTCGCGCCTGGATGTCATCGTGTGGTAGAACTCGATGACCACCTGAGGGTAGAAAAACCGACAAGGTGCCATGAACAGCTCCAGGGAATACCTCTGCACTAGGAGCATCAAATCTCGGAGCTCTAGGTCTGCTGAAAAAGAAGGAAGATCATAAAAAACCTCATCATGCAGGTCCCTCTCACTGCAATCAGCATTCCCTGGAATAGGGTTGTAGTGGAAGAGTGGTCGCCGGATGATGGAAGTTAGGGACAGGTCTAGAGGAGGGGCACCAGCAGGGCTCTGATGGGGTGGCGACTGTGGCTTCTAAGGCCTGGAGCTGGAGGACTCCCCTAGGCCCTAGGTCCGGTCCCTCTTGGATAGTGGGGCCCTCCGGGATGGCCTAAGATGTGGTGGAGAGGGTGGAGTGGGGCCAACCCTAGTGTGGTATCTCCTCGGGGTAGGGGCTGCAGCGGAGGAACCCACGGCGACAGCGCCTGACGATATGAGGGCGACCGTGGCGCGGCGGAGAGGAGGCTTGGTGGGGGCGCGGCGGCGGGGGCAGGGGAAGGTGAGGATAGGCTCACCCAGGGCCGGAAAGCGCTTCCTTCGCAGGTCTTCACCATACTAGAGCCTAAGAAGGAGGAGAAAGGGGGAGGGAGCTTCAGGAAATGGAAACAAGATGTGAAATGAAAAGGAAAGAAGGGAAAAGGGCTTTATATAGGGAAGGGGGGCAAATGAAAGGTCATGGCCAATTAATGGCCTTAAGTGCCTAATAAATGGCTAGATCAGAAAGAAAGGGAAATGAATGGCGGGCACAGGAAACGGAGGGTTTGCAGCAGACGGGATGGCAAGGGAGATGAATGGGACCTGCAAATTTTGTAGAAATTTGTGAAAATTTCACAACTGCTGATCTGGAGAAAATTTCTAGCGAAAACAACTCCCCTGACCTTTGTGACACTGCCAAAAATAAAAATTATTTATATAATACAAGATTAAAGAAAATTTGCAAGGAAAACAAACCAAATAACAAGGTTAAAAAATATTACAAAATTTAAGCAATTAAATTCTAGTGACTTACGAGATCTCTTTGCGAAGTCACTCTAGCGTATTGGCCGGGAGGTTTCATGGAAGTCGGAGGATTTCCTCCTTGTGCGTTGAGTGATGCGATGCATATAGCTTCAGCCTTTGGCCATTGACCTTGAACACTTTATTGTCTTTGGCATTGAGCAGGTCTACTGAACCATTGAGGTAAGCTTCTTAGATGGTGAATGGCCCAGTCCATCTTGATTTAAGCTTGCTTAGAAAGAGGTGGAGCTTGGAGTCGTAGAGCAATACTTGGTCCCCTTTTTGGAAATGTTTGCGAGCTATCAGCTGATCATGCCACCTCTTCAGCTTATCTTTTGCAATTTTTGAGTTGAGGTAGGCATCATTTCTCAGTTCTTCTAGCTCGTTGATATCGAGGAGCCTTTTTAGACCAACTCTGCCCATGTCCAAGTTCAATTTTTTTACTGCCCACCATGCTTTGTATTCAATTTCTACAAGCAGGTGGCGAGGGCTTCTGCAAGCCCGGGCGATAAGGAGACATGCCTAGAATGGTCTTATGAAACATCTGTATGCAGAGAGTCTAGCAGCTTGAGAGACCAATCTTTTCGGTTAGAATTCACCACTTTCATCGATGTGTCTTGATTTCCTGTTGGCTAGCTCAACATGCCCAGTGAGGATGGTATGGAGTGACCACTTTATGCTTAACACCATACTTAGTGAGGAGGCCCTCAAAAGGTTTGTTGTAGAAATGCTAACCTCCATCACTAATTATGGCTTTGAGGACTCTAAATCTGGAGAATATGTTCTCCTTTAAGAATCTAAGTACCACCTTATTATCTGTTGCTCTGCAAGGGACTGCTTCAACCCACTTTGAAGCATAGTCGACTCCTACCAAGATATAGAGGTGTCCAAAGGATGAAGGGAATGGTCCGAATGAAGTCGGTACTTGTCATTAGAATGGTGCGATGCAATCGGGTTAAAGGCATCATGTAGCGAAATTTGCAATCCTATGGCATTTGTCGCATTCCTTGCACATGGTATGGGCATCCTTGAAAAGAGAGGGCCAGTGAAATCCATACTGGAGCACCTTCCTAGCAGTTTTTTGGGAAACAAAGTGGCCTCCACAGGCATTCTCATGGTAGTGACTGAGGAATCCTGGTTTCTCTACTTGGAGCACACACCACGATTATGCATTAAACCGCAGTATTTGTCTGAAGAGGTTCTTCCCAATAATAGGAGTGAATTTTTGCGAGAAGAAGGAATTTCTTGTCTTGTGCTCGATATCTTGTGCTTCAGCTGTAGCAGTAATTTGCAATGTGAGCATACGGGCGCCTCCTCGGCCGGAAGCGGTGACTCCTCAGGAACAAATATCATTGATCGAAGGGTTGTGAGTGTTGTGCGATTATTGTCTTGATGAGGTGATCGGCAACAACATTTCCACACCACTTTTGTCACTGGTACAAGTTAAACTCTTGCGGCGGGAGAACCCACCCCGATAAGCCTAGCCTTAGCATTTGTTTTGGTGACGAGGTATTTCCAGGGTGAGTGATCAGTAGATACTGTGTAATAAAGACCCGACCAAAATAAGCTCAGAAATTTCTCTAAGGCACTTAGACCCTTGCCTTTGACTCCTTTTCCTATGGTTATGTAATTCCTCCCATACCTCATTGGTGTCTTGCTTGCATAATAGACTACATAAGGCTTTCCCTCCTTCCCTTGTCCTCAAGCTACACTCAATGGCTATATCGTTGCATATAGCATCCTCGAAGAGGTAGTACCGATTAAGGGCTCTCCTTTATTAGTCTGTTAAGTCAAATATGCTTGAGCTCCTCAAAGCTCTTTTGGCGGGTCCACATCCCAAAATAAATTTGGCATCTTTTTTCCAACAGTTTGTAGACCAGGCTTATGTTTTGAGTCCATGATGAACCTCTGTAGAACCACTGCATGCCCACCAGAATTGCCTTACGAGTCTTAACATTTCCTAAAATAATGGCCTTGAGTACCTAAGTGGGCCGCCAAAATGGCATTTCTCCCAACCCAATTCAAAACCAGGTTTTTCTCACATACACACAATAGACCGATTTCTAAGTTGATTAGGCATTGCTAAGCTCCTCCATATATTGTAATGTCATCCATGTAAACCTCCATAATGTGCTCTATGTCATTGAAAATGCGAGCATATATGCTAGAAATGTGGCAGGGCATTACACATGCCAAGGCATTCTCTGTATGCATATGTGCCAAATGGGCATGTGAAGGTGAGATGCTTTTCTGGTCTTCTACAGCAATTTCAATTTGAAAGTATCCACGAATAGCGTCAGAAATGATAGAAGGGCTGACCAGAAATCCTCTCAAGAAGCTGATCCATGAAGGGTAAAGGGAAGTGATCCTTCCTGGTCACCTCATTTAGCCTTCTATAAATCGCTCTACATACCCTCCGACCCATGGTAGAGGCGGGTGGAGCATATCCTCTCGCTTTTTCAAATGCTACCCACGTGGTTTACCCCAGATTTCCTTGTTTTCCACTGGGTTGGACTCACCCAGATGCTACCATGATATGGGGTAGATGATACCAGCTGCGGCGACTTTTAGGACACACTTTAACCTTCTTGCATGTGTGGGTTGAGTCTTCTGTGGCGCATAGCGACTTGCACACCTCCTCCTACAGGTAGATGCTTGATCAGGTCTGAGCTTCCTGGTATGCCCTTGGTCCAGTAATTTTTCCACCCTAGGGCTGTGTTTCCTCTTAGGATGTGCGGCAAACTGCAGCTACGTGAAGTCTTGACGGGGATGAAATGACAACTGGGCACTACTCTGCTCTTAAATGAGCTTATTTCAGCTCCACGGGCAAAGGTTTTGGCTCAAATTTGCAGGGTTCCCTTTGGTTCTTCTCAATTATCAAAGCGATTTCTTTTCTTTTTTTTCCATTACCCCTACACAAGTTTCATGTCTTGGGCTTCCTGCTGCTCTTTTGAACACTGACCGGTTCTTGATCGACAAATCACGCATCCTCTGCTGGTCCTTTGTTATCGAGGATTGTGTCAATGATGCAAACTTCTTCTAGGCCATCTTCCACTGGTTGCATGTTCTTTTTACTCAAGTGAAAGATGTTGAGTTCTAGGATCATGTTTCCGAAGGTGAGTTGCATAACACCATTTCGGCAATTGATAAAAAATCGCATTAGGTGGCGAATGGTCTCACTAGGATGATAGGCACATAGTTGGCTACTGTTGCAGGCCCCAGTTACGTATCAGAAATGCGGCCAAAATCCTTTGGATAGTAGAATTTGTCCACTTGGATGAGAACATCTTCTCGCATCCCCTTTGTTATCTTGATGGATCTATCTGCAAGAACAATGTGATGGAGGTGGGCTTTAGTTCTCGACTGCCGGTGGCAGCCGCATCGAATAGGGAGGAGATTCACATGCACGAGGTCTAGCAAGCTTTTCTAAGTGCCTCTAATATTAACCGAGATAGTTGGAACAACCCCCCGGATCTTTGTACTTCTTTGAGTCTTACATTGGATGATAGACTTGTTCGGTCGGGAAGGCCTTGCTTATCGACGTTCGACCCTCTTTTCACGTACCTGATCCTTCAAAAATTTTGCATAGGTGAGGACTTATTTGATCATGTCAAGCAGGGGGATGTTGACCTTTACTTGCCTCAGGACTTCTAACATTTCAGCCTGATTAATAGCCTTCTTTTTAGCTTTTAGTGCTTGAGGAAAAGGTGGGGGTGTGCTATTTTTTTTTTGCAGTCTGCTTGATCACCACCTCCTCTGGTTCAGTTTCTTCAGCTTCATGGCCCTTTTTTACTACTTTGGGTGTTGGTTGTTTGAGCTCTTTGCCACTTCTCAATGTGATGATTGCCTTAACTTCATCCATCCTAGAATTTGGCTCACTGGAAGAGCTCACTTCATGCAGTCCCCTGGGATTTTGTTGTGTCTTAGGGGGGAATTTCCCCTTTTCCTGCACCTGCTGCTGGTTGGATATCCTTGATATTGAATACTGCAGGTTGTCATATTTTTGGGAAATTTCGGCTTGTAGGCTATCATGCTTTTGAGAAATTTCTGAATGTAGGTTGCTCATTTTCTTATTAAGTGTGCTTTCCACCGTGTCAATTCTTTGATTGGCTTGGGCATTCACTGCCTTTTGTTCTTCCACAAAGTTGCCCACCACCTTACTCAAGTTCAAAATGGCTTGTTCAACTAGAGATGAAGGTGGTTGTAGCTGTGGCTGGGCTGAGGACCCTTGCTGCTATTGTGCAGTAGGAGGCACATAAGGTGGTGGTTTGGTTTCGGGGAGAGAGGTTTGGTGGTTTCCTCCGAGTTGGGATTAGCAGGTATTCTTTGTATGGGGTTGTGGCTGGTGGCTTATATTGGCCCACTGCATTGGCTTGTTCAGCCACAAAGTCACTTATTGAAGGCACCTTGGGCAATGCTCTCCTTGGTGCTCAGTGGATTGATAGTTGAAGCATGGTTGGTTAGGCATAGATGCACAGTCCTTTGCCTAGAGTACCTCATCTTGATTCCTCATTTCAAGCTCTTTAACCTCTGGTCAAGGTGGGCTGACTTGCTTTCATCTCCATGTCCTCTGAGAGCGAGTATATGCCTCCCCTTTGATTTAGTGGTGGCCTCATCCTATCTCTGTCCCTAGGTTGGCTCGTCCCAAGCTGGGGTTTCGGCTACATAGTTGAGGAAGTCAGCAAGCCGTCTAGATTCTTGCTCAGGAAGTCCTCGCCACACATGGTCTCCAATAATTGCTTCATGGTAGAAGACATTCCATCATAGAAATGGTTGACCAACATCCATGTATCAAAGCCATGGTGTGGGCATGCACTAATGGTTTCCATATATCTCTCCCAGCATTGGTAGAACTTCTCATTATCATGGGCTGCAAATGAATAAATTTTCCTCTTCAAACTGTTGGTCCTGTGTGCATTGAAAAGCTTTTTCAAAAACTCTGCTTGCAGTTCTGCCCAATTCTAGATGGTCCTTGACCTTAGAGAATTAAGCCAAATTTTGGCTTTGTCTTTGAGGGTTAAGGGAAAGGCCTTTAGCTTAAGCAGATCCATATCGATTGCACCCTCTACAAAAGTTGTGCAAACTTCCTCAAACTCCCGGATGTGTGTGTATGGATTTTCATTTTCCATACCATGGAAGGTTGGGAACAAAGGCACCAAATAAGGCTTGGCATTCACATCTTTGTGAGGAGGTACAATGCATGAGGGTGCACTCACCCTTGGTGGGTGTATATGGTCCCTCATTGACATGTAGGCAATGGGGTTTCTTGGCATCCCCTGCTGACTTTGTTGCTCCTCAGGTGGAGGCTCCATCTGATTACTATGTAGACTGACTTCACACCCCTGTTCTTATGGAGCACTGGTTCTCTCTGCTTGCTGCGGTGTTTCTATCGATGTTGCATAAAGTCCTAGGAACCTGACCGCAAACAGCGAGGAAACCAAAAACAAGGCTACGAGGGATTCTGGTTGGTCCAAATTTGAAACAAAATAAAAAAGCGAGTATGCAGTATAAACATACAATTTCCCCTGCGGTGAACTGTAAATGGGAATAATGGTAAAAATAAAAAGGAATGAATTCCTGACATTTGTGATGTAATGAATCACAAGTTGGCTTGACTTCTCACTCACACTTTGGCACCATCCCCGACAACGACACCATTTGATTCGTGCCACAGTAGGTGTACTGGAATCAACAAAATTTATGTCCTAGGGTTCCTACTGCCGTATAGAAACTGCTGCTTGATATAATGAGTCTAGAATTAGAACTCAGGGATGGGTTTTCTTCATGCTAAATGAGTCACGGTTGATTGAAAATGGTGTTTCCACTTTGGATTTGGGGTTTTGGTAAAAACAGTGAGGTTGATGGCTTGTGAAACCATAACTATAGGGAAATAAAGTGTAAAAGAAATCCTTGAAGTTTCGGGCCACTGGGCTTATAGTTCTAAGGCAAGTATAATGTCCTCGGGTCCTTTTCCTCGCATTGGGGAGGATGACCTATAGTCATTTCCCAAATCGGATCTATGTTTTTAGCCAAAGCGAGACACACAAAGTTTTCTCTAGTATCTGACATTATTCACCATTAATGTTTCGAAGCAGTTAAAACTGGCCCTTAGATCTAACCTGCAGAGCAAATAAATGGCAACTAGGTTAGCATCAATGGATCTAGCAATAAGAATCCACTGAGCCTTTAAAGCTTGCAATCTGAGGCCGCTCGGGGGTACATCACGGGTTAAAACCTAGCATTAGTGCGAAACATAAATGAGAATAAATGCCTGCGTTGACAACAGGAGGACAGTGCTTTACCTCAAAACTTCCACCCAGTGACCCTCCTCTTCAAGGATCAAAGGGGTTTAGCCGAGCATCCCTTGAGTTGTCATCCTCAATGGATGTTTGGCTTGTGAGAAAATGCAAGAAAGTGAGAGAAAGATGAGAGAAAATCACACCCGCGGGAAAGCTGAAAGCTTTAGCGCCAATTTTATTGATTGATGGATTGATTGATTTTATAGAAGCTTGGCCAGGAAGCATATAATGCTTTCGAGTCAAAGGAAATTACCAAAATATGAAACAACACAAAATCTGATGAGAGCGATTTGGTGAACCCTGTGAGTGAAAAGTCGTCAACACAGCAAAACAAGGCAGGGTGAGAAAATTTTGCATGCTCGAAAATTTGCATCTTTGTGAAAGTTTTGCATCTTCGCGAAAATTCATAACACTAAAGAAGTCTCTACTGTCTCACTCTCCCTGCGTAATTTAGCTCCATTTATACCTTTGTTCATGCAGCTTCGAGTTCGGCTCGGGTTCTTCGCATTTGAATTAGCTTAAAGATAATGGTATAATTGGTTTGCAAAACTACAAAAAATATCCAAAAAATATGATTAGTAGTATAGTCGGGACCTTAGTGTGTCAAATGGGTTATTTAAGTTGATTAACTAGTACCGCAAAGTGCACCGAGCACGATGAGCAGGGACCGAAACCTTTATTTGGGCGCTAATCACTAGAATCTGACAACCAAATTGCTCGGTAGAAGTAGACGGCTTTATTTGCCTCTCCTATAGTTGAGAAAGCCAATCCGTCCGACGATTCTAAGCTGATGTCGTCAGGGACTCGACAGAAGGACCTCAACTCCTCCACGGACATTAAGTAATAAAGTACGCTGCGGTGGGCGACTCCATTGCTAGGCCCCTCTTGCGTGGCGGCGGGTGAGTCTCTCTTGACCTCTCGCCATTCTGAGGCAAGTAAAGAGGGATCAGCTCAAGGATCTCCTAGAAACGATATGAGGACGAGACCCTGGGCGAGAAGCTTTTGAACCTATTAGCGCATTACCTCGGGCACGAATGCATCCAAACCCTACATACAGTTCCGTCATCAAAACCCTACTGGCGACTAAAGAACACGCATTTGAGGCAAGACCAGAACAAAACCACCACAAACAAAACAATCCGTACAAGCAAATTTGAAGCGAAGCAAAGGAAAAACCCACCAGGAGATCGAAAATGGTCAGAAATCTTCAACGGCTCCTTTGCTAAAATCTTTAGGAGTGTTGTAGATGCTCAAAGAATTTTAGAGCGAAAGGTTTCTGAGTAACGGTAAAGAAATTAACATATGGACCCCGATCCCTATATAGGGCAAGGCACGGATAGGCGCATTAAATGCGCCGACAGATCAGCCCCTATATCGAGAGACATGCTTCTCTCCCCCCACACTTGGTATTCACAAGATGTTTTATCTTATAAGGCATCTCAAACACGCGTGAGCTCACTGATTGTAAGAACCCGACTCCTTGGATCTATCAACCAACGAGCCCACAGTTCTATGGGCCTAGGTCCGCCTAGCTACTAGGCCCCTCGATTTGCCTTTCGAAACAGCCCGGGCCCATTAGCCATGCGGAACCCAAAGAGCAATCCCAATCGGGAAAGCTGAAAACCCATCCACAAAACCAATAGAGGCTTCTCATAAGCAAGTTTCAGGTCAGTTACTTCCCTAGTTGGCATACACAGAAAGAGTGAAAGATAGAAAGTTTAATGCACAAGTATGCCAAAAACCAAATCTCATTAAAATGTGACAATAGGCATCAATGGTTACACAAAACAAAAACAAATACGTTAAACAACCATATCAAACTGATTGCAAAATAATAAAATAAAATAAAATAAAATAAAATAAAATAAAAAAACAAAAAAACAATAACAACAACAAGA
Source organism: Tetrastigma voinierianum (assembly GCA_016808115.1). Classification (NCBI taxonomy): domain Eukaryota; kingdom Viridiplantae; phylum Streptophyta; class Magnoliopsida; order Vitales; family Vitaceae; genus Tetrastigma; species Tetrastigma voinierianum. The sequence goes on along the minus strand of JAEQBH010000476.1, from coordinate 71,954 downwards.
GAAAGTGGAAGAAAAAGAAGAGTCTGAAATATTCTATTTGAAGACTCTCCTCCTCTCTGACCATACGTTGACCGTTCTGCGACCTAAAGGGCGCGAGACGGGGGAGCCTTATGCAGCGAGGAACTGCGGAAAGAGAGGGGAATTGGCATAACGAGGCTTCTCATTCAGGACCTCTGGTTGGTCTACACAAGCCTTAGTGACGAACTCTGAAATAGGGGCATTGGCATAATCAGGCTTCCTATCCAGGACATCTGGTAGGTCCACACAAATTTCGTATTCAAACACACAATATCCATAAGTGACAAACAAATGCAGGGGCTTTTAAAAGTCTCCCTCCATAACTTCTCCACCTTCGTCGAACTATAGACGCGGGTGAGGGAAGAAATAACAATAGGGGAAAGAAGCTTTGTGTAACGGAAGAGGAATCCATTGGAAACTTCATAGACTTCGAAGATTCACCCCCATATATATATAGGTGTAGAACTTCAAAAGGCTCATTGAATGCATCATCAGAACGTCACGCACCACAAACGCATTGGAAACATATGCGCATTAATAATCTCCAATTCTCCATACCTAGGGTCACAAAAACCTGATATTTTTTCCCGCAACTAGAAGGGCATAATCTTCGGTCGAAAAAATGAGGCGTGTGAGTCTTGTGGCCTTTAGGCGAAACCCTTTCTCAATAAGCCCAATGCCCTGCAGACCCCATCTCGCGCCCACACTGTAAGAGCGACCCAAGACCTTCGGCCTACGTATTAAAACCATGTGAGAACTAACTTGAAGCAGTAAAGTCCCCAAGCCCGTGCGGAATCCAAGGTCTGGCCGGCCATCCCACCGCATATGGGAAGTTGGTTATGAATAAATATATTAAGGAGGAAACTACGCGTAGGATATTTATCCACGAATCTCCCAGTATCCAAATCTCATATGTCTCAAAAACATAAATCCTTAATAAGGGAGAATTAGTCCTTGATAAGAAAATATATATCTTATCCTCAAAATCAAGAGATTATCTTCCCTATAATCAAGGAGAAATTCAAGTATAAAACATAAAGACTCCCCACGAGGGAAAGAGAGACAATTCTAACTGCGCGAATTTCCTTCTTCCTCTTCTCCATCCTTTTGCCAATTTAATCATCGGAAAGGCGATCAGAACACCGTCGCCGGACCCCCACTTTTTGCAGGTTTACATCGTGTTGCTTATGCCCCAAAGGTCAGACGATCCAGTTAACGGAAATATGGAAGACATAAAACTTGGGGTAAGCAGCATCTGTCATTAATTGTCCTTATTTTGAGTATTGTAAGTGATGTTGAAGGATAAACAAGAGAATCTGAGTTTTTGTTCCATACAGGATACTCGTTATCCTCGCAACCAAGGAAAGGCTGATATTATTGGCCCAATCTTCCACCTCGCCTTTCCTAAAGTATGCACTGTTTTGAAAAGGTGAGTTGTCGGGGCGCTTACCAGACATGTTCACCTCTAAATCTTGATGACTTTTGAAACTATGTACACAGCCTTAATATTTCCTCCATCATCCCTTGTTTCTCTTCCTCCTCAGAAAAAGGAACACCGCAAAAGTCTGCTATTCTTTTCATGTGGGTGATGATGTCTTCCTTTAAATCTTCAAATTTCTTTGGTCTCTCACTTCTTATTGAAACCAAACCTACAGTACGCTCCTCGAAGATTCCAAAAGCGATGTGAAGTACGTGACTCTGATTTCTGTTACAACCTCTTATGTTCTGGAGTCTTCTTCCCGTGTATATAAATATTCTCTTTCAGTTATCAATAAGAGGTTAAGGCTTGATTTTCTTCCAATCACCATGAGAAAATTTCAACACTGCTCATTTTCCAGCATGACATCTCCAACCCATATGTTGTAGTATGTGGCTCGTATCCAACTCATATATTATAACATGTGGTTCATATTTGAAGGAAACATATGTATAGAGAAAATGGGCAAATACCGGAGCAGGAACAAGGGTATAAGGGTATTTTTATAATTTTATCATACACAAGTTATTATAAATACCACGACATGTAACCCTATTCATTGATGATAAAAGTTTTAGCCTTGTTTCATGGATGTAGGCGCACCACGTACCAAATTACTACGTAAATATATGTGTTCTTCTAGTTTTTCTCTCTAATTTTATCACTATTTTGCTACCCAAATCACAACATCATCTTCTAGTGAAGTTTGCTTGGATGGCTGAGCTCGAATGGATTTAAGGAAATTCCATAAAGAGGTGTCTGGTCAGGTCCTTCAGGAAGGTAATTTGTTTCGGTTGACAATGGCAAAGATGAGAGCCTTTAGCCAAGGGGTACCTGATTTTGGGAGACTATCGAGTATGATGTCTGTGTCTTGTTCTTGGAAGTGCTTTTGAAAGGAGACGAATCTTTAAAGGACTTCAGGTCGGTACCATAAGCCATGGTATTGAATCTATTGATACAGATATGTGCCATCCCAAGTTCTCTGCAAGCTTTTGTGTCATCTCCATCGATTTGCATTACATCGTTGTATTAGTTTGTTCTTATAGGTATTAGAGACAAGTGCCTCTCATATTCCCATCTAATCACTTGAGCTATACTTCAAGAGCGCTTAATAAAAAATCTGAAATATATGGCACAAGTTCTCTGCAAGCTTTTGTGTCATCTCCATCGATTTGCATTACATCGTTGTATTAGTTTGTTCTTATAGGTATTAGAGACAAGTGCCTCTCATATTCCCATCTAATCACTTGAGCTATACTTCAAGAGCGCTTAATAAAAAATCTGAAATATATATATATATATATATATATATATATATATATATATATATATATATATATATATGTCATAATCCTCTGAATATATCTATCTATAAGGCAGCACCAAGCAGACATCCTTGTCCAGTGCCCTCCTACCAATCGACCTATCCTCTCTACTGATTCAGTTCCAGTTCCTTCCACTGGTCCTAAAAGTGGTGCACCTTCCTCCAGTGCACCACCTGTAGACAGTGCAAGTACTTATGCAATTCCTCGCACTATGGTCGAACTTGAGAAAGAGTTGCAATCCCTTGCTAAGCAAATTAATCTGCTTGAATACCTTCTCCAAAATCCCAAGGAGCGCCACTCCATAATCACTGGTATGTTGACTGAACTGCGGCATGGTCCCCCAGTTGCTTCACCACCTATTGAGCCATCGTCTTCCACAACTCCTGCACAGCCCACGGCTAGTGGTGACACCGATCCAGTTCATCTCTCTGACCAAGATTAGTAAGTATACGCTTTTGTTCTGGCCTTCTATGGTGAAAATTAGGGGGGAGAAGTGTTGCATTTTTGTTGATGATGTTGACTATGGACGGTATTGGTTATGTTGATAGATCCTGTGAGTACTATGATCTTTAGACCTGTTACTCAATGAGCACAGGACCCGTTTGGTCCAACACCCGCCTAGCCCGAGATGTGAAGCAACCTAAGTCCACCTACCATATTAAAACCGGAGGGCACTACCTAGACGGGAGAATCCGAAAGCCCGTCTATGAGGGCCAGGGTGTTTTCCTAAAGGCCAGCTTCAGGGCTGCCCGTCTAGAGTTTTAAGTCCCCCAGCCTTCCACATATGGCAAGTTTGTTATGGATAAATTGATGAAGATGGGAAATATGCAAAAGATATTTATCTGCAAATTTCCTAGTTTCCAAATCTCTTACTTCTCAACAATCACTTGATAAAGAGAGGTAATCAGCCCGATAAGGAATGAGAGATTTTATCACTAAAATTACGAGATTTTCTTTCCTAAAATCAAGGATAGGTTCGTGTATAAATTAGGAAGACCCCCCACGAGGGGAAGGTAAGCAATTCCAACTACGTGAACCCACTTCTTCTTCTTCTCCCTCTTTTGCTGACTCAATCATCGAAGAGGCGATAGGCTCATCGTCTTCGGAGCACCCTTTTTGCAGGTTCATGTTGAGTTGCTAATGCCCAGAGGTTTAGGCCATCAAGGTAACAATTGGCGCCGTCTGTGGGAACCGAATAGAAAGTCTCATTTACAGGCCGTAAGGGCTTGGCTTCAACGATTGTCTAGCAGCCCTCCATCACCTAGGATTCTGTCAGTTCTCTATTTCACATCTAATAATTCTCGAGGTAGGCCTTGATGTCAACTAATCCGATGATCCAATCACTAAAATATCAATTCCTTCATTGCAGTCAGGACATGGAAAGCAAGCAGGAGGAACAAGCAAGGTAGATGAAGGAGTTGCAAGGTCACGTCGAATGCTTGTAGTGGGAAAATGATCGATTCTGAGACCCGAGATAGAAGAAGCCGCGTCTTGGAAAGATGTATGAGATACTGTCAGCTGCGCGTGTCGCTTGCAACAAAGGGAATGAGCCCATTGTCCTTGATGATGTCGATACCCCAGTAAATGATGAGTTGTCCTCAACTAATTCCCCATCTTTGAGTCTCTCACCAGAAAAGACTATCAAGGAGGGAACAAAGGCCAAATCACGTAAGAGGCCTTCACCTCACCCTGCCTTCAGTGATGCTGTTAGTGTCGCATCTCGAAGGGTAAGGAGAGAGGAAGGCAGAAGACAAAACCTACCAGATCAAGCCCCTAGGGACCCGCTGGTGTTGCCCTCGGGCATGATGCCACCGATGTCGCCTATATATCTTGTCTTTGGTACAACGCCAACGCTCTACATGTCACCAGCAGCTTTAATTCGGAGACCCGACGACATGCTCTCTTCGCCCCTAAGGCAACACATCCTTGACTACGAGCCACCCCGAGGGTTTGTTATTTTGACTTTCACCACGTTTGATGGCTTCGCTGACCCTTACGATCATATGCTCCATTATAATCAGGAAATGACATTAAATCATGCCTTGACTGGCTATTATGCAAAGTATTCAGGTAGCTTGGCGGCTTTGAGTTAACCATTTCCCACAATGAAACTGGCGTTATTCTATAAATTCATTGAATGAACTATGGGTCGCATTCATATCGTAGTATCTTTGTTTGGTACGGAAAAGCAGAAACATCAGCTCCTTACAGACTATTCTCAAGCAGGAAGAAGAGTCTATTCGAGACTTCACAAGGAGGTTTAGGCAAGACGTCCAGCAAATAGAGTCATATAGCATGGATGCAGTCCTCCAAAACTTTAGGAGAAGCTTTGAGCCATCTACTCCTTTCTTCCAGTCACCATCTCTAGACCTGCCCACAACAATGGAAGAGTTATACAGACGAGTTGACAGGTACTCAATAATGGAGGACAATATTCGAGCAGCAACCTAGACTTTCATGATTACAAACCAGCCGACCAAAGGAAATAAGCCATCTGTAAAGAAGCCATTCAAATCCAAGGAAGGTTAAAGCAGAAACCGAAAGCAATCCCGTGATCAGTCACAAAAGAAGAGAGAGCTCTTGTAATTCACTCCCCTGAACACCTCTTATGAGAGGCTATTGCCCATCATTCGTGACCTACCAGAGTTTAAGTGGCTGCTTAGCCGTCCGGATGGATCATCGGAAGGAACAAATCCTTACGGTGTGATTATCGCAAGATCATGGGCATGCGACTGCGATAAGCCTCATTCTGGCGATCCAGTTATCTGCATATGGAACTTACCTGTAAGGTCGGGACGAACAACGGACGAATAACACCGACATGCGGCCCCATCGAGTCGAGCCAACCATAAACTACATACTAGGCAACCCCTCTAACGACCAATATCAGTCTAAGCGCCAACAGAAGAAACTCTTGAGATCCTCCACAGTTAGGGCTTGGGTAAATAATGTCCATGCTGAAGGCAGACATGAAGAAACCAAGTCGATAGATGGCCCCATATCCTTTTCTCTATCAACCCGAACAGGGTTATTGTGCCCTATTATGACGCATTGGTTCTCACCCTCTATATTAACGATTTTGATGTTCACGGTGTATAATAGATCTGGCCGGTGCGACGAGACTTGTTGCAGCCTACGGCCTTGGCTTATATGAAGCTTTCCTTAGGTATGGTGAACTCAGCTAGGCGAATCCTCTCTAGTTTTAATGGTGCAACTACCGTAACTCTTGGAGATGTCACGCTCCTTGTAAAAGCGGGGCCAATCACCTGTAAGTTCTATTCTCAATTTAATCAGACTTGGGACCTTCTGATACAATAATGAAATTTGAATGCAGCTCGCTCGATAAAATTTATCCCTTCGTCCATCGAGAAACGATCCAACTATTTGACTAACACTAGGCAAGTTGACCTTTTAAGCGATCGGTTAATTCGCAAGGTAGTGTTAACAACTATATGTACAGAGCAGAAGAGGAAAATCTTTGAAAGTCTCTCCCTCGAATATATCATACCCCGCGTAGCAATCACAATTCACCACGCTAAATTAGAGTGGGGAGAGAAGAGATCCATTGTTTGTGGATCCCTTGGAAAAAGTAACATTAGATGGGCTGAAAAAGTTCACTTACGTCAGTTCTCTCCTGTCTAATGAAGAAATAGAGCAGTTAAGACTCGTGTTGTTAAATAACATAGATGTATTCGTCTAGAGTCACTCAGATATGGCTGGGATTAACCTGGCGGTGGCCTCTCACAAATTAAATATTATCCCCATGTCCAGACCAGTAAGACAGAAAGTGAGGCATTTCCACCAGGATTGCTAGCAGATTATTCAGATGGAAGTAGATAACCTACTGAGAGCAGGTTTCATTAGGAAAGTAAAATACCCCAAGTGGCTGACCAACGTGGTGGTGGTTCCAAAGAAAAGGGGTAAGTGGTGAGTATGTATGGATTACACTGACCTCAACGGAGCATGCCCAAAAGATAGCTTCCCCTTGCCTCGTATAGATCAAATTATGGATGCAACAGCCGGGCACGGGCTACTATCGTTTCCCGACGCTTTCTCTAGATATCATCATATTCCCATGCACCTGCCTGATGCAGAGAAAACGGCGTTCATTACGCCACGTAAGCTATACTGCTACAATGTGATGCCTTTTGGCTTGAAGAATGCTTGGGCAACTTACCAAAGGTTGGTAACTAAGATATTTCGACCGATGTTAAGTGACACCATGGAAGCCTATCGACGACACCTTGTAAAATCGAAGAGCGGCCGACCACGCAAACATCTGAGGCCTTTGAACTATTGCGAGGGTACAACATGAAGCTCAACCCTCTTAAATGCGCGTTCGGATTTAGGTCGGGCAAGTTTTTAAGCTTTATGGTAACCCAAAGAGGGATAAAGGCCAATCTGATTCAACTCAAAGCTATAATGGACTCTCAAGCTCCTACTTCCCGAAAAGGAGTGCAGCAACTGACTGGTCAGCTGGCGGCTCTCGGGAGATCCATATCTCGTTTCACTGACCAGTTAAAACCATTTTTTATCACTCTGGGGGGGCAAGGCCGGTTAAGGTGAGGGAATGCTCACCAAGCTTCAGCGTGATGAAACAATATCTTACGAATACTAATTATGGGATATAGATCTAGGGGCGGCAATACACCTATCTTTGCAGCGATCTTCAGAAGCTTCAATAAAATTTTAACCTTGTTCAAGAAAAACGGCCAGAAAATAGAGACCTATATTCTTTGCAAGAAAGTCCCTATCTAAAGAAAAAACTCGTTATACCTGTCTAGAACAAGCAGTACTAGCCCTCTATGTGGTAGCTAAGAAGTTCCGTCCCTACTTCCAGGCACACCCTATCGTCGTGCTGACCAATCTCCCTTTGCAAAACACTATACACAAGCCTAACCTATCAGGAAGGATGGCCCGGTGGGCGATTAAACTAAGTAAATTCGGAATTTAGTATAAACCTCGCTTGGAACTGAAGGGGTAGACATTGGTAGTTTTTTTAGCATAAGCTACCCGACGGATGTGGACCCGAGGTGTGGTGGCTAGTGGATCCATAATGTGGATGGGCGCTTCTTGCTAAACGGGGCTGAGTCGACTCTGACTTAAAGTTGTGGGAAGGATAGAAGATTTCATAAAATTTAGGCTTCCACAGGTGTCCAATAATGAGACTTAATGAGCAATCTGGCGGGGTTGACCCTCCTTAGTCACATCCTCGGGAAAACTCATCATACCTGGCGACTCTCTGACTAGTGGTAGGGCCAGTAAATGGAAGATACGAGAAACACGAGACTGACATGGTCAAGCACAAAAGGGAATCTAGTTAAGCCGAGGCTAGGGGTTTTACGGCCGAGTTAAAGCATATCTCGGGACTCAGATGAAAAAGAATGTGGCAGCACCAGCGGCGATGGTTGTATCCATCCTAATAAGAGAAACGGTGTTCCTTCATGTCTACTACCAGCCCGCGTCGTCCATTACGACCAACCAGGTGAGTTAAATAGACGAAGAATCCACTTCTTAAATGACCCCTATAATGCACTATTTAAGCTCTGGTGAGCTACCGGATAACAGGATGGAAGCCCACAAGATTTAGGTCGAGGCAGCTAGGTTTTCCCTTATGAACAGACAATTATATAAAGCGATCTTTGGACGAGCCGTATCTTAAATGTCTTACCACTCAGCAAGGACGGTATATATTGGCAGAACTCCATGAGAGGATATGCAGAAACCATCCAAGCGGCAAAACTTTGACTCACAAGGCCCATACACAGGGTTATTATTGGCCAACCATGAGAACAGATGCAGCTGCCTATGTCAGAAAGTGCGACCGCTGCCAACGACAAGCCCCCATCTCAAGGGTGACTGCTCAATATCTAACCACCATCACGAGCCCCTAGCCCTTCGCTCAGTGGGGAATTGATATAATTAGACCACTACCTATTGCCCTAGCTTAGAAGAAGTTTTGGTTGCCACTGACTATTTTAGTAAGTGGATAGAAGCTGAAGCCTTCTCCTCTATCAAAGACAAGGATGTCGTCCAATTCGTGTGGAGAAGTATCATCTGCCGATTCGAAATACCTCAGTCAATCGTAACCGATAATGGACCGTAATTTGATAGTCGGGTCTATAGAAATTTCTGCCATGAGTTAAAAATTAGAAACTTGTACTCAACCCCACGGTACCCACAGAGCAATGGTCAGGCGGAAGCATCTAACAAAACTCCTTTGATAGCATTAAAAAACCATCTACATTCGGCTAAGGGAAAATGGGTAGAAGAGCTACCCGGAGTTCTTTGGGCCTATAGAACAACCAGTCGAAAGCCAACTAGAGTGTCACCGTTCACCCTCACCTATGGGATGGAGGCTATAATCCCTAGAGAAATTGGAATGCCCACACTTCGAATAGAAATTCCTAAATAGGCTAATATTGAAGCCACACCAGTGGAATATGTGAGCGAATCCATGAAGCGTGATTTGTGTGTAGATTATACCGACAAAGAACAACAAACTTACACAACATATGGGTAAGACTACATTGTTCAAGCGAAGGACCTGTCTTGAGGGTCTTTGAAAACCACAATGGACAGGCGTAGCGAGTTCAATAAAATTAGGAAAGGCCGTACACAATAGTTAGAATTAGGGCGAATTTGGATCGTACGCATTAGATAAACTGGACGGGACGATAGTACCCAGGATGTGGAATGCTATGCATCTAAAGAGGTATTATGAATAGAAGTTTTCTTTAAAGGTATAAGGTTTCCTTTAGAGCATTTTAACACCCGATTCTTGGGTATATCAAGTTTTCTTCAGTATTATCAATTAAAATTTCCTTAAAGGTATTATTTGGTAATAGTCCACTTTCAAAAGACTAGAAGTGGCTCACGACCTGCTAGCACTTTCAAAGACGGAAATGTGGCTCTCGCGACTGGCGACACTTTGAGACCGAAGTGGCTCACGACTGGCACTTTCAAAATACCAAATGTGGCTTTATGCCCATTGGCACTTTCAAAAGACCAAAAGTAGCTTTATGCCTGTTGGCACTTTTAAAAGACAAGAAGTGGCTCCATGACCCTCTTGGCACTAAAACACGGATGTGGCTACATGCTGTTGGCGCTGAAAAACCGAGTGAATACATACTGTGGCACTTTCAAAAAGACAGAAAAAGGCTCTCAGCCTATTAGCACTTTCAAAAGACCAGATGTGGCTCTATGCCTGTTGACACTTTCAAAAGACCAGAAGTGGCTCTATGCCTGCTGGCACTTTCAAAAGACCAAAAGTGGCTTTAAGCTTGCTAACACTTTCATAAGACCAGGTGTGGCGCTAAGTTTACTGGCACTTCCAAAAGGCCATACGTGGCTCTTAGTGCCTTAAACGCGATAGTGGCTCTTAGCCTAATGGCGGTAGAGCCAAAGAATATTGCCTTGTGGGATGTTCAAAGCCAAAGCTCTTATCAGAGACATTTGGCACTGCCAAGAACTATCTGATGAAGACTCACATAAAAATTTGTGAAAAAACGAAAGAAATCGGTAATAAACTAGAAATCTCATATTTTATAAACCCTGTCGCGTCAATAATAAATATGTATTAAGCGAATAAGCGAGGCCCCTAATTACAAAAAAAAAAAAAAAAAAAAAAGACAAAAATCAGCTCAGATCCCCTACGGAAGCACTCCCCTCAGGCTCCTTTGCCGCTTCGCTTAGGTCCACCTCGACTATTATGGCCTTAGTAGCTGTTGGGGCTGGGGGGAACCTAGGGTTCATACAGAATTCTAGAGGGAGTGGGTCGAAGGAGTCGGGCATACCATCTGAAACCTCTGGTTAGTCCCCACAAATTTTGTGTTTGAACGCACAACACCCGTAACCATAAGCGAAAATTAGCTCCATGGGCTTCTGGTAGTCCTCCTCTATGGCTTCCTTATCCCTACCCGCCTGGGAGTGGAGAGAAGACACCTCATCCCTAGTCGCCCCGATTTCTAGTAGGAGTGACGTCTTCTCAACTTCCAGGGGGGCATTCTTCGCTTGTCCTCCTCTGCAATCACCAAGGCGTCGTGGACCCTGGCCAAGTCACCTTCCGCCCTTGCCTTTGCATCACCCGTTGTGAGTAGCCAGTTAGGCAACCTGGGCTTCCTCTTTAGCCTCGTCCCTCTCCTTCTCCGCCCCTACAATCTTCTCTACACTAGCCTTAGCCTCCCGCTCCTAGTGCTTAGACCTAGATTTAGCCTTGACCAGGGAGGCATCCAAGGCTTGGTGCTTAGAAATGGTCAACTGGGCATAAAGCTGCAACTTCTCGACATCGTCCAATCAGGCATAGAATTCCCTATGCTGGCGAGCCATGTTCTAAATAGCGGTGACAACCTGTGAAAGAGGAGATGTTAGAAGAAAATCACGACCTGAAACACACGTTCGAATTAAAGATCAAAACATACCAACTCGGTCCGACTCGTTAAAGTCGTAGTTTGTGGATGACCATCGATCTCCGGCCATGTGATGCCCTGACGGCACCGGAGTGTCGAGAAAGGGTGTCTAGTCGAGAACTATCAAACCTATTAACACATTATTCTAAACAATTATCATGAAAATATAAACTTACAAAAAAAAGTATAAATATAAATATATAAATTATCATATTACAAAATAATATCATACCCCACCATTGGAATAATCAACATATTTAATTACGTTATATACAAAACTTTTCATTGTTTTCAAAAATATATGTACATTATCTGAAAATAAACCAAAACATCATTGATGGGCACCTAATGCTATGTTGACCTTTGCTGATGTAGGACGTCCTTTTCTATCATAGCCACTCTCGTACTACGAGGATAAGCGCCGTGTAGCATAAGCAGTAGGATCCATAAATATGGACGACCACTATAACGATCGTCACAAACACATGTAAAAATGCATCTACTATACATTTAACCATTTATCACTAACATTTAACCATTTATCACTAACATTTCAACATAAGGTAATAAATCATAACAATTCCACTAATTGATTTATTTGCATATTCATGGCATTCATTTATATTTAGCCTTATGAATTATGCTTCATGTCTTATATCTTGTCATTTATAATTTCATTACATCTTTCATTTCATGTAATTTCCATATTTCATGCCTTTCTAAACTTCACCAAAATTTTTCATCACATCTCTTGTCGTATCATATTCCCGAAGAAGTGGATCATGGGACGGAATTGTATGTACCGGTACTATCCTTTGTTCAAGCCATTGATTTATAGAATATCTTTACATGTTAGCCTTATTTAAGCGGGGCCCGCTGGCAATGATCGAATGGGATCCATGTCATTGACCCAAATAGGGCCACTCTATTTGTAAACGATATGTTGCAGCATTGTTATCCCTATAAGCATGCCTATCTATCCAACTACCCAGTCATAAGCAGGCAATTAGTTTTATTATGTTTTCTTAACAATCTTTCAGATATCAGAAAAACATATCTCATATACATGAATAACTACTGATATCATGTATACCTATGAGATATTCATTGTCAAATAATTCTTATAAACATTTAACTATACTTTGCATTTTTTCATATAACAAAAATATACGTGTATTCTCTTTAACTTTCATAACACATGTTATCATAATCACCTTACTATGATACATTATTTCATTTAACAATAAATTTATATAGCCTTTATACAATTTCAGTTTCCATAACCAATTCTGCCTGAATAGTTCGAGGTAGCTCCCATGTCCATTTTTTACTACAATTTTGACCCTATAAACAAGATTGTTAGACAAAGTGATATTCTAACCCAATATACCCCTATTTCTTAAGTTTCCTATGGTTCAAAAATCCTGTCGTTTGGACTTTTAATTTGGAAGATATGGTCCTAATATCCGAGCTACTGCGAGACCAGTTTCGAGGGCGAAATTGTTCCCTTACTTTACGAAAAAGTTCACGGGAACAATGGGGAACCAATTTAGTTACCTCTTCATGAAAGTTGTTTTTTCCTAATGTCTAGTTTTCCAAAAATTGGAATCACTATATTTGGATTAACCTATCCCAAGATATGACTCAAACACTCAAAGGTTAGTGCAGACGAACCTTAAGCGATAAAACGAGCTCCCACTTTGATAGATTCCACAGGTACAATGGGGTCCAAATCTGAATACACTTTTTTCATGAAAGTTATTCTAAGAAAAGCCTAGTTTATCCAGAAATTAGAATCACTCTAGATCACCAAAACTTGAGATATGACCTGAGCATTAAGGCGAGTGCATTGTTTGGACCAAATCGGGACCTTAAACTTTGGACCCAAATTCAGGAGTCTTTCAATAATCGGACCTTAAAGTCTTCAACACATTTATAGCTAAAGAATTAGGATTCTCTTCAACTTGGGAATTACCGATTCGAAGGTCTACAGACGAATATGGCCAAATAACTCACTTAGGGTTTGGGGAAAATTTGACAACATCTCCCTTTAGCCACCGCACTTCTCCTTACACTAATTTCTTCCTCATTTGAAGAACCCAACAAACAACAAATACCAAGCAATTCAAAATATACAACAAACCCAACAAGATTGGAAATTCGTACCTTTCTTGACAAATCTCTCAAACCTTAGCTTCTCATTCTCCTTGTTCCTCACTTATTCTCTTGAACAAGGCTAGATCTCCAAAGCAAATGAAGAGAAATCACCAACAATGGCTTCTCATCTCAAACTAAAAGTAAATGCCTGGCTCTCTGACACCAAATGGAAATGCTTCTTCTATAAGGCCATTGTTTGGCTTTATCCCATTTTGGCCTAATTATATTTTTCTATTTAGTCCTCACATATCATTCAATTTGCAAAACAACTTATCAATATTCTATCTTATCATAAAATCTTTTAGCTAAATGTCTCTTAAGTCCCTAATTTGACAATTGACCATTATATTTTTTTTACTTCTTTAATAATTATGATTATATCCTTTTTTACACTTAGCAATATTAATTTCCGAAAAATTCAAATTTGACTTATATTATACCCTAAACTGTAACAAACTACTAGGGTATAATTTGGGATGTTACAGGCCTCGCGCTGGAAGGACTTCCTATCCAAATAGCCGGAGAAGGGGATGGAGTACTCCTCGGCACGAGCCACCACAAGTACTCGCAGAAGAGTGGGGTAGAGATCGCTCATGTGTGCGACCGAAGACTCCCTCTTGTTAAATGGGCTCCAGCAGTCAATGATTTCATGACCTTTGACCGAAGCCAGGTGTCCCGTCGAGAAGGATGGTCCCGTTCCTCTCTGACATAACATGCGAGCCAAGCGACCTCGATCAGGTAGCCTTGGCCTATGAGGGCTTAGGCATTGCAAGCGTGGCTGGGAACAAACGGCCTTAATTTGTCTCGATGGAGCCTCCCCCACAACTCCATCAGCATTGGGAGGCCCCTAGTTGGGACCTCATCCTCTAGCAATGCATAAGCCTCTCTGGTAACATTCTAGGAGGCACCCTCCAAAGCCGGCAAAGCACCGGAGGCTCATTCTGGGGAGTCCACAATAATTACTGTCGGGCTCTTCTGAGCCTCTTCATCTGGGCCAGGCCGCTTTGGGTGCTTTTCTCCAGATACTTCAGAGTCGGGGGTAGTCTCCCCTTGAGCACTTTCTTCTCGCTTGTGCATCCGTGCGGGGAATTCGACAACAAGGCTAAACATATCTTCCTTCCTCTCCTCAATTAGGTCACTAGCAGTTGAATCCAACCAGTCCACAAAGCCCTCTAATCCCGCATCGATAGCCTTGATCTGTCCAGTTATGATCTTTCCCTTCTTCTTTTCGTCACCTAGGAAGCCTTTATCTTTTCTTTCTTCTTAGAAGACTCGGGCAGCCTTTGGGTCCTGTACGGCCAAAGGTGATTGATCTGGCCGGACAGAGTTGACTAAGGCTCCTTCAGCTATCCCGGCCTATGGCTCTTTAGCAAACCCCGCTTGTGAGTAGTTGCCTAGGATTGACTTCAAAAGGTCGTAAAGGACAAAATGTTCACCCCTAACGAGCTTTTCTGACAACAAGCGGGGGATGATGGGGACTATGTAATGAAAGGGGCTAACACCTAACTCCCATAAGTACGTCACTGACAAAAAGAGCTCATGATTATGCTCCACCTCAATAATCTCGAGCAGCTGTCTACTACGCTCCAGACTAGCCTTCTCTACCCAGCTAACTAGCCGACCTCGCATGCGCTTACCTACAAAGTCCAAAGAAAATGGGCATGTCAGAGTGTGGGCAATCTAGCAAAGAACAAGCCCTATCAAGCTAAGACAAACCTGGGCCGTGAAGGACTAGTTCAGGTCAAATGGGAGCCCAAGAGAGCCTAGCATCTCATACCATGGCCCTCTCACTAAAACAACCCCTCTCGCCTCAGTCTTAGGGGAGTTGGGAAGCCCGGTTACAAATTGCAGTCGAGGGCTATGGGCCAACATAGATAGCTGGTCTCCAATCCTAAGCTTCAAAGTGTAAATAAAACAAATCTCTACCAATGAAATATCCAACTGGTAAAGAAATTTTAGCACACTACAACCCATCAAGATCCGAAAGACGTTCAGATGTATGAGCGTAAGAGGTGCTCGGGTGAAGTACAGGAACTGCTTCACCAACGACGAGATGGGGAAGCTAAGTCTAGCATCAAACTACTCCCAGATGAAGTAGACGGCATTATCTACCCCTCCTACATTTGAGACAATTGCCCCGTCTGACAACTCCAAACTAATGTCAGTAGGGACTTTATAGAAGGATCTCAACTCCTGTACAGACATAGCACCGACCAGGCTGCTAGCAGTGGGCGATTCATGGGGGGTCCCCTCCTTACGCCTAACCTAACTGGTAGAAGTCTCTTCCTTACCTCTCACCATACTACAAGCAAACAAACAAAAAAAAGAAAGGATTAGCTTAAGGACCTTAAAGCAGTGAAGGCATCAAAACCCTGGAGAGACAAAAGAAATCCCCCTTTTGGAGGTTTAACAACCCACTAATAACCAAACCTAAGAACCCCGAACCAAGAAGCTTTACATGACCTAATAAGATGACCCCAAACCTAGGAATATCCCAGAAACTACCTATAGCTTCGTCACCAAAACCCCACCGATGAACGATGGACGCGCCCTTAAAAGAGGCGAAAACTTTCCCTAAGCAATACTCAGAAAGCGAGAACCACGAAAAACCTGACGGAAGCCCGATGCAAACGTTTGTAAAAACTCACTGAAAAATTGAAAGATGTCGAGGGAGCTCTGATGATTGCTTTGAAGCAACAATTTGCAAAAGCACAGGAGAAAAGAAATTGCAACAGGTGAAAAACTTTGTGAAATAGTAAAAGAGGCAGCATTCGAATAAGGGTAAAACATCAACAGGCGCATGAAATGTGCCGTCATATATAGGGGTGAAACATCATGCGCCGCAGACATATTGAGAAATGTGCACTACCCACACGCTTCACCTTCCGGCACGTTCGATGTACACATTAATTTTCCAGTCCTTTCAACTTTCCACACTCGAGGTTTAAAACACGGTATTTTCCCCAACTGAAAAAGCACAAAATTCAAACCGAGGAAAATGGTGGCATTGTGAGTACCATGGTCTTTAGACCCACTACTCAATGGGTCCAGGGCCCGTTTAGTCCAAGGCCCACCTAACCCGCGATGTGAAACGGCCCAAGCCCACCTACCATATTAAAACCAGAGGGCACCACCTAGACGGGAGAATCCGAATGCCCGTCTATGAGAGCCAAGGTGTCTTCCCAGAGGCCAGCTTCAAGGCAGCTCGTCTAGAGTTTTAAGTCCCCCAACTGGTTGTCCTTTCGCATATGGCAAGTTCGTTATGGATAAATGGATGAAGGCGGGAAATACGCAAAAGATGTTTATCCATGAATTTCCTAGTTTCCAAATCTCTTACTTCTCTAAAACATTAATCCTTGATAAGGAATGAGATATTTTATCATTAAAATTACGAGATTTTCTTTCCTAAAATCACGGATTCACGGAGAGGTTCGTATATAAATCAGGAAGACCCCCTACGAGGGGAAGGTAAGCAATTCCAACTGTGTGAACCCTCCTCTTCTTCTTCTCCCTCTTTTGCTAACTTAATCATCGGAGAAGCAGCTGGCTCACCGTCGTCGAATTGTCCTTTTTACAGGTTCACGTTGCGCTGCTAATGCCCAAAGGTTCAAATGATCAAGGTAACAACAAATCCTGTGGTGGATTTTGTTTATGCCATTTTTTTTTGCTATTGTTTGTCATGATGAAATGAATAGGGCTGGAATATGTGCTACAGTCGGGTTGATAATATGTTTCTTTGTTGATTTGCATATTCTGCTCCTCTTCAAAACCAGAGACACGACTATATTTACGTATATATGAATAAATATTTCTATATACCTTAAGGAAGCACTTAACAGTGACACACTACAATATTGCTAAGTGTATGTTCAAAGTCCCACATGGGATAGAAATAGAGACCATTATAACTTAATAAGTGTAGACAATATCTTTATTGGTATCAGGCCTTTTGGATGGAGCCAAAAATAAAACCACGAAGGTTCACTCCAAGTAGATATCTAGGAAGTATATAAGGATGTATGGATGAAATTCTCCAGTAATACGGACATGTTTGGGGTGTAAGTTAAAATTTTCCTTTTCAAATATGCCCACATCATCTTTTATGATTTATGTGTAAGGAAAGGTAAAGCCAGTCAGAATCCTAAGTTAGCTACTTTCTGTTCTCTATAATTTTTTAAACAAAAATATGGATACATAAAGCATTTCTACTTTTTCTTTAATTGATTTTTTTTTTCGTCAATTTTTGCATTAGCTATTTTAAGATTGTGAAAACACTAATCAGTGGGGAGACCAAAGATTATATTTTTAGGATTAATTTTTACAACTTCTTGGATATCAAAGAGGGACCCAGCAACAAAACAAAAAGTAGAAAATTGGATAAGAAGGGAAAAGTACGAGATGTTTTAGAAAGTGGATGAATAATTAGTTCCCATTGGATGGAGGGATTTCTGTGTCTCATCTTCCCAAGGCTTCTTGTCAATTTTTCATTTCATATCATTTGCCATGATTTTTTTAATGGGTTAAAAATCCTGTAACATAATTTTCGGTTATAAAGACTTTCGTAAAGCAATGAGAAGAATGCTTAATTTTAGGCAAAGACAGGTTATAGACAAAGGGTTAAGAAAAAACTTACATTCTGTAAATTACGCAAAAAAGTACGCTAAAGGGCTATTATCTTAAGCTTTCACACACACAAAAAACAACTTAAAGAAAACAAATGCTGATGATGGTTATAGTCTAACACAACCAGTACATTAAAGCCAAGAACAAGGGTGCATATATAATGCAGACGAACTGAAAAGGAAGTGATAGATATTTAATTTTAGGGGGATGCAAGACATAATTAAGCCCATCACTGTTGAAGGATGTTGGCCCATTTTGAGTATTATTGTAAGTGATGTTGAAGGATAAACCAGAGTCTCTGCGTTTTTCTTCCATGATGCTTGTTATCTGAGCTGCCATGGATGGACTCACATGCTTGGCCCAATCTCCCACCTCTCCTTTCCTGAAAAAGGCAGAATTTTCAAGTGCTAAGATGCTGGGGCGCTTACCAGACAGTTTACTATATTGTATGAAAAATGATTAGCTTTAAAAAATTATTAAAAATTATATAAATTATTAAAAAAAAAAGATATAATTAAGTGAGTTAAAAAAAATTAATAAAACAACTTCTTATTTTTAACATGACTCTCTTTTTGTCAAATTTTGCATTAATATTAATTTTTCAATACATTTATCAAAATATAAAGTTATTAGCTTCAAAAAAAAACATTTATCTCTCTCTCTATATATATATAATATTAAGATAACACAGTAAATATATGGTAAATATTTTAAATATAAAATATCACATACATATATGGTAAATATTCGTGGGTCTTTAAAATATTAAGATAATAGGATAAATATATGGTACATATCCTAAATATCAAATATCAAATATATCTTCTCAAAAAAAATCGAGGCTTGGGGCTGGGGTTCGTCCTTTTGTTTGCCCTCTTTTTTTACTCGTCTTCTCCAGTCATTCATCTTCTCCAGATGTCAGTCGGTCACTCTTCTCCTTGCCTCAATTCAATCCATTGGTTCCATCTCAAAGTGACTATCATAAATCTCCAATTGCCATTTACGAGACAAGTAAGTCTTTGAGTCGATTTGGCATCTTAGATGCTTTTCTAGGATAATCTCCTTTTTTTTTTTTTTGGTTGTGATTTGAAATTCCATATCAAATCCACGGGTTGGGTTGTGATTTAATATCAATTTCAGATTTACATGTAATTTAGAGGAATCTTTGATTTTTTTATTTTTGGTTGTGATTTGAAATCTCGTTCACGGATTGGATTTCTGGGTGGAACACATATTGAAATTCTCTACAAAGATTCTCTGGAAAGTAGTCATTTTTTACTGAGTCATCGAGTCATCTCAAGAACTCGGTCGATTCATCTGATATTACCGATTTTTTACCGATTCATTCAAGCGTATCGTATCTGGTTTTGGTATCGACATGATCCCATACAGAGACCAGATTCTGACTCAGCCAGAAAGTCGTCTTAGGACTCGGCCAGATTTTTAAACCACAGGAAACAGCACCTTCTCCTGCCTCTCACAGCTCATTTTCTAGTACTCTAGCACATGGTGCCACAAGGGTCCACCTTCTTCTATGTCCTGGCAGAACATCTCCAACCCATCCTCTGGTGAATTACTACTTTGCTTGAATTCTTGAGCTGGCCAAAAGGTGTTGATGAAATGCCATAAAGAAGTGACCCTGTCCAACAGTTGAATGTTTACACAACTGACACTTGGAGGAATGATCGTCAGCAATGGATTCTGGCAGCAATGAATATGCATATAATAATGACCTAGAAACGTTCCTGTTTGGGTCATTGATGTTTAGTTATGCTACCACAAATACACCAAAACATCAAACCAACGAAATTGTTGTAAACACCATAGTTCTATATACTTATAATAATGTCATTAACATCCAAATACATTTCCTGATTGTCCATAAATAAAGGTGTTTCTCAAATAACATCAAAACATACACCAAAGTACTAAATGTATCATGATCACATCAAAAATACACCAAAGAGAGACATACTCTTTTCATCTTTTCTTGATATCTAAGAAGTTGAGTGATGAGTTGTAGAAACTTGGTTGCCAATGGGATAATTAGATGTTGTTGAAGATTGATAAAGAATCCTTAGTCCTCGTGCTTATCCAGGCATCTGTTTTGAAAACAAGATAAAAAAATAGAAAAACAAAGAGAGACTTATTGTCTATTTACCAATGAAATTATTTCCAAAAACACAAGTTAGTGCACAACTGACATTAGTCATTGATGTTCCATCAGTTGCAATGAAAACACCAAACCCTTGAGGCACCTGTATGAAAAATTAATAAATCAATCACCAACTATGCAAATATGTCACCAATATTTTAAAATAAAAAATAAAAGTTCAATGACCTTACATTTGAACTTGCATTCCTTCTACCACCTCTACCTCCTCTAGAACCCCTTCCCCCTCTTATAACCGTACCACCTCTTATTGTTTTGCTAATTAAGCTAAGTTGTAGCACCAATATGGTTTGATGAAGGGCCTCCAACTTGGCTTGAAGAAGGTGGTGCCCCATCTTTTCTTAGCTACCTCTAGGTCTTTTAAGGATAGGTTCCACAACCCTATCTTTATCAGGACACTTCCTTTTGGTACGCTACTTTGATTTATACATACTGCAAGTCATTTCAATACCATGCTTAGTCAGTCTCCCATATTTCTTTGGGTTTTCATGGGGATCTTTTCTCTTATTTTTCCTTGGTCTGCCTAGCCTAATCTTAATTAGGGGAGGATCAAGCTGTTGTTCAATCATAGGCAAATGCCTCTCACCTACACAAGGGGAGATGGATCTTGCATAAGCTCTAAGGTATGCCTCCATTTTATAACAATCATCTACAAAGTCTTCAGCATTCTTACAAATGAAGAAAATACATGAGACTGCATGATAACAAGGTATGTCACACAAATCTCATTTCCTAATAGTGCAACTTTTGGCATCAAGGTCTACTGTAAGACTGTCCATTTTGTGATTCACTTAGAAGATTAGCTTAGTAAAAGGAATTGGGAAGCAGTCGACAACCTCTTCTTTTTCTATCTCTAACTTTGCTTGTATTCTAGGGCATACCACAGCAGAACTCTTCTTTGTCTCTTGTCTCTTTAGCACCAATCTTTGTATGAGTGTTAACGTTGTTCTTATATCTTCCAACATGTATATCAGATGCTTGGTCCTTACATTAATTATGTAGCCATTGAATGTTTCAGCAAGGTTGTTCATGATCACATGAGCCTTTGTTTGTCTTCATAAATGCCCTACAAAAGATCTTTGAATTGCTTCATTGTAGTATATATGCTATGTTATATGCCTTGGCAGTCTTCCAAAACAGTATCTTCATTTCATCTCTCTTGAAAAACTTATGCCAATTAGGAAAAATGTGCATGGCATAGTGTCTATGTTCATCATGGGGAAGGACATTTGCAACAGCATTGATAATTGCATGATGCTCATCGAAGATTAATGCAACCCCATTACCCTCATCCAATTCTAAACACTTCTGCAGCTCAATGAAAAACCATTCACATGAATCATTATTTTCCGCAATCCCTGATTGCCCATGCTATAGAATTTTATCTGACCATTACCAACCCGCTAGCGGCCAATAAGTGGTCCACGAGGAAAGTTTTCAAAACGGGATCAACAAATACTCGGCTTCCTACAACCTTCCTAACCACCCCCATTTTAGTCCGCCAGCGTGTTTTAAAAACCCGGGCCAAACATTCATCGAAAAAGTTACCGGTTCATTGGTCGGATCGGCGGTCGAACCGCGGTTGAACCGGTGACGTAATAAATATATTATTTATATTTTATTTAAATTTTAAAATATATAATTAATAATATTTAAGATATTATTTAAATATTTTTTTATTTAAATTTTAAAATATATAATTAATAATATTTAAGATATTATTTGTACTTTTATATAAATAAAGTATTTTAAATTCATTTTAAAAACATGTATAATGTTTAAATATGAAAACATATTAAAAATGGAAGAAACTTATTTATATAAATATATACTTAATTAGTAGTAATATATAATTTTGTTAACATATTAAATAAATAATTAATCACAATGCACAGTGATAGAGTGGTTCCCTTGTAACTTCCCCCTTCCATGTTCGAATCCATGGCATGCAGTATTTGATTGAATTTTTCTTTAGTTACAAACCTTCTAACCCTACAAGTCTTCTAACCCTAAGCAAAATGACATCGTTTCGATATAAAAAGCATCAAAACAACGTCGTTTTAACTCGGAAAAAAAAAATTGTGGGACAAAACCGCTCGGTTCTCTGAGAACCAGGCGATTCACCGGTTCGACCACTGGTTCGAACAGTTCTTATCTGGTTCGATTCACAACCGGTTTTTTCATTTAACCGGAATGGTTTTGTGGTCGGTCGACGGTCCAACCGGTCGGTCCGGTCCGGTTTTCAAAACATTGATCAAAACAAACAAACAGCCTCTAGAAAAGTTGTGGAAATGTTTTATTACATGGATTAGTCTCCAATAACACATAAGTTTATGGGCTTTAACTCTTAAGGGCTTCCAAATACCTTACAAGCTTGTTATAATTCTCTTGCATAGACCCATGAAGCATTTTATGTGCATAATATTTTATATATGCAGAGCCTTCTTAATAATCACCTAATATGCCCTTTTAACAGTCTTAATTATTTCAGCTGCAGGCTAGTGGGGTCTTGCTTTAAACACTTCAAGAAACTACTCAGCAAGCCATGTTGATTTCATTTGCTTGTTGGCATCCATATTTCTATTAGAACTGTGCTCACCATTCATTGACTTCACAATAAACAAGCCTCACTTAAGTCCCAGATACTTTCCTGATCTAAAGGGTGGCCTGTCATACACTCACCCTAAGTCTTTGCTGCTTATCTTTGTTGCTTCCGAAAAAGCCCAAATTCCTACCCTAAGGTATCGCCAACTTAGCAACTGCCCTCTTAAATGCATCTCTATTTGGAAATCTCAATCCTACTTTCCACTAAAATGTTAAGAAGTTTATGTTCTCATTCTGACTGACCACATACTTCTCCTTATCCTCTCCTTACATATTCTTCTTCACTATCACGCCCAGGTGTGAATTTCATCATCACTCTCTTCATAACCACTTGCACAATGATTAGAAGTGCTAGCAGTTGTTGTTCCCACTTGCTTAAATCTAGAAGTGCTAGGTTTATTCCAAGGACCCAATCTACCATCATTTGCCTCTTTCTATAACTGTTGTGCTAGCTCATTCAATTTGGACTTGCACCCCCTGACTCTGTCTCTTGTTGTCCTATATTCCTCATTACTAGGATCAGCTTCATCAACCTCTAATGTGTAGTTAAAACCATGAGCATCAACATCCTTCTAAAGATTTGAAAAAACTGCATCATCTTCTACCACCAAATCATCCAAATTTTCATCACTCTCAACATTCAACAAACTAATAAATTAGATCATTATCATCCTGTAAAGAAACCTCTCCAACTATATCATCCTACCTCGGTAGTCTTACCAGTCATAATAATCTGAAGGTTGGTTGTCATTTTGGCTTTCAGGTTGGTTTGGTTCATTGAGAGTGAGTTAAATGGACACCCAGGCTAGGGTGGATTAACTCTTATTAGGATTGGTTGGTTTTCTAATGGGGTTGAATGGAGATATGGTTGTTTTTCTCTAGGGTTTCCAGTAGGTTCCTCAAGGTTAGGGTTTTTTGGGGGAGGATTTTCTGGTCTTTTAGCTGGTGAATTCTTTCCCCGTATTTGCCCTTTGCTTTCTTGGGCTGGCTTTAGATGGTGGCCTCCTAGGTGTCAATTTCCTCCTATGAGGTTGGTGGGCCTTCTTTTTAGGAGTTTCTTACCACTAATGCGATAAGGGAGGCCTGAGAATTTAGGTTCGTCAACCGTGCACCGTCTGAGTCAATGAACATATTTCTTTGCAGCAATATCGGAGTCATTTCCAAGACATCCTTGTCATTATAAACCCTCCTTAACCCCTAATCTAGACTTTTACCTAGAATAAGGTAATACATCTCATCAATTTTCATGTACGGCCCACACTCTTGACCCGATTCTTCAAGCGGAACCAGCACGAGTTCATCGAATCAAACATGAAAAGTCACTCCCTTACCTCAAAATCTTTGCAGCTCATTTAAATTCTTCTTAAACAATCCACCATACCAAAATTGTAATATAACTTCCTCCATTTCTTAAGGGCAACTTGGTGGACAAAAAAACCTATTAACATCATCCTTAACAACTATAAATCCCAACTATTAACAATAATCCACTTTGCTTAAATTCAAAATTAGACAATATTCCCTACAACTAACTCATAATCACTACTATTAACCAGAAAACACTGCTTAAATTCATAAATGAACAACATTCAAACACAACCTAACTACTATAAATCAACAAAAAAAGGAAAATTACTACACACTTCTCAACATTCGGATTATTAACAAATTCACAGCTTAATCAATCCTCAACTCAATATTCGAACTATCGAAATTTTACAACTTAATGTAAGAAAAAACTATAAACAACAACCAAATGAAAGTAAAAATTGCAACTTTTCTAGATTACAACAGTTTACCTTATCTGCAATGATGTTTTCCACTTTGAAAAGTCTCCCCTTCCTTAGTGACACCACAATGGAATCAAAGAGAGATTAGGATAGCCAATCACCAGTCAGTCAGGACCAAAACAAATGCAGGAGCTTCTATAAACACACCAAACATTGGGAGTTCAGCCCTAATTTTTGAAGAATTGGATTGGGGAGGTCAAAAAGCATTGAACACGTGTGAAAACTCCCTTTTTGGACCTCATTGGGCCTTGGAAGGAAAAACTTCGTCAAACTTGGGCAAATCCCTAATGTAGAGCCGCCATATTGATTTTAGAAATATTTGTCATAGCATCTTCTGGAGGATTTGCTTTAGGATTTTGTTGTATTTCTTTTAGAAAGATTTACTGGGAGATTTACTCCAAGATTTTATTCTATCCCTTTTAGGAAGATTTGTTTTATTTATTTTAGAAAGTTTGCTTTTAAGAGTTGCTTTATGCTGTTGAGGTTCTTTTCTAGTTAAAGTAGAAGTTGCTTTATTTGCTTTAAAAAGTAAGGGGCCTATAAATACCCCTTTAGTTGTGTTTTTTTCATTCATTTAAGTTTTAATAAAGTTTCGGATTTCTCTTTTAAGAGTTATCTTTTATCTCTTGGGTGGATTCCCTAGGGGCGAGTTCGTGGCTTCTTATACCTAGGTGGATTCCTTGGTGGCGAAGTCTTTGTCCAACTTATCAATCAACTCATCCATAGTTGATTGTGGTGCCTTCACTCCATCATCTATCTTGTGTGGATCTTTTCAGTAACCCAGTAAGTAACTACTCTTGTGCAAACTCTACTCTCCTCACCATCTTACATTTTCTTTAAACTTTCCATAACCAAATTTTCAACCTCAACCCAAAATTTTCCAAATCGTGTTCCATACTACTAAAATCTTCCTAAATAACCTTTTTTTCGTTATATACCATAAATAAACCGTCCCTAACTTAGAAAATCTCCAAAATTCGTCCATAACCTATTTTGGCCCTAGAAAACTACTGACCCATACTTTGACTTATCTAAACCGGGATCATCCATCACGGTCCCAACCTTGCATCAGGTAGGGAGTGGAAGAAGAAAGATTAAAGATGGGGTGAGGAGAAAGAGAGATGAGAGATACAGCGTCGAGATGATCGAGAGAAGAAGAGAGACAACGTCAGGCTATAGAGGGATGAAGAAGAACCTGACATGTGAGCGAGGAAGAAGAAGAGTCCTGGGATGGCTATTAAGGAATTAATGTGTTTTTGGAGGGAAGAGTGCCCTGTAGGATTTTTTTTTTTTTTTTTTTTACTCTTTTAGCCAGTTATCGGTCAATCGGGACCAAAATGAGAAGGGACCCGTCAAAGGTAGGATTATTCTCAATAGAAATGTGAGAATAATTAAAGAAGATGGAACAAAGGTGGGATTATTCTTATCAATTATCCCTAACGTATATTAGTTATTAATATAAAAATATATTCATGTATAATAATATAATAATATAATAAATAAGTAAATTCATTTTTATTTTTTATTTTTAAAAATAAAAATTTATTATTTTAAATTTTAATTGAAATTTTATTTTAATTTTAAATCTACTAAATGAAAAATCAAATTTTATTTTTAAAATTTTAAATATATTTAGATATTTATAATAAATTTTATCATACATACATTCATTTATAATAATTATTAACCTAGTAAACATAACTTAAAAAATAAATAAATTTAAAAAACACTATTCACACTTATTTTTATGCATAAAATTAAAAAATTAAGAAGGGGGTGATTCGAGTGTGGCTGGGTGCGGGTGGGTAGGATGGGAGTGCGGTCGAGAGAGGGCTAAGTGGGAGTTGGGAGGAGGGAGGAGGGAGGAAAGATGTAGAGAAAGGAGAAAGGACAGAGGTAGAGAGAGAAAGGAGAAAGGAGAAAGGACAGGGATAGAGAGAGAACTTTGCATCTTGGAAAGCTGTTATATGTTATATGTAGCAATCTAGTGACCTTCGCATCTTACCGGCAGAAAATCCCCTCTTCCCTAATGCCTTCCTGGCTTCACGATATTGGGACAAGTCAATATCAAAGACACTCACTGTATAGATTGACACATAGAAAAGGTATCTGGGGAAACTTCAAACTTTTATTTCATAATACACTCTCTTATCTTACATACAAGCTTCTCTAAGGAAAGCTTAGAACTCCATTACAAGATATAGATACAAAGATGGATATGGGTTTTCTATCGATGATCGCTGGCGAAAGCGTTCTCAATTTATAAAGGAGCTTTCTCTTGTTTTGGACTCCCTCTTATCTTTTGAGAAATGTGTCATTCTTCTTTTCCTTTTAGCCATAAGTTGTCCTCCTTATCTTTTGTCTTATTTTTTGTTGAGACGTTGACGGGCCGATTGTGAATGTGTCAAATTAATTAGGAAACACAACGGGTGTGCTTGTAGTGCATCGAGTTAACGTAGTGTAGTGGTTAGTCAAAGTGTCGTTCCTGAAGTGTGACCTCACGATTTTGATGACTTAGATGTCTTGGATCTAATCTAAAGTGAATTATGACTAAATTATTAGAATTAACCAAAAACTTAGAATTGTGTGTGTTGATTATCGATGATGAGGAACCTAGGGATTTACCGTCTCCTACCACTCTTTCAATTAAGGACTTAATGAAGTATTTATAAGAGTTATGTTGGCGAGTTGATCTTTCCTAAAAGATATTCTCTCTCGAGATATATTTGCCTATCTCACCAGTGAGGTGTATTACATCTCTGCCTCAACCCCTCGACTCCGAAACGCCTAAATGTGCAAACCCTAGGGCCACACTCGCAGTCTTGAATATCTCTATTCTTCGACTACCCAAGTGTTGCTTTAACCATGTCCCTGAAAATTATCTTCTCTCGATCTCAAACTCCCAACTTTAGCATGTCACGGTTGGCCAGACAATAACATGTAATTAAACTCAGAATTAAAGCAAACCTATGAATTCATATTAATAATCAAATAAACCAAAACTGAAAATCAATCCATCAAACTATGGTTAGGGTTGGAAAAACCCTAGAGAAAAGGATTAGTTCATCATAGTATTCATTACAGATTGAGGAATTCGAATCATGAAGTAGGTTGAAGGAAAGACTACAGAAAATTCCGTCTTCGCGATCTGTCCCGAATCCATCTAGCTTGATCTCTCACTCTCGTGTCTCCTCCTTCTTCACGATCCAACCTAGCTTTTTGCTTCGAAATTACTCTCCCTTTATACCTCGAGATGCGGGCCCATCAATGGCCCAGAAAACTAGGGTTTTTTTCGAGTTCTCGTAATGGAAAGGGAGACTCGCCGCCGCCGGTGAATGTGAAACCGTAGCGACAAACTAGAAGACCTTTGTTTTCAAAGCACTACGGTTCGTTCTTTGCGAAGGGGGTCTTCGTAGCGGCGAACCCGTAACCCTTGTGATACTGCCTTTTCATCATTTCTGCTTTTGCTTTATTTTTCTATCTTTTAGCTGCCCTTTTGATTCCAACAACGCCATATTCTATAGAATAATATAATATGAGGGATTAGCGTAATATTAATGAAAAAGACTGTGAATCATGCATTTTAGTTATAAAACACCAAGACCAGTGAAAAGCCGCGCGAAGATTCATCTAATCAACACCCCAAATAACTTCTTGTATCCCCGAGCAGAATGGAGCTCCACAGGGGACACAAGAATACGTGAAACTATATGATGATATGGGTTAAGCACACATGACAACAGGAAGAAGGTATTCATATTAACCAGTTCAAAAGATCCAGGGACCACCTTGATTGTTTAGCTTTCAATAGTCTACATTGGTTCGGTCTCGGTTGACCAAGTAGGTTAACCCTATTTTTAGTGCTCAATAATTTTTCCTAAGGAGTCTAAGTGCGGTTAAAGTGTGATCTCCAACGTATAGTTTGACTGCATTACCCCCAAACTTGAGTCGAACTCGCCTATTGGAATAGCTTAACACGGAAGGATGAGGAAACGCGCAATTTATTCACTTGGCTACTCCCTAGGGATTAACTCTAAGGCGATCAAGGAAGGTACTAGTACGAAGGTTTTAGGTGAGGGTTCCTATAGCGGGGATCCATTGGTGACTCCCGCGATTGGTTAAGACACCAGGGCATTGAGTTCCTTATAGCTTCACCAGAGCACTCAGCAAACCTCGAGGTCCTAGATTGTGGAGATCATCCATCCTCTGTCCCATGTAGCGGGCAGTGAAGTCAATGGCTCCCGACCAGTTGGCTCAGGGCATTAGGCTTTGAAAAGCCCCTCGGACTGTGCCCGGGATTCCGATTGGATGATCTATCTATCTATATATATATATATATATATATATTGTTTGGGGCTCAAAGGCGATCCTCTTTTTCTAAGGTGTCCCATCACTTAAGTGTTTACTTCCTAAAGTTCATAGGACTCTTGTATGGTGAGTCCGGAGTCAAAGCATACCCCGAAGATCACGTGTGTGTGTGTGGGATAGCCTACTTTGGGAATTCAGTTCTTAAGATCTAAAAAGGGTGACCAGACATGGTTAGTCTCGACTTTACACAACGCAATCCCAATTGCCAAACAATCTCGGAGTCCTTATTCCATTGAACATTGGTTGTTTTTGTGATTACTACAACTTTCTTTATGTTGCCATCATGCTCGAAATTAAATGAGATACTCAATGCCATACAGGCTGTCATATTCTAATATGTGCAATTTGCATACATGTGAGTGCACGGGAGACAACCTAACACACGCCTAAAAAGAAAATTTTGACCTAAGCATGAAAAAATAGCAAAGATAATAAAAAGAAAAAAATATGGAACTAATCATGCAAGAATAGCAAAAATAACGAAATAAGCGAATTGAATAACGGCAAAATATCTTGGAGTCATCTAGTCGACCCCACCCACACCCGAACTTAAGTTCGCAGTCCTCAATGGCGCAGAAAAATAAAATAAAGCAGAAGGTAAAGAAATACGACCCAGAAAAAAAAATATCACTGCTGTGGTGGCGGTGGTGGTGCTATGTGGAATGGCGTAAGGCAGGCGAAATTTGTTGGGTGATTTGGTCTGTGGTGGCTCGGATATGACCATCTCGGCCCGGATGGAGTCCATGTCCTACTTGAGCAACCTGTATCGCCGACTCGTACTAATGGGCGTCGAGCGGGAAGTGAAGTGCATGGACACAGTCGATCGGGGCCCGGGTCGGCCCAGGGAGGACCTCGAGGTCGCCATCCAACGGATCTTCGCGTTGGGTGTGGCCGTCGGGACATCATCGTCGGTCTCGTCATCGGACTCGTTAGGGCTCTAGAACTTCACCCTGGGCAATGGAATGGGTGGCGGCTGCTTTGCTCCTCAGTCTAAGCGAACTCAGGCGATCGACGTACCTCGTGTCGAGGGAGGGATGGATCGAGCACCAGTCTGACGTCGTGAGTAGTCTCGATCAACCCTCGCTCAATGACCGTCCCGATATCGAATTTGAGTCCCTTGGTCATTGTGTACAGGAGGATCATCTTGTCCTTGGTCACTGTACTAAGATGCAATGAAGGTTTAATTTTAACAAATAAAAAATTATACCAAACCTTTGCCACGGGCATGAGCGTTGTCATCGAAAATGTGGTGAACTCGCCTGTCGACGAGTGGCGCCTCCACACGCCCTGGCCCTGTGTGAGCTCTTACATCAGGCCCTCGAAGTCGGTGGCCTCAAATAGCGCCCGGTACTCCTCGCTATCATCCTCCCGCAACTGATAGAACCCGTCGATGGCCCATGCCCCGAAGTCGACCCACCTACCTTGGACAAACACTGTGGTGCCGACCCGAAATGGCAGGTTGGAGTAGAACTCGCGGATGACCGGGGCCACTCCTAGGGTTGGGGGAGGACACAGGGTCTGCCAACCTCGGGTCTGGATGGTAAATTGAAGAACTCATTCGAGGTCGAAAAACCCCGCTCCGGGACGAAAGAACGGATGCAAAGCGACTCGTGGTAGAGCCGCTCTGCCTCCCGAGAAATGAAACGGCGCGGGTCGTCCGGAGGTGGAGGTGCCGCCTGGGATGTGGAACCGGAGCGGTGCCTCTTGGCTGGGACAGTCTTCTTAGGCGCCATAGTAGTCACGGACGGCTCTAAATCTAAAAAAAAATGGCACACAAGAAGAACAAGAGACAATGGAGCGCATAAAAACGGGTGGAGGGAAAAAATGGCCATCAGGGGTATTTAAAGAGGCCGAAATACAAGTTGCTTTGCCGCGGGAAGGACCCGCCGCGGCGTGAGCATTCACAGGCAGCGGCGGCGTGGTTGTGCGGCGAAACTTAGTCTCGCCGGCGGCGAAGGAGCCATGTTGCGAACCGAGGTGTTAATCCCAGCCTCGCGTGTGGCGAGCCGCCGTAGCGGACGCTGAAGGCTCGCCTCAAAAATATTGCTCCCCACAGCGACGAAGGGTGTTTCGCTGTGGCGAACCATAAAGTATGGGCACTGTGTTTTTGCCCTCCACCTTTAAGATTTATCACATTATTAAAATTAATTACGATTAGGATGCCCAAAAACAAAAAATTTCTGTAAAACAATAAAGAGGAATGGAAGTAATACGAGTTTAGAGAAAAATAAAATCTCACAATGCTTGGGTTGCCTCTAGAAAGCTATATTTAGCGTGAATTAGCTCGACATTCTCCCTTGACGTCGGCCCAGGAGTAATAACGAGAACCTGTTGGGGTTGACTTTCTTGTGGTTATCTTCTCTCGTTTGTGCCTGAAGCGGTGTCATAATTCTCTGACCAAGAATTCTCCTCAAGGAAGTCTGGTTTCAACCTTTGAGTGTTAACTTTGAACTGTCATTTCTCTGGATGTAGCATCTCAACTCCTCAATAGGGGAATACTTGCACTACTGTGAACGGACCTAACCATTTTGACTTTAGCTTGCCAGGGAAAAGTTGCAGCCGGGAGTTGAACAATAAGACTTGTTGACCTAGTGCAACTCTCTCCTCATGATATGTTTGTCATGCCTGCCACGCTTTTGTATTTTCCTTATAGATCCAAGCATTTTCATAAGCTTCTTTGTGAAACTCATCTAATTCATTGAGCTGCAGCAATCGCTTTTCTCCGGCTAATTTGCTATACATGTTCAACCGCCTAGTCGCCCAATATGCTCTATGTTCCAATTCTACCGGCAAGTGGCATGCTTTCCCATAGACTAGTCAAAATGGGGACATGCCTAGAGGGGTCTTAAAGGTTGTCCTGTATGCCCAAAGCGCATCATCGATCTTCTTCGACCAGTCTTTTCTTAAGCTATTGACCGTCTTTTACAGAATGGACTTGATTTCATGATTTGATACCTCGGCCTGTCCATTTTCCTGTGGGTGGTACGCGAGTGAAGTTCGATGCCTCACACCATATTTTTGCAGGACTTTATCAACCAGCTTATTATAGAAGTGAGTACCGCGTACGTGATCGATGCTCGTGGAGTCTTAGGAATCGGGTGAATATGTGGTTGCGGAAGAATTTGACTACCACACTGGCATCATTGGTGCATGTTGGTATTGCCTCTACCCATTTTGAGACGTAGTCTACAGCCAGGAGGATATACATGTGAATGAATGAAGAGGGGAAAGGTCCTATGAAGTCTATTCCCCATAAGTCGAGACAACTTAACTTCCGAGTGGGTTCATGGGGTTCATCAGTTGAGGAGATCTTTGCCATCCTTTGGCACTTATCACAGTTGGCTACAAAATGATGAGCATCCTTGAATAAGGTAGGCCAATAGAAATCAGACTGGAGTACCTTTGCTGCTGTTCTTTAGCCTCCAAAATGCCCCCCACATGGGAAGGTATGGCAATGACTCAGAATACTACCCATTTCTTCTTTCGGTATGCATCTCCTTATCACTTGATCGTCATAATGTTTGTATAAGATAGGCTCCTCCCAGTAGTAGTGCTTCAACTGTGCAAAGAACCTCTTTTTCTGTTGGTAGCTAAACACCGGAGGAATCACCTTGGCCACTAAGTAGTTCACATAGTCGACAAACCATGGAACCGGCTGAATGTCGTCAATTGCTAAGAGCTGCTCATCTGGGAAATTTTCGTTAATCTGCACTTCATCTCTCGACCCCTCTAATCATGACAAATGGTCCGCGACTAAGTTCTATGTTCCCTTCTTATCTTTTATCTCTAAGTCGAACTCTTGCAATAAGAGTACCCATCGTATTAGTCTCGGCTTTGCATCATTTTTTGTCATTAGGTACTTAATGGCTAAGTGGTCAGTGTGCACGATCACCTTATTGCCAATCAAGTAGGGCCTAAATTTATCAAAGGCGAAAACAATGGCCAATAGCTCTTTTTCCATGGTGGCATAATTTAGCTGAGCATCATTCAAAGTTCGGCTAGCATAGTGGATGACCTAAAATATCCTATCCCTTTTTTACCCAGCACTGCTCCGATTGCATAATAACTAGCATTGCACATTAGCTTGAACGGAAGGTCCCAGTCTGGTGCTACAACTATGGGAGCTGATACCAGTTTATCTTTAGTAGAAAAACTGCGAGGCATTATTCATCGAAACAAATGGTGTCTCACGAGCTAGCGGACTGAATAAGCAGTTTGAAATCTAAAAATCTTTAATAAACCCTTGGTAGAACCACAGGTGTCTAGAAACTTCTTATGCCCTTCATTGATGATGGTGGAGGTAATTTCTCGATTGCCTCAATTTTAGCTCGGTTAACCTCTATTTCTCTTGTCGAAATTCGGTGGCCGAGTACGATGCCCTCTTGTACCATAAAGTGGCACTTTTCCAAATTCAGCACAAGATTGGTTTCTTCACACTAAAGAAGCACCGCTCTTAAGTTTTCTAGACAATCATCAAAGGAACTCCCCAAAAATGAAAAGTCGTCCATGAATACCTCAATTGTCTTTTCAACAATGTTTGATAATATGGCCATCATACAATCCTGAAATGTGCTTGGTGCGTTACACAGCCCAAACGGCATTCGCCTGAATGCAAACGTACCATATAGGCACGTGAATGTTGTCTTCTTCTAGTCTTCAAGGGCTATGGCGATCTGATTGTACTCGGAATATCCATCCAAAAACAGTAGTATTCATGCCCTACTAGTCTGTCCAACATCTTATCTAGAAACGGTAGGAGAAAGTGGTCTTTTCGAGTAGCCTTATTCAGTTTTCGGTAGTCGATATAAGTCCTCCATCCTGTGACTGTTTTGGAAGGTAACAAGGTATTATCGGCTGTTTTGATCACTGTTGTCCCTCCTTTATTAGGTACTACCTGTACTGGACTTACCCAAGTACTCTCGAAGATAGGATATATAACCCCCGCATCCAACCACTTTAGTACTTCCTTGCGGACAACCTCTTTCATGGTTGGATTCAGTCTCCTCTATGCTTCCACGGACGGCTTATGACCATCTTCACAATAAATTGATGCATGCACATAGAGGGGCGGATCCCCTTTAAATCGGCTAGGGACCAACCAATTGCATCCTTGTGGTCTCTAAGCACTCTCAATAGCTTATCTTCTTCTGATGTTGTCAGAGACGCTAAAATGATTATTGTTAAGGTGCAAGCCTCCCCAAGATAAGCATACCTTAAATGGCAAGGTAATGGCTTTTTCTCTCCCTTGGGTGGTTGTTTAGAAGAGGGTAGTGGCGTCTTAATGTTTTCACCTAGAGGTTCATAGTATTTCCTTCCATTAGTTTCGAAGGAGTTCATCCAGTTCACATACTTGGCAGCCTCTTCACTTAAGGTTTCTGAATCACTCTGTACCAGGCTAGCCTCCAAAGGGTCAGTGGGACCACTTTGGCTAGACACTATAGCCTCAATAGTCTCCACTAAAAAGCATGCATCGCTCTCTGTTGGGTGTCTCATGGCTTTGAATACATTGAAGGTGACCTCATCATCTTGTACTCTCAATTTCAATTCGCCCTTCTGCACATCAATCAGTGCCCTGCCAGTCGCTAGAAATGGCCTACCCAGTATGATAGGTATTTCTTTATCTTCTTCCATATCCAGAACAATGAAATCTTCCGGAAATATGAACTTGTCCACCTTAACCAGAACGTCTTCTATCTCCCCTAGGGTGTTTCAGTGACCTATCTACTAACTAGAGTGTGACTATGGTTGGGCGAGCTTCACCTAATCCTAATCGTCTGAATATCGATAGTGGCATGAGGTTAATACTTTCTCCTAGATCACACAAGGCTTTCTCAAAGATGGAATTTCCAATTGTGCATGGTATGGTAAAACTACTAGGTGCGATTTTGTGGCGGTTTCGTTTGCGGGATGGCCTTACCTGGCAGGGTTTCTTGTCTCAAGTCGACAGTCTTTTGTTAGACAATATCTCTTTCATGAATTTCACATAGCTGGGCATTTGCTCTAATGCATCAGCAAAAGGAATGTTTATGTGGAGTTTCTTGAACACCTCCATAAATTGGTGAATTGTTTATCCAATTTGCTCTTTTTCAGGCGTTAAGGGTACAGGATTGGGATAGTAGGTTCAGTCATGTTTGGTTGATCCTTAGCCTCTGTTTCTTCTTCATCCAACTTTTTCTGATGGGGTTGTTCCCCTACTGCCTTGTCAGTCTGGCTAGGCTGGATTACTTCTTTTGTCTCTACCTCCCTTATCACTGGTGACTGCCCTGATGCTGCTAGTTCTTTGTCACTCCTCAATGTGACCGCTTTTACCTGTTCGTTACCCTCTCGCCTCGGGTTCACCTCAGAATTACTCGGTAATGCTCCCCACTGCCTCTCCGTCAACAAATTGGCCATTTGGCCCATTTGCACCTCTAAGTTTCTCAATTGTGCTGCCTGATTATTCAATTGGGTGGTCTGGCTTTGCAAATTCGCCTTTTTCTCGTTCATAAAGGTGGTGTGTGAGGTGAGCATTTGTGTAAGTACTTGCTCCAAGTCTACTTTTTTCTCAGAGGTTGGTTCATTCACTTGGGGTGATGGCATGTTATTCTGACTATTCCTCCAACCATAATTCTGCTTGTTCTGATTACCTTGGTTACTTATTCATCTCTGACCTGCATTCTGACTATGATTCTGGTATCTATTCTGATATGAATTGCCCACATACTGCCCTTGTTGTGGTTGATTCTTCTGATTCACATATTGGGCTGCTCTCTTGTCCATCACATACGTGACACTCGCAATCTTGTCTTGTCCATACGCCAATATTCACAAATTTCCCATGGATTACTCTGAATGGCATTTACTAAGCCATGTTGCTTCTGCAGCTGCTTAGTTAACTGTGCAACATGATTTACCAGGTTACTTAGAATCTCTGTGTCTGCTCCTGCTAAGGGTTTCCTGGGTGTTGATCTATCTCTGGGCCACTGAGTGGTATTAGTAGTTGTATCCTCCAAGATCTTATAAGCTTGATCTGTGGTTTTCTTCATCAAAGCACCTCCTATTGAAGCATCAATGATTGTCGAAATTTGATCGCTTAGACCATTGTAGAACGTGTACACCTGCATCCACTTGGTTAATCTATGATGTGGACATCTCATCAATAGCTCATGAAATCTCTCCTAAGCCTCAGCTAGGTTCTCCCCCTCAAATTGTCTAAATGTAATTTCTTGCACCAATTGAGCTATTTTCGACGGTGGGAAAATTTTGGTCATAAATTTTTGCACCAAATCATTCCATGAGGTGATGGAGTCTGGAGGTTGGCTGGTCAACCAGTGATTAGCCCAGTCGCTAAGTGACAATGGGAATAGCAGTAGTATGAGACCTTCTTCGATTACTCCATTGTACTTGACTGTATTGCATACCTCGATAAAACTGGTCAAATGTGCATTCGGGTTCTCAATCGGTAACCCCGCATGGAGCTGGATCTTAGTGAGCATCTGCAAGGTCCTCCTTTAACTCAAAGTTGTTGCACATTATAAGGTGGGTACGTCGTATAGTGATTGAACAACTATAGGTAGCCAAAGCAAACTCTTGAGTAGCATATGAGGATTATCGGGCATCACGAAGGGTGTGGTGGCGGGATTTCTATAGTTACGTTCATTGTTCCACTGTGGTTCATCCCTATCATGAATATGTCCCTCACGTCTACTTGATCTTTGCATGATTTGTTTGAGTTACGTGGGTTTCTCTACGTAATTGATGTAGTGTCGGATTACGGTTTAGGGATCGAATGAGACGGTTCATGTGTCCTCGTCTTTGCATGCACTCTAAGTACTTTCCTGAAATCACAGGATAAGAACGAAACCAAATCACAGCACAGATGCAGTAAAGAAGAACACATAGACCAGAAATAAAAGTAAAAAGAAATATAGTCAAAGTGAGAAGAACCAAAAAGAGCGTAAAATTGATCCAAAGCACTATCTATGGCATGGTTGTCAATATCGACACTAAACTTCTCCCCCGGCAGCGTGCAAAATCTTGACGGGCCAATTGGCAGATGTGTAAGACAATTGGAAAAAGCAGCCCGTATGTAAGTGCGCTCAAGTTGACGTAGTGTAGTGGTTAGTCAAGTGTCGTTCCCTTGAAGAGGAGTGTGTTGACTATTGATTTTGATGACTTCAACAATATTTGGATCTAATCCTAGAGTGAATTATGACTAAATTATTAGAATTAACCAAAAACTTATAATTACGTGTGTTGAATTATAGTGATGATGAGGAACCTAGGGCTTTACTGTCTCCTACCACTCTTGATGGGTGTCAATTCAATTAAGGACTTATTGAAGTATTTATATGAGTTATGTTGGCGGGTTGATCTTTCTACGAATGTTCTCTCTCGAGATATATTTGCCTATCTCAATTGGTGTATTGCATCTACGCCTCAACCCTCGAGCTCAGAAGCGTCTAATGTACAAACCACAAGGCCCACACTCGCAGTCTTGAATATCTCTATTCTTCGACTACAAAAGTGTTGCTTTAACCATGTCCTTGGAAATTATCTTCTCTCGATCTCAAACTCCCAGCTTTAGCATGTCACGGTTGGCCAGACAATAACATGTAATTAAACTCATAATTAAAGCAAACCTATGAACTCATATTAATAATCAAATAAGCAAAAATTGAAAATCAATCCATCAAACTGTGGTTAGGGTTGGCAAAACCCTAGATAAAAGAATTAGTTCATCATAGTATTCATTCACAGTTGAGAGTGAATCATGAAGTAGGTTGAAGGAAAAGATTTCTGAAAATTCCGTGCCCCCGCCCAATGTCGAATCAACCCCGACTTTTCTTAATTACTCTCCCTTTATACCTTGAGGCGGGCCCATCCATAGCCCGAAAACTAGGGTTTTAAGTTCCATGTGGAAAGGGAGACTGCTTCGCCGCAGCTTGAAGGTGGCCCAGCGGAGTGGCAAACACAGGGTCTTATTGAACCCATAACCCTTATGATGTTGCCTTTTCGTCATTTCTGTTTCTGCTCTATTTTTCTATCTTTTAGCTGCCCTTTTGATTCCAACATTACCATATTCTATAAAATAATATAATATGAGGGATTAGCGTAATATTAATGAAAAAGATTGTGAATCATTCATTTTAATTATAAAGAACACCGAGAATTTAACTAAAAATCACGCATGATTCATCCCGATCAGACGTGCAACTCTTTCTTTCTGTCTTTTCCAACTGTCATGTGTAAAGACAAGTGTCCCCTTTGATTCCCTGTCTTTTGTCTTCTTCTTCATGTTTTTTCGATTGCTTTGAATTTGGTTCAGCTGTCAGCTTCAACTTCATCCTTGTTGTCATTGTTTCTTTTTGTCATATGTTATTACAATTATAGTGATAGACATTTATTGTCAGATCACTTTATTATTTACATTTATAGTGGCAGACATGTCTTGTCAGGCCACTTGGAAAGATGGGATTACATTTTCTTCCCAAGAGTTATCAGCCTTCATCATCACTTTTTGTCTTTTTCATGAATCTTGTGGCTTCATTTTTTGTCATCTAACTGGCTGGAAATAATAGCTAGTCCAACTCATTGATTTTTTATGTTATCATTCTTTGTCTTTGGCTTTTCCATTGCCTAGGACTATCATCCAGTTGTTTGTTGCATAGTGGTCTGAGCAATTATTTTTTCTCATATTTGTCATTCTTCCAAGCATTGCTTTTATCCCCAATGCTCTCCTTGTCTTTGTCCATTGTCTATTATAATATCCCTATTTTTTGGGTTTAGAATCATTTATTTGAAACCTTGATTCTTCACTGCTATTTATTGTGATGAGATGATAGGCTTTGATGCATATTCCACTATCTTCATTATATTATGGACTAATGGTAAAGAATTTTATGTAGAAACTCACGATGACACGTCATGTTACATAGTGAATACGAGGGTATCATTAAGTATTTCATCTCAATGAGGGCTTAAATATATCCGGTCAACAAAATCGAAATCCATGGCATCTTGAACAAATAAAGGATTAGTCTTTTTGTGATTATTGATAACTAGGTAGATAGACTCAGTAGAGGTCTAGTAATACCCATTGCCATTAGGGTTGTTATAGATAAATTCGGAGAAAGTCAAATACTTTCTTTCCATGTCAGACAAGATAAATGATGTAGTATTTATAATAGTGTTTTCTGTTTTTTCCTCTAGAAAAAAAAGGATATCATCGGAATTTTCTCCTTTTGAGAGGAGTTCGTCCTTTGAGGGACTAGTTATCATCACTTGGGAGGTGTTTATCTTTTCCAAGACTGTTATTTTGTAGGCTTTTATCCTTTTGAAGGATAGGCATTTCCTGATTACCTTTTGAGATATTTTTACCGTTAGACAAGGATATTTCTCCTGTCCTAATGTTATCAGCAATGATGTTGCCTGGATTTTTCCCGAATGGGACGGCATATCTAAGCCTACCTTATTGATGTTTTTAGTCTCGGAAGAGGCTAATAAAACATCATCTGTCCTCATTATCATTTCTCATAATCTTTCAAAACATTTTTCAAGGAGATTTTGTAAATAACATGATTGTTCTATATCGGCTTAAATCCTTTGTAAATTTATTGCTTTCCTTCCTAGCCAAATAAAACATTATAATTTCTGAGACCATATTCATTCCTTCAACCATATCGATGGCTATATCACGCAATTCCTAGATGTTATTAGACATTCCTACTCAGAAAGTTTGCAAGAAAACTGTCAATGCCTTTTATATGTACAATCTTAAAATTATAAGAAGAGTTTGCCATCTAGACAATCTTACAGCACATGCTCTTTGTGTTATTTTTATGAAATCCTACTTGACTTGAGTATTATCGGTTCTATGATAAGGGTTTA
The DNA here is from genome assembly GCA_016808115.1 of Tetrastigma voinierianum. Taxonomy (NCBI): domain Eukaryota; kingdom Viridiplantae; phylum Streptophyta; class Magnoliopsida; order Vitales; family Vitaceae; genus Tetrastigma; species Tetrastigma voinierianum. Next base: position 32,142 of record JAEQBH010000476.1, on the reverse strand, counting down.
GGTAATAAGAATACCTCAAATTTATTAAATTCTTTTAATGTACGTAACTCTCTCCATTAATATTATATTCAGTTGAATATTAAAGGTTCCCCCTTGTATATGACATATTTTCTAATCTGTTTTTTCAAAATTGTTGTCCAATACTTACTTGAAGCATCTGTTTGTAGTATTTAATTCTCATTTTCATTTGGCAATTTTAATTTTGGTAAATCTGAACATATGTCTTTTAATCTCTTGACTATCATGGTATGTTTTTCATTCCATCCTGTTTGAGTTTTCTTTGTTATCAACTTTTGTAATTCCTGTCTTTCTTTAGCTAAGTCTTTTATAAAATCAGAAGAGTAATTTAAACATCCTAAAAAATTTTGTATCATTTCTTTGGTTCTTAATTCATTAGGGAAATCTTTTATTTTTTCGGCTATAAGTGACTGTAATTTTATGCTTTTAGAGTCTATTATCATTCCTAGAAACTCTATTTCTTTTTTCTTGATTTCAACTTTCTTTTCTGAAAGAACTATACCATGTTCTTTGCAGAGTGTTATGAAAACATTTAAATGTTTTTCATGATCTTTCTCGTTATCTAAACATATTAGCATATCATCAATGTATACTATTATATAATATGAATAATCAGATAATATTTTATCCATTTTTCTGCGAAAAACTTGAGGAGCATTTTTAATGCAAGGCATTACCATCCATTCCATAATGACCTGCAGGGTGTACTAAAAATTGTAATAGGTATATTGTCATTATCCATTTTATTTGCCAAAATCCACGATTTCCAATCAAATTTCTTTGTAATATTTTTCCTCTTTATGGGGTATTAATATTTCCTTATTTGGGATATAATATCTGTCAAATTTAGTATTCTTATTCACTTCTTTATAAATTATCACCATTCTTGTTTTTCCTCTTTTTACCTTACTATGTTTTCTTATCATAAAAGCAGGGCTACTATGTGGGTTTTTACTTTCTCTTATTATATTCATTTGCATTAATTCATTAATTTGTATTTTAAAACCTTCTATATCTTCTTGTGAATATATCATTGGTCTTACTCTAATAACCTTATCATGATCTATCATTTCTAATTCTGATGATTCGTCTTTTCCAGTATTTTAAAAGGGTTATTACTAAAATTTTCTTTCAATTTTTCACGATGTCATGTTTGTTACTTTATAAGTAATAGATGTATTTATTTTACGTTCTCCATTTCTGGCTTTTTTGTCATAATTTATCTTAAAGGGTTTTAATATTCTAGGTACTCTTATCAGTGGTTCTGAATGTTTTAAATATTATAGAATAAATTGTTTGTTGATATATTGAGAATAGTTGTAAAAGTCATTTCCTAATATAATATATATTCTATATTGTCATATTGATAAACTTTACTATTTTTATTATTTTATTATGAATCATTAGCTCACATTTTCTTTTTTTGTTTTATTTATCTCTTCTTATTTCCAGTTACACCTATTATAAATTTTAGTATCTTTCCATTTTTAATAAAAAGCTTTTAAATATTGTTATTTCTAATCATGTGTATACTAATCCATATGTATATAACTTAGTTTTTAAAATATTTACCGTTATAAATACCATAGTAGGGAATGTAATTTCTTTCATTTTTGTCTTTCTAGGAATATACATATGTCTTCACTATATATTTTTATTCCTTCTTTTGTAATCTTATATTTATCTAGTCTATCTAGGAAACCATTTCCTAAGATAATATCATAGTGTTCATTTCCTTGTATTCTGTTATCTTTATAGCAATCTACCAAAAAGGTTATTTCTTATAATCTTATGGGTATTTTCTACCTTTAAATTACATTCTAATGTTTGACCATCATAATTTTTATAAACATATGGGCTTGTTATACTCCCTATTATTTCACACTTATCAGCCTGGATATGATTACAACTAGCACCTGTGTCTATTAAAATTTTTGTTTCTTCAACTTCTCAACGCCCATTGTAATAATTTTCTTTTATTAGGAAATGTGAATGTACATCTTCTCTTATTCTTGGGAAACTAATTCTCCTTGTATTATTTATGATATTATTTCCTATCAAGGAATTTCCTCTAAATATGGGTAAATCAATTCTTTGTATACAATCTTCTTCAGGAATATCGTCTTCAAGACTTAAAATGTAATTTGCTAGAATTTCTATTCTATCTAACTTTTGAGGTTCTATTATCTCGATAATTTCTCTACATTCATCACTAATTTCTATAAATGGCTTATCTTGGTAAATCTTCCATAGTTTGAGTTTGATAATGTATATAAAGCACTATAATACATTGTCATTATATTACTACCTTCTTTCATAAAATCATTCCTTAAAAATTTAAAATATAAGCTCAGACTATTATCAAAATCTTTATCTCCTAAATTAATGTTATATTTTGGGTAACATGTTAACATTAATTTCGTATATGCTAAATTTCCTTGGATATTTTCTAGGTGGCTTTCATGTGTTTGTATCAGTCTTTTATCATGTAAACTTAAAACTATTTGTGTGTATTTAGATTTTCGGGGAATACTTGATTTTATTATTATACGTACTCCTTGTAAGACCCAGAAAAATTAAAATTTTAGAAAAATGGTAAAATGGTCATTTTGGTAAAAATCTGAAATATTTCTAGATCTCAAATGACGAAACAGAGACTTCATCGTTGGAATCGTCTCATGAAATCTAGCTACCACGTCGAATTTCGTCGAATTCCGAGACAGTCGGAATTTCACGCTTTTCGAGGCATTGGGTGTCAGGTGCCTTAAAATGGTTTTTTCAAAGACATGTGATGTGAAAAAAGTCACCTACTACATGTACTCATATGACACATGTTGCATGATTAGTGAGATGATGAAATGAATGGCTGAGATTGTGCCAAGTATCAAAAAATCAAGAAAAGGGACACATTGGGAATTAATGGAAAGTTTAATGATAATAAGACAAGGATGAACAGTTATCTTCTCCCCCAATTTGAAGACAAAACGTGCAGTAGCTGGAACAAATGGGCAATAGGTGATGAGTCCAAAAACTCATGAGATTTTTAATACATTTTTCTTAGTTTATAATGAGAATAAGGATGAATTGTTTGCAGAAAACTGATAATTGAATCAAATTCTAATTTGCAGGAAAATACAGCAGAAAATCATATTTTTAGCAAAAATCATAAGAAATCAGCCTGTAATGGGAATTTAAATCAAAATTGGGCGAAATTCGCGACGAAGTGCAGGTTCCGGCAATTCAAGTCACGACCTCAACAAATTTGGTTTAGAAGAAGGCGAAGAGTGAATAAGTGAAGTCGTGACTGAAAGAAGTTGAAACAAAATGTGACTTGGTTGAGAATAAGAGAAGCGTTGATCAAATGAAGAGTTCATTTGTCGCGACATCATTGCGACGTCGACACGAAACGGAGAGATAAATGGCGTCAGTGATACCACCATGAGGTCGCGTGAGAAGTGACCTGAGGCCTGAGCGGCCTTCTCAAGTAAAGGAGTCCTTGACTAATTTTGAAAAGAAGGACTTGATGTCGCGACCTTGTGATGTGAAGAATAACACCAGTGCCATAGCGAAACTCCAATATCGAGAAGACCGGGAATTAATAAAAGCGAGACGAGGATGTCACGACACCACGCCAGTCGCGACGAGGTGAAAGGTTAGCGATGACATGGAAGTCGTGACAGCGATAGAGATTGTGGCCAGCCAGATTTACCGAGGCGGAACGTAAATTAGCGACATCATCCGGTGGTAGCGACATCGGTTGAAATAAAGAGAATTCGCCGGCGATCCTTTAGTGAGTCGCACGACATCGATTCTGATGAAAGAAGAATTTAGCGGCGATCCTTTAGTAGTCGCGACATCAAGCTACAAGAATGGAAGTCGCGACATCGGTTATTGTCGCGACATCATATGAGATCATGAAGACAAGTCACAACAATAGTAAAACTTCCACGACATCAAAAGAGCTCATAAGCATAACATTGAAGTCGCGACCTAAGATTGAAGTAGCGACCTCAAAAGAGCTTACAAGGCAGAAAGGAGATGTCGCGACGTCATTCAGCTATCGCGACAACAGTTACAAGGAAAGAAGGTCGCGACGTCCTTTAGTAGTCGCGACATCAGATACAAGGGGTGTTAAGGGCAAGTGCAACGGATAAGCCCACGCTGAGACGAGCGGAAAAAGCGAAGTCGACGTATGATTGAGGTCGCGACATCAGAACAACTCAATAAGCAAGATAGTGAAGTCGCGGCGTGAAGAGAGGGATTCGACATCAAAATTCGAGTCGACAAACAAATGGAGTCGCGACATGAACAACAATGGGCCAGTTATTTTGAAATCCACAAATAGATGCATCGAAGTTAGGGCCCAACTTCCAAACCCTATAAATACGCAGTTGCTATTGAAAGAAAGCAGCTCTTGGTGGCATAGAACGAAGGATCTGGGTAGCCTAAGGCTCACTTTTGTTATTTTTCTTCTTCTTTTCTTCTTTTGTTTTTTTGTTTTTGTTTCATTTTGTCCTTGGGAATTAGAGTAGATTTTTATTATTTCTGGATCTGAACGATTAGCTTGTTAAAGCGGTGAATCACGAGAATTCATTTTTTTTCAGGTACTATCTGGTTGTTTGAAGTTGAGACAATTACGAGTCGGACCTCCGGTTTCATTAATACGATTAGTTATTTTTATCGGATAACCATTCGCGTATTGTAATTCAGTAATTTGAAACCCGGCTTCCATTAAGCAAACTCTGTTGTTAAATTTATCTCTGCGGAATAAGTCGAGTCTTCAGTGAACTTTCGGCTTGAAAATGCTACAGTTTATGAGTTTTTGTAATTGATTCCAATATCGGTGTCTTATACCGGTTGTAGCATTGCTTCATGTACTACGATTTCTGAGGGAGGCCCTACGGTGACACGAGAGAAGGCAATCTGAGAGTGAACAATTTCTCGAGGGTATATTAACCTAATGTGGAGATCTAATGAAGCTTTGTGAGTTTATTTCGATAAATCCTCATCTCACTTGAAATCAAGAATGAGTTGAAAGAATTGTCCAATTAAACAAGCGGAGATTTCACCTCAATTGAGCCGGTGATTCTAATCCAGAGTGTTGTGAGATCTAATCAAGGAAAGGATGGTATTCTAATTTAGAGGAGGAGAAACCTGATAAGAAGTAAACCCATGTTATACCCATGTCTTAGAACTATGGTTTATAGTCCACGTTAAGGTATTAAGTATTGAGAAAAGAAAATATCGAACAAGGCAACACAGATTAAAAGTAGTTATCTAATTCCCTGTCTTCAAAAGAATCAGGAAAATTAGATGATGAACAGTGTAGTTTGGAGAGATCTAGCTACACTACCATATTCCCTGGACTAATTTAAAATCTGTGGTTCATGAAGCAAAGTTATAAAGTACTCTGCAGAAATTGATTGTTCACAATAGTAGTGTACTCAATGTTTCCTTTATAAGATAATGGTTCAGTCCAGTTATTTTCATAACTATTCTTTATTCTTTATTCTTTTAAATTCGGTTTATTTGTTATTCATTCATATATCTTAGACTTGTATATTTTAAGGCTTAGTGATTTCAATTGCCGTTTAAAGTCGAATAGTGTGAAATTTGATTAGTCATGGTAGTGGATTGATAATTCTTGGATCTCTGTGGGATCGATATCTGGACTAAATCCATTTTATTACTTGTTCGACACATTGCACTTGGGATCTTGGATCGAAGCCCAGAAAAAGAAGATTTATCTAGTCTTAAAAACCGATTTTAATGAGTATAATTGCAAAGAAATACAACGAACAAGTTTCATGGCATTATTCTTTGGGGATTGACAATAGTCTTTGGTAATGGTGTCATAAATTTGTATATATCTTCCTAGATCTACCGGTTTTATGGCGTCGTTAGAAGTTGAAAAATTGGGAGATTAATATTCAGACGAAAGAAGGAAATACTAATTTGGACATTTTAAAATAAAAAAGAACAAAAATAGTTTTTCAAGCAGTGGTTATTTTTAGCCACTAACCTTTAACAAGTCATGTTGAAAATATTTGTTGGCTTGACTAATCCATTAATGAGTATGTTTGATTTGAGGAAAAACTTTAATGCATAAGTAGGAATATTGATCTGATTCCGGCGAATCTTGAACTAGAGAGAACACTTTCGAGCTTAGAAAACGAAAAGAGCGGCTTCGGCTATAGCGGATGAAAGGCAAGACCCGGGGCCCGGGAATGAAAAACGGCGGCAGAAGGCCTCAAATCTTGATACAATGGAGGACTTTTGGAGACCTATTGTCGAGGATGAATACTGCGCAGTCGGGCTGGCCTCACGAGTTGATGCAAATAACTTTTGAGCGAAGCCCGTACTAATTACAATGGTTCGGCTTGCAACAATTTCTTTGGTCGCCCGCAGACCCAAGCGAGCACCTAGGAGGTTTCTCGGGATAGCGAAACCACGAGTGAAAGTTGAATGAGGTGAGACGGAGGTCATAAAATTACATTTATTCCCATTTTCTCTAAGAATCACAGCTGACCACATGGTATGAATCTCTACCATATAGTTCTATTAATACTTGGGAGGAGCTTGTAGAAGCTATTTAAGGTAGATTTTCCCCCCGTCACTCACCTCGAGAGAGGAGGGGAGATAATTGTGTTCAACGGGGAAGATGAGAGCCTTTATGTAGCATGGGAGGAGATTCAAAGGTTCTTTGAAAAAGATGCCCGATGCATGGAATAGACTTGAAGACCCGGATGGACGCCGTATCGTACCTTGGATAATTACATCTAAGGGGCATTATTGATGCTTCATGCTATGGAGCATTCAAGCGTAAAGTCTTTGAAGAGGCAGAGATCTGATTGAGGACTGGCGAGAAATGCAATATAAAGCTCCATCGAGTTTTCAAGAGTAATTGGCGGAGGAAGAGGAGTCATGGAGGCGAGCAAGATGGCTGACCATGGAGATAAAGTTGGATGCCATCATGAATAGAATGGACTGGCAGAGGAAGATGCACACTTTGCTCATGAAATCAGGAGCGGTCGAGAGGAACTATTGAGAGGAAGTGCGATGTACCCGAAGAAGCGTTTTTATGATCTTTGAGGGGTTAAGTACTTGGGGGAGCAGTTACCACTTGAGCCAAATCTGGCTTGCCCTGACCTTGTATCATCCGGCCTTACGGAACCGTGAAAATTTTTCATATGGTGGAGGGCCTCACAAGGCCCAAAACATGGACAAAATCCTCAGCGGGGATATCAGCAACCAAAGGTTCTGCGTGACGGCAGGAGAGTGAAAATAGAAAGCAGTACGAGTCGGAGGAGGCTCAACCATTTTGAAGATCAAAATCTTTGCGATTCATAGGGGCCAACCCGAAGTACATTAAACCTCCATGAACAAAAGTTTGCAAAATTGGAAATCTCAAATACCAATTCTGTTTTTTGAAGACCACTAATGCCTCCCTCAAGAGCAAGGGGGCACAAATAGGGCAAGCGGCCCTAAACACACAAAACGGATGAAATATGCCTTTCCAGTGACACGAAGAAGAATAGAAAGGCGCATGGTTGTACGGCTGAAATAGGAAAGACTTGAGGTGGAAAAGGCAGAGAAAAATATAAACAACAAGGAGAGGAAGGCCCGACCAATCTTTGAAACAACTGAAGGAAAGAAAGAAGGAGCAATTTGTCGGAGAAGAAAGAAGTAAGAAGAAAACCTGACAATCTGCTGCGATCCCGTTTCCACAAAGGCTGCGAGAAATCGAATAGAGGAACCGGTTGCAAGGTTTTGAAAACCTTTCAAAATTTGGAGATCGAGTATGCCTTTCACGAGTGGTGATTTCGGATGCCACTTTGTAAAATTTTGAAAGACATCTTGAGCAAAAGAAAAGATTGTTGAAGAAGAATTGTGAACTTGGCTACTTGACTTGCGATCTTGTGATCAAGAGAGACTTACAGAAAAGATGAAGGATCCGAGGAAGCTACCATTCCTGCACCGTGGAAGTTTGAGTTTTGAAAGCTCTGTGACTCGGAGTGCCGATATCAATTTAATGCTCTGATGTTGCGAAGTTAAGTTTGGGGGAGCTTACTCCCGTGCTGTTCTCCTCAGTGGCGAGATAGAACCCTGGCAAAACCTGAAGGAATCATAGAAGATGTGCTGGTAAAGGTGGGAAAATTTATTTTTCCTGTTGACTTCATCATACTGGATATGGAGGAAGATTCACAAGTCCCTCTACTGCTGGGAAGGCCATTCCTTGCAACTGGAGCAGCTTTGTCCCGATATGCGAAGGGAATTCTCACTCTCGAGTTGGAGAAAGAGAGGCGGTGATTTCAATTTAATCGGAAGTTTGAGGAATTTAGACATAGAAAGGGAAGATATCAAGTCAATAGAAGATGTATATGTCAACAACTCTGATTTTTACTATGATTGTAATGCCTAACTTTCAATCAATGAAAAAGAGATGAATTTCCAGTATCTTGAAGGTTTTGATCCAGATTTCCTGCACATTAGTTTACATTCTACTGAAAAAGTGATGAGTCTTGAACAAAATGGGATAAAAAAAGGAGACAAAAATGAAGAAAAGGAATTTCATCAAGAAACCAGTGAAGAAGGGCTAGTTTTAAAGGAGTTGCCAAGTCATTTAAAGTATGCTTACCTGGAACTACCAAAGAGTAAACCAGTAATAATTTCTTCTAGACTTAGTGATGCTGAGGAACAGAGGTTGCTGGAAATTTTAAGGAATCATAAGGAGTCTATAGCTTGGTCTATTGAAGAGTTGTTAAAAGGTATCGATCCATCGATATGCATGCCTGAAAATACTATTTGGAAGAAAATGCAAAGCCAACTGTTGAACATCAAAGGAGACTGAATCCAGTAATGAAAGAAGTAGTCAGGAAGGAGGTGCTCAAATGGTTAAATGTTGGTTTTATCTATGCAATTTCAGACAGTCCTTGGGTTAGCCCAGTCCATGTGGTTCCAAAGAAGGGTGGATTTACTGTGATCCGCAATGAAAGAAATTAATTAATTCAGCGAAACGTGGCGGGATGGAAGTATGCATTGATTACGGGGAAGTTGAACCACAGCCCAACCGGGAAAGATCATTCCTTTGCCTTCATTGATCGGATATTTGGAATGATTAAGCGAACACCCTCATTTTTGTTTCTTGGACGAGTATTCGAGGCTCTGACCAGTTGCGGTGCACGAGGACGAAAAGACCACGGGTCACATGCCCACATGGTACCTTTGCCTTTGAAGGATGCCGGCTGAGCATGCAATCCTCTGCCACTTTCAAGCGATGTATGATGTCAATGTTCTCGATTTGGTTGAAATCATGGAAATTTTTATGGATGACTTCCGCGGTGTATGGGTGGGTTTCGAACAATGCGAACGACGCACAGCAGTGCTTGGTGCAGGACAAACAGCTAGCACTAAATTGGGAAAAATGTCATTTCATGGTAACATAAGGTATTGTTCTTGGTCATAAAATTTCTGCTGCAGGGCTAGAATTGGACCAATCCAAGATTTCCATTATCAAAACCCTTGCACCTCCCACAACAATAAAGGGGATAAGGAGTTTCTTGGGAGCATCTTTGGATTTTATAGGAGATTCATCAAAGACTTCTCAAAAATAACCGAGACCACTATGCGGTGCGGAGAAGGACTCAGTTTAATTTTGATGATTCATAAGGCGCCTTAGAAGAAATCAAGATCGGATTAGTTCCAGCTTTATCGTAGCATCGGAATGGGATCCGAGGGATTCGAAATAATGTGTGATGCAGGTGATTTCGCAATGGGGGTACGTATTGGGGCAAAAGAAAGAGAAAATATTCGAATATATACTATGGTAGTAGAACCTTCAATGAAGCACAAGAAAACTATTCCACAGCTGAAAAGGAGATGTAGCCATAGTGTTTAGCAGTGAGAAATTCGGGCCATTACATTTTGGGATCCCATGTTATAGTTCACACGGACCATGCGACCATCAAATATCTTATGTCAAGGGTAAGCGAGGCGATAAGGTGGGTGCGCTACGCAAGAGTTTGATAAAATTAAAGATAAAGGGATGTGACAATGTAGATGGCGATCCTTGTCCCGGGTAGAAAGAGATGAAAGCGAGAAGGAGGAGCGAAATTAACAGAAGGCGGATGAACAGGCTGTTTAAGGTGTCATTTCCAACTTCCATGGTATCTTGATATTGCCTTGCGAATTACCTAGCTTGACAGGTAGTTCTCGAATTCAGCTACCAACAGAAAGAAAGCTCGGGGTGACGGCGGGTACTAAATGCAGGATGACCAAACCTTCATTTAAAAGAGGTCTTAACATGATTATCGAGAAGATGTGTGCCCAGTGAACAATGTAAAATCTTGAATGAATGCCATGCATCACCATATGGGAGCATTTTACGGAGAAAAAAACGACTCACAAGATACTCCAATGCGGATTTTATTGGCCACTATCTTCGAGAGATTGTGGTGAATGGGTCAGTATGTGATAGATGCCCAGATTGGAAATATGTGTGTGAGAAATGAAATGCCTAAAAGGTATAATGTAATTGGTGCAAATTTTGATGTATAGAATAGATTTTATGGGACCATTCCCACCATCATTTGGAAACCTGTATATACTGTTGGCAATGGATTATGTTTCCAAGTGGGTGGAAGCAGTGGCTTGTCCAAGGAATGATGCTAATACAGTTGTGAGTTTCTTACAAAAGAATATTTTAACGATTTGGAACACCGAACTATCATTAGTGATGGGGGAAGCCATTTGCAAACAAAATATTTGCAAAACTCATGGCCGGTATAGGATCAAACATATAAGAGTCCTACAGCTTATCATCCACAGGAACCCAGTGGACGGCGAGGAGAGATTTCCAGCGGGGAGATTAAAGATCTGGAAAGGCGTAAGTTCGGCGGGAAGGATTGGTCTTCAAACTTGATGATGCACTTTGGGCTTCTGAAGGGTGCATTCAAAACTCCCATTGGAATGTCCCCAGCCACAGAGTGGTCTTTGGCAAAACCATGTCATCTACCTCTTGGCCCCGGAATCTAGCTATGTGGGCCGTGAAATTTGAACTGATTTTAAAGCGCAAGGAAGAGGCGCTCTAAGCTGAATGAAGCTGGAAGAGCGAAATGAAGCCTACGACAATGCTAGAATATACAAGGACAAAACAAAGAGAAATGGCATGATCAGAGGATTACGAGGAAAGAGTTCGAAACGAGGAGAACATGTTCTTCTTTTAACTCAGATTGAAGTTATTTCGGGGAAGTTAAAATCAAATGGAGTGGACCATACCACCGATAGTGTCAGCACACTACATTTGGAGCGATAACACTAAGATCTTTGGGGAAGAATTTAAAGTCAATGGACAAAAGACTGAAGCATTATCAAGCGGGGAGGAAGAAAGGAAAAGAGCTTTCATTTGGTTTATTGAGAGAGAAAGAATCAAAGCAATGAGTCCGACTAAGGACTAAAAAGTAGCTGTGGTGATGGGAGAGGCAACCCATAGAAATTTTAGTTTCTGATTTTAGTTTCTGATTTTAGTTTCTAATTTTAGACTTTGATATTTTTTTTATAATTCATCTTGATTTTGTTTTCTTTAGTTTTTATAATGATTAGTTAGTACTCGAGAAGTTAATTTTGTTTAATTGAATCCTTTACGGAAATGTTGCGAGTGCTTATGCGAAATGCAAGGAAGGAGAAAATAGCAACTTCGGGACGACTCGACCAATTCACGGGAAAGAGCTATTTGAAAAGGGAGCATTCTTTTCCCTATACAAATTACGTGAAAATTGAATAGTATCGTGTTTGAATTCTTTGTGTGGAAATGTTTTTTATGATGAAGTCAGCTAATTAATCAAGTAGAAAAATTTATCTGTTCATTAAATTTATGACCAATTACGAGACTAGATTCGCGACAAAACTTATGTCCGCGACGAGAAACTAAAGTCGTGACGAGTTGAGGTCGCCACTTAGTTGCTTGAAGGAAGGACGAGGACGGAGTCCATGACGAAAGTTATGTCGCGGCGTCATTGAATCGCGACATAAATTGAGGTCATGACAAAACTGCAAGGTCGCGAACAGAACCATTCCTCAAAAGAGTGGTGAAGGTCGTGACAATTCAATTATTTCATCAAATACCTGATGTTGCAGCCTAATGATAACTTGTCCCCCACAGTTTACTTATGTCACGACAACGAGAACAAGAGTCGCGACATAAGAAAAAGGTTGCAGTGGCGACTGCTAATTTGCCCTAAATTTAATGATACCTGATTGGAAGCTGAAATTGAAGTCGCGACAAGCGCAAATAAATGAAGCAATAAAGAGCCCACAATAATAATTGAATTGCAACTGTTGAGAACTTCCCTCCACTATCATCTCTTCCCTTGAAGCAAATACAACCTTTCAGTTTCATATATTCTCTGGTTCTCTACTCTTGCAAACCCTAAACCCGAACTCTTCCTAAAAACCTTCCAATTTCTCTAATGGCCGAACCTTCAACCCTCATCCCAAACCTGAGCGAAATCATGGAGGAGTATACTTAGACTAAAGGTGAAGTTCATCTGGAACCTGAAAGGAGAGCAGGGTACATTGGAACTGACGAATTCAACAAGTGACAAAAACAACGAGGAGGAGAAAGGGAAAAGAAAGCGCAACAAGAAGAAGAAGAAAGGCGAGTTCGTCTCGGAGGAAGCTTTCTCCGTGCGGAAAAGCACTATGCTGGAAAAGGGATTTGTAGGAGAAGAGGTTTGGTGACTCATCTCACTGGATTCGAGGAATTGATAGAGCAACGAGGGTGGGAGAGTGCACTTAAATATCAAAGATGCAGTTTATGCGACGATCGTCAGGAATTTTACTCAATCTAGTTGGAAGGAAGAGAACTGTTTATGTCGAGTGCGGGTGCATTATGGAGCAAAGACTATTAATGAGATGTATGGGGATGGGAAGGACGGAAAAATGGATCAAAATTCGAAGGCGATGAGCAACCCTAACTTGAGTGAGAAGCTTGCGAGAAAATTAGCGTGGTAGGGAGTAGTGGAAGAAAAGGAAAGAGAGCAAAAGACCACGACGGGGAGATTTGTGAGGAGGCAAGGTGTGGTTTTATTTCTTATCCTCCCATTACGGTCCTGCCCGAAGCACGTTTGCACGGTAAGAGGAACAAGAGAGCTGATCCTTCTACATGCATGCCAAGGATCTGAGATTGATCTGGGACGGAGTTGTGAAAATTATAATGAGGGTATCATGATGGTAATAAACGGGGTTTAATCCCTCATCCAGCAACCATCACAAGGTTATGTATTAGGGCTGGTGTGAAGGGAATATGGGAAGAAGAAGAAGAATGCTTACTAAATGTCACCACTCACTCTACGGGAGGTAAGCGAGGGGCGAATCAAAGAAAAGGGGTCATAGTAGAAGCAGTTCAAAAGATGAAATGAAAATGCAACACGGAAGAAGACACTTTTACGATGGCGGAGGCGGGAGAAGAAAATCTAGAAGCACATCGAAGGGGATCTTTTATGTTTCGAGAGGATAGAGGAAGCGAAGATGAAAGCCCGTAGATTTCTAAACCTGTTTGTGACTCTCCCCGAAGGAGCAGTAATTTCGGAGAACTGGAAAGCTCAAAGGGGGCTCGGAGCGATAACTCAATAATGGAAATGCTCAGTTCAATTCAGAAGAGCATGGAAGAAAGAAGAAATGCGAACCTCAACCCAAAGTTAGGAGAAAGAGGTTTATGAAAAAGAATTGAAGAAGGGATCGAAATTAGGAAGAAGAGATGGCTGAAAGAAGAAATACATGGTAGGATGAAGAGAGATCAGCAATGGGAAGAGGTAATGGCGAAGAGAGGAGCCGAGATAAAGGAAATTTTGAGCTTCCAAGAGGAGGATTCAAGAAGAAATGGAGGACGGTCCGAATCTGCGAAAAAGCTAAAACTGAGCCATGAGTCATTTTATAACAACCAGTATGATCGTGATTCCCAGCTCCTCAAAATCATAAAAAGAAGAGATTCAGAACAGGAGGCTAAGACTGTAGAGCATATTAAGGGGTTCAAATTCCTATACAAGTCACTGCTCAAGGACTTTGAGAAAGAAAATAGAAGAAAGAGATAAAAGGTAGGAAAATAGAAAATACGAGAAAATGGCTAGAGGAATTTGGACTTGATTAACAATAATCTCTCCAAATTTTTAGAAGTCATGACTGAGATGGAGAGAACAATGAACACATTAGGGGCAAGACAAGATGACCTGAACAAGAAAGTTGAACTCACCAATGAGTTAGTCCTTGAAGATCAGATGGAGAAAGAGAGTATCAAGAAGAAGAGGAGAATGGAAATGAAATTCCCAAAATTCTCTCCCAGAATTTGGCTACTTTGGATCACGGACCCTCCTGACATTTTTATGCTCCTCAAAAAGAAAAAATAAACCTTACTATGACTGATCTTTCTCTTCTTCTCTTCCTAATGTTATTCTCTGCACAATTTGATCATCGATAAAACAAGAAAATTGTAGAAAAAATCATTTGTTTCTTACCATTAGTTAGCTTGTGTTTTTACTTTTTGCTTGACTTGTTGGGAAAATAACCTTGGTACTTGGTTCAAGAATGAAAATGTTGAAATGTCATAATCTGAATTAGTTAAAGTAGTTTAACTAGGAGATAAATTTGAACACAAATAAGTGCAAAATCAGGGTATGAATAAAGAAAGCGGAATTCGGAACATTCTTGTGTTCCAAGGTCGGTTAGTTGCAAAAAATTGGAAAATTAGTTTATTCTTGATAGAACCAAAATACTTGCTTAAAATAATGTAAGTATCTCACAGGTGAATAAGTACAAGTCTTGAAGAAATAATACACATTGGTCAACAAAACTCATGAAACTTTTGAGAGGAATTAAGACATCTTTGGGAATTCGAGATTTAAATCCACAGTCCTAGAACTTGTTTGATTATTGATTGAGGCGAAATCCTAGGTGAAAACAACCAACAGGAAATGATAAGAGGCCATCCTTGGCAGCTTGAGCCTTTTTAAGCCTACCCTCAAAATATGCTTAAGCATATTCTCTAGTTCCTGATTTGAGCCAAATAAGCCTTAGTTCTTCAACAAACAGCAATTGAAAACTGAAATTCCCTTCCTTGCAATAAACCTACAGTAAAGAACCCAAATTATCCAGTTTCTAGTTCAAAAAAGTGTAGTATTAAGGAAGAAACAAGTTTGGGGGAATAATACTCCCAGATTTTGACAAGAAGGGGTAGAAGAAGTAAAGAAGCAGAAGCTGGTGAAATAAGGAATAAGTTTTGTCTTGTGGCCTATTTCCCTTGAACAATTAAGCTCGTAGGGGTGTTTTAACACCTAGCACCCTAATACCAAGCGGTATGGGAGTTGCTAGCCCAAAGTTCTCTAAGAGTAATAGAAAGCCTAAGAGACAAAACATTGCACTATTCAAATCATAGGAAATGAGGCAAAGAGTTAAAGAACAAAGGAATCTGCTGAATCAGTACATATGGAAAGTGAGATTCCATAAAAGAATTCAAAAGAGGAATCGAGTGAAGTTAAGGAGAATCGAGAAGGAACAAAGAAAGAAAAAGGAAAGAAAGTTGGAAGCAACAATGTAGAGACAAGATGAAGCGGGTAATTTACAGCCTAATTTTTCCATTATCTGCGATTACCTAAGCCCGACATTCTGAGCACGAAGAGACCTCATTGATTTGAAGGTTGAATTTACCTACACATTAGTGGAATCAATACGAAAAACAAGCATATAGGACTTTGATAAACAGTCGAAAACTCCCCAGAAAGATCAACTAAGTTCATCATGAAGTTGAAAAGGATTGATGACACTGCACACACACGAGAATAAGACTTTTTAAATAAACTGTTTAAATACATTAGTTTATCAAGAAATTTTGTAATAGAAATACACCATGCCTTGTTCTTGCATAAAAACTGAAATTTGAAATAATAGTGATATCTCTTAGTTTTCAGATCAAAAGGGTAGAATGAGAAAAAATGTGGAATAAATCAGAAAAATGTCCTTAAAAATTTTCTAAGCCTATTTGTTTGAGAATGGCTTAATTTCTTCTTTCTTTGCTTGAGAATGAGCAAAATTTTAAGTTTGGGAATTTGATGAGTCAAAACTCATGATTTTTAATACATTTTCTTGGTTTATAATGAGAATAAGGATGAATTGTTTGCGAAAACCTTGATAATTGAATCAAATTCAATTTGCGGGGAAAATCTGTGAGAAAATCATATTTTAGCAAAAATCATAAGAAATCAGCCTGCAGCAGAATTTAAATCAAAACTGGAACTGAAGTCGCGACAGGAAGTGCAGTTTCCAGCAATTCCAAGTCACGACCTCAACAAATTTGGTTTGGAAGAAGAAACTGAAGAGTGAATAAGTGAAGTCGTGACCTGCAGAAGGAAGTTGAGACAAAATGTGACTTGGATGAGGGGCAGAGAAGCGGTCGAATGAAGAAGTTCAGGTATCGCGACATCGTGCGACGTCCCGACGCAAACGGAGATAAATGGCGATGGAAGTGATACCACCATGAGGTCGCGACAAGGAGCTAATTACAAAGCCACAAGAACAGCCTTCTCAAGTACAGGAAGTCGCAACTAATTTTGAAAGTAAGGACTTGATGTCGCGACCTTGAGCGGTAATGAAGAATAACACCAGTCATAGCGAAGCTCCAATATCGAAGACCGAGGAATTAATAAAGCGAGGGACGGGGATGTCGTGACGCACCCGCCGAGTCGCGACAAATTGAAAGGTTAACGATGGAACGTAATGGAATTCGTGATAGCGATAGAGATTGTGACCATGATTTTCAAGGAGGCGGAACATAGAATTCAGCGGCGTCATCCGATTGGTCGCGACATCGGTTGAGTAAAGAGGAGGTCGGCGTCCTTTAGTGGTACGATGACATCGATTCACAGTTGAAGAAGGTCGCGACGTCCTTTAGTGAATCGCGACATCGATTCTACGATTAAGAAAGAAGGTCGGCGATCCTTTAGTAGTCGCGACATCATTCTGAGAATGGAGGTCGCGACATCGATTGAATTGTCGCCCGCATCATACGAATCTTGAAGACAAGTCAACCAATAGTAAAACTTCCACGACATCAAAGAGCTCATAAGCATAACGTGAAGTGCGACCTAAGATTGAAGTAAGCGACCTCAAAGAGCTTACAAAGAGCGAAAGGAGATGTCAGCGGCGTCATTCGGTATCGCGACCATGATTCTGAAAGAGGTCGCGGCGTCCTTTAGTAGTCGGCGACATCGGATCTGAGGGTGTTAAGGGCAAGTGCAACGGATAAAAGCTACGCTCTGAGACGAGCGAGGAAAAAGCGAAGTCGCGACGTGTGATTGAAGTCTGGCGACATCGGGAAGAGCGACTCAATAAGCAAAGCGGTGAAATTGGCGGCGTGAAGGGTTGCGACATCAGTCGGTCGCGACGAACAAATGCGTCGCGACATGAACAGCAATGGAGCGATTATTTTGGGAAATCCACAAAAAGATGCATCAAAGTTAGGGCCCAACTTCCAAACCCTATAAATACGCGGGCGCTATTGAAAGCGGCTCTTAGGCGGCGGCCTGAGCAAGGATGCGGGTAGCTGGGCTCGCTTTTATTATTTTCTTAACTTCTTTTCTTTTGTTTTTGTTTTGTTTCATTTGTCCTTGGGAATTAGAGTAGATTTTTTATTTGGATCGAACGATTAATGTTCGCCGGCGAATCACGGGAATTCATTTTTTTTCAAATTACTATCTGGTTGTTTGAAGTTCAGACAATTCTGGTATACGGACCTCCAGTTTCATTATTACAGTGGTGTGCATCGGATAACCAGCTGCTTGTGTCAACTGATTAGGTAATTTAGGAAACCCAGCTTCCATTGAGCAAACTACATTTATTAGAATTTATCTTTCTGGGGAACAATTCTGGGTGCTATTGAACTTCGACTTGAAATGCGCTACGGTTATGAGTTTACGTAATTGATTCCAATATCGGTGTCTTATACAGGTTGTAGCATTGCTTCATACTCACGATTTCTGAGGAGGCCCTCCCGGGTGACCTGAGAAGGCAATCCTGAGAGTTATGAACAATTTCTCAAGGGTATATTAACCTAATATTAGAATCTAATAGGCTTTGTGAGTTTATTTCGATAAATCCTCATCTCACTTGAAATCGAGGAATGAGTTGAAGAATTATCAATTAAACAAGCGGAGATTTCACCTGGTCGAGCAGTGATTCTAATCCCGTGTTAGCTGAGATCTAATCAAGGAAAGGATGAACTATTCTAATTTAGAGGAGGAGAAACCGGTAAAGAGTAAACCCATGATATACCCATGTCTTGGGAGCAATGGTTTATAGTCACGTGCAGGTATTAAGTATTGAAAAAGAAAAATATCGAAACGAGCGACCGCAGTTAAAAGTAGTATCTAATTCCACTGTCTTGAAAGAATCAGGAAAATTAGATGATGAACAATGTAGTTTGGAGAGATCTAGCTACACTACCATATTCCCTGGACTAATTTAAAATCTGTGGTTCATGAAGCAAAGTTATAAAGTACTCTGCAGAATTTGATTGTTCACAATAGTAGTGTACTCAATGTTTCCTTTAAAAGATAATGGTTCAGTCCAGTTATTTTCATAACTATTCTTTATTCTTTATTCTTTTAAATTTCAGTTTATTTGTTATTCATTCATATATCTTAGACTTGTATATTTTAAGGCTTCTAAGCTGATTTCAATTTCCGTTTTAAAGTCCAAATAGTGTGAAATTTGATTAGTCATGGTAGTTGATTGATAATTCTTCCAGGATCTCGTAGGATCGTCTCACGGACCCAAATCCATTTTATTACTTATTCGACACATTGCACTTAGCGAGGATCTTGGATCGAAGCGAGAAAAGATTTATCTAGTCTTAAGGAAGCCCAGATTTTAATGAGTATAATTGCAAGAAATACTGACAAACAAGTTTCATGGCATTATTGTGAGTTAGACAATAGTCTTTTGGTAATGGTGTCATAAATTTGTATATATCTTACGGTCTACCAACGGTAAATTTGGTTTTTCATTTCTAGAGAGATAAAGAGCCCATTCTCTCTAGATTTTTCGATACGTTAAGGCAGTCGATTCTCGTGAAGAAAGAGAAGCAGAATGGATTACATGCGGCCCGAGAGCTACACGTGGACGATTTGGTGGGTTCGGGCAACTCCAAGAGGTAGGATCTTTTCCTACTTGTGTTATTCTTTGGCTAAGAGCCATGTAAATGGTTGGGGATGTTAAGGGCTTGAATTAGCGTGTTTTAGTCTCAAAAGCTTTGAGGCAGAATTAGGAAAATTCCCATTGTTGTGGCCGTGAGCAGTCTGCGGCAGGGTTTCCTTTGTTCATGTGAATAGTGACGTGATTTTTAGTGTGGATTTTTGTGATGTTAAGTGATTGAAAATGAATTGCTTGTGTTTGTTAATTAGCCCATGTGAGCTAATTTTGGTGTTATTGATGTGAATTTAATAACATGATTTATGTGGATTAATTATGTTAGTATATACATGTTTTATATATATTAGCATGAGTTTGTTGGGATTGGCATTGTGACGGCCCAAAATCGGGAGTAATCGTTAAACCACCGTCTAACTCTGGAAAATCTATAAATCAGTATCCTGAAGACACACACACATGAGCAAATGGCCACAATATGGCACACCGTCCTCTCTTTAAAATATATCCAACCAATTATATTACATGGTTTAAGAGTTGATTACACTCTTAATACAAACACATCTCAAGAATTTAAAGTTCATGTTTTTTACAAAAAGATAACAAAGCCACATTCGGGTTTTTCTTCTCAAACGGCCTGTGATGCTGCCTTCGATCGCCCTTGTGCTGAAATATATTCCCTCGACGGGGTGAGCTATTGCCCAGTAGTGGAATTACCCTAAATGGGTTACTCCCACACAGTGCACATCACGATGAATTCAATGTAAACACGCTCAGCAAAATGCAGATCCACTTGAATGTACAAATGCTGAGCCCATGTCTCGAGTCCTCATCGACTCCCTCACACTTTACTTTAAGCCATGTATGAGAAAATGCGTGCACAAAACAAAGCTTTTGTTACCGAAAATACACTCTGGGGATTTCGGTAAAATATTGGACTACTCAGAATTAAAAATTCTTGGATAACGCTAGAAAGCAGTCATAGGTCAGCCTCAGAGATGAAGTTTGTTGAGACTGACTCTCAAAGCCTTGATTCTTGAAAAATCTTTCGTCGAAATTCCTTTCACAATCCTGTTCCCATTTTCATTTTCTTTCATGTCATGCTCCTATTTCTGAATTTTGGTGCACATGGAATGCGTTATGCCATTAAAAGCTACTCATGCTAATATATTTATGCATATATTAACATAAGATTAAATCACCACATCATATTTAACACATCAATTTCCATGCATTAACGTATTAAATTCCACATTCAAGCCATTCATCTAACAATATTTCATGCGATTAACACGTGGATGTTTTGGTCGATGTGTCAAGATTTGTTTTAACGGTCCCTAAACGAGCAGTGGGCTGTCCATGGGCAACCCACTCACCAAGCATTGGTTCCACTTTGTGGAACCGAAAACCATGGCCATTTCCGGCCTCATACACACCAAATCATAATTTATTGCATAAATTATCGGAAAGATACGCTGTGGCTCAGTCAGTGAATTTGTCAAAAGCGGAGCTCAAAATTTCCTGCCGGTCTCAAGATTTGGAGGCAGATCAGCGGCATCTGACCTCAAATCCTTGACCATTAACAACACACTTAAATCAAGAGTAAATAAGTATGAGAAAACCCACCTTAGGTTGTCAAAACTCCCATAGCCCTACGACCTGCGTATGTGTAGCACTGTAGGTGGGAATGACTTACCTTCTTAATGCAGCCAAAAGCCGTTGTCCGTCGATGCAAATTCTAGAGAGAAGGTAGAGCTTCTCTCTCTAAAATCCCACTCTTTTCTCTCTCCTATCCCACGATTTGTTCCTTCTCCCTCACCCAAACTGGTTGGGTCAACTTGGTCAAAAGAATTGTCCTCTCTTGCCACATGCAATCATCTATTTGCTCTTAGGATTCTGTATGAAACTGTCAGTAACAGATTTATTAGCTCATAGTTATCATTTAATCCTTTCATAGGCCTACCGCAGGCTCATGTTTGACCATTCTTTCAGGACACGTGGCGCTAGCGGGCCTTGCATCATAAAGTGCCAAGTGTCTCGCATTCCTCAACGTGCCTCGAAAAATGTGAAATTCCGACTTTCTTGGAATTCGACGAAATTCGACATGGTAGCTAGATTTCGTGAGACGATTCCAACGGTGAAGTCCATTTCGTCATCGAGGATCAAAAGTGCAGTTTAGACCAAAATTACCATTTGCCGCTTTTAGAAAAATTGGAATATTCTCGGGTCTTACGGGCGCCAATGCATTCCATACTAGAGTATACTGGGGGCTGTAGGAAGTAGTGCATGACATGGGGGTGAAGAAAAGCGAAAATGTTTGTGAAAGGGAATTTGACGGAAGATTTTGAAGAATTGCCTTGGAGAGTTGTCGACAAATCACTTCGGATGAGGACCATATTGTTGGAGCGTTATCCGGTAATTCACCTCGAAGGGTAGTCCTGATATATTTACCACGAAAAGCTTCGGTAGCAAGTTTTTCGAAAACAAAAAGCTTTTGTTTTGAAACTTGATATTCTACTATTCTGCTTCTTAGGCATATCTTGAGAGTCGGTGGGGACTCGGGACATGGGATTGGTCATGTAGACGTGGTAGGTTCATCACGATTGCTTGGATGTGATTGTTTGCCATGATATATGCGCTATAGTAGCAGGAAATTATCACTACTTCGGGCTTGCTCACCACATCGTCACTATTTCAAATGCGAGGGAGTGTCTGAGAAGACGAGGCGCTCATTAGAGTGCATTTAGAAAATCGAGTTGGCTTTGGTGAGACTTTCGTATAACATGTATTAGAAATTGTACATTTTAATATATGTTGAATAAAGTAATTTATTAACTCTTGAACTATTGTATAGTTGATGTTTTTTGTGAGTATGTAGTCGCGGAGTCAGTGGTCGTTATTTTCTTCGCATGTGGACCCTATGTGGTCATTGATAATTGTTGGGACAGGTTTTGCTCTGGGGTAGAGCTCCCAGTACAAAGGAGACTCTGCAGATTTTAGATGAGTGGTGTCGAGATTTTAGACATCCCTGTAGTATTCGGGTTGACGGGTTGTCGATAGGGCCTTCCCGGTTTGGGGGCGTCTGGCAGTATCGAGTTAAATTTATAAATACCTAGAGCTTAGTGTCGGATACTAAAGTATAGCTTAGTATCAATAAGTTAAGTATATGATTACCTAGGACTTGATGGGCCTGAGTTGATCATATTCAGCCCATGCGCTCACGATGATTGATTGTTGTGTGATGTGTGATTGTGTGTCATGTTATGTGATTGTGTGCTTAGTGAATAGAACATATGAGAATAAAATTTTTTTCTAAGGTTTTACAGTGTGTAAAACTGGAAAAAAATAAATAAAATAAATTTTAATAGATATTTTGGTTCCTCTCTAAGAGATAAGAAAACTCAAACATATATATATATGTGTGATAGGAGTAGAGCGGGAGGCGGCGCGAGGGTGGGCGCATGAGCCGGGCCGGGACTCGACCACGACATGGCAGGGCACTTTGCACCGATCCTGACCGAGACATGGGCCTGACACGGCGTGGTAGGGCCTGATCACAGTAAACTGCCGTGAGCGTGTCTTGGCCCGGCTTGCGTGTCTTATGCTTTGCGGCTGAAGTCACGATATATATATTGTAATAAATTTGCGGCGAGGGGGAGGCGGTGCGGGGCGCGCATGGGCGGGACGGGGACGACCCGATACGGCCCTATGCCTGCTGCGTCTGGCGTAGAGACATGGGCCACAACACGGCGTCGTGAGACCCTGATACGGCAGCTGCCATGAGGCGTCTGTGGCCTTGTGTATGTAGCGTCTTATAACACTGTAGCGGGAGAATCCGCGATACAAATTGTATATATATATATATATATATATATATATATATATATACTCTCTCTCTCATATATATATATATATATATAGGCTGAGCGAGGGGCGGCGAGGCGGCGCATGGACGAGACCGGGACTCGACCATGAGCCGCGGCCAGAGGCCTGCTGATCTGGCCAGAGACATGTGTGCCCAGCACGGCGTGGTAGGGCGCGATGTGACTGCTTGGCCGCGGGGGCGTCACGGCCGGCGCGGCGTGCGCATGGCTGGCGAGAATCACGATACAAGAAGTTTGTATGTCGTCGGTAGCGGCGCCTGCTGGGTGCGATCGTAGTGGTGGCGCGGAGGGCGCAATACAAAATTTTGTATCTTGGGTACGAGGGGCGACTTCACAGGTAGCGTCTGGCCTTGACCCGAGGTACGCGATCACGGTGCCATTGAGCCGCGGTATGAAGCGGCTGCGACCGTCTGGCGGCGCGCGACACGGTCGAGAGCCTATGTCTGGCGCCTGGCGGCGTGCGGGTGCCAGCGGCGACACGGGGCCATAACACCCGGTAGGCGAGCCTACTAAAGCGCGAGCATGACTGCAACCAGCCTTGATGTCATGGCAGCCGGGGTTGATAATATTGCTGCTTGTGCGCCAGGCCCGATTTATTCAGGTCTTGTTTTGAGTCCTTTTGTTTGGGACACTGTGTTTGAGTCATTGTTTGGGACACTGTTCATGAACACTGTTCATGAGAACTGTTCACGAGGTTTTCAAAAAAAAAAATTTTATTTAAATTTAAATAAATTAAATTAACTTAAATTAAATAAAATAAATTTTTTTTTGTTAAATATGATTTAATATATTGACTTATTGTCTTGCATTACCTATGAATGCATAGACATTGTGTATGAAATGTTTTAATATGTAAATAGTGTCTCGAGGCTGTGTTTACACCTTAGAGATGCTACATCAGTTGTAATAGAGTTGGGCTTAGAGGTTGAGACCTTAGAGGAGCCTTTGTGTGCTGGGATTCTCCTGCGAGGACTAGGTAGGATAGGGATGATATGTCGTGGTTGCGAGTTAGAGATCTCGTGGATTCTACTCACGGTGGACTGAGTCATGAGACATGTCGAGAGTTCGAGCGTCATCCTAGGATGGATTGTTTGACAGAACCTAGGGTAAATCTCGATTGTGAGTGTGGAGGGTTACCGCCACCCCATGTTGAATGTTGCTCGCTGTTGGATATTTCGGGGGACAAGCATGATATTTTGCCCCAGACAGTGTACGAGTCCAAGTGTCATGGACAGTTGGCGGGTTAGCTAGCAAGCCTTACCCTGGAGGACGAGGTGAGACCAAACTTAGATCTACCCTAGAGTGATCGTAGTATGAGGATGTTTTGGGATGACTCACAGGGATTGCCTCTCAGAAGTAGGGTTGTGAACTTGATTGTCGGAGGTGCACACCCAGTAGCAGCCCGTCTCCTGGCTCCGCATGCAAGATGGCACCCGATTGAGTTGAAGGAACTGAGAGTCCGGCTACGGGGTTACTATTTAAGGGGGTTCATTAGGCGAAACCTTTGCACCATGGGGTGCTTGGTCTTATTTGCGAAGAAGAACCGAACCCTTTGGTTGTGCATTGATTCTGACGATTGAGCAGGAGTGCGATCGAGAATCGGTACCCATTACTTAGGATTGGCGATTTGTTTTGTCCGGTTGAGAGGGTGCGGGTCTACTCCAAGATGAACCTTCGCCTTTGGTTACCATCGGTGAGGGGTTAAGGAACCTTGGGGCTATCCACTAAGGCAGATTTAGGACCGTTATGGGCACTTTGAGTTTGATGATGCCCTTTGGATTGTCGTTAAGCGACATTCATGAACCTCATGCGAAATTATTCCAGCCTATCTGGGTAGTTGTCGTAGTCTTTGTGGATGACATTTTGATCTCGGTCGGTGAGCATGGTATAACGAAGGAAAGGATCGTTTGATTATTGAGATCATCGGCTATCACGTAGTTCGGTAGTGCGAGTTTTGGCTTACTAAAGTAAGATTTTTGGGACACATGGTGTCAACATGAGGGCGATGTCGGTAAACCCGAGAAGGTCGAGGCGTGATGAGTTAGGAGAAGGCCGAAGTGTCGGTCTTGAGATACGTAGTTTCTTGAAGTTGGTTGGGTGCTACGGGGAGATTCATTGAGATTTCTCGGGTTGCGGCACATGACGAGATTGACCGGAAGAGTCAAGTTTGATTGGAATGACGTCTGAGGCATTCGAAGGAATTGAAGATGAGGCTTACTACAGCTCCTATCTTGATAATCCGGACGGGACGAGGAGTACGGTGTATTATATGATCACCTCGGGTACGGATTGGGATGTGTTTTGATGATGATGTCGGGAGGGTAGCTTATGGTTCCGTCGGTTGAAGAAGAATCATGAAGTAATACCCCACACGATATAGGTTAGGCGGTCGTAATTGCCATGCCTTGAAGATTTGGCGCCACTATTTATATGGCGAGCAGTTTGAGGTGTACTCGGACCCTGAGTCCCGAAGTATATTTGCATAGCGGGACCTGCGACATAAAGGCAGCGTGGTGGATTAGGGTTCCACAGAGGATTATGACTTCACTTTGCATTACCACCACGGTAAGGCAAATGTGAGTAACTGATATCACTCGGTCGAAAGTCACGGGGAGCATTGGCTGAAGTATAGCTTCCGGGAGTAAGCGGATGCTCGAGCTGTGGGACGGTTTGAAATTTCTGATCACCCAGTGAAGGCGGACTCGAATTACGTTGGGGAGTTTAGTAGCTGCAGATCTCGTTGACGGAGTGATCGAGTCCCAGGGGCAAGACTCGGAGATAGTGTCCATCAGGGACCGGGTACAGGTAGGTACGGGTGACGAGGGCTGGACCGTCCACTCGGATGGTAGTCTTGATATAGGGGACGGGTAGTGGTTCCAGATTGGCGGTGCCCAAGGGGGAGGGGAGGCCTCGGGAGTTTTCTTGCTCTCGGTTGTCGTGTATCCGGTGGCACGAAGATGTATGGGATCTTCGATCACCGATATCTTGGAGCGGGATGAAGAGACAATGGCAGGGACTTTGTTCGACGATGTCTCACATGTCGACAAGTTAGGAATTTGAGCACCGGAAGCCGGCGGGCTACTTCAGCCATTAGGAGGTGGTAGGTGATGGAAGTGGAGACACGTCACGGTGGATTTTGTGACCAGCTTGCCATGAACACGCGGAGACATGATGCGATATGGGTGATGATTGGGCCAGGTTCACGAGAAGTGGCACATTTCTAGCCGTGCGGATGACCTTCACGTGGAGAGATTACGGCGGTTGTACATTCGAGATAGTCATTTCACGTGGGTACCACTATATGGTGCTTCGGATAGAGACCCAGCTACGGCCTTGCTCAGAAGAGTTCCAAGGCTATGAGCTGCGGCCTGACCATGGTACGGCTTCCACTGAAGACCGGATGGTGGTCGAGAGGACTATCACAGTGTTAGAGGACATGCTACGAGCATCGTCTGGATCATAAGGTGTTGGGAAGAGCACTTGCCCTTGCTTCCCGGAATTCGCTACAACAGATTATCATCGATGAGTATCTGAATGTGGCACCATATGAGGCATTGTATGGGAGGCCATGCAGGTCATCGTTATGTTGGAGTGAGGTGGGAGAGGCTCCAATCGTGGTCCCCGATCGATTAGAGACACCTCAGAGTGTGGCAGGCTTGATATGGCGGCGTCTTCTCACGGCTCGGGCGGCGGAAGAGCTATCGCGCGTGTGCGGCGTGACCATGGGTTTTGAGGTTGGAGATCCATCTTCTTCGAAAGAGTGATGCCTATGAGAGGAGTGATCGGGTGATAGCCCACGAGAAGCTATCGCCCGGGGATGTTGGGCCCTTCGAGATGCTACCGAGGAGATTTGAGCGCTGCATACCGGTTAGCTTTCCCGCCTAGCATGTCAGGTGTCCATGAGGTATTTCACGATCTTCATGCTCGGAGGTCTGGCTGCAGATCCGGCTCATGCGGTGGTTGGGAGATTGAGGTTGGCTCTGTGATGGGACCTTCGAAGAGAGGGCCCAGAGTGCATTATGGATAGTGGGGATCGGGTTTTGGCGCAAGACCGTGAGTAGTGAGGTGCTATGGCGGCTGCGAAGTGGAGTGGAGGAGTCGACGTTGGGTCTTGCGAGGACGATCTGTTTCTATCCTCTTCTGTTTAGGGATGGGGAAGGTATGGTTTTGAGTGGTTGTGCCATTTAAGTTTGGCCTTGGCATAGTGAACGTTGCATATGCATGTGATTTGTTGTGATTGTCCAGAATTTCGGGATGAAATTCTTTTTAAGGAGGGGAGAATGTAAGACCCGAGAAAATTTCAATTTTCTGAAAAAGGGTAAAATAATCATTTCGGTAAAAATCTGAACTTTTTCTAGATCTCGGATGACGAAACGGACTTTACCATTGGAATCATCTCGTGAAATCTAGCTGCGTCGAATTTCGGTCGAATTAGGGCGGTCGAATTTCACGTTTCGAGGAGCCTTAGGGTCAGTCTTAGTAAAACGGTTTTGAGTCTTGATGTGACAAAAAGTAACTCACTATATATATCTTCGTGTGACACATGTTACATGATTAGTGAGATGATGAAATGAATGGCTGAGATTGTGCCAAGTGTCAAAAAATCAAGAAAAGTGACACATTGGGAATTAATGGAAAGTTTAATGATAATAAGACAAGGATAAACAGTTGTCTTCTCCACCAATTTGAAGACAAAACGTGCGGTGGCTGGAACAAATGGGCAGTAGGCTGGTTTTTCATTTCTAGAGAGAGAGAGCTCCTTCTCTCTAGATTTCCGGTCGTTCGGTCGTTGGTTCTCAGCCAGACAAGCCAAGTCGTTCTACGTGAGAGCTACGTGGACACCGTTGATGGAGTTCAGCAACTCGAGGTAGGGATCTTTTCCTACTTGTGTTGTTGCTGGCTGGAAACCATGTAAATGGTTAGTTACGAAACTTGAATTAAGCGTGTTTGGAGTCTCAGCTTTGAGCAAGTGGAGAAAAATCCCACGTTGTTGTGACAGTGAGCGATTAGACGGGTTTCCAGCGTTCATGTAGTGTGACATGATTTTTGGTGTGGATTTTTATGATGTTGAGTGATTGAAAATGAATTGCTTGTGTTTCTTAATTAGCCCATGTGAGCTAATTTTGGTGTTATTGATGTGAATTTAATAACATGATTTATGTGGATTAATTATGTTAGTATATACATGTTTTATATATATTAGCATGAGTTTGTTGGGATTGGCATAATGCATTACACATATGCCTTTGGGGGCACCCAGATCATCGATTGAGTGCATGACATGAAATTGAAGAAAAAATGAAAATGTTTGTGAAAGGAATTTGACGGAAGATTTTTAGAAGGGTACCTTGGAGAGTCGTCAACCAGTCACGGATGAGGACCATGTGAGGCCCGATTCCAGACGTTATCCAACAATTCACCTCGGAGGGTAGTCCAATGTATTTGCAGGCTTCGGTAGCAAGTTTCGAGAACAAAAAGCTTTTGTTTTGAAAGCCCGGATTTACTGCATTTTAAGCCCAGGCATATGTGAGGGAGTCGGTGAGGACTGGAGTTGACATGGGATTAGTCATGTAGACATTCGAGTAAGGTTCATGTATTGTTTGGATGTGATTGTTTGTCATGGCATGTGCACTTAGGTGGGGAGTAACCGATGTAGAAAATTATCACTACTGGGTTTGCTCACCCTGTCAAGGGATCACTATTTCAGGTACGGGGAGTGTACAGGAGGACGGCGCTCACTAGAAGCCACATTTAGAAGAAAGTCAGGTTGTGGCTTTGGTAGAGACTTTTATATAACATGTATTAGAAATTGTACATTTTAATATATGTTGTTGAATAAAAGTAATTTATTAACTCTAGACTATTGTATATAGTTGATGTTTTTGTGAGTATTGATGCGAGGGGCCCAAGTAGCCGTTATTATTTACCTAACTGCATTGTGGACCTTGTGTGGTCGTTGATGGTGTTGGGACGGGTTTTGTCTGTAGGTAGAGCTCCCGGGTACAAGAAGGCTACGCCAGATTTTAAATCAGTGGAGTCAGGATTACGTGACATCCTAATAAGTATTCCGGGTTCTGGGTTGTCAACGATACACCAGATTTTAGGGCGTCTACTGTGAAATATACATACTTTATTTTTTTTCTCTTACTTTTTTCTTTTTTATTTTACTTAATGTTTCATTTATAGTCTCCTTTGCCAATAAATTAAGCTTTGTTAATTGTTATACTTTTTTCTATCTTTTGGTATTCATGGATTGTATATTTTCTATGCATATATTTTTTATTTAGGTATCTTAATAATCCTTCTCACAGGGCTTTCGGATCAAAATTTAGATTAAGGATTTTAAGTAATTTCTATTATCAAAAAGTGCTCTTTAATACATATTATCCTTCTTGATCTTCTTTAGCACTAATAACTATAATTCAGAAATACCATCTTTCTCAATTATCTCTTTCATTACATGTCACTTTACGGGGAACTATTATCATTTCGTTATAAGCTATTTACTCATTTCACTATCAAAACTGTAGTATCACTTTCTAAATCATCTTCTTTATTTTCTCCCCATAAGATAAATGTCTTTTTCTCTTTTTGACATTCATTACTGTAATGTCTTAATTCTCCACATTTCCAACATTTGCATTTGTTTCTATCTTTTGATGTATTTTGCGTAACATTTCTTCTTTTATAATTAAATATTTTCTTGTAATATTTTTTAAATGGTTTTCTTTATTCTTTTCTAAATTTTTTATATTTTATAAATTTTTTTCTTGACTTTCCTAATTGTTTTCCAAATTTTCTTTTCTTATACTCCTTACACCCCCATTTTCCTCGGATGTTATCTATCTTATCACAAAATATATTTTTTCTCCATTTCTTGCACCTTTTATAATATACCTTTGATTGCACTAATTATATGTCTGTCTTTTAAAAATTTTATTATGGCTCCTAGAGTATCAGCATCCTCTGTTCTTATTTTTTCATATTCTTCTTGGAAATAATTACTCCATTTTCTTGGTAACTTCTCATAGTATGTATTTTCTAAGATTGTCATATTCATATTACTATCAAATGCATCATAATACCATTTTCTAAATTCACATGTATATTCATATATGTTTTTCATTTTACAAATTTGTAATTGTGATAACTTATTTCTAGCTTCTCTTATGTCTTTTCTTTTTTCTCTATACTGTCTGTCATCCATAATTCTCCCAGGAATTCATTTACTATGTATCTAATAAAAGTATCTACACCTTCAAATATGCTACTTTCAAAGGCTATAATAGTGTAATTTGTAATTACATTAGGCCCAGGGAGGCGATAATTCTTCCAGCATTTTCTAACACATCTGGTAATGTTCCTATCATTATTTGGGTTTAGTATTATTATCCCAATTTGTTCTTGTGTCATAAAATATATTGTCATTGCTTAAGACCATTTATTTAACACTGTTTTAATATCTTTTTTACAGTCTATATCTAGGTATACACCTGTATTTCCTAATTGTTCAATTTTTGTTTCTCTTGGTTCGTATTTAGGTATTTTGTATTGTTTTTCAAATGTATTTGGATGTTCTTCTTTATTTTACTAGGTCCTCCTACATGTCCTATGGGATTTACATCTCTTTGCTGTCGTTTAAATTCATTATGCGTATTTCCTATCATTACATCTTCTATTTCACTTTCACTTATTTGACTCATTCATCTATAGTTTTTTCTTCTATTATTTGTTTTCCTTCTTTTATTTTTCTTTTCATTTCTAATTCTAAGTATTGTTCTAATAATTTTTCATCTAGGCTTCCTTTTTCTATGTCTTCTCTTTTTATTGTTCTTTCAAGATATTTTCTGAATATTATTTGTTCTACTATTTTTCCAGTTATTCCTCTAACAGATTTTGGATCTTTCCCTATACTAATAAGAGTAATTTGCTGTATTTCTATATATATCATTCTATTTTCTAATTTATTCATTTTTTCTTCGATTTTTTCTAATTTATTATCTGTTCTTTTTATAGCCTTTAATATTTCTTCCATTAATATTTCCATTTTTCTAGATTTCATGTTATATAGTTTTAATAGCTAACTGCGGCAAGAAAATCAATTTTAAGAAAAATGGCAAAATGGTAATTTCGGTCAAAGTCGAAATTTTTTGAATCGGATAATGAACGGACTTCACACCAGTTGAGATTGTCCTCATGAAATCTAGGCCCTAAATCCGAATTTCGTCAATTAGAGGCAATTGGAATTTCACGTTTCGAGACAACGAGTGTCGGTCTTAGTAAAACAGCTTGTGAAAGACATGTGATGCGACAAAAGTCACTTACTACATGTACTCATGTGACACATGTTGCATGATTAGAGAGAGGATGAGATGAATGGCTTAGATTAAGCCATGTGTGTCGAAAAATCGAACTAAGGGACAGATAGAGTAATGAAATGTTTAAAATGTGAGTATCTAAAGACAAAAGATGGGCTGTTTCTCATAGTGAAGCACAAAAACAGGTAGTGAGCTGGGTTTCAGTTTTAGAGAGAGAGTGTGTGACTTCTCTCTAGATTTCCCGGAGTTCGGACCGTCGGTTCGCCGAGACCAGAAATAAAGGTTACCTGCTGTGACGGGGGATATGAGTGGACTACTTGGGTTGTGAGTAGAGTTCCGACAACTCCAAGAGGTAAGGTCTTCTCCTACTTGTGTTATTATTTGGCTAAGAGTCATGTGAATGGTTATGGATAGTCTGAGGCTTTAATTAGCCGTGTTTTTCGATCTCGAAAATACTTGAGCAGAGTGAGAAGATCTTTTTAGTTTGGCGGTGAAACGGTGCAGCCCTAGGGTTTCACTGTTCACATGAATTGTTGTGTGATTTTTGTGTGTTTTAGGTGATTCAAAATGAATTACTTGATTGGTTAATTAGCCCATGTGAGCTAACTTTGGTGTTATTGGTTGCAAATTGAATAACATGATTTATGTGAGTTAATTATGTTAGTATATACAAATTTTATATATTAACATAAGTTGTTGGAATTGGCTTGAATTGTGTGAAATAAATG